>OY015311.1:31397333-32695623 GCA_955612985.1 Cheilosia scutellata
ATAGAGTTTTGTTATAGTGAAATTTAATCTCATTAAATTTGAATAAAAATTAATATTGTAAGTGTACATTTCAGGGAAACGAGATATTACTTTAATCACCTTTTTTTTGGATCAACTGGTGGGTAATTGTTACCTTTTTAAATGATAACCGAAATGGGCGATAGGGATTTGAGACTTGAGGAGCCATTCAACAAATGTTTGGGAGTTTGACTTACAAAATACCCTTTTGAGTTGGATGCGTTGTCATTCGACCATCAACTGAACACCGCAGTGAACCTTGTATCAGTTACACGAAATACATTTCAAATGTTAGCTCTAATTGACTCGAAAAAATATCCTTTCATAGCGATTTCTAAAAATCCTAGTAAGTCTGCATCTCACATTTGTAATCACTGCCTCAGAACCTATCGCTTAAGACGTCCCCCAATTAAATTTTCCAACAAGTTGAGAGCTAAATACTTTACATTGGAAGATGGTTATTTAGCTGCAGTTACACGCGTCACGACTCGTGTCATTCCGTGACATGCTTGACCGGAATATTACGACCAAGCTGCTGTGTTATCGCCTTGTCAATGCTGTTGAAACTAAATGAACTGACTTTTTTATTACAGTATGTCACAGATTGACAATGCGCCACGCTTGACACTGCACGATTTTATACAGTGTCGTGTCAATGATGTTGAAACTAAATGAACTGACTTTTTTATTACAGCATGTCACAGATTGACAATGCGCCACGCTTGACACTGCACGATTTTATACAGTGTCGTGTCAATGCTGTTGAAACTAAATGAACTGACTTTTTTATTACAGCATGTCACAGATTGACAATGCGCTACGCTTGACACTGCACGATTTTATACAGTGTCGTGCGTGTCGCGATTGAAAAGTCTTTTCCCTGTTGATGTTTTCCTTGTGCGTGCGAATGACCACTCTTTCGATTTCACAACAGCACCAAGCAGATCTGTGTTGATCGTCTCAATTGTGTCACGCTGTGTAGCGCCTGTCACTCGCCTCTGTCATTTCGCTCTGTGACAGTATGACAAAGCAAACATGTCATAGATTTTAAAACAGAATGACACTGTTTTGAGGCGCTTACTGACCACACGTTCATGACGACCTTTAAGGGCAGCATGTCAAGAGTTGACATGACACGTTTCGTGACATGTGTAATGGTAGCTTTATTTTGGCAAGCAAGGCTAAACACAACTGAGCTCATGCTAACAGACAGCATACCGAAGAGAGCCTCTTGCAAATTTAAATAAATAAAGATATTGGATCCACATGATCGAATTCACCTGATTATCAGCTTAACGGTGGGTCTGATTTGTATGCGGCACCTAAATGACAGTGTGAGGTAGCATCACTTTGAACCCATGATGTCATCATCAGTCTTTTTTCAAATGACGCTCTGTACTCTACCTCCAGGTTACTAGTTTGCTAGATGTAATTATCCATTGCCACTCTGAAGGTTCGCTGTCATTATATTCCTCCTTCCATACTTCAAATAGAGTTCGTAAATAATTTACCGTTCAACGTAGATACGAGTATATCGTAGTTAATTGACTTAAAGATATGAAATAAACGCGCATCCCTAACCATCCCGTGTTCCTTTCTTTGAATGTCGTTTATGATATCAGACATGTCTCACATATTCCGCGACAAGTTCGTCCTGAACTTTTAGTATCGCTGTTTTTTTACTTCCCCTTTTCCCCAATATTTAGCTCTACCTACTAGCTCACCCTTAATGTATGCTATGCACCATTCACCGACAATATATATAGCTTCAAGGATATGAAAGAAAAAAAAAAGTTATCTTTTGAAAATTTCATTCCATAATTGCTATCTGCCACTGACGCATATAAGAACAGTAATGTGCCGCTTCCCCCTGTTGTGAACTAACGCTAAAAACTTTCGCGCTGCATTAAATATGCAGTAGATATCACACGTCGAATGAATGCTAAGTGCGCGACTCAGTATAGTACATACCATCTCTCAATTGTTACACACGACAGAGTACTTTTTATTTTTTTTCCTTCTTCCATGTAGCCTTTATTTTAACTACAAAAACGGTTGTAACATTCGAGATGAGGCACAAAAAAAAAACACAGAAATATATACTTTTTAAAAGAACTGCATTATGCATAAGTGAGAATGAACGCCTAGGGATGAGAGGCAAAACTTTTTGGTATAGAAATGTTCTGCTCACCCGAAATGTATCTACTTATATTGTCACTAGATTTGTGTATGCCAGTGAGAAAAATAAATAAACAAATTTTCTTTTCAACATGGAATTTTGCAAGCGTGAATTTTCATCCTGTTCTTAAACAGTTTGTAGAGTGATCAACTCAGAGGAACTTGTGCGCGTCTCTTAAACGAATTAAAGATGTGCCTATGCAGAGATGTACTTGATGCTTTTGGGATTATTTATGTCTTTCGTTGTTACGAAAGAAGATGAGTTTATTTTATTCTAGACTTTTTGGAGATGTACATACATTATACGAAAATAATAGGCTCTTTTTAAAAAGTATATCAGATTCTGGGTGAATTTGAAGACATTTCAAATATTATGGACCCTAAACTAAAACATGACTACCATTGAGAAGACTTGGTAAATGCTCTGAAGTAATTTTTCAATAGTTCGTATCCTATCAGTCGACCTCAAAGGAAAACCAACGCGGTCTTGTGGATCACAGAGCTTTAGAGTACTAAAATTTCAAAATTTTCAATACGGCTAAATCAAATAAAAATGTTGAAGACTGGAACCTATACAGATCCAATTTCAATGAATTTAAATATGTAATCCACAGAAAACGAAAACGAGGCCCCCGTGTCCCCCAGATATATCCAGAGGATTTACGGCATGTGGGCAGAATTCTGCAAGAAATCTCTAAAACTTCTTATGGAAACACACTTCCCCGGCTGTATAGAAACTCACAACCCCTAGCAGGACAGGGGTTTCGTTAATACATGCAGATGAACAAGTGGTCTTTAAGATTTTAAATGAAGTCAATAACTGGTTCAAACACTTCAAATCTGCATTACCACCTGAAGGGGTACTAATACTAGGAATGCACGGTTAGCGCGGTTTTATACCGCACCTTGTAAACATTTTCTCCAGCTTTTTACGTACAGGCTACATACCTAGCAAATGGAGAGAGAAAAGGATGCCAACAACTCTCTTCACCGCTTAGATTATAAGCAAGAGGGACATATTTTCAAAAAAAAAAAAAAAAAATGTTTTCTTTCAAATTGCATACTATTATCACTCCCTTCCTTGAACGGATGCTGGTAAGAATTCCAATTGGACGGCTCCCTTAAGCGGACAAATTTGTCTGAACAAACTTTGACTTTTAAATTCATTTTTATTACTTCATTATTTAACTTACATACTAGACAAAAATGACTAAATCTAATTTAAAACTAACATGTATCTTAATCTAGCTTACTGGCTCTTAACGAGCACTCTAAATTTAACTATATCCTTAAAACTATTGCCTTTCGGCCTTAAATCTATGTATTTTTTATATAACTTGCATTATGTTTTTTAATTTCCGAGAAACTTGCAAAACTCGGACGCTTTATTATGTTGTGGTTTCTTAAGACTACCTAAAACTACTTAAAACTACCTAAGCTACTTAACCTAAATTATCTATAATCAGGGTGATGAGCAATCTCTCGATTGGTCACCATCCCGATTGCGTCGATGGTCGCCTGGCAGTCGCCAACATGGTGCACACGCGCCGCCGGGACCTGAGCGAGGCCATAAGCGTCGGTCAAGTCTCGGTAGCACTCATTCATGTTGGCGAGCCCGGCCCCTCCCAAAGACCTACGATACGCCTAACTAACTTACAAACTAGCTTAAAACTAAGGGGGAATGTTACCTAGGTAACGCACCAGCCCGGGAGAGCGTGTCTGCCCTCACCGCTTCATCAAGCCACCAAAACTCGGTGAACTGCTTTAAGGTATCAACCATGTCCCTACCCGCAATTGCGGTATTAAAACTGAGGAGCTCCTGAGCATTGGCGGCGTACCCGTCGTGGATGAGCCGCTTATCCCTCGCGCCGCGGTGGCTGTGGTACAATACCGGCACACCATCTTTATTTTGGACTAGCCCTTTCATGTCTGCATGAAGAAATGCCTCAGGCGGGACAAAGCCAGACCGGAGCGTACTCTCGTGGTACATTAAATTCGGATAATAACCACCCGAGATCAGATTGTTAGCGTTGGCCATCGCCCTTGCAACGTGCCTTCGAATCACCTTAATTAGGAAATTGTCAATCCTATTCAATCGAGCCCCATCGTATAGGGTCTTGTTGGGATAATATTTTATGTACTCAGACTCGGGAGTTCTAAACAACCCTAGGCAGGTCCTGAGAATTTGTCTGAACAAACTCTGTTTCAAATGTCATACCTTTCACGTTTCCTCCCTTGGACGGACGCTGGTAAGAATTCCTGTCGGACGGCTCCCTTAAGCGGACAATTTTTTTCTGAACAAGCTCTTTTTCAAATTTCATACTATTTTCGCTCCCTCCCTTGAACGGACGCTGGCGACAATACCAGTTGGACGATATTGACTTGTTTTGAAAGAAAGTACCAAATTCTATCTATCGTCGCTGTCCACCCAAGGGAGACATTACCAACTGAGCCGGTCGTGCATAACTTTCCTAGAGATGGGTTCTTCGAATCTTTTAACTTCTTATTCTATGGAGCTTTGTTACTCCTGCTGTCATGCGAAGCATCTTCATCTCAGTTGCCTTTAATTTGCCCTCATACTTTTTGTACGCTGTCCAAAATTGTGAACCGTATGTGAGCGCCGGACGTACAACTGCGGTGTAGAGCCTTCCTTTCAGCATAGGGGACATTTTTCTGTCACAGAAGATTGCTGAGTTTTCCCGCCACTTCATCCACCCTACGCTTACGCGATGATTGATATCGTCATCACAACTTCCTTTAGCATTGATCATAGACCCCAGATACCTATTTTAGTGAGGCGGCATAGTATAAAATTGTATAACAATTGTGCACTTTGTGATGAAAGCATGAAATTTTTACCATGGAGGACACATTATATGAAAATGATTTTAAGATATTGGGGCACTTCAGATTTCGCCCTAAAGGGATAAAAGAGGGGGGTCAAAGTTTGTATGGGAACATTTTTATTTTTCATCCGATTGACTTCAAACTTGGTTTATGTACTCTCTATGAAAAATAAAGAAAACTAATTTCTCCTACTTTGGAAATTTAGCTCTTAAAGGGGTAAAAAGGGGGTCGAAGTTTGTATGAGACCATTTTTATTTTTCATCCGATTGACTTCAAACTCGGTTTGTGTAGTCTCTATGAAAAATAAAGAAAACTATTTTCTTCGATTTTGGAAATTCAACCCTTAAAGGCCTAAAAGGGGGTTCAATGTTTGTTCATGTTTTTTCTTAAAATTTTTAAGGGGTGTAAGCTTGCTGTACCGCCCCGGGTGCCACTGCTTCTTAGTCCGCCCCTGTCTCAACATATTTTATACCACAATACATTAAAATGTATACCTATGTATATTTGAATTTAAACCTTGCCCCCCTTTTTACCCCTTTAAGAGTTGAATTTCCAAAATCGAAGAAAATAGTATTCTTTATTTATCATAGAGAGTGCATAAACCGAGTATGAAGTCAATCGGATGAAAAATAAAAATTTTCCTATACAAACTTTGACCCCCCTCCTTCACCCCTTTAGGGCGCAATCTGAAGTGCCCCAATATCTTAAAATCATTTTCATATAATGTGTCCTCCATGGTACAAATTTCATGCTTTCATCACAAAGTGCACAATTTTTTTACTATGCCGCCTCACTATTTGAACTTTTCGGACTTGGGAAGCACATTTCCATTCAAATGAATGTCTAGAATAGGCCCAAGTGGATTGGAGAAATGCGGGAATGGGTCCCCTCCAAAACATCCACCCACACATCAAGTGCCCGCTGCAGGGAAGTTTGATCATCACTTATGATGGCTCCATCGTCAGCAAAGAATAACTGATGCACTTTTGGGGCCGTCACTTTTCCTTCAAGCAGATAATCAAGAACAACAATAAAGAGCAAAGGACTTAAGACGCTTCCCTGATGTACACCGACTTTGATTGGAAACTTCTCTGTGACTCCGGCATGACATCTCACTCTCGTCTTTGCTCCCTCGTACATGTCCACGATAATCTGTACGTAGGTTTCTGGAACTCCTCTTTTTCTTAGCGCCACCCGCATATCACATCTCTTGGTTGTCTATCAAAAGCTTTTTCAAAATCAACCAACACCATATGCAGATCCTTAAGGGAATCACGATGTTTTTCCATTACGATCCTTATACTTTGGATGGAATCTGTTGTTGATTTGCCTGCGACAAACCCCCACTAGAATGAAAACAAATAATTGAAAACCTGTTTCCCAAAAGGCAGTTTCACTGACAGGCAGATGTTTGACAGACGGTTGCAAGAGCTGGGACTGTGAAGAAAAATGACTGTGCCCTTATTATTTCCTCGGAAGTTGAAGGTCGCGCACTTTGTTTGTCTGCCCACATTCAGAACTGCTTTGTTCTGTAAATATTTCCATCACTTTTCCAGTCAGGGCCCAAGGGTTCTGGGCGAGCTGAAAACTGCAGATCTACTTGAAATGGGATCAATATCCAACAATAAAATCGCTATCTACATTGATAATCAGGAGTTGCCGCACAATGCTTAGAGCATTATACGCGCAGAACCATTACAGATTACTTTGGGTACCCGAACCGTTTTGGGCCGACATTCTGACCAAAAACGCAGCCGAGCTTCAACAAAATGAAACTTTCGAGGGCATAAGACCACCAATAGCCGTGGCCAAGAGAACTAGAAATAGGATAGACCTAAGATGGTCACAAACAGAAGGCCACAGGGTCTTAAAGGCTTTGTGGCCTAAATTAGATCAGAAACAAATCTGTAGAATTGCTAAAACTCAGCAGATGAAAGTTAAAAATGGTGATAGGGATACTCTCTCTGGGCACTGCCTTCTTATAGGAAGCACACTAGAAAATTAGGTATAACAAATACGGACATGTGCAGGTATTGCGAGGAGCTACATATATCGCAGAGGATATTACTCATATTCTCTGTGAATGTCAAGCTATTTCCCAGAGCGAGAAGGAAACCCCTTGGAAGGTACCTACTTATTCGACAATTTGGAGTAGGTTGGTCTCTCAAACAATATTGAAACCATTTTTAGGTTCCCAGAAGTTAAGTGCTTGGGCGAATTGGATTAGGTTTTGACCTGTCAAGGTTCCCCAGTGATAGCGATGATGGGGTGCCCATGTGATTAACTCACACCTTATACAACCTAACCTAACCTATAGCTTCTTACACGTGCGCATATTCAAAAACTTGTGCTTCGACAAATGTGAGTTATATTATCGTTTAAAAGACGGAATAAAGTGACTAGTCCTGTAAATGCCTACGCTATGTTAGAGGAGAGATATTGCTGTAAAGTAATCAGCATTTGTGTTGCACTGGAAGGTTTCAATAAAATGAACAAAATTACATTTTTCCACGTATTATGGCTTTATTAATAAGAGCAAACATTCCCGTTAATTATGGAACACAACGTCGCTCGTTCAAGTGACTGCCTCGGCTGGCTTCGCAGTAGCGCATTCTGTCACTCCAATTTTCAAAGACCTTGTTGCTGGTTTCGGACTGTAGCTCATGGATTGCTGAGATAATATTGGCCTTAAGTGCTTGAATCGTTTCCGGATTTTTGGCATAATATCGGTCCTTCACGGTTCCCCACAAAAAAAAAAAACTCCAAAGGGGTCAAATCCGAGCTCTGAGGCGGCCAATTGACATCGCCAAGACGGCTGATAACACGATTTGGGAATTTGGTGCGCAAAAGATCGATAGTAGCATAGGCATGACGCGCCATCCTGCATGAACCAGAGGTCGTCCAAATCCATTTCTTCAATTTCAGTAAAAAAAAAGTCGGTTAAGTCGGTGGCTCTGTAACGCCTACCGTTGACCGAAACGTTGTTCCCAGCCTCATTTTCGAAGAAAAAAAGGTCCAATGATGCCACCACGCACAAAATTGTCACTTCACGTCTGTGCGACGACAGGGACCATGAGTGTTGTCCACTAGCCTAACAGTCTCACGAACTTCTTGCACAAACTTGCGTCCAGCAGGCGCGGTGGGTGCTTTACGCACTATTTGGGCTACACAGCTGAGTGCTTTGGAAATAAGTTTTCAATATTTCCCAAAGTTGTTCAAGCGTAAAGCGACTCATTTCGTTCCGCGGAGGTATGATACCGACTTTCTGTCAAGATTTCGAGCGGGAAACAGCTGTCAGTGTCAAAATAAACTTAAAAAAGAAACCACTAGATGGCCCGCCCTATTTTCCTATATTCTGCTGATGTTGTATTTAGACGACTATGAGGCTTTTTTTAGCACTCTTCTTCGCCGTCGTTACTGGAGATCCGACTACCTGTGTATAACTTCGTTCCAATCTTCCATTTTTGATTTTTCTTCAAAGTATCCTGCCAGTCGGGTGGTGGTATTTGCTCCCAGATTTGCGCCCCCGGTAAGATAACTGTCTAAACTCTATACACGGTTAGGTGTCCAATCATTGAAAAGTTCATAAAATCTATGACCTCTATAGGGTCAATCGCTTCCCACATTGAATACACATTGAACTAAATGCAACTTTGTTTTGTAAGACAAAGAATCTCCCATAAATATTAAGAACCGCATAAAAATCGTTTCAGAATTAATTTGTTACAAATCTGCTGCACAGGGTCATAAAAACGCAGCCAATTACCACGCGACTTAATGGAAATTTTTGTTTAATTTCCCCTCGAAATCCAATAATCCTGCTGTGGTAATAAAAAATCCTTGGAATATAATATTTCCCTCTGATTGGTATTGATCACCTAATACCTAAGACTCTCTGCATTATTAAGGTCTCTTAATAATAGTAAAAACTTGTGTTCAGTTTTATTATACCCCTGAGCGGGAGGAACTGACGTGTATCTACTGCGGTTATAGAAGACACCAAAATCGACTAACAAATGTGATTAGAATTTCAAAAGAAATGCGTCCAAGATGTGAGATGAGTGTCGGCAAAGGGGCGCACAGAATTCATGTCAAGCGACTTGTTTTTTTTTTATTGAGTGGAGATTTGTTTTCTGTCCTTTTTTTATGGCAGTTCGAAACCAAAACGGACTATAGGAAAAACCTCATTACGATGAAGATCTCCTCTATTGGCGATAAAAGTCGTATTGGCCGTTGCCGTCAAGAAGGAAACACAATAGATACACGTACTTCTCACTTTGACTTTGGCTTGGTTTTTTATTGCATCGCACTGACTGACGAAGACTGTGGCTTCGTAGTAGTCGTCGTGTCGGTGATAAATCTTTAAGAATCCATCCAAACCCAAATAGCGCAAGTTCATTGAGTTTTACCGACGTTGTTCAGAGATGCATATTGTAGATACAAATAAATACAATCTGATGAAATGTTCGTCGGGTGACGATGAACGAATTGATAGATGGTCATAAAAATGACACAGGACGCATCTTGAGAAGAGAAACCGGACTCGCTATGGTCGTTTCGTTTGTGTGCGGGAGTCGAAGTCGAAGATACTTCTTTTCATTTCCAGGATATGCAATATGGGACATGGAAGATGCATGCTTTCTTTGTTTGGAATTAATTTAATTTTCGTTTCGGATTGGTGTATTGTTCTGCTTATCGTAAAAACACACGACAGAGGTCCGCTTTTAACACGAGTGATTAATGTTCAATGGGGTGATGTGCACGGTGGAGGAGGAGCAGGAGGAGATGGGAAATCTCTCCCGACATATAAATTGCATCTGTGTTGCGCTTTTGTTTAGGGAGAAAGCGAATTTGTGTTAATGATTAATGAACCATTGGTACGAAGGTGCATTTAAGTGCTCAATTATTTATTAGTTAGTGCTGCTGTTGAAGTGGGGGGGTTGATAATTTGTATAGACAAGATTGTATTGACAGGAGACTGAAGCGGGATGAAAATTTATGAAATTAATTTAAGAAACAAAAATGTCTCTAGCATTTCCATACACTTTTCTAAGACTATGCTAGAGTTAAAGGGTTTGGTAATTATCTTTAGAAATTTGCTCGAGAGTTGCAGAACTATACTCAAAATATTTCCTCATCCGAAAGCGTGTTTTTAGAGGTATAAAACTTCTAAATCAAATAAAAAAAAACTCCACTCGGACGCAACTGGTCCACTGTACTAAAAGGAAGCAGAGAAAGCCGAGAATGCACTTCGGCGATGAGGAGCTTTCAGTATCAGTAGGTACTCACACATCTGCGCCGAAGATCTGCCACATGATCTGAGCAAAGGTAGGGCACAAACGAAGGAAATGATTCGAAGTATAGTCGCCCTCTCCACAAGCGTCACAGGCAGTGGTGTTACTTAAGCCTACCACATTAATGGCCGTTTGCTGATACGCTCATAGAGATTTAAGTTCCACATAATATCAGTTTATGTCATACAAAAAGTACCCCATAAGAATTTAAGTTAAACTTAAATCGTTATGAGTCGTATCAGCAAATGGCTAGACATCTACCAAAGCAAAGTGTCCCGTAATAACGCCAATAAGTTATCTATACAGTGTTTTGGTGCTGATAGACAGCAGTAATGCCGCGCACGTTTGGGAGGACGCGTTTAGTCTGTCAACATCCCGTAGGAGTCGTGCCATAAACAATTATGTATATGTAAGAAACCCAGTCGTCAAGATAGGCCCTAACCGAGGACACAAGAGACCCATCGCAGGTTCAGGTACCGGGAAATCATCCTCTCAGACTTGCTTAGCAATCTCATCGGAGATCTAATTTCTCACAATCCCTGTGTGACTTGGGACTGGGACCCAGACAAGACTCAAAGAGTTCAGCCTTGCTACCGAGTTCAAAGATTCTATTTTGGAACGGTTAAAAGGGTTGAGCAAGGCCTATAGCACAGCTTGACTGGCGATACATACGCATATTATCCGACCCTACCACAAATTTCTAACAATATATTCGACTGCCATTGAGGATATTATAGATATCCTCTTAAAAAACAGAGGCATGCTTGCCTAACGAGTAGTGAAGTCTAGTTGTCGATTTCCACGAAGACACCAGCATCGGACTTTTGACTAGTAGAGCCATCGGCGAATATTTGACTACATCCCAATCCATGCTCAGACTCTGGCTGAAGGCAATCCTGGACCCGAGGAAAGTTGACTCTAAATTTGGACAACAGCCGGGAAAGTCTAAGAGCCGTCTGTATTTTTCGTTTAATTAACTTGGCATTATTGGATTTGTCGAGAGAGATGTTCCTAGACCGTGAAGCTTTAAAGGATTCTACCTATGGCATTTGTTTGGCTTTTCTTAATTCTTTTTTTATATATTTTTTTTAGAGACTCTTTATACGAGTCCCAATCGGACGCGTTGAAAAGTTGTTGCTGAACGAGCCTATAGGTCAGCAGTCCATAAGTAAGGCTTCTTCTTACTTCAAGGTTGACTTAGAGCGCAGGAGATGACAATTGCTTTGTTGATGGCTGAAGTGAGATCTCCAGCCTTGCAATCCATTTCCTAATTGTTGTAGTTAGGCCTATGGAGATGGGAGGGAACAACATGTTTAAAGATTCCCTGTATTTGAGCCACTTGGTTTTATAAGGATTTCGACAAGCCGTTTGGCTTGGGAAAACATCGTCAAGAATATACATATTGGAGCTATTGATATTATACAAAAATGGTTCATTCGATACCTTCCAGCAGCTGATAAAACTCTTCAAAACCAACTTTTGAGGACAATGAATATGGGGCTACCGCTACACGGTTATGGGAATAAAAGTCATGTCCAAGTGAGATATGTAGAGACTTAAGTGAGTTGTAAAGACAAGGGTATGTATTGCGATACAAAATACACCTACATACATTTTTGTTCACGTCTGACAGACATCCATGAATAAAACTGTCCTGAAAAGTCTTCTTAGGGCTAAATTCCATATCCATATATGTACATATTTATTTTATTGACATGTGGCGGTTATGGCTCTATAGACTTTCTATAGAGTTCGAATTCACAGACAAAAGAAATTGTAGACTTCCCACAGGTCGATATCTAGTTCCTTATATGAACTTCTAGCACTTATCCGCAACTTCGCTCCCGTTTCAAAGGTACCTAGTGTTTTTTGCTACACGCTCGATAGGATGAAAAAAAAAATTGTTCCCCACCCAAACTGAATCACCCTTTTCCCGTCGCTAATAACTCGGGCCCCAAGCAAAATTTCCGTTGGCGCAGAGGGTCGGTTAGTGTGCTGGACTACTGTGCGAGGGGTCTCATGTTCGATCCCAGGAAAAACATAAATTACATCTTAAAGATGTTTCCACTGCGCCACCTCTCGCGAACCTCTGACAAACATCCGAGAGTATAAATGCCCTGAAAAGCTGTTTGGACTCGACATAAAACTGTAGGTCCCAGCTAAATTTACAACTATTTAAAAAAAATATATATTTTCTTTATTTCTTCTATAAACCAAGTTTGAAATCGATCGGATGAAAAATAAGAATTTTCCCATACAAACGTTAACCCCCCTTTTTTGCCCCTTTTTGACTCCCCTTTTTGGAGTTCGAATTTCTCTAAACCGCTTCTAAGTGCACATAAAAGGAAATTTGTTTCAAAATATCAGCTTCCAACCTCTTACCGGTTCCCAGTCAGTCACGACAAACTGTGAAATATTTTAAAACAGTCAGAAAACCTCTTCGACTATAAACAACTTTCAAACAGGACATACCTACCCACTATGTGGCATTTCAAAATCCCAAATTAAAAAATAAAACCTCCATCTCCCTTCAACGGATCCACTTAAATAATTTGCTTGCATGACTAAAAAAAACCGATAAAAATAAAACTACCCAACAATAACACTATAACACGTCACTTCCGCAGTTTGCCCATTTTGGTTTTATGACGGCGATTTTTATTTCCTTACAAAACGAAAAAAAAAATGAGAAATTTGCGTAGGTTAAGGTTATTTGAAAAGGGCGCCTATTTAAAGGTGAAACTCAATTTTAGTTTCCACCCACACACTCGCTCTGTATTTTTATTTGTCCCTTGTGTCCTTGCGTGTTGCTGTTCCATCATAAAAAACACAAACAGAAGAAAAAAAAGAATTAGGTTACGAATTGAGTTCTTGACATCTTTTAGTGAGGTTTTGTTATTCCAAATGCGATGTGGACACAGTCCAAGGCATGCAATCGCCGATTTAGCTGTCCTTGTACAAAATATTTAGGTAGAGAGCACGTCATTTTCTTTACGGTTAGATATATGTCATAAAATCCCGCGCGAAAGAATTGAAATTTATATCCATCGGGAATGTGCATCTAAGTGCATTTAATATTCGAAAGTCACCATCATGTGCATCGTAAAAGTTCGAGATATCGTAAATACTGAGTGCATTCCATTTGAATCTATAAGGACTGCAGCACGTTTCTAAAGATGTGGTAAAAGGGTTTTTATTTCTATTCCCCTCGGTGTAGAATGCATTTGGTTTTGGGGATTTATTTGAAAATCTAAATAAAACAGGTCTAATGACGCATTCCTGAGGTACTCCACATTTATTCGGACGTCCGTACTTATTAATCCATTAGTCCTCCACCCGCAACACACTAAACTGTCAAGAATATGTCCAATTAGGCCAGAGCCAGACTCCTTGCATTAATATTAATCGCAAATATCATTGCATACGGATACGACTATGGGGAACATTATCCGTGGAGGCCAGTTCGCATCACAGACACAAATAGAGAGATACATGACAATCATGATTGTATTTATTTTATCAGCTGTCACCATACGCGCGAGTTGTGTTATTGTTATAGTTTGTGTTATGTTATGTTATGTTATGACTACAATGCTACTGCTGACGTTGACGTGGCTAAGCAATTTAATTAATTCATCCTTCCTTGTGCTGCGTGTGCAGAGCATAGGTACCTCCTGTGCACTCTGCATTGGTTTGGAATGCATACCGAGTACGAGTACTCCTACTCGTGCTTCGTACATTGTTCAAGAGTATTATAGTGGGACGAGTTTAAGTGACACAGGATCTCTGGTTCGGATGGCTCCGCTCCGTTCCACATAATGTGTTATGAATGAATTTTGAGCACTCATGTCGTGCGCTTATCATACTAATTAGTAAATATTAACTTGTATGCCAAGTTTTGGCATTAAATGGGATTAATCAAGTGTCATGTTGGTTAAGAGTGCGTGCGACAGCGGTTTCAGTGCTGCTGCTGATGCAATAGCAATACTCGTTACCACTTACCATCAGTGTCTCTCTGGGGCAATAAAAAGAGATGATAACCCGGTCATGAGGAAATTAATTTTTGAAGTAGTGCAGCTGCAAGAAGAATTTATGAGTGAATGCGATTAAGGAGGTCATGGGTGCAAAAATGGATAGGACTATACAGAGAGGGGGCTAGGAATCATTCTGCATTGGTACTAATTTTTGTGATAAATAGTTGGCGGGGTTTTTGTGTCACTTTTTACGAACTTTGAATACTACCCGTCACATAAGGCGCTGTCTGAAATTGCAACCGAAAATTCCGTGTTTTTACAGTACATTGATGGTTGTAGCTAGGGTGACCAGATCCATGTCCACCAAAAAGAGGACACCTTCAAAAATCTCAATCGTAAAATTCTGAACAGGACATATTTTTAAAATTATATTTACAAAAAAAAATTGCTTTTACAATTTCGACTTTAAGGGCCGGTTTGTTCATCTTTGGTTAACTCTAATCAAAGGTTATTCCAGCTGATAACCATAGAATTAGTTTGTCAGTCAAATTTTAACCAGAGAATCCATGGTTTGGTTAGTTAACCCGAGAAATCGATAACCAGCTGATTTTAGTCGGTTAACGGCATTTAACCAAAGATATTCTGGAATTTTGTTTGTTCAAAAACAACTTTCTTTCAAAAACTATAAAATAAAAATAAAATTAATAAATATGTAAAAAAAAAAATGGAAAAAATTGCATAGGCATTGCTGCGGCTGTGACACGTTTGTGTTAAATTAAAAAAATATATGTATATATAAAATATAATACCAAATCGATAAAATACTGAAAATAAATGTATACAGGAAACAAAATTTAACCAAGGATTATTTCAAACAACTGAATTGACAAATCAAATGGAAAACTGGAACGATTTGCACAGATATATATATATACATTCCGGGTTTTTTCATCATTGCTATATACTGTGGTTTTTTGTTAAATAAAAAAGCAAAAAAATCAAAGTTTTCAACATTTTTATATTGTTAATTTAATAACTATTTCAATTATAATACAGAAAACAAATAAATTATTACTAACAAAATTGTTTATCCTGTGAACAAAATAAAGGCACTATTTCGGTCGTGCAAAACTAACCGGATTTCTTAGTTTTTTAAAAAAAATTTAGTATTTCGTCCAATAACCCTTACTTCTCAATACTTCTTGGCATCTGCGTGGCATGGACTCAATTAAATTATTAATTATTCAAAGCTGCAAAAAGAGCGCTTGTTGATGTGTGCTTTTTTTGACCAACCTTCCTTTTTAGAATGGCCCACAATTTTTTTCAATCGTGTTAAGGTCAGGCGATTGAGACGGCCACTCTAACAGACAAATGTTTTTTGCTGTAAACCACTTTTTAAGCAGCTTTGAAGAATGTTTGGGGTCATTATCCTGCTGGAAGACCCAACGCAGCGGCATTTCTTCTTCCGCATATGGCAGCATTACTGTTTCCAGAATATCTCTGTACTGGAAACGGTCGATAATTCCGTTAATCTTATGTATAGGACCACAACCGGCACCAGAAAAAAAGCCCCAAACCATCACGGAAGCCCCACCATGCTTGACTGTAGTCAGAATGTTTTCTGGCTTAAGACGTGAACCCTTTTTGCGTCTTACTGTGCGTGCACCGTCGGAATAAAATAAATTAAATTTGCTCTCATCGCTGAAAAGTACTGTCTTCCATTTGTCAATTAACCAATTTAGATGTTTTTTGTTTAAATTCAACCCTAATAGAAAGGTTAATTTTAGTATTTGATAATCTTTCCCAAATGCAGTATTTGCATTACCTTTTAAGACGGTGCTTAGCAGAGAGGAGTGGCTTTTTTGCTGCCCAAAAAGCCTGAAGACCGACTTCTTTTAAACGCCTTCGAACAGTACTTGGTTTAACAGGAAGACTAAGCTGGGTCACTAAAGACACAGAGGACACAAAAGGATCTTTTAAAACCATACGCTGTATGCGCCTGTCAGTTTTCGGTGTTGTTTTCCATGGGCGTCCGCCACATGTGTTATTTCTATCGGGTTTCCACTTCTAAACTTTTTAACTAAATCGTTAATTGTTGAAATTTAGTGATCTAAAAAAATCCGATTAGTTTTGCACAGGCATGTTTATTGAGATCGTTTTTATTTTTTAATATAACATTTGCATGTAAACGTGCATTTAATTTTTTTTTATACGATTATCAAATTAAGATAGAAAGTGTTTTTAATAATACAAAAAAATATTAGCAAAGTGCCATTTCCCATCACTTATTAGCTAACGAACATTATATGAGAAAAAAATCCGGGATGTTTTGCACAACACGGTATAATCATAAGTTAATCTAAACCTGTGATAACCTAACCGCAGATTTAACTAGCTCTGAACAAACCGGTCCTAAGTCTATTCCGATCTTCAGTCCATTGGCTAGTTATCAAAGAAAATATTCGCTCAACATTAGCATTATGTGCAGGAATTTAAAGAACAAACTGTGCAATATAGGAGTGAAAAGCTCACTGTGTAATTCAGTATTGTACATTTTTTAAAGTATTCTACCCATTTTTCGTGCATAGCTGCATTTAAAGATTTATTATTGTTTTGTTCTTGCTCTTTTTAGGTTTTGGTCAAACAATTGATTTTCATTTAATTTATTGGAAATTTTGTCATTTCATCATTTTCATTTCCACCTTTTACTAAAAATTTTAGGTCGTGTTCATAACAGAAAGATGCAGAAAATTTCTGAATTAATATTGAAAAAAAGTTTTCTTATAGTTTTGTGGTGTCGAAAAAGTCCGTAAACTGGGAAATCTCAAAAAGAAGACAACTTGCCCATTTTTTCAAAAAGAAAATTTTTTTTTTTAGATAAAAAGAGGACATGTCCTCTTAAAAGAGGACGTCTGGTCAGCCTATAATTGTAGCAGAAGTCCGACGATAACCTTCAATCGAAAGTTGTTAAGACATAATAATGTAAGGTGGCACAAACGTTGTCACCCGAGGTCATTAGGCTGTAATTTTTTTTATGAATGAAAAACTTTGGTTCTGCTTTTGGAGTAGGTATAAAGGTTGGGCCAAATATTAGTTTCCTTTTAAAAATGCAATAAAATGAACAAAATTAAATTTTTTTCATGTATTATGGATTTATTAGTGAGAGCAGACATTCCCATTAATTATGGATCAAAACGTCGTTCAAGAGGCTGCCTCGGCTGGTTTCGCAGTAGCGCATTCTGTCACCCCAATTTGCCAAGACCTTGTTGATGGTTTCTGTCTGTAGCTCACGGATTGCCTCGATGATATTGACCTTAAGTGCTTGAATCGTTTCCGGATTGTTGGCATAATATCGGTCCTTCACGCTTCCCCACAAAAAAAAAAACTCCAAAGAGGACAAATCGCAGCTCCGAAGCGGCCAATTGACATCGCCAAGACGGCTGATAACACGATTTATGAGTTTGGTGCGCAAAAGATCGATTGTGGCATGGGCTGTGTGGCATGACGCGCCATCCTGCATGAACCAGAGGTCGTCCAAATCCATGTCTTCAATTTGATTTAAAAAAAAGTCGGTTAACATGGATCCGTAACGCGAGATCTTTGTGCAGAATTCTTTTCAGGTTAGTGCGTGAAATGTTGAGCTGTGGAGATCGATGGCGAGTAGCGAGTTAATGTTCATGAATTTAGTCTCCCACTCTCGGCTACAGCAGCCACATTCTCATCCGTGCGCACCATACGACGACGGGGACCATGAGTGTTGTCCACTAGCATAACAGTCTCACGAACTTTTTGCACAAACTTGCGTCCAGCAGGCGCGGTGGATGCTTCATTTCGGTCAAGACTTCTTTTTAAAAAACACACTGTTTGGGCTACACAGCACTCACTTTGGAAATAAGTTTTCAATATTTCAGAAAGTTGTTCAAGCTTAAAGTGACTCATTTCGTTCCGTGGAGGTATGATACTGACTTAAAAAGAAACCACTAGATGGCCCACCCTGTAAGTCCAATCTGTTTTGTTTTTTTTTAATTTGTTTACAAATACAAAGGTAATCACAATGGTCTTTAAGGCCATCAAATGGAAAAGGTGCTAGCTATCGCACCACACATCCCAATCTAATCTAACCTATAGTAAGTCAAGAGCTTTACTCTGAATATATATTTGTCGTTCGGAATCAAAATTCTCAGAATCATATCGCACTACGAGTATAAAATATGAACTTTTTATTTAGAGAGTGTGTAGCAGCAGACAAACTTTTGAACTCAATACCTGGAGACATATTTCCAGAGAAACGATTTCCACGTATCGCCTTTCTATGGTTTGTCATTTTTCTGCCATTACTCAAAAGATATAAATCCAAACAGGACAGTGCAGTTTACCATCCCAAACTACCTGCAAGAATATCTCATCAAGGCAATTGGTTCGGAATGCACTGTTTGAAGTACATACTTTCAATAGCGTTCCATTGTCTGCCTACATAAACGATGCTTTCCATAATACACACTTGATCTTTTCCAAATCATTCCTTACCTATACATATGTACAATCCCTTCGTCCCATAAACAAACTTTCTTCATTTTAAAATTCCTCACATTTTTAAATGGCAGAAACGCCCTCATAAAGTGGCATCCCCCCACTATCGGTAAACAACACAAATTCACCGCAATTTGGATACATTTCACCCCATCAAAGATGTATCTGAGATTTATTTCGGTTATTTATTTCACATCCCTAAACTATCCGTCGGTCTTTGTTTTTGGTAAAAAAAAAAGAAACCTACTCCATGCGAATTGAAACAGATACCCTGTATCCACTTCGATAAAAAGTTACACCCCACTCAAGTCGTTCGACTATTAGGATTTTATTGCACGACTTCCCATAATTTAAATAAAACTTTTCCACATATCCTCTTGACAGTATAGTTGGGACTCAAGAAAACAAATTGACCTCAATCTCTAGTCCGTGCAGACGTATATACGCGTATAAATCTTTCACCCGTTGACATTTTTAAATTTACTGATTGCATCAGTTTTTCCCCACTCACTCTACCACCACCCTCACCTTTCGTTGTTTTCCAAACAAAGAAACACAACACCGCAGTCTTCTTCCATAAACATCACCATTGTGTTGATAAAACAATCGATAAACGAGAAAAGAAGAAAGAAAAGAATTTTCATTCGCCATTACATCAGCATCCATAGACATTAAACTAAGGTGACATCATAAAAGAGTTCCAATACCCCACATGTCCTCCAGTGTCCACCGCCCACTTTTCGGGGGTGGAAAAATGAAATAATTGAATTTCAACTATGAAAGTTTTTCGCTTCAAATTTCACCCCCGCCTGCTACCCAATCAATTTGTTATTATAATTGAGAAAAGCTAGAAGACCAGAATTAGATGACGGGAGGACGGGAGGACGGAAAAACAAAGGACATCCTCGACACGTATATAGATGCGCAAACAAAATAATTCCATTATCACAATTAAGATGGAATAAAAATTGAAGAAAATCAATAAAAAAGATGGAAAGCGAAAGAAAATTCTGAAACTAGCATCAAACAGGGGGGCGCACAGTGATGACGTGGAAATTCGAGGCGCGTCCACTATGCGACGATGTCTGGCAAAAGTGCTGATGCTGTGGTTGAGGGCGAGCAAATCCTTGGTGTTTTTGTTTGTGTGGCGGGCGCCATTTATGGCTCGAGGCCAAAAGTGCAATAAAAGTAAAAATACAAATTATACGCGCAGTGGGGGTTGGGGGTGATTATAAGTAGACGTCGGTCGCCAGTAAAGTAGACAATATCTGAGAAGGTGTAGTGAAGAAGAATGCCAGAAAATAACTTTTCCAAGAACTTTATTTTTATACCTACATATACTATGTTCAATGAAGGTTTCTCGGTAATCAATTAAGACAGAGAATCCATCTCTGTATCCAATGATCGACCATGGTTACATTGAAAAGATTTCTTCATCCGAACAGATACGTACTTAAGCTAATAAGGAAAATATTGAATCTTCTTTCTGGACCGGTAGTTATAGAAACCTATTAGCTTTGCCATCGGCTTGGAAGAGACATGGCCCAGAGTGACTCGTTCCAAATTGTTGGATGTTTTGTGTGTATCTTTTCAAAGCTAAGTGGGTTTTACTTAACCATTTGATTCTTTCTGAGGAGGATTTTCTAGATTTAGTGTACTAGACTCAAAACCCGGTTCAACCCCCAGAAACGGAGAAATTACCCATTAATGTTTTTTTCCACTGAGTCACCTCTGGCGAATATCTGACAAACATCCTAGAGCATAACTATTCTGGGGGCAGTTGCTTGGTAGTTAGTGTGCTATACTAGTGAGCAACTCGTCTTCGGTCGAACCCCCAGAAATGGAGAAATTACACCTTAAAGTTTTTTTTCACTCAGTCACCTCCCGCGAATGTCTGACAAAAAATCCGAGAATGCTTAGTTTTGGGACAGTGGTTCGTTAGTTAGTGTGCTATAGTACTCAGTAAGGCGTCTCCGGTTGATCGTTGATCCAGTTGCATTGTAGCGTCTTGTCAAATTTGGCCAGGGTTTCCACTTCTTGCCGCAACTCGTCTCCGGTGAAACCCCAGAAACGGAGAGTCACCTCCCGCGAATGTCTGACAAAAAATCCGAGAATGCTTTGTCCTGGGCCAGTAGTTCGTTAGTTAGTGTTCTATAGTACTCAGCAAGGCCTCTCCGGTTGAACCCCCAAAAACGAACAAATTACATCTTAGAGGCAATAGAAGCGTCGCACCCTCGCTGATCCAGTTGCATTGTTGCGTCTTGTCAAATTGAGTCAGGGTTTCCACTTCTTGCCGCTTTTAGCAAGTGCAGTAGTGGCGTGCTTACCAACTGGCCAGTAGTCTGTCCTGATTTCTATGATTCTTGTAGCTTCATAACAGGTCCTAAGTCGTGCGAATTACTCCTGGATATGGCACAGTTGAGAGTGGTACATCTCAAGTCAATCATCAAAAATGTAGAAAAAGACTGAACCTGCGAGTGAGTTTTTAAAAGATAAACCGTGTATACCTAACGCTTTTTCGTTTCCTTTGTTATGTTACTATAGCTTCAGATCCAGTCTGTTTGCTTACTCGAGTAAGTTCTTCCTTGCACTATGCTATACCAGTTTGTAGAATGTGGAGTTTGAAAAATGTACTTTTATGGTTCCCTGGCTATCAATAAAGATTCCTTATAGATCCTTTGTCTATCGTGTGCCTGCTGACATTAGGTGTTCTTTTGGTCTTCCTGGCCACTTATATTTATCTCTTTGAAGATCTTAGACCAAAGACATCCTAAATGGCTTCGTGAATTGCTCTTCAGTTGATCACGTTGGATTTTATGGGCACATGTGACTTAAGGTTATAGCTTTCCCCTAAACTGGCCTAAAAGTCGCTATGTATTCCCCCATATTTATCATGAAAAATCTTAGCTTAACTGACATATTCTGGAGTCCATAGTTTATTCAGTTTCTCAATTATTCGTTTTGACATTGACGCTGTCTTCTGGCCCGTTTAGTTGTTCTTGTAAGCCTCCTTGATTTTCATTCAGCGCAAAGGAACAATTCACAAGTGTGACCTCGTTATCCACTTCATGTGTCATGACATGACCTTTTTGATGATTTTTTGAAAATTGCTAAAAATGACTATTTTAGCCACTTTTTCCTCCTTTTCATACAAAATTTTTCTGAGATCATCCCATTCAAAAAATCATAAAAAATATTAGCGAAGAGATATTTGAAAAATTTTTCATCTGTTTTCTCGAATAGGGTGTTAAACATATTTTTCAGAGTTGCTAACTGCTCCTTAGGTACTTTCATAGGTTGGCTTCCTGCGCGATATATAAATATACAAGAGGAAACTAATTGACTCTGAAGAAATATCTGTGTACGAAATCCTGAAGACTTCCCAAACAAAGTCGCTAGGAAAAGCTATAGGTATTATAGTTCTCCCTTTTGGTTGAGCTAGTGTCTCCCAGCAAGAGTCGCACACTCTTGTCGTTTATAGCAGCTTTGCGCCTTGAACCAGTTTAAGCTCCTAATTCATTTTACTTAATGTCTGAATTTATTAAATGGTTATAATGCAAGGCTCGCGGATGCAGTTTTTTTTTGGGATAGAACAAACGGGCATGTACAGAGAAAATAAAAAATTCTGCTCGCCCATCCAGCTTCTACTTCTCCCTTGGTTGGTTGAAAGTGGCTGTATTTGGAGCTCTTTATAAAGCGTAACAGGCTTGGAAAGGTGGAATTGGAAAGGCAAAACAAACTAGAAGAAACTAAAATAACTGAGAAATTCTTCTACTTTACCAGTGCCTAAAGAAAACGAATTGGAGCCCGGATCAGGGACGGTATCATGCTAGAAAGAGCACAGCGTCAAGTTACAGATAGCGACAAACCCTTCACCTCCAAAAGATGTCGATCAGCCGACAATTCCCCGAGGAATCCAGGGCTACAAATACGCCCAGATGCGAGGGCAAGACAAAAAGAGATCCCAAAAAATCATGTGCACCGAGTTGGGAAAGACACCTCTCATACGAGTAAACCTCGCGCAGGCTCCAATAAAGCACCTAAAGAGGAAACAAGTAAGCAGGAATCCGGACGAACCTTCGGTAGCCATACAGCAGGATCGGGGTTGTCCTACATGGGCGCATTAACCCAAGGTCGCTATTATCCATTAAATGCATCCGGAAGAATCCCTCTCTGTCCCTTTTGTCCAGATTAATGAGAAATTATGATTTTCTGGAGGAGAATTTTGCGAATTGTTTGGTCCAGTTTTGCCCAGGTGTTTTAAGCCAGACTTCATTGGATTCAATTTGAGCCAAGCCGTTGATGTGGTTCCTGAAATATTTGTTTGCTGACACCACAGATGATTTCTATATTTTGGAATGCCACAAGGGTCTATACTTTCTCCAGTTCTGTTTCTTTTTTTTTGTCGGCAACTATAGGTACTGGTAGAGGTATAGGCATATGCTCGAAAATGGAATAAAAACAAATCTATAGGTATGACATTTTGAAGCACCCAGTTAATACCTGACAATTCATCATCAAAAATTCGTATGTTTTTCACTTTGGAGTTTCTAATTTGCAACTAGTATCTGTGGGCAGCGTAGATAGGTAGACATTTGCCTCACAGTTCCTTTTGTGGCGAGGTACGTTCCTTTGTACAACTATAACCATGCGCATGCCGTCTAGTGGTACCAGAAATGTTTGCATTTTCTTTTACAATTTATCAGTACTTTTTGAATCATTCAACTCCACTCAAGGAAGTTACCCAAACTACCATTCATAATGCAGACCCACACGTCAATACATATACCCAAAGTTATCTCCCGTCCAACTTACCACAAGAGCAAAAGTGTCAATAAACTTTAGCCAACGGTGACAGGCTAATTTATATATAAAAAAAATATCATTTTAATTTTTTATTTTTATTTTTTACAAAAGTGGTTCCTCTTCATTTTTGTGTGCACATTGTCTTTAAACTCATCGATCATTTCAATGCGCTGGTGTCCAGACTGCAAAGACGACGACGACGACGACGAAGAGCCATAGCCAGCACAGCAACTTGTGCAAGCAGGAAGACGGAATTTCTTTTTCGCACGCTGACTGATGATTCGTTGCGAGAAAATTCGTGCTGACAAACAAAGGAAATGTTAAAGTTGCTTCGTCCCTTCTTGTTGCATATAGATTTGGATCTGTGGTAGAGTCTCAAAAGATGATGGTCCTTCTCATCATCAGCAAGACGATAGCAACAACGACGACTCCTCATCCTCATCCTCATTCTCAGTTCATAATATAATCGCCTGCCTCACTCGTTACTGTCTGCGAAATGCCATCATGCGCTAATCCTTGATGTGCCACTTTAAATCATCAGCTGGAATTAAATTTTTCTCATTAAAAAAAAGAAGAAGAAGAAGAAGAAAAAAAAAAAAACTAGAAATTGAATCAAAAAATTGTGCTCCAAGGAAGTGCACGTCTCGCCTGAAATTAATTCGTTTTCATCCAATCCTTCGACAGACGATGAGTCTATGTTTAGCTTTCGGAAATGGAAAAACGAGGATAACGCAAATCGAAATAGTGGAAACGAAGAGATGGAGAAATGCCTGAAAAAACATGAAACGAAGCCCTTCATCGATAGAATGTCGAGTTTGTTCGTTTTTTTTTATACCGTTCATCGTATACCTATGAATGTATACGGATGTGTGTAGGTGTACCTCTTCGAAAGTAATGCGATGTCCTGCTGTTGCCATCGTTTTATGCATTTTGTACGCTCTCTGTACTGCCATCATGACGTGTAATCCTTAAATGTGGTTAGCTTGCTACACACCCACACAGAAACATCGGGTGCAAATTAAATGTCTGCTACGGTTGCATCATTATTTCGATCGAAATTGGGTATAAGGAAATAATTGTTCCTTCGGGCTGTTGTTGTAAAACTCTTCACTAACTTTATATCCTACACACACGCACACATACAGGTCGATAGACAGATGACATGGTAAATTGCTCAAATTGATGTCACGTACATGTGTATCCAGTGTCCTTAGTGTCTAACAACCGACGACGGTACACCATACGAAGGGCTATTATTTAAGTGAATTTGTTTATCGATGGCGGGCCGGGCCGCCCGGACAACAGCAGGAATTTGTGTAGGAGTCTTTTGGCCAGGAATTTCGCAAATGGACATTAGTTAGATGTAAATACATTTATGGTATAATTAAAATGGACAAATTGCAGGATATAGACGGAGGATACCGTCTAAGAGGGCGAAAAGTAAAATTAATTTTAATTGAAAGTTTACATTGCATGGAGTCCATTGAAAAGGGTCTGTCTCTGCATGAATGAATTTCATGGAAAATATTTTGAAGGGGAGTTGCATCCATTTCCGGTTCGAAAGTATATCAGCATTAATTCAGAAAAAAAAACCGGCACTTACGGAGTGCCTAATATAACTAAACTTTTTGAAATTGTTCCTGCAGATACAATCCTGAAAGGGGGTTAAAGTCTATTGGGAATTGGCGGCGGGGAGGGTTAATTTAAATTCTAGTACAGAGAATTTCTAAGAGTTACACAAAAGACTTCAAGCCAATGTTTTTAAGTTTGGATACCTGAAAGTAGGTACATATTATAAATGGACAAATTCTCGACGAAGTCAGGCGATCTGTAAGTGCGTTTCGATCTGGCTGGAAAAAGTAGACAATAAGTACGTTGAAGAAAAGAAACTATTTCGAAAATAGATTCACTTCTGCCTCACGTATGTAGGTATAAAGTTGGTCCAAATAAAAGTTACTTTTTGAATTGAAGTTACTTTTGAGTTACTTGCAATCACCGCTAATGACTCTTGTCGCAGTTGCATGGATGAGGAGGAAACGCCTTTTCACCTACTATGTAACTGCCCGACACTATCCTCGATTAGAAAGAAAACTCTAGGATCTCTAGGAGAGTACTTTTTGGGGGAGCTTGCGAATATTGTCGAAACGGATATCAGGAAAATACGAAAATTCCTCCAGAACTGAAAATGATTTCAAGTGTAGCCGGAAATAACCGACTCTGGTCGTGGTATCACAATGGAACTAAATGGGTCTAAGTGAATTACTTACTATTGGGCAACTAGTTGTGGCCCTCCTGTCCAACAAAGACATTTAGAAGCTTTATTATGGCACTATCTATATTTTCGTAGACAGCTAGTGCGCTAAGTGCATTTCCGTAGAAAAACGTTACCGCTGTTGAATACATTCCCATGTACCTACAATCTACATCGCATACTTCTCTTTCGTTTCACTAAATCAGACAAAACTCCACACCGTGTTTCTTCAAATGAATGTTTTTTCAATGTGCTCCCATTACTTCCAAGCAGAACCAAGTTCAAGAATAATCGTTCCTGACATTTTTGGATTTGATGAATTAAATGTAATTTGATCGTGCGAGATTAAAATACTTAAGGATCTGTTGGCTTGTCTTTTGAATTTGACTTTGCCAAAGTTGTCCCTCAGGGGCGGACTCAAATACTCGTCGTTGCTGTTCATATGCTCCACGTGCCCCAGACATCTCAAGCGTTGTATCTTCAGCTTTTTGACCAGGTCAACATCGCTGTATAGCCTATAAAGCTCGTTGTTGAATCTCCTCCTCCACACTCCATCGATACAAACTGGACCGAATATCGTCCGATGAATATTTCTCTCAAAACATCCCAAACAATCATCCGATTTCGACAGAGTCCATGCTTCTGCACCATACAGCAGGATCGGGATGATTCGGGCCTTTGCCCGAGTCGTCGATGCTGAGACTCGTTGACAGCACATATTTCGTTTTGTCCGCATTAACAGCCGATGATGTTTTTGTCGATGTTTTTGTTCATCTTCATCCTGCACAGACGAACGCCGAAACGTGACATAGCTTTGTATACCTCGTCCCTATATACGCTATCATAGGCGACTTTAAAGTCGATAAAAAGGTGGTGTGTGTCGATCTGGGTTCTTTCCAAGATCTTTCCTGGCCTAACACCGCACTGATATGGTCCAATCAGGTTGTTGGTGAAAGGTTTAAAACGTTCACACAAATACAGCCGATAAGATCTTGTATGCGACATTCGGGAGACTTATTCCTCTGTAGTTGGAGGTGTTGTCTGACTTATGTATTATTTCTTTGTATTGATTAAAAATTATTTGTGTAATCGGAAATTAAAAGCAGTGAAGTCATAAAAAAATAGAAGTAAAAACCCAAAAAGTAGGCGTGGCAATAACAGACATAGCCTATAACCTCCTCGAAGTCTTAAGAAATATTTCAATATAAATTTCATTGAAATCTGTCCAGTAGTTCTTACGTCAATAGGTAACTATACAACATACATATTTTAGCGTTAGCCTTGAAATATTGTAGGTAATTGTTTTTTTTTTGCCGTTGGAATGATTTTGAATCAAGCGAAATGGACGGTATTCAATAACTGGGCGTGGTATCTGCTACACAACAAAAATATTCTAAACTCTGTCTATCGCAGCTAAAGTTGTCGAAATTCGAGCGGGATTATGTATGGCATTGATTGTATACGGGGCGTGGCACATTTAAAAAATCAAAAACAATTGAAGCAATTCTTTTAAACTGATTAAGAGTGCTGTGGCCTATCATTTGGGATAGTCGCCACCCTTCTATAAGCGGGAAGAACTCTGCGGCTCTGGAAACATTTGTAAAAAGTTTGAGACATCCTTTAAAAGCCATCTCCTCAGCACATTTTCCTCTGCGAAAACCATTTTACTGAGTTGTTGCTTGTTGTTGTTTGATGAGGGTAAACTGTTGCTAATCACTTAGCCCGTCAATGTTGAAGGAAAATTCTATTGATTTATATGTATCTATTATAATTTTATAATTATCCTAAAAAATGGGCGTGGCAACGCAGTATAAATGCATTTAAGAAAAGGAAATTCTTCGAATTTTTTTCCACGGTACGTGCATTTTTATAATTTTCCAAAAAACTAGAACCTTGGACATGAGCTTAAAAACTTAACAAAAGCTAGATTAGCTCCGCTAGACAATCAAACATTATCTTGTAGCTAAGGCAATATTTTAACGAGTAATAATTCAAGTCATATCTCCGCTTTTTACCTGTTTTAAAGACTTTTATAGGAAGTCAGTTGTTGTTGTACGTCTGTCGGGAAGAACATTTTATTAAAATAATGTTGAATTAGAAGTGTAAATTCTGAGGCCAATTGTTTCAGGATAGGGAACACCAACATCACCACCCTTCAAGAAAAGTCAATTCTAATTCCTATTTGGAAATTAAAGAAATTCTTTTCATTCGTTTGTACAATTCACACTCACATCTCGTGAGTGGCATTCGGAGGAACTCTATGGTGGTATAGCAAATACTACTTCTCTTATAAAAAGAACATTTTCCCAGAAACCAAGCTTTGTAATAGAGTCTCACGGTACACTGGGGCGAATTCCATCACTCAGTAAGCGCTTTAGTCGAAGAGCCTTACAGAACCACGATTTGTTATAGGGCCTCACGAAAGCTGGTTTCATTTTGGTAGGGATTCACGGTACCACGATGTCGTTTGGGCGTTTTAGAGGACACCCAAGAACTAAGATTCTTTGTAGGGTCTCACGGAAACACAATATTTCATAGGAAATACACTTGTCGTTGTATGGCTTTCTGACACCCAGGAAACCCGCATTTGTCGTTAAGGTCTAACGAACCCACGATTGTCGTTGGAGCGCGTTTCCAAGAACTTCGGTACGTCGAAGGGCCTTAAGAAACCACAATTTCTCATAGGGTCTCACAGTAACAGGTTTGTCGTTGGGTCTTAGGGCTGCTCTTTGGAGCTTTTTCTGACACCCAAGAACCACAGTACGTTGAAGGGCCTTTGTCGTAGGGCCTCAATTACAACGCTGTTTTTATATGGCGGCTTTTTGACACCCACGGCTCATTCTAGGGTATCACGCTACTACACTTGCTCCATTTGTTGGTGGGCATCTTTCTGACACAAAAAATTGCTTTTTGTCGTTTTGGGCCTCCAGGTGCCAGGTTTGTCTTTAGGGGCGCTTTCGGACACTGACGAAACAAAAGGGTTTCTTATGTTTCGATCTAAGTATATTCGAGTTTTAAGTCGGTACTACCAGGCGGTGTTAGGCAATAACGCCCAAGGAAATACCGCCCAGAAAAAAACTCGCACAATTTGTTGTTGCAAAATGTTTCGTCATTTTGGGTGTTATTTCTTTCCAGGGTTCGTTTTGTTGACAAGCAGTAAAGCACAAAATAGCTACCCCCCTGCTTGGGTTTTCTGTTGGATTTTGGAGTAGGTGGGAGTTTATACTGCAAAAAAAACCTTCATTATATCCAATTTCGCACATACTCCAAATCTGACAGTAACCCCAAGCAGGGGATTGCAGGGGATTGCAGGGGGGGGGGCAATATGACCCCCCATACGTATTAAACTGCAAATTATTTTTGGAACTCGCTTCCTGCGGATATATTTCCAGAAGTATACAATTTGCAGCAATTTAAGTGCAGAACTAACATACATCGCAAGCATCTCGGGGCGCTGTTGAAGCGTTATAGGTTCGCCTTTCCCGAGAGAAGTATTTAAAAAAAAAAAATATTGTTGTTTATTTTTGGGCGTTATTTCCAAATCGATTTGGGCATTATTGCCTAACGCCCTACCAAGTCTGTTGGCTAATATCAGTCACGAGTAGTTTATTGAATAGCTATCGTATAGGTGATATCCAAAGTTAGTCTTGAGTGTCAGAATTTATAGCGGAGCTGATGTCGACGAAGTCCCTAAGGGCCGGTTGCTGATACCACTCAACCCCTTAAGTTCTTCTTAAATTTTTATGAGCTACTTTTTCGAAGGCATCAACTGTCTCATAAGAGTTTATGTGGAACTTAAATCTCTATGGGTCGTATCAGCAAACTGCCCTAAATACTTTAAAGCTATAATTGTGTAAGGTCGACAAAGTTGTATGTCCCTTCTTGTTCTTGTTAACAGCAAGTTTCACAAGTCTTTTCCAACTAAACTAATTTTTGTCGCTGCTGTCTCTGCTTTTAAACAGAGGTATTTAAGGTGTTGGTCTAAAGTTTGCGACGCTTTTAAAATAATACCCAGTACAATGGGACAAGTGTTGGCAACTTCTATATGATGGATCCATTGTTACAATACAGGTTCCGGCTTACAAATCCCTCCGACTATGATAAATGTATCTTCTTGTGCTGAATATACTATACATACATATTCAGTAAACATTGATTCTCAACATAAAATGGACGACCTTTGTTGTATTTCCCTTGGCTAATTATCATTCTTATCTGGGAACACATACGTTTGGTTCGCTAATGGCATCCATGTTACCCCAACCGAAAAGGGGGCTAACCCCATTCGCCATAAATCAAATCTATTAACCTTGAGGTCGTTTCTGTTTTCCCTCGAGTGTATGTTGGCCCTTAAAAAAAAAACAACCAGCCCGCTCATATATCTCAAAACAATTAAAAACTGGAAACACTGGTGTGAAACAATTTATCAAAACATCATCACTCATGTTACAAAAAACCAACCCAAATCGCAACAAACAACAAGAACTTGATACCGAAAGACCGCGTGCATATACGCCTGAGGGTCCCAGCCTTTTCTATCTCGAATGACTTGGCGAATGTGCAAACTCACCTGGCTCCCTCTATATAACCAAGGAGTTGAGTTTATTAATGAAAATGAAGAGAGAAACAGTTTTTGTTTTTGTTTTTGTGGTTTTACGCTTCCTTGAGTTACCCCATACGAGGTGGATGGATGGAGGTCTATCAATGCCTGAAATACCTGTTCTAATGGGTAAGACACTGAACAGCATTTGTAAACAAGTTTGATGAAAGTTCACACAAAGCGGTTCGTTTTACATAAGTCCCCTGCAAATCCCCTTTGTTTGAGGCTTTATTATTCCACACATCCCCACCCCTCCCCAAAGCACTGTAATTAAATTCGCACACGGAGTAGATAGATACCTATCTCATGATAGTGCGTGCGAGTGCCTCCGTACAGGTAGGTATACTCGTGTGACAATTAATTAAAATGCGTATGCGTAATGATTTCCTGTTTGAAGAATTTTCCCTTTTGTTTAATTATCAGGTAATTAATTTCCATTTTTGTTTCTTATCTTTTCAGGGCCGTCACAGATCCACGAGATGGACGACGAGTTGCACTCAAGAAGCTACCCAACGTATTCCAATCCTTGGTATCATCGAAGCGAGTTTTCCGTGAACTGAAAATGCTTTGCTTCTTCAAGCATGAAAATGTAAGTACTCCAACTATACAAGCCCGTGTATTTGTTTTGAACTTGTGATGAGCACTTCAAGTGCAGCACCGACTTTCAAGTGCCCGCATCCGAGAGTCTTAATGTGTATCTACAATGTTGAGATAGTTACTCGCTTTGCGGGTGCAAAAATCATTAAAACTGTAAATGGAACAGAAGTCGGAACACTTTTATGTTCTGATGAAATAATGGTTAAAACTCTTTCGGTATCAGTTGATCATTAAGGCTGATTGGTATAGGGTTTCCATAGGGTTTTCACAAAGCTAATGGGAGTGGGATGGGTTGTGGATTAATGGGCTCATTTGTTGGGATTACCACACATGAAAGACAGTCCTATAGAGGATTTTATGCAGTAAAAGTTCAAAGCGACCAATGGGTATTGTCATATCAAAGGGAAAATCGGTTAACTAATCATGGCTTAAACGGAAGGTACCTTTTCTTCGGGGGCTTCACTGGAATGACACAAAAGTTGGGTATTCCGATGAAAACAAGAACAGAACTACACAATTGTATAATGGATTTAGATAGTGTGCGATTCAAAGGGTTCATTCTCGTAGGAAGGTATAGCAAAATGTACCTGTACCGTTGAAATACCTGTAGGCTAAACATTTGTGTAAGTATCTTGCAACTTAAACCAATTTTGCCCGTCTATTTCGACGACATTTTCCTACGAGATTGATACCTTTGAATCAACTTTTTATTGAAGTAATCCTTTAAACTTAGCCCTCCGCCATGGTATCTATAGGCACAATCATATTGAACTCTGTGCAATCTTTTTTTACTTACTTACTATGAAAGCGCTATAGTCCGGGGTGGATCTGGGCCTCAACCAACACGCCTCTCTAGTTACCACGATCTTTGCCTAAGAGCCTCCAGTATCGCAGTCCAAGTTGGTTGAGGTCCCCTTCCACTTGTGCGCGCCACCTAAGCCGAGGTCTTCCTCTACTGCGTTGTCCCTCCGGGTTGGAATCGAAGACTCTTCGGGCCGGAGCCTTGGTGTCCATTCGCTCTACATGACCTAGCCATCTTAGACGCGTGATACGTACTTTTCTGACCAAGTCGATGTCGCTGTACAGCTCGTAGAGTTCGCTGTTAAATCTCCTCCTCCAAAGCCCGCCAATGCAAACGAGACCGAAAATCACTCGAAGGATTTTTCATCCGCATCCGCAATCTTTTTTTTTTACCAACAAAATTATCTAAATCATGAGATCATGAGGTGAGGAACCTGTACCCTTCACACTTACATCAATGTAGATCCACTGTGATGCCACTAGGTCTTGATAATTCCCACACTATGGAAACCTTGGAAAACCTACGGATTTGCAAGCTATTTAGATGTATTTACAATTAAGTAGGTCGTTTATGGACCTGTCGGAAAGTTCTTCTAATTCCTTGAAGAACTATTTTCAAAAGACTCTATTTCTGATGTGCCAGAGTGCTGCGCGGTGAAAATGTGGAGTGCCCCCATGCAGCTGCTCCTCACAGCATTCTTTGCACAGGTCGCTATGCTGGGTCGTAGGACCTCAACTACGTCTACCCGCCATTGTTATTCTGAAAATATGACTTATTTCCGCCCAACTCTTTCCCAGTTGTTGTGACTTCTCCTCAGCTGTCCTGCGCCATATATTTCACGGTCAACCCGATATTCTTCCATCTTGGGATAACAGGTTCCATTGCATTGTAGGCTTAGCAATGAAAGCTCAAAATTTGTGTCCGATCGACTGCCTGTCTCCTAACCCCTTCTCTCGCATGGACCCGTTCGTTAGAAATGCAAATCGGCCAGAAAATCCTTGGTATATTTCACAGACACTGGTGACCGAATGTTTGCAGCTTCCTAATGGTAACGGCAGTTTCCAAAGTTCTGCACCCATAGCAACACCGATTCAAAATTGGAGCGGAACAGACGCACATAGCTTAATTGCTACGTCAAGTCTTGGTCATGCAGACTTTGCTGAGCCAAATTTGGCTGCCTATACATTTTGTTCGGTTCCGCCTTCACTCGAGACAGTCATTCCCAGGTATTGGAAGCAGTCTATTTTCTCTATACCTGGTGTTAAGCAATGCTAACTTGAGATAATAAGCTATAGAACCGAGGCTGATTAGATTTCTGTTTTGGCATTTTTGAATGTTGATCCTTAGCCGAACGACCGACATGTGACTCTCTCCCCATATCTGATGTAATTTCTTTGCCTTTCGTCAATTAGGGCGGCACGAAGCTCGTGATCATCATCACCAATCTTCTTCTTCATATCTTCTTCTATATAACTAAAAAATAAATAATGTCGTTGGTCATCATCACTTAAAAACGGCCGACCCGATTTGGCTCATTGGAAACGTTGCCCACGGGTAAGAGGAAAAAGGGGCGTGGCACCTACCATACAAAAGAATACATTCAAAATCGTACATCTCGAAAATCGCCGAACCGATTGTGCTCAAATTTACAGACGATATTACGTATTGACCCAGCAGTGTATAGGTGAAAATTGGTTAACATTGGACAAAGGGGCGTGGCACCTCCCATACAAAAAAACAACAAAAAAAACACATTAAAAACAGCTCTAATTTTCAGACAATCTGATTCGTTTCCGACAATTTTTTGAGAATTGATATTAAGCTGAAATTTTGTACAGAGGTTCCCTTTTTGATGTATACAAGAAATAAGGATATTTCTAAATTCAAACCCTATAGGGGTAAAATGGGTTTTCATAACTCCCGAACCATTCGTCGTATCAATTTGAAACTTTGTACATTGATAAAGAAGTAAAAGCCAGCGCCTCACTTACAAATTTGTCATATAATTTCTGACCTGTTTTCTCCAATATAGTGTTAAACATATTTTTCATTTTCAGAGATACTTACTGCTCCTTAGGTACTCTTTTAGATAGATTTCTTGCGTGGTTTGTAAATATAAATGATGAAACTAACAATCTCTGCTTACCAAGGGCTTCTCGAGCGAAGTCGCGGGCAAAAGCTAGCTAGTTCTACAAACGCAGTATTGGCCATAGAATGCATTTTTGTCGATCACCGCACTTTGGGTTTCAAATTCCACTGACAGTCTTCCTCTGTGCAGACACTTTGACCCTTCATATGTTGCCTTGATCATAATCAGTTTATCGAGTATACCTTTCCCTAATGCAAGTCGAATAAACTCTATTGACGCTGTCGAATGCCTTTTTAAAATCAATAAACATCAGGTGTAGAGGTGACCTGCTTGTTTGACATCGAGCGAATTTTCCAGAATTTTTGTTCGATCTTATACAACTATACCTTAGCTTAGCATCTGCAGGGAGCACTCAAATCCCTCTCCAACTTTCGCACTCCAAAAGTGGTTTAAGATCGAGGAGTTATAGATGTTCACTTGGCCCTTTTGTGGATAGAGTAGGGAATGTTTCGAAAATTAATAAATGAACAAAATGAACACTATTGCGGAAATGAATGGAGGAACCCCGAAAGTGATAGATCAAGAATTACGACACTAAGCAGTACCCCGGCCAGTCTTCCGCAAACTGCCAAAACATTTAGCTTGTCTGTGGCAAAATGGACGTACGTCTTGAAGAAACTCGATTGTAGCCCATACAAGTTTTGGAAGTATCTCCCTCCCAATACTCGAAACAAAAATCAGACGCTAGGTAAGGTTACATTTATGAGCTAGCTAGGAGTACTTCGTGGCACACCTTGGTCTGCCCTTCGGGGCAGAAATAGGTTGTCCCTTAGTCATTGTAACTTTGTCTAAAAATGCTTCAATCCGTCGCTACTTTTGGGCGAAGATGTAAACTGACGATCCAAGTCTACATTTGCAATAATCTATGACAATTTGACTTGACAAACAACCCACTATCCGTCAGATGTCAATCATTGCGCACGTATACAACAAAATCATAAGGTCTTGCAAAGAACTCAAAAATTGCAACAGCAAACGAATTGGAGCGAAATAAGATTGACGCGCCCTCAACTTTTTGGTACCGCAATATACTGAAAGCATTTTTTTTCTCGGTAGCATGAGAGCAGAATACCCAAGCGCAAAATCCCCACTGTCCCAAAAATTCTCAAATTGATGATCCTAAAGCAAAAAATCCTCAAATTAAAATCCACTAAATCAAAAATCCCCAAAATTTTAATTCTAAATATTTAAAGAAACTTTGAGTATACTAAACCTTGCGCCTACTCCAAATCCAACGATGACCCCTAGCAGCGAGGCTGCAGGGGGTTTGCCCCAGACACCCACAATATCAAAGCCTTCTCAATCGCATAGTACATATCTATCTCTGTTTAAAAATACAAATTCAACGAATTTGCATCCACTTTCCGCCTCGCTCTTCATTTACAATTGAATCTTGTTTTCCTATCGAACTACATACTAACCGCAGACACACAAATGTAACCCCCCCGTGCCCCTCTGAACGTGATTACCAAAATTTCCCATCAAAAATTAAACGCATCGATGCAATTAATATCTCGACCAGGATTTCTAATGACTTCAATTAAGTTAAAAACAACAAAAACCAACCCCCCACCCCCTCCCCCCCATGCAAATTGCAATTAAATTAAAATTTTCCCAAAAACACCGGCGGCATGGACGATGCCAGTGAATCGCCTCCATTGGGTTGATCCTGATCGGATTTTTGCAAAATTCAACAAAACGTGTGCACTATGGGAAAATGGTTGTCCACGTGTGGCTAAAACGTTTGCAATCAAATCAAAAGTTCGACTGCCACAAAAAAAAAAACAGGCACATGCATCGTGTATCGGCACGCAACCCCCATCCATATCCAAATCCCGATGAATGGGCAATCGTACGGCCGAATGGTACGAGTTGCTCCACAAAACGCTAACGCATTTGCCGCCATCCTCATTCACTCGTACCATAGTTGTCGACGTAAATTATGATATTTTTCTGTCTCTATATCTAGATACAAATGTATCTGCTCTGCACACGATAGATAAATAACAAAGTGCTTTGGCGATTGCAACAATCTGATTGCACGGTACCGGTCGGTGGTGGTACGCGCGTCTATCTATCCGTATCTATGCCTATCTATCCGTATCTATTTGAAAAGTATTTTACGCATTTTTTCATACCTACTCACACGACTCACCGTAAACTGCAGTGCTGATGCACTGCATACAAATTATGGTGTGAGGACTGAGGTACTGAGAATTCCATTCACTTCTTCTTCTACTGTGCCTGGCCCAGGGGGGCCTGTCGCTGTGTGCTGCGGCTGCCTGTTATGGGAACTTTTCGTTCGTTTTGTTTATTTAAAACTTTTCCACACGGCTGCTGACTTTTGAGTTTCTTCTTTCGTTCTTCGAGTCCATCGCTTCTTGACCGCAGCAGCTACCAAAGAGACCCCCAAGGCGCGAAGGAGACGACGAGTTTAATGGATTTCGCTGATGGAATGTTTATTTTTAAAATATACGAGAAGAGGTGTACATTGTGTATGCTGCTGTAATGACCATGATGAGAAGCAGAAGAATTTTACAACTCTTCCCGGTGCGGGAGAGTTCAACGATGTAATCATTATCCAAAGATGGTTGTGGGTGGGGGAGTGCAACTAACCCTGCATCATGAACCAGAAAGAAAATAAATTTTAAAATGTACTGACCATTGATGTATCTTTTGGATCTAAGAAGTTCATATAAAAAAATAAATAAAAAATCACGTTGACAGGAACGCTTGAACTTATGGTCCGGCCCGGTGTATTAAAATGTTAGCCACGTTTCATGCTGTCTAACCGAATAAATGAGTTATTTGTTGTTGCGTCTGGCTTGTCAGTGGCGAATTTCGTTTGAAGGTCAGTGAATTGCATATATTTCTGTCGGAGATCGTGTATCTTTTGCCTGTCGAACAATGATTGGGTATTGGAATTCGGAGAATTTTTCGATGGAATTCGCATAAAATTACGTCGACTTTGAGTGTCATTAACTTTGGTGCATGACAGCATGAACAGAGGCGGCAGACGATTTGGGGATGAGTGTCAATATTTTGATGGTAATAACCTTTTAGATATGGTGTTGCAATGGAATCTAAAATGTAAATTAAAGGCGGGTATTCATTCTGTCGAAATTTGTGACAAAGAAAGAGGGATTTGGTCATGGAGGTGTAGATATTTTCTGTCATACTAAGTCATCATCAGGGGCAATCCGAATAAGGAGGAAATTTCGTCTCGATCCATATTAACCTTATTCTGCGTCTTTAGGTCGATTAACTGATGGCACGGATTCCTTAGCATGTCTCGGAATCGGGGATGCATTTCGCTTTCGACAAAGTACTCAGGCTTTTCTGCATCATACAACTTAACCGGAGAGATTAGGGCCTTGCATAATAATTTATTTGGTTCTATGAGTAGAGGTCTTAGATGCTGCCTTAGCTTTTGGCAAGAATGATTCTTCGGTTGATTTATGCGCCTATGCTATTTTACGAGGCAGAGCCTAGGTGGACAAAGTCTTTAACTACTTCAAAGGTATATCTGTCCATTGTGACATTTTGTCCAAGTCGTCGATGTTGAGAGGGATTTCTTGAGGACTGTCATCAGTATAAGCAAGTAGTTCATTCATCGGGCATACTTTCATTTGACAAAATATCGTAGATAAATTGACGCATGTTCCTTACCAAGTCATCTATAACCAGTGATGTCCTAATGGCTACTTAAAGACGACATGGTAAGGACTTGGTACTCTAGGAGCCTTGTTGATTTGAATATCGCTATCCTAAAGTTCCTTTTGGTCGGTTGGATTGAAATTTTGACTACAATTGTTCAGATTGAATGGATCATACTGCCTCATAGCGGACCGTTGCGTTGGCTGCCTCCGCCATTTAACAGTCTGCAGATGTTTTCTTTCCAGATCCTCAGCGCCTACTGTGAAACCACCACCTTATTCTCATGCTCATCTCTGCAGGCTTCTATTCGTGCCATATATCTTTTGAAAGATTTTTCTATCCCGGTCCTGCTGTATGATGCAGAAGCATTGACCTTATCGAAAGCTGATGAAAACCTCTTGGCACGCTTTGAGATTAAGATTCTTCGTGTGATTTTCGGTCTAGTTAGTTTCGATGGAGTGTGGATGAGGAGATTCAACGACGAACTTTGCGAGCTACACTCCGCGCCACTTGAATAGCACACCCCATAAGGTCGGTTTTCTATCGCCCACTGCTCCCAAACCAAGCATGCTAGAGACTTAATTTTTTTTTTTTAAATTAAAGTTCATTAAATTTTTGTGATTTGACCAGAAGAAAGATTTAGAACTAAACCTTTAAGTGTTAACAAAAAATTATTAACTATGAACTGGCAAAATATGGGGCCCTAATTTTGCGCCACTTGAATAGCACACTTAAACGAAAAAAAAACATTTTAGAGAATTCTGCTTCTTTTTAACACAAACATTACTTAAATTTAAGGTAATTGGAGTGTTTTAGATTTAAAAAAAATTGTTCAATTGTCTTTTGAGCCCCCTTTCTGCTCCAAAATTCACACATCCGGTTTGGAGGGGATGCATATACAAATTGGCCAAATAATTTAGCGAAATCGAGCTCCAAGCTAATTCGATGGCTTGGACTAGTTTAGATACAGTCAAATATTGTTGTCCCGATCCATAAACTTGACGTGTCAACCATTGCCAAACATTTTCGACGATATTCAAATCCGATGAGTAGACCGGTCAGCTTAGTAGCTCCACAATTTGGCTCTATAAATACGTTTTAACAACCCGGGCTGTATGTATTGGCGCTTTATCATGTTGTTAGACCCACGGCAGATGTCCAAAAAGGTTATGAAAATATGTTAAAGCCATATCAGTAAGACAACGCATTCATTGTGGTTAACAAAAATTGTAATTTTCGGGTGCCATAATACGAAACGGCCCCCACACCATCACACCTTCAACTCTGCTATTCAGCCGGTCCAAATGATGAGTTTCTTTGCGGAGGTTATGGAAATAGTAGCTATACCCATCGGGGCCTTCCAAATAAATTTTTTTTCGTCGGAAAAGACCTCACGGTGCCACTACGAAGTCCAGGCCACAAAAACTAAGGCGTTGCGCTTTTCGAACCGGTTTAAGGGGCGTCTTCTTCTTGATTTTTAGACTTTTTATATCCTTGGCATTCGAAATAATACGACGAATAGTTGTGAGACTTGCTTTGATACCACATTTTTTTCCTGATTTTTGGAAAAGAGTCGTGAGAATTTGACGCTTTTCCTAATATAAGTCGCCTTTCCGCAGTTGTACGCACACTATGTATGCGGCCTTTCACGTTTTTATCCATAGTTACACGCATTACTTAAAAATATGGATATAACGTGTCGGCTCCCCTCGATTTTCTTATCTAAATTGGCAATAAATAGGCGAGCGTCCTTTAAGCTTTGATTTGTCCTTTTTCCGCCTCGGTTAAGGCTTATTCACCACCCATTTTATTTTTTTTTTTTGTAAATTAAATAGACCAAATTAACAAAAAAATTCGATCAAAGAAAAATACGAGTCCACGTTTAAAAGATAACGGTCAAACTAAATGCATGTTCTATTCAAGTGGCGCAAAATTAATGGCCCACATTTTGACGGTTTGTAGTTAATAATTTTTTGTTAGTACTTAAAGCTTTAGCTTTAACTCTTCCTTTTGGTCAAATCACAACAATTAAATTAACTTTAATTTAAAAAAAAAATAAGTCTCTAGCATGCTTGGTTTGGGAGCAGTGGGCGATAGAAAACCGAACTTAGGGGGTGTGCTATTCAAGTGGCGCGGAGTGTATATAGCGACGTTGTCCTAGTCAAAAAGCTCAAAATACAGCGACTGAGATATGGTTGGCTCACGTGGAGCGTACGGACGAGTCTTTGAGTCCACCAACTTGGTGTGCGTAAATGGAGGTAGCTAGCTAGGGACCGAGCTGGCTGGAGGGGCTTGTTGGTTGAGGCTGTGGTCCACCAGGGACTGTGAGCGCCATATAAAGTAAAGTAAGGTAGAACTTTCGAACATTTCCACTGCAATAGCGTCCCTCAATAGATTCAACCGGACGCTTCTCGTCATCTTTCTTTGGCCGTGTAGATTTCGCTCGTAGCTCTCTGGCTTTGGTTTGTGTTCTTGGGTGCATGTGCCAGCAGGCGCTCCTTGTGATAGTATCATTGTGACGTCAAATCTTTTAACAGGCTCCGTTGGGTGTTGTTGTGTGGTACACCTGATTGACCGTTAATCGATCCAGAAACCGCCAAGCTCCTTGGTATATATCTACCCACTGACACAAAAGAATCAAACGATAGCAATGATGTGGCTTTGCCCGCAGAAAAGTCAGCTAGCCTAAAACCGCCGCTTCTGGAGCTTGTTGTTGCTTGTATTCGTGTCGTTTAGCACCATTGAAAGTAAAATCGGTTTGGAAAGCTGGCCTTGCCATGGTGTAGTGGTTAATATTTTTGCTTCAGAACCTATCGGCGGGGAACAATAATACGCAGCTACTCGCTAAAAGAACGCAGTTCTTTTTTTTGAGTTTTTGTAGTAAATTCGTAGGTATAGCCAGACTCCGATGAAACGAAAAATCGAGAGGAAACTACGGAGGAGTATCGCGTGGAGGAGTAAAATACTTGTGATCGAGAGTCCATCATCATTTTAACTCTTTATCGAGCTTCTATAGTCTAGAACTCTAAAGCCTGGGCTGACCACTATTATTTTCAACTTATTTACTTATTTGGCGGTACAACAGATCGGATTGAACTAGGGTCTCATTCAGTGCGCCTCTCCATCAGTTCTTTGGGTATGTGTACTTCTTCTACTGACAATAGACGACGCCGACGTGCTGACTGAGTGACATGAGATCCAATGGTCACCTTTTGAAAGGCTAATTCAGTATACCATATTAGCGGGCTAGACGAAATGTATCAATTAATGTAAGTGAATGGATATTCGGCCGGTCTGAGTATTAACCCAAAGGTCGTTCAACACACTATAATTCTGAACCTGAGGCTTTAAATATTAGCTGGGAAAAATCGACGGATCCTCTATCGATTTTACACACAACACAAAATCAAATTTTGTTACGTAGATATTGTTCATTCCCTACGAAACGATTTGGTGCCTGATTGTTAAAACTTAAAAGTCCCCTCGTTGGGCGCCAGTTGATAAAATGCATCCCAAATAGTGATACATATTTCCAATGGCTCTACGCACATAAGTTTGCTCGAACTAGCAATGGATTAACCAAGTATCTGCCATTTCGATTCGCATGCGATAGTTGTTGAATTCCCAAACGCATCTTCATACAAGCGTAAAGATTCGCAGAAAATAATAGACAAAATATAATATTAGGCCTACAAACAGCCTTTCGATTTGTAACAAAGACTTTTCATAGTCATGTCAAAATGAATTAAATTTCGAAACGTTTTACCAAAAGTAGAAGCAATGTTAAAATATTGGACTGCAAAATTTAAAATATGGTCCTTCGAGCTGAATATTCTAGAAGATTTTGCTTCATATTCATCGACTTTTATGTAACGAAAGTGGATGAAGTGATTTTGTTTTGAAGACATCAGCTTTTTAATAAATATCTAATATCAAAATAGAGCTCATCATTAACAAGCTCAAAATAAAGGAGAATCACAAAAGAAAATCTATTTGTCTGCCTTCAAATCGATTCATCCATTCTGATGATGCAACATGCTCTTCACGCATATGCTGTCACCTGTCAGCGGCACGTTTGTGTCAGTTTGCCAGCATCAACTCTTAAAGCCATATCCATGTGATTATGGAAGACCGTCCAAAGCTCCGTCTCATCATTGAGTAAAGTCTATCGGCACGAAAGTCTTAAAACTGATTCGACCTATAGCCGAACTCTATACTACTCCTAGTGCACACAACACACACATTAAATAAGTGGTTTCTAATTTTCGATTGTCGTCTTTTGTTGCAAATCGATTTCTATTCGGCTCACTACCCGTTGTTGGCATTTCAGATCATAAGCTGCTGCCATTTCCAATAGCATCCACAGCCACACAAAGGATTTCACACTCTCGCTCGATTCAAAATTACGCACCGGGTTCTCCTTTGTTCCATGCGATTCTTTGTTCCAATATGCACACGTTTCATGCAACAGGCGCACACAAAGGCGGAAGGTCAACAGTTGAAACCAAAGTAAAATAAGATAGAAAGATAAAAAAAACAAAAAGAACCTAAACCACAGTGGCGCACAGCTGCAGCACCTCTTGGGTAATTTTATCAGAAAATTCGCATTTCCTTGCGCAATCGGAAAGGAAATTTACCACCACACGAGAAATAGTCTCTGATTCAGTCTGCCCGTATAGTATAATGTCCTTCCATGCAGCTGGGTTTCATTCCATTGCTCGCCATCGCCGCTGTAATGGTACCATGGTGGAGATAACACAAGACAATGCAAAAAAATAATAAAAATGTTTTTCCTCTCTGCACAAGAAAAGCGGAAAACTGTGCGAGAAGAAAAAAAAGCCGCCTGATAAATCGTCTCTCCATTCTTGCCGGTGTTAATCGGTGTAATTTATGTAGCGCGAGCACAAATGTGACGGCACCGGCACCGATCAAGAAAAAATGAAAGCGAGCGCAATTTATAGGTACGCGCCTCTGCTGGCTTGGTGAGGCTTTGTTTGGCAGCCCAACTGCTACTAGGTGGCGGCAGTAAAGGTAGGTTATACGCAGAGCTTGGTCTCGCCGTTAATGTGATTGTAATTGCGTCGTTTTTTTTTTTTTTTTTTTTGCTTCTGCTTTGAGATACTTTTTTGTTGGTATTTTTTTTTTGTAACGTACCTCTTTCAAGGATACAAAAAAATTAGTCTGAAGGAAGACGATAAAACAGAAGAACGAACGCTGATGTGTCGCTTAAGATGATGGCATCATTTACCAATGAGGTGCAAAGTATTCTAATAATTAATGGCCCCCGAGATAGAACACAAATTATGATGCTACTGCTGATCATTATCTGATGTGATGACGTGCGATGCAAAACCATCATCATCATCATTAATGAGAGGAAGCAATGCTTCTTTATTTAATGAATGAACAGGAAACTGAAAACAAAAACTACAAAAAGGACTTGTACGGCGACCGTCACAGAGAGAATCAAATGGTAGAGGCACATTCACCAATCAAAATATACATTGGCCAGTTGTAAGCTACAACTCAATTCACAGGTGGAATCTCTATTTATATGGAGCTGGAGGGCTATCCGAACGTAGGAGCAAGAACATAATTTTCTTATGGCTGTATTCACTTTGATAGTTCAAAAATTTTCTGACTTCTTCGAGGTTAATTTTGACAAGGCACTCCCAACTCCGCCTCGGTATTTCCAAAGGTCACTTAAAACCCGATTTTTGTGGAAGGAAGGACAACAAAGTATAGCAAAAGGCTTCTTAAATTTTTTAAATTAAGGGGCGTTCTAAATGGAAACTTCCCATTTTGTGGGGTTACAATAGAGTACTTACCTTCTAACTAAAGAAATTTTTTCTCCTCGTCATTCGTCCCATATAAAGCGATGGTATGTGTCTCGCCCATTTGGAGATATTCGTCAATAACATGGCGCCGAATATTCGCTAGGTCTAGGGATTCGTGAAATATTGCTCACAAACGAGCTATTACTTTTTGAAGAATTTTCAAGAACTCTCGCGATAAGGTGGCCACACAGTCACCAGCAAACTCTCCTAATCGAAAGTCCTCTTCCCCATTTTCAGGTCCGCCAAAGTTCAAGTCCACAGCTAAAACCGAGCTAAGAACTTCGACGACTTCGTTGAAAGTTTTGCCAAACTCAACTGCAACTAGCAATGCTATTATGCCCTACAAGGCGATTGCCAAAACGGTTTCACGTCTTATTCTGAAATTTTCTGCAGCTAGCAACGCCCGAATTATCAGGAAGGGTTTTCAAGTTCGTAAACGCTTGCCAAGTAAGTTTGCATTGCATAAAAAGGAGGACGAGGAAAAGCTAGTTTTACGTAGTAACGACGAAGCTAGTAGGGGAACCTTTCGACTTGGTCAGAAACTAGATACCCAAAAAAGCCGCGAAGCTACAGAAACTTATGAAAAACGTCTTAACCAGAAGAATACTTGATAGCGTAGCAGCAGAAAAAAAGCTACCAGCTTTCGGGTGAAGATATACAGTAACAGTCTTTAACTAGAAGACTTGGAGTCTTGCAAAAAAATAATACTCCACTGCAAGAGTTGCCGCTCCTTCGGGCATATGAATGACGTTGGTTCTACGGTGTTTGTCTTAGCTAAATATGCATCCCGGCTCTGTGTATTTATCATCATTTTCTTGAGTCCCGTTTCGACTTTTAACCTGCCAAACTTCAGCGATTTTTAAATTTTTCACCATAAAATTTAATTCAGCATGAACCTCTTCAGTCTTCCTCCTTCCCTTACAATTTTTTTTCGGCATATTGAACCCTTTTCAAAATAAAGCCCGATATCTTAATCTATATAGTGAGGTTTCTTCATTGTTTTTGAACTAGAAAAACTGTTCTACCTTCAATTTGGAAAGAGGTTCGCAGCTTTAATCTTCGTTTAACCCGTTTTGAATGCTACTTGCCTTTTCTAACTATGTAGATTTTTGTTAATATTTTAGTTTAGTGAAAAGACTTAAAAGAAAAACCGGCAAGATGGCCGTCGAAGCAATTTATATACGGCGATGATGTATTGGTCGGTTTCTCCGTCAAAATTGTTAGACAGCGCAAAGATATCCAGCGGAGCTTTTGCATCAAGTCGATGATGCTCTGATTGGTTCTTATGTCTTCTGGGTCTAGCCAAAAATATACTAGCCTAAGTTACAGCATACTTATTGACACGTATTTACCTTCAATTGAGACATAAAGACGAGGAATGGGAACATTTTCACGCTTGAAGCAAGTTCTTCTGTGAGCCATTCAATCTCTTTACACAAACTATACAAGCTGTGTCCTGGTTAAATCAATACCTTTCACTGGGGGCGTTGGACCTCGTCAGGAGTACCATATAGAAGCACCATGACAATGGTGACAGGAAATCGCGGTCCGTGCAACCTTAACGAAACAACCGCTGACTGTCTGAATCAGTCGAAATGGTCCACCTTTAAATGTAACTATCTGGTGCTAATGCCTTCAAGGTTTTGGGACAAACTCTTGTCCATTTGTCAAATTTTTTTTAGAGAATTCTGATTACTTGACTTACATGACTTAAATTCAAGGTAATTGGAGTATTTCAGATTCAAACAAAAAAATTGTTTGATTAGTGTGTTGAGCCACCTCTCCACGGCAGAGGTACAAAAAAGTCTTCAAAGTCTTCACATTTTTCCCTGATTTTTGCCAAAGAGTCCTGAGAATTTGACGCTTTTCCTTATATAAGTTGCCCTTCATTAGTAAGCACACTGTGTCTGCGGTCCTTTATGTTTTTTTTTTTTTTTTCATATTTAGACTAGGGTTAGCTTAGGTTTAAGTGGCTGTCGACAAAAGGCCGGCACACTTAGATAAATTATAAGGTCCCTTGTAATACCACATGAATCTAGAAGAAGTTTCGTTCTACTCGTTGAACCAGTTTGAGCTTCTAATGAAGCATAGGAGACTAGGTGTCTAGGTTTGTTAGATCATTCAGATCATTGTCATTGTAACAGAAGGCTCCCAAATGTAGTTTCTGTTTTCGAGATAGAGCCGGACAAGTACAGAGAAAGTGGAGAATGGACTCCTCCTCCTCTTCATAAAACAAATTCTACAAAAATCGTTTGAGTATACCCCAAGCCTTGTTGCATGCTAGCCTACAAGTCACCTATTGTGCCTTCTGTCAAGTGAGATAAAATTCTTAGAACGTTTAAGACTTAGCTTTTGTCGCTAGACATGTCGTGACACTTGTCCATCTAAGGTTGATTCTTTCGATAGCATCCAGCTTTATTAGGGGCTTAGACGTATATATATTTAGACTTACTTGGATATAACGTGTCGGCTTCTCTCGATTTTCTTAGCTATTTTGGGGATAGATAGGCCAGCGTCCTTTTAAGCTTGTATTTGTCATTTTTCCGCCTCGGTTAAGCCTTTTCCTGGACTTATTTTAGTCCACGTGCCAAAAATAGATCAAACTACAGTAGTCCCTCGATAACGTGAACTAATTAAAACAAGGCGTTTTCGAATTTTAGAGGGATTCACATTACTGGAACTTTTTTCAGTACTTACTAAACTGATTGAAACGATTTTCAAATCCATTAAAAACAACACAAAATGATTTTTTAAAGCACAGTTTCAATATATATCAATTCAGAAGAAAAACGAAAATGAAATAATTTTATATATTCTTCGAATTTAATTTTATTCCTGTAATTGTTGACATTGACACCAGCATCTCATCTAGTTCGCGTAAAATTTTTCACTTATATCTTTCATCGATAAAAATCGATTGAATTTTTGTTTAGATGCCATTAGTTACTAATTGAACTTATTTTACACACAAAACGAAAAAAGAAATACGAACCACACAAGACACAACTAACTTACTGAAAAATATAACGACGAACTGCTCATAAGTACATAAAACATCCATACCTACACAAATGGCAGTTGTTGTCCCTCTATAGCTGCATTTACAACTTAAAGATAAATAACAGTTATTTAGTCCCTAATATCGCACGCAAAACGAGCAAGAGAAACAAGAGAAATATAAAAACTTTTACAAAAAAATTCACATTTTAGAGGTTGAAAATTTTGGAAGTTCACATTATAGAGATGACAATGTAAAGTTTTGCCGATTCACATTTTAGAGAAATTCACATTATCGGTAATTCACATTATCGAGGGACTACTGTAATTGCATGTTCTATTCAAATGGCGCCCAAATATTGCCTAAATTTCAACAAATGATAAAATAAAGTAAAAAATCAATCAATCTGTCACAGAGAAATAAGAAGAGTTGCCCAAAAATAGCGTGCAAAAATAGCATTCCGTTTTCGAGATATGACCAATTGCAAAGAGAGTGGCTATTCTATTAGTAGTATATATAGTATATATTTATTTATTTAGCTTTTTAAAAAAGCCATTTAACCGTAGGTATACATACAAAATATTTACAAGTATTTTATTTTTAGTTTTGCATAAGAGTAGTGTTTAAAAATTAACTTTAATGTAATTAATTATATTTCTTTTGAAAGCTGCTAGATTTGTTTCATTTTTTATATTTATTGGCAATTCATTAAACATTTTAAAGCCTTTATATTGTAAAGAATTTTGAGACCTTACTTTTAGAAGGTTTGGTAACCTAAAATTATTGGCTGTTCGTAATAAATAGGGTTGCACCTCATGAACATATTGCACATAATTCCGTAAATAAATAGGCATTAGGTCATTTTTGATTCTATACACTAACAATAAAACATTCATTACTATTCTTTGTTTGACTGACAACCATTTTAACGAATTTAACATAAAACGAATTGAAACGTATCTATTACATTTTAAAATACATCGCATGGCCTTATTTTGTAACAATTGCAATCTTTGTACTATACAATCAGAACACAGAAACAAAATTGACGAACAATATTCAAAATGTGGCTTAATTATTACATTGTAAATGTTTATTGCACTTAATGTTGATATATCATTTCTAATTCTTTTTAAAAAAACAATTTTTTTCGATATTTTTTTACACAAGTATTCGACGTGATTGCTAAAAGTCAATTTATTATCTATTATTATACCTAAATACTTGATTTCACTAACTGGTTCTATATATTCACCGTCAATTTTCAGTCTTATGTCCTCTCCCTGTCGATTATTTATGATCATTTGTTTGGTTTTTGTCACATTCAGTTTAAGTTTATTCATCTTCAGCCATTCCGAAACACTTTCCAGGTCCTGTTGCATTTTTTGTTGACATTCTAAGTAATTTTTATCAGCCACGTATATCACCGCATCATCAGCAAACAATGCGAGCTTTCCATTTTTTATTGCACTTTTTATGTCGTTTATGTAAATTATAAACAATAACGTTCCCAAAACCGATCCCTGAGGTACACCAAACATAACATCCTTTGGACATGACAGTTCACCATTAACTTTTACACATTGAGTTCTATTGCTAAGATATGATTTAAACCAATCACTTTCACCTCCTCTAATTCCATATCTTTTAAGTTTATCTATTAATATTTGTCTGTCTATTGTTTCGAATGCTCTTTTTAGATCAAGAAAAACACACAGAACTCTCTTTCCTTGGTCGGTTTCTTCCTTAAAATTATTTACAATCAGATTTATTGCACTTTCACACGAATGGTTCTTTCTGAATCCTGACTGAATGTCAATTATTAATTTATTTGCTTCGAAGTAATTATTCAACTGTTTAAAGACAATTTTTTCAAACACTTTTTCAAAGTTGTTAAGAAGACCCTCAATATTAAGATAGACCAATCTTAGACCCATTGGTTGCTAATATCTAATGGATTCTCTTAACACTTTCAGTTTTCTTGCGAACACTGGACAGTCTTTATCAATTGCTTCATGCTCACAGTTGTATCTTAACCCAAAGTTTTCATTCGCTTTTTTACAGTTGACACAGCTTATAAGTTCACTCTTACAGTCTTTAAATTTATGAATATCGCCACATTTACTGCATGCTATTGAATTTTTACACTTTTCTGCCTTATGGTTATACCCTTGGCAATTAAAACATCTGGTTAAATCGTAGAACTCTCTGATTGGGCACCTTACCCAACCAACTCTAATTTTTTCCAAACTCATGAGTTTTGTAAAGCTCTCACTATCAACTTCTAACACAGCATTCAAATTTCTCCAAGTATTTTTATTTCTATACAATTTTATTAACGACATTTCACAATTGGCTATTTCGGTGTTTTGTGCTTTAATTTTACTTAAAATTTCAGTTTCTACTTCATCATTCTCAATGTTCATAATGCACACTTTTGGTTTATTTAAGGACGGTAGTTTTACTTCATAGTCATTTTTCAATTTTTTTTCCACTTGTGTTTTTAAATTCTCTAAAGAATTCTTATCAGCACATCGAATGGCAACTCCTCCTTTGGATTTGTTTACTACACTGTCTATGCTAATTGTTGTTGGATCAATATTCGCCTTGATTTCTTTTCTAGTTTCACTTGCAACCTGATCTTTCTTTTTTGGATAGATAAGGACAGTCGGTTCCCTATTTCTTAATACTTCAGAAAATGATTTTTGCTTTTGTCTCTTTTCATCCTTTTCAGAAGAATTCTTATTCACTTTTTTCATTTCATTTTTTATTTCATTCACCGATTTTGAAATATATTCGACACTTTCCTTAATCAGGCTATCTTTCTCATTCACACCTTTATTTGTTTTCATAATTAGTTCATTTTTCAGTTCGTTTACAGTTTTTGAAATAGATTGCACTCCTTCGTTCAAATTATTTTCTTTTTCACTTTCATTCCTCTTTAACAGTTCATTTTGCATTATTTGCTTTAATTCCGTAATTTGCTTTGACAACTGCAATACGTTTGCATTTAAAACTTCGATCACTTTTTCATATTTGGACTGTTGGGCCTCTAAAATACAATCATATTGCTTCAATATTTTTCCCGAAATTATCCTACACTCCGCACAATAATATCCGAGACTTCTCTTGCATTTCAAAACTCCCAGGTCGTATTCTGTTAGCTGATCTTCACAGCAAGTACGGTGAAACAGCCTTTTGCACAACCCGCTACACGGTACGATTTGCGCGTCACCACGACTAAATCCCTTGTCGCATTTACCACAAAAACCATCCATTATATCGACTCAGTATCTCTAAAGTTCGATAAATGGAATGGGTTTAGTAGAACACAAAAAAAAATTTGATTAAATCCGCGGAATTGCTAATAAAAATAAATAATTTCCACTAGCTCTTATACACACGTCTATCTCGCTCAAATTCTCTCTCCAAGAAGTGGCTATGAGTGTACCTTTATTCACCGCTTGCCTTCTGTCTGAGTTAATTTGTTAAAAACACCTTTCAGATCGATAAATTTACGTAATCATTGTTGTCACGTCACAAAGACACTCAATGGTGTCAAAAAGTTTTGGAATGCAGTCGTACAATACATTTAAAATGTGTCTTGGTTCATGTGTTATAGTTTTCCATTTTCTGCTAGAGATTTTAGTAAACTTGTTCCATTTAGAGTCGATTCTTAGTTTGTCTGTACTCCCTTACCTAGACTTGAAGGCTTTCGCTCCTCAGGTAGAGAAACCTGCTGGCATTCCAAAAACCAATCCTTGTACAGGTATGATTTTTCTTAGATCGTATAAAAATGTATTTTTTCTTTGATCCTTGCAAACCAAATACCAAAAAATCTTTTTATTTACATTTTAATCTTCCCAAGGTATCAACTGCAAACGCAATGATTTTCTATGAAATTTTCATTAAAATACACTTGGGCGTATACGTAACCTTTTTTTTTACATCCATCCAATCATGCCTTCTATCTCCGATAGAATACCACATAACCTGGTGAGGGAACTATTTAATCTGTACGAACCCATACGCAGAATCAAGTTATACATATCGACATACAATCTACACCACCACCCTTCCCTCAAGGGAGGCCGACAAGGATAACTTCAGAAAAGTCATCATCATCATCATCAAGATGACAAAGTTTTTCACTTTTCGCCTTACCTCTCTCTCATGTAAAATCCCTTACAAATGAAGAATATTTGCAAAGCTAAGTAAGAGATGAAAACTACCTACCATCAAAGACAAAAGGAAAAAAAAAAACCAAAAGGATGCCGGGTCTGGTGAAATGGTATTTCTTTAATGCGAACGCACTGTAGATTGTGTTTCCGGGAATGGTTGGGTGAATTAATTTGTACTTGGAAGAATTTTCTACTCCTTCATATGAAATTCGAGGAAATGAATGAATTGGTAGTCTCTAAAGGACTGTGGGGACTCCTTGTATAATTTGTTTTGACGTGCTAACTAGTGTGGCCATTGTTGGAAATTCAATTTCTTCAACTAAGCCAAACAACAATCATCAAAAAATATGAAATACATGACGAAAATTGGAAGACTAAGGAGAAGTTTTCGATTTAATTAATAAATAAAAGTTTCTACGGATTTGTTGACTAATTTTAAAGGAGTCAACATGTTTTACTTGTGGTTGGTGTTACTTTAACCCAATTTGTAAGACAAGTTCGAAGGAGTTGACCTTTAGGATTTATTTGAGTTGCTGATGTGGAAGTGTTTGATTTATAATAGGGCTACTTAGTCGTTGCCATCTAGAGGACTTCACATCAATCTTTACATCGGAGCATCCATTGCCCACAATATGACCATTGAAACCCCTTTTACAAGTCATTCTTTCTCTCTATATTGATTTGTTAATATTTTAATCGAGTATAATTTACGCCCATGATGCTCCTCGATTCCGTGTGCAGAGTATTTAAACCGTAATCGATTTTTGATTTAAACTTTTCGGGTTATGATACTTTCGAAATATTGGTCAGTATCAATCGAGAGCAACTTTTTAATATCTTTCGCCCTACAATGGAGGAAAGGAATAAAATCAATTGAGCATCCTTGAGGAAGATACAATTTTAATATCCCTTTCTCTTGGTATAAGGTAAAGTAACTTTCTCGAATATTAGATACTTTTGCAAACATGAAAAGTTTCCCAAAAAGGAATATGTAATGGAGAGGAGGAAACTTTTACCAGCTTCACTTCTTAGACTTTCTTCTCTGTGTTGTACTAAATTTAATTTTGAAGGTTTTTGATGGCGGCCGTCATTTTATCATTTATATGTATTTAATATTCTAGCACCTCTTTATTGTAAGTACTTTTAATGCCGGCGGTATCATTGTTTTTTGTTCGACACCAATTCCATCCATTGTGGGTTCGAATAAGTCAATTTTCACTTTATATTGTCAACGCGGTCGGTTTGGAAGTTGACATTCAGTTTTGCCAATTAGGACCCTGTCTTGTGGGGGTCTCGCTCCCCTCGATTCTTGGCATATAAGCGGCCGTTTTTGCACTTAAAATATTTTTTGTCCATCCATCAATAAAATGTGACAATATTCAATGAGCTAATAAAGCCTAAACCTCGTCTGAAAATGCAGTTAGTGTGTCTTTAAAATATCCACTCAAACAAAGAACTAATTTAAAAATTGAAAAGAAGTATGGATGACAAAGCGGAACCCTGAGGTAGCCCATGTTAAAGATATTTAAAAATGCTCTTTAATCCTCGTACAGTTAACACTAACTGCTTGAGATCTATTTTATGTGGAAGCCTTTTTTTTAAATACTTCTCCCATGAAATTAATTTCTGAAATTAATCGAGTAGAAAGCTCAGAAGATGATCCTTTGAAATCTTTGGAAATTTCATCGACTAAACTGGTTGTTATCTGTCATATGTCCAAGTTTGGAAATATCTACAAAACAGAAATGTGCGTCTTCTAAAGATATTTCTTTTCAAAAATCGGAAGACTTCTTTTTAGTAGAAACAGCTGATTGAAAAACCTTGTAAGAAGAAGATTCATAGTCCATTAAACAACAAGCATGATGCAGGATAGTTACCGAGACAGTGGAGAATGGTATCATAATTTAGGAAGATTTAACCTTCTTGAATTTAAGGCATCGGGTATCTTAATTAAAAAAAAAGTAGTATGTGCCTCACCTACACACTGCTTTTAAATCACCTATCACTTATAAATCACTTTATGTTAACGATCTGGGTCCCGCTCCAATTCTGAATCCAAGGACCCACTCACAAAATCTCATCAAAATCGGCTCAGCCGTTTGGGAGAAGTAAACACAATTCAAGGAACCCGATTGTAGCGCCACCTAATTTTGAATTTACACCATCCAGGGACCCACTCAAACACCACACAAAATTTCAGCAAAATCGGTCTAGCCGTTGAGGAGAAAAAAAGTGTTTCACTTTGATTTACCTTTAATTTTTTCGGACTTACACCTCGGTAAAGAAGTTCCACTTCAAAGAAATGCGGCCCTAAAAACGCCAGCCGAAAAACCAAACAAAACTTAACCTCTCTTCGAAACTAGAGGCTGTTCGACTGTCATGGGTCTTATACGGAACACAATCCAAGCGATGGAGATGTGTTTCCTCCCTTGGATAGATTTTCTTGCAAAATTCAGTAAAAATGTATTGGACCGCGGTCTTCAATTCTTCTGCGCATTCCTATGCAAAATGCAGAACGGTGAAGAACTTCTTGAAATTGGCAAATCCTTCCGTAAACGAGCTCTACAAATAATTGTAGTAGAAGGTGTTTTAAGGAGCTAATGAACTCTTTTTCTTAAATAATAATTAAAAAATGCTTTTTCTGAATTTCAACAACTGTAACACTTCTCTGTAACACAAGGTTACAAGTATAATCCTAACTTCCAGACAAATTCGACAAGCACTTGCGAGGCGGGTGTGCCTTTAGTTTCGTGCTATGGGCTCAAGGGGAATAGAACTTAATGCAAGTGAATTTCAACAAGTGTAACACGTTTCTGTAACACAGAGTTATATACATATGTATATCCGATACCGATCTAAACAACAAATTCAACATGTATTTGTAAGGCTTGTGAACTTTTTGAAGCAAATATCGTTTTTTTTATTAATTCGTGTAGTTATTACTTGACAGCTGTTAAAAAATTGCAGCTTTCGGCAAGGCATTCGCTGGAACTTCTCTGAAGAGAACCCATACATACAATCGATCAGATTCTATTTTCCCCTAAAATTTGTCAAGAAGTTAAGAAACACTTTAGTCCTGTCGGCTTAAGCAGACAGAGCCTTTTATTTAGGCTCTTACCCTTATGGATACCCATTTTCTAGTGCATTTAAAGGGCTAAAAATAAAGAAAAAACTTTTAAATTGGCGAACAATTTGGGCAGAACGAAAATCACATTTATTGGGCTTTACTTAACAAGCACGAGATTGGGTGAATGCTTCAGCAAATCTACAGAAGCTTAGAGGCACATGCTGCATCCAGCTGTATCGTATTTCAAAAAAAGAAATGATAGGCTTGTGTCGCCGATCTGTCTACGTCAATAAACTGGCATCTTCAGTCTAGCTTTTCAGCTCTAAATACCAAAATGTTAAGTCGGGATTAATCTCCTTCATACAACTCATACATGACCATCTCATATCCACACAACTAATTTTGAAGACTTATTTATCGAATACATATTTCATCCATCATCTTTTTCAGGTTATGTTGAAAAGGCATTCAACTATTATAGTACATCATCCACGATACTAATTTTGCCTTAAAAACCTATCCCTGTGCAAAAATTTAAAACTGCATAAAATTTCCATGGATGAGTTGTCCTAAAGTCAATTTGTTTCAAAACTTTGCATACACTGTCCAGTGTGCGCCCCATTTCCCCCTCCGATGCGAAAATAACACAAGGGGTAATCGCAACTTATTCACAGCCAAATGATAGCCCATTTCTTACTTATGAAGTAACTAAACTGCAGCCGAACTTATCCATGAAAACTTCATTCACCTTGAATTGTTTCATACTCGTATATCTAGGGAATGTTTCTGTGGAATGAGTTGGACCCTAATTTTATACTAGAGTTTTAAACCCTTACTTGCGAGCGAACCGAGGAATCCTTTTGTAAATGAAAAGTTATAAAGATGTGTTGGCCTGATGAATAATGGGCCCATGAGTTGTATGAAGGTGAGCTACATCCGACCCATAAAATGTATGTTCCATACCAGGTTGTTACCTGTGCATCTTATATAAATCGCCATAAAGTATGCAACTATTTTTGCTTACAACCATATCGCAGACATTTATTTCATAAACATGCGCCAAATCTATCCATAATCTCAATGTGAGGCATTTTCCGCATAGTTACAGAACACGAGAATGCTTTTAACTTGGACCATTATTAAAAAATATCAAAGCACTGGATGTATAAAAATGCGAGTTGTGTCGGTCGCATTTTTTTTAATCCAATTGATTTGCCAATTTATTTCCAATTATCGGCAAATCTCTGACATGCGTTTTTTTTTTCTGCTTTGCTCTCTGGTTTATGAGAGAGAATAACATTTTTCGGAATAGAATAACAACGAATACTAAAACTGTATCGAGAATTATATTGTTTGGGTAGAAAGGATAAAAACTTCAATTGCACTGGTTAGGACGAGCATTTTTTTTTTGTTTGGTTGTTGTATCTGCATTCAGATACTTTCTAATCGATTTGTTTTGTATGGATAGTTTGGGTTTTTGTTTTTATGGTCTCTGCCTCGTTTGTAGAGCAATTAAATAAAGCACTGAAATATGTTCTGCATGCATACAAATACGAACAGATAAAAACGGATTAGGTGTTGATTTGATTTTATTAAAGGATTTAAATCGTAATCCTGTTGTGAATAACATCGTGGATTTTGCTGCTGCTGTTGCAGTAATTGCAAATATTTGTTCAAGCGAAGTGGATTAGTTTGTTTGGTTGGAGTTTTTTTTTTATTAAGGTAGTTTGTCTGTGGTGATAGTCGGTTGTTAGATGCGTTTTGAAATTCGGGGATGGCATTGAAGAGATTTGTGTTAACCATTTCGATTTAGAGCCCTTTTAGGAGCACATTTTTTGTTCGTATACACAAATCGGTTTTATTTTGCCTATAATTAAATACTAATCCACTTCTTATTTGCTTTGTAAACTCACACCTATACGTTTGAGATCGCACTTATCCTAAATATCCTTCAGATGTTGTGAAAAAAAATCTATTCACGAAAGTCTGAAGTAATTTATAGAACAATGGACGCGAATTCGAGTCTTAAATGCTACAGGATATAAAATCCCCTTTTTGTATTTAAATAAAAATTGCTCCCATTGCATTAGAGAAACATAACGTGTTAAAAACATTACGTTCAACACCCAGCTTTCGAAAAGAAATCGGAATGAGGTGAGGAAAATACGCCAAGAATATGAAGTGACCATAGATCATCTTATATCTTCGGTGTCTTTTCTACCTGCTCTGGAAAATTCTCATCTTAAAATGACTGGACTTAATAACCCTCCATGGAAATAAGAGCATTTCTATCACTTTGTGGGATATGGAAACAAATCGATCACATTTTTCTCTCAAATAGTTCTTATTTTACCCGTCTTTCCTTGCTGCATATAGAATAATGTTCCCACAACTCTATTTGGCCGTCTGTTTACCACTTAAGTATGTTTTCCAAAAGTATTTCCGATTTTTTTTTTCATCTTTCCCCCAATGTCTCGAGTCTCGAACAAAAATCTCACAAATTGTCACACTAGTTACTGAGTAATTAAATTTAGATAATTCCCACGATATAACGGCACTGTGTTGTTGTATCAGGTTAATGATGTTTCCCTTAGTCTCTAAAAACAATTACAAACCTTTTATGTGAAATGGGATTCCAACGATGTGGTACTAAACTGCAGTATTGTTATATGCATTTAAATAAATTTCCCTAGATTTTTAAGATTTTTCCTTCAGTTCCTAAACAATTTTAAAAAATATCCAAAATTTGTACCACTGCGAGTAGATATACTTCTGTTAAGTGAAATATACGGATACATTTACAGATTCTGCGATGACATCTGAGAAGAAACTGCAGAAAATTTGTAACCCCGAAGCACCACAGCGTTTTTGTCAGACTTAGAAAAAATTCCACGCTCTGTTGAGCACTGAAATTTCTATAAGAAATCGACACGATTTAAAATGTTCAAATCGGCAAAAGAACACTGCAGTGCTTTTTAGTTGTGTGACTCTTTTTTACCCTCTTTCCTCGCTGTATCGTAAATAAATCCCTCAACAGAGCAGTGGAATTCTCAGGAAAAGGGAACATTTTCACAATATCATACCACTGCCGCATTGTTAAATCCACTCCCTATCGGTACACTTAAGAGCCGCAAAGACATCACTTTTTCAAAATCTTTTGGCTACAGGACAAGTAAATTTTGGAACTAGGACATATTTCCACAGGACTACAACTTACAGCAGATTAAGTGAAGCGTTCCCCTTTCCCGAGAAAAGTACGTACTCGTACATATTTAGAAAGAAATACTCGGCCTCAAAAAATCTCATTTTCATGAACAAGGAGAATTCCCACAATATAAAATCCCCGCAGTGTTATTATGCCGATTTAAATATTTGTTCACTCAAATAGTTACGATTTTTGCATTATTTCCCCTCGGTTAAAATATCACATTTTGTCGCTTTATATTTTTGTTCTCCACTGTAATTGAATTGAATTGGAAAATTCTCAGTATTTTCAGTCTCCACAGTTTTATTCTGTTCATTTAAATATTGTTCCCTCGGTTCCCAAATTTTATTGAGCTTGTGAAAAGGAAAATTTTTTCACTACCTAAGAACACTACCTTTCTTTAAATTCATTTCAAAGTTGCAAAAATTAAAAAAAATATATGTCTTAAACTCTACACTTTAAGAAGATCCAACATCTACACTTTCACATTAATGACATCATTTTGACTAAATATCTCAGCTCAGAGTGAAATCCGAAACGAGTGGTAACACTACGCTATAAAATTGTTTACAAGCAGCATTATGTCTATCTATCAACATCCCCATCGTCATAAAGTTGGTTATCTATAGCAATTTCTCCGCCATCAAAATCCATCATGTCATTTCACATCAGTGCACTTGATGGCGAAGTAAACCACCCCCCGCACCCCGAACATCTAACAAAATGTTGTGACATAAGAGGTGAACCTGTGCCTGTGCCTGTGGCCCCCTATACATCATCAACCTATACATCATCTTTATACTCGAGCGCGTAAGCGAGGTTGTGCTTTAATTACTTTTGAATCATAATTAAGTTCCAACAGCCTTTTTACTCAATTAACCCAGCCCAAGAAGAGGACTTCATATATACTGGGCTGGCTGGCACACTCTGTCATTGCGATGCTGCAGTTAACCCACTATGCTGCTGCTTCTGCTGCCAATCACTTGGGGTCTTAATTTGACGGTCTTTTTCTTTTAGTCGCCTTCCAACTCACGATGTCTATTATTATTTTTTTTTTTATCGCCTGTTGGTGGAATCTTTTCAGTAATTATAAGCATGGCATCAGTTAATGGAGGGTGGTAAAACCTTACCATCGTGCCTTTTGCTTCATTAAATCAGAGGTGAACCTAAGGTGAACCCTGGGGGGGGGGGGAGATGCCTTTGCTGCCGGGTGTAAATTTTCATTTTTTCACGTTCCAATTGATAGTGCGGAGACGAAATTTTCTTAATCAAACTAAAAATTGTGCTCTACTTTAAAATTAATTTAATTTTTCGTTTTCTTCTTCTTCTCGTTGCAGGTACTCTCAGCATTGGACATATTACAACCACCTCATTTGGATTTCTTCCAGGAAATGTATCCTTTTTAAATTAAACGAACAATATTCTACATAGATATAAAGGGAATGGAAATTTCCACCCCCATACGAATTTGCTGAGGGGTCCTTGATTTGATGAAATCAGTTTTGCCTTCCTGTGAAATCATCTGCCTTCTGAAGAGATTGCAGGAGATTGAACCTCCACGGTGTTGTCTTTAATGTTTATTTATTATAGCTCGTCCTTGGAAATTAGAATGTAAATTGAAGATTTTCTTTACAGGGTGAAAGAATTGAGACAGAAACGTATAAAATATTCATAGCTGTGTTGCGCTTCATTGGTGGAGTCCTGCCTTGTTTGAATAAAACTATACTAAGCTTAGTTCTGTTTAAATGGAAATTTGTTGAAAAAAATCCTGTGAATTCGTTTTCGTTGGATATTAATATTTATCAGATGTAAAAGTTTATAAATCAGCCCAAAAGTATGCAATAGATTCTATTCGAAGTCCAATATTGGACCACCCTGTGTGCACACTTTCTCCCAAAATAAAGATACACCACACAACACACACATACTCATTTACATTAATTGAACTTTTCGGTATCGATAGATACACCCAACTTATGTTCACCAAATAATGAGCTTCCATTAGTCGAAGATACTTTAAGGAAAACGAAAACAAACAAAGAGAAGTAGAAAGTTATTCTCTATACATCTATAGAACAGCATTGTTCGAGTAGATTCAGTATCTATGATTACCATACATTTTAACATCGATAATGATGACGTTGTCGTCATCGTTCAGTGGAATTCAATAACTTTTGTGGGTAAAATGAAATTATTCTTCAAATGAAAAGTTCTTAATGGTGTGTTGGATAATGGGGTAACGACGAACATTGAGCTCTGTCATGAGCCGCCCCCTGGTTAGAGAAATACGGGATAGCATTTACGGGTTGAAAAGTTTTTCAATTAAAACGAGATGAAGAAGTTATTTGCAAAACTATAACGACTAAAGTGAAGCTATTATTAGGATATGAGTCTCATTGTTTTTGAATGGGAAGGTCTACTCTTGTGCTATGAAGAATATAAAAAGATTAAAAGGGTGGACCTTGATTCAATCCAAAAATAAACAAAGTTTTTGTTATGACTTTCACTTGCGTCAGAGATGTTTCATTTTTTTTTGTCATTCTAATCATTTTATTGGGTCAGCAAAACTTTAAGTCAGCCATGAATTATGAAATCAAACACATTCGTATTTGAACAGAAGTATGTAGGATTTTGGGACAGATAAGCTTAAAATAATTCTTAAAATGGTCCCATCTAATGTGTCCTCTAAGCCGTTCCTTAGTTGTCATTTCTTGTGGTACATTTTAACCCTACTTAATGTAAACCAATTCTGTTTTTCTTTTTACCAAATTGAACCTTAACACTCATAGATGTGTCGAAAAGAATAATAATTTAAAAAAAGTGTTTGCAAAATATTTAAAATACTATTTTTGAATTACATTGGTTGGAACAACTTAAATATTTGAATATTTTGCCTTCGCAATTTTTATCAAAAACCGTCTCCCGTATGAAACATTGGATACAAGAGTGCAGACGAAAAGAGTCCTCTCCACCAACAGGTTAGCTTAAATAAGGGTATGAGGGAGAGGTATTATTCGGCACTAGGTACAATCCGGGCCCATCGCGATCCCTACAGGGAACCAATTGCAGTGACCTACAATAGAAAAACACCTAAACACTTGCCCCTGAAAAAGCTCCAATTTCCCTGCAAAAACCATCTAGCCCTTTGTAGTTGGTATGGTCAATCTCCTCTAAATGTTGGAAGAAGAACCAGCCCTGTAATTTCCTTCTACTGGGACATATTGCCTCGCATTCACACAGTATCTCGGTCTGCAGGTCATTACACAATCTGCAAGTGTCCGAGTCTACCAGTCTGAGCCTTTTTGCATGTTTTCTAAAAAGACAATGCCCTGACAATATACCGATCAGTGTTCTGTTCTGAGCTGTTCCCTGCCTAGCGGCCAAAGTGCCTTGGATACTGCGTGCCCGGTAAGGCCTGGTCACCTCCGGTCAGCTTCGTATGTTATTTTATTCCTTATAGCGTCCATAATGATGCAAGGAGGTGTTTTAATTTCCACCCCCTCTCTATCTAACAGTTCTCCGCTCGTAGATTCCAGTGTCATCAGTGCCGCCTGGCTATCAATGTAGATGGCTATATCCCTTCTAGATATAGATCTCATCATCATTAGCTCTGCCGCTTTCAGAACAGCCAGAACTTCTGATTGAAAGATACTGCTTCTATCCGGTAGTCGTATAGACACTTTACGGTTTGGATCTATGGAATAGATTCCAGCTCCAGTGCCTTCCGTTGTTTTTGAGCCGTCTGTGTAGACTGCACTTCCACCAACATTTTTACAAAACTTTTTAAACGAATTGGAATTTTCTTAAGCAGAAAAATAAACTGACGAGAACTGCAAATTTATAGTTAATTTTGTATTCAAACCGTTTTTGTGATTTGAACCTTTTTTACATTCAAAAATTTACTGAGAAAAAAAATCGACCAGACTTTCTTTACTGCATTGACAGGCTTGAGTCATACTCTGCTTGAGTATTGAAATTCTTTCATCAGCAATTTAATTGGTGACAAAGCAAGAGAGTAAGCAAGTTGAAACGAAGGGTCTCCGGTTCAACCCCCAAAAACGCATATTATAACATTGTACAAGTTTTTCTATTACGCCACCTTTTGGAACGTCTGACAAGCATCCGAGAGTATAATTGTCCTTAGAACGCGTCTCCATACAGCCCTTCAGATTCACTATAAAATTGTAGGTCCCTTTTATTCATTCAACAAATAAAAACTCACGCAAAAGAATGATTATGAGAACCTAGGTCTACGGCTTCGCATTCTTTTCGGAACGTCTGATACGTTAGAGAACCTTCCCAATTGCTTAAGCTTTATTCAGTTTAGGATGTCGTATCGCCCCCTTTAGCCGATCCCGAAATAATCAGTCATCTTAAACTCTCTACTTAATTTCACATAGAGCACTGACTGTCATAAAAAAAAAAATGTTGCGTCTTTTATAACCCTTTTGTCAATAAGGAACCCACTTAAAACAAAAAAAAAAAACACCGAAAACTTTTCTACCCCAAATTAGTACCTAATCCTGAAAACATTCCAACACTGAACGCAATTGAAATATAATTTTTTTTTTTATTTCGTGTCGCTGCATATAATTAAAGAAAAGGATTCATCTCTTCGACGAATATCCGTATCTCGTGGGTGAATGTAACTTTGTACATTTTCTCAAATTTTCTATAAGAACACAATTTAGCAATGACACGTGTTTACGATAAAACGCAATATTTTCCTTTGCTCAAGGATGTTTTGCTGCCTTTTAATCGGGAGAAATATTTAATGAAATTTAGAAAATTCTCTGAAACGAAGATACTGTATGAGAGGGCCATTTTGTACCGAAACACAACGTAACCCTTTTTATTTGTATGTACATCCTTTTTATTTAAAGGCAATTGTTTTTAAACGGAATGCTGAAAATTCTCAAGTAATCCATTCGTGAGTTGAATTATTTAAAATATAAAAAAAAAACCTTTTAAATTGTTACCCAACAGCTGATATAGAGGTTAAGGGAATTGAATGTTTGGAACGAACGCAAGGGCTGGAAATCGCATTTTTTTGTTGAGGTAGGGTCCATTTCAGTGTTCGCAAAAACACAAACTTTCAACTATTTGAGAAACTGCAAACCCTACAAAAGCTCTCAATTAGTACCGCCATCTGGGGAAGGCTTCAGAAAAGTTGTTGCTTTTTCATTGCCTACTTTCAGTAAACAATTTTTTTTTTTTTCATTATTTTCTCAACTTTTCAACTTGTTCCTTTACTCATGTCCAAATGAAGCATCAATATTATATGTCTTCAAAAAAGAAAGAGGAAATTCGGTTTGGATTCGTTAACAAAAACAATACCTCTCCTAAATTGGGAATCCTTTGAATGCTTAAAAATACGGTATCCATTCCACTCTATTCCCAAGAGTTAATTACAGGTTCATGTCGGAAAGTTTGATAAGCCATTCGTCCATATTTCAATTAACAGAAAGAAATAAAAATAAATCCTGCATCCTGCAGTTACAAAACTAAAAGGCAAACAAAAAAATGAACTCTCTCTCATTTAAGGAGTTAATATTAGTTGTGTATACAAAAACAGATGCGGATGTGAGAATAGAGACAGGGAGGAAAAGAGGATTTAACATTTTTAATTACAGACAACAAATGGGGGTCGGTCCAACCGAATAAAGCCATTGAAAACTTTTAACCTTTTTGTAGGTTAGTTTTTTTTTTCAGAAGTTAAATAGCAGTTATTCTTCATCTCTTTGATGCAAATAATTGGTCATAATTTTTTTTCAGTTTACCATTGTTTATCCTTAACCAAAATTTCCACTTAGATATGTGATAACTGAACTCCTACAGTCAGATCTGCACAAGATCATTGTATCGCCGCAACACCTCTTAGCCGATCACATAAAAGTGTTCTTGTATCAGATATTGCGCGGCCTAAAGTATTTACACTCGGCCCGTATCCTACACAGAGATATCAAACCGGGTAATCTACTCGTCAACAGTAATTGTGTTCTAAAGATATGCGACTTTGGACTGGCTCGTGTCGAGGAACCAGATCAATCGAAGCACATGACACAAGAAGTGGTAACACAGTACTATCGGGCACCAGAGATTCTAATGGGTGCACGTCATTACTCAGCCGCTGTGGACGTATGGTCAGTCGGTTGTATATTTGGTGAGTTGTTGGGTCGTCGTATTTTGTTCCAGGCACAGAATCCAGTGCAACAACTGGAACTAATCACAGAGCTATTGGGTACACCGTCAATGGAGGATATGCGACACGCATGTGAAGGTGCCCGAACGCATATGTTGCGGAGGGCACCGAAAGCACCATCATTCTCAGCTTTGTACACATTGAGCTCACATGCGACACACGAGGCAGTGCATTTATTATGCCAGATGTTGGTATTTGATCCCGTAAGTGAATTAAATTCAATTATCTATTTATGTGTGCTAAGTATTTCAATTTCTAGGATAAGAGAATATCGGTGACAGATGCTTTGGCACATTCGTATCTGGACGAAGGACGTCTGCGATATCATTCGTGCATGTGCAAATGCTGTTTTACTACCTCATCCGGTATGCGACAATATACGGGAGATTTTGAGCCATCAGCTGGACAGCCTTTCGATGATTTGTGGGAGCGAAAACTGACGTCTGTGCAACAAGTTAAAGGTGAGTACAATATATTTAAAATGGTAAATATGTGCTCCTTTTTATGTTCTAGTTATAGACCATCTTACACAATCAAGGTAAAACAAGGGTGCGCAAATGATGTAGCAATCACTTGACTCTTTGGGCACAAATTTAACCACAGATGGTGTCAGGACGGATTAAATAATTCATAAAAAAACCGTCAGGCAAACTTAGCAAGAATTAAAGCCGATCAAGCTGAGTACCGCAATGATAGAAAGGTCAAATACATAAGGCGGTGGATAAGACCCTCACCTTGACCAAGTCATCAAGAAGATCTTCAGTACATATCCCAGCGCTTCTATGGCAAACTTACTTCATTCAACACGTCCATCAAACACACAATGGCGCCATTGTTGCCAAAAACAACTGAAGTAGTTATATCGCTTAGCATGCAACGAGTTTAACGAGTAGGACGAAACTTCTAGATTCACGTGGTATCACAAGGGACCTTATAATGGTCTAAGTGTGTCGGCCTTTTATCGGCAGCTACTTCAACCTAACCTAGCATGCATTGGTATAACAGAGACAATGAACACATGTACAACAGCGGCCATAGGAGTCTTGCTCAGCTTTCCGCCTGTACATCTATCTGTAAAGAATGATACTAATCACAAGCTCCTTCACAGAACAACTCAAGATCTTAAAAATCTTACAAGATGAACTCGTGATCAAAGTATCAAACAGAATACTTACAAAAATCCACTACTTCAGAAAATGCAAAATAGTCACATGTGATTGTAGAACCAACGCTTGGATAGCAGCTCATGAGGGCTTTTAGATAACGAGCAAGTGGATTGTCTGGCGAAAAAATGCCCCCTGTCAGTTCTAAACCCTTTTTCGCAATACCTCTGAGTCACAGAGATTGCCCTCTACTGCGTTGTCCCTCCGGGTTGGAATCGCAGACTCTTCGGGCCGGAGCGTTCATTCGCTCTGAATGTCTTTGCCATCTTAGTCGTGTGATACGTACTTTTCTGACCAAGTCGATTTCGCTTTTCAGCTCGTAGAGTTCGCAGTTAAATCTCCTCCTCCAAAGACCGTCACCGCAAACGGTAGCGAAAATCAGTCGAAGAATTTTACATTCGAAGCGATCAATGAGATCTTCATCCGGCTTTGATAGTGCCCATGATTCTGCGCCATAAAGCAGGTCGGGTATGATGTCTCCTTGGTCTTTCTTGACAAGGCCTTATTAATCAATTGCCTTCTTAGGCCAAAGTAACAACGGTTGGCAAGTGTAACTTCTTGTGTGGTGTCAGTTATCAGAGTTTATAGCAGAGCCGAGGTAAACAAAGTCCCTAACCACCTCAAAGTTATAGCTGTCTATCGTGACGTTCTATCCGATTCGTCGATGTTGTGTGTCCTTTCTTGTTGACAGCATGTATTTTGTTTTGCCCTCATTCATCACTGAACCCATTTTTACCGCTTCTGAGCTTATACTCACAAACGCGCCAGTGACAGTTCGCTGCGGTCTCCCAATTATCTCAATGTCATCAGCGTATGCAAGTACATAGTTGCACATACTTAATTGTGCCCCTAGTGTTGGCTTGCTTGCTAGTTTCCCACAATTTTCTCAAGTGTGATGTTGTCATATCACGACACCTTTTTTAACATCAAGGGTCTCGGTGAGATTGTTTCCGACCTTTAAAGAGCAGCGAACGTTCTCCATCGTCATTCTGCACAATCTGACAAGTTTAGCAGGGATGCCAAAACTAGACATGGCTCTGTATAGCTCGTTTCTATAAATGCTGTCATATGCGGCTTTAAAATCGATAAATAGATGGTGGAGGTGGGTATCGATTTGGACTTATTGAGTTTTCCCCAGGATCTGTTGTAGTGTGATTATTTGGTCGATTTTGGACTTACCGGGCCTAGAACCACACTGATAGGAACCAATCAGTTCGTTGGCGAGTGGTTTTAGGCGCACACACAGTTCAGCAGATATGATCTTATAGGCGATGTTGAGGAGACTGATGCCCCTATAGTTGGCACAGTTTAGAAGGTCTCCTTTCCTGTGGGTCTAATGGAATAACTTATTGTCTTTTTGTTCTTCAATCGCTCTTCTATCTGCGGCATAATTAAAACAATGAGAAATGAAAACATAAAATAAAATCATAAAACAATGTATGATTCGAATGACTTGATGAAGGTGCATTAATTGAAAAACATAAATGTATAAGCACTGAAAACATTTGTGTTGACTCTATCAATGAATTTCAAGAAACAATGGCCATTCTTTCTTACCGAAAACTCCCATCAAAAAACGGAAAGGTGTGGCCCGATCTCATAATTGACAGAAGGGTTAACCAAATGTGGTATTATCTACTAATTTTTCATTTAGAGTTTTGAAGGATTATTCAAGTGTTTAGGATTCAGTTGCTGTTGGATATTTGTAGAACTTTGCCCCAGTCACAGGTGCCTGTATCTAATATATTCCTTTCACTTACCCTATTTTCGTTTCAAAAAATAAAAATACTTTCCACAATTTTAACAAATGTTTAATAACAATCTTCACTTTCCATCTCTTTTTTCAGAGGAAATGCACAAATTCATAGCGGAACAGCTACAAACCGGTCGTGTTCCACTTTGTATTAATCCTCAAAGTGCTGCATTCAAAAGTTTTGCAAGGTAAGTCGCCAATCCACACACCCTCAACCTTTTTTTCTTAAAAAAAAAAAAAAAAAAACAAATTCTTCATTATCTATTCTATCTATTTATTACATTTCCTTTAAATTTGTTTTCATTTGTCTTCTTTCAAACAAAACAAATCCTAATGTGCTGTGTTTTCTTGCAAAATTCGGTCTATTTTTCATTTTAATTTATTAAAGTAAAATATTTTTATTTTCATTTTTTTTTTCTTTTTAATTTTGTAACGTTTTCCATTCATTTTTTTCTTTTTGTTATTACCAAACAAGAAATTTTATGAAATTGCATTTAAAAATTAAAATAAAATTAATAATAATTAATTATTATTGCAAATGTATCACAAAATAGCCAATGAGATAATCTACTAGTACCACTGCTGCTGTTGCTGTTGATGCTGAAATATTAAATAAAATAAATGTCTATATAGTCGTCATATATATATATAAAAAAAATAATCGAACAAACCAATTTTATACTGCACAATTAAATATACATTAAATACAATATCGTATATCTAATGAATATAAATGTCCTGCTGCCATCTTTAAATTGCAATCTCTTACCACAAAAATAAAAAAAAAGCAAACAAAAAAATTAATGGTTATCAACAGTCAGTCAGTCAAAATGTTATGTCACACTGTCATAAATAAATTATCGCATCCAATCATCAGGCATTCAAAAATCAATAGGTGTGTTGAAATTATAACTATGTACTGCTATTTATTGTATATAATATTTTTTTTTTCTTTATTTTAATTTTTATTCGTTAATAATATTATTGTGGCCAATTTTCGTTTTTATAAAATTTTTTTATTGTTTTATTTTAGAGCAATTTAAACGAATTAAAAAAAAGAGTCGAGATTTATCAAAGAGAAAGCACAAACAACAAAACAAAATATTTTCTCCTCCCTTCCCACTTAACCACACACTTGATGTTAAATATAATATTTTATACTTATAATCGAATAATATATGTGCATGCGCAAAAACTTAAAGACAAGTACATATATAATAATAATAATTAAAGTTTTCATATTGCATAAGAAATCATAAATTATTTTCAATTAAATTGTTTTTTTTTTTTATGTTGATGGTTTCTAAATTTATTATTAAATTTTTTTTTATTTAGGATTACCATTATAGAGCAGAAAAAAAATCAATATTAATCAACGTTGTGTACATAATGTGTTTTTTTCTTAGTTATTTAGTTCATCGTATATTTATTTCTTTATTAATCATGGAGAGTTAATTTATGGGCGCGAAATAATGGGAACATTTTATATCAACGAACTCAGCCTCTGTGTTTAATGATATCGTTCGTCTTTCAGTGCTTTCTAACGTGAGGCAATGTAGCTGCACATAAATCGATTGGAAGTTCTCTGTCTCAGAATATGCAAGCAACTGATTGGATTGTCTACAGTTTACTCTTTTTTAAAATCCACATTATGTTTCTTTGCAAGATGTTGTTGTTGCCACCTTTCGTTAAAATTGCACTTGTGTCCAAGGTGTCGTGTAAGATATCTAAGAAATGACGTAAGACTCCATCGAATTTAATTCTCTCATTTACTCGCCAAACGTGTAAAAGAATAGTGGCCGAAGAATACAATCTTGTGGTACGCCATCTTTCCTTCAAAAATAAACGTAAATATCTAAGTAGTCCCCTACTTACTTACATGCATGGCGCTGCAATCCGGGTGGACCTGGATCTAAAAAAGGACGACCCTCGAGTTAGCTCGGTGTTTGGTCTCCTGTATACAATTGCCTACTCCAATTTGGTTGAGCTCCCATTCAACGGATGCACGCTATCTAAAGCGAAATTTCACTAATGAGTTTTTTCGGTTGGAGACGAAGACTCTTCGGGCCGGAACGCTTGTTCGGGATAGGGCTCTACTGTTCAATTGCCTTCTCAGCCTAAACAAACAGCGATTGGCAAGAGTTATTCTTCGTTTCGTTGCAGCGGAGATATTATTATCAGAGTTTATAGCAGAGCCGAGGTAGACAGAGTCCCTTACTACCTCAAAGTTATAGCTGTCAATTGTTGTCGATGTTGGGTGTGCCGTCTAGTCGACAGCTAAGTCCATTTTATCGACTTCCATTTCTACTCATATCATCGAAAAAACGTGCCCATGAGTTTCTGACAATTTCTTTAAGTATGAAATGATATTAAAGAAGTCGTGTGACAGCGCCCACCTTGACTAAATCCTTTTCTGACACCAAAGGTCTTAATCAGATTTTTTCCGATCTTAATGGAAGAGCAAAAGTTCTTCATCGTCATTCTGCACAACATGAAGAGTTTGGCAGGGATGTCAAAACTAGACATGGCTCTATGTAACTCGTCTCTATAAATGCTGTTCCAGATTGTCATATGCAACAGATGGAGATGATCTTGTATGCGATGTTGAGGAGTCTGATACCTTAGAAGGTCTCCTTTCTTGTTGCCTTGGAACGTTATTTTTACCTTTTGGCTAAACTTCCGAACATTGCTCCTGGAGTAGCATTTCTCTATGTACTCAATTGGTTGCTTATGGCTCTCGTGTTCTTTCTTTTTCCTTCTGAAAAGCCGATGTCATTGACCGACTTTTGCTTATACAGCTTACGAGCTGCTCTCATTTTTTCCTTTTGCTCATCCATAGAAGAGCTTATGAGCCGCTCAGTTTCCATCCTGTCGATAACTCAACATTTTTAATCTAAGTCTCCCACTTATGAATAATACACATCCAATTGGGCGCTAAGTATAGATACCCATTATGAAGTCGGACCCCAATTTTAGACTCTTCTGTAGAGTACGTCGACCGATACTTTTCTGACGAAGGATACACTGTCGCATCCATTAATGCGCAACACCTTCCACATAATTCAGGAGAGAGGTGCGCCTCTTATGGAACTAGAAGAATGCGATATGCGATCTCATGGCGAAACCACAATGGGAAGGTGGTCCATAACTTAAGTGAATTGTTGCATGTATTTTACACTACAGTAAGTCCAAATAATTCTATTTTGGTTGACTCTTTAGACCGAAGAACGACACCCAAAACAGCACATCCAAAATTAAACAACTATCATCAAATAAAATAAATAAATAGGTCCTTATAGGCTTAGCTTTTCACACCCATTCGTTTGTGTAAGTTTTTATTTTTTGGACGAATGGAATGGACCTACAATTTTATGCTGAGTCCGAGCGGCTCTGTTGAGAAGCTTTTTCAGGCACAGTTATACTCTCAGATGTTTGTCAGACGTTCGCGAGAGGTGGTGTAGTGTTTGTGTTTTTCTGGGGATCGAACCTAAGACTCCTCGCACAGTAGTCCAGCACATAAATCACTGCGCCCACAAGCATCATCACCTCACTCTTATTCCTGTTCTATCCCATCACAAACTCTTTTCCCCTTTCCATCATCTGTTTTGTTTGCAAAAGGGAAATATGGACAAAAATTGCAAGTGTATCCTTGCCTCCTAAAAATAAATATAATCCTCTTTCCACAGCTAAAAATATATTTTTAATTTGCCCTTAATTTTTATTTTATTTCTATGTATTAATAACTAAAGCTATAATTCACTTAATTGGCCATTAAAAAAAAAACATTAAAAATGTACTAAAAATTACATTAAAACTCTAAATTTGGAATTATTCAAAATTTATTTCGCACAGTTTCCTAAAAAAATAAAATATTAATACCAAAAGAAGAAGAAAGAAAGCAGCAGTGATTTTTAGTAGATATCTCCAAAAAAATAAAAACAATTAAAATTAAAAAAAAATCAAAACATCGCTTTTTAGTACTTACTACACATTTAATTATTTTATTTCGTTTTTTTCTTCTATGGATATTTGATTGTTTAATGTCAAAAATGTGTGTTCTATTGCTATACTGGATGGTTACTTATTAATTTATTTTTTTATTTAATGTCATACTAATATTATGTGTGTTTACGTTCGGTATTTGGTGTGCTTTTTTTTTTGTTTCTAATTTTTCTACTACATAGTTTAATATGTGTATAAGCAATTTTGGTGTATAGTCTTATTTTATATAACAGAACTACTTTCCCAAGTCCTCCTTAAAAATAGGATAAGCATAGAATTATACAGACTTTAAAAAACAGAAAACATTTTTCTAATCAAATTTGTATAGTTAATAAGAAGAAAATATATATTTTCTCTATTAATTATTATTAATTAAAAGCATGAACTGTATTTTTGCATTAAACACTCAACATTCCCCCCCAAATGAATATTCTCCAACAATTTTAAATTATTTTCATTAAAAAAAAAAAAAAACTTTTCTTTCTCTTTAAAAAAAAACAAAACAAATTAAACTATTTTTGCAGAAAATTACTTAAATCTATTAAGTGTTTCAAAACTGCTTCTGCTGATACTACTGCTTGTAGAACAAAAAATAAAAGACCATGCTTTGGGTTTAAAAAGTCGCTCTCATCTCATTCCATTAAGAAGGCAACATTACAACTTGTTCTAAAACCTATTGTTTTCTTATTTGCTGCTTAAACAAACCAAAAAAAAAAAATAAGACTAACAAGGTTATGGTCGCAAAAAGGTTAACAAATAGGTATAAGGATGTATCTCAAGCCATATAGAATTTAAATCGCTGTATCACACAAATTTGTCACAAATTTTTCATTATAAGGTCAGTGTTTATTTTTCGTTGTAAGTTTTTATATTTATTGGTATTTACTAAAATCAACTGCAAAATACAGTTCAATTTTATTATTATCGTGTTTAAAACAAAAAAAATAATAATAATTGTTAATTTATTTATTAAAATTAAATGTAAGAAATTATATTAAATATAATAGACGGTGATGGGTGGGTTAGCTTATGCGCTGCGAGGTGTAAATGCGTAGATAGTTTAAGTATATTAATTAAATCATCTTTTAAATTTATACTAATTTCGAGGAAACAAAACAAATATGTATTAACAAAAAGGTAGTAGCTCTTAAGGTCTTTCTGAACTAGCGACCAAATTGTTTATTTACCCTCAGAGAGAATTAGACTTCAACTAGCAACCTGAAAACTTACTTACTTAAGGTGGCTCTACAGTCAGGGGTGGACATGGGTCTCAACCAACAAGCTTTTCCAGCCAGCACAATCTTTAGGCAGCTGTCTCCCGTTTCGCACGCTAAGTGGGTTAAGGACCCTTCCACTTCTGCCACCTGAGTCGCGATCTTCTTCTACTTCGCCGTTCCTCGGGTGTGGATTCGAAGATCTCTCGGGCTTGAGCATTCGCGTCCATTCGCTCTACATGACCCAGATACCTCAGTCGTTGGACCTTCACTCTTCTGGCAACAGTTCAGTTCGTCGTTGTATCCACTTCTCCATAGACGGTGACTATGCAGACGGGACCGAAAATTACTCAAAGAATTTTCCTCTCAAAAGAACCACAAGTAACCTCATCCGCTTTTGATAGAGTCCATGCCTCTACGCCATAGGGAAGGACTCGGACGATTAGGGTCTTATAATGGGTCACTTTAGTTGTTCGAGAGAGTTGCCTTCTTAACCCAAAGAGACAGCGATTGGCAAGAGTTATTCTTCGTTTAATCTCAGCACTGGTGTCATTGTCTGAGCTCATAGCGGAGCCTAGGTAGACAAAGTCCCTAACCAACCTCAAAAGGCGGTACAATTTTTAGTCATTCGACTTCTGTTACGTATTCTAACTGCATAAATCCTCCTGGCCACTGGATATGAATATTTTTTAACTCATTCAATATTTTCGTCATTACGAACGGCACCAACAATTACTTTAACTCGTCCTTGGTAAGGTGCACGCTTTTATGGAATCACTTTAATGCCTTCCTAGAAATAGCAATTCATTGCTTCATCCCACTTCTCGTGAAAGGGTTTTGTTCCTTAAATGCATTTTTAGCCCAAAGCAATAGTGGTTCACAAGAATTGCTTCATTCCGGGTAGATAAAGCCTCTTACACATTATGGTAAAGTGCATGCTTTCGTGGAACAATTGGTGTCAGCTTGGCTCTGACTTAAATCTTTAAATCATTTTGATCCTTTTGAGGTAATTTTCGATTACTTTTCCGTACGTTTTGGGTTGGTATCTCAGCCGTGACTGGATGAATTCTATGGAATTCTCTTTTTTGCCCGAAGATGGTGGTCTATTCTCTCTGGTTTGTGGTGGTGTCATTCAATGACAAAAACGAGAGCTGTCAAACCGTATTACCAAAAAGTTTTCAAGTCAAGAATAAATTCAAGAAATTAATAAAGTTAGTGGAGTAAGCATTAAATATTATAAAAACATTTAAGTGGCCTCAACTCCAAATGCGTTTCGCCCCGATGTGGTTTCTATAAGCGGTCAAACGTTGTCAATCAACCGCAGTGACGGGACTTCTACCACTTAAGTGGTATTTCTACCACTTTTTGCTCAACCCAAAATTCTACCACCCGCAAATCCAAATCTACCACTTTTTCAGATGGGAAAAAATGGAACAATAACGCATAAAATAACAAATACCTACGCACTAATAAGACTTATTTTCCATCATCCACACAATAGAAACCGAGTGGTTGAATAATTTTAGATTTTTGTGCACTAGAAAATTGGTACTGGTACTGAACTTTGGAAAAAAAATCGGTGATGCTTTGTGAGGTGACGTTTATAGAGATCAAGAATATTTGTTCTGAACGTTTGCAAAAAATGATCCATCCTATTTTGGGTAATGATAGCATGATAGCAGCATTTATGGTATGTTTTAAAAATCTACCACTTTTTGGTTTCCCAATATACCACCTTTTGCCTACCCTCAAGTCCCAACACTGATCAACCGACATGTGGAAATGGAAACCCACCTTAAGTCTCACTCAGGTAAAATAATAACTAGATTTGTCGCTTCGCTACCTCGTCTTGAACGGTAAACAAGGAGTAACAACCCCTCTCAGATCGAGTTACCTACAGACTCGAGCGCATACATCTAGAAGTTTTTTACTTAATACCATGATTCCATTGACTAGATTTAGAAAACAAGATTGATAAATCTAGATCTGTTCGCATTTCACAGTCGAACTCCTGAAACTATGAAACTTAACAGATTCCTGTGAGAGGCAAAACTACTAAAATCTTCAGAAACAGCTTGATAAACCAATTTACAAAATAATTCTGAGATTCCATTAAATTGACAATTCGTCCAATTCAAAACATTTACTCGAATGAACTATCTACATTTTCATTTTCGAGGGAAAAGCTATTCAAATGAATACGAATCTAATCTTCGAATTCCACTAAACCGCTCTATAAGAATTTTAACTCTTACAAATAAAAAATGTCCCTATATTTATTTGCTCACGAAAACTGTCACTATCATAGATAGAAACATTTAATTACATTATGTGGCCCTTGATTGATAGCTTTAAATATTAAATAAGTTACATATTGCCTTTCTTAAGTTATCTTGCTTTTATTTGAGTAATGAGAAGTTAAGGGCAATGAAGTACAAAATAAAATACATTTTGATAAAAAAAATATCCCAAAAAGTAGGCGTGGCAAAGAATGGCATAAACTATAACCTTTTCAGAGTCTTAAAAAACATTTAAAGAAAAGTTTCATCAAAATCGGTCTAGCAGTTTTTTATTCAACTGGTAACAGACATAAAGGTAAAACCCCCTACAGATTTATTATAATGTAGATATCGTGGAATCCGTCGGAATTGAGTTTGACTTCACCTATTCGATTCCCTTTCACTTTCTACTGGTATCGTGGAATCCGCCGGAAACGTCTCCTTATCGACACGCTTTTGGGAAAGGTAGTTTCACTGTCAAACTGCTGTCTTTCATTTTCTGTAGCAGCATTCGTCGGAGGCATATGAAATGTTTGTTTTAAAAGTGAATTCCACGATAGGGGTGATAGAATTTGCTAGGAAAGTTTGCAAATTTGTGCTCGAAAGAAATTCGACTTCAGCTCGATTTAACCCATGATGAAATCAATTACAAGTCAAAGTGAATCCAAGGGGAATATAAAAGACCTACTCAGGTCGCAGTAGTTGGTGGAATGCTAATACTCGCATGTAATTCTAATAAAAAAAAAATAGAACCAGAAAAGTCAGGAGCTAAAAAATGATCCTAAAAGTGTGATTTTGCGAATGCCGATTGTACCAAAACTGTCAGCTTTTAGCCCGCAATTTACACTAAAACGTTAAAAATTCTAACATCTTTAGATAGAAACCAAATCCGAATGTTCGTCGGGGTAGTAACCGGATACTGCATTATTATGGAAACATGGCCAAAAGACTGGGTATCTTTACAAATGACTTCTACAGAAGTTTAAGGGATGAAGAGGAAATTGAATGCTTGGAACATTTCATGTGTCACTGCCCAGTCCTCCAAGAACGCCGATATACTCTTGAATGAGTGTACGGTTTTTTGACGGCTTGGAAGATCTAGCAACGATACCTCTACTAGATTTAAGAAGATTTATCAACTGACCTGAATGGTTTTGTTAGTTGCATGTAATCACAAAGGGCATAAATGGCTTCTGGGTGAAAATTGCATATATTGCAAACTGCGCCTCTAACCTAACCTAAGCTTAAGTGCGGATCTTCAAGCTGCTTTCGAGCTAATGTGTCCTCTTTTGTAGTTCTTTTCGACATGATAATTCGCACTTGCGCGATGAAGCGGCTACTAGTTGTCGGCTTCAATCTGACTGTGTTCTCCGTAGTTTACTTAAGTGAGCCATAATTTTTAATAATTTTTAAGCACAGACATTCTGTGAATTTTTTTTTAATTTATCCTTTTATAAAGTTTCATCGAAAATTACAGAATATTTTTTTTGTGTTCGCTATAGTGATAGTCTGTATTTTAAGTTTACTTCTTCTCTTAGTTGTAGTGTGTTTCATGTGTAAATAAATTTATTATTTTTTTTTTTAACATTTTAGTACCATAGTGCATGTCATTTCTTAGTCATTAATTATTTTGTTGTTTGTGCTTCGAAATGTATTCAAAATTTTAATTAAAAACTAAAAAAAAAAAATACATATACAATTTATATTTTAAGTTAAACCAAATATCACTGGAAAACTAATTCGTAAAATTCTTCTCTCCCCTCTTCTTGATTTTGTTTCTTTTCAACAGTTCAACCGTTGCCCATCCATCAGAACTGCCTCCGTCGCCTCATCAATGGGAATGACGGCAAAATGAGGCGATAGCTGCCTAAAATAGTTTACTTTCTGCCAAATTGAAATTTTATTTTAACTCTTAACCACAAACCAAACTAATTTGTATCTTAAAACAATTTTTAATCAAACATAAAATAATTTAATTGGACAACTTTAAAGAGAATATCATTCCACCATCGTGTCGAAAGAGGAAAATCTACTACAACTCAATCACCACACACACACACACTAGTCGATAAAACAAGACGTTAAGTTAAATGGAGAAAGCATAACAAAATAATAAAAAAAAACGAAACGAAACTACAACACAAACTCGATCGATAATCGTAATTTGTTTGCCAAATTTACCTCAAGAAAAGAAAAACAAAAAATTTTAAAAATAATTTCTTAAAAAAAAACAAAAACAATTAATTTTAAAGGACTATTACAAGTAATATTCAATTTAAAAACAAAAAAAGTGTATGTCGTCTTTGTAAGAAATCTCATTACAAACTTTTAATGATTATAATGTCCTAAACTATATAAAAACTTACTTTTCTTTTTTCTAATTGAGAGCAAAAAAAATAATTAATATTTGAAAAACAAAATATAACTTATTTTAAACAAACCTATAAACATAATAACAAAAAAATGTTATGTAGTAATAGTGGATACAAAAAAACCTAAAACAAACATTTATTAATTCATCGTTATTGTGAGGTGTCAGTATATTCACACACTTGTAACTATTAAACTTAAAACAAACAAAAAAAAAACATAAAAAAAGCAAATTAAAATTAAGAAAATGCGAGACACTGACATAGACAGCATCTAAAGTAGAAAACAAATTTTTCAATGGTTTTAAGTTGAACGAAGGAAAATTATTAAAAAAAAAATAATTATAATATTTAACTATGGACTGATTTCAATTTTAGTTTATAAACAATTTTATTCTATATGTAATGCGCAATTGAAAACGAGAACGAAAAAGATCCTAAAAAAATTGTACATTATCATTATGTATCTATTTTTAAAATTGTATTTTTAATTTTTCCCTTTATTTTTTTATTATTTTTGTGAGGACTATTTTCATTTAAAAAAATCTATTTTCTAAATTCATACAAACGTAGTTTTGTAAAAGTTTATTATTAAAGAAAATTGTAACGCATTTTACAAAATTTATATAATGTTTGTGTTAATGGTATTATAATAATAAAACCTTGCACATAAATTCATAATTCATAAACAAATTGAAACAAATATTATACTTTTTGGTAAAATATTTCTCATTTGGTAGATGGAGGTGGTTGTCACAAGAAGCGTAGTTCAGAAGAAGCAATTTTACCCGAATGTGAAGAGTAGTTACAAGAATGAAATGATAATAAAAAAAAAAAGTCCTAGATCGGTGCCTCGGTGGAAGATTGTACTCATAATCCCTTTTTTGGCAGATTATTAGCAGATTTTTTTTATATTTGTGGAAACTGAGCTGGATGCTGCTTTTAAACACTTAACTTTGGTAGTGACCACTGGGTAGTGGATAGAATCTCTGCTTGTTACTCGAGCAACGTAATTCCCGGCGGGGAACAGCAATACTCTGCCACCGAACATAAGAGAAACCGAATTAAATCAACAATTTTCCACCACTACACCGAAAAATAGGTTTGCTTGGTAGTATGAGGGTTGTTCGATAAGTCAGTGACTTTAAAATGAAATACTGTTTTTTTTTTTCCTCAGAATTTAATTTATTTTTTAACGTAGTCTGCTTTTAGCGCTATACACTTCTCCCAACGATATTACAACTTTTTTAACCCTTCCACAAAATATGATTTCTCAAAATCTGCTGCATTTTTTGCATTAATTGGTTCTTCATTCAATGAAAATCCTTTTCCGCCGAGCGATTTTTTCAAAATAAGAAACAAGAAAAAATCACACGGAGCTATATCTGGAGAATAGGAAGCAGTCCAAATTAAATTGGGTTGCGCTTGAAGAGTTTTTTTATAAGCTTTTACATAGCATCAGTTTCCAATCCTAAAAATATGATACAATCTGTCAATAATCGAATAGAAAGTGTACTGTAATTAATGCGTTGTCTAAATAGAGCGCATGGATTTCAAATTATTTTGTATGAAATTACTATCCTGGTATCCTTACGCTTAGACCTATAACATCCTTCATATGTCCATGTCCAATGTCCATAGCCAAATGACCTCATCCGTGTACAAGGTGCGTGAGGGAATTTGTTTTTATTTTGAGTGTAAAATTCACATAATTCCCTGGGGAATTATTCACCAATGCGCGGCGGATCGTATTAAAAGCGATACCTCAATTTCGACAGTTTCCACTTTTGCTTATTTTCAAAAGCGAACTGATATTTGAAGTGCTTTCCAGTTTTTTTTTTATTCTCACTTTCAATTTTCCTTTTTTATTCCCAAAAGTTTGACAGTTTTTTCCGGTCACAAGAATTTTGTTTATTTGTATCCGCAGACAATTCGTCAGCTATCGCTTTTGGAAATACAAATCCGCCATGAAAATCCCCCTGATGTTGATCACTCCCCACTTCCTCTTCACTTTAGTAGATGATATTTAAAAAAAAAGTACTGTCTACAAACTGACTAATGTTCTCCCTAAGCGTTTCAGTAATTCATGGATTGTTGACATTAACATGTCCTTTGCATAACCCCAGAGAAAGAAATCAAACACCATTTTGTTGGCTAATTGACATCGCCAAAGGCTTATTTAAGTTAAGCTGTCGTTGACATTTTATGAAAAAAAAGCGATTGTTTCACGAGCTTTTTGTCTGGGTGAAATCAAACGTTTTCATAGTTAGCTCCTTCAATTCTGTACACACAAAAATCAGTCATCATGACTTTCACTTTCGTTGTTTTTCAGGAGATACGGTTAATAAGGCCGTATCACTTAAATCACTGAGTGGGAAGCGAGTTGAGTTTGTCCCTCAAAATTTCTGTTGAGAATTAATTGGCGAATTTCAGTCCATGAATTATTATTGTTTAGAGAACAGCACAGTCACTTTTGGTAGGAATGATAGCTATTTCGCTCTACACCACTAAATCATCATCAGACTTCTTTTAAGTGATTGCTTGTTGAATAGTTTGAATTCTGACAGTCTATCTAATTTTAATCACAAGATGCATGCATGCATGAGGTCGCTCTCCAATAGTGGGATCTTCCTCTGCTGCGTTGTAATTCAGGTGTAGAACTCAAACCCTTTAGGTTTGCATGTAGACGTTGAAATTTCGAAAATGACATCGTTCAGACGATGGTCGTTGTGGTGGACTGCTAAGATTGATTTATAAGGTATGTTCAGTCGAGTATCTACTTCCATCATTTGTCTGGTTATGTCGGCTTCGCACGGACTTCTAAGATAGATATTAAAATTGGAAAATTACAAATCTAAAACTCGGTGTCAGTTGACCTTATTATTCAGTATATCGTACATTATCTTCGATATCAATTGATTCTTTAAACTTGAATGCTCCCTCCAAGGCTTCCTCTGTTTAGCACTTATTTGGAAGATAATCTTCTTTCTTGAGAGAGAATTTCACTGATAGGTTAGGTTAGGACATCGCAATACCTGCACGTGTCCATATTTGTTTAATCTAATCTCCTAGCGTGCTTCCTAAGAAGGCAGTGCCCAGAGAGTACCCCTCTCGCCATTCGTAACGCTGATTTGCTGAGTTTTAATAATTCAACAGATTTTTTTCCGATCTAACTTAGGCCACAGAGACTTCGAGAGACCCTGTGGCCTTCTATATGAGACCATCTTATGTCTGCCCTATTTTTAGTTTTCTCGAATATAATTCTCTTCGCCACGGCTATTGGTGGTCTTATGCCCTCAATTATTTCATTTTGTGGAACGGAAATTTCGCTGAGCTTAGCTGAGCTGACACCTAGTAGGGATTGAAATTAAAACTGTCATGCTAATCAGGATTAGTTTAGCAACTATCATTTTCTGTTTCATTTTACGATCTTTACCTATATGTGTCTTTCCCAGGATCATATTTATGAATAGTTTATTACGAGCGGTATAAGCTTATGTCGTCGGCAGAGTATTTAGGGGTTACAAGGTTCAAGCAATCCATTACTCATTTGTGTTCATACAAAACTTAGGCCTACATTCCACGTAGCTGCGCTTCATACGCACGCTTTCGTCATTTGCAGCTTTTTGTACACTTGCTTGTAGCTTACATATAAACAAACGAAGCTATGTTCATTGAGCGGAAAAGTCGCATTTTCGTAGTCGCCGATCCGACTTTGCCGCTCCGTGGGCAGAGCCTCTCGTTTGTTTATTATGCAAGCTGCAAGGAAGTTGCAAGCAAGCGTACAACAAGCTGCAAATCACGAAAGCGTGGGTATGAAGCTCAGCTACGTCGACAGTAGGCCTTACATGTCATTAATTTGCTGTCGAAATGCCCAGAGGAATGACAAAAGTAAACAATCACCCCTTTGATGTAAAATCAGAATTTACGATGTGTACCTTACCTACTCATTTGGCATTAGTTCACTTTTCAGACGAATTCACTTCCGTTTTTGTATGATATGATATAAAATTTAAAATGTTCATACTGCAGCAGACTTTATGCTTCAACCCCAAAAGTGAGACTACGCTGGTTGGGTGCACTCGAGTTTGAAAACTTTAATTTTGCCAATTACGGTCATTAGTCATTAGCATTACTCATTACTATGAATTGTCATCGCTATTTGCACTAATACACTTGAATAGAGCTCAAATGTTGTCTAAAACGCACTACACTTTTGTGACTAAACCCAACCACACATTCCCCCCAAATAAATTTCCCCATTTCTCTGAACCATTAAAAAAAATTCTGTTCTCTTTTGTAAATTTTTAGTTAAATTTAGTATAATTTTCTCTTTAATATAGCACGTAACACAAAAACAAAAAAACAATGTACATTATTACAAAATGAACAATGTACTAAAGAAGTGGACACACTGCCCCAGTGAAATTTATTTTTTAAGTAAACGAAATTTACATGTTTTCTAATCATGACGAGTAAATTACAATTCACTTGTAAAATTCTCTATTGATTTTAATTTTAATTTTAATTTAAAATTAAATTTTCTTTTCCTTTTAAACATTTGATTAAAATTCTAATTTTAGCAAAAATAATAAATTTTGAAAAGATAATACTATTTTTAAGACTGAATTAACTATATTCTTTTTTTCGTTAGTCTATACGTTTAATCGTAAAACATTCATTCTGAAGAATAGGAACGAATTTTGTCTAAGAATAGCTCTGTTCTCTCTTCGTAGGAATATAAACTAAACTTGAAGATTTAAAAGCAAAATTTAATAAAAATAAATAAAATAAAATACATTATTACTTGTACCTAAATATAGTGTGTCTTAAATAATATTCGAAATGATGCAAAAAAAATAATAAAGACGTTGTTTTGCTTTAAATTGTATAATTCGAAATTAAAAGAACACATTGGTATTTGGTGAATTTTTTTTTTCTTTTTTAATTTTACTTTCAAAATTTATCTTATTTTATTAATATTTAGATAGTACAAACTTGAGTTTATTTTTATTTTTATTCAAAATTTGACGATAAAATAATAATAATTGAAAAAGAAATAAAAGAAAATCAGAACTGAATGGATTTTTGTCATACATCATTCTCATTGTACACTCGACATAATAAAACTAAAAACAATTAATCTCAAATGTTTTATGTGTAAATATTAAATAATACAATATATATAAATGTATAGTAACATATTCATAATTTTAAATAAAACTGTTTTTAAAGATATGTAAGCATACACACTCAACAAATGATTTACATTTTACATTCGATTTACCAAAACAAAATAAATTACTAGAAATGCTTCCGAATTATTTTTGAAACTCCATATAATATAATACAGGGTGGCGAGTGAAGATTGTTCTACACTGGGGGAAACTTTGCATTTTTTTGGGGAAAAGAAATGTGCTTGCGATCATAAATTCGTAAATTGTGCTTCATTTTCCATAACGGAAAAGATTTTTGTTCCGAATTTGGTGTGTGGACATGAATCTAGAAGAACGACAGTCCGAAGTGAATGTGTTTGCCGAATATAGTAATGTTGCCCGAAAGCGCTCATTACAGAATGCCAGGCTTCTTTCCACAAATTAAGACCCATTCAAGCAATAAAATGGACAAATGCTAAACATTAAGGTGAACTCTACAATACGATTTTCAAATCACTGACATTACATGGATCTAAGTCTGGAGGACAAGTCTTGTTTCCCGAAATTACATTAATTTCAAGCAGTCATTGTGTATTTGCAAGGACTTGTTGCAGAGACGGTGAAATAGAAAGATATTCTAAAGTTTTTGACGCAAACATGTGTATATATGTATTGTTTAAAACAAAATTTACAACGTGATAGTTGAAGAGTTGTAGAATTTATTTCACCTAGTGCGGATTGTTTTGCCGAGCTACCGTCGGAGTGGGATATTTGGTAACTTAATTGCGGACTCAGTGAAGCTACTTGGTTCGTTATTGCCAAAAATAATAATTTTGATCATAGTCAAGGGATTTTCTGTATAAATCCATAGTTTTGAGCAGATGTTTTCAATAAATTAATTTCAACGCAGTGTCAGCTTATATAGAAATAAAATGTTTCAGGGAACGGGAAAGCAATTGTCACCAACAAAAAGTTTCCTTACGTTTCGCAATATGTACTTCCGCGCATTTGCAGTATATATACTTGGTATAGTAAGACACCGCAGAACATGCCAGTCTAACCCCCAGTTTCACAGTTCAGTTCAACAATTAGTTCGGTTTCACAGTTTCATTTAAACATTGACCAGAGTTCATTCTGTAGTTTAAGTTAAGCGACAGTATTCAGCCGTTTAAACCTCAGATCACTTGATACAGTGAGATTTCAATTTCAAAGCTGCCGATTGTCAAAAAAACACAAATATAAAGAAAGTATTGGATTGCTTGGCAGTAGCACTATTAAAATCATGCAATATCCGAAGCTGCGACCCTTAAATCAGCCCTAATTGTTTAATCTATACAACAGCGTTACAAGTTATGGAAGGGGTGTAGTGTTGCTGTAGGTCTGGTACTAAGCGCCTCTGTAATTGCCACACTTGCCGTTCTTTTTTATCGTTTTCTTTTTTATTGCACTCCACCACACTAGTGCGCCATATGCGGCTATGGGTCTTACCAGAGCTGTTTATAGCTCTTGCGACGTGTACCATTGCGGGACTCAAGCTACAAGTCTTGCACAGCATTATTTTGAGAGAGAACAACAATAACAACTCATAGGCACAGTAACTTTTGGTAGGAATGATAGCTATTTCGAACTACACCATTAATTCATCATGTCAAACTCCTTTTATGTGATTGCTCGTTGCATAATTTGAATTCTGACCGACAATTCTCCCTATATAATTCACTTTGGGAAACAATTTCTGTTTTTCCCCGTCAGAAAATGAACTTGTATTTCGATTTGTCAATTATTGACCAAGGGACTACCACATGTGCCAATTGGGCGTTAAATACAAGTCGGCCAACTGGTGATTAGAACGGAGGAGAACCGACCTCAGCGCGTTTCTGTTGCTACAACGTGTTCGCTTTTTTTGTTCTCTTTTGTTCAAGTTCCAATATAATTTTCTTTGCAAAAATGTCAACATACTTTTTACTCCTGAAGATTTTGAGTTTAAATCGCTGTATTTTATTCTTTATGGCAAAAAGAGGCAGTTCTTTTTTGGAACTATTGGCGTGGAGTCTGCAACTCATGCCAAATTGCTGATTTTCTTCAGAGCAACCTTCATAATCTCACTTAATGTACACATTATCCTCATATGCCGTAGCACTTTTCCCAAATGAATTGAGATATGTCTCCCTGTGAGTTTCCCCTATCTACCGACATTCTAACAGAATGTTGTCCAATTGAGCATTTTATGGTTCTATTTTGCAAGCATCTTGCAGACCCAGTTTATGATGCATATAGCATATTCAATATTAGCTCTTTTCATGGTTCTACGATATTAAAGTCTCCATCTATTACAAAATAGCCGTCAGAGCAAATTCGCCAGAGCGTAGACTTTTTTATATTTTTCGAACCAAATCATGCAGAGCAGTTTCAATCTGTAGCTTTCAACAATAAAGTGGTAGTTCCGTGGTTGTACCTCCTACTAAAGTAAAAATATAGTGGTTTGCTCTTCTCATGAAACAACCCCCAGGCTTAATTTCTAACCCCAAAGCTATTACATTTATTGATCTTTGGATTGACAATAAACTGCTACATTTTCAACTATTTTGAGGTATTTCAGCAGTTCACAAAGAAATTGCAAACAAATTTCGCATCATTCAACAATCTTCATTTCACCCACCCTGTATTTATTTAACATAGCTTCTTGCTAATACAGAAAATCTAAATATATTTATATATTAATCATATATTTTTCATTATTAAATAAAAAAATAGTTTGCAAAGTAAATATCAACATATTTATAATCATACACAAACACTTCTTATCAATCTTTCATATCGATCTCATTGCATGTGCTCTGTTCGGGGAATTTTTTCACTTTTCATTGTATTTTTCTTTTTAAACAAAACAAACAACAAACTTAAAACAAAAAAATTGTTTTCTCCAAAAAAATTTTAATGTATAAAGTTAAACATAAAACTCATTCATTTGCGACAAAAGAAAATACATTCTTTAAGTGATGCGAATTTCTTACAGAGCCATTATAAATAAATGTGTTTTTTTTTTTTTAATTTTATTTCTTATAGCACTTAATGTATTCTTTTTTATTAAACTATATTCTATGTAGAATAAAATAACTACTTTGTAAATATAAACAAATAAAACTGCTCCACATAGAGTCTGTAAAAAGAAACGCTAAGAACATACACATAACCATTAAATATATATTTAATTTCTTAAATTTTTTATTTCAATAACAAAACTATATACTCGTAACTGTCTTAAAAGTAAATGTATCTATTTTTAATGGTCATTATAATAATAATCAATATAAAATAAATATAAATATATATTTTTGTATTTTGTTTTATTTTTGTCGTCAACTTTATACACTTAAAAGAAAAAATGTTTACTAATTTTAATCATTAATCACGTAATCATCGCATTTCATTTTTATAAATATATATTTTTTTTTATTTGTTCTCTTTGATTTAAATTTTGTTCTACTTCGATATAATGTTTAGCTTTTAAGTTTTTAAACAATTGTAGATAAATAATAATAAAGAAAACAATAAAAAAAACATATAAAAACAATTATATTTTCTAAAAAGTATACAAATGGGTGTTTTTGTTTTTCTTCAGCTTTAGTGTCGTTCCGTTTTGGTTTCGTTTTGATTTGGTTGTTATTTCGGATTTTTCTTAATTTTATTCTTCTTATTTTCAGTGGTGAAACAACATATATAAATTAAGCACTTGTCTCTAGCACACTGTATATAAATACATTTTAATTACATAGTTGTAAAGATTGTAGTCTTTAAGGTGTACATTCAATGAAGCAACAAGGGAATCGTCGCACATTCATCCAGCAAATGCATTTAAAAATACAAAAGAATAAAACAAGTTATATTTGTATTAGATATAATACTCGTAGCTTGGTAATAATTTTTGAATAGTTGTAATATTTAATGTATAGCACATGTAACAAAAGTGATAGATACAGATTGATGTAGCTTATCCATTTGTCAATAAACCTCACCTTAAAGTCAATATTATACATACAGTGCTTGAGAATCCGTTTTTAAATGAAAATTTATTTTTAGCTTAAATTGATGTCTTAAGCATAACTTTGGTTTTGTTAGTTGTATGCAGCGGTGCAGTAACGTAAGGTATACATGATGTTGTAAATGATTATGTTTATGTTTTTCAACGCCTAGACGAAACTATGGTTGTCTACGTTCCTTCCTAGGAGTTAACTAGATAGTCTGTGCTTGACTGCTTGACTTGTATTCTAATTACTCTTTCGCTAAAGGCGGATCTATTGTGCGTCAGCAGTACCCCGACATGCTTTCAGATAGGTGTTACTTCCACACTTAAATTATTGCAAGATGTAGTCCTTTGCTGCATTAGGAATCGAGTTACGAGTACCTACCAAAGTTTGTTTGTCCTGTAGTCAAATACGTTTTGGAAATTGCTATCGTTTTGATTGGGTTGTCAAGATGTGATGTCTATTTGTCGTATTTCTTGTAGGTCGCTCTCCTCATTATGTTGCATTTCGAGGAATAAAGTTGTTAAGTACCTCAGAACATATTCTGTAGATTGTAGTACCTACAGAGAAGTCATAGATCAGCGACTAGTTTCTAGTGAATCAGCGGCTGTAGATTTGATGTTGGGGTTTCTTTTTTATGGGAGATCGATATAAAGCTTAAGCTTACTCTAAACGCAGTTCGTTGAGTGGGCGACTTCCAACATTTTGTCCCGTAGCAGGTCGCTTTCTCGGTTTTGTATTGTGGGCAATGAAAGAATACGTATTTCGCATTTGTGAAATGGTTTCGCAATGTAGACAGTTTGGAATGGTTGGTTTCATGTCCGCGTTTAAATATGTATTCTCTTTAGTAACTATGACTCGTCAATAACAGTGTCAAATAGAAGTTTGTTCTCCATGAGTTCGTTTAATCAATTCACTTGTAGAAGACGGTGTGCAATCTTTTCTTTAACGATTTTCAGATTACGATACTGCAATTTGTTGATATTTTGCCTTATTTCTTTTATCGTCGTCTTCCGCGTCATTTTGATCTCGCACGAATTAAAGATACAACTCCTTCTTTAGAAAGCACAGGTTAGACAGGGATCAAACATTGCTGCCATAGGTATATAGAGCTCGGCCCCAAAACATTTACCTTTTTGACAACATACACATGCGAGCGTTTTAGCTAATAGAAGATCCTACACTAATATCAATTCGTAATTTGGTAACCCAAGTATCCCTGTAATATATCAATGTCCGCATTTTGAGAACAAGAAAGCACCGACTTCCACTATAGATCGGAGTATCACCGAATTCGAATAATTTACCATAGCGTCGGTACGCCGATGGCCCCCAAATGGAACTCCCACGCAATACACATGTGGGAGCGAGAGTCCGATTTAAAAAAAAAGTGTCTTTGTTTTAGGAATCTTTGCGAAGGATTTACTCAACTAAAGACTTAAAGGTTCCGTACTATGTAATTGCCAACATGGCCTGTATTGTTACAGCAAGTAGTTGAGATTCTACTTCCCCGACAAGAAAGTAGGGAGCTCTGCTGCCCGAAGAATTATTCGAAGCATGTACGAATGTACGTGATAGCAAAGCTCTGGTGCTGAATGGTATTCCAAATACTTGTAGAAATCAAAAAAATCGCTATTAAAACACGGCACGACTTATCCATCGAAATGTTTAACCTGTGAGTCCAGGAGGACATTTTTCCTTACCTTTGGAATTCCCAAAAACTATTACTGAAATGAACGGGGAATCCAAGCTATCCATCATCTTATCGTCTTCTTGTTTACTAAACATGTTCGGTAACATTTTTGAGTGGATAATTTGCAGTGGACTACAGCCAGAAATTGAAACGGCAGGAGGACTCTCGGAACACTAATGGGCTAATGCGGCTTACAAAAGCCAAGATCTACTGTAGGCTCAATCAACGTCGTATTAATGAGATCCAAAGGTGCCATAGGACATGTGTTGGATGGAGGGACCAAAAAATACTGTGCCGCTTAAATCCTGGACATTATTTCGGCGAATCGGCAAAGTATAAGGAGCTGCCTTTACTGGATTGAACTACCTACCGGACTTTTTCGAGTTACTCTGCGAATAGCCACGAGACTTGGTCCTAGGAACCTTGCTGTGGGCGTTATATATGTCGATTTCTATGCCTACCGTCCAAGAGAAACGTTATCGGCTTTGCAGACGACATTGCTGAAGCGGTTGTGGCAAAAATGATAGAAGATGTCGAGCTGCATTCTAATGAGACAGTTGTACGAAGATGACTAGTTAGCGCCAGCTTGGAACTCGCAAATCATAAAACAGAAGCAGTGCTTACTATTAGTAGGAAAGTTCTTGAAACTATCACGTTTAGAGTGGGAGAGCATGAAGTGGCATCTTAACCGTTTATTAAGGAAAGCTTCAAATACCTACCACCTAGAGCGTGTATGCAGAAAGTGCCAAAAGAAAGTTAGTAGGTACACTTTTAAGGCTGATGAGTACCAAATATTGGAGGCCCAAAACGGAATAAGAAACTGCTTCTTTCAGGAGTTGCCGATTCAGTATTTATGCAGGAAGTACAAATATGGTCAAGTGCCGCAAAAGCCGTACGTGCAATCAAGCGCATTTCAAACTGTTTCGAGTTTACATTCTTCTTTGCTCTAAATAAGTTACTTAACTTTGAGAACTACTGTTTGAAAGAGTTTTACAGGTACCTACATTTCAAAGAAAATATTCGCCGGCTACCTATTTAAAACTCTGTTAAACATTGGGGAATAGCTTCGAACAAGACTGGGCTCATCACAGGTAAATTTAGCTGTACTGGAACAAAAGTTCGTCCGCTGCTTATTTGAGAGATTTCTGACTCTATTTCATTTGACTTCGTAGCCTTTAAAACCCAACATTGTTGAAGTTACAGTTTCAAAAGAGCGAGAAACGTGCCCAAAACTCCTCAAAAGGTGGCGCTACACTCAAAGATATGCGCTGTTCCTCTACCAAAAATATGCCTCGATCTTTGGCTTTGGCTGTGCGCACCACCTAAGATTAGGTCTTTCTTTACTGCGCTGCTTCTGGGTTTGAGTCGCAGTCATAATTCAGGGCATAATTCAATGTTAGAAACAGATCGGTTCTATTCAATTTTGGTATTAAGCATAGACAGGACATGAATGAATAACCATTTATACTAATACCCCTTCGATTGTAGGTAATGGTATCAGAGCCATCATTTTAATTGAGCAACATTCCACAATTTTACTTTTTCCTGCTTAAAAATTAATTTATTTCATGCATTTTGTGAAGTTTATTTTAAATTTAAATCGCCTCGCTTTTGTTCTTACATGCAAATTATATATTATAATAACCAAAAGTAAAGTAATAATATTCTATACGATATACAAAAAAAAATAATAAGAAATAAAAAAAATTAACTGATGGCTGTTTCTATTTATAAATTAATGTTGTAAGAGTTATTATAAATGTATAAAGAAAAATGTATTAATAAAATAATAACATGTACATTTCGATTGCTACATATGCAATCACACAAATTCATGTCTTTCACTTCTTGTATAAAAATGAAAAAAAAAAAATCAAAAAAAAAAAAACAAAACAATTTAAATATAATAAATTATATGTGTATATAACTATATATCATACACATAAATAAATATATAAATTATTTAGAATTCATCATCTAGTACCTCAAAAAAAATGTGTTTAATAATATTGTACCTTTTTAAATATTTACATTAATAGACACATACTCATGCATACACACAAAAAGTAACTTAAATGTAAAATATACGTATATTCATATAAAATGTAATTTAATGTGTGCAATTTTTTATTTATACATAATGTGTACCTACACAACACACGAACAAGGTTAATGTCACCAATTGAAAGCTTTTACATTTATTATCTATCCAATGAAATGTTTTTATGGTGTGAAAATGTATAACAACACATTTTAAAATTATAATATTGACAATATTAAGTATAATAAACTCATAAATTATTTATTTATTTTTTTTTAACTTTTAGTGAGTATTTCTATTTTTAACTTAAAATCTCTTTTTTAATATTTAATCTCCCCTCTTCCCCAATGTAAAAGATATTTATACAGAAGTAGATACATACACATTTTTGTACTCAGGATAGTAGTCGTTAAAAGTGAACAAATATACATTTTTAATAAATTATTAGAATTAGAAATATGTTATATCGAAATTATTAAAAAAAAAATTGTCATAAATGATGTAATGGGTGGCGAAGAGGCTTCTTTTACTTAAACTGGAATTCGTTGAGTTGGAAACATTGTCGTTCGTTTGCAAATATTCCTTAACTCTTTTTAGCAATCTCAATGTTGAATTATTTAATGATTTTATCACTGAAAAAATTAAGAATTCTTTTGATTTTTTTATGATTTTTAAATTTTTAAATTGTAAGGATAGAAATGAAAGCAACAACTTTGGCTGGTTTGGTTTTGTTGGTGGCATGAACTCTGATTATAGCACATGAATATAAGAGCAGATTCATCTTCTAAATGAACAGTATAATTGTGCAACAAATTGGCAGCTGTAAATATCAGAAAAACATTTAAAAAAAAAATTACGGTGAACAAAATTACTTGTTATTTTATCTAAAAGGCAAATATTTGTAAAAAAAAGTGGGAAATTTAATCATAAATTCGGCTTTAAAGATCGATTTATATGAACGTTGTTCTTGACCTTGTATGTAGATCTTACAATGAATGGAGTCGTAAACTAGCCATTAGCCAACGCAAAAGCGCTCTTCTCGATAAATGTTACAACGTTTTATTTGCAAATAGATTTAGGGTGGCAAGCCGCAACAAGTGCAGCCTCACTTAGTCCAGAAGAGGCCCATTGATATACCACAGGATCTAAGAACTACCCGTTGAACCAGCAGGAGCTGAAAATGCAGCAATGGAGTTAACTGTACTTGCATTAGCGAGTTAGCCGAGATCAGGCCGAGATTGTCGAAGAAGTATTCTCCGAGATGTAGTTTCCTACGAGCCCTCTCAGTCTGGGCACGTGCATACTGCATAGGAGGTGAAGAATTGTCGCTTCCTCGATTTATCAATTCCAATTCTCGTCAGTGCGATAATAATTGCCTTTGGTTCGACGTTGTTAAACGCTCCCTCGATATCTAGGAAAGCTACCAATGTATATTTCACCCACGTAAATTTTCATATCATTCAGCAGAAAGCTAGCATAATCGTCATGTATGCATACGCATAAGCCTCTTTAATGCATTTGCACAAACTACTTCTAGATTTGTGCATTTTGTTATTTTGCGTGGGTTTTCGCTGCTGATTTTTTTCACCGACAAATACTACCACGTCAACCATTTCATACGAAACAAATATCGCCTGTGATTCTCAGATGAACTTGCTGGTGAACGAAATCGTCTTACACAAAACTCGAAGCGAATAAGGAAATGCGAATCGCCTGCTTTGCTGTGCTACTCAACAAAACAACGCTGATTTTGTATGCAACAATGCGTCTACAGTCTGGAGTTGACCTGGGCCTCAACGAACAAGCGTCTCCAGCCTGCATGACCTTTGGCCAGCTGTCTCCAATTTCGCACGCTAAGTTGGTTAAGGTCCTTTTCCACTTGCGTGCGCCACCTGAGTCGCGGTCTTTCTCCTCGGGTGTTGACTCGAAGATCTTCCGGGTCAGAGCATTCGCGTCTATTGACCCAGGACCCATCAGCCACCTCAGTCGCTGGAAGTCGGGTGGAAGATTCCCAAAGGGTAGCGTTATGGAATTCGGGGTAGGTGCACAAATTATAAATAAGGATGTCATTTGTGAAGTAACTACGAGTAAATTTGATAACTGTATGTAAAAAAGTCGTATGCTACTGCATGGGGGGCAAAGTTTTATGAGTTCTTACGACAAGTCTTTTATATGGCACTATGGCAGGCAGACAGGCAGTAAATTTGTTGATTCATTTCAGTAGTACGATTGCATTGTAGGCATTATTTTATGAGTTCTTTGCTCAGCGTAAATCTGTAGTATGTACAAGAAGCTTGGACTCATGTTTTATTTGTGTATTTTGAGCCATTTTTTCTGAGAAACTGCATTTTGACTCAGTCAGACCTCGATAGCGAATACGTTTTCGGTCCCCAACCGCACTTACACAAGTCTCTGCACACAAGCGGTTCAGCCAGAACTCCTTGTTTCGTGATTTTCTGACTGATCTAAAGATATATTTTGAATGTTCCCAAAAAGGAATTTCAACGACGTATCTATGTATATTTTCCGTTCAGTTTCAACGATGTATTTTTCATAAATCTTGATTTAAAAATTAGTTTGGTTTTCATATGACATTTCCCTGATGTACTGTTAGGTTCCACATTTCACTTTTACTCGAAATGAAATCGGAAATGAATTTTTGTGTTCTACATTTCACTGTATTCGATTTCGATTTCAAAATTTTCGGAATTGAGACAAAGTGAAATTGTGATTTCGAAAAAATTTCGGAGTTTCCGAATCGCTCGAAATACAGAACACTGAAAACGAATTCACTCGATTTGCAATTTCGATTTCACTCGATTTCTGGAACCTAGCTGGTAGTGTGGTTACCTATTACAACATACTAAAAGCGTTCCCTTATTTATTCGGAAATTTTAAATTTTCTAAGAAAATGTATTCTCCTCAATGGGTGTTACTTGAAATCATTAGGGGAAGCTATCTCGTCCCAGGAATATCTCGAGGATGCATGCCTGATGGCGCGCAATCTATAGCAAATCTTGGAATCCGAGTTGGAGACATGCCACATGATTTGAATTCCTTATACAAAGAACCACTTTTAATTATAACGAGAAATCATTTTAAATTATATCTTCAAAATACTAATTTAAATGTTCGAATTACATTCTTCCAATTCGACCGATTCCAGACAAACTGTAAAAAAAAATCTATAAGAACATCTGCTACCGTTTCTAGTTATTTTTTTCTTAACATTAATATATTTGGAGGTGTTATGGCAGCTAAAAAGATTTGAAAAGTTTTCAGTCTTTATTCCACATTAATTAAAATATAAATAACACCAAAAGTAATAATAAAATTAAATTTTTCTATAATTTGTTTTTTTTTACAATATTCATGATTTTTCTTTTTAAATCTTAAAAATCAAATAAAAATTAGTATATAAATAAAAACCATAGAAAAAGAAAAACCAAAAGGCTGTTGATAAATATAAATGAAACAAAATACAAGACGTAACTCAAAAATAAATTTATATAAACGAACATTTTAAAATGCTTTTCGATGTTGTGTTTAGAATGAAAGTTAAAAAAAATAATATACAACATAAGGAAATTTCTAAATTTAACAATTCAATTGATGTTCTCAACAATTTGTAAAGAAAATATTTGACAAGAGGACACAAATCGTTTCCAAGGCATTCAAAACAGTAGTTCTATGTGTTTATATATACATTGCTACTAAACAAAAAAAAAATATTTAACCAATGATAACATATATATACGAATCATAAATTATTATTAGTTGTATATGATAGTAAACTATTAACCAAACAAAAATAAATTAAATGATATATGTAATACATAGTATGTAAAATTTTGTTGCTAGCAACACATAATTTCATATACTAAACGTATTTGCACTATCATAATATATTAAATATTTAAATAAAATATTTTAAAAAAGAAAAGGAAAATCTAAAAAAACGTCTAAACAATTTATTATTTTCTTATAGTCATCTCAAACTTTATTTGTCATATAGCACAAGATGATGATGATGAAGAAATCAAAACTAAAATTACTAATCAACATAACGAGAATTTGTATGTAATATAATAAACAGTAATCTATATTTTATTTATTTATTAAATATATTTATTTTCCCTTTTTAAAATTCTTATATGTAACAATATTTAATGAAATGTAAATGAATTGAGAAATTTAATAACAAAACGAAAACATTTGGAAATTATAAAAAAGGAAAAAACAATTTGAATAAAAAATTTACTTTAGAACATCTATAGTAAGTCTGTATATTGAATAATTAAAATCCAACAAAATGTCTTAACAAATTAGATTTTTGTAGAAGAATGGGAAACTAAAAACAAAAAAGCATCTTAGAAAATGAAACAAAATGATTAAATGTAAAATACACGTTTCCCAGCCACATACATACCGAAAACAAACAAAAAAGAAACAAAAATTGTTATATAAATGAATGTAAATATTTGTAAATTTGAAGCAATTATATTTGTAATTAATATGCTTTCATTTGAATATAGTTCTTTGAAGAAAAAAGTAAAAAAAAATACTGTGTTTGTTTTAGAGATTGATTCTGTTTATGTATGACAAGCTAATGACGTAAGTATGCCAAGCATTCCATTGAGTGTTTGATGACCAGCGGCAAATTTAGCAAAATCTTCCTACTGCTTGTAGGAAGCATAAGCTTCCTCTAGATATCGCAGATGATTCTTTCACCGGCATTCACTGCGACGACGTCAACGATATGCATATCACACTAAACATGCACCGCATGGGATTCTCAGATGAACTTGCCGGGCGACCGAAACCTTCTTTCGGGCAACTCGAAGCGAACGAAATGCGAATCTTGTAGTTTGCTGGGTCAGTACACGGGATTTTGTTACACGTCGCGTCGTCTCCTTAGCCTTACGTCAGAATTTGGATTATGTAGAGGATAATGCACTACTGACCCATTGTGAAGCCCGTAAGGGAAAGAGGTTGTGCCTTACCAATTATAACCCGTATTCAAATAAATTGCTGTGCTGTTACATACAAACCATCCTGTTGATTTGACGAAGTTCATTATCTTGTCTATTGATGTGTTTGCTGAAAAGCTCGTCTAGGTCGTTGAAGAAGTGACTCCCTAGGAATTTATACCTGGTGTGTTGGAGACCTGGACAGTGACATAGAAAGTGGGTTGTATCCTCAAGAGCTCCCTCATCACCGCAGTCTCTACAAAGTTCTTCTTCTTTTGATCCCATTTTCTTCGGTACCGCAGAATATTGTGCCCCGTAATGATTCCTACGAAGGTGGACAGGGATTTCCTATCCTTCCGTATTATACTCTCGGTTCTGGTTTCATTGAACAACAAGTTATAAGTATTTAAGGTGGCCCATCTAGCGTTCGATTCTATTGTGGCTTTTCTCCCTGCTTCAAGCTTGAGTGTGCAAGGCGGGATGTTCACAGCTTGTTCTGAAACAGCTGTCGAACCTTGTCTTGCTAATTCGTCTGCTTTCGCATTGCCTGGAATGGCTTCATGTCCCTGAAACCAGTACATCGATGCTTTGTTCTGTGTACCAAGAGCCTTGAGTTCTTTGCGACAGCACTTCACAAGCTTCGATTTTATTTCTGGTGCAGTTATGTCTTTTATTGCTGCCTGGCTTTCGATAAAGAAGGTAATCATAATCACCTCCATTCCCGTTGGCGTTTGCCGTAAACGACTCGTATTTCACTTCGTTTTTTAGTCTGTGTTTTTAACTTTTTTGAAACAAAGGAATTTAAATGATGGTGAACACATAGAAAAGGAAATAAACTGTTAACAAAATTGCTACAAAAGTTCAAAAAAAATCTGAACATCGTTTTACAACCACACGTAACATGAGTCGTATACGACAAACGCCAACGGGAATAGGGTTGAATACCTCCAGGTGGTATTGCCCTTATCACCCACTTAGGGGTGCTGTTGTCAATGCCAGTACCTCTTTTTGGAAGACGCTACTATGGTCGGGGAGGTGTATAGATTTTGATATACCCAGCGATTCCGAGAAGACAGCCAGCCGTACCCAGTGTCCATTTTAGACGCGTCTGTAAATATGGCTATGGTTTGCATGCTATAGGTACGAGTCCATCTCTCCATTCTTCTCTGCTGGGATAGGCGCTAAAGAAGGGTCTTGTAAACTATAGGTAAAGCGTCATGTAATCCATCACAGGTACACGGCCAAAATCTTTCTGTAGGATCATCGAATGACCCGTTTCATTCAATTTCCAGTTTTCTGATTGGCTGATTCTCATTGCTCTAATTGCGGCCGATAGTTGTATATGAATGTCTAGCGGAAGCAGATTGAGGATAGCCTCAAGGCTTGCAGTTAGAATGGTCCTCATCGCACTAGGGGTGCCGATGCACGATAGTCTTTGAACCTTCGTTAACGCCTTTAGGTAAGTGGTCTTATTGGTTGCGGGCCACCATACCAGACTGCCATAGGTCAATATAGGTTTTACTATAGCTGTGTACATCCGGAGCTTAATTTTGGGAGATGGTTCCCAGGTTTTCCTGAAGATTCTGCTGCAGGAATAAAAGGCTACTGTAGATTTTTTGATTCTTTCATTGGTCATCAATTTCCAGTTAAGTTTTTTGTTGTCTAGTATAGGTACTTTGCGCTATCCGAGATTGTGAGGGGTGTGCCTTCAACAGAAGGTGTAGCAAACTGATACAAACTGTGAAAAGTACCAGTTTAGTTTTCTGTTAGGCCGCAGTTCCTGGTCCAGGTGTCAAGGGCTTTTAGGGAGCTTTCAATTTGTTCCGCCAGTGTTGGAAGAAATTTACCCGTTGCCAACAATATGACGTCATCCGCATAAGCCGTTATTCTGATGCCATTGTTCCTAAGCTTTGTGAGCGCTTCATGCGCTTCATTAAGAACAATAACTCACAATAGTGTGGAAATAATCCCGCCATGAGAGGTTCCTCTGGAGCTCCCAAAGTTCGACTATAATATGTTGTTCTTCAATAATTTCTAACAGATGATTAGCCGGGCCATTTCTATAAATTTTAACAAGTCAAGGCATGATGGCAGGAATGTCGTCTCGCCCCCGATGATTTTTAAGAAGCTGTGAATAGCCCTGGAAATCTTTTCCGCAGATAGAATAGATTGTATTTCTTGCCTGTATGTGGGTATAATCCACTGTAATTTAGCCGGGATTAAGCAGTGGTCCGTACAAATTTTGAAGTATATGTTAAGTAGCGAAGCACTAGGTATTCCTCAGTGGATTTCGTCCGCATGGTCCGTCCATTCTCATTAAATTGAAAGTATTCTGAACATGCTTTTGTGTTAGCTGACTTTATAGATTTTTTTTGTAGAATTTAACGCTATTAAGACAGTGCTGTCGGAAGTTATGACTCTGGCATTGAATATGCATATGATCCTAGTCGACTTCCTTAATAAAGTTGGGTCTTCATTTCACTACGGCGGTAAAGCCTTTTTTTGCTACATCTAACCGGAGACGAAGCTGTATTTATAACCTTTTCAAGTAAAAGTATTGTTGCTTCCAGTTCTTCATCCGAGTCTATTTTCAGGCTGGGTGTTTTGTTAAGTTAGTTTAAGACTTGGTTTAAGGTATCATCTGCCTTGATACTTAAGTTGGATACTCTCCACTTCTCACTCAACCCGAAAGCTAAATATGTTTTCTTTCTCTTTGATCCACATATTACGAAAAACTTAAGACTCTCTGGCCCTTATTGTGATTGTCGATCAGCGATCGTCACGACAATTGTCGATTGCGTCGATTGATTTTAGCTATTCGTACGCAAAAAATTTGTTCACTTCCTCTGTTTCGAATAAATTGCACTGTACCTTAACCTATCCTTATCGAAAATTAAAGAATTCAAAAGCAGTACTGTTAGGAAACCCGTAGTAAGAGAAATGAGTCTGTATAAAATTGTAAGGAATTCTTGTGCTGACAGACAGGCGCAGGCAATTAACTCACTATGGTTGTATTTATTTACTTTAGCCAAGCGAGTATGTCATTTAATTAATGACCAATTTACCATTACCGATCGGCTGTTCATGTTGAAAGTATTAAAATAAAAACCAACTACCATTAAATCTTACAAAAATACGCTTTATTTGAATAAACTAACTCTCCCTTTCACGTAGTATTTAAACTGGTAACCGCCGTAATTTTCGGTACATACGAGTCTTCAAACGCAATCTCATTTAGAGGTTCTGACAACATACTCTCAATTCTGTTCTTGATATCGGTCTTAAGTGGTTCTGGGATCGCCTCCAGTTTTGGTACCATTTTCATTAGAAATAGAAAATCTGGTGAAACGTTAACTGATTTCGGCGGAGACGGTGGTGGATTCGATATGTTGGCTAATGTTTCCACCTTCTTTATCTGAAGTTTTATATCACTCTTCTTGTTGGCGAGTTCGGCGTGTTCATCGTCGGAGTTAATAAGGATAACATCTTCTGGCTTTATGGTAACATTGGGATTTTGAATCTTTTGTATTAGCTGTGGTAAAAGTTGTTCAATTTTTTCAGCAGTTTGTTGATCAGACTTGTCAGCGATGAGCGTTATCTTCTGGTGTTTCTTTGTGTGGTCATTGTCATCACCATTCTCCAGAATTAGAAACATTTTACTGTTTTGTCCTGGTGCACCACCTGAAGTCTTGTTCTCGATAACGAAAAGCTTACGATTTCCATTTGCCTTAATTTTGGCAATGGGAATATTTGGATCAAAGATGATTTTCGGTTTCTGTTCAGAGTCTGATGTGTAGTCACTGTAGACGGATGAGGCACCCGAAACGGCGTCATCATTACAGCCGGTGACTGAATTCTTTCTGGATCGCTAAAATGTGAAAACTGTTATTAATTTTATTTTACACAAATAAAGTGAGTTCTAGTTCTTACCTTGGCTTCCCTTGATGACTGATTTGATGAGACACTATCTGCGGAGGGATGACGGCTGAGTTTTCCATTTCTCATAGTGATCTTCTCTTTGAAGTGTTTCATGCAAACGCGCAGATTTACCAAACTATTATTGCGGATGTGGTCCTCGCTGACTTGAAAAAAATCCACCCAATCTTGGCATCTGTTTTTGGAAGAAAATAACAAAAGGAGTTTTTCATTAGTAAAGTACATAAGGTATGTATCTACACATGTGCAAAGTGATTGTCGTTGGTATAGCTTGTTATACAAGCAGACAGGGGTCGGAGAACTTTTATAAAAGCTCTGAGAATGAAATTGAACTGAAGTGCTTTAATAGCTTTCAGATTGTAATACAAATACAATAGTGAGGTCAATTGTATTATCCTATTCAGCTTTCATTGAAAGTTGAGAAACACATACAATGGTTTGCTGTATGAACGCGTCTACAGATGTGGATTATATATCATGTTTAAAGCATGTTTAACTATACAAATAGATAAATTTAAAGCTCTAAAAATGTCATGCTGTGGCTGCTGACAACAAAGCACGTCGCATGCATACAAGAGTGGGACTCGCATAGTATCCTGCCATATAAAGCAAACGAATATTAAGACGCAGTTAGCAAGAGCAAGCTTTAACGCTTTTTAAAATTACGTTAGAGAGTGGGATTGAAACTACATCTTCAAAACATATTCCACGATGAACTTACAAAAGTTCGTATTTTTTATTGTGTTTTGCGATGCTCTCTTCCTACTGAAATACTGAAAAAAACAAAGCATACACTGAGAACTGCTTGTGAGCATTAAGTGCGCAAAATCAACGGGAATGGCATGTTGGAGGCATACATATAAAGCGCTACCAGCTCACTATAAATAGTTAATATGTAATCAAACCCAATTAGCAAAACAAACTACGGCTGCAATCAGAAATCATAACTTCTGTTAATTCATACTTATGAAACTATACATACGCCATTGAAACAATCCATCGTTTGGCGCTCAAATTAAGAAGAGTTTGTGTCCCTCAATGACGAGCGCTACTGGCAAGTGTCAATATGGACCCATTTCAACTTTTTATTCGGATTCAGAAAATCGGTGTTACGTGCCACACCGGAGACCGGAACAAAGAAATCTCAAAGATTTCATCCTTCCATTGATATACACTCCGCGCCACTTGAATAGCACACCCTCTAAGGTCGTTTTTAAATTAAAGTTCATTTAATTGTTGTGATTTGACCAGAAGGAAAATTTAAAACTAAAGCTTTAAGTACATATTAACAAAATATGATTAACTAAAAACCTGCAAAATGTGGGGCCGTAATCTTGCGCCACTTGAATAGCACACTTAAACGAAAAATACATTTTAGAGAATTCTTCTGCTTTTTAACCCAAACATTTCTTTCATTTAAGGTAATCGGAGTATTTTAGATTTAAAAAAATGTTCAATTGTGTTTTAAGCCACTTTTCTGCTCCAAAATTCACACCTCCCCGGTTTGGAAGGGATGCATACAAATTGGCCAAATAATTTAGCGAAATCGAGCTCCAAGCTAATTCGATGGCTTGAACTAGTCAAATATTGTTGTCCCGATCCATAAACTTGACGTGTCAACCATTGCCAAACATTTTCGATGATATTCAAATCCGGTGAGTAGTCCGGTCAGCTTAATAGCTCCACAATTTGGCTCTATAAATACGTTTTAACAACCCGGGCTGTATGTATTGGCGCTTTATCATGTTGTTAGATCCACGGCAGATTTCCAAAAAGGTTATGAAAATGTGTTAAAGCTTTATCAGTAAGACAACGCATTCATTGTGGTTAACAAAAATTTTAATTTTCGGGTGCCATTATACCAAACGGCCCCCACACCATCACACCTTAAAATCTGCTATGCAGCAGGTCCAAATGATGAGTTTCTTTGCGGAGGTTATGGAAATAGTAGCTATAGCCATCGGGGCCTTCCAAATAATTTTTTTTTTCGTCGCAAAAGACCACACTGTGGCACTACCAAGTCTAGGCCACAAAAACGAAGGCTTGCGCTTTTCGAACCGGGTTAAGAGGTTTCTTCTTCTTGATTTTTAGTCTTTTTATATCCTTGGCATTCGAAATAATACGACGAATAGTTGTGAGCCCTGCTTTGATACCACATTTTTTTCTGGTTTTTGGAAAAGAGTCGTGAGAATTTCAAGTGAACCAAAAAAATGCATACGTTTTTGCATGGTATAAGAAAAAATTAATAAAATTACCGATATGGGTTTATCATCAAGTTTGAAATTATGTTTGTTTTATAGTGTATGAATGTATCTTTCTGCCAAATAAGTTTTTTTTTTCTCTTTGTTCCACATTCTAAAAAAAAAAAAAAAAACAAGAAATAAAACGTAACTCTTGTGCGTCTAAACAAGTGAACCGCACTGTACTCCCTTATTTAGATAATGCAGGTGGTACCTACATACTCATAGAACATAGGTCCATAATTATCTATTACATTCCTACTACAATGTATATCTTCTTACCAGAGGCAAAGGTATGCAATCGTAGCACACACAACAACACGATATGAAATAAAATTATAAAACACAAGCGTCCAATCAAGTTAAAATCCCCCATCCGCAGATAGTGTAAACAAAAACAAACAACACATCAAATGTCAATGAACCAAACGAAGGTACCTACTCTACTCACATACTGGTAGGTACGTACCTACACTTGAAATTGAAATAGAAAATTGAATTAAAAATATAAAAATACATCCATATGCACATCCTTCAAATCCCCAAAAAAAATATTAAAACAACTTCTTTCTTACCCAACAAGGTCGACAAAATATTAAAATTAAAAACACTTTACACCAAAACTCCTAAACGAATTGGCAAACCAGACCAGACAAAGAACAAACTACACTAACTTTTCAATGCCAACGGGATGGCTTAACAAAGGAGTCCCAACAAAATGCTGCATCTAAAAATATGTACATATTCCTTTTTCAGTGCCCTTGCAAGGGATATAGCAAGAGGAACACAAAGAATAACAACAATAAAAAAATAAAGCAAAACACATGCGATGCATCGTATTCGTAGCATCTATGCTATGCAGCTTTTCTCAAACATAAACAAAGTCCGTCAGCTTGACGCAACTCCTCCCTTCTTGTGTGAGTACAGAAAATACACACGAAATTCACCCTCCCCATCGCAACGTCGCAAAAGTTGTCAAACAACAAAAATATTCGTACATGCGTCTTCCTCCTTGTACGCAATTGCCTCATCCCAAGGGAACTTCCTGCTTAGCAGAATTACCGCTCAATCCGAATTTGAACCACTGCATTCGATCTGGATGGGATGGGAATTGAAAGTTCAGTTACCCCTAACAAACAAGAGAAAGACGAGACCAGACCAAACCAGAACCAGACACAGAACGAAAGAACGACAGAACGAAGAGGAAAAAGAAGAATTCAACAGCTGACAAGAGCACAGATGTTTCAAAGCACAAACTTTCCTAACAAAATAGAAAAAAAGCTCTTCCATATCTCAAAACAAATGTCTTCCCCTTCTTTGACTGAAGCTGAAGCACACCACTACTACACACAACATACAAAATGCGACTTTACCTTTGGGCGTCATGTACTGGGAACCGGCAAAGCGTTGACGATCCATCTGTGCAGCCGAACATGCAGCGTCTCTTAGACTTCTTTACACCGTTTCCAATGGTTTCCGTGTCGCTGCCGATGATGCCGCTTTTATTTTGAATGTTATCCGACTCCGACGACGCCACGCTGCTGCTCCTGCTGTTGCTGTTGCTATTGCTGCTCATTGTTTTTGCTGATAGCTGATGTTTGCGATGATGGGAATGGGAAAGCGCCCACCAACTATAGCTTTACAAGCTCAGCTTTTCTTCTCTAAGCTATTAACAATAATGATACTGTTACTGTATGTATTTCAGTTCAAACTTTTAGCACAAGTTAATACTAAAAAAAAAACGCAAAAAGCTGAACAATGAACAATTTTTGCACGCAAATCACCCGGTGAGTTGTTATTTTCTAATCTGTGTCAACTGATTTTTTTATTTCTCTTGCAGTTCGCTATTCAGTTATAATAGTTCACAAGCAATTCACTTCACTTTGAGGGAATGGAACTGGTCGAGATAATCTACTCTTCTTGGAAGAGAGTCACAAACAAGCCGTCACCGTAGAGTCAACAAATCGAATGAAAGCTACACGTTGTGGCATCTGCATAGAGGCGGACTTTGAGAACTTCCTGGATAACAAAAGTTCACCTAAAAAAGCTATGCAAGTGTGCTTCGATCTAAAAGTGTTATTGACAAACTTTTTTCTTTTACTCGAAAATAGGTACATTATAAAAGTTAAGTTAAAAATATTGACCGCAATAACAAGTCTCTAGTCTAGACGTCTAGTTGTTGTTGTTAGGCAACGAGAGGGAGAGAAAGGAAACGTGTCATTTGTTGGTGGTGCCGGTGCGTGGGTGATCGATGCTTTACATTCCCATGAGAGGACCTTCGTTAACAAAAGCTTTATGTTTAGATAGTCGTACGCTCTTGGTTACCTTGAGGCCCAAAAATCACGGTTGTCCTCTATATAAAAAAATAATCAGCTGGCGCAACAGGACCCTAGTCCTAGCTTTTCACAACTATTCCTTTGTGTTTGTTCTATGTATCTTATGTAGTATTGCAATGAAAAGTTTTTAATGAGTGGCAACGCCTGAAATAGTTACTTGAGCTTTTTTCTTTTACAGATGAGAATGAGAGAGATTTACATAAGGATTAAAAGCTTTATCGTGCTTGCGAAAGTCGCTTTTTTTTTGTTTACGAAGATCTCCAGTACTGAAAATATGAGTCACAGCGATGAGGCCATTCATGACATAAAAAAAAACGATGGTCGAACGTTTTTATGGCACGCGAGCTTTAAGTTTCTTAAATAAAAAAAAAAACGTTTTATTTTTAATGAACACTGTCAATGTAATCCAATATTAGACTTATTATCTAGATTTACCTAGGAAAGCCTATTATAAGCTTTCCTATGATGACTGATAGTATATAAAGCGCACGTCAGAGTCGGGCGGAAATTTTTCCCCAAGTTTACCTAGGTAGACTAATCATTTTCCAGTCAAAAAATGAGGGGTGTGCAAAGTTTTCTTATACCCAATACCCAACTCATCTATCAGACATTTCATCCGCCAACAATTCCAGGGTGAATTATGTTTATGTTGAATGCAGTAATTGCGCTCACTTGCAAAAGAACACTCTCAGTCATATTTGCGTACGAAAATTTAACAATTAAGAACAAGTTGTATTAGTATTAATTTTCCACAAAATCAGTAAAGTTTTTTTTTGAAAACAAAACAAATATTTGCGTACGAAAATTTAACAATTAAGAACAAGTTGTATTAGTATTAATTTTCCACAAAATCAGTAAAGTTTTTTTTTGAAAACAAAACAAAAATAACTGGCGAAACTAACGCATAGCCCAGGGGTTCCCAATCTTTTTCATACTGCGACTCCCTATATACAGATTGTAAGATTTTTGCGACGCCCTTCTAAAAGATATGTGAATAGAAGCTGATCTTACGAAGAGGGTTTTTCAATAAGGACGCCGGGTCGATGTTGAAATGGCGTCGTCCCATATATCGCAATTTTGCTTGGTAACACAGAAAAAAAAAAAATAAATAAATAGGCGGTAGACACCCAAGGCCTAGCTTCTCGCAACCATTCGTTTTGTGTGAGTTTCTATTTTTGGAACGAATGGAAGGGACCTACAATTTTATGCCGAGTCCGAAGGGCTGAATTGAGAAGCTTTTTCAGGACAGTCATACTCTCGGATGTTTGTCAGACGTTCGCGAGAGGTGGCGCAGTAGAAAAAACCTTAAGATGTAATTTGTGTTTTTCCGGGGATCGAACCTGGGATCCCTCGCATAGTAGTCCAGCACACTAACCACTGCGCTACTGCGCCCACATAGTAACATAGCCATTCATTCAAAAATGCGCCTCGTCTCTAAAGATGATTTTTCGGCCAAAATTGGGGTCTTCTTCCAAACGCTCCGAAGCTCCAGTCAGCGATCAAACTGAGTTGTCTATCATTAACTTTGTTCTTCTGGATCAGTTGGATCTTGTATGGGTGTCGGCCCAAGTCCCGATGCAAAATTCGTCAAGATGAAATATGCGAAAAGTCGACTTCTTGTCCACGGCGAGGAATTGACTGCCTCCGGGTTCTTCAGTAGGTAGTATTTCACGAACCGCCGCCGCACAGTGGAGCCCTTTGTATGGGGGAGCGGAAAAAAATCTATAAAACCTGAACTAATAAACTTTGAGCAATACAATTTTGCACACTTATTTTGATCGGGCAAACATTTGGACAACATTTGAAAAAAAACCAGTAAGACAATTATCTTCGACTATGCCGAAGCTCAAATACCCGGTACTATATTATTGTAAAATAAAAAAAATATTTTAGTATTAAAAAATTATATATTTGTATGGGAGGTATGGGTACTTTTTATTCGACCAAGCTCATTTTTTGTCAAAAATTTTTAAATATTATTAAAACAATATGTGCAAAGTTTAAACTTGCTATCTTTACTGTAGCTATTTAAATTTAATTTTTAACATAAAAAGCTATATAAATCTGATATTTTTGTATGGGAGGTAGTAGTAGTTTTCATCCGATCTTGCTCATCTTCGAACTTAGCCTCAGTTTGGTGGATAAAAGCTTACATACCAAATTTCAAGTCGATAGCTCTTAAATTACGGCCGTAATCGTGCGGACAGACGGACAGACGGACAGACGGACAGACGGACAGACGGACAGACGGACAGACAGACGGACATCGCTAGATCGACTAAGAAAGTGATGCTGATCAATAATATATATAGTTTGTCATACCTACAACGCCTCCTTATGGGCGTTACAAATGGAATGACAAAGTGAATATACCCTCACCACAGTGTGGTACCGGGTATAAAAATGGAGGTAAGAAAAATGAGGTTGAACTAAAAATTTAATATCTCTGCCCTCCCTCAACGAATTAATTTTTTTTTGAGTTCTTTTCAATTATTATTAGAAAAGAAATTCTTACTTTTGTAACATTACCAAAGTCAAAACCGTGTTTTTTCAGTCTAAACCAGCGAGACTAATTTATACACTACGTTAAAAGTGGTCCCAAAGGGGCTCAAATTCTTTCAAAAACAGTTAGCTGAATACCTACTGTAGTTTACTAATAAATGTAATCACTAGACGTAGCTTAAGCCAGTATTAGACGATATGTTGAATCAGCATACGTATGCTGAAAATTGTGTTCCAATCACAACATATCGTGTAAAAAATAAATTTCTGTCATCAAGTTTGCACGATATGTTGTGATTGGAACACAATTTTCAGCATACGTATGGTTGGTGGTTGGGTGTGTATGAATCGGGCAGGCATTGATTGGCATTAACTTGGCAATGTCCAGTGTTTTAACTTTCTCATACACATCAATTGTGCTTATTTTACCTCCCCGTGGTAACCACCGGGTACTGGTCTCGCCCACCTGGGCTTGACTTGCTAAACTTATAAGCGCGAGTGTTGAACACGAAAGAAATAGCAACACTATAATGCTCTGTCGGAATTGACTGTCTGCTCGAGTCTCAGAAGTCTTAACATGAGCACCTCAGAATGAGGACGTACGGCGGATGAATTTAAATAATTAAATCAACGGTGGCGTCAACGGTCAACTTGGCAGATACCTTAATGGGCTACTTCGACTTATTTGGAGCTAAGGTCATTAGGGTTTTTCAGCATTAGTCAGGATGTTGAAATAGAGATGGTGGCGGATGAGCCCTTTATGGGCCAACGGCAGCGCTCATATCCCCGTAGTGGGTTACTGACTCCGGGAAATCCGGCCCCTTTTGTCCAAGGGGTCCAGCAAAGGACCTGGCCCTCCAGGTTGGGGGTTGTGCGTCGGGGTAACTTCCCTACCACGGAAAAACCAGGCAGTTCCGAAACAACGACAAGCCTCGGATATGGATGATCTAAATGTTGACGACCCCAGCAAACGAAATAAGGACAACGAGCTTCGGATCTGCACGTGGAATGTCCGGACCCTAAACAGACCGCGTGCAGCCGAACAACTTGTGGAGACCCTGGATAGGTACAAAGCCGACATTACGGCCATCCAGGAAGTGCGATGGGATGGAGAAGGCACAAGAAGGATGAAAAGCTGTGACATCTACTACGGCGAGTGCCGCAGAGAGCAGAGTCAGCGGTTATTTGGATGTGGATTTGTGATTAGAGGAAGACTTAGGCAAGAAGTCTTGGGATTTCGCAATGTTAGCGACCGCCTAGTCACAATCCGCATCAGGGCCAAATTTAAAAATATCACGCTGATATGTGCTCACGCCCCGACAGAGGAGAAAGACGACACAGCCAAAGAAGCATTCTACGATCTTCTTGAGAAGACGTATGATAAGTGCCCGAAGTACGACGTCAAGATAGTTCTTGGCGACTTTAACGCCAAAATCGGAAAGGAGGGCATCTTTGGCTCTACAGTCGGAAAGCACAGCCTGCACGACAACACCTCCGGAAACGGACTCAGGCTAATCGACTTTGCGGCGGGGCGAAATGTCATCATTGCCAGCACACGATTCCCACACCTCAACATACACAAAGGGACTTGGCGGTCTCCAGATCAACAAACCGTCAACCAAATTGATCATGTTGCGATCGACGGCAGACATGCCTCCAGTATCTTGGATGTCCGAACGTTCCGAGCGGCCAACATAGACTCGGACCATTACTTGGTAGTAGCCAAAGTACGGATGCGGATATCCAACACTCCACAACACCGAGAGGATACTGTAAGAAGATTTGACGTTGCAAGGCTACTATCGCAAGAGACCGCCAAAACCTTTGCCGACCGCGTCTCCCTAAACCTCTCAGCAAGCCCACCCTCAGTTTCACCAGCATCAAGTACAGAGGATCAGTGGCAACATTGCCAGCGTGCCATCAGGAGTGCCGCTACCGAAGTGCTGGGTTTCACTAGGCGACCACAACGAAACCCCTGGTTCGATGAGGAATGCCGTCAGGCAAATGCAGCCAAGAACGAGGCCTACCAGTTAATGCTGCAGACAAGAACCAGAGCGGCTGAGAGAGCTGCTCGAGAGCTCTACGGGCAGAAAAGAAGGGAGGAACACCGACTTCTCAGAAGGAAAAAGAGAGAGCACGAGAAGCGAGCGGTCGAATCAATTGAGGGACAATACTGTAGAGGCAATGTTCGAAAGTTCTATCAAAGGGTAAAACGATCCACCCAAGGATACAAGGCCCGAACAGAAGCCTGCAGAGATGAACATGGGAATACAGTAGTAGACTCACAGTCGGTGCTGAGGATTTGGAAAGAACACTTCTGCAGACTGTTAAACGGCGGAGACAGCCAACAACCCGCTGTCAGGCAGAATGATCTGTTCAGCTTGGACGATGATAGCCAACATTTCCGTCCACCCGACCTACACGAAGTGAGGATAGCGATATCCAAACTTAAGTCCAACAAAGCTGCTGGAGCGGACGGCCTCCCAGCCGAACTTTTCAAAGCAGCGGGAGATGGCTTGGTAAGGAGCATGCACCAACTCATCTGTAAAATCTGGTCGGATGAAAGCATGCCCGACGAATGGAACCTCAGCATCGTGTGCCCCATCCACAAGAAAGGAGATACTCTGAACTGCGCCAACTACAGAGGAATAAGTCTCCTGAATGTCGCGTATAAGATCTTGTCGGCTGTATTATGTGAACGTCTAAAACCTTTCGCCAACAACCTGATCGGCCCATATCAGTGTGGTTTTAGACCAGGAAAGTCAACCATCGACCAAATTTTCACACTCCGACAGATCTTGGAAAAAACCCAGGAATTTCAGATCGATACACACCATCTATTTATCGACTTTAAAGTCGCCTATGATAGCGTATATAGGGACGAATTATACAAAGCCATGTCAAGTTTTGGCATCCCCGCCAAACTCGTCCGTCTGTGCAGGATGACGATGGAGAAATCTCGCTGCTCCGTCAAAGTCGGCAAGAACACCACCGAGCCATTTGATGTCGAAAAAGGTTTGAGACAAGGCGACGCGCTATCATGTACTCTCTTTAATATCGTTCTTGAAGCAATTGTACGAAACTCGCAAGCCAACACCAGAGGTACAATTTTTCAAAAGTCCGTCCAACTACTTGCCTATGCTGATGACATTGACATTATTGGGAGAACGCGGCGAGCTGTCAGTGGTGCATTTGCAAGCATCGAAACGGAGGCGGCGAGGATGGGTCTGGCTGTCAATGAGGACAAAACGAAGTATATGCTGTCAACGAGAAAGGACTCTCAACATCGGCGACTTGGACAAAACGTCACGATGGACAGATACAACTTCGAAGTAGTTAAAGACTTTGTATACCTGGGCTCCACTATCAATTCGCAAAATGACATCGGCGCAGAGATCAAGCGAAGAATCACTCTTGCCAATCGCTGTTTCTTCGGGCTAGGAAGGCACTTAAGAAGTAAAGCCCTCTCTCATAGAATCAAGGAGATATTATATAAGACCTTAATCATCCCGGTCCTGCTGTATGGTGCAGAAGCATGGACCCTGTCAAAAGCGGATGAAAACCTTCTCGGATGCTTTGAGAGAAAGATTCTTCGAGTTATATTCGGTCCAGTTTGTGACGATGGAGTGTGGAGAAGAAGATTCAATGACGAACTATACGGGCTATACAGCGACGCTGCCCTGGTCAAAAAGCTAAAAATTCAACGGCTGAGATGGCTGGGACACGTGGAGCGTATGGACAACAACGCACCAGCCCGACGAGTCTTCGAATCCACCCCTGAGGGACAACGCAGCAGAGGAAGACCCCACCTTAGGTGGCGCACACAATTGGAGAACGACCTCAACCAACTTGGTGTGCGCAACTGGAGGCAGCTACCGAGGGACCGAGCTAGCTGGAGGGGCTTGTTGGTTGAGGCCGTGGTCCACCCCGGACTGTAAGCGCCACCAAAAGTAAAGTAAGTAAGTAAGATAGAAATTATTCATTAAAGAAATTTAGTTTTAGCAAACGGTTATAAAAATGCTACTTTTCTTGTCAAAGAGTTATTGAAAGAAAATACATGAAATCTAAAATAAATCTCGAAAATTCTCCGACATAAATTTCTCAAATTTTGGTAAAACATAAAACAGATTTATATCTTTAAAAAAAAAATTAAAAAAATCAATATGTATTACGAATTTCATTTTTAGCATTTATTTCCGCATTATCCCCACTGTGCGCCGGCCGCATGCTGATTTGGAATCAGTGACGGATTAACAAACTCCAGATGAGACAGACGTAACCAAAATAATATGCCCCCACAGTCTACCGGGTGCCAACATCGACACGACTCAATCTCAATCCTTATTTCATTTTGCGGCTACTCGTTCTTGTTAATTATTATGTCTTTTTCCATTGGGCAAAAAGAAGCGTCCGGAATCAAGAAAATCACTTTGAAACCGTTCCATTGGCGCAAAAAATACTCTTCTGTTGATTTTGATGAGAGAATTTCGCTTCTCGATTTCATGTTTTGCTTGTTTTTTTTTTTCTATTTTTCATTCAATAAAAATTATTGAGAAAATTGGACCCGTTTAAGTTAATATTTTTTTTGTTTTGTTTTTAAAGAAATTTTGTGGCGGGTAAATTTACTGTCCACGAAGCAAGTCTGCCTGGATAATGCGGGAAACACAAACGCGTTTTAGCTTCGAATTGCATCCGGTTATAATGTGGATTTGGATTTCGCCTCGACCTCTTGCCATTCGTAAAAAGGAACGTAATGCTACGTATGTTCAATTCACCCTTTGTTCAAAAAATGATAGAAATTTAATTTCAAAGCATGCTCAAAGTTTATGGAACGTCGTTTACCGTCTTCCGAAGCCCTTAGGATAGAGCCACGACGCACAGTTAGGGAACCACTGGCATAGCCTATAGCGCTAATCGTAGTAATCCAACTTTCTGGGTGTATTCCAATAGCTGTGTAGGCGCGCAGTGCCCTTTTAGAGACTTTTCATAATTTTTACTGCTAGGTTCCACATTTCACTTTCACTCGAAATGAAATCGGAAACAAATTTTTGTGTTCTACATTTCACTGTATTCGATTTCGATTTCAAAATTTCCGGAATTGAGACAAAGTAAAATTGTGATTTAGAATAAATTTCGGAGTTTCCGAATCGCTCTAAATACAAAACACTGAAAACGAATTTACTCGATTTGCAATTTCGATTTCACTCGATTTCTGGAACATAACACATAAAGGGTAATTTTTCTGCTTTCTCAGACTGATTTTTTTGACAGCTCATGTATGATTCGTGACACGCGTGTCAAAGTAAAAAATGATCAGTTATGTCGCTTTCGGTCCAGAAACTTCCGGAAGAACTCTCCGCGATTCTGAATTCAAATCCAGAAGCAAATTTCTCTTCTTTTCAGTAGAAGAACTGTCAGTTGAGTGTCAATCGAACGCCTTCGTTTCAACCGAAAACGACATTAGCATTCATTGCCATTTCATCATGGATAGACTTACGCCCGAACAATTATTGAATTTTATTATCTACCAAAAATCGTTCTCGGTAAAAAATGTGTTCTGATTCAGAGGTCAGAGCATTTCATTAATTTTATGGTCGTCGTAATCGTCAATGGTGCTCGCTATCGTTCGACGATTTCGGACTTTTTTTGCCGAAAATGGAAGAGCTGGGTTTGGTCGACATGTGGTTTCAAAAGGACGGCGCGACATACCACACAGCACCCGAATCCATGGACATATTGCGATGCGAATTTTATGAGCAATTCATCTCACGTCTTGGACCTGTGAATTGCCCGCCTAAATCGTGCGATTTGCCACTGGACTATTTTTTGTGAGGATATGTAAAGTCTCTCGTCCATACGGATAAGCCAGCAACTATTGCCGCCTTGGAAGACAACATAACATAACTCGTTTTATTGGTAAGATACCAGCCCATATGTTGGAAAAAGTATGAGAAAATAGGACAATTCGGAACTACCACTTGAGGCGTAGTCGCGGTCAACATTTACACGAAATAATATTCAAAAAGTAAATGCCAAGAATTGATTTATCGACCCTAATACAAAATTTCACTCAATTTTGCAAAATTTTCTGTTTTTTTTTTTTCAAACGCTTAAAAAATCACCCATAGTTACTCATGTCAAAATTGTAAAAAAAAACGTTCTGTTCAATATTAACGAGAAATTTCAGTGAACTAGAACTACCATAAATACCGCAAAACAACACAATGATGACACCAATGAATAATAAAATAATTATAACAAATGAAGTGAAAAATGCTATTGATCGAGTCCTCAAAACAGATGATCCAATGGACGCGCCCAGCTTTAACACGGTTGATTATATTAACCAAATATTTCCGAATGAGCAGTCACTTGCCGGTATCGATGATATAATTTCAAAAATGCAATTCGAACGCACGGTTATTGATGATAATATTCGTAGCGTGGTACGTGCCCAAACGGATACAAGTCAAGACGGACGTATCGCTCTGAACGAAGCACAAAAAGTCATTAATAATTTCTATACACAAATTATAGACGTAAAGACACGTGCGGAAAAAACTCAAGAAATGGTTGAGGAGATCACTCGTGACATTAAGCAGCTGGATTGCGCCAAGAAAAACCTCACCTCAGCTATAACTACTCTAAATCACTTGCATATGCTGGTTGGCGGAATCGATAGCTTAAAGAAATTGATCGAGAAAAGATTGTATGGTGAGATATTGAATCCGTTGCAAGCAATTTCGGAGGTTAATCAGTATTTTCAACAATACAGCGAGATACAAGAAATCAAGAACTTATCGCAGAGCGTTGATCAAATACAAATTGTTCTTGCTAAGCAAATAGCCGAGGACTTCAAAGAGGCATTTTCTGGAAGACATCGTCGCCTTCCACTGTCTCAGTTAGCTGACGCATGTAAAGTTGTGTCAGTTCTTGATTCAAAAGTGAAAAAGGACATAATCAAATGGTTTATTCAGCAACAACTAGTGGAGTATGCACATCTTTTTCACGAAAACCAGGATATCGCTTGGTTGGACAAAATTGATAAACGTTACGCTTGGTTAAAACGCCATTTACTCGATTTTGAGCAGAAATTCGGTTCGATATTTCCCGTTGATTGGGAAGTTGCTGAAAGAATTACTGTACAATTTTCGCATATGACTCGCGAGGCGCTCACTTCAATTATGGCAAGACGATCGAATGAAATTGACGTACGTCTACTGTTGTTCGCAATAAATAAGACGCACGAATTTGAACAATTGCTATCAAAAAGTTTCACTGGCATCACATTGCCAGGCGAAACTGCAGGGACAAACACAAGTGAACCCCAACAGAGCCCATTCCAAGACCTCATTGGTGTATGCTTTAAGGCACATCTTGGAATTTATATAAACAGCATCGATCGAAATTTAGCTGAACTGATGGAACGTTTTGTTGCGATGTCCCAGGAACCAATGAAGACCAGCGTTTTCCCAAGCTCAGGAGATCTCTTTGTGTTTTATAAGAAATGCATGGTTCAATGCACACAATTAAGCAACGACCAACCTATGTATGACTTGGCGATGATATTTAAAAAATATTTAAGGGAGTATGCAATTAAAGTTTTAGACTTTAACACACCCAGAATGCAAAATATACAAAGATTCATAGGTACTGCTGGTCAGGTGTTTTACAATTTTTTAAAAGAAGGTGAATCTCAAAGGTTTACCAAAGTGGATTTGGTTCGCATATGCTGTGTTCTTACAACGGCTGAGTACTGTCTGGAGACCGTTCAACAGTTAGAGGATAAACTAAAAAACAAAGTCTCTCCAGCCTATGTAAATAAGATTGATATGTCTGAAGAGAAAGACATTTTTCATAGAACGATTTCCAACTGTATTCAACTATTGGTCCAAGACTTGGAAAATGGCTGCGAGACGTCATTAACTGTGATGAGCAAAGTTCAATGGAAAACCATAAATAATGTTGGCGATCAGAGTCCCTTTCTAAACACTATGATTGCACACTTTAAACAAACCATTCCAACCATTCGCGACAACTTGATGACATCGCGCAAATATTTTACTCAATTTTGTCACAAGTTTGTTAGCTCTTTCATTCCGAAGTTCGTCAATACGTTGTATAAATGTCGACCGACGAACTCGGATGGATCTAATAATATTTTGGGATGTGAGCAGTTACTTCTCGATACGAACAGCTTGAAAACAGTACTTCTCGATTTACCCTCTATTGGATCAAGCATTAATCGAAAGGCACCAACAAGTTACACTAAAGTTGTGTTCAGTGATATGAGCCGCGCTGAAATGATCATTAAAGTTGTCATGATACCAGTCCAGCCAACTGCCGCATTCACCGCACAAGTTTTGACACTATTGCCTGACATAACTATAGCTGAATATCAAAAGATTCTAGATATGAAAGCTGTTAAGAGACTGGATCAATTGCAGTTAATCGAAATGCACAAACGATCAGCGTCGGAGGCCTCGGGAGACGACAGTGTTACTCAACTTAGTACCAACTTGCCAACATCACCCGGAACTATCGAAGAAGACAGTGCTGTGTGTAGTTCTGTGGGCATATGCAGTAGCACACCGAATAAGAGAGCGTTCCTCTTTGGCGGTTTCAGCAGTAGTACTGAAAAGAACATTGATCCGAGATCACCGGTAGGACAGTCGATTCAAAGTACATCAAACACTGCGCCCTCAGGTGATAGAGGACGAATTCGTAAACTTGAAAGTCTTTTAAAAAAACGTCTTCCGTAGTTGATAACCACAAACAAAAAATATGTTATCTACAAAATCGAACATTGAAAAGGATGTATAGTATTCACATTTTCGATAAATAATACTTGCTATATAATATAGTGCAAATGTTTTTATTTTATTATTAAAATCTAATATAATTCCAGAATATTCAGTTCATATACTTTTTTATTACTTCACTCAAAAAGAGTATACAATTTTCTTATTAATCTAAGTCTGTGCTAAATTTAGCGAACTGCATTGCCATCAGACTAACATCAGACTGACATCAGCTGGGGCTCTGTCTGCGATTTTCTAAAACGATTCTTGCCCTCGGACTATTTTCTTTTGCGACGACAGAAAACTTTTGTTGGCCTTTATGACGTGGTATGCCCATACGCCTTCGCACGCAGCTACGTTGTTATCAGTTGTCGATGCAAATTGGTCCAACATGTGAGATGTTGATGCTACCGTTAATGCCTTCTTGTGTTCCAAAGGCCACAAATGTTTTTCGATGTCCGATTTACCAGCTACATTTTTTTTTAATTCCGAATTTAACACGCACTTTCTACGTTTGGGTACCATTTTATTGAATAGAATTAAACTGTTAAAATTGGACGAGAACAAAACGATAACAAAATTGCAAAAATTTACGTTTGACAATCATATTTGACATAAATTGTGTGTACTAAAAGAGCGTTGAACAAACACTCGAGTGTTAATTTTTGAAAGAGCTTTATCAATCACACTTATTTCAAGTGGCGTTTTACTTTCACAACGTTTGTCGTTATTTGAGGCGTTTATCAGTATGGAAATTTATCCAGTATCAGGACCTTGAATGCAGTATGGTACTGGAAAATCCAGTACAGTTGATATCATTAGTCATGACATGACACATTGACGCCACAGAAGAAATAAATCCATGTGTAGGTCAGGAGATCTGAGCTTTTTTTGAGGCTATAACAGTTCAGAAGCTATACCAATTAAAGTGGTTATATGTACCTACCTCCAAATCGAAGGTATTTAACTTCAAAATAGGCTATATTCATATATCATACAATTTTTTGTTTCCGGATCTTTGGAAAGCTCTACTAAAAGGACGTAACTGGGACACATTAGGTATATGTGTCAGAAATTGTGAAATTACAAATTGATGTCAGTTTAAGCACCTATATACCCTTTAGAGGTCAAGGTTTCCTTGGAATTTCAATTTCGGAAATCGGAAGCACTACTTGTAGAGATGAAACTGGGACCGCAAAAAGAAGTGGGAGATCTTAATCGTTTAGAGACACTTAAGTGGATGCAGGTGCATATCTTATATGGAATTAAGAACGAGGGTGTTAATATCTTAGAAGGTTGTAGTGCATATAAAATACATAATTTGTATTATCTGTATAATCTGTGGAAGTTCAGATAAAACATAAGTTTGTTATTGTGTCAAGAAGGACCATTTCTATGTACTCCACAAACAAAACCACTTGTTAATTTCACTGAAGGACCTCGGGAATATTAACCCAACCCCTAGATCCAGTTGGAGACTATAGTTATTTTGTTGAATGTTCCAGATTTTGATGCTTGACATATCGTATCAAATGTACAAAGTACATATACAAAACAAAGCAGGAATACATAATGTTCTTTCGGGCCAAACATTAAGATGTTGTTGTCAGAAACTTTAGAAGAGGAAAACTACAGAATCTAGGTGTGTATGTATGAATAAATGTAAACATAACAAATATGAACGAAAAGTGAAACATAACAAAAGCAAAAATTGAAAAGCTTTATGGTTTGTTTTCTTAGACAAATGGTCGAATTTCTTCCACCCACCACGACCATGACCTGAAGTTAGTTCTCGCGACAGACGTCTTGGTTCTCTGATTTCTTCACGGTCACCACTGCATGTCCATGTCGGCGCTTTGTAGGATGAGATTACCTATTTCGAGTTTAAGTTGTGCTGAAATGTGTTAGGTACTCCATTATGATCAAATTGTCAATTAGTCGTGCCTGTTGGAATTTTAAAAATGTAAAGGCGGCGTTTTGGCTGATGGAAACTTAACAGTCAACAGTTTTTATGATTTTAACCCAGAATTCGGGTTATCCGATATTATGTGGATTACTTTAACTGAATTGAAATGTATCACAGCTTTAATACAGTCGAACAGATTAGCAAACAATTATTGAAAGAAGTCTATTAAATTATTATTTAACACAAACCTTTATACAACACGGGCTAAAATTGTGAAAATATCTTTCGTTTTATTTCGCACTTCGCACTGAAAAATGTTCAATCAAAACAAACGAAAACAAAAAAACGGTTTGAAATGAATGACAAAAGTGCAGATGTTTTGTTTTTTTGTTGTTTAGTTCGTCTACTCTGTATTGAAGAGAGTGCTATCTAGTGGCGAAATCAGTATACCATATAATTTTGCAAAGTGCTGCCAACACACATGAGTAATACAAAAAATTGGTAGGAATTCCTCTAGATTAAATTTTGTAGGTAATTAACTGCTATACAAGAAAGAAGCGTAGGTAGCTTAAAAATATCTAGGGTCGTGTCAAAAATTATAAACTCCGTAAACCAACAGCGGCACTATGACTTAATACTAATATTAGCGGCAGAATTTTTTAAATGGCATTCTTTGCTCAGTTCATAGCATGCTATGGATAGTAGTATTCCAATGGCTGTAGTTTTTGGTCTGAATTTTGTTTTCTTGCGATGGTTTGGTTTTGGTTGGTTTTACATGCAAAACTGTTATACTCAATTAGGTTTTGTTATACTCACTTCCCAAAAAATACGCCTATTTTCTGACATGGGAAAGCAGAAAAAATGTCTTCCCAAGTGGATACGGAGAATTGAGTGTCAGAATTCAAAACTATTCAAAAACGGCTGTAGCCTGCTTTATTTTGCCCGAAGTCGACTAAATATTTTATTGATTTTGTTTAGTGGACATTTTATTATTACCCAATTTATTAAAATCGAACCATCGAAGCTACCGACAATTTTTCTAACCACTTCAGGGATGGCAGATGGCAATATAGTAAATCCGGTTGTTAAGATAAGCAACCAAATGCCACATTAGTACTGATGTGGGTTAATTACATCAACAGATTAACAAAAGAAAACCTCCTAAAACACACTATTTATTGTAAATGTTTGAAAAACAAAATTGATTTAATTTGCCCAATCGAAAACGACATAAGGCGTATTTTTTTGAGAATCTATAGCTGGCTCACTTTTACTTTTACATGCAAAACCAAAAGTGAGTAGGTATAACAGTTTTGCATGTAAAAGTAAAAGTGAGAGCTATAGATTCTCAAAAAAATACGCCTATAAAAACCAACCACGTTCCAAAATAACCCGAATCGCACTTGGGACGATTTGAATAATTTTGTCCACAGAAAGAGTGAGGGCGTTCCACAATCTATTTTAGTAAGTCTGACAGCTCTCTTCATGTTGCTGAGTTTTCATTGGGAACTGGTCACGTGAACAGTTGAGGTTTATGTCCGCAACACTGATAAATCAAGTCAAGAATTTCTCGACTTACTGAGTCTGGAGAACTGAGTTTTTACATTTCTATTGGTTTATCGGAGAGCCCGGAAGTGTAGAGCACCAATCAAAAATTCTGAACACAGGAAAAAAAAATACAATTGTCAATAATAGGCGTATTTTTTTGAGACTCTTTACTATACTCACTTTTCGAGACTCAAAAAAACATCCCTAGCTCACTTTAGCACACTTTATTTTTATTTGGAAGTTGGTACGCGTGTTTTCAACTTGACATATTAGTTGGAAAAGGGTATGTTCAAAAAATTGATACTCATTGGAGAAACTGAAAATCGTTCTTAAATTGTATCGACTACAAAGGTTCGTTAACTAATACTGAATGAACTGTATTTCGAAATTCCAGCCGTATTCATACTGCTGGCAGAATTCAGGAAAACGTGCAAATGCGTGTTGATCGTAGGTATTGTCTTTCGCTGCGTTTTAATTAATTAGTTTACGACCCCTAATGGTGATGGTGCAGATGTTTTATTGCTGGGTGCTACTGCGACTATCTGCGCTGCCAAGACATATATCCGGTTCTAGACAGATGTTTATAATTTTTAAAACAATAAAATCCATCATCTTATGAAATTAAATTACTTAACCTTTTTAAAAAATATTTTGTTTGAAGGTGGAATAAAACAAAACAAAAATAGCTTGAAAAATGTTGTTGTCATATTGTTGATCTAATATGAGCATCAAAATTTAATACGCCTTGTTTACGAGAAAATGCGGTGAAATTATGTGCATACATCAACCCCTGTGCTCAATTCCGGGTGAAATTGAATTCGTGCGGATTTCGAATTTTCGGTGTACCAAACATGCATTTTTGATTACCTTAAGTCGCATTGACTTCTGTTTTCCAATTACCTATTTCTTAATTGAAACAAATCAAGTCAGCTACTGTAAAAAAAAATAAATATGTATTAAGCGAACTGATCACACAGAAAACTCGAAATCCGCACGAATTAAATTTCGGTCGGAATTCAGCACAGGAGTGATTATCTTTAAAATATTCAAAAAGGAATCGCGTCTATTACATCTATTGAATGTTCACGTTGCATTTTGTTACCTTGAATACAACAAATTGCAGTAAGTACATATTATTAATATCTATTTTTCAACAAAGTTTATGTAGCATTTTCAATCGTATTTTAAATAATATTATGTAAGAATATGAAGTATTTAAAAGTATAAATGCATTTCAACCAATCAGAGAATTGCAAAATATTTACCAATTCAGACAACAATCAACGAACACAACCCATTAGTGACAAATAGCCGCTCTCAACGTTCAAGAAAGAAAAATAATTCCTCCTTATTTACAACACCGCTATCTATGAATGAAATTTTACAACTTTCCTATCTCCACTTTATTACTGCGTTAATTATAGCCACTTTTATACCCACTTTTGGTTTTGCATGTAAAAGTAAAAGTGAGCTAGCTATAGATTGCCAAAAAAATACGCCTTGTCGTTTTCCATTGGTTTCACTCGAGGATTCACTCATTCTGAAATCCAATGGAACAAGAAAACTGCTTCTGACCGACTACACTCACGTATTGGTGAAACGTCAGAAATTATTGTATGGCTGGCTGCCAGCTGGCTTGTATAAAATACATAAATTGCACTTGAATGTGTAATGCCCAAAACACACGTGCAGAATTCACTGCGCAGCAGGATTAGAATACACATGTTCTTATGTGGTGAAACAAATGTAAATTCTGCAGCCACCGCAGCACTGCAGCATGTCTCTATTTCTAAATCCACTGCATAGCAACGCAGTGAATTAAATTAAATAGACTTGGCAGCATCGGATTTTTAAATTCAGCTACTGATGCATACGAGGAAAAGAGAGACGGGAATTATTTGTCGTCTGTGTTTCACTCACGTATTTTTCCCCGCATTGACAGCAACCGCTGCAAATTGATTTCTGCACATGTGTTTCATCTGCAGTACTGCATGCAGTGAATCATTCAGAATTTCTGCACATGTGTTTTGGGCATAAGTGCTTCTTGAGTGGATTTTGACTCGAAATCGAGAAGTTCAGAAGAGAAATTCAGTAGTGATTTTCTTGATTCCGGACGCATCTTTTTGCCCAATGGAAAACGACATAAAAGTGATGTCGTTTTCCATTGGTTTCACTCGAGGATTCACTAATTCTGAAATCCAATGGAAAAAGAAAACTGCTTCTGGGCTTAGGTAGGTAGGTAGGTAGGTGTGGCGGTTTATTAGAAAACCCAAGTAGCACTAAGTGCCGTTTTGTTACCACAAACTCATTTGACCTGGTTGTTAAAGTTTGTCGAAGTGGAGATTTTAGATCCAACCTGTGGAGTTCAAAAAGGTTATAAGTTCTTTGATGTTATTCTTCGAAACTTCCTCGAGGGATGTGAAGAAGGGTTTACCCAGAGCTCGGTGTCTAGTCCTAGCTAGTGCCGGACAGGAGCAGAGGTAATGAATGATGGTTTCTTTTTCGGTTGCGTCGTTACAACTACGACAGTGGGTATTATGTGGGATGCCTAATCTGAATGCATGGTCCCCTATAGGCCAGTGGCCTGTGGTTATCGCGATTATCCTGGCTATATCTTTGCGTGTTTTATTCAGAAGGTGGGTTGTTTTTTCCCTGCTATAATTTGGCCACATCCTTCTGGATATGGTACAATTTGTTAGCCTATTCCATCTGAGATTGGCTTTCGATAGGTATTCTTCGGAAATTTTCGCTTTGACTGCTCCTATTGGGATGTGGACCGATTCCGCAAGTGAACAGTGGAGGCTTGAACCTCGCCTGGCCAGCTCGTCAGCCTGTTCGTTTCCATAAACGTTGCTGTGGCCTGGAACCCAGATCAGGGCAATCCTGAACTGATCAAGCGAGGCCAGTTCCTCTCGGCATTCTAGTACTAGTTTTGAGGTTATATTGACTGAGGCGATAGCCTTGATCGCAGCTTGGCTGTCAATGAAGATGTCTATCTTTTGCTTCGGAGCTATGTCCGTGTGTATTTTGATTAGGCGACAGGCTTCACGGATAGCAAGTATTTCCGCCTGAAACACACTGGCTGAGTCCGGGAGCCTGAAGGATTTTGAGATGCTCAGAGACTCCGAAAAAACACCCGCACCGACTCCACAGTCCATTTTTGAACCGTCCGTGTAGATTGTTAAGTTCGGGTCCCTGTTCAACTGTCCGTCCTGCCAGTCTGATCTTGAAGGGAATTCTACTTCAAAGTGTTTTTTGAAGAGTAATCTGGAGGTGATATAATCCGTTGAGGATGGTACTAGCTCTCTTGATAAGGAGAGCAGAATATTACTATGTCCGTAGGGTCTCGCATACCAGCACCCCGACTCTCTGAGTCTGATCGCGCTATGTATTGTGATGTTTGTGATATGAAGGTCTAAGGGTAATAGGTGCAGGAGGACTGTGAGGGCGTCTGACGGCGTCGACCGGAGAGCGCCTGTAGTGCCTATGCATGCCGTTCTTTGGACCTTGTTGAGCTTGGTTATGTTGTAGGCTTTTCTAAGAGCCGGCCACCAGACTACTGACCCGTAAGTGAGGATTGGTCGTACTACGGCTGTGTACATCCAAAGGGTCAGTTTTGGTTGCAGGCCCCATCTTTTGCCAAACATTCTGCTGCAGGCATAGAAAGCAATGCACGCTTTCTTTACCCGCTGTTCAATGTTCAGTTTCCAGTTTAGCTTGGGATCCAGGATCACTCCCAGATACCTAGCACTGGAGGATAATGAGAGCGGTTGGCCGTCTAGGCGAGGAAGTGTAAAGCTGGGTATTTTGGTCTTAGTGGTGAAAAGCATCATTTCAGTTTTGCTCGGGTTTACACCGAGACCGCGCAACTTGGCCCAGGTGCTAACCTTCGACAGAGCATTCTCCATAATTTCGCTAATTACGGAGAGAAACTTTCCTGACACCAGTATCACCAAATCGTCCGCATATCCGACTACCTTGATTCTTTCTCTATCTAAACTGTTGAGTATTTTGTTCACCACTATGAGCCATAGCAGTGGTGAGATGACACCTCCTTGGGGTGTCCCCCTGCTGGCGTACTTGGTTATGTTGCTATTTCCTAGTGTTGTCTGAATGATCCTGGTGTTAAGCATAGAAACAATCCAAAGGCTAAGATGGTTTTCTATTCCTAATTCCGTTAAGGACTCCAGAATCGCTTCAGTATGTACGTTGTTAAAGGCCCCTTCTATATCTAGAAAGGTCGCTAAGGTGCTTCTGGGCTTAGGCTCACGTATTGGTGAAACGTCAAAAATTACTGTATGGCTGCTGCCAGTTGGCTTGTATAAAATACATAAAATGCACTTGTGTAAGTGCTTCTCGAGTGGATTCTGACTTGAAATCGAGAAGCGAAATTCTCTCCTCAGAATCAACAGAAGAGTATTTTTTGCGCCAATGGAACGGTTTCAGAAGCGATTTTCTTGATTCCGGACGCTCCCGGACGATTCTTTTTGCCCAATGGAAAACGACATGAGTGTCTCTGCATCTTATGGCTGTTGTTCTAAGCAACTTAGTGCGAAAAAAGTCCGTTACAGTTTGAAAATTATCATTAAAATCAAAATTTATTTCTTGATAAGTTCAATTTACGTTGTTCACCACTTTTTCGATTTTTTTGATGCAATATTGGCACTACTGGCTACTTTGGAACCACTGTGAACTTGGCTAGAAACAGTCCATAATGAGAAAAATGCTCGTAGGTACTAAACTAATATCGTTTCGGTTATGCTTATGCAGAAAGCAGAAGTCTTTTTTCAAGAGGTTCGTATAAAGCAGGGGTTTCCTAACTGTGCGTCGCGACGCCTTGGGGCAACGTGGGGCTATCGTAGGGACGTCGCAAGACGGTACGCACAGGTCGCCTGCACTTTTTCTAATGGTAAGGCCATTACCATCAACGGCGAGCGCCACAGAACGATGCTAACCGATCTATTTTGGCCCAAATTGAAATATGTATATGGAGGTAGACGACATGTGGTTCCAGGCTACGTGTCAGACAGCAGACGACACGATGGTCTTTCTGTATGAACAATTTGAGGGTATGGTTATCTCTAGCAGGTGTGTCGTGAATTGGCCACCAAGAGTGTGCGATTTAACTCCGCTAGACTTTTTCTTGTGGGGTTGCCTGAAGACACAGCTCAATGGGAATAAACCACAATCGACCGATGTCCTTAAACCTAACATAACCAATGACATATCGCTCGAATTCAGCCGGATCTATACGGCAGATTGGACCACTCGGATCTGTGACAACGTGAGAAGCTTCGGTGGACATTTTGGACATGGTGTTAATTCCATACAATAGTGACATACATGGGCCTTTCAAATAAAAAAAGGATTTCGTTAATACCTCGACCTCGCACTCAGCTTCCTTTATTCCATTTAAACGCCGACCCATCCTTATTGAATTTAGTGAATCTTCAGTAAGTTCAGCTTCTATTCACATATCTGTGCTTTGTTCCGTTGTGTTTAGAAGAGCGTCGCAAAAATATTTTAACATGTATATTGTATAAGGAATCGCAGTATGGAAAAGATTGCAAACCCATGGTATTAAGGTTTGCAAAGTGCTGCAAAGCTTATCGCAATCGCAACCATTCTCCTCCAATTGATTTTTATTCTACTTTTCTACACAATTGCAAATGCAATACTCGTATGTATAACCAGGGTTGTCATATGTGGCGATTTATCGCCAAACAGGCAATTTGAAATTTCATTTGGCGACACGAAAATCGGTTTGGCGACGCACCCCAAAAAAGGCGATATTTTTAGATTTTGGCGATTTATATTTTTTTAACCAAAATCCTCATATTTGTTTAACCAAAATTCTCATATTTTTTCTTTTATTATTTTCACTTAAACCTTACATCTGTGATGAATGTAACGAAATATTAAAATTAGTAACGAATGCAGACAATTTTAAGGCTTGGAAAGATATCGATTTTGGGTCGGATTTAGAAAGAATCGCGAGCATGTGAATGAAGTTAAGAAGCACGTTAACAATTTAATTCTTGTTTTACTTAGAGAAATGCGAAAAAGATTGTCTGACTGCCACACACTTTTGGTTTCTTTGGGATATTTTTCACCAGGCGTTTGTTTAAGTTTAAGCCAACTGCGTCCCCGTTTTTAAAGTTTGCTTGTAAGCTTGATTACACCCAAAAGCTTACAACTTACTGAGGTCCAGTGGGAAAAATTAATTTCTGTCAATTGGTCAAATGAATTTTATCTACAATTTTACCCGAAGAAGACGTTTTGAAGTTTTGGAACAAGGTGTACAAAATGACAAATGCCTTCTTAGGATAGAGTTCCAGGAACTTGTGGAATTTGCATTAAGTTTTTTTTTACGTAAAAATTACGAGTTGCGCGAATTCATTTGATTTTTATGGTTTTTGAATTTGAAGTGGAAAATTTTGAAATTTGGCGATTTTTTGGCGTTTTATATTTTACGATTTGGCGATTCCGATTTTTAGAACCTGACAACCCTGTGTATAACAACTTTTCGGTATTAAAGCACAGCTTTCAGCTTCACTTCTCTTTTTTAGGGCTTTTACTCTTAGCCTTTTTTACAAGCTCCACGCAACGCACGCACATCAAAAAAGACACAAAGCACACAGCACACTAAACGAACGATGAACGAAAGGCTAAACCATGGTGGAATAAGTATAAGGTGGTCTCGTCGGCAAAAAGTAGTCCCTTAACGACACGTTTTTCTCTTTATTCAGCGTAGTAAGTGTACGCTAACGAAGCGTTAAGGGACCAAAAAACGAACGAGTCGGCAGCCGACGAGACCACCTTATACTTATTCCATCATGGGCTAAACGAAATTATGAGAAAAATATAAAGAGAACTTCAGAAAGAGCTTTTCGTTTTCTCTCTTCAACATTTTGTCAAAGCTTCAGTATTAACAGTATATAACTGAAAAAAAGCACCAATCAAACTACTTCTGATTAAAAACAAATGGAGTCATAGCCTCGGTGGCGCAGTAGGCAGCGCGTAAGTCTCATAATCTTAAGGTCGTGAGTTCGAGCCTCACCCGGGGCATTTACTTTTTTATTTATTTTTATTTGTCTATCATCAAAATGACATCCACTCATCGGCAGCTATTTGACAATTAAACACTGTCGTCCAATTAACTTACCCATAAAGTGTAACTTACATCAGACGACATAATTAATAGCGATTACTCTATCGAGGCAGACATAAATTAACATCTTCAAGGTCTAACACATCAAAGACCGTACTCAGTCCACATTATAGCAATTTTTCTGCTATAAAAAAAACCCAATTGCTGGCCTGGTCGTAAACATTACCACATACATGGCTTTACGATGGGAAAACATAAAAAAATGTTGCTCAGAGTTTTCTTTAAACGCAAGCTTGTTGCAACAATAATAATTCGTTAAGAGAGGCTGTGTATGTTTAACTATCGAACATTGACAATTAATATTCGTTTATTGTGTCTGTTAACATTTAACAACAATCGTTACAGCCAAATAAATTATACATATAATGAAACAAAGCACCGAGTGTGGCCCACCCACATACCGTACTATGGGGACACAGCGGGAGGCTGTGCAATAAAGTTAAATAAAGTTAATTGCTTGTTCCCATTTTGTTGTTGCTGTTTTCTTTTTCTAAATATTCTTTTAGCCTCCACTGTTTTTTGTAACTGATTTTATCTTCGATACACAAAAAAGTTATAAACTATGCAAATTATTTCCAGCGACTTGTCGTTGCCACTTGTGTGTCTATGATTGCATGTCTATATTGCTGACGAAGTGGGGTTGGGGTTGGGGTGGTATATGGCAACAATGACAAATTTGCAACGAGTCACTCGATCATGTTACACTTAAGTGAGTCTTTTGATTTAGAAAGAATCAATTGGCTCAAATGAGGCCGACAATTAATCCTTTTCGTTTTAGCATTCTAATTGGAGGAGAGATTTTTAATCTGAATTTACGAGTGAGACAGAAACTAAAGGAAACAAGTGCCGTATATAGCTTTGATTTTATTACCCGCAATTAACTTGTTGAAAACGCATTTAAAATCATTTTGTTTTGTCCGCTATAGTGGACAATATAATAATTGGGAACGCACGACTCTTCTTAATTTATCCTTGAAGATCAAGCAGACCGGACTAATTTAAAGAGCAAATTTGAATTTGTTGTCAGTTACAAAACGAAAATTGCTTGTCAATGAATTGATTAACATCGCTTGTCAATAACCGACAAAGAATTTGCTGGACAAGTGGAAATAGCTGAATTGTCACCCAAAATGTCACTTTGTCTTTAATTGAGAGCGTTCAAGAAGCTCTTTTACTAAGTCTGAATGGTCTGACAGTTCTCTAACTTCATGTTGCTGAGTTTTCATTGGGCAAAACTGCTCACGTGAACAGTTTTCTCAGTTGACGTCTATGTCCACAAACCACAACACCGACGAATCAAATGAATTAATCCACTTAAGTTGACGTCTATTTGTTTCAACATGTGTCTGGAGAATCCAGTTTTGACATTTCTATTGGGTTATCAGAGAGCGCAGGTTGTTATTTTGGTTGACCTGACTTGATTGATACTTCAATCAGAAACTCGTATCTCAGGAGAAAAAAAAATACAAATTGTCAATAAGTGACATACCGACAATTTAAGTTGTGTTGTTTTCGGTTGGTCGTCCAGAACCGTCCGGAAGAACTCTCCGCGATTCTGAATTCAAATTCAAATCCAGAAGCAAATCTCTTTTTTTCAGGAGAAAATATCTATCAGTTGAGTCTTGATCTTGACTGAGTGCCAATCGAACGCTTTCAGATTGCATTCGGATTGCTTCCGGACGGTTCTGGACGACCAATCGAAAACGACATTAGTTTTTCGCATTCAGGTCAATTTGAATCCAGACAATTCAAGTCGATTTACCTTGATTAGATTCTTGAATGAGGCCAATGTTTTTCAATGAATAGACACATTTTGATATACCTACCTACAAGGTAGGTTAATTTTTTTACAGTCCCTCCCCAGGCATTTTGCGTTTTTGCAAATTTTCAGCGTTGTTCGTCTTCTGCCTGCAGCTTCAACTCAAATTCGACAAACAAAACACAAGCAGCCAAAGCGACTCATTTCTTTTTAAAATTGTTCATTTGATTTAAAAAAAAGAAAATGTTACATATTTGTTTTATGTACATTGTTCACGTGACGCCACAATTCACAATTGACAATGAGATGACAATTCAACTTGGCAGCGTAAATGGAAATAGCTTTTAGTGAATTGACAAACACAATTGTCAAAATTTCATTGTCTATGAACTGAAAAACGATTTTTTGCCAATAATTGATATAAGTGGAAATAAACTGACAGTATAGTGTCGTTCAATGACATAAACGAGAACTGTCAAACTTGTCAATCAAACGAAACGACATGTGAAATCGAGCTATATAGGTTAGTTTTGGCATCCCTGACAAAAATCCTAGAAGGTAGCGCGGTATGGAAAAAGTTTTCGCTGTTTGATTAACTTTTCTTGATGTCGAAAAAGATAATTTTAGTCGACATGGAGGAATGGAACTAAATATTGCTCATTCAACCAAATCAATAAGTTTGAGCGAAATTTGGTTCAGACTTCTCTCTGGTCTATATGGAAGAGGCAATTTCAGTGTTCAGTTGCTCTTTCTCTGCACCTAGTTCAGTGCACACCCAAAGAAAAGGCGCATATTTGTGGTTATGTTTTCGGAGAATTCTACTCTAGATTCTTACACAATTGGAGCTGCCATCTATCCCGCCGGTGGAAATCCTCGAGGGATATACAATTTTGACCAAGAGCAATTAAACTCAACTGACTTAAATTCGACATAGTTCAAAGACAGTTTTTAATGCCATGCTAGTTTTGTCAGACACTATGCACATGTTGTCGGAATGTCGCTACTTCAAGGATAATATATTCTTTCGCTCACTGTTAGTTTGCCCAGTGATAGTTACTACTGATTTGTCCTGGTTTCGTTGTCCCTCCGGGTAGGAATCGAAGAAACTTCGGGCCGGAGCGTTGGTTGGTCCATTCGCTCTACATGTCCTAGCCATCTTAGTCGACTGATACGTACTTTTCTGAGCAGGTTGATGTCGCTGTACATGTAGTAGAATTCTCTGTTAAATCTTCTCCTCCAAAGCCCGTCAACGGAAACGGGACCGAAAACCAGTCGAAGAATTTTGCGTTCGAAACGACCACGAAGGTCTTCATTCGCCTTTGTTAACGTCCACGCTTTTTGCGCCATAGAGCAGGACTAGCACGATGAGGGTCTAACATGGACTCTCCTTTAGTGTTTCTTAATAAGGCCTTAGGTAATCAGTTGTCTTCTTAGGCCAAACATTTAGATGCCAGAGATTCACAACCAGAATTCCGGACAGAAGCGAATGGGAGCACAAAGCAGTTACAGAAGTAGAGGAGATAGCTCTCTACCGACGGTTCTAAGATGGATGTCGGTACAGGAGCGGGCATCTTCAGTGAAACACTTAACCTGCGAGAATCATTCCGAATCAACGATGACTGTAGTGTGTTTCAAGCGGAAATTGCTGCTATAACCCTAGCGGCAAAAGGACCTAAAGAGACGAAACATTGCCGACAAACAAATCACTATATACTCTGACAGCCAAGCGGCCATAAAAGCAATGGAGTCAGTCGTCAGTAAGTCAAGTCATTGCAAGAAAAACCTGGACGAACTATCACTAGCCAACAAGGTGACCCTAAGCTGGGTACCATAGGGCATATGGATATTCTGGACAATGAACAGGCGGATGAGATTGCAAGAAACGGGTCAAAAATGCATGCATCAATGGCCCTAGAATCTGTATAAGAACTCCGCTAAGCACGCTTGCTAGGAAGGTTGACAATGAATCCTTAAGTAGAACAAACCTACGCTGGAACAATCTCAGCACCTGCAGGCATGCAAACGAATTATGGCCAGAAGCGAGCAAAAAGAGATCCAAATTCATGATCGGACTTAGCCGCAACGATATACGCATACTCACAGAGGTCATTACGGGATACTGTGCGATAGGCGTACACGCGAAAAGGCTGGGCATACTTACGGGGACCATATTTGTCAAAGGAAAATAAAGGACAATCGTTTTTCTACTTACAAACTGTTGGTATTTATACCATGAGTTTCACAGATGGATCCATGGTGGATGGCGGAGCGGGGACCGGTATCTTTTTAGAAGAACTGGAACTAGCCCGTCACATTAGCCTCGGGAAACACACTTCAGTATACCAAGCTGAAATAATTGCTTTGCTGCATGCGTTGGACTACTTGCTTGAGAGTCAGGTGGATGGAAGAAATATCCGTATAGCACTGGACAATCATGGAACAGACAACCATCACAACATCATTGGCACTGGAATGTGTATTCAAGCTCAATAAGTGTTCATCTAAAAATCAGGTAACACTGTCTTGGGTACGAGGACACATATAGGGATCGACGGCAACGAACAGGCGGACTCCCTTGCAAAACAAGAAAGTTCCTTGGACCAGAACCATTCTCTTCAATTGGTAGAGGAATGGTAGAATGCCTGATTCACAAGTAGATCACAGCAAAACACTTGAAAAGGTGGTCAACAGTGGAACAAACAATAGACAAGCTAAAATCGCAATAAAATGGCCAACCTGCTCCACTCAAGGAAGGGTTCTAAGCATGAGTCGAGGAATATTGAAATGGGTGGTCATGGTAATTTCGGGTATAATTTAAGGAAGATGTGACTTAGAAAGGATGATACTGGTAAGGTCTGCCTGGAAGAATCTGAGACAGCGGCACAGCTTTGGCTGACAAAAAAATAAGGATCTTGAGACAACATTGGGTAGTAGAGACCCATTGGATTAAACAGATTTCACATAAACAGTTGCTAGCGTTAACATTAACACTAGGAATCGAACCCAGGGAAGCACTCTGGAGAAGTCCAGAGAGTCTCTCTCTGGTGGTCTGATTCGAAATCGAAATCTATATAATAATAATATAATACTCGCTTGATATGATGAACAAAAATGTTCCTTATGCAGACTGAATCCTCCTTTTCTAGTCACTAATAACTCGGGCCCTAGGCAAAATTTCCAAAATCAGGAAAACTATTTTATATTGGTATTTCTTATATACATAGAGTAGGTACACAAACGAGTTTGAAGTCAATCGCATGAAAAATATGAATTTTCCGATACAAACTTTTCGCTTTTTGGAGTTCGAATTTCTACAAATCGCTTCTAGTGCTTACTTTGGCCGTACAAGGAAATTTGTTTCAAAGTATTTGCTTCCTAGTTGTTACCGTTTGGGTTGGGCGTTGATCACCAAAAGTCAGGACATATATGATATCGAAAAGTTGTACGCCATTTAAAAATAAGCCTGTTTTTTCTGAGAAATAAATGGTAGATTTTCTCAGTACTTGGCCAATCCGGTGTTTCACGAAATAAGACCCTCTCAAGGACTTCTACGTCTAAAAATATAGCATTCTATTGGCAAATGTATTGTTGACATGAATTTCATAACATTACAGTATATGTTTCGATACCTCGTAGAGTTCAATTGCCCAAAAATTAATTCTCTATGCTATGCATAAAATTTTTTTGTCAGTTTTTAAAGGACAGTTTCAAAAATAAAGAACAAAATCCGTCCTTTATTGAAAATAAAAAAATACAGGACATAGGTTAAAAAGAAAGGACTGTCCTTTTAAATAAAGGACGGATGGTCAGCGTAGGCATACTGCACAATGGCTTTTGCAGAAGCTGCAGAGACGTTCAAGAAATATAATCTGTTCGCCATCTCCTTTGCGAATAATCTGCCCAGCCCTTAAAAACAGTAGACAGAGGGTTCTCAACAGCTTCTTCTTCGATGAACTAGAAGATCTGGAGAATGTTGCTCTTAAGGAACTCCTGAATTTCATACTCAAATCGGGGTGGTTGGAAAGTGTAACTCTTCGTTTGATTTCTGCTGTGGTGTCATTGTCAGAATTTATAGCGAAGCCGATGTAGTCAAAGTCAATAACCACCTCAAAGTTGTAGCTACGTGACGTTCTGTCCAATTCGTCGATGTTGTGTGTCCCTTTTGTTTTGCCCTCATTCACACACTATAAACCCATTTTTGTCGCTTTTGAGCTAATACTTGCAAATACACCAGTGACAGCTCGCCCTGCCAAAGATGTCAATGTCGTCAGCGTATGCAAGTAGTTGCACAGACTTTTGGAAATTTGTGCCCTTGGTATTGGCTTGCTAGTTTCGCACAATTTTCTCAAGTACTATGATGTTGAAAGTCACATGACAGCGCATCACCTTGTCTAAATTATTTTTTGACTTCAAAGGTCTCGGTGAGATTGTTTCCGACCTTAATGGAGCAGCGAGCGTTCTCCATAGACATTCCTCACAATCTGACAAGTTTGGCGGCGATGCCAAAACCAGGACCTGCCGTAGTGTAAATATTTGGTCGGTTGTGGACTTACCCTGCCTAAAATCACACTGCTGTTCACAAAGCACAGCAGATAGGATCTTATATGCAACGCTGAAGAGACTGATGACTCTATAGTTGGTTCAGTCTAGAGGGCAAACGATGCAGAGATTCCATTCATCAGGCATACTTCCTCTGACTAGATTTTAGAGGCGTGTTGCTGTGCCAAGTCATCTCTCGTCGCCGTCCGGTCTTGGCTTTCATCGTCCAGGGTAAACGGTCCGGTCTGCCTGACAGCAGAATTTGTGTTTAAAAGTCTGCAGAAATGGTTTTCCCTTGTCCTCAGCACCGACTGTGACTCTACTATAAGATTTGCTTGTTCGTCTCTATGTGTTGCTGTTCGGGTCTTGTGCCCGTGATGCGTTATTTTTGGTAAAACTTCCCAACATTCTTCCTGGAGTAGCAACTTTCTATTTTCTCTATTTAATTGGAACTAATCACACAAATACATACATGACTTTGGAGTAGCATCAATTTTGTGACTTTATTTTGACTTGTAAACAAAAACCAAACTGTCTGTCATCTGAATGAGCCGATGTCTTGATAATCAAGTTGAAAAACAATTACATTCCGACGCCAGCCAGACCAACCCACAAAAAAAATTATTATCATTCCTCAAGTAGGTAGTTATCGGTCGTTTCATGGCTTAAGCTCACAGCGCAGGTTTTACAAACACCACAAAAAAAAAAAAAAAATCATCATGTCATTCAATTCAACTCGAACCACTTCAACTTCGCTCTCATTAAAGAAGTGTGCGCGCGCCTTTTAATAGGTAGGTCTGTCAAGTCTCACTTACTTACTTACCTTGTGCTTTTCGTCAAACAAACTAAGGAAAAAAAAATCGCAATAGAAAAGAAATACGAATAGGTATAAGAAGAACAAAAGGAGAACAAACGGACTTGGCCTTCGTAAAGTTCAATAGCTCTTCTTGCAAATGAAACAAACGATTATTATCCCCCTCGAAGAAGCCAGAACCAGAAGCTGAAAAATAAACTTAGATTCTCGATTTCGATCATTTGCGTTCGAAATGCGATGAACTTAATTGAACCGAGAGGAAGAAAAGAGTATCTATCTATTCTCTTGTATCTAGATGCGGTCGTACGTACACGTTATCTCATTCATTGCTGCTGGCTGCTGCTTCATCTCATCCGCACCGAGTTGAGATGTGAGTAGGTAGACAGAAAGATTAATTGATTAATCTACTCACTGTATCCGACATCCGAGCGGTTTGAGTGTGTGTGAAAGTAAAATTGGGCGGACCGATAAATTTAAAAAAAAAGTTAAAGATGCAATACAACTTCTTAACGAATTTCGGTCAGCTACAGCTTACCAGCTCCAGCAGCCCAAAAGCAACTTAAATGATTTTTACGACCTTGATCTGGTTTTATCGTAAAATAAATCAACATTAATCAGCAGCATAAAGTTTTTATTTATTACATCTCGAGATCTGGGACTTTTGTTCAATATCTTGACGACCGACGACGACGACGACGACGACGGAGACTATTACGACGACGACTAAATGTCTTGAGGGCGAATTGCAATAAGCGAGTGAGAATTTCCTAATTGCATGACATTAATCAAAAACTAGAACTGTGTAGATACACGGAGAGAAATTGCTCAGGATTTTCGAAAACAAGAATGTAATTAGAGAACCATAGAACGCTAGGTACTAGACGAATCTTTGGTTGGACGCTGTTTGGGCATAGAGTATATCGAATTCTGATTGGCATCAACCTGACAATGCCCAGTGACGCATAAAACGCTGGCCCAGCGGCCTGTTTTTGTTTTTTTTTTTCTGTTGGGGGGAGGAGAAATGCTTTACGCACCATAAGGAGGCCGGTTTGCGTTGACCATCCACGTGTGTGCGGCTCTCTCCGCATGCTTTCGGGTCGTATGGACTAAAACTCCTCCCAACCCTGGTGGTTTCTGACACACCCCCTGGGACCGCTCTTCGCATTACTTCAAGAGGGCTGTAATCATACACCCTTTCGGGCTCACGTGCTTTCCCGGTATTGTTCTTCTTCTCTTTTCTTTCGTCTGAGAATATCTTTCACAAATTGGCAAATTTTTCCCCAATTCAAGTCACTCGTCAGCATTTTGTCGACTATGTTTTCTGGGTTGAAAGCACCAATGCTGCTTTCCAGGACTGTGCGTTGGGCTTCCCATCTTCTGCAGGAGAAAAACGTGTGATGTGCGTCGTCTGTTGGAGAGTCGCCGTACTGACAGGCTGGGCTATCCGTTTTGTTAATCTTATGGAGAAAGGCGTTGAAATTTCCATGTCCGGTGAGAAACTGGGTGACGAAGTAGTTGACCTCACCGTGTTTCCGGTCGTTCCACTCAGCCACATATCTTATAAGCCTCGCTGTCCACCTTCCTCTGCTTTCCGAGCTCCAGCGCTCTTGCCACTTCCGTATCGTTTGCTGCTCTGCTTTGTCGATTGCCGCTTCAAATCAAATTTTCGCCTTGTTGTCGTGGACGTACTTCCTTTGTGCTGCTAGGAGATCGATGGGAGTTACTCCTGCGAATACAAGGACAGCTGATTCCAACACAGTTCGGTAAGAGCTAGCCACACGTAGAGCTCCACGTCTTTGCACTGCCGCTATCTGCTTCCGGTTATTTTCTTGTCGAAGCGTATCTGCCCAAATCTCACTTCCATATAGGAGAATGGCATTCCATCTATGGTCCGCCATTAATCTGCTGAGTGATGTTATGAGGCCCAGCGGCCTTGAGCCGTCGATTATACCGAAAAAGGAGAAACTCTATATGCCTCTGGCTACGTGTAAACTTTTAATCAAACAAAATGAGATAAGCGCTACTAACCGCCAGGTGGTCAAACTGCACAACGTGCTCCATCACGAAACAGATCTGGCCCATGCTGGTTCTCAAGCGCTCCAAGAATCTTGTATTACTAAAAAGATATGCATAGGTGTCATTATACTGGACACTGTATTATTGGGAGACATGCTCTCAGGTTGGGGAGGTCAACGATCGCGATAAAACGTAGTCTTTGTCCGTCTCCGTATATCAAACTAACATCGTGCGAAATTTCAAGACGACTTCTTCAGATTGTCAGGTTTGCAAACAAGCCAAAGAAATCCACTTCACAAATATGCATATGGGTATAATTTGAAGCCAAAGACATCGACAGTATCGATCGGCGAGGCACCACAAGGACTGTGAATCCAATAACATTTCTGCACTGTCAACAGGTTTGCCTCTGGCCAAAAGATGTCGCATCAACAGCACACAGCGCCGAGTAGCGGCGATCGAAATAAACGCATTAGCAATATTTACGGGTGAACCTCTTATTATGTGAGTGCGCTCATTTTTCTTTGGTGCTAATTCAAGGGAGAAGGGGTCCAATGTGGCCCCTCACTGAAGCTACTATACTGATCGTAGCTGAATAATACGCAACAAATGTGCGTCTTTTATCCACTCGACTGGTCTAATCTATCCGGACGGGATAGACTTATAAAGGGCGAGTATTGAGAAGGAAGATAATAGGAACACTAACGTTCTGTCGGACGGAAATGACTGCCTGAATGAGTCTCAGAAGTCTAGCATAAGACTCTTCCGAATTAGTCAAATAAGTAGTCGAAACCACTGTAGATTACGAACCTGTCCAGAGTAAGAAAAAGGATGCACTTCACATACCTAATGAAAAAGCTTTGCATGGGCGCAGCAGCACAGTAGTTAGTGTGCTGGACTACTGTGCGAGGGATCCCAGGTTCGATCCCCGGAAAAACACAAATTACATCTTAAGGTTTCTACTGCGCCACCTTTCACGAACGTCTGACAAACATCCGAGAGTATGACTGTCCTGAAAAAGCTTCTCAATTCAGCCGTTCGGACTCGGCATAAAATTGTAGGTCCCTTCCATTCGTCCTAAAAATAGAAACTCACACAAAAAAAAGGTTGCGAGAAGCTAGGGTGTCTATCGCCTGTTGCGCCACCTTTTTATTTTTTTTTTAATTAACAGGACCCCTACAGTTGGCCCCTCAATAAAGCTACTATATACTGGTCGTAACTGAATTATACACAACAATTATGCTTATTTTATCCACTGGGCTGGTCTAATCAATACGGACGGGACTAGCTAAACTTATATAAAGGACCATTCACTTGAGAGCGACCAACTAACTACCTACGAACGAACGCGAGTTTTGACAGTCCGTTCACATGAACTTTCTTGGTCGCGGAAATTCGCGAATTTCAGCCATCAGTTTCTACCCGCAATTTTTGTTTTGAGGTTATGTTCGAACGAATGTTTTAGTTTGTGGAACGCGATTTAATGATGTGGATTGCGAATAAACTTTGACAATTCGTGCCGAGGGTGTTTTCGTTCGCCTGAAATTGGCCTGAAATATAAAATAATACATAGATACATTTACTACAGACGTTCGCATTTAGTTCTTCCGCGTGGATTTTGGCGAATCGCCGGCGATTATTCCCTCAATATTCGCCGAGGCGTCAATCATTTCAAACACAACATAAATCGAATAAGGTTTTTTATATGAACTCGTTGTCGAATACTTCTTCTGATGAACTCGAAGCCATTTTTTCACGTTTTCGAGAGGATTTTTGTATATATTTTTGTATAAATTAAAAACAAACAAAGTTTCCTAATAGATATCATTTTGCCAAATCTAGTTATGAATTTTTTTCTTGGTGTATAAAACTACCCAGCAATTACTATCTCTATATTGAGCACTACAACAATAATTCCCTACACTCCCATTCACTTTAACTAGCAGCCAGGAGCCTCGAGCTTAAACATTTAATCAATTGTGTGTCCGACCCCAATCAAACAATGCAGCAATCCGTCGTCATCGTCGCGGTCGTCGGCTTTGTGCAATCGTCGCTGTCTCGGGCAATTGAGGTCACAGTCATCGATCACCATAACACAAGAGTTCTATGAGCTAGAACTCCATATGTCATTTCAAAGCACATGTCTGTCATAAATGCATGTTTATTGCACTGTCTTCGATTTGACATTTATTACCATACAATTGACAGTCGTCTTATCGGCTGGTTATAATTTGCAACTGGTCATATCGGGACCACTATACAGACTACATGAGTCCTGTTTGTCTTCATTTATAATCCATTAATGGGTTTTTCGCATACAATGTATAAACGAGTGACTCCCTACTCCCATCAGTCCCTCCAGTCGACGCATCATTTTTGTCCTAGTTCTGCTGATCACCAGCTAGATCGTGATGCTATTCGATTGCGATGATGATGGTCCGCTAGAGTTAGCTCTGTAATTGACGCAATTCACTCGCGATGACCTACAACACCATTGGCATACAGAAAGGCTGTCAATAGCTGGCGGCGGCGGCGGCGGCGATGCGAACTCAACCTCCAGCACACATCTTCTGTGGCTGGCATCCGATAGATTGCTATCTAAAGTGCTTAACATTGTTTTCAATTGGCGCGACGCGAGCAGCATAGATACGACGCCGACTGATGCAGTGTGATGATGCATGTACGTCGCGGCAATTGACACTGTCACACTTACCGACATTGCGCGCGCAATGTGTGTGACTTGACTGTGACTCGTCTAGTGCAGTCTTGAGATGCAGAAAATTGATTTATTGGCGGCAGCGCGATTCAATTGCGAAAAGTTTGCGGCTTGGCGGTGCGATGGACAAATTGCATTTTGTTTATAGCTTCTCTGGTGTTCCCCATCTCCGAGAGTGATTGAGTGTCTCTGAGGCAATGCATTCAGCATTCACTCGGGTTATGCAGATGAGATGTCATATCTTAACGTTGGTTAATAACAAAAGCGCTGGCAGCACCGGCGTGGATCGCACAAAAGCCCGTTCGTCGGTTATCGAAATTTGTATTCATATGCAGATTAAATAGGTGCTTCAAAATCGATTCTGGAAGTTTGGATCATAAATAATTATAAAGATTAGCCGCGTCATGCTTGGCAGAAGAGATTTCGTTGGTGAACGGTTATGGCGATGGCGATAAGATGAAACATCGTTCCGGCATTTTGTGCACAATGGACTTGACTTGATCCCGTGTCGACGGGAAATTTCCATATTGATTGTGGGAACACTAACTTAAGGCGGGATTTGTTGAGGGACAAGTTAATTTGCTTCGATGTTAGGCAACAAAGGTTGAACAAATTTGATGTGGTCATTAGCACTTCCGAGAGGTTTTAGACAAATTGCTACTTCTGAGCTCACTTTCGGTTGTTACAATGACAACAAGTTGATTATGGGATTTAAGCTACTGTAGAGATCAAGAGATTAAGACAACATAAACAAGAGATGTTATCTGTCAATTGTTGTCATTGACAATTAATGGCAAGTGGACACTTTGGGTATTTCTGGGGTCTTTTGATTTAAGGGCACACCCATGACTTTCACGTAATATAATACTCGTTATACTGATTCAAAAACAAAATACAATGGTAAATATTTAAATGCCAAAGCATGTGGGATGTATGGCACCATTTTAAAGAGGAAAGTCTAAACTGAAGTGATTTTCGATGACAAAATTAGAGGAGGAGCAATTTAATGTTCAGTTTGTTGTTTTTAAACAAGAGAATGATAGATGCCGTACCGACACATCTCCAATGCAAAGAAAAACGTATTTGACGTGGGAAGCCACTCAAAATGGACATCAACAAGATCTCGAAATATTTTAATTAAAACTATTGAATTTGGTCGATATATTGAAGACGAGTTTCCACCTATTTTATTAAGTAGATCTTTGGGAGATACCCGATGCGCCATAAGTAAGGTCAACGATCCAAAGTAGATATCTATCTATACATCTTTATCGAAACAGGGTGGGAATTTTGTTATGTCAAATAAAAAAAAAATTAAGCAAATCGCCTTCAGACAGCGGAAAATATACTCAAAAATAGGTGTATTTTCGAGCCACTTATGTATACTTACACCTATTTGTACGAAACAAAGTTAGATATTTCAAACTGCAGTTAAATTTTACAATTTGTATTAAATGAATATCATATTAGTATTCTATAAGTAAAAGCAATATTTAATGTCACTATTTTTAAATCTGTATACACATTTACCGAACAAACTATTTATTTCATCGATCTGTCAACTTTTTACATTTGACAAATTTCGGAATGTCTATTCGGCCGTTGATTTTGTACTGACTGACGTTTACCGATGTTCGGGACACGACTACGTAATTAACGTAACGTAATCATATTTTCATTAAAAACTGTTTATAAACACAGAAGTTGGGTCCTACAGGTACAGCTTAATGTCCAAAAAATATTATACTGGAGTTTAAAGTCTTTGCCGCGAGCGAAGCGAGCCACATAACCCAAACTTGACACATTATAAACTTTGTCATTTCCTTATGTAGTGGTAGTCGTCTCTCAAAATTTTGCAACACCCCACCCGATAAATTTATGAATAGGTAGGTATACCTACATGCTGGAAGATATTTTTTTTTAATTTTTTTCCTTAAATTTCAAGTTTGAAAGTATTTTTTTCAAAAACTATTAACAGCTTAACTTGATTTAAAAATAATATCAAAGAACAGATTCATGGCTTCCAAAAATCATAAAGTCCTTTATTGTAAGTGTTGCCATTGTTTCTCAATTTTTGTTTTTCATTTCAAGTATTATTTTTGTTTAAATTGCCCCTCCCGCCTAAACGGAGTAAGATAGACCCCCCTCCCATAGTAAAAAGTGCTTGTATTTAACCCCTCTATAAAATACCGTTATCAATTTTTGGCGCCGTAGTTATAGTACTCTCCCCAATGTTTGTATAGAATTTTAGCCGATTACGTTCGATTTATACGATCTATTAGCTGCACTTTTTTTGTTGTCTCCGTCAGCGTCTATATCTCTATCGCCTGTATCAGAATCTCGCTTTGGCGCATGCGTCTCTTCACGTTACGTACGAAAGCTTACGTGTACTTTACTTTGAAATTTCCCTTAACTCAGTTGCTTGTAATTTGTTGGTTCTCAACGAATATAATAAGGAGAAAGAACCAACAGAACGTCGTTATCTTAGACCAAAAAATGTCCGCAGGTAAACTACACGAAGTCAAAAACAGCAACAACAAAGAAATTGAGCACTTAGCGGACCCCTAGGTATTTAGTCAGGGCAATAGTTCAGTGCTCCATTTTGCTGTCATTTGTAGCTCTTATTTTTGTGAACTAATGATTTGTGCTGCACACTTAACTGTAACCAGAAATGTGCTTTTCAACATTAAACTCATTTATTAAATCAGTTTATTGTTATTGCAAGTGATTAATCCCTTTACTGCTACATTTTTAAAGTAACAGGTCAGAGGGTTACTTTTTCGTGTTCGATATATGAAGCTAAATTTCTGGGGTTTCCGTGGGTTTTTGAGAGTCACTAAAATGTACTGACAAGTGACATTACTCAGTGCGCACTAGTGCTGACCACATCAAACAAACCTAATGAAAACAAGAGTATGACAACGCATCAGTCTGACAGTAAAATTGTCATTCTAAAGTTTTAATTGGAGAAATTATTTATGTACATATATTATTATTAATAAATATCAAAGAGAATCTAATGATACGCAGATAAATTATGTGCTTTAAGCCAAATTACAAAAAAAAGCTTGTTGAGACATTTTCTTCATTTCGTTAGCGTTGTTTATTATTTTTTTAATTAAATTTTTGTTAACATTTATGACATTTCCGTGATATTATACAAAAAACTGTGCTGGCTACACTCTTCTCTATCCCCGTCAAGCTGTTAACACCGATAATTATCAATAGGTTAAGTCTTTGTTGTATTTGACAGGAGATTTGTTTATGTTACGTGCCGTGACGGGAACTATAAAAACGCAGCTATTATAAAAAAAAACTTAAGCAATGATTGGCATCCATCAACTGAAATTCTTTAGTATTTCTTTATGCCTGTTGCTTTTCGGGCCGGGACACGACTCGACTACGTAACGAAATGTCAAAATTTATATTGCGTCAAGGGCTTTAAACTCTAGTATAGGGTATATCATTTTCCGACGTTTAGGAGCCAATTTGTATCTTTATAAACAGTATTTAATGAAAATATCATTACGTTACTTTGATAACGTAGCTGTGTCCCGAACATCGGTAAACGTCAGTCAGTACAAAATCAACGGCCAAATAGACACTACGTTTCTTTATACGTCATAATTTTCAAACGATTTATATTTATTAAAGTGTAAGTAAGACATTCTATGTTTCAGTAAAGTTTCCAGACAGTGAGCCTTCTGGTGATAAATCAAAAATTTGTTACAAATCAATTATCTACTACAGAACAACATTGTTGTGCGAATCGGAATATCCAATGAAACAAAATTGATTCAAAATAAATTGCGGATACCAAACCGAACAGTTTCAAGTTAGTTCACTCGTATGCGTATATGCTGTGTAAACGGAAATTGATATATTTTTAATAAAGAAATTAGACGCAGCATTTTCCTCAATTTACTATCTACATTGTCACAAAAATGGGGAAACAAACACTGTCATTGATTAAAAACAAAAATAGTTTTTCTTAGCGAAATGTATGATTTATCTTAAACTTAGACGTCTTTATAATGAACAAAGTAGTACTATTAATTGTCACCTAATAGGTGATATATTTCAATTGCGGTCTTCACTTCATACGTCGCAACAAAAATGTTTGCTGCATCCTGCATTTCCACGACGTGTGTGCGACAAGTGCAAGCATCACGGATGATAACCAAAGGCTTAAAATTAATTTATTATTTTGCATAAATATAGTATAACTAGCTGACCCGGCAAACGTTGTTCTGCCTAAAATAGTTATTTTAAATATTTCAAGATCTAGTTTGATATTTTTTGTTCAATTACTTTTTTTTAATAAAAAATTAAGGCGGATAGCTTCACTGGTTCAGCGGCCATTCTAAGAACGCCGGCTACTGTTACCATTGTCTCTTCTTGGCATCGTAACAAATATCGAACTGTAAATGATCATCACTTTGTATAAATCGCACATAAATTTTTCACTATCAATAATTTACCTTTGAAATAGCCAGTTTTTTTTCCTAAACCTTCGGGTGGTAATTACGAACAAACCCGTAGAAGAAAGTATCCAATTTGGTCGCGCCCCCTTTGTCCAATTTTGGTCAATGACCACTCCTGGGCCAATACCTTTGATTGTCTTCAAATTCGAACTGAATTGATTCGGTGGTTTTCGAGATATAAGATTTTGAATGTTTTTTTGTATGGGCGGTGCCACGCCCTTTGTCCAATTTTAACCAATCTTCACAGCAACACTCCTGGGCCAATACCTAGGACTGTCTGTACTGTCTGTTTCAACTCAATCGATTCGGTGGTTTTCGAGATAAAAGATTTTGAATGTTTTTTTTTCTCTCCAGAGAAGCACTCCTGGGCCAATAACAAAGATTATCTGTAAATTTGAGCTCAATCGATTCGGCAGTTTTCGAGATATGAGATTTTGAATGTTTTTTTTGTATAGGCGGTGCCACGCCCTTTGTACAATTTTGACCAAACTCCAAAGGAGCACTTCTGGGCCAATACCTAAGATTATTTGTAAATTTGAGCTTAATTGATTTGGCAGTTTTCGGGATATACGATTTTGAGTGTTTTTTTTTGTATGGGAGGTGCCACGCCCCTTTGTCCAATTTTGACCAATCTTTTTCAGTGCACTCCTGAGCTAATACCTAAGATTATCTGTAAATATGGGCTCAATAGAGTGGGTGGTTTTCAAGTTATACGTATCCGAACACATTTTAGAACTCATTTTTATAGATATTTTTCCGATATATTGTAGAGAAATATGCAGTTTTGGCAAATTTATTGGCATTAATCGAAAATGTGCCTTGCCACCTGAGCTCATCATGAGCTATGTTATATTCCCCAACTGCTTTTTGATACCTACCCTGCACAGAAAGGTACGTATATTCACTTTGTTACTACATTTGTAACGCCAGGAAGGAGTCACCAGAGATCCTATAATGTGCATATATTCTGAATCAGGATCAAATTCTGAATCGATTTAGCCATGTCCGTCTGTCTGTCTGTTGAAAACACGATAGCGTCCAAACCAATCGACCTCGGCGAATAGAATTTTGTGAGAAGACTTATTTTTACTGTGGTAACTTGTATAAGTTCAGTGAACTTTTACTTTTGCTACATTCAGAAGTTATTAGAAAATAATTTTTATTACAAGTTGGGACCTTAGATAGGGAAAATTGCAGAAAATTTAAGACGGATCCCTTAAGTGAATTTTGCTAGCTTCCAAATCTTACGAGGAATTCTTTAAACAAAAAACTATGCATATTCCAATTCATTGATTTTTATTAGTTTTTTAAAGACGTCTTGATTTTTTTTTGACATGAGATCAATCACCTTATCTGGGATCCAATTTAATATCCGAATGAACAGATATCACAGCAAATGAGCTTAATCTTGCTTTCTCCATAACGCTTCGGGACACTGTTTTAATCCTTTTCATAGCTGAAAGAGTTCTTTCAACACTAGCTGTGGTCACTGGAAGCGTGACCACAACCGTAAGCAAGAAGTTTATAGCTCTAAAGTAAGTCTTGTCACATTATATCAAGCAATTTCAAAACTTCGGTAGAGGGATCACTCGTCGATATTTTTTCGCACCAAAGAATGTACTACTCAGCTTTCACATCTGACAACGAAATTGCATTATCAAAGTAACGTGTTAGATTTTTCATTTTGTTCACTCGCTCAACTACAACAAAACCTGGGAGAAGAGCTTGAAACGATGGTAGAACGTCTTCGTTGACCGTGAATCTGTCCGTATGATTTTGTATTAACGAATCTATGCACGGAATCAGTGTAGACACTCTAAAATAGGCCTCAGTTAGAAGAGGTTTCTGGATTGGAATGCGTTGTTTTTTTCAATGAAGTTATTGGAGCTCTTAATTCAACTTCAAAAATCTTCGGCATTTTCTCTGATGTTCTTAAGAGAATTCAGGGGTGGGATTCTGTAAAAAACGAAACGAAACCCTCTTTCGTTTTCACTAAACCGGGGGCTATGTGCCTGCAGACAGTCCATGAACATCAATTCGGCACCGTCGCGTCGGTCGTCAAGAATTGGCGCGAAGATAATTCTTTGAATGGATTTTGGAACAACAAGTGGATGGCTTCGTTAATCGTCAAAATTGTCGAATTTGGGGTTAAAAAAACCCACGAGTAATTGTTGAGAAACAAAGGCATCCAAAACGCGTGACTGTTTGGTGCGGATTTTGGGCTGGTGGCATTATCGGACCATTCTACTTCGAAAATGCTGCTGGTCATCAGGCATACAAAAAACATGCTATGTATATGTACCTACCTCGAAAACCACAAAACCGATTGAGCTCAAATTTTGAGAAAATCTATGTTTTTGTCACGAAGGCTATTCTGTGAAATTGTGGAAATTGGACAAAAGGGCGTGGCACCTCCCATACAAAAAACATTCAAAGTCATATGTCTCGAAACCCACAAAATCGATTGAGCTCAAACTTATAGACAATCTTAGTTATTGGCCCTGCGAAGAGTGGTTAAAATTGGGCAAAGGGGCGTGGCACCGCCCATACAAAAAAAAATATTCAAAATCGTATATCTCCAAAACCGCCGAGCTGATTGAGCTCAAGTTTACAGACAATCTTACGAAAGAACATTATTATCTAAGATCTAAGCAATACAATTTCTGTGCAGGGGCAAAGCCGGGCGGGTACAGCTAGTATACTCTATATGAATCAATAAAAAATTTAAACTTTCTAATTAAAAATCTGTATTTTCTATAAAAATTACATTTTACGTGAATTATGGGACACCCTTTACAAAGATCGACTACCATTCATCACTAGACAAAACAATAGAGGCTTTATCAGTTCTTATCAATTCTCCCTTGCTTTGCACCCACCATTAGGGCGCAACTGCCGTTTTGTTGTATCTAAGTATTCTAAGAAAAGAAGATCAAATTACCTACTTCGATCGAACGCCTCTGTAAACTTCAAACAAAATGTTACACACGACATTGCGGTAACCATAACATTTTCGTCTTATCTATCCTAACAATGGTTTTACAGCCTGTCAACACATCTAAACTATTGAAAACAAACTTTTAGTTAACATTCTAATTGATATGGGAAATGGAAGCCCCATAACCAGCTGGTATTATGTTTCGATATCTATAAGATAAGAAAATCCCCCCAACACTAATGCTAAGATCAAAGCGATCACTTTTCCCCCCACAAATACAGTTGCAGTAGATGAGCTTAACTTCTCCAAATGGTATTATTGTTTGTATACACGTGGGAAAGCTCATTGCTCCACCATACCATACACCACAAAAAGCTTAAATTTCATCCAACGTGTAAATAAGGCGCTTCCAATCAGTCTTATTCCTCTTTCAGTGAAATTCACTTAACAAAGAGCGAACGATAAAGAGGGAAAAACAAAAAAATGTGCCCCCAACGGCCCCAACCCGAAAAAAAGCCTCACAATGGAACCAAAACCAACCACGATGCTTTTTTACCCAAACCACCGAAGCAAAGCAACACGTCGCCAGCAGCCAGCGCTTCTAGCTGGCTAGCTCTTCAATGTTTCGCCACATCAAGGCGCATTCAGTAAACATTGGAAATCGAAACGGTCCGGTCGGGTTTATAACGATTCCTTTCAGTTTTTGTTGCCAAGTTTCCAAACGTGTAGAAGTCGTAGTCGGTCCATCCTGCATATTGCTATCGCGCCATTGCCAGGCATCCAGCAGCGCCAGGAGCTGTGAATTTGAATTTCAAACGTTTTGCGGAGGTTTACTTTTCGGAGGTGTACAATTATATTCCAAAAATAAAATCCAAAAAAATATATTCCCCCACATAGTGAGTGTTTTCCATTTCCATTCAAACGTAGAAAAATATTTTTTTTTATCCAAAAAGGTGTTGAAATTTTATATCTAGTGGGTGGTATATGCACTTGCGGTGTATCTAAGCGGTTTATCGGTTACAATTCAAATCAGTGAATGGGATTGGGATAGTGTCGCGTCAAGTGATTTATGTGATGATCGTCAACAATGTCAGTAAAGTGCACGTCACTTTTGTGTAATCAAGGTTCAGTTCCACACCACTAATGAGTGTATCGTGTTGAGTATCGTAAAAAGTGGTATCCGCATCTGAACGGTTACTGTGTATTAACCTACATTTTTGTGCGGTCATTATTTCTACGTAAAGTTTATAAATCAAGTTGTTTTCGATTAGAACATCAAATTCACAGCAAGAACAAAAAAAAAAAACAACATTTTGCGGAGGAAAACATTTCCAAATCCAGTCAGCTGTTTATATTCCCTCGCACTGGTTCCGGTCTGCAAGAAATGTTGAGGTATGTGTGGCTGGAATTTGTATTTTGTTTTATTATTTTTTGAAATTTACCAGATTTTTTTTATTTTTTTGTTTATATTCTCTCGAAGATGAAGAAATTTATTACGCACGCCTCGTTGCGTCGGTCTTTCTTGAAATTTCTTCATTTTATTGTTAAAATTTTGGATTCTTCGTTCTGTGGGTTTCGGTCTTCTTTTTTTTTTATGTACATAAATTACATTTTTTGTTTATTTTATTTTCTTGTCCAAATTTGGTACATCGAACCGGTCGTTTAGCTGTTGTTTTTTGATTTTATTTGTTTTATGAACGTGTCACGTCGCATTGTTGTTGATGGGAGGTTAGTTTAGTTAGACATCTTGTTGATTGATTTTGTTGCTTTTTGTGGTGTGACTTTGATTAACAAAAAAAAAGTGAATTAAGTACCTATCGAATTTTATTGAAGGCATTACGGAAAGAAACTCGTAAATTATTGGAAGTCAAAACTGCATTTGACAAAGACTTTACGAGTGTCGGCAGGTGAAGCAAGGTGAAAGCCGCTAATGATTTGTAATGATATTTCATTGGAACTAATTATGTACATAGTTAGTGGCTGTTGCTATTCACCCTTAGTTAAAGACACGACTTCGAGATCGAGACACTACTACGTAACGAAATGTCAGATAAAGCGACCTAAACGATCATTCACATGAGAAAGTTTATTCGCGATCCACAACATTAAAACGCGTTCTACAAACGAACGAATAAAACAATCGATCGAACTTAACCCCAAATTAGAAATTTTCAGTAGAAACTGATGGCTGAAATTCGCGATCTGCATCGACCAAAAAAATTATTCATGTGAATGGACTGTCAGAACTTGCGAATATTCTTTCGTTCGTAGGTAGTTAGTTGCTCTCATGTGAATGGTCATTAAGTGTCATTATACTCAATGGTTTATATGTTAAGTTGAAGCGGGTGGCTCGCTTCGCTCTTCGGACATCACCCTAGACTGGTGTGACATTTTCGTTATGTAGATTCCGACCGTGTTCCGAAGCCTTACGTACTTATGTCAGTTAGAGATGCGGCTATGGGCTGGGCGAATCCGAATAGTCACTTCGTTAATAAATTTGTGCATCATCAATAATTCGGATGTTTTTGAACTACAGGTAGTTCTAGTGTTAGTTTGTCAGACCGCAGTTTTGAATTAAGCTGTTTTTTTGTGCATTTAAAGAGCCCAACTTTTAACGTGGAATGCAAACGACTGATTTAAGAAGCTTGATGCAGTGAACAAAAGTTAAGGTGTCATTTTTCTTATTACCGGGGCTTAACCCTCGCGCATTAGTCCAACATACTAACTGCACTGAGTCAGTAGTCACTAATCATCTAGTTTGACTTATTGAAGAGTAGATACCTATAGGAATATAGGTTATTTTTGAACTATGTACATAACTATTTTGGTTCTACTTTTACTAAGTGTCTCTTCGGCCGTTGATTTTGTACTGACTGACGTTTACCGATGTTCGGGACACGGCTACGTAATCAAAGTAACGTAATGATATTTTCATTAAAAACTGTTTATAAAGATAAAAGATGGGTCTTTAACGCACAACATAATGTCCGAAAATGATATACTGGATTATAAAACCCTTGCCGGGGGCGAATCTACCCACACAACCCAACTTGACGCAATATAAACTTTGATATTTCTTTACGTAGGCTTGTCCCGAACAACAGCCGAACACCAACAGCCCATCGTTCACGTCTATAGATACTAGAAAGCCTAAGGTGCATTGTGTGAAGGAGTGAGGCTGAAAAAAGGAAACAAACCAAAACCCATCAAGTTATTGGGTGCCTTCGAAACCAGTCGGTGTTCCTACTGCAGTGCAGGAGATCCGATATCTGAAAGTGTGTGCTTGCGAAGAATTTGACAAAGCGGTTCGATTGGCCCCACTTCCTCTTCATTTCCGCAGCTTATATGCATAAATCGTTGGACTATATTTACGGAGCATGACTCCAATTACACTGTGTCTTTTGCTTATACCATAGTTTTGATACGGATAGTATGCCCTTTTTATTTATCTACTTCCAGAAGCCGCTGGATTCCATTTTGTTTATCTATAATTTCGCCCATAATAAACGGATTCTCCATGTTTTCGATTAGGCGTACATTTTTCATAAGGGGGATAGTATGGATCTATTCGCTTCACTAATGTTCATTTCTGAGCTCTTTATTGCTAAAGCATCCACCTTTTCGTCACTTTCTACATTGCTATGTCCGGGAAGGGAACTCAGGAGGGCTTGGCCAAATGGTGTCTATGAAGGGGATCATTGTGTCGCATAATTTTTTAACCGCCTATACTTACTTAATGGGTTCCCAAACCGTAAGAAGTATTTGTTCACGACGTTGTAAACTCCTAACTGATCCCGATTACTTTGCTATTTTCCCTTAACCAAACTAAGCGCACTGATGTCATATTGATATGGTCTTCGAAATGGAGATTCCGTTTTCCTTTTCGTGTGGAACTCTCAGACTGAGATTTGAAGACTCATTTGGTTGAAGCATAATTGCCAAAATTCTCGCAATTATTGTGCTAGTATAGCTAAGCGGATCTGTTGAAGATATGGTGTCTCCATTGGTGACACCCCTGATTCGGTGCGGATCTGCTCCAAAACGAGATAAAAGAAGACATATGACGATATAACAGTTCATCTCCTTGCCGAAGCCCGATGGATGTTTTGGGGTAGCTTGGAATAGCTTTCTTCTGAGCGTCATGCGACACAATTGCATCAATATTGTCGGGATCCCGAGTTCGACCATTGCCATGTTGAGCGCATAACGTTGAATTTTGAATGCTTTCATATGTTACTTTAAAGTCGAGGAAAAGTGGTTGGGTCTCAAAGTCTTGACTTTATATTACTTGGTCTTTTATAGGCTTTTTCTAAGTGCAGACATTTTTTTCAGATCAGTCGTGCATGCCTATTAGTTTAGTTTGTTACATAAAGCAGGAATATGCTTCGATACTATTGTCAAGACATAGAATAACTTTTTTTTTTAGATTGGGCATTGGCATTGCGAATGGACACATAAAATATAGCATGCTTCTTTCCACATTCAATGTTGAATATTCGATACATACCGACTGTTGCAAGAGATAGCAGAAAATGCAAAATCACCTGGAAAATCATTTGCATTTGCGCTAGAGCTGTAGCACATATTATGAAATATCCTTTTCTGGGAAATGTTTCAATCTAGCGCAAAATTAACTAAATAAATAAATAAATAGTTCATTCAACAAGTCCGTATAGGCACCCTATAGGTCTAGCTTCTCTAGTTTGTGACAGTTTTTATTTTTGGGGCTAATGGAAGGGACCTACCATTTTATGCCGACTACGAACGGCTGAATTGAGAAGCTTTTTCAGTACAGTTTGTTTGTCAGACGTTCTCGAGAGGTGGTGCTTTTCCGGGGATCGAACCTGGGACCTCTCGCACATTAACCGCTGAGCCACTGTGCCCACAAAATTAACTGGTAAATTGGAGGAAAAATAAACTGCCAAAACAAATCTATCAAGCCTAAACTAATTTAATAAAAAATAAGGAAAAGTGGAGGTGTAGAAGTTACACAAAATACATTTTTGATGCTCATGAAGATAAAGTAATAAAAATTTAAACTGGTTCCTGTCCAATGTCACTTTGCCGCTGGCGCTAGAGCACTAGTTACATACGCTGGCGCTGCGCCGTCAGATTGTTTTTGTACTAGAATTTTTTTGTTAAGAGGCTATTTACATGAGCTGTTTTTTGTCGTTTTCCATTGGGCAAAAAGAAGCGTCCGGGAGCGTCCGGAATAAAGAAAATCACTTCTGAAACCGTTCCATTGCCGCAAAAAATACTCTTCTGTTGATTCTGAGGAGAGAATTTCGCTTCTCGATTTCAAGTCAGAATCCACTCAAGAAGCACTTACACAAGTGCACTTTATGTATTCTATAGGTACAAGCCAGATGGCAGCAGCCATATAATGATTTTTGACGTTTCACCAATACTTTAGTGAAGTCGGCCAGAAGCAGTTTTCTTGTTCCATTAGATTTCGGAATGAGTGAATCCCCGAGTGAAACCAATGGAAAACGACATTTATTTCTGCTGATAATTGTTGTGAATTTTTGAATTAGTTTTGGTGAAATTTCACAAAAATTTGGTTTTACAATTTTTTTGTCAGATTTCTGAAATTCCCACGATTGTGGTGCTTTTTCTCTTTATCCCACGGAAGGCTTTTCGGACATCGAAATTCCCACAAAAAGGGATAAATCCCACGATATAACAACACTGTTTTACCCTGATAGTATGACTCTTTTTTCCTGCGCAGAATGTTAGTCATTCGCCGTATCTGCTTAGGGCTTAGCCATCTGCAGATGTAGTTTTTCCACTTACTGTAACTGTAATTATATAAAGTTTGTTCATATTTATATAAGTATTTTTTCACATTTGTACAAAAATTACAAATAGATTTGATTTAATTTCACTCTTTTTCTAAAATTGTGGAAAAATACCTAGATATACCTACTTTTAAATACCTATGAATTTGCAAGTTGATGAAATATAGGCCACTTGTGCGGGGTTTGTAGCTTTGACTTGCTCTTTTACTTCCTGCTAAAAAAACGTTTGGTTTTAGCTCTATGCAGAATGCTGGCAAATATATTCTTAAGCCTCTCGTACACTACGTGCGCAACTGATACAACCACCATAGGGCCCCAGCCCCATATGTTTAAATTGAATAGATGAATTTAAAGCCTCATCAACTAGTGCCTAAGCTAAATTTGCTCGAGATAGGAATGTAATTACTTTTACTTTGTTTGTCCATCAAAGTTCTGTGACAAATTGACAGAATTGGCACAAGGTCTATTCTTGGCACAAGGTCTATTCTTTGAAATTTTAAGATAATTTTTACGAATTTGTACTCAGTGTCGTTCCTTAACTCGAAAAATTCGTAAAAGAAAGCGGCTTCGAGACAGCCGTGCCGCATACCTACCTCCACTGAGAATTTTACTAATTTTTTCTCAACATAATATAGGTTCGGTGGGCGCAGTAGCGCAGTGGTTAGTGTGCTGCAGAGATGTAAAAGATTTAAATCTTTTGATTTAAGAAATCAATTGACTTCTTGCTTCTGTTTTTTGAATTCTTGATTTCGCTTTGGAATTTAGACTTCAGCATTGAAATCTCTCAATCTTTTTGAAGTCTTGACTGGATCAGTCTTTACGACCAATCTTATGATTGAAGTCAATTGAATGCAATTCTTTAGAATTACACTGCATTCATTGAAGTCACTATGAAATCTTTACCATTCACTTGAAGTCACCCGCATTCAGTTGAAGTCTTTGGGACTTCAAAAATTTTCGATGAAGTCTTTGGGACTTCAAACGTTTTCGTTGAAGTCTTTGGGATTTCAGCATGTGAGCAAGTTTGAATAAGTCTCAAAGAATAACTAATTGCACTTTTATATTGAGTATGATGGGCTTTTAGGTTTAGAGGAAGTGGGGTATGATGTATAGATGGGTGTGGCGGAGGTGGTGGGGATGGGAATGGAGTCGTACCAATGCAAATGAAACAATTAATAAAAACAAAGTAAATGAATTCTTTTTATTTGAATTTATAAATTACATATTTAATTTTTCCAAATTATTAACCTTCAGGAGCAACAATTTCTCAAAATTGGTGTCTGAGAGGGCTCCGCGCCGAGGCGTATTTAGCAGACCAGCTAATGAAAACAGCCTTTCCACAGCTGCTGAGGCAGGTAGTGGAGTATTATACCTCAAAAATGCTTTCTTCAGGGCTGGATATTGACCGAGGAGTTCTGTGGATGTCGATGAGATATGCATAATATTCGTTATCTACAGATGCAGTTTTATTAGTACATGATTCTAATAGCTGATCTGGAATGTGAAATAATTGAAGTCTTTGTAAATGGTGTGCTTTGATTTTGTTACCTGCAGTACCGAAATTAAAATATGGAATTTTACTTTCAGTTGTTGTACTCTCATTTTCTGTAGAAGATCTTTCATCATTTTCGGAAGCAATTTTCTTTTTGACCAATAAGCTTATTTCTTTTATTTTGGTGTCATTAAGTTCTGAATTTAGTGCTGAAACCCACTTTAGTTTTGCCAATGGACAAAGCACCGAAGCAACAATCGCATCTTCGACGTCACTCGTTAAATAAAAGTATGAGTGAAATCGTCTAACTAGCGACTCTTCGATTTTTGTAACAATTTCCACTGGTAAAGTCTTTAATGGATTGTCGCTAAGTATCATTTTATATGACACTCTAATTGTTGCTAAGGTGGGCAGCAAGTAACCGTACAGCATTCCCTTTTCTCCCTGAAGGAAATCTAGGGCCTCCGAAATTGGCCGTAGGAGGTGTATATAGTCCTGTAGATATAAAAAATCAGATTCGAAAAATGTTTGTACTTCCAGCCTTCTGCAGAGTTCATGGATTTTTTCCTTATGTTTAATGATGTCTTTGAACGAATCATATAAGGAATTCCATCTTGTCGGAACCGGATATTTTAACTGACTGCCCAGGACAGCAAGAATTTGCTCTGATGTTTTTGGTCTGTTAATCTTCGACCAAAGATTTGAACATTTTTGAATTATCTTTATGAAAAAAAATATGAACGTTACATACCAAGAGTGATTATGCCTATACCTACTTACTTTTTCGTGCTGTTTATAGTGTGAACTATGTTCGCGCAAGATGCGCGCAAAATCGGTTGAAGCAATTAGGTTAAGTGTGTGTGTTGCACATTTGATATGTTTCGGCAACGAATTCTCAAATACACCATTCGTTAACTCAGCTGTTTCGATTTCATTTTCTTCCGAGCTGTCAGTGCTATCAAAATTGTTGCCAAAATATGTCTTGATTCCAAACTCTTTGAAGGCTTTTATGAAGTTGGAACCGTTGTCAGTTACTGTTGCCACAACGTTATTGCAATTCAGTCCAAATTGCGCATGAATTTCGAGAATAAGATCATTAATACGATCATATGTATGTGATCCAGAAAATCGCTTACAAGCAAGAGCAACTGATTGCCTGTTGAAGTTTTGGTCTACCCAATGACATGTGTAGCCAAAAAAACTCCGATGTTTCGTTGACCACACATCAGCGGTTGTGCAAACATATTTCTGTCTTGCTATTGTACACTTCAATTTTTCGATCATGGAAGAGAATGAATCGTCTATGAGTTTTATGGTTGTTGGGCGACTCATGACTTTTAGATCGCTATTTGCAAAATGCAAAAGCTTTCTAAACGATTCGTCTTCCACAATCGAAATTGGCAGCATATTATTTGCAATAAAGTTTACAATCAGCTCCTGAAATTGCTCTTGCTTCGATCTCATGGTTTTGATGTTAGTGGTCTTAAGTTGTATATATTCGTCGAATTCTTTCGGATGCTTTGTCTTCAAATGCCTTGTAAAATTGGATGTGACTTGCGTGGACCCTTGCAATCGTATCTGGCAACAGCAACACTCGACTAGCACACCATTTCTCTTACGCTGGAATTCAGTTTCGTTCAGCTATTGAAAAGTAAAATAATTGTAAGAGATATACAACCTGTTCCTTTTATGATTACATTTGACAATTTGTCTTGAACATGTCAGGTGGACAGTATTATGATTTAAATAATAATACAGACAACTTAGGGACTTTATATACTAAGACTATCAGGGGCCTGTACCACAAAACAACAAGTAAAGTTAAACAGGCAAATTTTAACAATTAACAAAATTTTCTGTACCACCAAAACATAATTAAACAATCGTCTTAACAAGTGGGAAATTTGATGAATTCTCGGTTTCTGTACCACAAAACGACAATTGTTGAAAATTGTCTGTTAAATTGTTGCAAAATTCTAACTGATGAATAGAAAATTGTTAGCTCGTAACAAGTTATATTTCTTGATTTGGTATTAGAGATTTTCAAGTGTTTTTTTTATTTTCTATTAAATTCGAATCATAATTATAAACTGTTTAATGTTCCAAAAATCCCAAAGACCAAACTGCAATTTCCTGTAGCAAAAACTCCAAGGTTGATCAAGCAGTGAAACAGGCGAATATAGTAATTATTTTATTAAAAAGTTGGTACATAAGTGGCCCGCTTCGTGTGATTAAGGGATTTAAACTTTCTTATCGCAAGTCGCAGGTCCTGCTAATACAACTTCGTTGATCCCCTCGGGATATCTATGTGCTTTTCGTCAGGAAGGCGTATTTGACAACAGTTTCTTTTTTTGAGATTTTTTTGTCCTTAGGTTGTCGTTTTAATTTCCAGACTACTATTTACGAATATTTCACTATTCTAGAGAATTCCTCATTCTAATCGTGAATATAATCTGCAGTCTGCTTTGACCTATATGTATATTAGCCTAAACTAAACTACTCTCCCAACGCGCACACTCTTTGAATCACCATTTAGTTTTGCAAAATTCTACAACAAGTGTTAAGGGAAATTTTACTTGTTAACTATCATAGCAAATAATTTTGTGGTACAGAAACTAACTTCGCCTGTTAAATTTATATGTTAAGAAATTACTTGTTAAAAAGTTAAATTGTTGTTTTGTGGTACAGGCCCCAGATGTGGGTGGTGGACGGGTGGGGGTAATTGTGAGGGGGAAGTGTACGTTGGATACGGGTGTGTGTGGGGGGAGGGGGGGTTGTTGACGATGGTGGGGTTTTCAGGGATAGGGGGAAGAAATAAATACAACATACCTTCTTTATAATTTTAAAAAAAATACCGGATAAAATAAGCTTGTTCCCATAATTTTGTTCCAATGATTCGCCTGATGGTTGCGACAATTGTCCTTCTGCTTCAGTACTATTACTTTTGCTGGCCGAAGGCGAAGATGTTGTTTTGGTTTTCAACCTTTTGTGGCTTACGGAAGGTTCTTCGTTTGAGAAGGGCCTTTTACGATTTGAAACTTGGGTTCCAAGACAAAAAGTAGGATCAGCTTCGTAGTCATCGGATGAAAAATCATTTTCTGTTTCCATATTCAAACCTGGTTCACCACAAATTTAAGTAAATATGAAACTACACAACACACTCGCGCCACTGAACTGAAACAACTGATAACGAGACAAGTGTTAAAAGCAGGGATGTGATTGAAAGTAGTTTCTGTTCATCGCATCGCAACACAGAGGCATGTCTAGCTTTGGCATCCCTGCAAAACTCGTTCGATTGTGTAGGATGACGAATGACGGAGAAAGCTCGCTGCTCCATAAAGGTCGGAAACAATCTCACCGAGACCTTTGATATCAAAAAAGGATTCAGACAAGGTGATGCGCTGGCATATAACTTTTCAACATGATACATGATATGAGCGAAACTCGCAAGCCAACACCAGGGGCACAATATTCCAAAAGTCTGTGCAACTACATGCAAAAGCTGGCTGTCACTGGTGCGTTTGCAAGTATTAGCACAGAAGCTACAAAAATGGGTTTAGTGGTCAATGAGGGCAAAACAAAATACAAGCTGTCAACAAGAAGGGACACACAACATCGACGAATCGGACAGAACGTCACGATAGACAGCTAGGTATAACTTTTGAGGTAGTTAAGCAATTTGTCTACCTCCGCTCCGCTATAAACTCTGAAAATGACATCACATCAGAAATCAAGCGAAGAACTAAACTTACTAACCGCTGTTACCTAGGCCAAAAAAGGCAATTGATTAGTAAGGTCTTGTCGATAAACACCAAGGAGACTCTATATAAGACCCTCATCATCCCAGTCCTGCTTTATGGCGCAGAATCATGGACGTTATCAAAGGCAAATTAAGATCTCCTTGGTCGCTTCGAACGCAAAATTCTTCGAATGATTTTCGGCCCCGTTTTCGTTGACAGGCTTTGCAGGAGGAGATTTGACAGCGAACTCTCCGAGCTGTACAGCGACATCGAGAAGTGCGCACCAGTCGACTAAAATGGCTAGAACATGTAGAGCGAATGGACACCAACGCTCCGGTCCGAAGATTCTTTCCCGGAGAGACAATGCAGTAGAGGAGCGCACAAGTGGAAGGGGACCTCAACCATCTTGGAGTGCGCAACTGGAGGCAGTTAGGTAAAGATCGCGCTAAATGGAAAGGTCCAGGTCTACCACGGACTGTAGTGCCATCTAGTGATGGGTTGTAATATGATGTGCAATTAAATTCGTGTATGGAGTAATTAAAAGTATGATAGCCGCAATAAAATTAACCATAATTTTTATTTTATTTTCGAAACGACATTTTTACTGATAAGTATTTATAACAAAAATCCTCCATTTGAAAATCCATGTTTTGTGTAGAGGTGAGAAACCGGCGCAATCGCTAAATTTCATTCAGATAGTAAAGATCTCTGAAATATTAACATGCAATAGGCTATGTACTGAATTCACGCAATCTGTATCGTTAGTTTATAGCTTACCCTTCCAAATCAATGATATCATCTTCATTTTCCGTGTCATAATCAGTTCCATATTCATCAAATATGAAAATGATTTGCTCGCATTTTTCAATTGCTTTGTCGCAAGTAAGGAGCAGTGAAATGATCGCTTGGCTTACACCAAACGAATTCACACTTTGATCTCTTATTCTTAGTAACATTGCTTGATATTTTTTAAAATTATAATAAAATCCTAAGTATAAATGTTTAAAATGTGCAATTTTCCATCTGCGCACTGTATGTGGAAAATAAATTTCACATTCACTTTTAATTAAATCAATTTTTTCTAATAATCTTGTTAATTTTGGAAGCATGTTGGCCGGCCAATTTGTAATTAAGTAAAGACACACTCCATCGAAAAACAATACGATATTGATAAGAACCGGTTCAAAGTTTCACTTGCACTTATACAGATTTTTTGTAATCATCATACTACATATTTTTTCTAGAGTATATAAGTAATATATATCTTTCCCTTTTCGGCTCTCTCCCTCTCACACCCAACCAATTTAACAACTGAGGTGTCAAATGAAAGAGAATTTCCTGAAGTAGTAACGAATTTACAAATACGCTTAAACGGTTACGGTTACGGTTACGGTTACGGTTACGGTTACGGTTAAACAAATTATATATAGGTAGGAATAAAATTAAAAATCATATTAGATGAAAGTTAACAGAATTGGAAAAACATATCAATAAACAGAAAGATGAAAAAAAAATATGGACAACTATGAAAAGCATATTAAGTTGGATCCCTTAAAAAAAATCGATTTACAAAACAATTAAAACTCTCAGTATTATAATTGTTTTTTTGTACAAAATCACCATTAAAACAACTAAAAGTGTTACCATCGGCCTGCCCGATGCTTTGATACCCTCCACTGCATACGAGTCATGTAAAATATTTGCCGTGTGAGTTAGTACTATGTACAGTACAGTGTACATGCATTGCATGGGTCTAATATTGGTTTGTTGTTTTTATCTATTCGCTATCGGGAGCGCGATTGTGTGATGTTAGCATGTAAATAGTTCGTGCGTTTGTTGATAATTGCTTGTGTTAACTTACATGTAACTACAAACGTAGCTTACACCTAAGCCCTTTCCAGGATAAACCTCCATCCCCATCTCCATCCCTCCTCCACTCCCCTCTATACAACATAACCCACTTCCTCTAAACCTAAAAGACCAAAGACTTCAACGAAAACGTTTGAAGTCCCAAAGACTTCATCGAAAATTTTTGAAGTCCCAAAGACTTCAACTGAATGCAGGTGACTTCAAGTGAATGGTGAAGATTTCATAGTGACTTCAATGAATGCAGTGTAATTCTAAAGAATTGCATTCAATTGACTTCAATCATAAGATTGGTCGTAAAGACTGATCCAGTCAAGACTTCAAAAAGAATGAGGGATTTTAGTGCTGAAGTCTAAGTCATCAAATAAAGTCAATTGAATGAATCGCAAATCATGAAATACTTTCCAAGAATTCAGGGATTGCATTTCAAAAGATTGCAGTCTTTTACAACTCTGGTGTGCTGGACTACTGTGCGAGGGATCCCAGGTTCGATCCCCGGAAAAACACAAATTACATCTTAAGGTTTTTTCTACTGCGCCACCTCTCGCGAACGTCTGACAAACATCCGAGAGTATACTGTCATGAAAAAGCTTCTCAATTCAGCCGTTCGGACTCGGCATAAAATTGTAGGTCCCTTCCATATTCGTCCCAAAAATAGAAACTCACACAAACGAATGGTTGCGAGAAGGTAGGTTCGTTCGTGTACTTTCAGCATAGAAAAATGAAAAATGTCAAATCTCAAAAATCGAGAGAGAAATCTCTCAATTTCCAGAGAAGTACCTGACCGGTTTTCTTACAAAAAGTTTAAGAAACTTCATTTCGACATTCGTAAAATAAACGTTAACGGCAGAATCTACAAAATAAGTTGGATTTGCATTTTTTATAAGCTAAAATACCTATTAAACCTACCATTTTGAATGCGCTGATAAGTTCTAGGGGAACATTCAATTACAACTTCTTCCTCCGACATCGTTGAAGACGAAAAAATAGAGTTTTATTTGTCAAACTTTTGAGCTGTCACTTAGATGACAGTTTTCATTTTTCAGTAAGTCGAAATTCGGCGAGTTGAAAATTACGAAAAAATTAAAAGACGGGAAATGGATTTCTCTCTCATTTTTTTCAATTTACTCAGTAGTGCGTGGTCGCGTTCGCACAGTTTGTGTTTCGATTTCATCAAAAAGACATTCGATTAATTCCGAATCACTTTCATCGCTACTAGTTCTGCTTGCCGGCGTAAGTGGCGGAAATAAAATCGACTTTGTAAAGTACGTCTATGGTGAAACTGATGATAATCACAGGTTTTATCGAAGAAGCTTTTACTACCGCACTGTCCCATATCCTTATTGTGAAAGATAAACCTTTATTTTCAAGATGCCTCATAAAATAAGCAAATCGCTCCTCGATTGCATTTCGAAATTATTAATGTACATCGCTCCCTACAGCAAATGCGCAAGTGGGCGAACAAAAGTGAAAGGACTGCCACTGCCCTACCTTCAACTTCCATTACGTAGATCCACACCTACTCAGTGCGGGTACTTTGTACTTACAGTACAAAAAGACGCCACACAATTAACCAATATCCGCTGTAAAGAAAATGCCGCTTTGCGGCTTTTATTGAACCAATACAAACCGAAACCGGACTTGCTACCCAATCAGCAGCTTCATAAGAAATAAAACACAGCTGGATGCGGCACACTCATTTCCGATCTACAAGCTACACGCGAGATCACTAGGTTGCGGCGTTATGTAATCCAATCACCTGTTACCTTGTCATGTCACAAATGAATCATAATAGCTACTATCAGCCACTGCGAAAAAATCTAAATATACATCCACACCACATCCATCCTCTAGAAATTGTTGTGAAGAATTTATTGCAACAGCAAAGCCGGCCGCATGCATCTATATGCACAATAAAAAAAAGTCATAAAATATATTTTCCAATCTGAAAACAACCGCCCCGATGCTGCCAACTGCTTTTTCTTTTTATAGCATCATCTACATAATACGTCTGCTTCTGTTTCACCCTACACACTTATGCCCCTACCTCGTTCTTGCTGTTTTCTGTTTAATTTAAATCTTCCAAAGTTTATTGGCGCAGGCAGTTCAATTTTGTTGGCTTCCAAAAATAGCCCAACGTTCCCTAAAGTAGTTCCCGAAAAATAAACGAGCGCATACTGTTTGTACGCGATCGATTTTCATTTTAGATTCCCTTGCACCTTTCTGGTTTTCTTTGTCAATTCCCGCTCTTGGATGTGGATTGGGTGGGAAATTGTATCCACAAATCCTTCTTCCGACCTAGGATCGTGCTTTGCTGACCCTCAAAAACAACTCGATCGATACAAGTTTATTTGCTCAAGGTGATCGCGCGTTGTTAGCGCGATCTTGCAGAGACACCATGTGGAGCGCCGCCAGTAGTGTATCTATCAGATACACTCTTTTATTATCGCCCCCAACCTGAACCTGACAAGCCAGAATAAACGAAACAGAAGTCATTACGAGCGTTTGGGTGTTGGGTCTGGCGCGGTGAGCGGCAGGAGTTGCCTGCTTTTCCGGTTGAGTGGAAAATTCGTATACAACAATTAACTGCGAACCGTATATTTACTTTCGAAGGAGGATTACCTCGCTCCGCTCCCGAGCACGGGATTTTCTTCGAATCTATAGCTAATTTGCGGCAATCATTTGAATAAACAATCGAAATTATAATTTTAAATGTGCGAAGAAAATATAATTTTTCGTTATTTTGTATATCGTTGGGCAGACGAGACGGAGGCGTGCAAAATGGCTAAACGTCCGAAGGTGGATTCGGATTGATGGATTTTACGTTGAAAACGACATTTCATGATAGTGAGTGAATTTTTATGCAGATTCTTGGGAATTGTAGAGATTTTTCCAGATTGTCCATGACCATGACGTATGTAAAGTAAAATCAAAATAAATCCAGGGAGAAACTAATTAAGATTAGCAAATGCCATTTGCGGATACATATGCCGGAAGAAAAACAACTATGAAAGAGATACGTCTTTGAGATACATTTTAAATTAATTGCAAACAACCAGTAGTAGGTATGGAGTAAATGTAAATCTTTTCGTTGACATCTCTATAGGTAAGGCAGTCTTTGTTAGCAAATGGCAATTATTCAGAAGGATTATGGGAGTGTTCAGTGATATTTTGGTTATTGCCCATTATTCAGATACTTTCAGTCACACCGACGAATTTGATCCGCGATCTGATTAAAAAAACATCAAAATGCTTCTGCGCGTAGTTTTTGGGATGCAATCGATATTTTGTTGGCCTTGGAGAAAATAAGATTCAGCAGGATGTATATTTTAGCAGCGGTCATAAATATCACCTGCTACATTGATAGTGGGAAAGTCAAATTAAAAACCATCTACCACCATTCAAGATTGTCTAATAAAGGAGTCCCATAATTCACACAAAATTTGAATTTTGCGCCATTTAATAGTACAGTGATGCCAACAGAAAAAAAGATAACAATGTGACAGCTGACAGTTCAGGGTTAGTAAAAATTGAGCGGTATACGAAAGAACAACACATTTTTATTGTTGAGCAATATTTTAAAAATAATGAAGGTTTGTCAGCTATAGTGAGTCCGTAATTTTCGAACAAAATATGGCCGTCATTTAAAACCATCAACACAGTGAAGAGAATAATCGAAAAATTAAGGGAGACTGGATCAAACCGTGATCTTAAATACTCTGGAGTGTCTTGTAACAAGTCGTTCAACAGAAAACATCGAAGAAGTTCGCGGAAGTATTGCTGACAGTCCAGGAACATCAAGTCGGCACCGTAATCAAGAATTTGGCATTTCGAGAAGCTCTCTACAGCGAATTCCACGAAAGACTTGAAACTTCATGCTAAAAAAAAATGTACTCAAGAACTGAAGACTATACTGAACATGCAGCGCGAAGAGAGTTCGTTGAATGGATTTTGGAAAAACAACAAGTGGATGCTGATTTTTCGAACAAAGTCATCTTTAGTGATGAAGCTCATTTTCATATTGATGGCTTCGTTAATCGTCAAAATTGTCCCATTTGGGGTTCAGAAAACCCACGAGTAGTTGTTGAGAAACAAGCATCCACATCCGCGTGTTTAGTGCGGATTTTGGGCTGGAGGCATTATCGGACCATTCTTCTTCGAAAATGTGGCTGGTCAGGCAGTAACAATTAATGGTGTTCGTTATCGTACTAAATTACCAGATATGGATGTGACCAACATGTGGTTTTAACAAGACGGTGCCACATGCCATACAGCCAGAGAAACAATTCCATTATGTACTGCATGAGTCATTTCCTAATCGTGTAATCGGCCGTTTCTGCAATTGGACTGTTTTCTTTGGGGTTCTTTGAAGTCAAGCAAAGGCGTTTTGGTACTCTTTAAAAGAGACAGACTTCGCCATTTGCTGCAATCTCACTCAGTTCGTTGATGAGCTCTTGCGATTTGCGAATTCCAAACAATCCATCAAATTACGGGAACACTCTCGATCTGTTTCTCACAACAGAGACAGTTAATTTATAAAATAAAAATATCTGCTCCCTTAGGGAATTCGGATCATGCTGTCATACCTGCTATCCTCTCTATACCGACACCAATAGGAGCGAACCAGGATCGCCATCGTTCGTTTTGGAATTACATACATACAGGGGCGTAGCGAGGGTTCGAGCCGTGGGGGGGTGAATTTCATTGAAATGCCGGCTTATTTCAGGAACTTGCCGACTATATAGAAATCATGAAAATCGGCCCAGCGGTTATCGAGTTATATCTAACATGAACGAGTTTCACTCCATAGAAGATGTTTTTTGTATGGGAGGCGCCACGCCCCTTTGTCCAATTTTGACCAATCTTAACAGGAACTCCCCTGGGCTAATACCTAAAGGACCATTCACATAAGAGCGACTAACTACCTACGATCGAACGACTATTCGCAAGTTTTGTCAGCCCGTTCACATGAACACTTTTATAGGTCGCGGAAGTTCGCGAATTCCGGCCATCAGTTTCTACAATGTCTAGTTTGAGGCTAATTTCGAACGAATGTTTTATTCGCTAGTTTGTGGAACGCTAATTAAATGATGTGGATTGCGAATAAACTTTGACAATTCGCACCTAGGGTGTTTCCTCCTCTTGGCCCAAACACATGTTTGTCGCGACTTGTTAAAGTTCGCAATCCACATCAATAAACCGCGAACTAGCGAATAACACATTCCTTCGAATTTAACCTCAAATTAGAAATGCCAACCGTCCTTTGAATTTCAGATTTCATTCGGCAATTTCACCGATGCCGACCGTCTTTTTTAAAATCGAATCTAAACTCGTTAAATTTTAAGGATTTCTGTCGGCAAATTCACCGATTCACCGATTTTAAGGAGGTCATGTGGAACCTTTGAAAATGCCGACTTTTGTATACGTTTAGAAGTTTAAAAACCTATACCTAATGGAAATCCAAACTTAAGACCTAATTTTTGAAAATTGATCGTTGATTTGCCGACTCTTGAAAGTTTTGCGACACCCACCCCCCCCCCCCACGCCCCCCGTCGCTACGCCCCTTCATACATATATAGTAAATCTAACTGTGACGAGCTGCGTAATTTCTTCGCTTCGTTGCCATGGGCTGATATGTGCCTTAGAGATACCGATGTCAATATGTATGGAAACGGTATGGAGCTTTATATTCCACATTGCAACAAAAAACTAGCTTCAAATAAACCCTGGTTTAATAAAGAATGCAAGCGAGTTACCGCAGCGAAAAACAAGGCTTTCCGTGAATGGCGGTCAAACCCTTCGGAGCAAAAAAGATATGAATTCATAATTCTTCGAAATAGATGCAACCTAATTATTGAATCGGCGAAGACAACTTACAACGAAAAAGTCACTAACAAAGTAAATGGATGTCCTAACGGCTCACGCGCATTCTGGTTCATGGCAAAGGCAATCAGTAATAACTTTAGTTGCTCTTCCTTTCCACCTCTAGTAAAAGAAGACGACACGCTAACAACAATACCTAAAGAAAAGGCAGATCTTTTCGCTAGAATGTTTTCAGAGAATTCCACCCTAGATTCTGCACAACTAGAGGCACCAAATATCCCGAGGGTGCAATCATCGATGGCAGAAGTGAAATTTCGGCCTCGAATAATTCAACGCATCCTTAAAGAACTAGGTTGCAATAAGGCAACGGGACCCGACGGAATCCTGGCTATAGTACTCAAGAGCTGTGCACCAGAACTTGCACCTGTACTACGTAAGCTGTTTAGTATGTCGTACTCCCCGAAGACGTTTCATTCTTGCTGGAAGACCGCTCGCATTCAACCTATTCCAAAGAAATGGAGGAAATGTCTGCCACAAAACTATCGTCCAATAGCGTTACTTTCAATGCTCTCAAAAGTAATGGAAAAGGCAATAAATGTCGAAATAATCAAATCATCGATTAATAAAGCGACAGGCAATACGTATTTCGGAGCCGTCGTTCCGCTGGAGACCTTTTAAGCTACGTAACGTAACCCACTTGTGGACGCAATGAATTGAACAACACGGGGAATTCAAAGCCGTAGCCTTGGACATATAAAAGGCATTTGACCAAGTCTGGCATAGAGCCCTATTAGGCAAGTTAGCGTCTTATGGATTACCACAACAACTCTGAGGATGGATGCAAAATTTTCTTCTGGGAAGATCGGTCCAAGTTGTTGTAGATGGTGTATCACCTAATTCGTTTGCTATATCAATGCAGGGGTGCCTCAAGGATCTATTCTTTCTCCAACTCTATTTCTTCTCCACATCAACGATTTGCTTGGATCAACAAATAATAATATCTACAGCTTTGCAGATGACAGCACTCTTATATCCTCCATCTCGAACAGTGGGCCTGTGAATGCGGCTACATCACACAGTCAGAGATGTGAACAAATTAGTTCTCTAAATGATGATCTGGACAAAATCTTGCAGTGGGGAAAAGACAACTTGGTTGTATTTAATGCAAACTAGACACAGTTCACAACATTTTCTAGGAAAAATGCATCAACAGTTCCTCAGATCCAAATGGATTACCGTCCAATCCATCTCAAGGACTCAATGCACCTTCTAGGAGTCACTGTCAATTCAGGAATCACATGGCAGGACCACATTTCCTATATCGCAAGATCGGCGTCCGCTAAGTTGAGCTACCTATTTAGAGCAAAGAGGTACTTTAACCCCAAGCATATTCTCCTTCTCTACAAAGCTCAGGTTAGACCAGGCCTGGAATATTGTTCCCATATATGGAGCTCGGTCCCAAAACATTCACTTAACCTATACTTGACAGCATACAGAGACGAGCAGTTCGACTTATTGGAGACTCTACAGTCTACACTCACATCGAATCTACAACCGTTGGTGCTGCTTCTGTTACAGCACAGGCAAACTTTGGAACTCGCTTCCTGGGGATATATTTCCAGAAGTATACAATTTGCAGCAATTTAAGTGCAAAACTAATATACATCTGCAAACATTTCGTGTTAGAGCTATTTCACACATACCCGGCAGCCGGCTAACCGGTACCGGCTACCCTGTCATTGGGAATACATACTTATGACCGTTTTCGGTTTCCAGGTGTGAACGCGCCCATAAAAATGTATTCCCAACGACCGGGTAGCCGGTACCGGTTAGCCGGCTGCCGGGTATGTGTGAAATGGGCCTATAGGTTCGCCTTTCCCGGGAGAAGTATTTAAAAAAAAAATGGAAGGCGTATTAATGAAATTCAGGCGAAACGGTCATAGAAAATGTCAATAAAAGAGTACGTACTTGCCAGCAATGCCATGGCGGCCATTTATCCGATGTGCTATTCCATACATAACCCCAATCAATCAATAAACAATTTTAGCTTTCTAATTAAAAATCTGTATTTTCTATCAAAATTACATTTTGCGTGAATTATGGGACACGCTTTAGATGCGTGATATCATTTGATGCAAATTTCTTGGATATTATAATTATCGCATTCTTGAATTTGCGTGGTGCTCTGTCTGGATTACACTACGGATTTCCCCATAGTTTTCAAACATTTTTCTTATTTTGTTAATTTTCTGATTTCTTTTTGTAAAATATGTGTGGGAAAGTTTAAGATACTTTTTCGATCCAGGCGAGAAAAAAGGAATTTTTTTTTGCACCGATGGGCAAGAGAATTCTTATGACAAAACACTAGTAGCACCTTGTGTGAGCCTGGGCATGTCTCTTTCTGTACATACCGTTTAAGGGCCTGGAATAACATTGAATAAATGTCTTTTTAACTTTTAAATGTAACTTTTAAGACTAAATATACCTAATACCTAGATAATATGCAAATTTCAGAATAAAAAACTCACTCCAAATCCCGAAATGTAAAACATTTCACTCGAAAAAATCTGGATATTCAAGTTCCACTTTTAAATAATATATAAGTTTACAATAATAGCAAATTTAAAAAGAGCCAATAAATTCCCAAATCTAAGGTATAAGTATCAGTTTCCGGTTTTTTTATGTAATCTGTTTTTGGATCTTCTAAATTGAAACAAAATACGCTCGGACGAAGTTAATTTTTAATTTGTTTAAAAAAAATTAACATACTTTAGCGATAATAGAAAACAAGTTCTCTACCTATATACAACTAGATTGACCCACATGCCAAATGTTCTATATTCGGATTTTTTTTTTTCCAATTATACCTCTTGTCAAATCGCAAAAAAAAAAACACCAACGAGACAGGGAGGCGATATTTTTCTCATAAAACTCTTACCACATAAAAGTATTTTTTTTTTTTTTTTTTTTTTGAAAAACCACAACCGCTGTCAGAAAATCGTTTCAAAAATAACAATAACAAAAAGGATGAATATAAAATAGAAATTTATCTTCATCCGTGCACACATCAATCATTCGGTTGTATACGACCGACGCGACGCGTGCGGAGGACTTACGAATTGGCACCCAATTGAAGATACAAAGCGGACTTTAGCCCGCAGATACGTGGCATCGCTTATAGTTTCTGTTGGTTGCACTATAGCATGATTATGATGATCGTGCTGATGACGATCATGCCATAATGTGTGGCATTTAATCGGCAATCGAGATTCACCTTCAACTGGTGAACCTCAGCAAAGACCTTAAGCGCATAAAAATTATAAAACAAATTAAAAAGATCGCCACAGCAACCTATCTTTTCATGTGTGTGTGAGTTTTTGATCAACTAAAAAGCACAAAAAAAAAAAATAAACAAAAACAAATGATATAACAATTTTATTATAAACATAATTATCTTTGAACATCTGTGCTTTTAATTTGTTTATTCATATATCATTTTTTTACTTGAACTTTTTTTTGATATACCTAGCGACCACCTCTCTAACTCTGATGTCTGTCGTTGTCGGACTGGAAATTCCGCACAATTTCATTCATTTGACGATAGAATGAAGGTCAGTGTAGAGTGCAGGCAACCTGATAAGAGTTGTCGGGTGGCGAATTCTGTGATAAGAACACAGTTTGCTAATAAATTTGCAGTTGAAAAAAACGTAAACAAACTTTAAGCGATAATGTGGGCGGAAAACTTATGAAAATGTAATTTGTCAAATCTGTCATATGAGTGAAGTCTGAAATTAGTCTTGAAGAATGTGTGACTTGACTAGTCCTATCTAGCTCAACAAATCATTCAGAATTTGCAAGGGTAGACGTATAGCTAATCAAAGGCGGTGAGCGTGTTATTTAAAAAAGACTAGGTCGACTGTGTCATCATCATTAAGCGAAACGGAAAAATGAGTGACAGGCCTTATTTATAAGAAGGTGGTGATTTGAACGACAAGCTTACAATTTCATAGTTAAAATGAAATAGTTGGACACATTCGCCAGACAATTGTAAGACTTGTGGACTTGTTGTCTGATACGTCCCTTTCATTTGTTCATTGAATGGTTGTAGGAAGCTAGGCCTATAGGGCGCCTAGGTATATACGGACGGATCTGTTGCGCCATCTATTTATATAAATATTTGTTTTATTTCTAAAATAATTTCTAAAATTTCTGTTGGGCATGGGGAATTCCCCTTTTCAAAATTTAAAATTGATCACAGATAATAGTGTGAATTCAGGAAAATCGATTTCGAAATAAATAAAATTTTCTAAAAATCATTTTCCGGTTAATAGGGTTGCCGGATAAGCGAGAGTTGACTGGTTGGTAGATGCAAACGACATCACACCTGAACTACTTGGTCAGATATCTTGGCATCTGGCTCGACCATCAGTATCTATATTTTGACAAAGAAAACAAAACGCTCACAAGAAGACTGTTTCGCAGCAGTCAACTTGTTACCAGAGTAAAGGTTATATGCTTTGTGGCCCTTATAAGGCCGATCATCGCTTATGGCTGTCCCATTTGGTTCAATATAGCGCCTTCCTATATGGAGAAGATTCGGGTGTTTGGGAGACAGTGTCTCAGGACCTGCCTAGGGTTGTTTAGAACTCCCGAGTCTGAGTACAGAAAATATTATCATAACAAGACCCTATACGATGGGGCTCGATTGAATAGGATTGACAATTTTCTAATTAAGGTGATTCGAAGGCACGTTGCAAGGGCGATGGTTAACGCTTATAATCTGATCTCGGGTGGTTATAACCCGAATTTAGTGTACCAAGAGCGAACGCTCTGGTCTGACTTTGTCCCGCTTGAGGCATTTCTTCATGGAGACATGAAAGGGTTAGTCCAAAGTAAAGATGGTGTGCCGGTATTGAACCACAGCCACAGCGGCGCGAGGTATAAGCGGCTCATCCACGACGGGTCGCCGCCAATGCTAAGGAGCTCCTCCGTTTTAATACCGCATTTGCGGATAGGGACACTGTCGATACCTTAAAGCAGTTCACCGAATTTTGGTGGCTTGAAAAAGAGGTGAGGGCAGACACGCTCTACCAGGTCGGTGCGTTACCTAGGTAACATCCTCCTTAGTTTTAAGCTAGCTTGTAAGTTAGTTAGGCCCCTAGTATTGTAGGGGGTCATTGGGAAGGCTGGGCTCGCCAACATGAATGAGTGCTACCGTGACCAATCGAGAGATTGCTCATCTTCCTGATTATAGGTAATTTAGGTTAAGTAGCTTAGGTAGTTTTAAGTAGTTTTAGGTAGTTTTAAGAAAAACCAAATAATAAAGAGTCCACGTTTTTGCAAAGTTTCTTGGAAATGAAAAAACAGCGCAAAACACAAAAATTGATAGATTTAAGGCCGAGATTCAATAGTTATATAAGAATATACATAGTTAAGTTTAGAGTTTTCGTTAAGAGCCAGTAAGCTAGATTAAGATACATGTTAGTTTTAAATTAGATTTAGTCATTTCTGTCTAGTATTTAAGTTTAAAAAAGAAATGAATAAAAATGAATTGAAAAAAGCCTGAACTATACTCGACGTATCGAACCAACATTCTTATTGGTGTTCGTTCGGTGTGTATTTATGGTCTGATTTGGCTCATTTACTTTTTATTTATGTATTTATTATTTGTTACTTAACATTTTATATAAAGATTTATTTATTTTTATTTATTTTCTAACTTACTCAACGAGCTCCTGATCCGCGAAGAGTCTCTGATTGAGACACTGCAGCTTTCAATCCTCTGCGATGCCGGGGACGCTGCTTCCAGTTGACCAGACCAAGCGCTCTGGTATCCGCGATGGGTTGGTCTTTGAACGGAGGTTTGGTCTTCATTGTGTCTTATTGAACCTGAAAACTGGGATTCGAAGATCCTCTTAGCTGGAGCATTATTATCCATTTGCTCTATGTCGCCGAGCCAATGTAGTCGACGTATTTTAGCTTTTTGGACTACATCCACCTCTTGATACAGCTCATAGAGATCGCGGTTGTGTCTTCTTCTCCATTCTCCCCTCCTCGCACACAGGACCAAAAATCCGCCGAAGTATTTTCCTTTTGAAGGGGAACAGTATCAGCTCTACCTTCTTGCGTATCGTCCATAGCACTTGGCATTAGAAAGTAAAACTGGCAGGATAAGGGTATTGTAGAGCATACATTTCGTCCTTCGAGTTAGGAATTTTTAACCCAATTGTTTTGCTAAATCGAAGTAGCAGCGGTTTCCTAGGGTAATTCTTCGCTGCATCTCCACTAGGGTGTCAGTCGTGGAGTTCATGTTTACTTCGAGGTAGATGAACTGCTTAACTACCCCAAAATTGTTGCTATCAATAGTGACTTTTTGTTCTAGGCGGTGGACATCATATTGTCTCGGTAAACATCGACATCAGCCTTTATTTTTGGCTTCTGATTTTCGTTTAATTTTGCGGTAAAATACGTTTCGCACTAATGACTGAGGACCAGCGTTGTCAGTCATTATTTTTGACAGTTTGGCGAGTTTGACAGAGATACCAAAAGTAGGATTCCGGAGGCTGCACTCAACATACTAAAAACGAGTTTCGTCTCTTCAGGGGATGATACAGGTTCGGACCCAGTGCTCGTTTCTGAAGACTCATGCGGTTCATTATCCGACTCGTTCGGGAAAATGGACTGCAAGGAATTAGAAAGTGACGGAAATGTTTTACCCAGTACGCTTAATCTCTCTCAACATAGTCGGGCAGTTGGTCGTAGTGCTACGACTGATCGAGCACCGAAAACTGCGCACTCCGAAGGAAGAGAAGAAGGAAGAAGGCTTCGTTTGCCCGGCGCATAGATGCGCGTCTGGGACGCTTGTGGAGAGAGCGACTATACTTCGGATCTTTTCCTTTGTTATTGTCCTGCCTTTGCTCGGATCAGGTGGAAGATTTTTGGCCCTGATATGGTGAGTGCTGATACTGTAAGCTCCTCAGCACTGGTCGAAAAAATTCCAGTAAAATGGCTAATACTGGATTTGTTTCAATTGCATCTAGGTGCTCCATTAAGGTGTTTCGTAACCCGATGTATTATGTTGCCTTCATTAGATTGGCCGGAAGCTGTCCGTTCCAGTATATAGCTTAGTTAGACTTCAGTTTAAATATTTCTTCAGTTAGATTCCTTCCAAATTACATACATTTTCTTTATGAAATACAGACTGGAGAATGCTGAGTCTGGCACTGGCAGATTCCTTGAGTTGATGTTATAGATTTTTATGTAAAACTTTAGGCAGTCTTCAGATACGGTTGCCAGAACTTGTGCCTGTACTGTAGAAGATATTAAAGATCCCTGTAGGTAGCCAGCCTCCTATGCAAAATATGATTAGAGCCTTAAACGGAAGTTATTATCCATTAATGACAATTAAAGTCGGTTTAACAAACTTGGTGCTGATAGTCCACCTAGCTATGGGTGCAACTTTTTGCGGAATTATAATGGCTAGGGCCTAGGGGTATTTAAGGTTTTTTTTTTGTATTATTTAGTAAGATACCTTAAAAGCTTTTTTTCAAATTTCTCTGTCTAGTTCTTTGCCTGAGTCTATCTTCACGTTGGGTATTTTTGGAATCTTAGAGTTTTTTGACTTGACAGACTTTCTTCCATTTATTCTCTTTAGATTTCTATAAGGGACTGTCTACCTTGGTACATAGATTGAATATCTACTATAGTGATCCAAGATGTATAGGACTAGCTTTGAGACTTCCCAGATTTCTACCCTTCATTTATATTATAGTCATAGATTTTGAGTCTGATGCCGAACACTTCTTCCGAGCCAGTGTAGTTATCTGTTCTTGGAAATATGAAGATTAAAGTACATATACGTCATACCAACCTTAAAAATTTAGTCCACCATAATACCTAGCTTATCTCATTATCCTATTGTTTATAATCTTTTTAATAGCTTGACAATCATCTTCAATATGAACTGCCAGACACTTAGATATTGATTCAATAAAATGTCGTCATTCCTCAAAAAAGAAATAATTCTCATTTTGTAATAATCGATCGTGTCAATTTTACTAACGTGCGTCATAGTCATAGCATGTGCAACACATAATACTAACCTACAAAAATGCACTAACCCTGCAATGCAACACTTGCAAATGTCTTCCTAACCCACATATCCAGCAAGAATTGTCAGCTGACACTTTTCGCCTGACACACTGAAGTGTAAACAAAAACTACTTTCGAACAAAAGTGTCATTTGCAAAGTTGACAAAATTCACCAGCAGCCGGCAGGTATGTCACCCAGTTTCTGGTGAACAATAAAACAATTTTCCATTTCGTTTTGTGTCCTCAATTTTTCATTTTTACATAACATCAGTGAATTCCCAGCTCATTGCGGTAATTTATCAACAATCGCAAATAAATATGTCTTTTAACTCTTTCGATTCGTTACGCATTCCCAGCAGATGTCACCCATCTCGAGTGACATTACGATCTTCTTGGCTTTCGTTGTAAATTTATTTTATTATAATTTTTTATATATTGGGAAAGCGTACGATTTTTCGGCTGAAAAAGATCCGTCATTTTGTTGCCATCGTGCATTGTCCCCCTGCCATCAGCGACGTCATGTGGAAACCATTTATGGACATAAAAGTAGTACTTGATTTTTTTTTTTATATACGGTGACAGTTTGCGTTGTCGCATCATCATCACCCACGCCACGCTGCAACAAAAATCGTTTATCGTTACAAGACAAAAAAAAAATGTATTCAGTGCCAAACACAGAAAGGTAATAACAATAAAAATAAATTAAAAGTTGACATCTCTGACCATATTTGACGGTCGTCGTCGCAGCGACTTACAACCGCAACTTTATTTCATTTTCGTGAAATTTCTCTTTAGTCGATGCAAGGGGAGGGGGTTATTCTTACTTGTTTCCGAGCCGCTTTTGTAACGGTCCTTCGGTTCACCATATGTTCCGAAAAATGAATGTGATTCATTGTGGTGGTGCCTCTTGGAAAAGACTGCATTGTAGTCGTGTGGTAGTTTCGTAAGTTCCCTTAATGGGTATGCTGGGGGTTTTCTTAAAACAAGAAACGTGTACTGCGTGCGACTATAAGTTAGCCTGGCAATAATTATTGTCGTCATGATGGACCCCTCTCGCATTATGGTCAAACAATGAAGACGACCGAAACCGACGCGACGCGCCATTCTGTCCGCAATCGCACAATGCAAAAATACACACCTTTCGTGACACTATACTGCGGGTGTTCAATTGTTGTTCGTGAGTAATTTCCCGAATGACATGCAGATCCGCTTTCGGAGTAGTCGGCGGAATCATCTATTAGTATATGTGCGTGATTTGATTCGAAAAGAAGTAGTGAGTAACCCAAGGCGTTGATTCGAAAATTGATTTGTTTGACCAGCAATTTGACATGACCTCTCATTTGCACGATTTCTATAGACATTATTGGCGATGACTTCGTTTATGACCAATGACCATCCATGGTGGTGTGTTCGTGGTTTGGACTTTTTCACTTTCACACATTTTGAAAGGTTGATGAACGGATACGGGGTTAGTTATACTATTTTCCACAATTTTTGTAGAAAAAGTTTTAAAAAAATTATGGTGAAACTATATTTTTAATGTTTCGACACATTTGGCGGTAAAATACTTGTAAATAAAAAATTTGTAAGTTGCTCAAATAGGCCACTGGTATGGAGTAAATCGTAAAACTTCTCGATAAGCAGCAATTGGGAACTCTGATGAAACGAAAAAGCGACAGGTCGTTGCGGGCAGTGATTCCAAATTCGTGTAAAACAAAAAAGAGGATGCCTGGCTGATGGTACTGTCTCCAAAGTATGTCTTGGAATCCTATTCTATGGAGACTTTGACGTTTAAGGTAATAAATGGGACCTCCGCACTAGCATGAAAAGTGCATAGAACATGCGTTCTGGAGACTACCATCACTCTTTACATTTGTACATGCTTTCCTTCATTCCAGGTTTATCATAAACCTCTACAAAACTATCCTGTGCGCGCGGTTCAGTCATGGGACGGTAGTGCCGTTGAACTCCCTTCCCAACCACCTATATTTTTTTTATATTTCTTGCCGGAATTCATCAACTTTTAGCGATTTAATCTTTCAAAAGTGATTTCCTCAGCCTTACTTTACTTTACTTTACTTTTGGTGGCGTTTACAGTCCGGGGTGGTCCACGGCCTCAACCAACAAGCCCCTCCAGCCAGCTCGGTCCCTCGCTAGCTGCCTCCAGTTACGCACACCAAGTTGGTTGAAGTCGTTCTCCAATTGTGCGCGCCACCTAAGGCGGGGTCTTCCTCTGCTACGTTGTCCCTTAGGGGTGGATTCGAAGACTCGTTGGGCTGGTGCGTTGCGTTGTTATGTCCATACGCTCCACGTGTCCCAGCCATCTCAGCCGTTGTATTTTTAGCTTTTTGACCAGGGGTCGAATCGCCACTTCCGTGAACGAGCTATACGTTCACGGAATTAACCGATTTTACACATGAAGCAAAAACAAATTCCGTCACGTATTGCTCGTTCACGGATGAGACGATTCGGCCCAAGGTCAGCGTCGCTGTAGCCCGTATAGTTCGTCATTGAATCTTCTTCTCGAAGAAGAATCTTTCTCTCAAAGCATCCCAGATGATTTTCATCCGCTTCCTCACATGGACAGGGTCCATGCTTCTGCACCATACTTCAGGACCGGGATGATTAAGGTCTTATATAATATCTCCTGGGTTCTATGAGAGAGGGCTTTACTTCTTAGATGCCTTCTTAGCCCGAAGAAACAGCGATTGGCAACAGTGATTCTTCGCTTGATCTCTGCGCCGATGTCATTTTGCGAAGTGATAGTGGAGCCCAGGTAGACAAAGTCTTTAACTACTTCGAAGTTGTATCTGTCCATCGTGACGTTTTGTCTGAGTCATCGATGTTGAGAGTCCTTTCTCGTTGACAACATATACTTCGTTTTGTCCTCATTAACAGCCAGACCCAGCACCCAGCTATGGCAGTATTATGCGCCATCTGAGATCTGTCATCTTCTTTCAGTAGCCTGTTTTGGTTTGAGCTAATAAGAGAAGTGCCCGGAAAAAAGTCTCACATCTTTAGATTTTATTCGTTCAATGATATTCCTCTTCCTTTCTATAAGACGGCCTGCGTATAGTCTGCCAGAATACCCTAAACTCTGCTTGCAGAGATGCAGATCTATGATCATGGCCTAACATTCCGACGAACGCGTTTTAAGATTGTTCTTAGGGTGATAGCCAGTCTGCAAGTTCGTTGCGCCTTCGTGTTCTTCTTCCCACCCAAGTCCAATAGTCTGCCTGGCAGATTGAGGCTTTGCGAGTATCCGTTTCAAGTTAAATCCGTATCCGTTTCAAGTTAAATTGCGACATTAGCATGACACTTTTGACAACTTGGGATGTTTTATTAAGGGTATTCACTTAAAAGCCTCATAAACTGTGTAAACTGCATAAATTTACCACCTTGTAAATGAACTGTCGGATTTTGTATGGAGAATAGTTTACGCAGACCTTTAGTTGCAACGATTTAGGCTTGGAAATCAACCGCGAAACGCAAATCACAAATGTCAAACTTTGACAGACAGTCGTATGAATTGTTTGTTTGATTCCGGATTTACAGTCGATTTACGCGATTTACGCAATGACTTTTCTGTGGGGTGTTCACTTAAAGCACCGCAGAAATTTATACATTTACGAGCTGCATAAATTTATCAGATTAAGTGAATACCCTTATTGTGACGTATCAGCGCAAAGTAAGAGAAAATGGCCGCGTTCCATTGACCGCTAGATGTCTTGCAGATAATATCCATGATGGAGGAACGCTGCCGCTAGATCTCTAGCTAACTAACTTTTCAAATCCGTTTGTTTTCATTCAATTGTGATTATTGTGAGTCACCACTCACCAGTCAATCTATAAATATTATAAGTTTAACGTACAAAAGTGTTGAGTACTGAATAATGCTTGGCTTTAATAAATAAGTTGTCGAGTAATATGTATGTTTCGATAAGATTTTTCAAATGACAGTTTGCCAATAGAAAGAAACAAATAATTTACATTATACTATACTAAATTATTCTCATTTACCGAAATCATTTATGCAATCTTTACGATCAGCGCAAATCTACGTGTCAACTTGTCTAAATGAACAAATTGATTATTAGCTAGAACGATAAATGCCAAGAGACACCATAAGCAAATTGCGTGTTCTTAATGGCTGTCAAACGACAATTCCCTATCTAAATACGTCAAAACAGAAAACGTAATTATATTCGCGACTTTTGCTGACCATTTTGTATACCTACCTGTTGACAATTTTATCTCAAACGAATCTTGTTACTCGCCAGAGGTTCTAACGAAGGAGCGTTGACTTTTCATGTATCTGATTAACATTTTGCCCCTTCTGTCTATACATTTTGGCAGCTGCTGGTTTCTACCAGTAGTCATTAATCGAGTTGAGTTAATTTTTCTACAAACTCAATTAATTTCCAGACACTTGACCACTATAAACGATCGCAATTACATCAAGTATCTGGCTAACGCAACAACTGTAATGCAATCGTCGCTGCAGGAGAAATAAAACCTTGACAGCCTTTTATGCGTGATTTACGCGTCAAACACAAATTTAATAAAACACATTAATTCAATAAAATTTAAATTCTGTATCCAATAGGCCATAAAGGCCATTTGGCCAATGTTTCTTATCTCAAATCGGTGCGTGTATCCGATTTGAATTTTGAAAGTCTGTGTCTAATATAAACCATATCGAATTATCCGCATCTGTCAAATGACACGCAATTTTGTGTCAAAAAGTTCAAACTAATTGACAGTCCGTTCGGTATGTTTGTTTACACTGTACGGAAAAATAAGAGAAACAAATAAACTATGTTCTCGAACGAGTAATACTAGTATAATGTGCGTGCGGAATTCCTAATGTCGATCAGTGACGGCCGGCCGGTAGTAGGTACGTAAATGCGGCTAGCTACACCAAGAGAACTGGAACGTAATTTAAAACCACAAAGCTGCTTCGACTAGCGTAATCCGCTTAGGAACATATACATGTTTATGATTATTTTTGGTCTGTTTGTTTATTTGCTGTTGATCGTTTTATTAAAATGAAAAAAAGGAAAGTAACGAAAACAACGGCGAAAGAAGAATGTCCATCGTGTGAAAAAATCATTGCTTTTGGTTTTCATTTGTTTTCGCCTTAAATTTTTGAATTTTTATTATTTCGACTGCGATCACGACAATAAAAAAACAAATGCATTGCACGAGGGCAGATGGTATCGTGAATGAACGGTTTGGAATCATTAAATAGGTGTAAATGGAAGGCGAAGCTTTAAGAATTTTATTGCAATCAAATTTGCATTTTACGTATACATATTTATCCGTTTTATTAACCACTTAATTGGAAGATTGAAATTTGATTTGGTGTGATGGTGGCACCAAATTAACACCATCATAATTTTTTTTTTTTTAACTTCACAACAAACCTAAAATGACAGTTTATGCGCTTATGGCTCAATGAAAATAGGTTAGATATGTATGCCTTTGATGACAGTTCTCAGCAAATATATCGGAAAAGAGCTTGTGTCACTTACGTCATGTTTTACCACTTACAATGATATATTTATCAGGTAAAGATACAGTAGTGCCTAGATCTGTCAAATCGGTATTATTTTGGATTCCATAGAGGTTTTTTTCGTAAAGGGATATTTAAATAAATATGTCAGTTTGAATATTTTTCACAGTTACTTACTCCTTTTAGGAAATAATGAGCCTTACCAATAATCATTTTGAATCTTCAACTTAAATATTTTGACGGTCACAATAGATAATTTTATACGCAAATTTTCGCCATTAAAAGTTAAAATTAGTACGGCGCAATATAGCTTATCCAATTTTTAACTAGCATTAAATTATAAAAAAAAATAAATGTTTTACTAGGTTTTGACTGACGGAAGTAGCAATATTTAGCTAAATCTTTACATAAGTCACAAGATTAATTTCTGACCACATAATTTCTGACCAGTGTTGTCACTTGGGATTTCGAAAATGTAGTAGATTGCATGTAAAAACAGTGGTAGATTAAAAAAATGAGTGGTAGATTTAAGTTTTATCTGAATCGCATATTAAAAAAATTATATAAGTAATTAAATCACAGTCATAGCAAATCACGGGCCGAATGCGTATTCCTAGATGATTTGCATTTTATTTAAAAATACATATATACATATGTTGAAAGACACAAACAGTGATTTTTGTATTTTTCCAAGCTACCGTATATCCCTCTTCAAGTTTTTGAAATGAGTGCGACATTAAGAAATAAACCCCTCTTAACGGCAAGGCATTCTCAAACCAATGCGAAAATTTGTTTACTGAAATTGAAGACATGGATTTGGACTACCTCTGGTTCATACAGGATGGCGCGTCATGCCACACAGCCCATGTCACAATCGATCGTTTGCGCACCAACAATCGGTGAGCTACAACCCGAAACCATCAACAAGGTCTTGGAAATTGGAATGACAGAATGCGCTACTGCGAAGCCAGTCGAGGCAGCGACTTAACGACGTTGTGTTCCATAATTAATGGAAATGTTTGCACTTACTAATAAAGCCATAATACATGTACAAATTTAATTTTGTTCATTATTGCATTTCTAAAAAGAAACTTGTATTTGGCCCACCCTGTACATGGCGGTTGCGGTACATTACGTACCACCGTTTCCCGCGCGAAATTCACTCCCGCTTTGGCATTGTCTCGTTGGCTTGAGCAGACTTTTAAGTTTCAATGCGATATCTGGCAGACGAAAAGTCTGTGCTTTTGCTCAGAAACGGACACAAAAGGGAGTATGGGCCACAAAGGGGGTATTTAAAAATGTGGTCAGATGGCAGATTCTAGAAATAGCCATTGTTGTGAGTCAGGGTTGTGAATGAGGAGGTCGCGGCTATATACCTACTTGTCGCTCAGCTATAGAGGCTATTTGTACGGGGTGTTCTAGCCCCTCAGCAGACAGGGCCGTAGCCAGGATTTTGTTTCGGGGGGGGGGGGGGGGGGGGGGGGGCTTGCTTCCAAATCTTACGAGGAATACAGGGTGTCCCAGTTAAGCAGTATAATCCTTTAAGGGAAGGGGGGTCTATTTTCACCATATTTCCCGTAATGGCCCTTCAAAGCATGTGACCTCTAATTTGGAGGTGTTACCACTTAAAATATAACTTCTAACTTCTAAACTATTAGAGATACAAAAATTGTTTTGTGCATTTTGAAAAGACCATTTAGAAGCGCATACAAGTCTTATGCACTTCGGGTACATATGTATGTGCAGCTACAAAAAAATATATTTTATTTTATTTTTGTCAAAATATTTACTTAATACATTTTTATTTGTTTTATGAAATTGTTATACTTGAGAAATTTTCTAAAAATTATGTTAAGCAACTTTTTTACGCACGATCAACAGAAGTAGTTGTAAAAGCCGTTTTTTGACAAAAAAAAAAATGGTCAAACAAAATTAAGTCAGAATAATAAACTAACGTAATTATGAGCAATGGTTAACAGTTAATTGTCGAATATGAAAAAAAAGCTTAACATTGATAAGTTGATCTCCACAAAATGTATTCAAAACGTGATTACGCGGACATAGTGTTTGTAAACGGGTTCTGCCATGGAAACGCTTCGTTGGCAAGATAGGAGTCCAACGCCAATACCCAAATCGTAGTACACCATGTAGCCGGGTACTGATGCGTATCAGCGCCTTGTTGATACCGGGTGAGCTCCTCAAAATAAAAAAACGACGTTCAGACGTAGCGGGGGCAGAAATTGAGGGTGGGAATTTGCGTGCTGTGAAAGTTAAGCCTTTAGTCAGGTCCGACGACTAGCTGTGCAATGATTCACAGAACTCTCCAGAGTAATAGGTTATAGGTACTCTTTCCATTTAGCACCGGTACGGACACTTCCTCAAGAACATTCTGTGGACTGACGAAGCGCAATTCACAAACAAAGCTACAAACCTCCACATTTTGCACCATTGGTCAGACCCCAATCCCCATTTAATACACACAACGTCCTTTCAAAGGTAAGAATTTAATGATTTTAAACTTCTTCAAAATGTGTGCTTATTTCAAAGGAGGTTTAGCGTAAATGTTTGAAAACACTTTAGTAGGCCCGCACGTTCTTCCACAAACAGTTAATTCCCATTACTACCAGGAATTTCTTAGAGAACGATTGCCGAAGCTCCTTAAAGATGTTCTTCTTTTTCAGAGAAGAGCGATGTTCTTTCAACAAGATGGAGCACTTTGTGACAGTAGCAGCGGGGTAAATCCATTCCTTAACCATACTTTTAATGAACGGTGAACTGGTCGATTTGGCCCAATCCTTGGCCACCCAGATCTCCTTACCTAACACCCATGGATTTTTTTCTTCTGGGGTGAGATGAAAGAAAAAGTTGATTTTAGAGAAATATCGAGTCTTATTTGACCATTTTTGTCTGACAAAAAAACGGCTTTTACTACAAATTCTCTTGATCATATGTAAAAAAGTGGCTTAACATAATTTTTAAAAAAATTCTCAAGGATAAGAATTTCATAAAAAAAATAAAACGGAAAATATGGTGAAATTATTTTTTCCAAAGCAGAAGACGTCTTGATTTTTTTTTGTACATGTCATTATGGTAGAACGTCTTCGTTGACCATGAATCTCTCCGTAAGATTTTGTATTATCGAATCTATGCAAGGAATCAGTATAGACACTCTAAAAGAGGCTTCAGTAGAAGAGGTTTCTGGATTGGAACGCCTTGTTTGTTTCAATGAAGTTCTTGGGGCTCTTAATTCAACTTCAAATAAGCCCTCCCTGAAAAAATCTTCTGCATTTTCTCTAATGTTCTTAAGAGAATTCAGAACTTCTTTTGTGCGGTCGATAGCAGAAACGAAATCTAAGGATTTGGTCTGTAGGAAAACTGATAAGGGTAGCGCTAAACTGAATAGTTTTTCGCATACAATGAGGCTTACTATGAAATCACTTTTTTGGATCGCTGCCAAAAGTGTTGATGCTTTCGATGACATCGCCCACGTTCTGCTGGTTATTTCTTCAAGACTTATTGAGATGCATTTGAAGAGCTCTACAAAGAAAATAATACTGTCATGCCTTTCAATGAATCTTGTTTCACTTATAAGTCGAGATTTTCGGCTCTCTAGTGCGTGTTTTTTAATGACATTTTTTAAAGTTATATTTGCATTTGAATGGTTGTGGAAGAAATTTCACTAACTACACCAAGGCAATTGCGAATTGCAGGAGTTGACATGGCATTAGACAGAACCAGGTTCAAGCGATGGCTTGCACAGTGTACATACCTATAGCATTTGGTATATACACCAAAGGGTTAAGGAAAGTTTTGTATCATTCAAACGAAATTTAAATGACCTTTCCATTGGTGCAAAAATTTACATGACGTAAGTTTCGTGGGCGCAGTAGCGCAGTGGTTAGTGTGCTGGACTGCTGTGCGAGGGATCCCAGGTTCGATCCCCGGAAAAACACAAATTACATCTTAGTGTTTTTTTCTACTGCGCCACCTCTCGCGAACGTCTGACAAACACCCGAGAGTATAACTGTCCTGAAAAAGCTTCTGAATTCAGCCGTTCGGAATCGGCATAAAATTGTAGGTCCCTTCCATTCGTCCCAAAAATAGAAACTCACATAAACGAATGGTTGGGAGAAGCTAGGCCTAGGGTGTCTACCGCCTGTTGCGCCACCTATTTATTTATTTATTTTAAGTTTCAAATTATGAGCAGAATTAACTTTAGTTTTTTCAAAACACTTGTGCCGGCTACTGTATATTAGAAAGTTTTAGTTTTTAATTTTTTGCTTAACGTTTCGGGGGGGGGGGGAGGGGGGAGGGCTTCAGCCCCTCAAACCCCCCCCTGGCTACGTGCCTGTCAGCAGATACCACCACTGTTCATCAACTCTTATTCATGCCTTACAAATTAAAAGAAGGAAAGCTACTCTAAAATAAATTCGGACGGATTTTAAAAGGCAGCGAAGAATGAAGACAAGTAAATGTAGTAGAAAATGTCCAAGAACTAGTGTCAATAAATGTCAAACACATAGATAGTCCCAGCTTACATTGTCATTATCAGAAAAAATAAATATTTCGAAACAATACCATCCACTGATACGAGAAACTTCAAAATTAGCTGCACCTAAAGTCAACACTTAAATGACACCTGGTTACTAATCATTCTCCACACTGGCAACACTTAAGTTAAATACCCACTTCTGTTTGATTTATCTGTCTCTTTGTCGCAAGTGACAATGTGACATACTTACGAATTTTTTCCATCCCAATGACAGATATTGCAGCCAACAGTGCTCAAGCTCATATAGAATCTGGTTTACTTGGTCGAATGCTCATGCGTCGTTAATTCCGGCCGACTACAGATACAGACGGCCTACCTAGTCTCAATGTTCATGATCATGGCTTCGAAAATTTCCCAACCCACCAATTATTTTCCATGTCAACCTTCAGATTCAGACGCATGCAACCATGTCTGACTTTGAAGTTCACATAACTACCTAGTAAAATAATAATTTTTATTAACAAAAGCTTTGTTGAATTCTCCATTTTATTTTGCATCGTTTTTTTTTTTTCACATCCTCTTTCCAGGCAGACAACCGTGATAACCTTCTCTGCTGGTGACTCCTCTAAATGTCAACATTGGTCAATTAGTTTATGGCTTAATTAGCGATAAATCATCATAGCTTACAAATGATCTCCCACGTCAGAGGAGGACAAAAAATTAAAAACAACAAAAACACGCAGCGCAGACAAAAACCAACAAACGAACAACGAATATGGAACACAGCTGTTAGCCAGTCTTTTTACGCTAGAGGCTAGAAGTTGAATTTAAATCGGAAATATCTACTCGGTTACAAAAACAACAAACAAGACCCAATTTTCAATCATAAATTACGTCCGATTCGGTGTCTGATTGCACGAAGTTTCGTGCCTTTGTTATCGTTAGCTATTTTTGAATTTAACGAGTCGAATATAGCGAACGGAAATAAAAACCAAAGTAAACTAAACGCAAGTGAAGCGCGTCATGCGCCAATGCGCACCGACCATAAACTATTTGCAAACAAAAAAAAAAAAGAAAATAGACGCGACGAGACGCTAACGCCAACCGTACATCAGCTGCTGAGCTGAAGACACAAAAAAAAAAACAAACATAAATAAACCGTTGAAGAGAAACCGTAATAAATAAATAAAGCTTTCGAAAGAGAAAACTGAACGAAAATGAACTCACCACACACTCATCTTCATCATCACGCTACGCCAAGTGGTGACTCTTCGTCGATTCATTCGACGGGGAATAAATATGCGCCTGCACGTAGACTAGCCGCACGTCATACTCTGCGGCTAGCAATACCAAAGTATCAATGTGATAATACCTTTGGGTCAACTGTCAATGGCACCACTAATAGTAGTGGAATGTCAGTTCATAACAGTGGCGGTCATAGATATCAGCCGCATGTGTCACCGTCACATGTACAACATCCAACATCGCAACACTATTACCAACGTCCCAACGGAATTCACCATGGCAAGGCGCCTTCAGCGCCAATTATTACCATGAATGGGATGAAGACGACGTCACCTATTGGGAACGACCTCAGTTCAGTGTGCACCTCAATGAATGGCAAGTTCCTGGGAGTGCGGAAGCCAAGTATTACCCTCAGTTCGGCAGATGCAACCAATAACAATGAAATGTTCGCATTCGCAAAGGATTGTTCGCCGGTGGACCATTTAAGTGGTAAGTTTTGTAGACTTTTATTTCTAAATGTCAATAAAGTTTAGGATAAGACATAAAGCACCAAATCACAAACCACATAGAATAGAGAGTCGACTCCTCCCACATAACGGACTTTGCCTACAAGAAGCCTGGGGGCCCAGGATTTTTCATGTATTGGTGCTGTACAAAATCAAAAGAGCGCCATTAACGCACGCATACTTGAAAAATCCTAGGCCCATGGTATATCATGGAATAATCATTGCCGCCATTGATTTTGACATTTCACACGTATTCACAGACAGGTGAATTAATTCCGGGGAGAATCGGGTAGGTGCACGGAGACGGAAGTTGTCGGTTTAGTTCTATGGGGTTTGTGTGCCAAATAGTGTCCCAGATTATTGATGTCGTTTTCGGTTGGTCATCCAGAACCATCCGGAAGAACTCTCCGCGATTTTGAATTCACATCCAGAAGCAAATTTCTCTTCTTTTCAGTAGAAGAACTGTCAGTTGAGTGCCAATCGAACGCTTTCAGAAGCGTTCGGATTGTTTTTAATTGATTGGTTTTAATTGAGATTAGGGCGTACCTACCTAGGAAATAGGCCAGAAAGTGTTAAGAATGATGACACCAGGAGCAATCAAAAGTTACTTAACATTGGAGTTCCTCAGGGCTCTACTATGGGACCAATACTCTTTTAAATTTATAATAATTCTTCGTTTAATAGCAGTTTAGCCGTTTAAAAGATTACGGACAACATTTGCGAATGGTGTGGGCTTTGCTTATGATCCAGGCAGGGCTTTGATTCTCATGTCCGTCACTCATGCGACTACGAGGTCGGTTGGTCCGTCCCTGTTTGTATGAGCTTGCGACTCAGAGGGTTTCTAGTCCATTTACTGCTGTCAGTTGTTGGTGTACTTTTCCTGCTTAAGTGCTACGGCCCAGATCCTACAACCACACGAGTATACGACAGAAGAACTTAGATGCGGACTTTATTTGCTGCCGGAAAGTGAGTTTGGAGTCTATGGCTATTCCAAAGTACCTACTTCACTATCATCTTGCTGGTCATGATTTCGGAGCCAATCTGAAATACGACAATCGGAGGACTTTTTTCTTTTTTTTTCTGCCGCTGTACTAAGTCTATGGTTTTCCATCCAGGCGTGCATAGGTCTCATGTCCTGGTGCAGATTCCTCTGTGCATTTTCATCGGATACCCTTATGCGTATTCCATAGATCAAGTCGAACGCTGCGTTACTGCAGCAGCTGTTACCTTTTTGAGGGAATCCTCCGTCGTATAGACTGAGCCCCCGGTCCTTGAGATAGGCTTTTATCATACACAAGTGTTATTGCGATATTCTGAAGGTATACTGAAGGGCGTTCAGCTTAATCAATAACCCTAGCTGAGTTAAACGCATTTCTCACGTATTCCCTGTTGCTGTTAGTACTTTTTCGGTGAACGTTGGCACATTTGGCCGTTGGGCCAAAAAGGCTTCAGGGGACCCAACAGGGTTCGTATAGGAAAGAGCGTGTTCACTATGATTTGCATTTTTCCACGATCAGAATAGGACTGGCTGTATGAGTGTCTACATTACTACCTTATAGCCTAGTCCCCAGAGGTTTGTTTTTTGCTTGTATTTATGCCCCTCAGACTTTGGGCTTCTGTACTCTGCTGGTACGCCTTCGGTTATTCTAGAGTGTGTTCTTCTTCAACTAGTTACCTTGCGATATAGTCCACAAGTATACCGGTTTTCTGATTCCAATCCAGTTGCTTAATCGGGGCATTAAGGCTTCGTCGTCATATGAATAATGTATAAGCTGGTAATCGAGATAGTCCTTCTGACGAAGAAAAGGATCCCGACTTTAATCGACTTACAAATCGGCCAGGAGGTAATAAGAAGCAAAGACGCCGTGAAGTATCTGGGAGTGACCATCAACACCAAACTTACTTTCTGGCACCAGATAAGGAACGCATAGGAACGAGCGTCGAAAGTGACTGCGTCACTGAGCAGGCTGATGGCGAATGTAGGCGGCCCAACGGCCAGCAAGCGAAGGCTTCTGATGTCGATAACGCATGCCATCCTCCTCTACGGATGCGAGATTGGGCAGACGCTCTTCGGCAGGAATAGTACAGGAAGCAGCGCCTCCCGAACGCTGTCGGAACCAGCCGTTCTTGTTGTCGAAGGGATGACCGAAATAGACCTCTTAGCGGCAGAAAAGAAGTACGTAAGTACGACAAAAAGACGGAAGCTGGAGTGTAAACGGCAATGGAAGAGGCCAAAGAGCTCACGAAATAGAAGTGGCAAGAACGCTGGAGCTCGGAAAGCAGAGGACGATAGACATCGAGGCTTATCAGGAACGTGGCCGAGTGGAATGACCGGAAACACAGTGAGGTTAACTATTGCGTCACACAGTTACTCACCGGACACGGATACTTTAACGCCTTTCGCCACTACGGGGACTCCCAAGAAGGCGACGCGCATCATACCTTCTTCGCCTGCAGTAAATGGGAATCCAAAAGAATAGAACTGGAGAGGAATATCGGTACCATCACTCCAGACAACATAGCCGAAAAGATGCTGGCCAGCGAGCAGAACTGGAACACAATCTTCGCCTACGTCCAACGCATTCTTGTTGTACAAATGGGATTCGGACACACGGGGATGGTCAACGCCAAAAAGACCTCCTTATGGTTCATAAAGCATTTCTCCTCCTCCTAACAGAAAAAATAAGCTGATATTCTAGATTCAACCGTTGACTCGTTAGTTCCCGTCACCTCCAGGATCGCGCTTTTCCCTAATTCGATTACGCGTCTAAGACATTCTTCGTTGAACTTATCTCCCTTCCATCTTGGTGATCCCCTCTGGTTTATATAAGAAACACTTCGAGCCGGTCTGCCTGTAGGCCGAAAACGATGTACCTATATTGATGGTCGCTACCAGTGTTATCCTCGATGACTTTTCAGTTTTGAATATCTCCAGATATTGATTCCGATGCGAATGGTGGGTCAGGGATCGTTTCGGCATATCCGGGATGTGTTGCCGATGTTCATCAAATTTATCCCTAACCTGGTATTTCCATTTCTCTTGAGTCTTTAGTGGGCATTCCCCACTCTAAGACCTTGACGTTCGAATCAGCAGCCACCATTATCGCATCCTCTATTCCTCTTATATTATCCTGCAGATTGCATCCGAAGTCACTCATACCTTCGTTCGGGAAATGGTAGCAGCTGACTATTGTCACTCTCGCTCACTTCACCCAGACAAAACCTTTTCCTGCGCCATGTTCCTTAATTAGGACAGGTCCTGTATTCGAAATCCACATAGCCATTGTGCTGAGCGAATAGGGAATCCAGCCAGGTCCGTCTTTGTGCGCAAAATGTACTCAGAGTAAGCTATGTAAACAAGTAAGCTATTTTCTACATTGTGACGTATTATATACTACCTACAAGTATGGCGGAATTTTAAACCAATAACCCGTCACACTTCCTTCATTAATTGAAAGGCATTGTGAACGCCATATAACTGTTTATTTTTCGGACTAAATTGAAAAGCTATAATGCGAACAGGTTATCACCAAAGATCCACTTTGTTTTCTTATTCTCTTTCCCTTTGTTCTACTATTTTTGGCACCCAGATCAAAGTCATTGACCTTGGTTAAACGATTCTATTTCAAGCGCTGATTAAAATAAATTCAAGCTCCTTAATTTATCTTTCTTATCCAAACCCCAACCTTACCACACCCACCAACTTAAATTGTGTTAAATAATTATATTTATGTTTTGTTTTTTTTTTTAGAAAACTCGCCTATCTTTGCCGAACTAGCATCATCAATATCTCCATCGACAAGTTCAAGTTCGCCAACATTCAATCGGCTCTTCAGCCTAAGTCCATCATCGATGAGAAGCTACGCCTTAGACAATGTAAGTACCTTATACCATAACATAGACAGTCTTAAGTCGTTTTCGTTTCCACTCGAATTTGCAATTTAAATTCGTACAAAATCAGCTCCGATTCGATAAACACGACGCACGGCCCGACATCTATAACAATTATTGACGTCTTCGATCGCATTCAGCCGGTGAAAAGCTGAATAAATAAACAATAAAGCACCGTAAACCTTACCATGATTCAGGTGCTCTGGGGTATATACAAATTCAAATATTTATGGGATTCGAACTGCAAAATGATTTCAAACTATATAAACTAATATTTAGTTTATAGTTTGAAAAGTGATTCCAATATCATAATATCCAACGGTGCAAGATCATGGTTAACAACCCCGCCGAACTTGCGGCTTATACAGCGAACAACACACAGCGATCGAGCGCGCAGAACATGTGAAATATTAATTAGAAGTGTATCTATCGCTGTATCTATTTGTATCTATGTAAGAGCGCGCCAAGAATTCCATTCCCATTCAGTCAGTGCCGGCTGTGTTTTGTTGAAGGAAATACTGTAGAATGCTATCATACCACTTGGACTATTGGATCCATCTTCAATATAAAAGCCACGAAGTCGAACGTTCTCCTCTGTCATTCTGTTCCCCGTTTCCAGTTAAATATCATTATGAAACGTAGTTTTAGGTTTTTTTTGTTTTTTGCTTCAATATTTAGCCTCTAGCGGATAAAGCAATTTTTTTTGTCGAATAGAACAAACTAAAAGACACAGTATCTATGCCATTTGAGTCAGTATCTATTAGGTATTTGAAGGCGTTCGGGGGTGATTCGGTTTGGCTGTGTCTTATTTACGTCTTAGCTTATAGTGAGCTTACGTTGAATCTCGTATACGTTGACTGGTTTTGTAACTCGATTGGTAGTATCTAATAAATGGTATTGTGGTTCGCGCGTCTCAATCCGGCTGTATTTACAAATCGTTTGATTGGGTGTAAAAGAAATGTGTTTTGATTTGGTGTTGTCAGACAGAGTTCAGGTGTAAAAGATACAAATACAATATCCGTATAAGGACGTGTCACCTTTTGAATGCCTAATAGCATGGGCAATATGCACGGCTTTTGGTGCAAGAAGACCTTACACATATCGAACAGAGATAAAAAGAGCGATTTGGCCGACAGTCACAGTGCGAGGACGGAAGTCATTCGACCCGTTACGACTAATGAGCATTTCATACCGAAGGTGAGTGACTATATTTTTATTTGGTACCTACCTACATTTTGAAGCGCAAGTTGTTTTGACTTGATGTAGGTATGGATGTGATCATAAATCAAAGAAAACTGCAATTTGTGGGGGTGACGACAACGACAATGACAATACGCTCGTCATTAATTGAATCTGGTTTTCTTTAAGCCTTGACTGGTGATTACTATTTAACCGCTATAGGTTGTTGTCTTCATGGCCTTATTTTGATAAATGTTAGACATGCTAATGCGTTGCTCATTGTGAAGTGTTTTAGAGTGAATAGATACATGGAGCTTTATCTACTTTACGGATGATGCATATCTAGGTACTTTACGGCATTGTTAGTTTCATAAATATTATGCATCGACGATGAAGTTTGCATTGCCCCTTTGTCTTGGGAACCATTGAAAAGTATATAAATCGTCAAAGCGGTTACATGCTAGTTGATGAGGTCATTTTTAAGAATGAATATCAGCAGGTTGCAATAGAGATACTGTCTGGAGACTCGCTTTGCCTCTATGTTGCCTCTTTCGTCAATATTGTTAAAGGCTATTTTAAATGTTATATGTCATTGAGTTGGTAAAGCAAGAATTTATATCTCTATATATATAAAACAAAGTGGAAAAAACTGTATGTTTCCCTCTGTAGCCCGTAAATTTCAACCAATTTAGTTGATTTTTTTTTATAATGTCGGTAATTACGGTGGTCGGTCAATAGGCTAAACAAATTCAAAATCGGACAAAGGGGCGTGGCACCGCCCATACAAAAAAAAACATTCAAAATCATATATCTCGAAAACCACCAAATGGATTGAGCTCAAACTTACAGGCAATTTTAAGTTATTGGCAGTTAAGTGCTCCTGTGCAGATTGGTCAAAATCGGACAAAGGGGCGTGGCACCTCCCATACAAAAAAAAACATTCAAAATCGTATATCTCGAAAACCACCAAATCGATTAAGCTCAAACTTACATGTAATCTTACTTATTGGCCGCGGAGTGCTCCTGTGAAGATTGGTCAAAATCGGATAAAGGGGCGTGGCACCGCCTATACAAAAAATCATTCAAAATCGTATATCCCGAAAACCACCAAATCTATTGAGCTCAAACTTACAGGTAATCTTACGTATTGGCCGCGGAGTGCTCCTGTGAAGATTGGTCAAAATCTGACAAAGGGGCGTGGCACCGCCCATACAAAGAAAACATTCAAATCTTATATCTTGAAAACCACCTAATCGATTGAGCTCAAACTTGCAGATAATCTTAAGCTCTATGGGGTGAAACTCGATGACGCTATATATCTCGATAACCGCTGGGCCGATTTTCATTATTCGCTTTTTGTTTTGTTCGTATTGCTGTATTTCAGGTTTAGACAGAAAAAAAGTTCCAGCAAATCGATTTATTCTCATTTCTCGCATTTTACGAAAGAACATTGTTATCTAAGACCTAAGCAAGATTCCTGTACACGGTCAAAGCCGGGCGGGTACAGCTATCTAACAAAGTTGAAAACCTGTATGTTCCCCTCTGTCGCCCGTAATTTTCAACCAATATTTAGTAATTTTTTTTAAATGTCCGTAATTACGGTGATCAAATGATAAACAAAAAAAAAATTAAAAAATAATTTTAAAAACCAAAAAAAGGCCTGGCGAAGCCGGCGCGGCGGGGGTTCAGCTAGTAATTTTATAAAGACATCTTGCCTTGAAGAGGTGCTCTTCCATCCTCTCCAGACATTTGTCCTAACTCTTTTACCTGATGTTTATAATATGTAACATGAACTTGAGGTTAATGCAACAATCTATTCTAAGAACCGGTCGACTGCCTTATATACTCGTACATATGTACAGGGTGCGTCAAAAATATTAAGTGGACCTAAATGAATGCATTTTAAGAAAACTAGATAGCAAGGCAGCTCTACTTGCAATTGACTCCTTTGAAATAACATCAAAACTGGTCTGGGACTGCCTCCAAATCCTGCAAATACTGGCCACCACAAACAAGGTTCACCTAATCTGGGTGCCAGCGCCAGGGCACAGTGGATATGAAGGCAACGAAAAAGCAAACGAATTAGCCAGAAAAGGATCCGCATCCCCAATTCATGATGCCAAGACCATTCTGCGGGCTACCAATCAACACTATAAACACCTGGCTGAACGAAAAGAAGCTCCATTTCTGGAGGACCACCGAAGGAAACAGGCAAGCCAAAAACTTCATGCCAAACAATTTTCACAAAAAAACGAAAGAACTACTACATTTAAGTAGAAGTCAGATTCGATTGTATTAAACTGTATTAAAAAAGTCGGCACTTTTTTACATTATCAAAACCATATTTTTATAATACAGAATTCTTATTATTTTGTGTTTTTTAAAGAGGTATACAATTTCAATATGAAATAAAACACTTGAAGCTAATGTTAATGTCTATATGAAATTAGCTTTATTTAATAGATAATTTTATGCCATTACTATGGGCGCAGTAGCGCAGTGGTTAGTGTGCTTGACTACTGTTCGAGGGATCCCAGGTTCGATCCCCGGAAAAACACAAATTACATCTTAAGGTTTTTTCTACTGCGCCACCTCTCGCGAACGTCTGACAAAGATCCGAGAGTATGACTGTCCTGAAAAAGCTTCTCAATTCAGCCGTTCGGACTCGGCATAAAATTGTAGGTCCCTTCCATACGTTCCAAAAATAGAAACTCACACAAAACGAATAGGCCTTGGTGTCTACCGCCTATTTATTTTTTTTTACTATTTGAAAATGATTTCGGACATATGCGCGCCACGCAGGGGCGTAGCGAGGGGGTGTGGGGGAATGACGCACCCTCCACGCTTTTCAAGAGTCGTCAAATCAACGAGCAATTTTCAAAAACTTGATCTTAGGTTTGGATTTTCATTAGGTATAGTAGGTTTTAAACTTGTAAATGTATACCTACAAGTCGGCATTTTCAAACGTTCCACATGAACTCCTAAAAATTTAGCTAGTTCCGATTCGATTTTAAAAAGGACGGTCGGCATCGGTTAATATGCCGACTGAAATCCTTTAAATTTTTCGAGTAGATTCGATTTTTTTTAGATTCGACGGTCGGCATCGGTGAATTTGCAGACTGGAATCCTTAAAATTTAGCAAGTTTCGATTCGAATTTAAAAAGACCGGGCGGCATTTCTAATTTGAGGTTAAATTCGAAGGAATATGTTATTCGCTAGTTTGTGGAACTCGGCTTATTGATGTGAATTGCGAACTTTGACCATTCGCTGCAAGGGTGTTTTCGTGCACGGCAAATAGTTTGAAAAACGAAATTTCGTGATTGAAACTGTTTGTAAACTTGTTTTTTTAATACAGTTAAGGGCTGAAATTCACGAACTGCCGCGACCTAGAAAAGTGTTCATGTAAACGGACTGTCAAAACTTGCGAATATTCGTTCGTTCGTAGGTCGCTCTCATGTGAATAGTCCTTTAGGTATCAAAATCTTGTATCCGAAAGACCACCGAATCAATTGAGCTCAAATTTACAGGAGATCTTAGGTATTGGCACGGGATATTTCCTGTGAAAATTGGTCAAAATTGGACAAAGGGGCGTGGGACCTCTCATACAAAAAAAAAAAAAATTCTATGGGGTGAAAATCGATGATGTTAGATATAACTCGATAACCGCTAGGCCGATTTTTATGATTTCTATACAGTCGGCAAGTTTCTGAAATAAGTCGGCATTTCAATGAAAGATACCCCCCACCCAAGGCTCGAACCCTCGCTACGCCCCTGGCGCCACGGCTAGTTCAAATGAAGAGCAATCGTGAAGTCCAATATTCGACAACTTTATCGAGCAACTTGGACCGTATATCAGCAATAACACGGCGAATGTTGACTTCCAAATTGTCCAACGTCTCTGGTTTATCGGCGTAAACTAGTGACTTCACATACCCCCAAAGAAAGTAATCTAAAGGTGTGAAAAATGCGGTCCACTATTGACGCCGTCAATGAAGTTGTTGCCACAGCAAGGGAAGCCATCAGTGGAAGACGATGGAAAGGCGGAAGCAAGAAATACTGCGCCATCATCACATTAGATGTTAAAAACGCCTTTAATAGTGCAATCTGGAGTAACATTTTAAGGGCACTCCATGTCAAAGGGGTGCCTAATTATATTCAAAAAATTCTGAAGGACTATTTCACAGATAGGCTATTGCTGTACAATACCGAAGACGGGCCCAAACAGTACAGCATAACTGGTGGCGTTCCGCAAGGCTCCGTGTTAGGTCCGCTATTGTGGAACCTAATATACGATGACATACTGAGATTGAGGATCCCGATGTCGTATAAGATAATCGGCTTTGCCGACGACATAGCTATAATGGTGGTAGCTAAATTTTTGGAGGAACTAGAGCACGATTGCAACGAAACAATCAGATCCGTGCAGGAATGGCTGACTTCGATGGGTCTACAACTAGCGGAAGAGAAGACAGAAGTTTTACTCATCAGCAGCAGAAAAGTTATGGAGACAATAACGGTAACCGTCGGTGACCATACTGTAGTCTCCAAACCAGAGTTGAAGTACCTCGGGATTATTATAGACGCGAGACTAACGTTCAAACAGCACATTGAATACACAGCTGAAAAGGCAGCAAAGGTAACAGCTGCACTATCAAGGATGATGCCCAATATTGGAGGGCCAAAATACAGAAGAAGACTGCTTCGAACGCGAGTTTCAGCGTCGATGATACTCTATGGGTCCCCGATATGGGCCGGTGCAATGAAGACGAAATCATACCGAAAGAAAACGGAGGCGACCTACCGTATCAGCGCTCTTAGAGTAATTAGCGCCTTTAGAACGACGTCCTACGATGCAGTGTGCGTAGTAGCTGGCATGGCACCAATTGACCTCCTTGCAAGAGAAGCACAGGAAAAATACCTCGTCAGCAGAACAACGGCAGGAACATCAATGACAACAGGAGATAACACTTTACCACAAAGGGTGGCCAGTTTAGAATATTGGCAGCAGAGATGGGATCACTCTGACAAGGGAAGATGGACGCATAGAATCATACCCAAAATCGACGATTGGATCAACAGAAAGCATGGAGAGTTAAATTTCTATTTGACACAGATGCTAACAGGTCATGGATGCTTTAGGGCTTACCTGTACAGGTTTGGGCACGATGACAATCCTTTTTGCCCATGCTGTACAAGAGCTGTTGAAGACGCGGAGCATGTAATGTTCCACTGCCCGCGATATGAAGAAGAAAGGCAAATGCTGAGGGAGAAAATTGGTGTGGAACTGACACCAGAAAACATAACCGGCCTGATGCGGCAAACAGAAGGAGGGTGGGAAGCTATCAGCAATACTGTGGCAACCATCATGAAGAAGCAACGCCAACATGAGCGACAACGTAATGCATTGCGAGAGCATGCAAACCTGATTGTGCCGAACACTTAAGGCTATGACCCCCTCGCGATGTAATGCTTGACGGCAATCCCGCGAGGAATAAGGGCAGGAAGAGGGGGGGTTTTAGTCAGTAAGAATCTGACATAACTGCTTATTACACAGCAGTATCTTATGCAAGATTTCCCCTCCGACTTACAAAAAAAAAAAAAAAGGTGTGAAATCACAGGATAATGGAGGCCAGTTCACAGCTCCATTACGCGAAATTATGCGCTCAGCAAATGTTTCCCGCAATAAATTGATGGTATCGCGCGCCGTATCTCATGACATGTCACACCATCTTGTTAAAACCAAAGTTTCAACTCTTGCACAAGCTGGATCTTATAAGCTTTAAAGCCAAGATCTTTCCGTAAAATCTTCCACAAAGTGGATGGGCATAGCTCCAATTGCTGTACACGATGGCGAATCGACTCACTCTCGGATTTTCCTCAACACTGCGCTCCACAACGGCATTAAGTTGTTCTGTTCCCACTGTTTGTCGTCTTTGGGGGTGTGTATTATCAACTAAAGTGTACGTGGTGCGAAAACGATTCAGTATGTTCCGAACAACTTCCTCAGATGGACGATTATGTCGACCGTAAAATGGACGTAACGCACGATAAGTTTGGCGAACCGAACCATGATTTTCAAAATAAGTTTGCACAATTTGCAGACGTTTTTCTGGCATTAATCTATTTATCGTAAAATGGCAAAACGTACTAACCACAAATCAACTTTCAACTGTCAAAATGACAATCTGTAGAAATAGTGTAGCCAGTTTAAAAATCAAACCTATAAAAATAAAAATCAATTGTTTTGCGTCAGTCTCACAAAAACTCCAGAAGGGCTAGACCGATTTGAATGATTGCAAAAAGCAGGCGGGATTGTACAAAGGGCCAAAGGGGCGTGGTGCCTCCCGCATGAACAAAATACAATTTGGAACATTGATATGCATTGTCCTGATTGACAAAATTCAATACAATACAATACAATTTCTCGGCACTAGCAAACCCGCGGGGTACGATTAATAAAATCTAATCTAATCAAATCAGACATTTAAAACCAATATGCATTGGTTTCTCCGGTCTTCTTTATGCTAATTTCTTTAACGTAGTCGCAAACTTTTTAACGCATATTGAGTATAAGATAAAATAAAATTTCAATTCGACAGATCGCTTAAAGCCAAAATGAGGCTTGATGTTGAGCCTTACTATAAAATATGAAATTCCCGTCCCCGAGCTGGAGCTGAAGGATCTTTTAGTTTTGCTCAATATGAGCTGCCCAAAACTAATAAAATAAATACCCGATTCTTTGTCAGTCTTTTGTGTGTTGAACTTAGCCCCATTAAAGGCGATGACTATCTAAGGAAAACAATTCAGTCTGCTCGTTATAATTTGCATTCCACATTCCTTGCTATTTAAGGCATTTCTCGTACTAACATTTTCTCGGAATTTAGACTTACTAAGCCATCCAATATAGATACCTTTTAGATAGCAACTTTTGTATCACAGGCCAATAAAACTGTCAGACTTGTAAAACAGAACTTTTCTAAAATGATTACTCGTTTACGAAATAAACTGCCATAATCCGCATTTCATTTGAAATGCATACCACACTAGTCATTCAAATTAGATACGCGCATCGAGGCAGCAACGCAACTGCACTAACCAATTCGAATTGGCCGCTCAACTGTCACACTCACAGTCACAGTAAAAAATAATTATCTCTATCGTAGTGCATGCGTGCTTATTGTTTGACATTTTTAGGTCGTGAGAAAAAGATACAAATTAATATTGCTCCAACTAGCGAACAGATAAAAGCGAAATGTGTCCACTTTATCTGGTTGCAGATTTGTAGCGCTTTTGAAACACTTATCCACAAAGCAAGTGCGCTGGCAATTAGCTTAAGTAAATTGCAATAAATGTTGATTCATTTAATTAATATTTATTTTATGGCTTTGTGCCATAACGACGACCATAAAATAGATAAAATAGCTGCGGGCTTAGTGGGTTGCTATAAAAATCAAAAGCGCCTAATTTGTGTCATTCGGCAGGTGATACAGTTTCTTTTCTTGAAATCTTTGTGGGTGCATTGCCCTAACCTCTAAATTTGGATTAGGTGAGTGTAGGTAATTGGCTTAGGAAGGCAATCAAATGGTGACCTTTACATTGGATTTGGACTGATCTATGGAATCAGCAATGCGAGTGGGAAGAACGTGGTTTGAGGCGAGTGCAAATGAAATTGATCTTCAATCAGATTTTAAGATACGTAGGACGTAACATTAGTGATACTTTTTCCAGTGACAGTTGGCTATATACACAAATCAATATTTCACGACTTACTTTATTCGAATATGGACGATGCTAAGTTATTGTTATTTTTTTTTTGTGGAACTTGATCACCTACGATCGGATCGTAAAACAAGTTGGCTATAACTTTGATTGATTTAGGAGTATTAAAGATTAACTGATTAACACTAGTGCCTTAGTTGGGGCTAAGTAACAGTCATTCACTTTAATAAAAGTAAAGATGATGAGTCATGTTGTCAATGGCAAAATATTGTTTACAATTCGGGGTGACTTTTGGGGAAAACGGAATTTTTTCGTATATCCTGTTCGCCCAGGTACCTATGTAATTGCATTTTTTAATCAATCCATATTCTCTTCGATCGAACAGCTCGAAATATTAGGTACTGCATAGTTTTAGGTGCACATTTTCTATAGATAAAGGCTATTTTTCAGCAATTTCTTAAAAATAACAATGATAAGAAGCGTGTTTGAATCAAAAGGCTTTATTCAATTGAAGAATGGGTTATGGTATATAGATTCATTGACTGTTTTCACTAAGCCCATACTGACGGTCCAATGGGTCACTCTTTCGAACATTTTCTGTTCTATCTAACAAACAACGCCCTAAATATTGGCTTTAATGACATAACAGATACAGCATACACTAAAGACCAAAGAAGTGTAAAGAGCGAGATGTGTGAAATCGCGTAACCTCAGTAGTCAAATCACTTGTCCACTTGTCCATTTCGTGATACCTATAATGTTGCTGTTGAATCGAGTCCTTAATAAGTCAATGTCTTCATGGCTGGTATCACTTAAGTACTATTCGGCTTATAAAGGGTCCGCCATCTAACGTTTTTTTTTCAACTAGTGCTTATTTCGCGAATGGTAACACTTAGCTCATGTCTGATTTGACAGATAATTAGTTTTATCCTTCCGCTGAACGAGTATGGTTGTGTATACGCTTGAACAACGCTGGGAAATATAGCGACATTACTTTGAAAATCATGGTAATGTGTGCGAAAATTGCGTACGGATTTTGGAAGAAGAGAAGCACCGTCAGCTCCGTATGTTCGTTATCTTGTGAAAAAAGTGAAAGAAACTGGCATCCTCATCGATAAACCAAAGTGTGAAAAGGCAAAAACAGTGCGTATACCCAAAACGAGTCACTGTTTGGTGCGGATTTTGGTCCAGAGGCATAATTGGGCCATTTTTCTTCGAAAATGAGCAAGGAGTGGCCGTTACAGTCAATGGCGATCGTTATCGGGCCATGTTGAACGAATTTTTGTTCACAAAAATTGAAGAGGAGGATATTGGCAACATTTGGTTTCAACAGGACGGCGCTACGTGCCACACAGCCGAAGCTACACTCGATGTTTTGCGCCCTGTTTTTGAAGATCGCATTATCAGCCGCAGAGCTGATGTCGTTTGGCCACCGCGGAGCTGCGATTTGACACCGTTGGACTATTATTTGTGGGGTGCAGTAAAAGATAAGTGTTACGCCGACATGCCAGAGACAATTGACGCTTTAAAGGACAATATTCGTGAAGCCATTGGTGAAATACAGCTGCACACAATCGATAATGTGCTTAAAAATTGGACCGATCGTGTAGGCTACTGCATGGCCAGCCGAGGCAGCCATTTGAATGAAATTATTTTCCATTATTAACCGGAAGGATTGTACTTTCAAATAAAAAAAGAAATTTGAGAAAATATTCAGTAGTTTTTTTTTATATCATTAAAAAAAAAAAAAAAAAGTTATTTGGCGGACCCTGTACCAGCATCGTCTAATAGATGAAACTTTTGTACATTTAGGTTATAAAAAAACTGAGGTCCAGACATTAAAACAAAAGCTTACGGGCACACTACACTAATTTGCACCTTCCACAGTAAAATCAGTTTTCATATCTGTTAAATTCGGTAACAGGGGTAATGCTTCAATTAACGTTTTTCATCTCTTAGCTTTCTCTAGTACTTATATGTAATGCAGTTTTTTTTTTAACTCCATGGTACAAATACTACTAGATATCCTGGGGCTTGTCATTGATAAGCTTAGGTATACTTCTGATCTTTCACGGGGAAACATATATTTCCATATTTATAGCAGGCTTAGATTAGATTATATTAGATTATAAGTCGGGAAAGCCTTCACCGGCACTGCGGCATCTTTAAGGGGGCCTATTGTGCCTTCCCTGGTAGGGTCCTAGAGCCATCTTTTTACTCCGGTGGCAATCAGGAAGACAAGTATCTTCTCTGGGGGTAATTCAGCAAAATTTGCTGAGATAACGATTCTTTCGCCAAGAACATTCCTTCTAAGGCGACAGAGAGTCGGACATTCCGTGAGAATGTGAAGAGAGGTTTCGTCGCTCTCCAGTGTCCAGTCCGTATCCGGTGAGACTCCAATTCCAATTCTAATTAAACCTGTTAGGACTCTTAGGTTATTTATTTCCAGGTTGGTAAGAAAATAGGATTTTCTGAGGGAAAATTTTGGAAAGAATTGTTTGGTGCAGTTCTGCACAGGTGTTTTAAGCCAGACTTCATTAGATTCAATTAAAGCTAAGTTCTTGACGTGCTTCTTAAGCATCTTTTACTGACGACGTAGAAGGGTTCAGGTCCAACAAGTGCGGGCATTGTCGCACCGACTTTGGCCAGTGAGTCAGCTGTTTAGTTTCCAGCAAAGCAACTGTGGGCTGGAATCCAGTGTAGTATGACTAGGTTTTTCTTTGCAAGTTCGTAGATGGCCATGTACGTTTCCAGAACCAGCTTTGATTTTATGACAGATGAGTCCAGATATTTCAGGGCAGCTTGGCTGTCTGAGAAGATGAATATAGTTTTACCACGTGCATTAGAACTTGCGCTATGGTTAATGGCAAGGACTTCAGCCTGGAATATGGACAAGTATTTGCCCAGGCTGACTGAAAAGTTCGCTTGAGGTAATTCTCCATAGATGCCAGATCCAGTCCCTGTATCCATCTTGGAACCGTCTGTATACCAGACTAGATCATGTCGCGATGGAATAGGTTTGTATTTTTTTTTTCCCAGTCTCCCCTTGGAGGGATGATAATAGAGAAGTTTTTATTTTTATGGAAGACATATTTCGGTAGCATGTCATCTAAAAACATGCTGAATGCTCCTTCAAACTCCATAACGTCGATTAAGGACAGGTGACCTTTATGATAGGAATAGGGATCGATCTTTTTCAAGTGGAATAGACGATGAATACTTACCTTGAATAGGTAATAGGCCTAGGATGACATTCAGTGCAGTAGTCGGGGTGGGCGAGACTAGAGGTGAGAGCCCTATTTTTACCAGGCTTGTCGTAACAGCTATTTCCTTACTCCCGAACGATGAGCATAGCATCGTTTTGTTGTGAATTTGCCAGGACTATGTTGTGTAGGTCAAACTGTTATAATGAGGGCCGAATTTGATGTGAAAAATGTGCACGATAAATCGCCCTTTTATTCTATACGGTGGGTCATCTGTTGGTTTTTTTAAAGGCGAAAAAAAAACACAGATAAATATTTTTTAACGATTGTTGCTTTACCTAATGAAAAGAGCAAACCTTCCGATTAATTATAGAAAATATGTCCTTCAAACTACTGCCCAGGCTAGTATGGCAGTTGGTCATCGTGTCAACCGTAAATATATTCCGATGGTTTTGGCTCCTATTTCACGAATACCTAGGCCAATATTGTTTATATTGTTTTTGAGTAACTGAATAGTCTCAGGATTACCTAATGAAAAGAGCATAGTATCGCTATCTAATGGCACTACACCAAAATAACACACATCTTGAGAAACTTGCGTGCAACAGCCGCAGTTGGTGCATTATTCCGACCAATATTTTGGTTCAAAACTCGCACTGTAAGTACGGCCAACTTAAAAGGGGTCATCGCCAATAACTCGGGCCCCAAGCAAAATTTTCTAAAATCGGAGTAATTTTCTTAATTTCTTATATACGAGTAGAGTAAACAAATCGATTTGAAGTCAATCGGTTGAAAAATAAAATAAACTTTTCCATAAAAATGTTGACCCCCCATTTTACCCCTTAAGGAGTTGAATTTCGAAATATACATGGAGGCAAAATTTCAGCTTTCTAGGGCAAAAGGTTTGGGCTGAGCGTTGATGAGTCAGTGAGTGATTCGTAATTTCCATTTTTGTATATGAGATGATTCAATAACATAATGAAACCAACAGATGGCCCAAAAATAAAATAAATGGCGCTCCAAATATATCCATAAAATATCGATCCTATATCTAGCTTCTCGGAACTATACCTTTATGTGAATCTTAAGTTGGGGGTGAATAGAACTATACAATTCGTAGATTTGAGAAGCTTTCTAATGGCAGTTGTACCATAGGATGTTTGTCAGATCTTTATGAGAGGTTGATCAGTGGAAAAAAGGTGTAATTTGCATTTTCCGGGGGTTGAACCTCCCAAGGCCAACTAACATTTCAACTTCCTTAAGGCACAAATGTTTCAGATTCCACAGGTCAAGGCTTCATTAGAGCTTCTATAAAGCTTCTAGCAGAAGCAAACTCTTTACCGAAGTCTTGACTTCTATTACAACTTCATTGAGGCCTTTTAGAAAAATAAGATGAAGCTTTAAAGAACAATTAAATTCATAGCTTCGTTTACTGTAGTTATCGAAACAAGAGGAAGTTACAGTTTCTATAAAGCTTCGATTAAATATTATTATACAAGCTTCTATAAGTAAACTTGTATAAAACTTCCAAGAGTTATTAATCGAAACTTTATGGAAGACTTCTTTGTGGCTTGTGTTATTTTACTAGCGAAGCTTTATAGATATGAAGGGAGGAAGAATAAAACATCGTAGGCGAACATTTCTTCAATTTGGTTAAAGGTCTGAAGGTAAATATGTAATACTTTTTTTTTTTTTTTTTACAAATTCGTAGTTTCGATAAAGCTTCGATTATTGAGCTAATAGAGTCCTAATAGAAGTCTTTTCACAGGCTTTATAGATAAAATACTTTCGATAAGTGTTCGCCTTTCGGGCCTTACCGAAGTTTTATAGGATTCTTTTGGAAACTAAAAGTAATCCTCTATTGAAGCTTATCGAAGCTGAAATGTTAGTTGGGCTGGAGCCCCTCTGTTAGTAGACTGAGTAACTGCCAAACCAAAACCGTTCCCAAGTGCTTTATCTAAGCAGAAGTATTCTCAGTTCTCAGAGACTTTCAATGAAACAATGCTGATAAATGATAATCATAAATCTATATGCTTCCATGGGCTTCTTTAGACATCCAAAGAATATGAATGCATCGCAGTTCTGTACAAAATATTTATACCAGAGCCTTTTACACAAAACGATGATGTTGGGGCGTCTAAAATGTGCTCAAGTTAATTCAGTTCAGAGGCTGTAAAGATACAATTTTCGCAATCTTTCATATAGCGCGTCTGGCAAACAACCGAGTGACCTGCGAAAGTTTCCCAATTCAGCCGTTTCGAAATCGGCATAACATTGTTGGACCCTTCCATTTGTCGAAAAAATGTACGGTTGACTTGCGCCAACTATTTAATCATTAATTTTTCTACACGAATATTTAAATCTAAAAAAGCTCGCAGTACGTTCAGTTCTTCCGCGTTCAGAGTTAGAAGATCGCAGCATTTCATAAGAAGGTAACTTCCTGCTCGGAGATGCCTCCTGCTGTCTAATGTAAATTATCCGCCTACAAATTTCTACAAGCACGTCGAGAAAAGCAATCGACTAGAGCGATAGACGGAAGGATTGTTAAGTGCCACACAAAGTAAAGTGCGTCTAGAACAGATGTGGTGGTCGTCTACTGATGAGCCCACCCACCACATCGGGGCGAAACGCATTACTGGAGTCGAGGCCAACACAAATTGTAAAGTAAAATTATTGTCAGTATCCGGTTCATGTTGGACAATAGGACAGTACCTACTTTCACTCACTCATTCTTCTGTTTTAGCTTAATTTTAAGGGCAACTGAAAGGGGCCTATAGCTTTATTTGGAAGTTATTTTATAGGATTTTTGTCAGATGTTCGCAGGAGGTATCTAAGCAGTGATATTAGTCAAACGCAGTAAGTCACTTCGCCCACATACTCATGCAAAAAAAAACGCCCCTAAAAAGTGGGCGTGTCACAACACATAAATGGACATAATTACACAGAAAGTAGATGTCCTGAATAAATCAATGAATCTTTTTCGTTTGGCTGTTCTATTGTCAGCCAAAGCCAAAACTGTTTAAAAGTGGGCGTGTCTGACAATCAAATTCATCAAATACAGTAGTCCCTCGATAATGTGAACTAATTAAAACAAGGCGTTTTCGAATTTTAGAGGGATTCATATTACTGGAACTTTTTTCAGTACTTACTAAACTGATTGAAAGGATATTCAAATCCATTAAAAACAACACAAAATGATTTTTTAAAGCACAGTTTCAATATTCATCAATTCAGAAGAAAAACGAAAATGAAATAATTTCATATACATAATTTAAAAAAATTCTCAATTTTTGGTAAATTTTGTTTAAAATTCGGTTTGTTTGAAATGGTCCAACAGCTTCTTCGAACTTAATTTTATTCTGTATTTGTTGACTTTGACACCAGTATCTAGTTCACGTAAAATTTCGGACTTATCTTTCATCGATAAAAATTGATTGAATTTTTGTTTAGATGCCATTACAAATAGTTACTAAAAATATATCGACGAACTGCTCATACATATAACATCCATACCTATACAAATGGCAGTTGTTGTGTCTCTATAGCCTGCAGCTGCATTTACAACCTTAAGATAAATAACAGTTATTTAGTCCCTAATATCGCACACAAAACGAGCAAGAGAAACAAGAGAAATATAAAAACTTTTACAAAAAATTTACATTTTAGAGGTTGAAAATTTTGGAAGTTCACATTATAGAGATGACAATGTAAAGTTTTGCCGATTCACATTTTGGAGAAATTCACATTATCGGTAATTCACATTATCGAGGGACTACTGTATAAACCTTGCATCTGAAAATGTAAAGCAGAAAATTGGCGACAACGGACGACTCACTTGTTTAAATCGATCATATAAATATCTGTTTATATTCTTACTTATTTCTGTATATGAAGTGTCAAATTTGAGAAATGACAGTATAAATATGTACTTCTCAATGATGACCATACTTAAAGGCTACCGACTGACCTGCTGTGGGCGCAGTGGCTCAGTGGTTAGTGTGCTGGACTATTGTGCGAGGGTTCCCGGGTTCGATCCCCGAAAAAACAGAAATTAAATCTTAAGGTTTTTGTCCACTGCGTCATCTCTCTCGAACGTCTGACAAACATCCGAGATAAACTGTCCTTCTCAATTAAACCGTTCGGAATCGGCATAAAATTGTAGGTCCCTTCCATTCGGTTCAAAAAAAAAAAAAAAAAAAAACTGATACAAACGAATGGTTGTTAAGCTAGGCCTAGCGTTCCTATGACCTTTTGCGCCAACTACTTATTTCATTTTATTGACTGACATGCTGAATTTGTGACAGTCGGTCAAATTGGGCTACTTCAACAAAGTTTATTCCTGATCACAGGAATGCGAGTGATCATAATTCTCGTTCTCATTTTTCAGATACTTGTTTGTTGAAAATACAGTTTTTTTTTTTTAAATTATCAACATAACAAGTTCCGTTCACATTGTTTACTCAATTACCTTCTATAAGTATTAACAAAATTGTGTTCACACCTACCTATTAGTTATCACACTTCCATGCCCTCGATTATGTAAATCATCGCCCAAAGATACATTTGTGTTAACGTATCTTCCTCGTTCGCTCCCCTATTCAAGTCATCAATTATTCAATTCAAATCAAAATGCCTAATTATTCACAACCGGCCGACCGTGCCAAACAACCCAATCCGTCTTTCTCTCACATCTTCGTGTGAGATCCGTACGTATGTCCGACAAGTTGACTCATCACTTGCTTCCATATATCTCATAAGTAAAAGATACAAACACACACGCAGCCACATCCATAAGATGTCAAATTTCAAAATGATTACCGCCGACCGCCACGAGGCAGTAATTGATTGTGATTTCTTGGAATCGTTCATTTAATACCATCCACACCACATCCACTCGTTGGAATGGAATGGAATAATATTGTGCATATAGGTACTCATGCTCATGCCCACTTGAGATGACAATACGAGTATTGAGATACAGATAATATGACGACTGACTTAAATTACCAATCACCTGCTCTTGGTTCTTGGGAAGAAAAACAGAATCCGATCTGCCGGCCATGGGAAAGTTTCCCCGAGATTCCATCTGATGAATCATCCGTTTTAAAGCGGATATGCGAGGTAATCCGTCGCCATCGCCACCAGCCCAAAATTACCCCCATCCGCCCAGAAAGTCATGTCGTTGTGTAACTAGAAAGTTCGTGTGATCGGCAGCATAGCCAAGCCATACACAGCGCGTTGATAAGAAGACATTTGGCGGCGCGTCGTCGATTGTCAGAGAAAAGGAATTACTGGCCAGACAGAACGTGTATGGCGAGGAATGCGCGCCACCTCCAACACTGTTCCAGCCTCCATCCAACCAACGGGCAGATGACTAAACTTGTCCATATTCTCACGTTTCTGTACGCTGCTGCATGATATACAGGCGTAAGAGGTGCTATGCCATCGGCAGCGGGAGTAGGTATGCTTTTGCCAAGTTTTTGGAATACATTTCGATAGCGTATGGCACTTAGGGATGACTAAGTGGTGTTATGAATTTTTGGGAATTGAATGTTTCGGTCTAATCTGGACCACTGAACATGGATTGAGCTTAGATACTCGCACTCTGACAGTGGTTGCGCGCGTGCGTCACCGGACACGGATTCCCTGAACTTGAGATGAAACGATATTTATCTTTTTTCGAATTGACGTCAATGGGTCTGTTGTTAGTCCCTATTTGACAGTCGCTAATGCATATAAATGATCTCATAATGCTTTGAATTGAGAATGACGTATTTGCGTATTGAAGTCCCATTAGTGTTCCATAAATCGAATTAATTCACGTAAGAGTGCTAAATAAAATAAAAAAAAAATACCAAAAGAGACTTCCAGTGTTTAGAGGGACTGATTTTAAAATGCCAATAAATATTCTGCTCGTGTAATAAATATTGGGTAAACAAGAGCTATTTATTTGTAAGCGTGGCTTATCGCCAATATTCTTATTGACACCAATGAAAGGAATCCACAATTTTAGGCTGTATTCGAACGAGGAGAATTTTCACTACAGTATGTTGTTTGTAGGACTTTTACGAGAGGTGCAGTGGAAGAAATTAAAAAAAATATATATTTTCAGGGTGCACGCAAATTCTCATTCCAAAACCAAACCCAAACAAAAAGATGTCTTAAGAAAAGTGGCATAAAAAGCACGAAAATTACGTCGAAAATGGTACTTCGGTATTTCGGAGTCAGTAACCAGCTTTGGGGATTTGAGTGCTGCCGTTGACCCGCATTAAAGGCTCTTCCGCCACCATCTCTATTTCAACACTCGAACTAGTACTGAAAAAATCCTTAATGACCTCAGCTCCAAATACATCGAAGTAGCTCATTAAGGTATCTGCCATGCCAACTGTTGAAGTCACCGTTGATTCAATTAGGATGAATGCATCCTTCCTCTTTCTGAGGGGCTCATGCTAGACTTCTGGGACTCGGGCAGACAAACAGACAGACCATTATAATGTTGCTATTTTCTTCGTGTTCAACAATCGCGTTTATAAGTTCAGCAAGTCAAGCCCGGGTGAGCGAGACCGGTACCCGGTGGCTACCACGGTGAGGTAAAAGAAGCACAGTTGATTTGTATGAAGTAGTTATAATAAGATGTGGGCACCGCCAAATTGATGCCAGTCAGAGTCTACCCTCTTCACACAACACCCAACTACCATACAGCGGCAAACAAAACAACAAAAATTATCTAAAAAATTATATATGACCAAATGAAAGATTTTAAAAAAATATTTACAAAAAAAGTCTTTCAACACTGAAACAATGAAAAACATTTATAGACCTCGAAATTTCTACAAAAATTTCACATCAATTAGCCTTTGAAAGCTCGCAACTTCTGCAAAAATAAATCATTAAAAAATTTAGGAAGGGAAATTCCACAAAAATCCTTTAAAAAACATAATTTAAACATTTCAAAACCTACTTTGAAGAAGCATACAAAACACAACGATCGCTCGCCTTAAAATCGAAGAAAATCCTCTTAAAAATCACTCAAGACTTCAGATATCTACATTACCAAATACGAGATTAGTTTGAAATTCTTATGATAATAGCTTTAACAAAAAATGCACTTATAGCCCTACCAAAGCCCTTATTTAATAAAGGGGACGAAAAATTAAAATATGATCGTATTGAAGTTAGCATTGAAAAACGGGTTAAATTCGTCCAAAAATAGGTAAAAAAGTGTCAAAAATCTCCCCAAAACTGCTTTCAGCATCACACCCTAACAAGACTCAAAAATTTCAAAAATTGTGCAAAGAATGCCACTAAGATTCTTAACAAATACCTTTAAGGGAAAACAAAAAGTGTGCCAAAAAAATTTATTAAAAATCGCTTCAAAAATAATTCCAAAAACCACATTCAAAGCACTTTGAAAGCGTCTTTAAAAAAATAATAATAAATAGATGGCGCAATAGGTCCGTATAAGGAATCTAGATCTAGCTTCTCACAACCATTCGCTTGTGTGAGTTTATTTTTCGAAACGAATGGACCTACAATTTTATGCCGAGTCCAAACGACTGAATTCAGAAGCTTTTCCATGACATTTATACTTTCGGATGTTTGTCAGACGTTCGCGAGAGGTGGCGAAAAAATAACACTTAAATATACTAAAATTCGTAAAAGATGTCACCCCGAAAATGCATGTCAAAAATAACCTTGGAAAGTAGTCTAGAAATTACCTCAAAAAGCAAAAAAAATATAATTTTAACAACCATCGTAAATACTTACATATGTACCAAAAAAAAAAAACCGTCAGAATCGCCCTAAAAACTTGAAGATTTCAACAAAAATCCTAAAATAAAATATAATCCCAAGAAATGTCTTTAAAACAACATCAAGATGGAAATCTAAAATCAAGTGAACAATTTGTCTCCAAAAAATTACAAGGTTAGCAGAAAATTATATTTTTTTAATATTATGAGAAAAAAATATTTTAAAAGTTGTAAGAAAAATGTCCCTTAAACAACTTTAAAAGAACAATAGCTTAATACAAAATCGTCCCGAAGCAAAATATGTCAGAATGATTTAAAAATTAAAAAAAAAAATAAAAATCGCCACTACAAAGTCATGGTTAGAAATGTATCAGAAATGGCTGTAATGAGTAAACCGAAAACATTATGAAGGGTCGCCATCAAAAGTTCTACAGAAACCAGAAGTAGTCTTAAAAACTGTAAAAAATGGTGTAAAATTGTTCCTAAAAGATCGTCACAAAATATTATTAAAATAGGAAAAAAAAAATCATGCACCAAGACAAAAATTAAAAAAATTTGGCTTAAATGTCCTCCACACGTCCAAACAAATGTCAAATATTTGCAAAAATAACAAAACAAAAACGTCGAATGTAGCCATAAAGAGATGGCTACATAGAGATTTTCGAACTAAATCCTCCTAACAATGAGCATCGAAAAATGTGTCAAAAATATCCTTAATAAACAAAAAAAAATCTTTAGAAATAACCTCGAAAATCGTCATCGAAACTGCATAAAATCCACCTCATAAAAGGATAAAGAATTTTTTAAAAACAATATAAATGTCCCTTCAATGGACTGTTAAAGGAAAATCGTTGAAAAAACGTGTCGAACTCAAAATTAGCCCCAGAAATATCACAAAAAACTCGTGCAGAATTGTCCTAAATATGGTCTCAACCTCAAGGCCGCCAAAGATACCGTTTATATAGACGGTTCAAAAACAACGACAGAAACGGGTTTGGGCAACTATTCTGTTGATCCAAACCTAAAAGTGTCTACCTATACGACTACCGGATACAAGCAGTGTCTTTCAATCAGATGTTCGTGTATCTACATCGATGGTGCAGGGAAATAAGTTCACGGGAACTAAGTCCACTGACGGAGTCCGTTCCCACATCCCACCTAGTGGGAAATAAAACCACTTTCTTTTGGGAACTTAGTACACGTTCAAAAATAGGAAGGGGGGATAACTTCCAACATTAAGAATTGGAAAAATCGATTTGGAAATTGTAACTATGCTTTGGAGAAAGGGTCGCAAAATCTTGCTGGTGAAGCAATTCCGGCTAAGGGCTGGTTCAAGGCGACAGCATAGTACAAATTTAAAAATCAGAACAACAAATTTTAACTCTAAATTTTGATATAATTCCGGTCAAAAGCGAAGGGAAATCATCAGGATGTGGAGTCCTAAATGTTGGCGATAGGACTCCTTGGCCACCCACCCCATCCGTGTAGATACAATGGCCGATAGTTTTAGTATCTACCCTAAATTTAACAAGCGCATCTCCTCCGCGACCTACGCCATCTATGGGTTATTAAATAAAAATTAAGCCATCATTGGTCAAACACTTAAATTATAAATTTTAATAATAAAATTAATCATCATTAATCATTAAACAAAAAAAATAATCTAAATATTGATTTATAAAAACAAAAATAAAAACTAAAACTAAAAATTGAGGATTTTTACTATGTGTGTGTTAAACTTAAATTTGTGTTAAGAAAAGAAAAGAGATCAAAAAATGTACCTTAAATTTTGTTGATACCGTGCGCACGAATTCTTGAAGTTTAAAAAAAAAAGTATGTTAAGGAGTTCAGAATAATAAAATAAAAAAAAAATACAGAACACAAATTAAACTTAACAAACACAAAACTTGAATAGAATAAAAAAAACAATAACTAAAAAAAACTTAAACTCTAACACTATTTCAATTAGGTTCTCTATTAATTATTCCCTTTGTTTTCCCCCCTTTTTCCTTTTTCTTGTTTTGCAGCAATTTGTATCCTGCACTGTTTATGTTATTTTTCTTTTTCTTTTTTTTTTTTTCTCTAACTGAGCTTTATTTTTGGTCCACTCCCATAGGTGAGTTTTGAACCTTTTCTTTTTTATAAGATAAAATAAAAGGCCTTCGATTCTTTAGTATTGAAGAGTCAAATAATGACTTTCCATAGATATTATTTAAGCCAACTTACAGTTAAGGCTAAATTGTGGATGATGTTCGTTCCTTTAATATTTTTCAAAGGGAGTTATAATTTGTTTTCCTTTTGTTTTGCGGTGAACGCTTTTGTTTTATAATGTTTATTGAATGACAAATAATTTTTTTTTTTTTTTTTTTTTTTTTTTCAAAACAAAAACTAACTGAACAAATTTTAGCAACAGTACAATTTTCAAAGTGCTTATACATATTCGGACGGACGGAAAGAACTGAAACAAGCCAATCGTTACAAAATAACGCCCAAAAATAAACAAAGAGATGGAAATTAAACCCAAAACGAATTTGCAGTTTAATACGTCGACTTCACGAAAGTGCTTTTATTTCCCACTAGGGACTTCGTTCCCGGGGACTTATTTCCCTGCTCCTACCTACGTCTATAACCAGGCTACACTCAAGGCAGCACTTGTATCTACAAACATTATATGCAGTCAGAACCGAGTGAGATTGTGTTGGGTACCAGGACATTGCGGAGTAGTTAGCAACGAGAACGCTGACGAACTGGCGAGGAAATGTGGGGAATTAGAAAGAGGGGAGGGCTTGTGTGCTTCATAAAAGTCACTGTTAAGTTCCGAATAGATTATTATAAAGAAAGCAGCATTAAAAATCTCCTCAGAAAATAAGGTACTTTTCTCGTCGATATAGTGAGATAAATTCCATTAGTATCTGAATACAATTTCCATGCGCCTCGACAACACAATCTGTGATAGTAATAAATTGTATATTGAGCAACAAGTGACTCTGAATCACCAAACTTAACCGCATCTTGGATCGAAGACAAATCAAAGAGAAGGACTTAAATTCACCCGTGCCAATGCGTAATCAAGTGATATTCACATTTATTTATATAATGCTTACATAATTGGAAGACATCTATATATAAATAACTTCTAAAGCCAATTCTCTAAGCCCAGACGGCTATAAAAATATTTTCATTAACCAAAGCCGAGCCATCAGCGTCAGTACATTTGCATCACAATATCACACACCCCTTTTAAAGGCGAACTACTTGTCCAAATGCCTCCAGAAATACTTTTAAATTTGACAGTAAATATGAACTCTCTGTTGTCACTTGGCTGCAAATAACTGCCAATTGGCGCCAATGGTGTGCTCACTGTGCGCCACAAAATAAAAATTCCAACTCGAATTTCGTTCCGCTCGAGAGCACAAATTGCTCCATATCCATACGCGCACAGGCAATACGACAGCGTGTTGTTCAGAAATCCCTCTCATTGGGGAAGAAAAAAAAAAAAAAAAAGGCCAAACACTATCCCTGCCATGCCATGACGAACGAGCTGGAGTAAACAAAATTACATAAAAGTCATAAAGCACGTCTCGCCGTGGTTGTCCCTTCGCTTGTTTCTTCTGTGCACGCATATCCCAAATATAGATTAATGTAGCATCAATCTAAGCTGGATTGAACTGGAGGCCTCCGTCTCCGAACCAGTGTCGATATAATTGACCACATGGTTTAACTTCTCTAATTTTTATTGTGCTTTGACATAATTAGCTCTGCTCGCACTTATACAGAGGGCGACAGACAGTAGCATAGAAATTTAGATTGTTCTGGTTGAATTGAGGAAGTATCTACTGGACAGATCAATTGTTAATTTAGTTAAATTAAATTCCCTCTAAATAGAAATGGTCTTAAATCACAGCCCTGAGGCACTCCATGCCAATTTTAAATAATTCTCCATTTTAATGAGTAAACACATTCCCCCTGTCGATCTGAAAAATTCACTCTTCGGCCACTCGATTTTACATAAACAAAATTCTTTCGAAAATATTATTTCATTCTCCGGTTTTCAGAAATTAAGAAAAAAAATTCACAAAAATATACCTGTCTGTAGTAAATAAAAATAAAAATGAACATTGTTCGGTTTTCGTGTGGCTAAGTAAATAATTTAAGCTCTCGGGCACCCACGACAATCCGATTATCCCGTGCCGACAATGTGTAAATAATTACGAGTATTCCAGTTCGGTGGATTCGGGGTAGAAGGCACGAAAATGATCTTCGATTCCAGGAACTAATATATCTACACTTGTTTTAAAGCAAAACATTTTGTTGTAGTTATTTTTCTGAAATCACACACATTCGTGTTTTTGTTTATCTTCAAATGGACCGAGTTGTGATTGCGCAGATACACACCAGGGAAATGAGTAATCGGCATGTCCAAAATGGAACTGAAAATGGAAATATTATACATCTAAGGGAACGCTCTTGGCATACACTGCAGTGTTGCCTTGTAAAGCTGCAATCAGGTGAAGTCTGAATAGTTAATGCAGAATGCGTGGGCTTACCTTTTGCAAGTCTTTTTTAATTAAATTAATGAAACTTTTTAAAAGGCGTCAGCAGGCGCGTGCATCTCATTTTAAATTGGTCATTTTTGCGATGATCCGAAGTTGAATTCCGAGAAAGCGGCGATCCTCCCAATGATCTGTGTTGTCATGTCAGTAGTTGCTTTCGGAGTGTAAGGCAGTGTGACCACCACTAGTTTTTCAATCTACAAAAGTTTCCTCGGCTTGGACCCAGTCTCCAACTAGGTAGGTTGCTTTTTTCAGTTTTGAAATTAAAACTTTAGAGGCTACATTTCTAAGAAATAAATATATGGCGCAACAGGTGCCTATAGGCAACCTAGGCATAGCTTCTCACAACCATTCGTTTGTTTGAGTTTTTATACAAATGGAAGGGACCTGCAATTTTATGCCAAACGGCTGAGTTTTAGAAGCTTTTCCTTGAAATTCATACTCTCGTGTGTCAGACATTGGCCTGAAGTGGCGTAATGGAAACAACCTTGAGATGTAATTTGGGATTGAAGCTATAGAAGTTTTATCACTATAGCCACAATCGAGAAGAATGATTTCTTATCCAATTGTAAGATTTTCCAGATTTTGCAGGAATCGAGCTTGCTCCATCTTTCATTTGTTGCCATTAATATTTTGTTCCCAATCGTCTATTTTAGATTACAGGGAGAATCATTGTGGAGTCGGCCTGGTTTAGTTCGAGAGAGGACCCCTTTCTTGCCACCTAATCAGCTTTTTCATTTCCAGAACTTTTGTCTGTGCTCGGGAACTCAGCGTAGTCTTACGTTGTGCTGCGAACCCGTATCTCTTTGCGACAGCGACTTACAAGCTTTGATTTTAACTCAACGACAGAGATTCCTTTTATTGCCACTTGACTATCAATGAAAACGGTAATATTTGCATGAGGTATTGCCATCATTGCAACCAGTTTAGCAGCTGTTGTCACTGTCAGTACCTTAGCTTGGAGTACGCTGCTGTAGTCGGAAAGTCTGATTGAACTGGATAGTCCGAGACTCTCTGAGTAGATACTGGCGCCAACGCCGACCTCCGTCTTTGATCCATCCATACAGATAGGTATGGTTGATCCGATGGATAACGTTTGATCTTCGTACCATTCGTCCCTTCGAAACACGTGGTAAATAGTCTTGTAAAATCTAGCCGGGGAGTAGTGTAGTCCGTTTTCTACACTATTGCCCATGTATTTGTTCAGAATTTGTGCATGACCTGTCCGGCTGTTTTTGGTCTGAAGGGCGCTGTTTGCACCAGATTCCTGTACGAAAAGGTCTATAAGTTTAAGATTATGTATAGCCTCTAGCTCGCTTTAGAGATGGTTCTTATTGCCACTGTGGCCTGTGGTGCCAATAAAGGCCATTGTTTGAATCTTTGTCATGATTCCAAGGTTGATGGTCTCGGACAGCGCTTTCCAGCAGAATAAACTTTCTTTCTTTAATGTTGATATTTCGGTTTAATTTCCGATCTATGATGACTTTCAGGTATTTGTGTTTATCGGAAATTGTTAGCGGAATCCCTTCAATTGTTGCCATGCTAAATTCCGGAATTGTCCGTTTGTTGGTAAAAAGAACTAATTCCACATTTGTTTGCCCAGGCCATGGACAGACCTCTCTTGAATTGTTCACTGATAGTGGAAAGGAATTTTCCTGTCGCGAGCAGTGGTAGCTACATATGTCGTCGGCATACATATGCAACTGCTTTAATTCCACTAAATTCTAGTTTAATCAGGATCTCGTTTCGAATTCGGTTTCTATCTATTGCGGCTTTTCTGATGGCTTCTTGGCTTCGATGCCACTGGTCTTCAGCACTTGATGCTGGCTGCACATGACTTCTCGAGAGGTTGAGAGGAGACGCGATCGGCAAAAGTTCTGGCAGTTTGTTGCGTTTGTAGGTGTTCGTTGTTGTGGTGTCTGGGATATCCGCATACGTAGATACCTTGGCTACAACAAGGTAGTGATCCGAGTCTATGTTGGCCCCTCGGAAAGTTCGGACATCTAGAATACTGGAGGAGTGCCTTGCGTCGATCGCAACATAGTCAATTTAATTGACGGTTTGTTGATCTGGTGAACGCCATGTTCCTATGTGAATTTTGAGGTGAGGAAACCGTGTACTAGCTATAGTAACATTACGTCCCGCAGCAAAGTCAATTAGCCTAAGTCAGTTTCCAGACGTGGTGTCGTGTAGGCTGTGCTTTCCGATTGTGCTAGCAAAGATGTCATCCTTTCCTATTTTGGCGTTAAAATCAACTAAGACGATTTTAACGTCGTACTTAGGACATTGCTCATACGTTTTGACGAGGAGCTCATAGAAACATTCTTTTGTAGCATCGTCTTTATCTTCTGTGGGGCCGTGAGCGCATATCAGGCTGATGTTGGCGAATTTAGCCTTGATGCGGATAGTTGTAAGGCGTTCACTAACGTGTCGATAGCTCAAAACTTCTTGCCTAAGTCTGCTGCTAACAACGAATCCGCTGCTTCCGTTCTCTGTTGCAATCACCGTAGTAGATGTCACAGGTTTTCATCCTTCTTTTGCCGGTCCCATCTCACTGCACCTCCTGGATGGCGGTGATTGTAGCAGTCTAGGGCCTCCGCTAATTACTCGGCTGCACGCGGTCTATTCAAGGTTCGAAAATTCCACTTGCAGATCCGAAAGACATTGACTTTTTTTCCTTTTTCCATCCGTATCCAAGGCTTTTGGTTGCTTCGTAACAATTAAATTTCTTCCGTGGTTGGGTAGTTAGCCCCACGCTGGAGGAACAGGCCTTAAAATGTCCCTAGGACATCGGGTCGGATACCCCGTTGGCAGTAACCCACTTCGGGGATATACAGTGACGGCAAAAACATTCCGGATTTTTTCTTGATCTTGATATGTAATATTTTTCTTAACATCAAGGAGAAATCCTTTAACTTAATACAATTAATAATTTGATGAATTCCATTAGAAACCTTTATAGTTACCTTTAAAATATAATACCTTTACAATATACCTAATATAAGGAAAATATTATAGAAAAAATTCGGAATGTTTTTGCCGTCACTGTAAGTGCTGCCGTTGAGCATGCCGCTTTAAATGGCAGCAGAGTTTGACATGTGTCAAATGCCAGCGCTACCAACTTGAAACCACGAAATGAATGACCCGTATATAAGAAAGCCAAACCTTAGGCTGTTGCAGTTTTTAATTTTTGTGTAAAAGATAATTAATTTTGGTAAACTCTTCTAAACTCTTCTTATTACTAAATAAAGACGCAATTTCATTTTAAGCTGGTAGATCGTCTGATTTTCTGGCTGGTCTGTTCCGTTGAAAAGCAACTCTGCAAGAATTCTAATTTGTGTCTATCTTTTTCCATTTAACTTATGAATAGAATCAAACACTTTTGGTTCGGCCGTTAAAAAAAACCCACTCCCTTGTAAAATAATATAATCATCAGACCAAAATATTTTTTTTCTATTTAATAGATTCAATCAGAGTGGAAACTATGTTTCATTTCATCGATCTATCAGTTCATTAAGGTTTATGTTTTGTTTTATTACAATTTAATGATCAAATTTAAAATTCATAGAGATCATAAAAAAAAAATTAGTTCCCAAATAAGCAGCACATATTTTGTAATGAATTCTGGCAATGTGATCTCACATCTTTAAAATGTCCAAATTCTGAAATGATTTCCACAAAAGTTGTTGTATTTTTTTTTTTTGGTGTGGTTCTCGAGCCATCAAAGTAATGGACTTTTATTTTCTCGATGAAAGGCAGAAATGCATTTTGCAGTTTGCTCGTTTCGTTCTCACAGATACCGTTTTAACCGGATGAGATGCAAAATCTTCAACTAAATACGAATTTAACTTTATTATGGAGTAAGGAAGGAAAATTTATTAATAACTTGCATTTCAGATATTACGTTGCATGCGCTGCTAAGAAGATGAAGACAAAGTGAAGCAAACATTTATGCAGCAGTTTTACGGTCCAACCAAGGTCAATGACAATGAGGAGAATGAAACGATAATTTTATAAGGATATTCGTATATTCTTGTGTAACATTTAGAGATGGGTAGAGAATATATGTGACCGGGATATGGGCATACGAATTTAATTGAATTTATACATGAAATTAAGCAGGTATTTCAGAAAGTTAATTGCAAACCGAAAATGGAGTATTATATTCAGCAGAATAACTAGTATTTAGTATTATTTTGTTGGTTGACAGGGATGCTAAGTGACAAACGAGCAATTTTTTATGAGTGTGCCCATTTTTGACAGGTTGAATGAGGTCATATCAATCATTTAAGAAATCCTCGAATACTAAGGTACGCAAATGTGTTGTAGATGTTTTAATTTTGTCGTGACCTTGATTTTTTTTTTCTTATAAATTATCGACTCCTTAAATGTACCATATAAAAAAATTACTTAAGTAATTCGCCTCTCCAAACATGTTTCACGGTTTGTTATACAAATTCTGTACCAAAATTTAAGTCTCGGGTAAATCCCTTCCATTCACACAGAACACGCGTGGCTGCGAGAATTTTGGCCTTTTTTGGGCGATTTTTTATTCTGAGTTTTTTAGGTAATCTTTCATTCAGTTTTGGGTATTTTTGCATAATTTTTTTGGACCTTATTTGATTATATAATTGGGCCAACATTTTTGGGTAATTTTGAAATGGTCGGTTTTGGGAAATTTGTTTGCATAGCCGCCGGTCGAATAAGTTAAGTTGGTCTAAAACTAGCTATACTCCCAAGTCTGAAAAATGTATGACATTCCCGTAAACGTCTTTGAAAAATTCGACAAATTTTTAGCTTTATGTCTCATAATTCAGATAAATTTACAACAGGACAGCCTACTAATCTTTTATATAATTTATAAAAAAAAATACCTTACCAACTTCGATAGCTATATAATTTTTGAAGATAATAATTGCCTTCAAATAAATGTTCCCCAAAATGCTGAACTAGGATTAATTTTAGTTTAATTGTACAAACCTTTGTGGGCGCAGTAGCGAAGTAGTTAGTGTGCTGGACTACTGTGCGAGGGATCCCAGGTTCGATCCCCGGAAAAACACAAATTACATCTTAAGGTTTTTTCTACTGCGCCACCTCTCGCGAAAGTCTGACAAACATCCGAGAGTATGACTGTCCTGAAAAAGCTTCTCAATTCAGCCGTTCGGACTCGGCATAAAATTGTAGGTCCCTTCCATTCGTCCCAAAAATAGAAACTCACACAAACGAATGGTTGCGAGAAGCTAGGCCTTGGGTGTCTACCGCCTGTGGCGCCACCTATTTTATTTTTTACAAACCTTTATTCATAAATTTTTTTTAAACAAAATGTACACCTAATCAAATTTCTAATTTGTTTTTGTATTTTTGTACTGCTCAATATATATTCACCCCTATCGCCAATAATATTTCTCTGGGAATGTTTCCCATTCAGCAATTTGATTTACATTGCTGACAAGGGAAATATTTCCATCCGAATTTATTCACGATAATGTTATATAATGTTTTCAGTATTAGTTCCAAAGGTGAAACTGAAGTGCACGAGTGCTACCAGACTTTCAAAGTAGTTTGGTTAATTAATTATTGATTAGCTACTACATGCCGAAATCAATTTTATTAACACATATTTAATATTGGTCCAATATTTCATTCCACTAGAAATTTTATTTGTTTTTATTACTAAAATAATATAACCAAATTATGTACTATTTCTTTTTTTATCTTTTCAGGTAAGTCCATATTAATTCTTAAAATAATCGTAAGTATTCACCTACGGGACAACTTCTAGACTCTAGAGAATATCTATATTGAAGATTAAATGAAATAAAATAGTATATACAAAATCAGCTGAACACATTCCGCGGTACTAATAATCATTTTTAGTGTCCAGGCTAACTTTTACGAAGTTACATTGACGAAAATATAAATATCAATTGTGACCGCCAAAATATTTAAGTTCAAGATTAAAAATGATTATTGTTAAGACCCAATATCATTATGTAACCGTTTATTAACTTATTTGAGCCATGTCATCGGTTACTGTGAAACGATCTTATTTTTAATGTCGCTTTTTATGAAAATTAATTAAATTAATTTAAATGAAAATTATTTGGTGATAATAGTTTAAAAAACTAATGAAATGCTTTTAAAAGTACATATACTGCACTAAAAAGCAAAAAAAAAAAAAAGAGATAAAATAATAAATAAAAATTAACCAATAAATTTTTAAGGTTTATCCTGCAACGGGCTTAGAGTAAGCCATGTTTGTGTAGTCTACACTCAAATAATATAATACATAACTACAAACATGGCTTACTCCAGCTAAGCCCTTTCCAGGATAAACCTTAAAAATAGATTGGTTAATTTTTATTTTTTGCTTTTTAGTTCAGTACTTATAAAAGCGTTTCATTAGTTTTTTAAACTATTACTATTTTATTTTTTTATTTTTTAGTGGAGTTTAATTATCTACCTACCTACCTACATACTCACAAAATCTTGTTTTTTTGTTACTATTATTTTATTGTATTGTCATCAAAACTGAACCAGCATTCAAAAAGTCAATGGACATAATTCACGACAGGTATAATGTGATTGTTTTTACTACGCGTATTATACCGACACACTTTCCATATCTGCATATCTCAAATATTATGGTAGGTCTACACTGAACCAAATTTGGTAGTGATATTGACAAAAATGTAGGTAGACTTGAAGAAATGGTGATCAATATAAGGTCAACACCTCCTGTCCGTTGTTTTGACAAATACTTTGTTATATTGAAGAAATATTGTAATTTTGAAAAAAATTCATTAAATTTTTCGTTACGGTGTTAAATCCACAAAAATTTGTTATAGTGATAAAAATTCATCATTCTATCATGTTCTTCATTTAAAAAAAAAATTCTTCAAATTGAAAATACTTTCTTCAATTCGACGCATCGTGGCACTTTAAATTAATGAAACTTTCTTCATTTTTACGTATTATTTCTTTAAATTGAAATTTAATTCTTCACTTCAACTCTTCACTTTATTGATATTGAATAAATATTCTTCAATTTTACGCATCGTTTTTCTTCAAATTAACTTACTTATTTATTTAAATTAATGATTTCTTTCGTCAGTTATCGCTTATTTTTTCCAAACTCTCAACAAAACAAAAAAGAAACACTTTTTACAGTCAAAAACTTTTATTTTCTTAACATTAAGTAAATTATAAAGTTGGAATTTTTTTGTAACTTACATCTATACATATTTATAAGAGAATATACTTGAAGATGTTTTGTGGCATGCTTGGATTTAATGAAAGTCGGCTTGGATAAAGGATGTTACAAGCTCCTAGCTAAACTTGGAAAAATTAAAAAATTGAAAATATTAAAGTTATTAAGAAATACAAGGACGTTCTTACCGTTCATTTATGGTGATCATTGGCTGAATTTTCTTTTTCTTGTTGCATCTCCTCCGCACATACCCAACGGTTGATCCAACTAGGAGAAAGCTAGCCTAGAAAAGCATGTTGCTTTTTGGGGAAAAAAAAATATTATAATTAAAAGTGAACTTTTTTTAACTAATTTTTTTAGCAGCGAATATAGGTAGAAGGATTTATGTAATTATGAAAAGTATTTCTATATTACTTACGTTTTTCTTATACAAGTGTGTTTGAGAAACACCTCCAAGCGTTTGCAAATAATTGCTGTACTTTAATTTTTAAATTCTTTATTTCGACTTCACTTTGACAATTCACTTTCTAGAATAAAACTTATCACTTCGAGCGCAAAAGCGAAGAATAACATTTTAAAGAAACTTCTTCAAATTGATGAAAAACCCATAAGATTCTAAAAATATGTTATGAAAAATTGTTGATTTGAATAACTGATTTTTCTAAAAATGAATAAAATATTTTCTTCAATATCACCTACGGGATTTAGTTCACTCAACGATTTCAGTTTGTCAATATGACGAAATTTCATACGTTTGAATAAAATACTAAATCGGACAGAATTTGAAGAAATTTATTGATTTTGAATATTCAATTTTCAATAAAACAAAAAGTTTTATGAAAAATTGTCGATTCGAATAATAAATTCTTCAAAGATTGACAAAATATTTTCGTCAATATGACCTACGCGATTTGGTTCAGTGTAGGTATGTACAATTGTGCATCCATTCCCTACATAAAATTCAACTACACCATACATATGAGCATTCTGAGTAATGCTGCCAGATATTTTCACCAGAAATCGTAATTACTAGGTTTCAAAATCGTGAAAATACGATTTTGTTGGAAATAAAGAAAAACAAAACAAAAACACAGAAAAACGTTATTGTACTTAAATTTATTACAACATAAATTATTTTGGATAACATTAACATTTTTCGAAACGTAACATTTCTAATTATTATTAAATAATAAGAAAAAAATCTTATCTGTATACAGTGGCCGGCATAAGTATTTTGACAAAACTAAAGTTAATTCTGCTCATAATTTGAACTTACTTCATGTAAATTTTGGCATCGATGGAAAGGTCATTAAAATTCCGTTGGAATGATACACAACTTTCCTTAACCCATTAAGTACCCATTGAAAATTTAGAACTTTTGTAAAAGTCTACTTTTTTGACTTTTCCTCGGTCCAAAAAAAAAAAATGTTTTGAAGCAAAAAGTTTCTTCAAACAATTCTAATAGTGACTGCAAAAATAAATTTTTAAAAATCTCTTCGCTAATATTTTTTATGATTTATGAAACAATATTCGAAGGCAATCTAAATTCATCATTAAGGTATTTTATGACTCAATCAAAAGCAAAAGAAAACATCAGGCAATATGGCCGAATGTGTTACTGCTCAAAATGACACAGTTTGTTCCATGAATGTACACTTACTGTACACGTACATTTACTAAACAAGCAGTATTCATATTCATTAGCATTAAGCAGAACTACAGACGGGCGGGTTTTACTTCACCTTCACATTTTTAGAAGATATTTGGAAAATTGCAAATGAATTTTTTTATTCGATAAATTTGAAAAATCTTGGAATTTTATGCTTTTTTTAGCTCAAAAATCGTGGAATAAGTTTTAAGCCCTAAAATCGAAAAATACGATAAATCGTGGAATCTGGCACCGCTGATATCTGAATGCCCGAAACAGTGATAATTCTATTTTTAGAACGCAAAACTACCCTTCCTAAGAACAACTGCAATCGAGATAAAATTTTTTTTTTCTTTTGGCCAAATAATATATATTTTCAATTTATTATATCTCTCCCTCTGGATGGACCAGAAAGATAAATGTTAGCTCAAAATACTCGGTGAAGTATTGCCTAACAATTAAAAGAATTTCTTGAGTTGACCTATATAGATTTATGAGTATAATGGCAAGTTGAGCGTAGGAAGGTCAAAATAAAAAAGTTTGCACCCCCTTGCACCTCCTACAAATTCTTTCTAAATATTGCAATGTCTTCACAACCTAACCAGCATGGAAAATTTCAAAGTTCTAAGCTTAGAGGAAGTGGTTCATATTTGACTTGAAGGTTTGAGCATAACAAATTGTTCACGAAGTTAAGTAAAAGCCTTTAAAAAATGAAGATTCCGACTCACTGATCATCAACGCCCAGCCTAAACCCTTTGCTCTAGAAAACTAAAGCACAGAGGTTCCCTTTATGATGTATACAAGCACTAAGGAAGGATTTTTCGAAATTCAACCCCTAAAGGGGTAAAAGGGGTTGTCAAAGTTTGTATGGAAACATTTTTATTTCTCAAACTCGGTTTGTGTACTCTATTATAAGAAATAAAATTAATTTCTCCAATTTTGGAAAAATTTGCTTGGGGTCTGAGTTATTGCCGATGACCCCTTTTAAGGGGGCCTTTTTCAAAACTCACGAACCGTTCCTCGTATAAATTTGAAACGTTGTAATACGTGCCAACCTCTGTCGCCGTTGAATTTGCTTATCGCTTCATCTAACTGCAGCGTACGTAACTCCAAGGATGTCCAAGCGGAATTCTGTAGGAATGGGGTCATACTGCTAGAAAGTGGGTGCTACACATCCTCACGATCTTGCTAGTTGCATATGTTTCACAGTAGAGGAAGATCTGGGCGGTGTGGAATATAATTAAGGATTTGTCAGCAAAGACATATGTTTTGTCCCATAGATAATGGCTCTAAATGCTATAGTATGATTTGTGTTGAGATGCCAGTGCTTCACTAACAAATATTGATCATATACCTAATCTTTGATCTGTTTTCTCCAATAGGGCGTTAAACGTATTTTTCAGAGGTGCTAATTACTCCTTATGTACTTTCTTAGGTAGGTCTCCTGGCGCGATATATAAATTTAAAAGAGAGCCCTAACTGACTGTGAAGGAATCTCTGTATACCAAATCCTGAGGACTGCGCGAGCGAACGATTATACGACTTTGACTATATAGCTGTAGAACATGACAGCGTATGACCTAGGCCCTTGGTGTAGTAAAAACCAACTTTTATTGATTCATTATTTGTTTTCAAAAAAGACAAGGTCAAGTTCCGCGAATCATGACTTTTTGTTTCTAACCTTGAATGTTAAAAATAAATAAATTCAGCCCAATGGCACGATCAGTATTTCATTAACTATACATCGCATAGCTACAAGATGTTAATAGCAAAAATTGGGATAGTATCTATCCGATACCTTTTATTAGGGATCAAGTTAACAACAAATCGTTTAACTATTCAGCGAACAGCTGACTTTAAAATCAAAAGTTGTCAAATCAGCTTCAGTTCAGTAGCTCACTCTACAAATATTGTTCAGCTCATGAATCAAGGTGACTTGACTATGCTTTTAAAAGGTATAGGAAACATAAGATTGAAGAGTTTTAGCATGTCGATCTCTCCGAAATTGTAGCAACCCTTAAAGCAAAGAGATGCAAAGTGTACTTTCTACAAAAGAACTTGTTGTACTTGTTCGTCTGACAAGGATGTGTGGTCCCAAATTTGGGAAGTCGGTCTAGGCAAACAGAAGACATAAACTCTCGCAAAACTTTTTATACTACCATCAAGGGATTAGTGGGTGAAGATTGAGGTCCAGGAGGCAGTCTACTAAGGTATTTATGTATAACAGATAATATATTTCGAGCACCTATTTTCGTTTCGTTTTATGCATCTGTCAAAAAGCATCCTTTTCCATAACAGAGGGTCTGCCAAGACAAATACTTTTCCTATGGGTTTGTTGACAAAGGAAAGGTCACAATTGTTCGCCATGAGAGATGCGCAATAGCTTCTATTGTATTGTATGGCAGTCTAGCAATTGTCAGTTCGTCAGTGAATGCTCAATGCTGTGAAAACGATGAAGAAGAAATATAGAACAAAAATCGAGGTGAATGGAGTTACCCTCGTAGCGATTGACAGATTCCAAATGATCATTGATTAATCAAGTACCTAATAATAATTTTTTAAAAAAATATTTATTATTTCCACTGTTGTTCAAGTATGTTTAAAGACTGTCTATTCACATTTCGATCGGTAAATATCGAGCTAATACTGAGCCTAGATCAGGTGTGGTGATCGTCTACTGATGAGCCCACCTACGACATCGGGGAGAAGACATTTTTTGGAGTAGAGGCCACTCAAGTTAACAATTTGGATGACTTATATTGAACTCAAATATGTATAATCATTTCATGAGTTTTTTATGATATAAAAGTAATTTGTAATCCGCATTTTGTTTAAAAGATACAACATCCATTAACTGCTACGAAATACCCATCTACATCCATTGAACGGAAGTCACCCAGTAACTATTCCAACGAAAAGTCAACAAGTGAACATCTCTGGGGGAAAACCCGATACGACAATTTCCAATACCATTTCCATTTCCATCCAACAGAAGCAAAAACTTGTATATCATTTCGCTCTACTCAGGCTCAAGTACTTGAGAAATATTAAGGAGGTGCGTCTTGCATGCTATACGTGCGTGCATTCGCCTATCTCTCCATTAAATCATACTACACCCAAACCCAACTGTGTTTGCTTCTTTTTCTTCTGTTTCGTATGTTTTTCTTATTTAGGCGAACAGGTCTTGTGATTGTGATTGTGACTGTGAGCCGATCAAGCATGCACGATCCTCAACAAAAGCCAAATCCACATCCCAAGCCCCCAGCAAGATAGATACCGAAACCGAACAACAAAAAATTGGTTAAAAAAAAAAACTATCTATTCCTCTATATGTTGTGTCGTAAATTTTGTCTGTGTGTTGTAGGTATTATTTTATTATATGGCCGAGAAGATACACTCACTCTTAGCGCGTCGACCATTGAAATTAATTTTCATTCAACAGTCTCTGCGCGACTCTCAGTTCTCAGTCTCAGTCTTCAGTCCATTTTCGAACTCTCAATGGAGACGAACGTTTCGTTAACGTATAACAACGTCGACGCAACGTACTAAATTAATCGACTAAAATTTAGTTGCACTTCGAGTATCTCAGACGACTGAGCCAACCGAGCCGTGTTCCAAATTTGATTTATTTCGCGCATAGATACAAATTTTTTGATAATACCTCAAAATCAAAAACTGACAAAAAAAATCCCTGTATAGTTTGTGCGATAGAAAAAGAGGCAGCACAAACGAAAAAAAAAATAACAAAAAAAAAGTATCTACAACGAATTGTTAATTTTTATCCGTAGAAATATACCTGAAAGTGATTACAAATGATCGCGCGAGTTCTTGTTAATAAAAACTCATCGAAACGAGTTAAAGTTTTTTAAATAAAAATATATTATATATACCAATTTGAAAGGTGAAAATAAATAATAAAAAAATAAATATTATGTTTCCTGGTGAAATGTGTTTATATTTTGTGAACTTTGCACAATCTCCTCCTTCTCCAGTGAAAAGACATCAAGTTCTATAATAAAAAAAAATCCTACTTGCTACTCTATTCAAATTAAGATTGTCGTCTCGTCTGGTGGATTTATTTTTAAACTAAACAAATTCTACGAATTTCTTAATCTTAATTCGAATAAATACAATAAATTCCGAATTATACGTGTTCTCGTTTTGTGTGTGTTATTCTACTTAGTTAACCAACTGACGTGACGTCTGTGATGTGGCAGAGAGAAGAACAGCATTATCATTCCTTGTGTCAAAATATTATTAAGTGAATGTTTACTTAAAGTATCTCTAGCTAGGTACTTATTTTTATTTATAGCTTTCTATTATAGATACTGAATTTATGTGTATACGCAGATACACTTGACCGGTCTTACTTGTAGGTATATACGGTTGGCATTGAACCTAGTTTTGTTTGTTTACGAATTAAGGTGATAATACCTTTTATCGGTGAAGTGATTGAACTATTATTATAATAGGTGTGCCTGTGCCTGTGCCTGTGCCGTTTCGTTTGAAGTTTTTGGGGTGCCATTGCCATAATGTAATTTCTGTGGAAAGCAAGAGTTTTATGACAGCTTTCTAGAATATTCATTGTTTTTATTTTTATTTTTTTTAAATGCTATCGACTTCTCTTGACATAGTTTCTAAAATTATTTGTCCACATTGTCGACTAAGAGTCTGTTTGAATTGAAAATGAAATATGCATCGAAATACATTCTAATTTTCTTGGGAATTGTGGCAAAGTGTCAAGAGAAAATTTACAAACATTTTCGATGGCAGAAAAGTACTTTAAAATTTAAATTTCAATGAATCAGAATTCTTAGTATTTATGCGAATTAGCACGTAGTATCTGGTACTTGTTGAAACAAGTCATCAAAATTGTATTGTGATAGATGATGCCTTTTTAGTGCCACATTTTGGGACTTCTCCAATTTTTTTAAGCACTAAATGAATTAAAAAGAAAATATGCAAAATTCCCAAAATTAAAAAACGTGAATTGAGTGAAATGCGGCCTCCCCACTGATTTATCATCAAACTTCTCGTTTCAACGGTTGAATTCTGACGGTACATTTTTAGTGTATATACAGTATAATCTCGATCGAATTTTTATTTTTTAAGTCTTCAATATTTCGTAATTTCGAAAACCTCGATAATTCGTAATAAACTCTAAGTTCCTTGGTATTACGATTTATCGGGATTGTACTGTATTTCGAATATATTGCTCTTGGTTTTCCTCTGTCAGGGAATGAACTTTGTACCGCCAATTGACCAAGTGCCTACGACTTGCGATGAGCACTAGGCCACAAATTGCTGAATAGAACAGAGAGGATGACAACCATAATGCATTCTTTTGTCACTTCTATTGTTTTGTATGTTTCTGAGTCTTCTCTCCTTTGACAGTGGACAATTGTTGCGAAGAATATTTCGTCAAATCCCATTTTTTTCCTACCTCGGATTCCAAGATCTCTACCTATAAGATCGTCCTCTATTTGGGCCCATGACGGCTGGATCAAGTCTGACATCTCTTTTCTTGCCTCGATGATTAAGAGTCGGTGGCAGAAGATCAAGATATATGGATGGTCCTCTTGACCATCCTACAACCGCGACTCTTCTGAGGGATACACGGGATATTGAAAATGATATTGTCGAAAATTCTGAGGTCGTGTGTTTTTTTAAATCCGTCCGAAAAGATTTTGCTGAGCATCGACTACCGTCCATCTCAATTATAACTAAGTCTTCCTTGTGGCTCGACCCTGGCCCACACAAATGTGCCTCTCGTATTGAAATACACTCCTGCGTTATGTGGATGCGTCATATCTGGATCAGTTTTGCTGAGATCTCGAACATGGCCACAGAGCTCCTGACGATGAATGACGTTTTCTAAAAAAGTGGTGAGCCTTCAATGTGAAAATTTGGTCGAAAGCCCCACTGATACGTGCCGATTAGTGTTTGCTGAATGGCTTGAAATGTTCCCCACAGATTTCACAGCGATATGTTTTTGCACATATCGCTTGCATGATTGCAGTAGAAACTAATGGAGCTGGACATGCTGTCACGCTGGACATGCTTCCACGAATACCTGGTTGATGATTTGATGCACGCACCTTACCAAAACGCCATTTTCGTATTTGAAGAGCTTCGCTTATTCATTGTCTGGACGCCACAATTCATTTCTTTCCTATGACTCTCTCTATATGATTTTGCAGCAGCTGATGGAATGACTACTTCAGTAAATCTTCCATTCCCCGCACTTCGGTGACTAGGTTTACTTCACTATCTAAAAAAAAAAACCTGCGTTGCGGTCTTGAAGCCGACACTCGGGGGGCTTGGCTGCCTTCTAAAATCTCCGGAAATTGTTTTGTTTGCAAGACTATTCGAACTGAAATCGAATCTTATTATCAGTGAACAAGCAATAAGGGATGTGCTGGCCTTCAGAGGGCAACAAAGCCCAAATCAATTTGGAAATAACTCCCGAAAAAATCTCGTACAATTTGTTGTTGCAAAATTGTTCCACATTTTGGGTGTTATTTCTTTGGCAGGGGTCGATTTTATGACAAGCAGTAATGCTTAAAAAAGTCCAACAGTGACCCCTAATGGGGGGGTTGCAGGGGGCAGCATGCTGAAAACTGAAAATGTTTCTATTGGATTTATTTGCATCTTGTTGTTTATTTTTGGGTGCATTTTGGGTGGGTGCTGGGTGTTATTTCTATATCAATTTAGGCGTTATCTCCTTGGCCGTTATTGCCTAACGCCTTCTCTTGTTAGTTTCAATTTTGTTTTTAAGCAACTACTATGAATTTCAAGCTTAGATTTTGGATCGCACCTGCTTCTCAGCAGTCTCACCGTGATGAAGTAACAAAGATGCAGACAAACATGCACTTAAATCTATAATAGTAAATGTAAATAAATGCAGTCCTCTAAATCGTTGAAGTCGCCTTTTATTGGGGCCTTTAAACAAATAAATATAAGTCTTATCATTCCCACTTTAACGCATCAGACAAGTGACTTATTATGTGTGCCAACAATAATAATACGTCGTAAATCCTTTTGCTCCGATCAATGTCTCAAAACATGTTTTACAACTCCATTAGTCATCCGTTTGGGCGGATGCGCAGCAGCAGTAATATCCTGCTATCTGTCAATCATGGGCATATTACACAACCTCCACACAGCGTGTCTCGCGTGTATTTGAGAATATATTTTCTTCCTTTTCTCGTTTGTTGTATTTGTCTTTCGCCAGAAAAGAAACCCAAAACCTATATAACATCCACATCTTGTACACTTACGCCTCTTTCTGCGTTGTCACTCGCTGCCATGCCACCAACCTACATTGAACTTCCTCCTCATGACATCGAATATACTCCGTATCGTCGTCGTTGTAACGAGGTAATCGAACGTTAAACTCACGTATATTACAAATGGAAGAGATACCGCGGGCATAGAGTATCTAGATGCAAATTACAAATGAAATATACTACAATGTTATGCGCTTAAATCCGGTCTTCATCCGTTTGTCTGTCCACACTTGCGGGTATATTTCCGTCCTTTCGATAGATACTTTCCGCCAGAGTCAGTGACAGTTCTCTATGTGGGCAAGGGTTTGACTTTGAACCCCTCTGTTCAAATGATATTGGCGACACATGGAATTGCTCGATACCCCACGCATAATTGCGTGTTTACGCGCAGCAACGACACGTCTCTTGTGAAATACTATCCGCTCCGCACCGATAGGCTACAGCTACAGGCTACACCATAAACAGTTGGGTGGGTAGATGAGATTGCTTCTATCTATCTGTCGGTCGTTTGCTAAAAGTTGCAGCGCACAAAACTAGTTTTACAATGTGGCACCTAGACTTTTTTATATTTTCTTGCTTTTTGGCTAAAATGTCAGCGAGGTTGTTTTTTTTTATTAGATATTTTTTGAACTCTGCTTTGAACGGAAAAGAGGTTTCCAACCATAATTGGTAAGACCAGGGCTATGACAGAGCACATTACCGGCTTTTTCTTATTATTTGCTACGCAAGTTACTAATACGCTTTGAGTTGGGGTTTTACATATACTTTACCTACTCGCTTTTGGTCATGCATTTGAAGACTGGTTTTTATGGTGAAATTATCTGGGACAGTATAACACAAGGAATGGATGTTATTAAGTCTTCCTCTGTCAGTTCTCCGAAGTGCGGTAAAATCAAGGTACATTGTTGGTTATTTCTTTCCAGTGAAATGAATTAAAATTAAATAAAAAAAATAGTGAAACGAAAATAAAAAAGAGATAAAATCAAGTGAAAACGGAATTTTATTTCTAATGAAAGTGATTTGATCTGAATTTATTGATTACGACATATTGTGAAATTAAAAAATAAAACAAATAAAAATTCAAGTGTCATCCTGGCTGCGATTACAGTTAACGACTTTGATCATCGTAATTTTTTAAATAATTACGCTCATCAACGAATAGCAACAGATTTACGACGAAGCCCAAAAATGGTTGTTACGTCGGCAAGGAACCCTATGCCGCCGACAAGATCGTCGCGATTGATTTTCCCAAGAAGTCATCAGGTAAATGGATGTTTTTTTTAAATTTAAAACTTGCAGATTTCTTATTATAAAATAGAAGGATTTTAATCGTCTAGGTAGATTCTAGGTAGTACACATTTTAGATTAAATTGTTAGTATTTGTACAGTAAGCAGACGAACCCCTCGTTTTCATGCTGAACGAACCTTTACCGGCTCAAAAGCACGACGCTCCCGGCCACCGCCGATTTTGTATCTTTGTACCATCTTGAATGTGTTGTTATCTCCGGAACCGGAAGGTACCAACGTTTCGTAAACTCTCTCATTAAGTGCTATACTGGCCGACTATACAGTCTACTACACTGATCTTGTCCCGAGAGTACTCCTTCACTCGCTGAGAAATCTTGGAAGACGTCACTATACAGAATTTCATTCGGCGTTAATGGCGGATCCTCGGGATGGACTGGAATGTGAGTCAGCGGCCGCCTATTAATCTCCCCTGTGCCTCCTTTAACGCATTTAGAAGGACGTCGTCGTGCTCCGAAGAGACACTCCTCTAAAAATACATCGATTCTTAATTTGATGGAATTGATAAGACGCTCTCATGTCCACGACTAATATGCCTTCATATTTGGCGCAGTACTCACCAAGATCAGCCTCCATCTCCTTAATGTCCTTCTCTAAGTGATTCTCGTTCAAACGAAGATGGGACCATTGTCTGTATAAAGGAACACAGTGACCAACCGGTTGATTAGAATTCGGCCAACAGCCATAGATATAGACTGAGATCATTGAGCACCTCGATTTACACTGCCCAAAATCGCTAGGCTGTGCCTCTTCTATATTTAACATGCATCCGTTCAAAGCAGTTCACACGGAGCAGAGCTTCCACAACTCGAAACCATTGAAGACATAAGATCACCAAAAGCCGTGGCTATGGAATTATTCTCGAGAAAATTTAAAATAGTGTAGATCAAAAATGGTCAGATATAGTCACAGGGTCACAAAGGCTCTGTGGCCTAAGTTACATCGGAATTAAATCTGTAGAATTATTAAAGCGCAGCAGATCGAAGTTACGAACGGCAATAAGGATTCTCTCCGGGCACTGTCTTCTAAGGAAGCACGCCATTAGACTAGGTTTAACAGAAACGGACACATAAAGGTATTGCGAAGACTTACATGTCGCAGAGGATATTACTCATCTCCTCTGTGAATGTCAAGCCATTGCTCGGTACAGGAGGAGACACCTGGGAAGGTACTTCTTCGACAATTTGGAGGAGGTTGGCCTCACTAACAAAATTGAAACAATTTTAAGGTTTTGTAGGGAAATTAATTGCTTTTGGGAATTGGTTTAGGTTTTTGACCGTTATGGTAACTTCAGGGATGGCGATGGGCCCAATATGGTTCCTAGTCCACTGTGATGAACTCAGACCCTATGCAACCTAACCTAACCTAACCTAAAGCAGTTCACACCAACGTGGGTAAAAGGTCTCAAGTCGAACGACTTCTCACCCAAGGTTCTTCCCATCTATTGTATTGATAGATGCCTCTTGTGTTGCGGCATGTGCTTTCGTTTGTCCTCTCTGTCGAACTAGAATTTTCTTATTGGTTTTCGGTTTTAACTCAGTATACGTGTTTTTGGGTTCAACAACAACAATTATTGGTAAACAAACACATTGACTGGAATTGTATGTAGATATTTTGAACCTCACAAAATATTCGTCATCAGATTATCTTAAGTTGTTTTTGGAAGACTCCCTGAAATTACGCCAAAAAGTGTTTTGGAAAATAATTCCGGCGTAATATTTTTGCAAAAACGCAAAAAAAGAAAAATTCACCAGAATGCCAGGAAATTACGCCATATTTTTGGAAAAAAAGCCAAAAAGTTAAATGGAAATTACGCCAAAAAAAAAATTAAATAAGGCCCCAAATCTGGCAATAAACCTAAGCAGGGGGCAGCATGTCCTCCCATACGGTTTCGTTTTTCGTTTGTGGTCTTATTTCACGTTTTTTGTGTTTTGTCCAAAACAATTTTTTGGGCGTTTTCTCAATTTTCTTAAATGGAAAAAATGCCCGAAAGAGTTTTGGAAAAAGTGACAAAATTAGCGGCATTTGTGTCAAAATATTTCGACGATTGTTCCTAGGAAAAAATGCCACAAATTTGTATGGAGGTTTTTGGGCTCTTTTTCCACTTTATAAATGTTGGCTTAATTTCAGGGAGCCTACTGTAAATAATTTGACATCTTATGATTTGACAGTATTTCTACCGGTTTTCGATTCTTTGTAATAGCGGTATAGGATTCATCGACAGAATTTTGGACATGGGTTCGACGAAGTTGATGAATTTTATCCTAATGGTCACTTTCGATGTCAAAATTTCTCACAATAGTTTTTCGACTTTGGATTGGTGCATTGGCTGTTAAAAATATTCCCACGTGACAGAGTTTGGCGGCATTTTGTATATCCGAACTATACAGATCAGTTGGTGTTGGCGTGTGTCCTTTTTTGTTGCATTTGGCAATTTACCTTTAGAATATATTTTTTTCAGTAACTCCAAAAATAAAATCATAAATTATTATTATACATCATTATCATTTAATAGGCTGCATGTTTTTTTGTCGAACCGATTGCGGTGCTATTTAAAAATCAATTTTTTTAAATATGGACCAAATGAAAGGTGAAGTTCCGTAGATGGTTTTCCGCATTGCATTTTTTTTTTGTTCTAAAAGAATACCTAAAAGAATAAAAAAAATGAAAGAAAAAAAAAACATTGCATATTAATACAAGTATAATAGAATATAACCAAAGAAAGCGTTGCATATTTATAGGCTAATATGGGAAAATATCGTTTACCTTTGTAATTTTGAAGATGTTTCTCATTTCAGTGAGAGTGGTTGTAATTGAATTCGAATTAAACAGAAGGGCATACTAGACCGCGTTATAAGACTCCTGTAGAGAGAAGGCGTGATCATATTTTTAGTAGAACATAATTTCAGATCCATTGGTAAAAATTTAATCGCAATTACAACAACCAACGCGTTCGAATGTGTCTTGGGTGACTCCCATAAAATTGTCTTCATCTTTAAAAATTATTAGATACATATTTACCTTTTTCTCTCGAAAGCGAACAAATGTTGGCCGCTAATTTTTCCAAGTTGTAATATTAATACATTAAATTTTATACATACGAGTATATTCAAACAAAAAATAAATGCCTTCCTCTGTCCTTCCTCTTGTCCCTAACCTGGTATTGTTCAAAAAAAGTTATTTGTTCTTAGAAAAACACACATTTTTTAAATATGAATTTTGTGACTAAAAAAATGTTACGTATACGCCTGAGAGTTTTTTTTTTCGTCCTAAGAAAATAATGATTTATTTTTGTTTTATTTTGACGTGTTCGGGGATTATTATATGCGGCAATAAATTCACTAACTGGGTCGAGAGAATATTATTCGCATTTGTTTTTATTTGATTTTTAAGAATCAATTTTTTCGACAACTGTAATATCGGGCAACATTTTACACGTAATTCAAATCTCTACATATAATAAAATTGTAGGTTTTTTGTTTGTTCCACTATCACGTAAGAACTAACCCGATTGATATGGTCTTTTTGGAAGAGGTAGGCCTTAACAATGAGCACCATATAGGCTTTATTTGGTTAAAAATGGGCAAAGGGGCGTGGCACCGCCCATACAAAAAAAAAATAATCAAAATCGTAAATCTCGAAAACCACCGAATCGATTGAGCTCAAACTTACAGCCAATCTTAGGTATTGGCACAGGAGTGTTGCTGTGAAGATTGGTCAGAATTGGACAAAGGGTGGCACTGCCCATACAAAAAAAAAAAAAACATTCAAAATCTTATACCTACTATACAAAAAACATGTTCCATGGGGCGAAATTCGATGACGCTATATATATCTCTATAACCGCTGGACCGATTTTCATGATTCTTTTTTATAGTTTGGTCTCATTTGTTGCATTTTACGAAAGAACATTATTATCTAAGACCTAAGCAATACAAGCCGGGCGGATACAGCTAGTTATAAATAAAGTCTAAGTAAAGCGATGACTAACTATTCATTTAGCGGCGACTTCTGTGGCAAAGCTTCGCCATCCGTGTATTGTTACAATTATATAAATGTACTAGCTGACCCAAAAGACTAAATTTAAGAAAAAAATTCTTTTATTTGTTGATTGTTTTGGGACTTTGTGAATAGCTATTGGAAATGTATAAGCAAAGTAAAAATTAAGAAAAAACCTCAACCAAAAGATTTATTTTCTAAAATTAAATTTGAAATCGCAACGAATCTCCAAATATTTTATTTATATTTCGATTGCAATGTCCTTGTTTTAATTGTTTGCTTGAACATCACCATTTCGTTCATTACAGTGCTGTCGGATGACACATGACATTTCGTGATTTGTATTTTTATATGAGAGGTGTCACGCCCCTTTGTGCATTTTGAGCAAATATACTTAAGAACCTATTCTTATGCCTATCAAATATACACACCAAAATTCATAAAAGTCGGTCGAGCCGTTTCGGAGGAGTGCGACCACAAACACAGTGACACGAGATTTTTTATAAATTAGATTTAAAAAAATTCATATCTTTCTAAATGGTTCTAATCTTTCGATATATCTAAATCTGAGAGTTATAGTATAAAGAGTATTAAGAGTTACAGATTCAAGAACATCAGCAGTGCATCGTTACAAATTGCTCTGTAACGCAACTAACGTTTAGTTCTATGTAACTAAAAACGCAACAACAAACCACCTTCATACTGTGATTGGGTTTGGTTCGACAGACCGATACCATATTTCGACAGACCGATACCATATAACTTCTTAATTCGAAAAGATCGTCGTCTTCAAAGTGTCAATATTGAAACTCTTTTGAAATGTCACTTTGAAAACTTTTGACGGCTTTATAGAGAAACTGCCTATCTCAACGAAACTCAGAGAATCTGTCACTAAATTTCTCCCTTTTCTGCTGTAATTTTGAAAACTTTTGACAGTTCAAAACACAGTTTCAGCTGTCACTTGTAAGACATACCAAAAATAAACCAATTTTCAAGTTGCAATTTAGCAAATTTTATTTATGCACAATACTGTCCATGCAAACAATTGACAGATTTTTATGTAATCCTATCTCCCTAATCGAATTTAAGAATTATGAGGTTTGGGACTGCTAACAAGTTCATTGATTTTCAAAGAAAACCAAACGGCATCTCTCTATATAGCTGTTTGCTTTGTGAATTATACCAGTGCCATGAATTGTAATGACAAATATGTTTCTTTGTTGACATAAGTCATTTGTTGTGGTCTAGAAATCTAATAAAATGTCAATTCAACCACCCAAACACTTAGTTAACAAGCCTTTTCTTAAGTATGACAAAGATATTTGTTTTGAACAAATAATGCTACGATAAGCAAACACAAATGTTAAGCTTTGCTTAGAATTACAGACTATACAATTTTAGTTCAGCGGAAAAGCGTGTTAGTAATTAATACAATTTCTCAAAGCAATTTGTTATAATAGAAATGCTTCCGAAAGGAAGTGCTGTCAAGTGATGATGGGCCGGAAGGTGTTGTTTAATAAAATGTCTGATCTAATTTAAGAGAATCGTGGATAAGTCATTATGACTCAGCTTCGAGGTATAGATTACTATCTGTCTTATCTTTTTAACTGTTTGTTCATTGGCTTTTTATGGGCTTTTGAATTTCGCATTATATTCCAGAAAGCTGCTGTTTATAAATAGAAAGTTGTGGACATTTAAGAGTTATCTGTTTGGGGGGGGGGGGGGCTATTTTATGTCTAGATTAACCTTTTTTGTTTTAAGCCACTTAAGCTAAGTGAAGTAAATCTGGTAAGTCCCTTCCTTTATGTAAAGGGATGAATAATTTTTTTAAAAGGTATTCCAATTGAAATTGAAACACACCCAAGTTGAGCAAACGAGCCAACTGTCAAAAAATTATCACAAGGACACATGAAAATTTCTAAGACAATACTGTCGTCGAGTATGTCGTGACATCATTCTATGTATACTTATAATAAAACTGTAGGAATTGTTTTTGTCCACTAAAAGCGCGAAAACTACTGGACAGATTTCAATGAAACTATTTTTTAAATGTTTCTTGAGACTATGAGAATGCTATAGGCTATGTCGTTTATAGTCTCGTCCTTTGGAACAGTTTTTAGCCAAAATGTATTTTTTAAAGTGTATGGCGATCCAATACTTTTATTCGCAGATGGTTATATTTTGAGCTATCATTTACTTTCTACTCCATCCAGAAGCTGACAAACAATAAGTTAAATATGTTAGTTGATCAAATGCGAAATTAATGCTAAACCAATAATTTTCTGTTGTTGCTCTGCTTTGAGGTGGTGGGTGTAAATCGCAAGCATGATGTGATGTGGCCTATGTGCGAGTAGGCTGCACGGTGCATAGCGCTTGGTAGAAAGAATTTTAGAGGTACATTGTGTTCGTTAATCATGCCATATTTTTTACAACAGTGTTGAAACTTTCAAGGCAATATTTTTAATGTTCATTTAGCAAATAATCTAAAGTGAAGTGAAAAACAAAAAAACGGGTGCTTTATTTTTCCGGTAATTCGTTACATTATGTCAATCATCGAAATTCTGTCTTCGCATTTCATTTCTTGCAAACTTTTTTAAAGTTCGTGTTCTCATTTAAAGTGTAATCTTAATTATTTGTTTTGTTTTTGCTAAAGACGAGCACGTGTCAGCTAGTCTCTTAATAAACTCGGTAGCTAATTCAAATACTTCTGTTTCTTTGTATCGGAACGGGAAGAAAAGAATTAAGGTTCCCTGACATTGATGTCCGCTGTGTGCAGATAATGGTGGATTGAATTGTTCAGACTCGGAGGTTGCCATATATCCGCTTACCAATCTACCTTAACCTATGTACCTAATTCAAGGTATGCGACACCGCAGGGTAACCGCTGGTGTAACAAACAAACACTCTACCTACTACACCATGGCCACCGTCGAAGACATGACACTTTAATGAACTTTAATAAATGTGTGAAAAAAACGAAGAATGGTGTCAGTGAGATATCGTCCGTTGGGCCTATCGCTCATTTAGAGAATAATTTCTGGACTTGTTGAGTGTATATGCTTGGAAACCCAGACCGATCAAAAATATTCATGGACCTAGAGAGTTGCTGAATATATACTGCTAGGTTCCACATTTCACTTTCACTCGAAATGAAATCGGAAATGAATTTTTGTGTTCTACATTTCACTGTATTCGATTTGGATTTCAAAATTTTCGGAATTTGAGACAACGTGAAATTGTGATTTCGAAAAAAATTCGCAGTTTCCGAATCGCTCGAAATGCAAACACTGAAAACGAATTCACTTGATTTGCAATTTCGATTTCACTCGATTTCTGGAACCTAGCTGATAGTTGAATATTTTTCATAGAGTATTGAAATTCAAAACCTTCCATTATAGGAAACATGTTTAATGCTAAAAACGGCTAAAAACGTAAACGTACTTTCAAAAAAATCGTCACAAAAACTTTAACTTACTATAAAGCAGAGAAATATTTACAGTAGTCGGTCTTTTGTCGGTGGCCGGGTCGAATAAAAACTTGGAACATAACCAAACCTAATAAAGTCCAAAGACCGGCATGAATAGCAACCACAGGCGCTCTATTGTCAACACCATCGGACGCCCTCACAGTCTTTCAGCATTTTTTACCTTTAGACCTTCACATCACAGCAGACAGCGCAATCAAGCTCCGAGAGCCGGGGTGCTGGTCTACGATATCCGACGGCTATAGCAACATTCTGCTTTTTCTATCAAGAGAACTCGTACGGGCATCAACGGATTACATTGATCCCTTAACTCTTTCACAACTCCGATGAAAAGGATCGACATATTCATTGACAGTCAAGCTACCATCAAGGCTATCGCCGCAGTCCTTATAACCTCTAAATTAGTATTAGAATGACGAGACGATCTGGCCTAGGTTCAAGGTTACCCTGATTAGAATAGCAACTTTTATGGAAACGAATAATCCGACGAGCTGGTCAGGCAAGGTTCAACTCTCTACTGTGGAATCAGTTCACATTTCGATAGGACAAAGCAGTTCGAAAAAAAAAACAAACGTACCTTTTAACTTCTAAGCAAAACATGAAAAGATATCGCTAGAATAACAGCAATCACCATAGGCCACTGCCCTATAGGGGACCATGCAATGCGGTCAGATTAGGCATCCGCATAACACACACTGCCGAAGTTTCAATGTCGCAGTCGAAAAAAAACACTCACTCACTACCTATGCGCCTGTCCGGCACTAGCTAGGGCCAGATCTCTGTGAAAACCATTCTTCCACTAGCTTCAGGTGGTCTCCAAGAGTAGCATTAAAGAACTAATAACCTTTCTGAATTCCACAGGCTGGATCTAACCCCTCCTCTTCGACAAATTTACAAAATCCAGGCCAAATGAGTTTGCGGTAACAAAACAGCACACAGTGCTACTTGGGTCCTTCTCAACTGCCACACCTACGTAGATCTACTACCTACTGGTCTTTTGTCAGCTTTTCCGTTTTTTCTCTTCTCTAATCGTAACCGTAAGGCATATTCATTTCTTGAAATACATGAATAGAGTTAGGTTAGGCCGAAACATTTTTTTTCCTTTCACATACATTGGGAACCTTGAATTTTGGAGCACAAATTGTCAAATTCTTGACGCGGGCAAAAATGTACCTTAAGTCATTCTTATGTTTTCAAAACATTTTCATTCAGATGAACATAACGCCTCTTCATATTCAAATCGTCTGTATATTGACCACGTTCCTGGCCAGTGCCCCAATATCACTTAATAGAAAAAAAAAAACAAAAAAACAAACAATTTTTATGTTATGAAATATTTGTTCACTTCCTTGGTTTTTCCCCGGAAAAAAGAAAATAAACCCATAAATAAAAAGAAAAACAGATTTATAAACAAAAACTCTGAACACATCTTCTCTCAGAACAAAGGGAAAAATCAGCATAAATTTTCCAAAAAAAACATTCTGACCAGATTTATATACAAAATGTACTTGGAACTTTGGCAGTGACGTCAAACAGTTTTACACAAGCGCCTATCTGGTATAGTGTTTGTAAAAAAAAATCGAGAAAAATCTGCAGACACCAACAAAAGCAACCTAAGAACATCAGTTCGTTCTTGCCTGAGGTCTTGCCCCTTAATTTTTCAGAAAATTTATCGTCTGGCTTTCAAATTCGATGGGAATCTGTTTTTAGATATTGAACAGACACACCACTAAGACAACAAACAGTCTATTTTGGTGTAAGATCTTTCGAGATACATATGTACAGTACACATTACGAGTACTAAATCTAAAATCACGCATCGGATATTCGCTCGATATTACGAACGCACGTGTGAGGTACACAAGCACTCGTTATATCCATTCCTTGCAGATTTCAAAATGTGATACCATTTGACCCTTATGGCCAAAGACAAGATGTGCGAGTTCACTTAATCAAAGCGCTCTAAATCAATCTTAATTAAGAAACGTTTGCCAATTAGAGTTTGTGCGCGCTCACTTTAGAATGGTATTCACTGTTTATTGTCTTTTTGCTATAGAACTACGTGAAGTTTGCTGCATTTGATGGTGGCGAGGAATGTGCATCAACTAATTCAATCTTTGCGGTCAATTGACACTTTGGCTTCGGGAGCTGGGAAAGACTGTATCGTTGGTTTTATGGGTGCAATGCGGTCTAAACGCAGCCGCTAGAATTTTACGAGCATAAATTGCATTTAATTGTCACCGCTACATAGTGTAATTGTGTAATTAGTAAATTTTAAAATTATTGGACATGAGTTCGGACTGTGTTTTGTGTCTTGTTAGATCTATGTTCGTTGAGCAATTAATTGTCAACAGTGAACAGAGTGTTAAAACGCATTGATGAATGGAGCAGCGTGCCTTTTATTATGATGTTAGTTGTGGCGATCCATGTGCTGTGGTGGTAGTTGTTAATTGACTTAGATCTTGATTGGGTGTGTGTATGAGTTTTGGTGGCTTATAGATCAATCCGTGGGATTTTACTGAGAATCAAAATGGTGTTGTCTGGTCCCAAATTACAGAGGCCTAATTTTATTTTGATGTGGAGACGTATACTCGTATATAATATGAAAGTTGGCTAACTTGCAATGAGTTGGTCGCCATTTTTAATTGAAACCAACAAAATTACACAGAAAATCTAGTTTAAAAATCATAATCTAATTCTGTCTTGTAAATTTTTCGAAAAATGTCCGTATACGTCTATGGATTTTTGCTTCCCAAAATAAGTTTCACATACGCCTACGTATATCGTATTATGAATTATATGTGACAGATATCCATAAATATTCTAAAGCGAGTAAACTTTTTTTGAGCTTTATAAAAATTGCCATATTATGATATTTAGAAGACAAAAAATTCCGTTATATACAATTTTCACCCAGAAGCCATTGTGATTACACTTTTATATGTCATGCAACTAACAAAACCATTCGGATCTGTTGACGAATCTTCTTAAACCTGATACAGATATGGTTGACAGATCTTCCAAGCCGTCAAAGAATTGTGATCCCACAAAAGAGTAGCGATATTCTTGAAGGGCTAGGTAGTGGCACAGTTGATGTTCTAAAGATTCTATTTCCTCTTCATCCCTGCATTTTCTGCAGAAGTTATTTGTAAAGATTCTCAGTATTTAGGTCATGATGCAGTATCAAAAGCTGTTAGGATCTTAGATCTTTTAGTGTCAATTTCGGGCCACAAGCTGGTACAACCAAAAGTGTTGTTCCATCGTTTTTTAGCCAACTTTAATGTGGCATTGTCAATGACGCTCTTAGGTGCGTTGTTAGCTGGTAGTAATTGCCTGTCAGCTTATTGTATGTCCATTTCAGAGTGTCTGCATCTGGCCAGATTTGTCTTTTGCCTCCGATATGTCCCAGAACCCAGCACAGCATTACTTTGTGAAGGCTTAATGATTTCAATGCCGAGAGCCACTGGCTTATGGATTTGCAGTTTACCAGATTGAAGTTAATCGCTTTAATTTCGCTGTTCACGCAGAAGGTAATTTCCATTGCTGTTAGTTCCCTCGCTAAGACAGTTTGAGCTGCTTTCTTAACCGTGTAGATCTCTGCCTGGAAAACGGTGCACTGATTTGCCAGTACTATGAATGGATAAGGGACGTAGCGACGGTTCGACCCTTGGGGGGGGGGGGGGGGGGGGGGGTGACTTTCATGGAAATGTTGACTTATTTCAGGAACTTGCCGACTGTATACAAATCATACGGCCCAACGGTTATCGAGTTATAACTAACGTCATCGAATTTCACCCCATCATATAATCTGTTTGTTGTATGGGAGGTCCCACGCCCCTTTGTCCAATTTTGACTAATTTTCACAGGAAATATCCCGTCCCAATACGTAAGATCTCCTGTAAATTTGAGCTCCATCGATTCGGTGGTCTTTCAGATATAAGATTCTTAATTCACCGATGCCGACCGTCCTTTTTATAATCGAATCGAAACTAGCTAAATTTTTAGAAGTTCATGTGGAACCTTTGAAAATGCCGACTTGTAGGTATACATTTACAAGTTTAAAACATATACCTACCTAATGAAATCGAAATCCAAACCTTAGACCTAATTTTTGAAAATTGCTCGTTGATTTGCCGACTCTTGAAAAGCGACACAGGCCCCCCACACGCCCCCCCTTGCTTCGCCCCTGCTAATAAATTAGTTCTCCTGTTCTCATTCTCCGTCTTTGAGCGATCTGTGAAGATGGGTATATCTTTTATGACAGTACTCGATGAGAGCCAATCCTACCGGTGGGTCCGGTATACAGACTTTAAATAGCTTGTCAAAGTCATACCTCGGATTTTTTAGTCCGTCCCGTGAGTGCCATGAGTCCGCTCTGATAAAAAATGTAAAGTATGCGCGATTGACCAAACGATTCGGGCTTTAAAATTTTGTTCTCTCTTAGTCTGAGACCACCTTTGGCTGCCATGTTCTTAGTGTACAACTCGATGGGTTATAGGTTCAGCATCGTTTCTAGGTTCGGTTGTAAGCCCCACTTCTTCGCGAACGCCCTTATATCTTTTGAACAGTATGCGTTAGGTTTTGTTGGGGTTAACTGATAGACCGTTGTTCGCCGTCCACTTTGTGTTGTGATAAAGCAGATTCTGTAACTGAAGTATAATGGTGGGAAGATATTTCCTGAAACTACCATAAGTAGTCTGTATAGGTAGTCTGCATAGGCGACCACCTTTTTCCAGCCATTTCAAAAAAATATTTTGCTTTTCCAGATGGCTTTAACAGCCATTTTAACTGGCTGATAGGCTATCAGAGACTTTATTAGCTAGACTTGAAGCTGGCCCTTAATCTCTTGTTATTCGTGAATCTACACATCTAAAAACTGTTTTGAAAAATATATTTACTCAAGCTAGTTAGCTAACTAGCAAACGTCAGAGGGCTTATCAAAATTTGATCTAACTTCAATGTAACCTGTTGACAAAGTTTACATGTCGGCGTTTAGAAATGCAAGAGCAAATTGTTTTAGAACATATATCGACGAGCATATTTTTTTAAAATGTAATCTTCCCTCGCACGTTCTCCACATTGCTCTATTTTTGAATCCACTGAAATCTAGCAACGCGGTAACCTACGTTAAACTGCCTTGACAGAACGGGTTTCAAAATTCACATATTTGATGCACATAAGCAAAAGAAGGTAGGTACAGAATTTATATATTGTGTCTTCTAACCTTGCTGCAAAATGAATTCTAGACATCTGATTTGGGCCTACCTACTAAATTTTTCATGATTTTTACAAGATTCAGTTGCTTTTAGACTACTCTATTAAACACACCCACCTTAATACAACTCAACTGCAAGCGAATAAGAATAATGACAGCATAAAACATTTTTCTATCGAAAAGATAACACCTCAAGTGTCAAGTCGCAATAAGTGACATTCAATATTTTTGACAGTCAAAGTTGATGATTAATTTGTCGTGATTTAAAAGAACACGAATGCCGTCAGCACTTATATTTTTCGTGTCAGATGGTCAATGACAATTGAATTTGTTAAGTGTAAAAATGTTACATTAACAGGTTAAGGCTTTGCTCTAACCCTTAAGTGGACATTACGATGATTACAAGCAAAAATTACCGTAGAAAGAACTCTGATTTTTAATTTACCAGGAAAATGGTAGGTATGCAAACTTTGCTAGATATATTTTGACAAAAATGTTCTAATATTTATAAATATATCAGGCGCTTAATTTTTACTCATAAAGTTTCACATATTTCAGAAATCTGTATCATCTACACATGTTGAACAAGTTTAAAATTAAATAAGTTCATGGAACTGTTATTTGCATTGACAATATCAATATCAATTATTATTCTAAGTATAAATAAATGTTTCAAAAAACCGTCCAACTATTCAAATATACTTCTTAATGTCCTACAAATTTAAAGGTAATTGACGTCTTTGCATTACGATCTCATTTTTATGCCTTGTTTTTGTTTACGTACTGCGGGTAAACTATAAAAAAAAAAACAGCAACAACCATTTAATTGCTTAGATGTTAATGTTATACATAATTATTATTATTTTGTATAGCTACACCATTTGCATTATACATTTATTTTTTGTTATTTGTATCTACAAAAAAAGGTTATTATTTATTTCGTGGAAAATCTATAGGATGTTTTTGTTATTACATAGACATACTGACAAAAAAAACGTTTGTTATTGTTTTGCAAGCAGTTTCCGCCTGTTTCCAAATTTTAACTACCTACTAGAGCAAGTATTTTATAATCAGAACATTTTTATTGTTAAGACTTGTTGTTTTGTCTTATAATAGAATTTATATATAGAACACAGTTATTATCAATTTTATAATGTAGGTTAGGTTCTCCTCTGTCACGCGATGAGAACAAAAAATAATAATTTCCGCCAGTTATCGTTGATCGGAATGCTATCTCCAGGTGTTTGCTTTAAGTTCTAGGAAATTCGAATTAGATATCATTTGTGAGTCATAATAATGGAATCAATATAAATTCTAGACAAAGTGACTAGAGGAAATATAATAATCGCTTAACTCAGTTGAGAATTTAAGTAAGAACTCAATATTGCTGCATTCCCCGATAAGTGCTTCTCGCAGAAGAATTTTGCTGGGAATGTATCCATTTTGTATATTTTATCCCAAATACTAAAATACGAAGATACAAATGTTCAATAGGAATTAGGTCTGAAGATTGTGAGGATGATCTAACTATATACAGCAACCATTCCTTGGTTTGGGTTCGGATCATTGCCCTCTGTAAACCCTGTATAAGTGGTTGGTAGCTCAATTTTTAAGACACTGGGTTGAAGATTTTTTTTTCTGGATGTTGAGGTGATCTAATGTGTTCATTGTGTTTTTGCTCAGCAACTCCTGAAGTAGAAATGCACACCCAACCACAACTGATCCATCCTCCATGTTTGACTGATTTTGTTAGATTTTTTTTATGAAGCATTTGACGACATCATCATTGTTCTAAAAACACTTCTTCAAAATAAATGTCCGGATTTTTTTGATTTTATAGCAAAATCTTTTCTTTTCTTTTTATTGCGTTAAATATAAAAGGCCTCGACTTTTTCATTTCTATTTGCACCCACGGTTATTCCGGTAATTTGTGCAATCGATTCTGCTTATTTCACTGTACTGGGGGTCAATTCTCAAAAATTCTCGCATAGATACGTTTATCTGTCAAAATTTAAAATTTCATGCGAAAGATTGAAATTTACAATTCTCAAAATCCGCATACGAGAATTTCTCTTCGAATGTTACTCGTCTGTCGTCTTTTCTAGGCGGATTTGCTTCTCGCCTTCGGAATTGTGAGTTTGAAACTTCGAATAAAGATTTGTTTTTTTTTTTTTTAATTTCTGTGGGAAATAATAAATTTATTGTGAAGAAGCAAAAATAATTAAAATGGAAGGAAAACAAAAGAAGAATACCGATCATGTTACCAACGACTAAAAAGAGGCACTTATTGAATTCAATGAAATGGATATTACTTTGCCGGGGGGCATCTAACATTTGGTGTAAGATTCTGCTTATTGACGAGGACGACTGGCTCATAGGTCATAGCAATGTTGCGATTGTCTTCAATCCAGTTTTGATAACTTCCATTTGCAAAAAATCGGAAAGAGGTCAGAATCTGAAGATATGGGATTTTCCATGCCAATTAAATAAGTCTTAATATAATATTTACCTTTTCTTCAGCAGTTAAAGCGGTTGATCTAAATTGGTCAATCATATGAGGTGAGGAGACAATAAATCGATGAATTCCTGTACCAAGATCAAGTTTAACCGAAATAATTTGATAAATTTCCTGTCGGAAAGTTCAAAGCAGTCTTGGGGTTCTCGGATATCTCGGTCTATTTGAAGTTGCTCCAACTGCTCCATTGCCAACTGAAAATATGCTAACCCCATTTCTCGCAATGTAAACATTGTAAAAACACAATTACAAAATTAATTGTTTTTTTGTTTTTGTTAGGTAATCACAAATCAAAACCCACATCATCCACAATATTTCCTAGCCAATTTGAATTAATTTATTTTTTTATTTCATGGCATTCTTTGCACAACACACATTCTTTGGCTGATTTCCTCGTATACGAGTTGTCCTTGCGTTATGCCGAATTTGAGAATTGACCCCCTGGTCTAAGGATTTTCCATTTCCTCCCTTACTTAGCTGGAAACTGTCAACCGATTTAACAATATCAAAGGCGACGACAACATGAATTCAGCAATTTTTTGGTACTTTTTAAATTTATCAATTTTTATTCCACTGTCGCTTCCTTTTGTTATTGCTGGAATTTCCTTCCCCTTCTTTACTTAAATGAACTATCATATTGTTGATGTAATTTAAAAATAAGATGAGTTAAGATATGAAACAAACAAGTTGTATGATCTAGAAAAATATTAATATTTTTTTCTGAGGGCAAGGATAGAGCTTGCTTTAGGTATAGTTAGTTGAACGTTGTTTTGGCAGATGTTGCAGGTTGGTGGATTGTTTTTTTTTTTTGATGAGATGTGCGTGTGTTACATTTGTATATGTCCAAGGCGTAGCCGAATATAATATTTTGTTATTTGGTTTATTACGTTTGATGGAAACATAATACGGTTGTTGTCGGGGTTTATAGTGGAATAATGATGGTTATACTGCACCCATTCCTCTCTCCAAGTTGGTTGCCAGATGTTTCGTATTTTTCTCTCAATATCGGTTTTACAATTTACGATGGTGGTGATAAGATTCATTTGCAGCAAGTTTTGCAGCTGCATCTGTGTTTAACCGTCTTCTGAGTGTACTTTGGATGATATTCCGTGTTTGGTGGACGCCGAACATACTGTCTAGAGCCTCTCACACCAAACAGAACTATTTTGCTCTCATCCGTCCACAGTATGTTGCGCCACTTATTGATGGGCCAGTTTCCATGAATTTTTGCAAATTGAATTCTTGCGGCAATGTTCTTTTTAGATAAAAAGCGTACCTTTCTAAGACTTCTTGCAAATAAATTAAGTCGACGACGAACTGTAACATCACTAACCGGGAGATGTAATTCATCTTTAATCTCTTTTGCTGAAGCTAACGGATTAATCTTAGCATATCGCACAATTTGTCTATCCTCTAGAGCTAGTTTTCAATATTTGCCACCACGTTTATCCGGCTTCTTCTCATAATGAATGGCGTTAAATATCATAGTAGCTGTGCATCGAACAATATTTTCAATTTATTTATAGGTTTTGCCTTGATTTTTAAGTCTAACAATCAAACTTTTCTTTTCGGCCGAGCAATGCTTTCCTCTACCCACTAAAATCAAAAAAAGATTGCCATTCCAAAAAGTTTGAATCAATAAAATATAACATAATTAATTACACTTACTGTTGATACGATTTTTTTTTAATTTACTATTATTATTTATTTTATTTTTTTATTTATTTTTTTTTCAAGTTCTTACATCCTCCAGCGCTACTCTTTCTATGAACGGCCAATTTTCAACGCATCTCTCTAAAATCGTCAAATAAATTTTGACCGAAAGTAACGGAATCTTTTGCTATTCTCTTCTTTGCATTCAATTCTAAACAAAAAGTTTGCATCTTTGTATTTTTCAACGGAAAAAGTACTGTTTCATTTGGTTTAAGTTTTGTGTATAGCAGCACTACTATTTTCATGAACACAGCTGTAACTAAACCCAATCGAAGAAGAAAAGTGTCAAGTGTCAACGAATATAATATTCAACTCGAATGGTGAATGCAATGTGCAACATCGGTCGTCGACTGCAATTTTCTTACCTACACATTCATTCGCCCACCAATGCTAATCGACTTCATCATCAGAATTATTGAAAAGAGAGAGAGCTTTACTATGAAGAGAATTCATATGCACCCTCCTAAAACTATACCACAGATAAAGGGCAAGATACAAGAACTTTACCACTATACTTTACCAATTGCACTGGCAACTCCGTTATTAACCTCACTCTGCCGCTACGAAAATAAGTACCACATTTAGCGATAGCGAAGCTAAGCAAAACAAAACGAATAAACTGAGGTGAACAGCAGCGTAAAAAAACGCCGGCCCCCTTTTAAAACAAACGCACGTGTTTGATTTTGATTTTCGAATCTACACGCTATCGTTCAGTTGAGTTGAGGGGAATTTCCATATGTCATTGTCACTGCCACTTTGACATTCACCGCATTCTTGCTCTTTTGACATTCCATTTCAAGTGTCATTCGCAACAAGAGAGCATTGTATTAATGTTGTCTCTGTCTCACCTATGTCTGTCACATTCTTGCTACTACCTTTTGACAACAGGTAGAGGTAGAGTGTCAAAATGAATTACAAGTATGCGTCTGTATCTATGTTTAAAATACCACACATGCACAGTATCTTTTGTGATTAGAAGACAACATTCCTATACGTATCTGTATCTCTAACACGTTTTTTTCTCCCTTTAACTCCGTTTTCGTCGTCCATTGTTTTTGTACGCGACCGCAAGCAGCATATTCAAATTGTATTCTCCTCTTTCGTTAATTTTTTCGTGTTCACTGCTTCGTTTGTGGTATTGTTCGAAATTCACAAACGATATGACAACAACAAAAGACAAAGTAGATTTTCAATACGAAAACGAAGTACGAAATACGAATCTAGTCAGATTCACTCTGACGTTTTGTGGTGAGTTTAGTTCCGGGCTTACTACACCACTGTGAACACGTTCTCTATAGTCGTCGCACAGCGATGTCGGTAAATTATTCTTGTGGCTTCGTTCTACCACTACGTGCTTAGTAGGGAGTGTTGTGTAGTATGTTTTAACAGCGGTTCTCGTAGATAATTTTTCGCTATCACGCGAAATAGACAAACCGCGCGCCGCGTCAGTGAGCGTGTAATTTGAGTGCAAAAAAATAAATTGTATCTTCGAGAAGAAAATAATAATTTTTGTAGCGATTACTATACTGAACGAGTGGCGATTTGTGGTTTTACTTCAAAATTCTTTTTTTTTTTTTTAAATTTAAACTTCGAATTATAATTATTTGGAGACGTGCCAGGAAATTAAAAAACCCAACCGCGTCGTGTCCAGGGTTCGGTGGTTGACCAAGTTTTGTGGTAGTTAATAGTGTGCATCTGCATCCGTGCACGTTTCTTTGCCTTCCTTCATTCCTGTTTGTGCGGTGGAATTATTCAAAAAAAAAAAACGTGTTCTGACGTTTAATGCCAGCAGCAGCTGTCAGCCACTGTTGTTGTTGTTGTTTTCAATGTTTTAAAGTTGATTTTAGTACATAAATCGCGAAAAATTTCGTCTCCTCTAATGAAGTTGCTTGTCGGGCAATGCAAAGTGCTAAATGTATTAATTGGTTGTCAGTGAAAAATATTCACCACATTATTAACGCAGTCAAAGTTACAAGTTTTGGCGGAGACAGAGTCTGGATTGCATCAACAAAAACATAAAGGATTGTGATAAAAAAAGGTGGGTTTAGTCAAAAGCATAGCATTATAGCCGAGGAGATAATGTGGGCAATATGTTGCTCGCGACGACAGCGACAGCATGTTTTTTTATTACTTTCAAGGCTGACAAGTGGGAATGCAACTTGAAAACAATTTGCGTGCAATACAATAAATCAAAACGCCTACTAAGACAGTTTTTGACTTTACTCTTAATTGGTAAAACAAGGCTCAATATACCAGATTGTGTGGCAGACATCTAATTTTTTTAACAGGCAACGAAATAACTACGGGATTAGAAGCAAGTAGGAAGTAATGGGTGCCTACTGCCTGTCACCTATAGGGCGCAACACGGAAGGTTAATTGTTGAACTCAGCGTTAACGTCAATGATAATGAACATCAAATTTACAGCACAAAGTTGTACAGGGTGGATCGTAATGTATGATCCTATCGGAAACTGTCATAGATTTTACAAATATGGCGTCGAATGTCAATTTAGTTTTGACATTTGTGTGAATAAAAATAAAACTATACGTACTGAATACCTACCTCTGAATAATGCGGAACAATGTTTTTGATAAAAAAATTGTAATAGATTTTCGCGCAATGAGCATTTCTTTCCTGTTTTCCTGGGCGCCCGTTTCCCACTGGTCTTTCAAGGCAGCGTTTAGCCCCACAACTCTTAGAAACTAGAGCAACAAGGGACCAAGCAAGACCTGGAAGGCCTTGCGCCTTCCCTTGGATGTTGTATAGGCTCTGTCGACATAAACCAGACGACCTGCTATGCAATTGACCATTCCACTTATGTCGCAAGGGTGGATTTTGGTGGAAGTGTTGAAAGATGTTTTTGTGTACGAAAACAGATCGTACAGATGTTGACGTAGAATCGCTTTTAGTGAATAATTTGAAACATAAGCTTAAATTGCACATATTACGATCACCGCGGTCCATTAACCACATGTCGAACTTCATAAAAAAAGCGCTAGAGCTCTACCACAAATTTTAAAATATCTTTTTCAGATTTCTCAATCATTTTCGAAAATGATGCCATCATTATCTATAATTTGATTATCGAAAACTAGTCGTTATTTGTTTTTGAAAGATGTGTCCTGATATCAAATTTCACGAAAATCGGCCAATTGTGTTGCAAGTGCCTTCGATATTCAAATTACATATTTCAACACTTTTTTTTCGAAATCGTGAATTCGAATAAGGCCGTCTGTCAATTGGGCTAATGAAAGTGTTGAAAGAGAAGTTCACCAAACCCCAATTTTAAACCAGAGTTTTATCGAATTTTACGCTTCTAATTAATTGGAATTCAGTGTTTTATTTCCTTTTCAACATTCCATCAAAGCTCAAGCAAAAGAAAACCCTATAATTATGCTATAGGGTAATAGGAACAATTACCCTATAGCATAATTTATTATCTTGCTCCCGGAGCACGATAATTGTTTGACAGCTGAAAATTCATTTTCCACCACGATAGTGCCAGAAAATTATCCGAGGATAATTATTTAGCCCAATTGACATACTGCCTAAGACACAGACATTCCTTTTGAAATATTTGTATTTTAAAACTGTAATTTCCTTCGAAATTCAAATCATTTTCGAACACAATAACCTGACTTCCTACTAAGTGTAAATTTGTTTTCGAATTCTTTACTTTAAACCCGAAATTCCTTCTGTTCTCTAACACCTTATCAAACAAGAAACTTCTAAATTCACCTCCACCTTGAAAATGTCAATCTATATTCTATAGCAATCATCGCAGATGTTTTTAACAAATCATTCGGTTTAATTATAACCTACGTCAATTCGTTTCGATTGCGCTATTTTTGATCCAATCCATCTGGTGCAACATTTTTATTCACAATGAAATACCGTAAATACATTAAATGGTTTCTATAAAAATTTTCCCACTAAAACGTGCTTAATCACAGGTAAAATTTGGCAGCAGCCCATTCCTTTCAAAACTCTCTAAATAGACCCAAAATTTGGCGAGCGCTCTTCACTCGCTTCAATGACAAGTTTATTGGTACATAAAGGCGGCCATAAAATTAGATTTGCGCTGCACATCTCACACAAAGCCGATGCGGATGCATTCTGTAAATGTTGCAAGAAAAGAAAATTATTTAAATAGATTTAGCCCGATTAACCAAAAGGGGGTTCCTCCCTCTATCTCTTTCTTGAACTACTGTTACGCGACATTGATTATGAAAGAGAATAAGTGCATTCAATGCCAAATTAAAATTTCTTTTGACAACAAGAAGAGAGCGTGCGGTTGGGGTTCTTAATTATTTCAAGGTACATTAGCGCGATAAAAATATCCGCGATACAGCAATTAATCTGATTAGAGATCTTCAGTGAATATTCTATAATGGATTCAAGACTGCCGGTATTCATTTTTGGGGAAGCAACAACATTCAATAGGACTCGAGAAAGAAAGAGCAAACGTAACTTGTTATTGTCGTTATTAATTGTTCTTTAAGATAGAATTAATTTCCAGATAACGATACAATTTCAATGAATTATTCATCGACATTCGGGTTTAATACTTAAATGATGATGCTTGGTTTTTATTGAATTTTCGTGACAACGTTTGACATTATTATTTATTGCCATTCATTTAAAATCAATCTACGATCGAATTACGGGATTAGGTATAATCAACCGCAGACCATGTGCGGAAAACTTGTTTTTTTTTATGTTAGCTTTATACACCTTGAAAAGGGTGATAATTGCATTGTAAAAATGTCTGCAGTGGTAACTGACCTTTTTGAGTCCCTAAACCCACACTCGAATCAAAGGGCACGGTAGTGCCCCAGCCAAGTTCTCTAGTAAAGGCACTTACCCTTTTTACAGGAACAAACTCAGGCTGTTTTCGACCCCCCTCTAACTTCGGAACCAATGAAGCCAAAAACTTCAAACTTGAAATATTTAACAAACTCATTAAAAACGTCCACCTCACCAGGTTTCATCTCTATAGCATTAGTTGTTCTCAATATATAGGACTTCAAAAATCGCAAAAACCGTAACAGACTCACTCACTCACTTAGATGATGATCATCAAAATTATGAAGCACTTCCGGCCATCCTAGAATCGTGAAATTTGGCAAAATGCTAGATCCTGTGGTGCATACACTGGGAAAAGTCCAAAACTTGAGATTTTCCATTTAGGGGGCGTGGTATACGCCCATCTTTGAAAATTCGTTATTATTTATTTGGGCCACTTCCCATTGCCGTAGAATATTGAAATTTAGTTGAGCGGTAGGACTTGTAAGGTACAGAAAGCAAAAAATTTAAAATTTTATATTCTCCATTCAGGAGGCGTGGTATCCGCCCACTTTTAAAAATCGGTTATTATTTATTTGAGCCACTTCCCAATGCCGTAGAATGTTGAAATTTGGCAGAGCGGTAGGACTTGCAAGGTACAGAAAGAAACAAATTAAAATTTTATATTCTTTATTCAGGAGGCGTGGTACACAACAAATTGGTAGGTTTACATGGCAAGTTTTTCGTCTATAACATCATTATACAATAAAGAATTTGAAAACTTGACCAGTGAACCTACCAATTTGTTTTAACATTTAACCTTCTTAAACTAAGAACTTGGCGTACATTTAGATCTCATTACATTTCGTGGCTGATTAGTTACACACTTATTTTTGTTTTCTATATATAAACGAACTTGGCTGTTTTTTTACATTTATGTTTTTGGTGTGATTCCTTTGAACCCTAACCAGCAATGTGCCCATTTAGATAAGTGATTTGTTAAAGTTGCTAACCCAATTCAACAAAAATTCTCATCAATTTGACCGCAATTCGAGTAGATACCATTTTCCGTATCCAATCCACATATTTTAGAGTCATAAAAGCGTATTCATTACGCTCTTGTCGTAGTGGTTGTCGCTAAATTATTACGGGCGAATAACGTATAATAAAATGCGAAGCTTGTCTTCTTTGAAGGAAAGTCCTACTGGGACATGTAGCCAGACCTTTTTTGAAGACGAAAAATGGCTGAATTACAAAAAGTATTTAAGCCAAAAATTGGCACAAGAGTTGAACACGTTTACCCAATAGGTAAAATAGTAGTCATATACATTTTCAGACAATTCTTGTAAAATTCTTAAATTTGACAGCAGCACCGTATTTGTAGACCATTTATTTTTAACTGTGACAATCACCTTACGCAGACCAATTTTTTTGATTGGGACCATCACGTATCAAAATTCACCTTAGCCGATTCCACCCCAGGTTTTTGTAGTTCACGAATAAACTACTTATGATTTCTGACCGTGAACTAATAAAACTAGTTCAAAAGCGTTTATTACTCTGGTTACTTCAATGGAAAACTGTGTTTAGTGTGGTGGACTCCCACTCGACCCATGACCGGAAATTCACCAAAGTTCCAAATTTATAAAATTCAATAATGATGAGATGACCTTCGATGTTATGATTCCGGTCCTGGCTTTGTTGAAGCATGGCTATAGCTATTTTATGGTGCAACGCAAGTTTCCCAGGGCTGTCCATTTACCTCTCTTATATGGCTTTTCATCGTATTTCAAGCTTGAGCGTCCAAGGCTCTATGCACAGGGGGATCAACTTGTTCTGAAACAGAAACTGTCTTGCTAATTCGTCGATTTTCTCATTGCCTGTGAATGTTTTCATGTCCAGAAGCCCAGCAACAGAGCCAAACCTTGTGTTGTTTTCTAGGAACCCGAAGGTTTTCACGACAACATTTCATAAGCTTTACTTTATTTCTGGGACAGTTATTGCTTTTATACCCGCCTGTCTGTCGATAAAAAATGTAATACGGGCTGCTGTTGTTACTGCAAGGACCTCCGAATGAATGAACCTATACTATGGCCCGGGAGGCGTAGCGATTTTAATATTCTGATCCTGGACCCTATCTTATCCATATTTTTGATCCGTGTGTAAATATGAGAATGGATTGTGCGTGAGGTATAAGTCCATCGCACCACTTTTTTCTGGTATATTGCGCTATCAAGTGGCATACCGACAACGGAAGGTGCGACGAGCTGTGGTATTTTCCTTTAGTTTGTGAAAATTTGTCAATCCTATTTTCTGGGAGTTGACAATTGGATCGCAGTTCCTGGTGCAGCTATCGAGGGTATTGAGGGTACCGTGACGAAGTTACATCTTGTAGACAAATTCGACAAATTTTCGGCGATTTATTTATGGTGGGAAATTAGCACAGAAAATCATTGAAGAAGCCTTGCAAAATATTTATATTGCGGGAGTAGTAATCATGTTTCGTTAGTCTGACTCGTATATTTATTATTTTAAAATGAAATACAAGCTACTGCGCCACTCATATTGAACTATGGTGAACTCAATTGAAATACCTGAACTACCTACCTTTATATGTGGATTTTAAATAAATTGACAGTTCTTTCAAACGATTACAAATTTCTTATGCGTGTGTTAAGATATGAAATTGGCTTAGAGCCAACCAAAAATATATTCATTCCTTATTGCCTATCGACCATAGGGTATGCGTATGGTATAGCATGGTTAACGCATGGCTATCTGGTACTCCGATCCGACAGCTCATTCGCCACCATTAATGAGATTGCCCTAAGCCTTTCTATTTTAATTTTGATTCATCGTATTACTGAATATTAAACGTAGAGTAAAAATACATTATTGCCGTACTTCACTTAGATTTCAGAGCTTTCTTTAAATCATCATAATATGTTTAATGAATTTACATAGCCACCAATGATCTAAGCCAAAGATTTTGCGTGTTTCACGTTTATGTCGATCATTTGTGATTTGTACCTCTCAAAGTTGCCACCATTTACATTCTCCTTGCTACCCTGACCTTTGGTTTTCTGTGTATTAACCTTGCACCTTAAAATAAACTTCTCTTCATACTACGATACAACAAAACCACAGAGAGCTCTTATAGAAGGTCCATATTTAAAGCCCGTCTAGTCGATTTTTACAATCAAATCACAAGGGAACTCTATTTCGAGTGGGCAAAAAATCTAAAATTATTTTGAATGGTAAACAAAACTATGACGGGTAATTCTTTTTGGCCAACTGATCGCTCTGTAAACATGATTACCAATTCAACAATCTGAAAGCCATTTGCGAGCTTCTTCATTACCGGATTTATTTATCAACAGCCAAGAGTGTTTCACACTCAAAAACAATATCTACTCCAAATCTGAACAAATCCAGAAGCGAAAATTCAATTCCCGCACTAAATCTCTAAGTTATCTGGTTAATCCATTAGACAGTAAAATTTCCAACAGAGATTATATCATCAATTAAACGAATATATATCTCAATGAATTGTTAAACAACCACAGTATTTCTTAGAAATAATTTAATCCCATTGACACTGACACTACAATTATACTGAGAGCAAAGCAATTCCATTGAATAAATATTTACGAATACAATCCGGCAATAGTATCTACTCATCTACACCGTAGAAATCTAAACAAAATTTTGATCGCAGAATTAACAAAAAAAAATGTTTAACAACAAAAGATGCTGCATCTGTTGGGGGTAACACGCACACAACATTTTTTATTCGCATTCAATTATTATTAAATTGTTTTTAAGATACCTAAATTGTTAAAAAAAAACTGCACCACAAATTATTATAGATACAAAATGTCTGGCAAGTGGCAGAATGCCAATTTAAAAATTGAACTTTGTTGATATTTGGTTTGTATTGTTTTGTTTTTTTTTTTTTCGGTGAAAAGAGTTAATTGAAAGAGTAGAACAAATTTAACTGGAAAATATTATTCTTCATTGATTGCAAAGTGATTGGGGGCTATAGGACTAAGTATACTTATAACGCGTATATGGCTTGCAATATTATCAGTTTTGACAAAGGTGAACCCCCTTCTTTTTCTATTGATTGTGTTTGTTATTGTTTACTACAAACTGATTAGAAAAAAATCGAAAGAACAGTATAATAATCAATTAGCGATAAGCGTTGCTTTTCTTCTAACAGAAGGATAGATATTTTTAGTCTACCTACCTTTACATGTTCTCACGGTATTTGATAAAAAAAAGGGAACATTTTACAAAATCATTAACAAGTATTGTACCTATGTGAAAACAAAGTAAAAAAAATGTTTTTAAATTTTCGCATGTAAATGAACTTGAGAAAGCCAACCCTGCTTTAATCAGTTACTTAAAGATACTTGTTTTCTTCACTCTTCAGCGCCAGCGACACACCTGGCCGTCATCGTTGGGTTCTTTTTGATGAGACAAAACCACCAAATAGAGTTCAGCTTAGTGAGAATTTTGCTACCTGAAAATTTGATAAAAAGCTGACCCTACATTTTAAATTAGGAGTTCATGTCTATTTAGAGCTCATGACTATTTTACAATGTAGCGTCATTAGCAGAATTGGAAAACAATACAACAAGGGTATTCACTTAATCTGAAATGTCATTGCGTAAATCACGTAAATCGACTGTCAAGTCGGTTGTCAAACTCAGTTGTTCAAATTATTTCCAAATTATCAAAATGCCGAAAGTAACCGAAAAGAAAAATCTTGGAGAAATTGGCAGTAAACGAGTTCAAGCGAGTGCGTTTGATTTTATTTTTTTCGTTTTGCTTCAAACCATAAACATTTTCATTTCTAAGTAATCAAAATAATTTTTTTACTTGAATTCTTACCGTCATTTTGAGAACTTCTTAAAAAAAAACTCTGGAAAAAACCAAACAATTCATCCGACTATCTGTCAAAGTTTGACATTTGTGATTTGCGTAACTTTCCGCAGTTGATTTCCGAGTCTAAATCGTCGCGTAAAATTATGAAGTCTGCGTAAACTATTCTCCATACAAAATCTGAAAGTTCATTTACGAGGTGGTAAATTTCTGCAGTTTAAGTGAATACCCTGAATGATTTCGAAATCTCACTTACTTCACTTAAGACCCCAAGTGGCAAAGAACAGTAACTAAAACAGAACAGAAAGCTTTTTCGTTCTGCAGTAAATGCTGGTTCTGTTTACGTTGCTCGCTCAGCTACACAAAACTGAAATAGATCCAGAAAAACATGGCTGACGTCTATTCTGTCAAACGCTATCATGAAATTATGTTCACTAAAAATATTTTTTTCGTCTGGTAGTCGAATTTGCAACTCAAACTACCTAAAGAAGGCAGCCAGATGACATAGATGCAAACAAAAAACCTCCTTTCCAAGATAAATTGGCAATTCTGTCGGTGACAGCAACAGAAACAATCAGTATAGACTTGTCTACGTTCTGTCTTCAAACAGCCATTTTTCTGTTGCTAAATTCTGTTGCTAAAAAAAATTTTCTGTTCCTAATTCTGTTTCTGTTGCAAATGTATTGGATCTGTCTCTGTTCTTTGTCACTTTATGCCTGTAGATGTTCACCTCAAAAAATTGCAATTCATACATTTAATAAATACCACAAATAGGTGGAGAGTTGTAAGTTTACAGCTCCAAGAAGCTAACTTGGCTGGTGCATTTAAAACAAGCGAGTGGAAATTGCTAAACCCTCCTTGAATTGACTCATAAATTGGCTGAGAATCATCAAATTTGAGGCCATTAGGTCATGTTACACTTGCTCTAAATAATTATCCTCGACTCTTTTTCTAATACTCTTAGTCGGCTCTCACATTGAGGCAACAATCAATAATTATTTATTGTTGCCTCAATGTGAGAGCCGACTTATGAAAGTCTTGAGGTCTAATTTCATTAATTAAAATTCAGTATTTTATTTTTTCTTTAATATTCTAGCAAAACTCAAGTATAGTAAAAGAAAACGTCAAAATATGAGTCTATAGAATAATTTATTATTTTTCTCGCGGAGTATAGGATAATTTTCTGACAGCTAAGAATTCCTTTTCCACAACGATAGCTAGTGTCAAAAAATTATCCAAGTAAAATTATAATTGAGCGTAATTGACTCCCGGCCTTAAGATGGGATATTTCGATAGGCGCAATAAGATGAAGATTTTAAGGCCAACTTTCCAAGTCGCATTTCATCTTCGTCGGTACAGAAATTAGAAACTAAACCCGGTGCTATCTATTTTTTTAAAGCGTTTGATTCACAGTTGAGTTAAAAGTGGGGGGTTAGACTGTTTCGGTCACCCTTCGCCTTTGCTCTCCCTGAAGGACAAACTCTAACCCTTTTCTTTGCTACCAAGCAGTAGGATGGTTTGCTTTAATCAAGCTCTTCTGCTCAGCACCAGTCTTTGGTTCGTGAACGGGTTGTCAAAGGAAATAAACGGGGGGCACACTGCTATAGTTACACTCCATTCTTTTCCAGTAGACAATCCCTCCACTGACTTTTGGTCAAGCAGAAGAACGGATTGATGCAACCACCCATTCCTGCCATGCACCAGTCTCCCTCGTTAGTGATGGACTGTTAGAAGCAATGTGCAGCGGGTAGACTGCTACGGTTAGGTAACCCCCGTCCCTACCCGTAGACAAACCCCTACCAGGAGATGCTAAATTAAAAAAAAATGTTAACCAATTGAGTTGACTGTTTTAGTCATCATTATGACCTCCTAACGAAGTAAGATACACGGATATACCTCGCCGGTAGCAAAAGAGTTCCCACCTGTAAATGTCGGCGCTATAATTTTTCTGTCCACTTTAACCCCTCCCCCTTTTTTGTGGTATCACGATGGAACTACAAATTTGGTCTAAGTGTGTCCTGTTTTTAGGACAGCCACCTAACCTAACCTAGCCTTGATTCACTGTTATGGATATTGAGTGCATAATAATAGATGGGAATTTCCACTGTTTGACAAAATATTTATAGCTACAAGTGTTTCCAACGGGAATTTAAATTGGTACTGACAGATCTGTCGATATTCTATTGACTATATGCCATACCGATTTACATTTATTTTACTAATAGAAGGGCCCTGTCCATACTATTTTGCAAAGTATAATAAATAAGTTTGTATAACGGTAGATTTTTTCATAAAATAATTGCAAAAATTTACCACTTGGTTGTGGGAACCGGATACGTGGGTTAACTCATCACTAAATTTTGCTTTTGGCGCACTTGAGTAGTGTTAACAGACTTTTGAAATGAAAATTCCCAAGCTGATGACTAAAATGTCCCTTATTTCAATGCACCATTTAAGAAATCTGCAATTTTATGGAGCACCAATTGTTCTTAAATTCAAATAATTAAAAAGCGAGCCTCGCCAGAAGTGATTCTCTTAGTTAAGTCAAGCAACCAGTCTTTCCCGCCTTAACAGTGGTCTCAAATTTCTTGGTACATATTTCTACTGCAGAAACTTATATAAATACATATTTATAAATAAAGTCGAATAAAATAGTGCTCCGAATTTATATTTAAATAAATTGAATTTAATAAAATTAAAAAGTCAAATTGATTTGTTTTATCATGCAACAAGTTTCCTTTTAAGCTCATTTCGATGTTGAAAAATGTTCTTTAAATGAAAAAATTCCCACAAGTTATTAAGGCTACGACCAGGGCCAGCAGAAGTTGTTGTGTTAGTTCGAAAAATCGTCTGAGAATATTTGAAATTCCCTTTGTCGCAGTGATATTACTTCATGAGAATTTTCCCTTTTGGATAAAATTTTAAGACTCAAATTGAGGTAAAAAAAAACTTGGCTCTGACAAGTACAACTCTCATTAAGACAGACATATCCGGATATATTTGTTGAAAGAAAAAACCCAACAGATACATTTGCAGAATGCATTTAAATAATTACACCTGATCAAAAGTTTAATATGAAAATAACGTTGATTCAATATCAATAACAATTTAATAGTTCTCTGCACTCTAAAGCAATTATCTCAAATCAGTTCCCCTTTTGCCAGTTAAAATCAAAATGAACTGCACAATAATTATTTTATTACAGCCGACTATTTCATTTGCGTTTGAGTTGTGGTTTCAGTGCGCGTAGCTTTCCAGTAAACAGCGAGATAAGGAAACATACGAATAAAAAAAATCGAAACTAAGGCCGCATTTCAATCACGATTCGAATATGCATCTCACATGTGCTCAGCGCACACATGCAGCCCATTAATACTGCATTAAACGTATCTAATTGCATTTCGAACAATGAACGCGCCCATAACAATGGATACGGGTCAAACGTGCCTACTTGTCTGTCTGTGTCAGATTTTTATTTTTTATTTTTTAATTAACTACTGAAATGTTGAAAATTCTAAGTAGCAACACGATTCGAACATCTGCAACACGACATCGTTTCCATTTTAGGACCGAAAGTGAAAGAGTATAGTAGAATAACCTATTTTAGAACTACCACCTTAACCTTATCGCTTCAAGCCAAAATTCGCATACAATTTATGTAACGTATACGTGAATGTATTCTTGACTTATCGTGGCACTTCCTCCACTTGAAATCACACAATACCTTATCAGCGTACCTACACTTAAAAATATGTCTAAAGTAAAGACTAAATACTGTTCGTTTTGTATATTTATGTAGACTTTAGAGGTTTATTTGCTCAAGTTGAATTATTGTGCATGATGTCGGCATCGGCACACCGGGACAATATCAAAGGCTTTAACTGCTCCTTAGAAAAACTATAAAATAAACTCGTTTGAACCGAGTAAAAGCAGTATAGATACTCATGCATCCGTTGCAAATAAAATTGATTTTAAATCCGCACCGCAGTCTGATGGAAATAAAATTCACTGATTAAATTGGAAAATATAATAAAAAAAAATCGCATTTAATTGTCGATTGGTTGTATTGGTTATTTGTTTCATAACATGAGTAATACGAAAATACAATAGTCCGTCTAAAGAGCAACAGCCACTACCACAATCGGTCAGTGCAGGGTTTACCTTATAAATAAATTTAACGATTTATCAGTTTGTATAGCAGATCGCATTTAAGCAGCTTATGTTCGCCGAGGAGTGGAATTACATCGAAAATGTGTTAAATGCATATTTGTCATAAATTAAGCTTTCCATAGGTTTTGAGATACTTAATGATTTATGTATTGAAAGGCGACACAAAACGTGTATAGTGTAAATGGTAAGTTTAATTTTTCAACAAAAGGCGTCTAAATGGATTCCACAAATTTCGAAAGAAAGTCTTAAAATTCTTCAGCGCATTAGCTGAAGGTTGGTGTTGTTAATTGAGTTATTAACAAAGTTGCTTTAAGGCATTCAATTATATGTGGTGTGTGATGTTCGCTTCCTATACCATGAATCAGCCCAACCATACCAGATGGCCGGCGGTATTTGGTGTCAATTTTGATTGATATTTAAAGAATACCTACAAATAAAAGTGGTAAATTTGAGCTAAATTTTGAGCGATCTATCTTGATCCAATACCAATATTCAGAGTTTTTAAAACCCCTTCAAAGAGGCAATGAATCCAAATGAAGAGCTCTCATATGATCTCTATTAAATCGGTTGCAATACCGACATATAGAAAGGTGTAAAACACTCTTCAGACATTAAGAAAAATCATACTGGAGGCTATCATAGCCTCTTAGAATTTTTGCAACCTGATATATAAAAATGGAAGTTACGATTCACCGACTGACCCACTGACACATTTGTGAGTAAAAAGGGCGGGACAAAATTTGTATAATTTATCCGATCGACTTGAAATTCGTTTTGTGTATCTACTGTATAATAAGAAATAATGAAAATCAATTTCTCTAATTTTGGAAATTTTGCCCACGTTATTGGCGATGACCCCTTTTAGGGGGCCTTTCTCATGTCATGACCTTACTTCATTCAACTTGCTATAATAGCCTTAAATCTTAATCGTTACAAAAACAACTTAAAACCATTATATAGACAATACTTCCAGATGTCAGCGCTTGACTTACAAATTTGTCATATTATTTTTGACCTGTTTTCTCAAATAGGGTATTAAACATATTTTCCAGAAATACTAACTGCTCTTTAGGTACTTTCTTAGGTAAGTTTCGTACACGATATCCATCCATACTACTTATAAAATGCAACGTCCGTCTGTTCGATTCTCCATAACTCGAGAACCATTCGTCCGATTTTCATGATTTTTTTTCTGTTTTATAGATGTGTGGCCATAGGGTGGGTGAGAATTTCTCAGGAGTAAAGGAGTCGCGGGAAGTAAGGGGGGCCTCACGAACCGTTAGCCGTGTGAACTTGAAAGTTTGTATGTTGATAGATAAGCAAGCATTATTACATGCCTCATTCATCGTTTTTCAAAATTCGTCCTATAAGGGTTGAAAAACTTTTCAAACCAACATTTCTATTTCGACCTTACTATACGCTTAACTTGCCATTATACTCATAAATCTATGTATGTCAATTCAAGATATGCTTTAATTGTTAGGCAATACTTCACCGAGTATTTTTAGCTAACATTCATCTTTTTATATTGCGTTCTAAAAATTTAATGATTACTCGCTAGGGGCTATCTTCGGAACTACTCGGCCATTGCTGGAGTAGACCTCCGACAGCCATGTTTTTCAATTGGGCGGCTATAGTATTTTGCATGTTCGCGTGTGAGCTGCACAAACGTACAATTATAAATAAATTTTAATTTTATCTTAAAGAAAAGAAACCGTCGGGCGGAGCCGCGGGCATGGCTAGTATAAATATAAAAGAGCAAACTAACTGACTGTGAACGGAAAGCTGTGTACCAAATCCTGACGTCTGAGCGAAACCGCGGGCAAAAGCTAGTACCCTCCCCTCATGCAAAATTAATCATCCAATTTTGTTTTTGACTTACTTTTTTACTAAATAAAACAAAATGATTTTGAGTGATGGAAATCTTTATTTTGTCCTTTACAATTTGTATACCCTCCACAGGAAGGTATATTCACTTTGTCATTAGATTTGTAACGCCAAGAAGGATTAACCGGAGACCCTATAAAGTATATATATTCTGAATCAGGATCACATTCTGAATCGATTTAGCCATGTCCGTTTGTCTGTCCGTCTGTCTGTTTAAAGCACGATAGCGTCCAAATGAATTGACCTAGGCAAATGAAATTTTGTGAGACGACTTCTTTTTACCGTTGTCAGGTTGGTATTAAAAATTATCTATGTCGGTCAAGTAGTTTTGGTACCTCCGACGATATCACTTTTACTTATTTCTGTTAAAAGATGATATCCGTCAAGTGGCTGCCGCCAGTGTTGATACACATGTGCCCGGTTTATCGCATTTGCGATAACTTTCCGCAAGATTTCCGGTGATAACTGCTCGCATTCCTGTCGAATGCAGGGCGTGGCCGCCATTATAGAAGCTTGTTGGCATAAACCCGCGATTTCAAGTAGCCCCAAAGAAATAACTCTGAGATGGTTACATCGGGCGTATTGCTGCCAAATCGCCAAAACGGGAGATTACGCGACCAGGAAACGCTTCTTTCATAATATCCATTGTGGCTCGTGCTGTGTGTGCATGTTCACCAAGCCCCGCTCATTCAATTCCGGCAGTAAGAAGTCGTTTATCATATGACGGTAACAGTGACCGTACTGACGATGGCGTCCTAAAAAAAAAACGGCCCAATCATTCCTCTCGCATGAACGCCGCACCACACAATGGATGTAATGCCTCTTCGTGCATCACATGCGCATTTTCAATGCCCAGAAACGAAGATTATGTTTATTGACGTAACCTCTTAAGTGGAAATGCGGCTCGTCGCTCATGATGATTTTTGGCACAAAATCGTCCCCTTTCGTTGTTGAAATTGAGGAATGAGGATGAGGAGTAATTGTGCTTGCCAGTAATTCACACGCGACATTAACTGATGCACTGATATACTGTTTGCACCTTGTATGGGAACATGTGTAAGTCTTTCACTAAAATTCGCTGTAGGGTCCGTGTCTGGTGATGCCCATTTGCGTGGCCCGTCGTCTGGTTGATGTTTCTTCGTTCTCAGCGACATCTGCAGCCACCGCCGCGATATTCTCGGCCGAACGACCAGTCCGGTGGCGGCCACGCCCTGTATGGTCTCGTGTGGTTCCAGTCTTTTCGAGTCGAATATCTAAGCGTGACACGATTATAGGAAATCGATGTCGAAATTCACGCTGCACTAACACCACCGACTGATTATTGGTCAAAAAAATCGACACAATTATTCCACGCTCTTGCGGAGTATAGCGCTCCATTGCTTGTCTGTTTGTATACTGCAGCTGTCTAGTTCACATTTCATACAAATGTCAAATATGATTGACATACGACGCCATTTGCAAAAATTATAACATCTTCCGATAGGGTGATCAATTCTGTACACTTTCGCGGTCACCAGGTTTTTTGGCGATAAAAAATCGAAGATTAGACCGATTTTCATGACTTTTTTTTAAATGTTTGTTTTTACGGCGGATTTTTTAAACGTTTATAGCTGAACAGCCACCTTACCACTGGTGGGGGGATAGCTGTTTAGTAGTCTTTACTTTAATTGCTAAAGTTCAACTCATTTATTTTACTTTAATTACTTCCTATTTATACATAAATTTTGCTTACTAACATTAATACATTGCGGGTCAATAATTGCAATGTCAACTTTTGGTCGTATGCTGCCCTTTTGCTGAGTCCGCTTGATGGTAACATGTTGTATTATTGCTTCGTGGGTCATGCGCTGGGAGTAGGTCAACATTGTGCCTTGGTGGTGCTGAGTTGGGTTTTTTGGTCATGCACTTTAAATGGGTCGATGTGCAATAATTGTACATTCTGCCGCGCCAATTAAACACTGAAATCGGCTACCGTGAGATGTCTTCTAGCTGGTTGTGGTTGTGCTTCTGTTTCTTGCTGTTCCTCTGCGCTGATCTTGCGGCGGCGTCGCCAGACGATGTAACCAATAGTGCTTACGGCAAATACTAACATTACGGCATAAGTGATATTGTGGTGGATGTCGTGTGGTGTTGTATTCCCCGGTAGTTGCTCGTGCTTTTTTAAGTCTTCGATCCATTGACTTACTGCGTTGAGATTATCATGGTCAATTTTGAGACTCATCCTTGGGATTATGTTTGCTTTATTTCTTGTAGTATTTAATAATATGTGTGAAATATTAACAGATGGGATGAATGACGTATTAACACGACTGGAAATCTTATTCTTGGATAAGATTGTCATGGTGTCTTGCTTGACAATGCAATTAGGTTCTATTGTTAGTATTCCGTCGTCTTTAAGTGTGGTTTCGAAAATCTTCTGTCCACAAATTATATTGATAGTGTACTCCTTTTCCAACACGTAGATCCATTTATTTGCGTTGTTTAGCTGAATCCATACAGGATGTGGCTCCATACTTCGTAGTGTACAAAATGGTGAGATTTCGTCTGCATGTGTCAATAGTTCCATTTCGCACCTGCTTATGTTTGATCTTCTATTGTATGTTGGATGCTGTTGGTGGCATATGTATTTGTCATTATTCTGAATACATCTTATTAATTCGTCTTTTGTTATTGTGTAGTACGCTTCTCGAAGCAGGTTTACTACTAAGTAGTCAGCTGATGGTTCGATGAATATGTATTCCTTTTGATGAACAGTTGGTACAGGTATCACCTTAAAGATCTCATAATCCTCTATATTCGCCAAGGGTATCGTTATCTCAAATACAACGTTTTGTTGCATTACTCTGCCCTTCACAGTAAGAAGCTTGAAAAACTGTAATAAGTTCGGCTGTGACGCATCTCCTGCGATGGCTAATTGTGGCGGCAGATGATTCCTTATAGTGGTTAGTTGTGAGTGAAGCTGATCTGGCGTTAGTATGAGCGGATTCATTTTCCCATGGTGTATATCGATCAAGACATCGATCAGAGCATTCTGGGCTTGTTGGTAGTTGAGCATTGCTAGCGTGGCGAATGTTGATAGTGATAAGAATTCTACTTTGGCATTGCAATCTTCATTGGCTGCTAATACATCGTTTGCTAGGTTTTCGAGATGAATATGAAATATTTCTAACTGCTGGGTTATTACTTCAGTGTCTTTTTGTAGAATGTTTTTTGTTGATTCTATGATTGATGTCTGATTTTTGACCATACCAAGTAGATGTTTTTCATTTTCCTTAAATGACTGTATTTGGTTTTCGTATTGCTGAGCAAAGTCTTCGTCCAAAACTCCGAATAGTTTGTTTGCTACCATACCTACGAAATCAAAGGGGGATCGTTTGGCCCTAGCCTCTGGCTCCTTTCCGACACCTTGTTTTAGAAGTAGATTATTGTTGTTCTTTATTATACTTAGCTGGTGATCGAATTGATTTGCTATTTTTATGCACTGAGTGTATTTCTTAAAGCCGTCCGTGTTTTTCCTCTTACAGAAATCGTTTAGTCCGTTGATGAGTTCTTTAAATCCTCTGTATTCGCGCCAATAATTTCCCAAGTCATAATATACTAGAATTTTCCACTCATTTGTTACTAAATTGACGTTGCCAATCTTCTCAAAATATATACCAGGCCGATGTTTGAAGGGCGTTGTTGTAATTTGTGTGGATCCTTGATTTGGCAGGGCTACTATCACGAGCGCTATAGATAGTAACAGTGATGGAAGGGCTACTCGTTTTATTCTGCTATCATGCTGTTTATTGGATTCATGTGGCCGCTTCCTCTCTTGATGACGTCCTATTAGCTCTTCGATAGGTGGTCTCGACGGAATGTTAGTAGGTCTAATTTTATTCCTCTTGGTGCTTCTATACTCCTCGACCGTTACTTGGATGTGGTGACTTGATACTGTTTTAGGTATATTTTTCAGCGTTTCAATTCTATTCGTCGATGGCTTCACCTTGGTAGCTGGAGTTTGCATGATTTCTTTCGTTTTTCTGTCAAGGTTCGTAAACTCGTCATTATCGGTAATTGGTAACAAACAAATTTTTGTTACGGGTCTCTTATAGGTTTTGTTGTGCGTTTCTACCGTTACCACTCGTACTAGACCATCAGTCCCAGCGTGTGTTTCTACTACCTTTGCCAATTTCCACTTAGTTGGGGGAAGCTGCTCATCCTTGATAAGGACAATGTTTCCAACCTTTAAATTCCCAACAGTTTTCGTCCACTTGGATCGTTGTTGAAGTGTTGCTAAGTACTCAGTGCTCCATTTTTTCCAAAATTGTTGCTGCATCCGCTCTAAGAGATGCCATCGAGTTAGTAATCCCATTTCACTGTCTAGCATGCATCTTTCCGGTGGTGCCAATAGGGCCGTGCCGATTAGAAAATGCCCTGGTGTTATCACCTCAGTCTCCTCTGGGTCATTTGAAAGTGGGCATATTGGCCTTGAATTCAAACATGCCTCTATTTGGGTTAGTAGTGTTGATAATTCCTCGTATGTTAATTTGTGCTCGCCGATAGTTCGCTTGAGATGGTGCTTGATCGATTTTACCCCAGCTTCCCACAAACCGCCAAAGTGGGGAGATCCTGGTGGAATGAAGTGCCATTCTGTATGATTGGACGCTAGTGTATCGTAGATTTCTTCATTCCACTTCTTGGCATCTTTTACATTCAACTGTAGAATCTTGTTAGCAGCTACGAAATTTGTTCCATTATCACTATAGAGGTGTCCAATATGACCTCTTCTCGCGCAGACTCTCTTGAAGGCGGAAACAAATGCGTTTGCGGTCAGGTCACTCACTGCTTCTATGTGAACTGCTTTGGTCGCTAAGCATACAAATATTGCTATATATCCTTTATAGGATTTATTGCCCCTTCCTTTCGTCATTCGTATATCTATGGGTCCTGCGTAATCTACTCCTGTATGCAGAAACGGCCTGTTATTAGTTACTCTTGGCTGTGGGAGATTTCCCATTAGTTGATTGCTAATTTTGGACTTGAATCGAAAACATATGGCACATCTATGAATACTTTGTTTGACTGCGCTTGCTCCGTTGATGATCCAATAGCGTTGTCGTAAGTGTGCTTGTGTCAGTGTGTTTCCCCCGTGCAGTGTTGTTTTGTGAGCATCTTCAATTAGCATAGTGGTGAGAGGACCAGAATGTGGAATGATGAATGGATGTTTCTGCGTCGGTGGAATATCTGCTTCTGTTAACCGTCCTCCTACGCGTAGCATATCGTCTTTGTCCATGAATGCGTTAAGACACCGAAGTTTGCTCTTCTTTTCGATTTCTTTGCCTCTTTTCAGGTGTCTGATTTCTTTGCTAAACTCTTCATCTTGTACCTTTTTTATTATATTTTTTGTTGCTGACCATATTTCATCACATGTTAATGGTCCTAGGCGTTTACCATCCTCAGATGTTCGTGCGTTGTGAATGAACCGTTTACAATAGGCAAGTACTCTTGTCAGTCGCCTCAGTGTGCTGTATTGTGCTAACATCCCTTTAATACGATCTGGTTCTTGTTCGTTTAATGTTGTTAATGTTTGCGTCTTGACTTTACGTTCTTCTAAGTCCGTGTATTGTTGTTCAGTATCAGTGTAGGTTATTTCTAGTTTTGATAGCCATTTTGGCCCGTTCCACCATAATGCGTGTCCCTTGAGTTTAGAGGGACATATACCTCTGGACGCACAGTCTGCTGGGTTTTCTGTACCCTTTACGTGGTGCCAATTTTCTGCGCTCAGAATTGCTGTTATTTCCGTAACCCTGTTTGCCACGAAATTCTTCCATTTAGTTGGGCCTCCTTTTATCCAGGCGAGATTTATCGTGGAGTCCGACCAAGCATGCGTCTCTATGTTTTCTATTTGTAGTGCTTTTTTCGCCTTTTTTATTAGTTTGGCCAGAAGCACTGCTCCATTAAGCTCTAGTCTGGGAAGTGTTATTTGTTTGATTGGTGCCGCTTTGGTTTTCGCGCATAGTAACGTCGTTAGTACTTCACCAGTTTTAGTGATTACCCTACTGTAGACTGCGGCAGCATACGCTTTTTCTGATGCATCGCAGAAACCATGCAGCTCAATACGGTATTTCGTCTCGTATTGATTCCATCGTGGTATGCTAATACTCTCGATATTGTAGAGATTTTCTTTGAAGTTCATCCATCTTTTTGATATGTCATCTGGTAAATTTTCGTCCCAAGATTTTCCCGATAACCACAGCTCTTGTTGAATCAATTTCGCTGTAATGATTATAGGTGCCAGCCATCCTAGCGGGTCGAAAAGTCTTGCCATTTCTGAGATAATAATTCTCTTGGTAAGGTTTTTAGTGGACGGGTTCATGTTTATTTTAAACTCGAATGTATCAGAGTCGGGTCTCCAGTATATTCCCAATGTCTTTATTGCCTCACATGCTGTTACTTCGTATATTCCTTGCTCCTGATCTTCTCGTTTTATATCTCTTAGTAATGTTGTTCTATTTGATGACCATTTGCGGAGTTTGAATCCTCCTTTTTGCATTAGCTGTATGATTTGATGTTGGGCTCTTCTTGCCTCCTCCAATGTGTCCTCTCCTGATAGTAGATCGTCTACGTAGAAATCTCGCTGTGCTATCTTTGATGCAGTCTTAAGGTTGTTTTCTTCGTCTACGGCCAGTTGCTGTAATGTTTTTATAGCCAAGTACGGTGCTGAAGATGTTCCGTATGTCACTGTTGTAAGTCTATATTCCTGTATTTGCTTTGATGGTTCTTCCCTCCAGAGGATCCTTTGAAAGTCCCTGTCTTCTTCCGCTATCTTTATTTGGCGGTACATTTTCTCAATGTCTGCTCGGTAGACGTATTTATGTTTTCTCCAACGCGACAAAATGCTATATAAATCCTGTTGCAAAACTGGACCTGTAAGCATCGTGTCATTTAGGCTTAGCCCAGAGCTTGTTCTTGATGATGCGTCAAACACCACTCTTGTTTTGGTGGTCGTGCTATCTGGCTTTATTACTGCTTGATGTGGCATGTAGTAAACTATCTCGTTGTTTGACGTAGATTTTACTGGCTCCATGTGTCCAAGTTCCAGGTATTCTTTCATGAACTTCGTGTAGTTCTTGTGTAACTCAGTGTCCCGCGTAAATTTTTTCTCTAATTGGAGAAGACGGGCTAATGCTCTGTCTTTTGATTTACCCAATTTACCTGTATCGTTTTTGAATGGAATGCGCACCGTGTATCTTCCTGTTTTATCCCTCTTGTGTGTGGTTTTGTAGTATTCTTCACATCGCATGTTGTCTTCTGTGGTAGCTCTCTCTTCTTGTACCTCTTCCGTTTCCCAAAACGATTTCAGTTGGTTGTTTAACTCTACGTTGGATACGTGGCATAGTGTTGCTTCGTTTCGTTTGTGTTGACAACTTCCTGATAATATCCATCCTAATTGAGTGTTTTGGGCGACTGGAGTTCCGACGTCTCCCTTTACGACGCCTTCAAGAATAATTTCTTGGAAGATATCTGCTCCGATTAATACGTCCACCGATGTCTTTTTGTTAAAGGATGGGTCGGCTAGCGGTAAGTGCTTAACGTGATCCCATCCACGTACCGTGAATGATTCGTCCGGCAACGGCTTTGTAAGTTTGTTCAGTACTAACAATGTTCCCCATATTTTGAAGTCTGACGGGTAGATTGATGAGATGTTTAGCTCAATTTTACTTGTTGCTGTTGCTGCTTTTGCTGTCCCTAGTCCTGTAATAGAGGCATCAGCTCGAATTTTTTGCAGCTGCAGTCTTTGCACTGCGTCTTCCGTAATGAACGACGATTGGGACCCCTGATCTATTAGCGCCCTCAAATAGTGGTCACATCCTTTCCAGTTAGTTTTTATTACTGCTGTTGCCAAGAGTATCTTGTTACACTCCATACCCGATGCGAAATGGGATTGTTGCTGCTCCCTCTGATTAGTTGTCTCGTTTGAGTGCAGCAGAGTGTGGTGGCGTTGTTGACATTTTTGACAGGCTTTGCGTGACTGACAATTTGCTGTGACGTGGTTGCCTCCAAGGCAGTTATGGCACAGTTTTTCTGTTAGCACCACGTCTTTCCTTTGCAGAATTGGCATTTGAATAAATCTCCTGCATGTCTGTAGTCGGTGTTCCTCGTTGCATAACTTGCAACAAGGGTTACTTGTGGAATGATAATTTTTGTATACATTTTTCCTTGTGACTACTCCATTTGCTTTCTGCATGTGTCTTTCGTCTTTTTGGTATTCTGTTTTGTTCCGCCGTCCTTCTAGGTTGTCAAGAGCATGGAACTTGTTTTCTATAAACGTTAGGAATTCGTTTAGTGATTGTAACGCCTTTGGGTCTTTTAATGACTGCTCATACGCTTTTCTTGTCTCATTGTCCAGTTTTTGAGATAGTATGAATACGATAATTGGATCCCAGCTTCCAGTCTCCAAGCTTAAGCCTTTCAGTGCATTTATGCACTCTGTTGTTGTATCGTGTAGTCTTCTAAGATGCGTTGCGGATTCAATTTGACTATCTTTTTGATTTAGTAATGCTTGTATTTGTGCATTAACTAGTAGTCGGGTGTTCTCGTACCGATTTCTCAAGATTTCCCTTGCCTTGTCGTAATTGCAGTCCAATATTTGAAGATGTTGGATTATTTTTGCCGCCTCTCCTGTTATGTTGGTCTTGAGATAATGCATTTTCTGAGCATTTCCCAGTTTTCCGTTGTTGTGTATTGCCTGCTCAAACAGATCGTTAAATGATTTCCATTGCCTGTAGTCTCCATTGAATGTCATCAGCTTTAGAGTAGGTAGTTTGAGCTCGTGATTTGTTGTGGTGTCGCTAATCGCTTCTTGATGTGTGCTGTTTTGAGAGATCATTTCATTTATTTTCTCTTTTACGTTCACCATTATTTCATTGTATTTTTCTTCCAGTTGTTCGTACTCTGTGCAAATTTTAACGTATCTTTCACTTGAAGTTGTTTCCGTCAGCTCGACTATATCGCTGTGCGTCTTTGTTATTGTTTCCCATTGATTTTGCAGAACTTGTTGGCTATGTTGGTAATAGGCTTTCGTTCCCTGCCCGTTTTGTTCTACCCTGCCAACAGATCTGATAAATGCCTGTATTTGGGCTTCTTGTCTCCTAATTCTCTTGTCTTGTTCTCCAGACAGTTCGCCTTCTTGATTTTGGTTGTCTTTTTCCTTTCTAATTGTTGTGTTTAGCTCGTCACTCGCGCCCTGTGTCGTCATCTGTCTCTTCTTTTCTTCCTTGAGTCTCTTCTGCTCTTCTTCCAGGATTTCGTCTAGTTTGGTTTCTAATTTCTGCCTTAGGTTGTCAACAGTCGACTTCACAGCTGCATAAAAGTTCGACTCCGTATATGGTTGCCTGTTTGTACAGTTCGGGTGAGCCTTTATTTTGTTGTCCGTCTCCTTGAACTCCGTCCATTGGTACTCCAGGTCTGCTAGTCTTTCCCTCACGAACTCTTTTGTTCTTCGTAGTATTGGCTCTTTGGTGTATTTTTCACCAATTTTCTTAATCCATTCCGCCCTCTCTTTCTGTATCTCAAAGAGCTCTTCCAGTTCTGTCATACTTGCGTTGATCTCGTTCGACTTTTGCTATTTTCTTCAATATCTGCTGGCTTTGCAGCTTCCGTAATCTCCTTGTAGTTCGTTGTTTCTCGAAGGACCAAATGAACAGCCACCTTACCACTGGTGGGGGGATAGCTGTTTAGTAGTCTTTACTTTAATTGCTAAAGTTCAACTCATTTATTTTACTTTAATTACTTCCTATTTATACATAAATTTTGCTTACTAACATTAATACATTGCGGGTCAATAATTGCAATGTCAACTTTTGGTCGTATGCTGCCCTTTTGCTGAGTCCGCTTGATGGTAACATGTTGTATTATTGCTTCGTGGGTCATGCGCTGGGAGTAGGTCAACATTGTGCCTTGGTGGTGCTGAGTTGGGTTTTTTGGTCATGCACTTTAAATGGGTCGATGTGCAATAATTGTACAATAGCCTTAAACAAAAGGGCAGCTGATTATCTCAAAAACTATGAAAGCTATCAAAAAATTTATTTCAGAACTTGAGAGATAAAAATTGGGGAACCAAAGTTGTTCAAATCCCAAAGCAGTGATTTTGCACATTTGGCAATATTTTATCCGAGCAACAAAATACAATTTAATTAACTTTCCATGTTCACGAACCGTGTTTTAAGTGTCCTGTAACTTAAAATTTCAATAGTTTGCTTTTATTTAAGCCGCCATTATAGTAGGAGTAAAAGTCATATTCAGACGAAATTTTTCAATTCCCTAAATATGTTTCGTTGACGTCAAAATTTCGTTTAAAATAAGCACCCAAGAGGTCTTAAAAAAATAAATAGATGGCGCAACAGGCCCACACAGGCACCCTAGGCCTAGCTTTTCACAACCAATCGTTTGTGTGAGTTTTTATTTTTTTTTGGGACGAATGGAACAGACTTACAATTGTATGTCCTGTCTGAATTGAGAAGACATTTATACACTTGGACGTTTCTCAGATGGGATACCTGCATAATACACAAGTGCAAAATCCCCAAACCCCAAAATGCCACTTTTTAAAAAATCCTCAAATTGATTATCCCCAAACACAAAACCCCAAATTCAAATTCCACCAAATCAATAATCCCCAAAATGTTAATTCAAAATATTTAAAGAAATTTTCGTATACCTAACCTTGCGCCTACTCCAAATCCAACAGTGACCCCAAGTAGGGGGGTTGCAGGGGGTCACCATGCCCCCCATACCTATTTTACTGTTAATGCATTGTGAATTCACTCGAAATCTAGATATTTGGGTATTTTGGTTTTTGGGGATTTGGGGGATTTTGGGTTTGGGGATATTGACTTGGGGATTTTAATTTTTGAGTTTTCGTACCCAAACCTTCTCAGTCGTTCGCGAGAGTTGGCGCAGTGGAAGAAACTTTTAGATGTGTGTTTTCCGGGGATCGTGAGACCCATCGCACAGCCACTTCCCATTGCAATGATCTGTCAGAGAACGTCGTCGCCAATGTTCCCACTTGCCAATGTGAAATAAACACTAATCACTCAGCGCCACGTTACAAATTGACGCGTTGGACCCCTCTACTTTGACCTATCATTCTGCAAATTCAAATAAACTCATTTACCTCGTTAAAATTATGCAAGACGCCATAACACTCCTCCGCCTGACACAGTGACAAACGAAAGTCAATTGCAAAGGTCGTGGGCGGCTGAGATTTGTTTTGTGTTGTGCAAATGATAATTGCGCACTAAATATCCACATCTATTCATCCCTGAACGGGCGCTCTATGCCCGTTGTTAGATACTTTCAATTTAAATATACATTTTCCTGATCGCCCACTTGGTGGCGTCAAGTTCTTGGGTAATCCAGTTTTTTTTTTATAGCAAACTCACTCAAAGCCAGACAGCAGTAATAGCCCAACTTCAATAAATAATTCGATTAATAAATTGCAAGTGTATAACTCGATTGGAGAGCTCTTCAGCAGTCATATTGGTAGCAGCCTCGAGCTATTGATCTTGTACGACCTTAATGCGATTACAATCACAGTGCACTTTTCCTCGAATCCGTCCCACATACATCGTGCTAGGTGGTGGACTGTGGACTTCATGCAAATGAAGTCCAAACAAAGTAGCGAACTGCATTTCGATTTGTGTAAACTTCCCAGCGCGGCGTTGTGAAGGCAGCACACACACGCGAATGATTCATGTCAATCATAAGTGCAGTGAACAAGGTTAAGTATAGGTGAAATTCCGTATTTATATTTTCAAAAGAAGAACAGAGTGGGTGAAGGCATAGCTACCGATTTTGGTGACTGGCTGACGAGGCACTACTACTACTGTGCGCAACTTTACCATTTAAGGCTATTGGCAACATTTTATTGCTATTTCTAATTATAGAAATGCTAATTCGTCTAGAAGATTCCCTGCGAAAGCTTTGTGATTGTGATTCACACACCCTCCCGAGTTCGAATCCAAAAGTAAATCCAAACGAAAAATAATAAAAAAAAAAACCTATCCAAAGGTAAACAAACCTTCGTGCTGAACTCTTCAACAACAAAAGCCAATTATTTCGTGGGTGAGGCCTGAGACAGGTCATTATTATCAGCCTTGTCGTCGCCAATCCTTAGAAAATACACGAAATGGCAAATACAACGAAAATTCTTTCCCTATAGTTCATCATAAATCAAAAGAAAAAAAAAAACCAACACAGAAGCCAAAAACTATTCTATGTAGCTCTTCTACTCACAGGACACAGCTCACAGCTAGAGGCGGCAAATTTCCTACCTACTTCGTTGAGTTAATAAACATTTTACCAGTCGAGTGTCCAAATGAACATCAACTTTCACTCACTGACATTGGGGAAGGGCGGCGGCGGGAAAATGGGTGAAAAAAAAGTTTATATTTTTTTGGCGAATTTTCTTCCATTGCAAGGTGATTTTCACATAATGATTGCGTGATTGGCAAGCATTAATTTCGCTTTCGTGGTCAACTGGTGAGCACTGAAATTACACGAGCCCACAATATAGGTAGCAATAAGTAGACCAAGGTGAAAAGGATGTTTGACGAGAGTTCGAAATGAAATTTAAAGCTAGCATGGTAGCTGGAAGAGGATTTTCTTTAGAATTGTACTAACATTTTTAACGAAGGGGCTTCACACTTCACAGTGACTGATACATTGTGTAGGCAGGTCAAAGGGATTAGGTGAGCTTAAGCTTATTTCGAAAAATCACTGGAAAACAGTTGAATCCTTGAAATGGGGGAACAAATTCTGTTATATAGCCACAACCACAACAGTCAGAAAGTTTTTTGTTTTTGCGGGCGAATAACAGGGACCAACATTTTGTTGCTGATTCCATTTGGTTAAATTGAGTTTTACTCTCGAATATTATTGTCAGGCGTTCACGAGAGATGGCACCTTGACTTGAGATGAGATTTTTATATTTCAATTGAACTTGCGACCCTTTATTCATCAATAGCCCATCACACTTACCACTGAGCCCCTAAATACATTCACATCTTACCAGATGCTGTATAGTTTGAAGTCGTACTACGAAGTCGAAACTTACTGAATTGGGGTTACAGGCCTACAGACCGAGGTGGAGATTGGCCTCAAGCAGTACACCTCTCCAGTTAACTCGGTCTATGGCTAACTGCCTCCAAATGCGCACTCCAAGTCGGTTGAGGTAGCCTTCTACTTGCTCGCGCCACTTAAACCGAGGTCTTCCTCTAGTCCGTTGTTCCTCCGGGTTATACTCGAAGACTCTACGAGGTGGAGCATTTGTTTCCATCCGCTTTAGATGTCCTAGCCATCGTAGATGACTGACTCGCAGTTTTTTGACCAGATTGATGTCGTCGTACAGCTCGTATAGTTCGTCATAGAATCTCACTTCCAAAGCCCGTCGAGGCAAACAGGACCGAGAATTTTACGAAGAATCTTTCTTTCGAATCTACCGAGGATATTTTCATCTGCTTTAGGGAAAGTCCATCAAGCTTCAGCGCCAAACCAAAGGACGAGGATGATCGAGGCCTTATACAGAACCTCCTGATTGTTGTTTGGTTATCCCACTGAATTTCTTTCTCAGTCCATTGTTCTGTTCCATTGTTGGTCTTGAGTTTAGACAATGCTATCCTCATTCAATTTTCGTCGTGTGGACAGAAATCTTGACTTTTATCGTTCAGATTGAAAAGTTCTGTTTGACAGTCTGTAGAATTTGTCTGTCCATATCCTCAATACCGACTTTGACTCTACTTCAAGGTTTCCTTGCTCATCTCTATAAGATCACTGTTCGGGTCTTGTTATTCCTTGAAACGTTCTTTTCTAGCTTTTGGTAAAACTTCCGAACATTACTCCTGCAGGAGCACCTCTCTATTTCCTCGATTGCGCGCTCCTTTTGTTCTTACTTTTGCCTCCTAAGAAGGAGCTCACGAGCCGCTCTCGTCCTTTTCTCTGCAGTGCCGCTTTGTATAGGCGAGTTGTTTTGCTGTATGAACTTTCCGGCACTCTTCATAAAATCAAGCTTGTCGTGGGCGCAGTGGTTAGTGTGTTGGGCTACTGTGCGAGGGTCCCAAGTTCGACCCCAGGAAAAATACAAATTACATTTTAAGGTTTTTTTTCCACTGCGCCACCTCTCGCGAACGTCTGACAAACATCCGAGAATATAACTGTCCTGAAAAAAGCTTCTCAATTCAGCCGTTCGGCCTTGGCATAAAATTGTAGGTCCCGTCCATTCATCCCAAAAATAAAAACTCACACAAACGTATGGTTATAAGAAGCTAGGTCTAGACCTTTCACATAAGTTGCGGCGACTCTGATGGTTTTCTTGGCTTCGATACCGCTGGTCTTCAGTTTTTGACGCTGGCTTCTTAAGGGTTATCAATAGCTCAAGGGATGTGATATCGGCAAAAATTCTGACGGTTTGTTGTAAATAGAGCCGTTCAACGTCCTCATAGTATTTCTCCACTGTTGCCGACATCTGAGATACCCACAGTCGTACTTTAGCTACAACAAGATCCGAGTCTATGGCCGCTCGGACAGTTCGGACATCTAAAAATAGTGGAGGGGTGTCTTATAGGACAATCGCAACATGATCGATTTACCTGACGGTTTTATGATTTGGTGAAAGCCAGTTTTCTTTATGAGCATTGAGCTGAGGTAACCATAAGGTATAGAAACTCTACACCCTGTCTAAGTTCGTTTCCCAGACGTGATGTCATGTAGCTAGTCTTTGGTAGAATCAAAGTCCTCAAAGTAAAGACTCTTGCGAAGCACAATCACCTGAAGGGCCGAGCTGCAGCTTCCAAATGACCACAAAACAATCGTTCTATTCTTCCCATTTCTTTTCCCGAAAACACAATAATGATTTAATTTTCTTAACCTTCAAAGTATATTCTTTAGAAATGTGACCGAATCGTCTGGAATCGCCGTGCCCATATCAGAGAAAAGTTTATTAAAGCTATAAACCGAGCGTATATTTGCTCTGATACGATCTCGATAACCTGGTTGACTTTGCAATGATTTGTACAAGTATTCGCGAGCGCACACACCCCACATACAAGTCGATATTATGAAGATACCGCGCGTCTGCCAATTAATCATTCGCCTTTGACAGTTTACCATACTTGTTGCTCATGTCAGGCACCTATCAATACGAAATGCGTTTGATTATTTTATTTATTTATATGTCAATCCGCCATGTTTGCCCACATGTTTTGTGATTTAACTAGAACGCCAATGACAAGCATGTGTATACTGTCAAGTTCAAACAGCAGAGCGGTCTTATCTTGACTTCAAACTTCAACACTGATGGTGCGACAGAATCACCGAGCCAAGTGTGCACTGTGCACGTACTAATAATAATTAGCAAGTTCTTCTATTCGTTTGAATTCCAAATAAGTGTTTGGGGAATCAGGCACGTACGACAATGTTCCGCCCTTTCCGCTGTCAGAAGCTTCTGTCAAGTGTCACTGTCTGAAAAAAGTGTGCGTGCGCCAACATATTTCGAAACTTAAATCTTCCCAATTTGCATTTGAAGTGTTTATTTATTGAAATATTTATGAATTCCTTAAAAATTAAATTTAAATTTGAGGCGAAAAAAAACGAGATCCCAAACCCCAAACGGGCACGAACATCACTTGGACTTTGGTACTGAAAATCAGCAAACATATGTTAGCATGCGATCGCAATCTTAATTTGGCGAATATTGTGCAGTCTCTGTCAGTCGGAGGAATATTGTTTTTTTTTTTTTTTTATGTTTTTACTCCGTGGCCATCTATAAGTACGCATGGTATATAGACGGCCCCTTTGTTTCTACTCTCAGAGTTCCAGTCCCAGCTGGTTGTACGTGTACAGGACCATGGAGCGGGGTAAGAAATTCGCCGTCGCCGACTTGGCGTCGATTGGGAAAATGGAAAATTAGTTGCGCGCCACATTGCGGAGCTTTATGAGATGTACTATGTAATATTTGCACACAGTGCGGTCGCGGTGGTACAGTGGGTGGGGCACTTAAGCCGCAAATTGATAACGTACACGAATGTTGGCGGCACAGAATAAAATCACATTTTCTTATTTACATTTAAAACGTTCTTGGTAACCAGGCGGGAGAAATAAACACTTAAGTGTGTTTGAGTTAATATTTGTGCAAATGTTGACTAACCAAAACGGGCGAACGTTTATTTCGCTGGGAAATGTTTGCCAATTTGATTAGGAACCTTACAGCTAAGTTGTTAATTATTATTTGTTATGATGGGTGGTTTTATGAATAGCTATAATTTAAATCGGTGTAAGGACCATCCCTCGAGCTTGGGGATTTACCATCCATTCTACAGTTGATGGGTAGGTATCTATTGGTAGGTATCTATCTAGTGCTGGATATAGACTTGCACAGTCCCTTCTGTGTAGGGGTTTGAATGCTTCCTGCCTATCTCTTTTAATCGTTCTTATCTCGGTAAATTAAAATGAGGACACATGTGTTATCCCTTTACAGTTTTTGTTTTTGTTTTCAAAATATGTAGTGTTGCCAAAATTGTATAGTTTGTGATGCAACGTCGGTCGGTATCCCCTTGACTGCTAATGGCTCATTAGTCATTTCGTCCGAGTTAGTGCCCCACCACGCCGGTTATCCACTATTTTTTTTTTTTGTTTTTTCCTACTCCGCATCTGTCGCCTTTTCGTTCCTCTTCCACATCTCATTCTGCCCGAGCTGCTATACTATGTGCGCTACCCCCTCTCATTTCCTGTTGCTTTTTCGTTTCATGGAAGTTTTGAGATACAGCGGCTCCGTGAATTATGGCCACGTGGTTAGATAGACCGCGCGGACTAAATGCATACGACCAATTACTGACCAATGACCTGTCGCTTTTTTGTTTCATCGGAGTTCGAAATATCTTCCCAATGGCCTGTCGCTTTTTCCGTTTCATCTGAGTTTGAAAATACTGCCCAAAGACCCATACGAAATTTCACTTGAAAAACAAAGAGTTTTAAGGGACTTCAAAAAGAAAAAAATGTTGTTTACATAAATAGCCATTCTAATTCTATATTCAAATACTGCCAATAGAAAGAAAACTAAATAAAAAATTGACAATGATGGGAAAGCAATCGACAAAACGTACCTAACCTATGCAGCTAATTTTACTTTCTTTCAGAGCGGAATCACGGAACTTCTCTTCAATGATTGCAGTGAAACGTTCTATACAATTGTAAGAATTTCATTCACATAATTTATAATCTTAAACTACTAAGACTAATGCCCAGTTTCACAGTGACCACTAAAGTATCGATTCTTACTTAAATTCCACTCAAGAGACAATTTCTGTTTCATTGTGCCATCTTTTGTTATGATTTTTGTATTGTGTTAGATACCTACACGTACCTTTGATAGGTGGCAAGCTTCTCAGCTGTCAAAAATTTGACAAGTTCATTTGGATTTTTTTTTTTACGTTTTACGATTTCAATAATTAGAATTTCTTTTTCGCTAAAGTTAGGGATCATTTGCAGTTCACATTCACACGCATTTTGTAAATCAAATAAATTATTAAATATTTCAAAACAAACCTGAAAACAAAAGTGCTGCCAAGTTTTTTGTACCATTTGTGGTGAGTATTGTGAATCGACTGTAAAACGTAAAATACGAGTACGAGTGACACTTACCTATATGTTTGTTTCTATACTCAAACTTACACTTAACTTTGGACTGTGAAACCAGGCATATGGATATGTAAAAGTTCATATGTCAAGGGTAGTTAGGCCTACATCTATGCGCAGATGTGGGGAGAGTAGAAATCTGCATCAATAGGTTGTTCGCATGGGCATGTACTACGTTCAAGCGTGTTTTCCGCCAGAGGCCTTTTTCTTATGTGACAGTTTACATCTTACAAAAGCGAAACTTATGCATTTATGTTCAACTTAAATTGGTATGAATTACATCAGTAAACGACTGATATGGCATATAGATATGTCGTCCAAAGTGCTGAAGCTACTCCATCGTCCAAGTGTAGGTGCGGAACATTTACAGATTGGTGTTTAAAAAACAGATTTAGCGTAGATAAATTGTTATTCTTTGTCTTCGCCATTTTGTTGCTAAGCTTTGATTCCCTTCGGGTGTATGCTGGCATGCTTATTCCTTCCTTAGCTCGTCGGTGGGTGTGGGACTTGACTCTTTTTGCCTAGCAACAAGAAATAGTATACTAGACTTGCGTCGAGGTGTTTATAGATACTGCGAGAACATTTTTCTTATCCCTCCTTACCTTTGACTACCACTCTCGCCTAAATTGCCCCTTATGCCGCCACCTTTCACCTCCTACTCCGCGCCATCCTTCCCTATCCGCACTTCCTCATCCTTTTGTGCTTCAGTCATTGAAGTGAAATCAACTCTTACTTACTTAGAGGACTCTACAATTCGGGATGAACCGCCTAAGCTAACAAGCCTCTCCAGTTAGCCCGGTCCTTAGCTAACTGCTTCCAGTTACGCACTCCAAGTCGGTTGAGGTCGCCTTCTATTAGCGCGAGCCACTTAAACCGAGGTATTCCTCTACTGCGTTGTGGTTAGATTCGAAGACTCTACGAGCCGGAGCAGTTGTTTTCATCCGCTATACATGTCCTAGCCATCTTAAATAACTGACTTGCATTTTTTTTTACCAGGTCGATGTCGCTGTATAGCTTGTATAGTTCATCATTGAATCTCCTTCTCCAAAGCCCGTCAACGCAAACGAGACCGACAATTTTACGAAGAATCTTTCTCTCGAAGTGTGGGAGGATACCTTCACCCGCTTTTGATAGGGACCAAGCTTCAGCAGCATAAAGCAGGACTCGGGATGATCAAGGTCTTATACAGAATCTCCTTAGTTGTTCGGGATAGGGCTCTAGTACTCAATTGCCTTCTCAGTCCAAAGAAACAGCGGTTGGCAAGAGTTTTTCTTCGTTTAATTTCATCTAAATGTTATTGTCAGAATTTATAGCAAGACCGATTTAGACAAAGTCCCTTACTACCTCAAAGTTATAGCTGATTGTAACGTTTTGTCCGATTCTTCGATGTTGGGTTTCCCTTCTTGTTGAATGTATATACTTGGTTTTGCCCTCTTTGACCGCTAGACCCATTTTAGCAACCGCTTCCGTTTCTATACTATAGCAAACCGTACTTATGACGGCTCGCTGAGTTCCAACTCGCTTCATCTAAATATAAAAAAGATTCACATTTAGTTGGGTATAATTGCCGGTGGAAGATATTGGTTAATCTTACTACGACAGCGTAATGATCTGGGATCTTGAGACACTAGACATGTAGAAAGGCTGCAGGTGCCGCTTTAGAGTGCAGAGTCCTAGTCTGCTGCAATACGCGCAGAATTACCTACATCAACCAACGAACGGACTGCCGTGTAGTGTTGTAGACAGTAAACCCTGATCACGAAGGGCATTAAGATATTGCAAAGATTGGTAGATTGGCCTTATTTTTATCCCGTAAACTTCACTCAATCTCACTTCCTGTATATGCTTCCCAATCATTTGTAAGTTCCCTCACTAAGCAATGGATTGGATACACCTCCATTTTCATTATCCCCTACCATCTATAATGTCAACAAACTGAGTGTATCTAAAACTTTATTGAAGTCCGTAACCTTACGGCTATTAAGTACTTAACAGCTCTATGTCATTTTAGATAATTAAGGAAGCTATTCCACACTTTGGCCATAAAGAATTCCAAACGCCCATAATATGCTTATTATGTCCAACACCTCATGATCGTGCGCATGCATTATAAACAGCCGGCAAGCTGCTGTCAAATCGTATTATAATCACCCCACCCATGAGCTGTCCTCTAGTTGTATCTTATACATGCCTACGGCAGTCTTGAGGCAGACCACTATATGTCTAACTTGATGGTACACAATGCAACTAGGTACCTACTACTTCGTGGTTTAAAGCCACTTTGTCATGAGAGTGGGCCTGGCTCTCACTGTCTGTTTAATTTATGTGCAAATTGAAAAAATTCGCCAGCGTGCTTTTTTTTCACACTAAAACTACTGACGTTCACTGAAGCGGCCCGGCATCAGCATTTCCTTGCCACGTGACCGGCATCAGCTACACCAGTGTGATTCATCAGTCAGATCACGTTTTGCTGTAATTTCTAAATACATTTTCTTATCAGCTATCTAGCTAGTGCATCAACCAAATTGTCACGGAAATGCCTCATTCCATTTGGCCAGACCTTTTCAATGGAAAATGCAGTCGGGGGTAATTGTCGACCGTCATAATATCTGAGTGAAATCAATCGCTTGAATGGAACTGTTAATTGATTGAGGTTGCGACTTGCGACGACCAATCCCACTCTCATCACTTTAATCGAAAATCGAAAAAAAATAATATTATATACATTTTTGTTGTTTGGAAAAAAAAGGTGTCGCTACACGCTGAGACTGAGCTGGAGAGTAGTAGCGGTAGACAGATTTATCGCCGCCATTAGAGGTGCAATTAAATGCATGCAAACGAGGCGTGCATATGTCTGACGCTTCTTATAAAGCAAATGCAAATGAAGCATTCCCACCACTGAATATGGATAGGTTTCGTTTTTTTTTTCTATTAAATATGTATATTGCTCATATTTAAATATATTTATGAGTTTTTTTTATTGTCATTGCAGATGTCTGACTTCTCGGATACCACACAACACGTTAGTCCGGCAGCATCTTTAATAGAAAATTTTCATAAGAAAAATGGCACCATTGGTCCAACTGCTGCCAATGCTGCCACAGTTTCAGTGGGCAGTGGTGGAACGAGTAGTACGCCAACAGGGACCAGTGGTGGCCCCGCTGGTAATGGTGGTGCCCTCACGTCGATATCATCAAATACCAGACAGAATTTAATCAATACTAGTTCTAGTTCTAGCAGTAGTCTTAAGGAAACCTCATCCACATCACAGCAGGTAAGTTATGGCACACCTTTGGTGTGGGTAAATTACTTATAGTTTGACAGTTTGTAGGTAGATGTTGAATTTTTACATACATATTAGCATTTGATAATGATTTTGATAGGTGACATCTACAACAGATACTTTCACTGAAATTTATTTATGTTCATTGTTAAGTATTAGTGTCACTTAATTTTACGGCAGCTTCATTTAGAAGTTGACCTAAGTCCTAGTAACATCCATCCATACTATGTACTATATAAAATGCAACGTCCGTCTGTTCGTCCCTCTATAACTCGTCCGATTTTAATGATTATTTTAATGATTGATAAATGTGTGGCCAAATTAGGCCGTAAGGTGATGGGTGAACATTTTTGAGGAGTAAAGGGGTGGCGGGGTGTAGGGGGGAATCACGAACCGTTAGCCGTATGAACTTGAAAGTTTGTATGTTGACAGATAAGTCAAAGTTATTACATGATTCATTCATCATTTTTCAAAATTCGTCCTATAAAATATGAAAAAAAGGTTGCAAACTTGTTAATGAATAAGAAAGTTTCGTCTGTTCTCAGTGGTTCATAAGTTGTTCATAAAAAAACATAAAAATTCGTATATAAAAATATATTTCCAACGATTTTTTTTTTTTTGTGATTGATATTGATGCAGTTTTATTCACAAGAATGTATCTACAAATTGTCCATACAATGTTGTTACATGCAACTACTAGATGACTCAGAAAAAAAAAAAATAATTCTTATAGAAATTCTTTTGAAAAAAAAACCATAAAAATGTATAATTCCATTTTTAAAAAGGTTGACCGCGAATGGAAAACCATTTAAAAAACACAACAATAACGAAACAAATGTGTGGTCTAAATGCATCTTAACAAGAGACAAATACATGTGAACAATAGCGATAATGACGCGTCGCGACTCACGATAGCGCCAGTTTATTGAAGAATGCATTTTAATATTTATTATTGAGTTTGAGTTCCATGTCAAAAGTAATAAAATTCGTTTTCCTTTTTTCCTTGCTGCATCATTTTATTATTCCTCTTGGACACTGAAGTTGTCTCGACAAAGTGTCAACAATAACATTAGTGCATGGACATGTGAGGAAATAATAATGATTCTTATATTAGTGGGCGCAGTAGCGCAGTGGTTAGGTTAGGTTAGGTAAGGTGGCTGTCCCCAAAAAGGGGGGACACACTTAGACCATAGTTTGGTCCATTGTGATACCACGGGGGGGGGGGGGGGGGGAGTTGGCCAGAATGGTTCTTTGTGCCGGGCATTACCTTGGGGAATTCTGTTAGCGCTATTTGCTATTTGCGCCTTTGGGTGCATCTACCTCGTTAGGAGGTTTTTGTTGGTGACTGAGGCAGTCGAATCCTATGTGAATTTCATCACCTGGTTTCGGCTTAGTCATCGGGTCAAGGTGGGGGGTGACCGCAGCAGTCTGCCCCTGCCTATTGCCTTTGACACGGCCATCACTAGGGAGGGAGACTGGTGCGTGGCAGAGGTGGGTGATTGAATCAGTAGGCTTTGCTGCTTGACCAGGAGTCGGTGAATGTCTCGTCTGCTGGGAAAAAGGTTGGGGGCAACCGTAGCAGTCTGCCTCCCGTTTGTTTCCCCTTGACGATCAGTTCGCTAGACATAGGTTGGTACTGAGCAGAAAATCTTGATTGAAGCACCCACCTGCTGTTTGGTACCGAAGGTGGATATCGTTATTTGTCATCGGTGATAGAGCGAGGGGTGACCGTAGCAGTCCAACCCCCCGTCTGTTGCCTCTGACGGGGTCTTCGAGTTGTCGTGGTGAGGTGGTGAGGTATTGGTGTAGACAGCCCTTCTCTTTGTCGGTTAGTCTTCGGAAACGGACAGAGGGTGACCGAAGCAGTCTAACCCCCGCTGGTAGCCTTTGACAGTCCGTTAGTAAGGAGGGTGGCTGGTACAGATCAAGGTAGGCTGCGCCAGGAGAGGGCGACGAAGGGTGACCGAAACAGTCTGAACCCCCCGCCTATCTCCTCTGACGGAGTCTGAAAGTTCTATGTGGACGTAGTCGGAAACGGACAGAGGGTGACCGAAACAGTCTAACCCCCCGCTGGTAGCCTCTGACAGTCCGTAAGTAAGAGGGTGGCTGGTGCAGATTAGGGTAGGCTGCGGCAGGAGAGAGCGACGGAGGGTGACCGAAACAGTCTAACCCTCCGCCTATCTCCTCTGACGGAGTCTGAAAGTTCGACTGAGTTGTGTGATGATATTTATTTTTATAAGCGCAGTGGTTAGTGTGCTGGACTACTGTGCGAGGGATCCCAGGTTCGATCCCCGGAAAAACACAAATTACATCTTAAGGTTTTTTTCTACTGCGCCACCTCTCGCGAACGTCTGACAAACATCATGACTGTCCTGAAAAAGCTTCTCAATTCAGCCATTCCTACTCGGCATAAAATTGTAGGTCCCTTCCATTCGTTCCAAAAATAGAAACTCACACAAAACGAGTGGTTGCGAGAATCTAGGCCTTGGGTGTCTACCGCCTGTTGCGTCGCCTATTTATTTATTTTCTTTATTATATTAGTTGGGGGGAAAACTCTTGACATATTGCTAATTTGCTGTCATCTATATCTATACATCTATCTATACATATAATAAAACTGTAGGACTTTTCTTTGTCAGCTAAAAACTCAAAAACTGCTGGACAGATTTCGATGAAACTTTTTTTAAAATGTTCCTTAAGACTGTAAGACTGCTATAGCATATGTAGTTTATAGCCACGTCCTTAGGAACAGTTTTTAGCCAAAATGTATTTTCTGAAGTGAAAATATATACATACACATATACCTTGCTACAAATGGATGTTTATACTTTTGCGATCGTCAAACAAAACCAATACGTATACTACACATTCGAAGAGGGTTGATTTGTTTTCGCAGTGAGTGCTATGGTCAGTTGTATAATATGTAGGTATGTATATTATGATCGTATGTCCGATGCATGCAGGATGGGGATGGGGTGCGTCATGCGTGCTGCAGTATGGCATGGGCATGGGGTATATTAATAATCTTCATAAGAGAAGAGACGTATAATACAAAACAGGTTTCATTTCAAAATTCATTTGATATGTGAATGTGGTATGGTAACAGTGTAGGGTTGGGTTGGGGTAGGTAGTTGTTTGGATTCCATGGGAAGAGGGAAACAAAGGAAACGAAAGGAAATGCAATATCCATATAAACAAGTGGCAAGATCATGGAGAGGGAGGGCGATGCAAAGGGTGCACATTATCGCATATCGCCACGCAACGCAGTAGGAATTTCATTCTGATATGACGTATGTATTTTTTGAAGTGAAAATATATACATACAATATTATACCTTGCTACAAATGGATGTTTGTACTTTTACGATCGTGCGATGCGACAGGACAAACAAAACAACATTAGCATAGGTTGATTTGTTTTCGCAGTGGTCAGTTGTATATGTAGGTATGTATATTATGATCGAATGTCAGTATGGCATGGGGTAGGTATATTAATAATCTTCATAAGAGAAGAGACGTATAATACAAAACAGGTTTCAGGTTTCACATCAGAATTTCATTCGATATGGTGTATGGTAACAGTGTAGGGTTGGGCGGGGTAGGTACTTGTTCGGATTCCATAGGAAGAGGGAAACTAAGGAAAGGAAATACATACAAGGAGAGGAAGGGCGATGCATAGGGTACACATTATATATCCAATACATTACATCCATTATCGATATCGCCACGCCAAAAATGGACAAACGGGGGTGATGGCTCCCATACAAAAAACATCTTCTATGATTTTCATGATTCTGTTTTTGCTTTTTTCGTATTGCTGTATATTTCAGGTTTAGGCAGAAAGAAAATTCCAGAAAATAGATTTATTCTCATTTTTCGCATTTTACGAAATTACATTATTATGTAAGACCTAAGCAATACAATTCCTGTGCACGGGCAAAGCTGGGCGGGTACAGCTAGTACAATAATAAATCTTTATCCAAGCTACATAAGTTGAACTTAAATAGTCAAAAAATTACTTAAATGCACTACGATGCACTAGATTACAGGTGGTTTATGTACTTAATATACTTTTTTTCGCAGAGACTTGTGAGGCCAGATGCGACATAAGTTTGTGGATCTTTCCGGCACTATTGTTGCTTGTGTCGAACGTTTATTTTATTCGCATGACATTTATTTTTATATGATGAACGCTCTTTATAGCTGGAAATGGCAAGAGAGGCCTGTTATTATAAATACCATAAATTATTTGTGGTACAATTCAATTTCAACAAGCCTAGACAATTCTACAATACAAATTAACAAGTTCAATGCTGAACTCACCATCTCTTATTAACAGGCATTTGTCAGACGTGCCTTTACCGACTTTAGTTGCTCCAAACTAGAATCTGTTTGGGATAAGTACTTAGTGAGAGCCTTTTGGCACTGCCCAGTAGTGTGCTGATGATTTTACTTTGGTATGATTTACAGAGAAAAATTATAAGTGCTAATTATAAGTGTCACAGTTCTTTCATCCTCATTTTGTCCGACCCATTCTGTACAACTTCCTGAAAGGGACTTACACTACTTGCTTGGCACTAGAGGTCTTCACTAATTCCTCAAAGCTATAGAAAACCCCTAGAAGAGCAAACACGTATTATTCTTAAATTACAAAACATTCTTTACAATTACATTCTTTTAAAAAATTTAATTTTTTTATCTGCTCGGTGTTTCTAGTTATTTGTCACAATGTTATTATAAACTACCAGCAAGCAGACGTCTGACGCGTGACCCTTATCACGTGTCAGAAACCGCAAAAATATTTCATCTAAACCACGAACACCGATAAGAGATTTCAAACAAAAAAAAAAAAATAAATAAAAAAAATTACGGGGAAATTCGACACTTCGTCTATGCCTCCAACTGTCATTGAACCCAGAAAATATGCATTCCGTTCGTTGATTTAGTTAGTTAAGAAAAATTTTCTGATCTTATGAACTGAAGGACTTGTCTTTGACAGACACAAAAGTAATTTTTAGTTGATCGTCCCAAGGAGTCGACGCAAATACAATCTGACCAACCCGTTTCGATTGAAAGATTCTGTTTCACGCCTAAACCTATGCAACTAAATTTGTTTTTATCGCAGCTGATGTCATTTTTTCATATCAGCATATTGATTTCGTCAAATCCATTCTATCAGTAATTACATCACCCAGATGATCGCATAATTTTCTATATTGGAAGGTAATCTTATCTATTTTCTGTAGTAGATCACCATCAGTCACCTCACTGCCATGGGCACATTTTGATGACCTAAGCTGTCAAATTGTACATCCAGTTGCTGTATTGAATTTTTGTATTTAAAAGTACATCCGATAAGATATAAAAGAAAAAAAACTCACACAATGTCCTTGAAACAAATTTTAAACATGTTCGTGTTCTTGTGCGAGTCTGCACATTTGACGTGTGTTCTGACATTTGCCACTGTCAAGCAGTCACAATCTTAAGATCGCCGCCATTGGAATTTAGAGAATTCCTATAAAGCATCCATCGCTGGTCGGTCTTCTTCTATTTCTATAATTAACCATATACCCTTCCGTGGATAACTGTGATTACCATTTTATTTATGCAGCCAACTGGAGCTAATGAAAACGCGATAAAGCTGTTAGTTAGCTTAATGTCATAATAAAAGCAAGCGAAAGTGAATATTGTTGGCGGCAATTAGGCTGCCATGCCATGGCTCTTGAAAGCAAAACGAAAATTATTTACGGTGTACAAAGAGGATATGTATGTTTGTATATGTATTTTAATATCCGCAGTTCAAGTGATAAGATAACGAGCGCGAGGGGGTTTCATTTTTATTGACAGTAAGCGCTTTTATTTTGCATACGTAGGTATGTTTATGAGCCGCTTGAGAGCCTTGTGTCTGATCTACTTATAGCCAACAGATGACGATATGGGTTCGTCCAAATTTGTTCGCCATACACTTGAAAAGATTAATGATCGTGGTGGGTCTATCTTCGGCCATGCATGGAAATTGTACGTCAGCCCACTTTATTTTATTTTGCTGTAGCGCCCATTGTGAATGAGTCACTTTGTTAGAATTATTGTCAACGGGGGTGTCAGAAAAGCTTTCTGTCATCTATTTGTCATTTTTGACAGAGGCTTACCAAAATTTAGATTAACTGTAATTTACTAGAGCTTTTTATGATTTATACGGTATCGATGATGGTTGCTAATTCATTTTTTTTTTTTTTGTAAACTTTGTTAGTCATTTAATCATTTATGTGGAAGTGTGGCACTCACAAAGCGCCTTCGAAACTACTCGTATATATATTTGTACATTTATCGTGGGCGCAATTGCACACAACATTTTCAAATTTGAAAACAGAAAATTTTATCTTATTTAATACAATTTACTAGGAAAGTGGTTTTTCGTAGAAATGTATTGTGAACAGATTTAGAAGGAAAATAATATTGCGACTCGATTCATTCGTGGAACTGTTATATTTTTATTCGATAAGTCTTCAGAGAAAGTTGGCTGATGTGTTTATATCTACAGTCGAGATAGTAATGACTAGTGAATGATATATTTGACAAGTATTCGATAAGATGCGGGGTCTAAATCATAGGGAGGCTTTACGAAGTGATAAATGCGATACACTTGTTTGTATGCCTGACATAAGCAGAATGATAGATCACAATATTTAAGTGTCAACTCAAGAAAGTAAAAATGGAAGATAGTTCATTTGGGAATATGAATAGTTGCCGCCAGCAATAAAACTAATGAAGACGGCTGTGGCTTGTATACTATACCTGTTTCCTTTCGTTAATTCAACCGTAACTAATTTCTTTAATTAGTTAAATTTTTTCGAAACAACTAAACGTTTGTTATGGGGTATAGAGGAATATATTTCTGTCAGAGTTTTCTTAATGTTAGTATAACTTTTGAAATATTGATACCTCCTTGGAGCCACTGAATTAACTGGCTATCGGCTTAAACTTAGATTCTGTCAAAACTTTTAGTATTAATATTATATCATATATAAAAGTGGTAATTACCGCTCACTCACTGACTCATTAACGCCCAGCCCAAACACTTTGAAATTTTGCACAGAGGTTCCGTTTATGATGTATTTAAGGAAAACATAAGGAAAACGCGGAACCCTTAAAGGGGTAAAAGGGGGGGTTTTAAGTTTGTAGGGAAACATTTCATACAATTGATTTCAAGCTCCGTTTATTTACTCCATTATAAGAAATAAAGAAAATCAATTTCTCCGATTTTGGCAATGACCCGCTAGTATATACATTGTACATAAATCTAAATATATACAATGGTATTAACCAATCACTTTATTGCAGACTAGCCTTGGAAGTTCACGGGGCTCACTTGATAATTGTGGTATGTAGTTCGAAAACGTTCTTATTTTCATTTGGCAAATACAAATATCCATGTATTCAATTCATCAAGACGTTGGCAAAGAGTTTTCTATAACTAAGGGCCAGTTTCAAGACTAGTTGATAAAGTCTCTGTTAGCCTATCAGAAACGTATCTACCAGATAAATTTTACACTTTTGGTTTCAAAGATCTCGGATAGGGATATCTGCCAGTCGCTGATAGAATATCAGCCGGCTTCAAGTCGCTGTTAAAACCTTTATAATATGTAAGATAAGTAAAATATTTATTTATAGTGGCTTTATAAAATATACTTTCACAGCTTTTTTTCGTTGACGAAAGTAGATTGTATAGTCCCAAGTCTCCTAACATGGATTTATTTGCATTTTTAGAAGACGGATTTTATGAATATTACGAGCAAATTACACGGACCAGTAGAAACGAGTTTTTTGCCAAAGACCAAACTATGGAGAAAAATATATATTTTTGAACAGAAGAGCAATGCCGTTCGGTAATTACTGGCTGATAAATTTGTCTACTAGTTCGTTTAGTTAGTTTAGGCGTAGTGACTCAGTGGTTAGAGTGCTGGACGACTACTGGTTGTGAGAAACTAGGCCTAGGGTCAGGGTGTCTACACGCCTGTTGCACCAACTATTTTTTTTTTTAGTTTGCTTATCAGAGACGGGGCGCAGTAGCGCAGTGGTTAGTCTGCTGGACTACTGTGCGAGGGATCCCAGGTTCGATCCCCGGAAAAACACAAATTACATCTTAAGGTTTTTTCTACTGCGCCACCTCTCCCGAACGTCTGACAAAGATCCGAGAGTATGACTGTCCTGAAAAAGCTTCTCAATTCAGCCGTTCGGACTCGGCATAAAATTGTAGGTCCCTTCCATTCGTTCCAAAAATAGAAACTCACACAAAACGAATGGTTGCGAGAAGCTAGGCCTTGGGTGTCTACCGCCTGTCGCGCCGCCTATTTATTTATTTATTTTATCAGAGACTTTAGTGATAAAGAAAAAAAAAAATAAGCAATATTTATCTGTTGGATTGCTTTATGTGCTAGATAATTATCCGAAACTTTTAAGGGGTGGGAAAATTATGGGTATTTTTTTAAATATTGCGTGGGAAACAAGGCAATTTTTAGCTTTCAACGAAGGAATTTTCCTATCAAAACACTGCTTCGTTTTCTACTACTGTTCTACTGTCCAGCTTCAGTCCTTGGCACTTCAAAGGCTCAGGAAAAATGACCTGCTAAAGTCACGTGTTAAGTATTTTGCTTAATTTTGATTTTCTTAACACGTTCTAGTAAACACTTTGAATACCTACTGACTTAATCGGTATACACAGCAGAGAGCAGGCATAGGACAGGATGTTACACCTAGATTCACACTTTCAACGAAACATAGAAATACTCCAACTCAGGTGACGATCACAATAGAGGAGCTATATGGACCCAGCTAACTGAAGGGGCTTGTTGTTGTTTAATTTATTTTTTTCTTAAATGAGTTCGCGGTTCATAGTGTGCTTTGCATTTGAGTTGTATACGGTCGTTCTCGTACCGAGTTCGGGAGCTCTGGTAAATTATTCGCATTCAGTGACATACGGATCTGAGTTCTCCAATTTTGGCATTCCTTGAATATACTGAGGTCGAATCGCCACTTCCGTGAACGAGCTATACGTTCACGGAATTAACCGATTTTACACATGATGCAAACACAAATTCCATCACGTATTGCTCGGTCACGGATGAGACGATTCGGCCCCTGGAGGTCTTTCTCATAGTCAGCATGAACATTGATATGAATTCCCTACACTTTTGGCTTCTTCAAAAATATCCTCACTAATGAGGACGCTTGGAAGATTCTCATCAAGCGTATTTATATTCCATTTAAACCGCTTGAGTGTCGCTCGATTAGTACGGCTTACGTTAGTCCAGTCCCCGTGCTGACTAGAGTTTCTCCAGCTCTTTAGAAGACAATATTTCAGCTACAAAAAAAGAGCTACTTTTCAGAATTGCCATCCAATGATATAAGGGTATCCCATTCCCATATAATTTAATTTTTTCTCTGGCTGCATGGTATTTAGGCAATTTAGGCACTAAAAACTGGGTTATCATGTCACGATAACGAACACCATTAATTGTTACTGGTCCGATAATGCCTCCAGCCCAAAATCCGCACCTAACATTCACGCGTTGTGGATGCTTCGATGTTTTCTGTTGAACCAATTGTGACAGGACACCCAGAGTGTTTAAAATCACTAATTGATCCAGTCTCCCTGCATTTTTCAATTATTTTCTTCACAGTTGATGGTTTTAAATCATTATTTTTAAAATATTACTCAACAATATATATATGCATTGTATATTTTTACTAATACCTTACTGTCAGCTATCTGTACTATTAAATGGCGCAAAATCCATTTAATTTTGTGTAAATTTGTGTAAATTATGGGACACCCTTTATTATAGTATAGCCGAATAGAAAGAGATATACAGCTTATTTCAGATTAGTTCTATGTTGGAGTTAAAGACATGTTTTCATTGCATCTTATTGGTAACTTGAAAGACAGCTTGTTGATTAATTCGTTTTTTATACCCTCCACAGGAAGGTATATTCACTTTGTCATTACATTTGTAACGCCAAGAAAGAGTCACCGGAGACCCTATAAAGTATATATATTCTGAATCAGGATCACATTCTGAATCGATTTAGCCATGTCCGTCTGTCTGTCCGTCTGTCTGTCTGTCTGTTGAAAACACGATAGCGTCCAAACGTCGTCAGGTTGGTATTGAAAATGGGCTATGTCGGTCAAGTAGTTCTGGTACCCCCCATACAAAATCACTATTAGACCCATGTGTCTCTCTGTCTGTTGAAACCACGATAGCGTCTAAACGAATCGACCTAGGTAAATGAAATTTTGTGAAACGACTTCTTTTTACCGTTCTCAGGTTGGTTTTGAAAATGGGCTATGTCGGTCAAGTAGTTCTGGTACCTCCCATACAAAACCACTATTAGACACATGTGTCTCACTGTCTGTTGAAAGCACGATAGCGTCCAAACGAATCGATCTAGGCGAATGAAATCTTGTGAGAGGACTTCTTTTTACCGTCGTCAGGTTGGTATTGAAAATTATCTATGTCGGTCAAGTGGTTCTGGTACCTCCTATACCAAGCCAATATGGCATGGCGAACATTTTGCATGACTTTTATGCAGTGGAGGGTATCAAAGCATCGGCCAGGCCGATGATAACACTTTTAGTTGTTTTTTGTTTGCCTGGTCACTACTTGTTCTTTTAAACCGAAACATTTTCAAAATTTCAGTACCACTATTAAAAAAAAGTGCAATTCATTTGGAAACTAAATCGTCTGTCCCTATTAATTGTAAATAGTTGACTCCTACCACTCTTCCTCAGAATTGTCTCAGTTTGCTCGTATCTGACACCCACTCTATCTGTGCAGATTCATCGTTTCATAAAATCTGAAGCTTCAGCTTCATTATTCAATCCATCACCAAAATGGCCATCTGCTGCTTATTATGAAATTCAAAGAATCATTCACCCCAAACGCAGAACGTCGCATATTTCCTTGAATCTTGATCACTATTTATAGTTGTCTCCACTAAAAATATGCTGATTGTGTCAAGGTTTTTCTTTTTCATTATGAATATGATCGTGAGTCATCTGTCAATTAAAAAAAAAAAACCTTATTTCAAGGCATACATCTCATCAATAAAACATTGTCTTATCTATTCCCAGTCAAAATATTTCCACCTTTTAAGCCGCGTGTTGTAATAGCCAAAATACTCTTTACTCCTACCTTGATTAGGAATTCTATTGGCATACCGCACACCCATAACACCTCGTATAAAAAAATTTAGCCAAATGGATATAAGTGCAAACAAACCAATCCCATACATAAATCAACATTCATTATAAATATTCTCACTTTAGAAATAAATGAAGTAATTTATTCCAGTTTCAACTATATGCAATCAGAAGATGGAAAAAAAAATAAAACACCAAAAAGCCGGCTTGTATCATCAAGCTTTCATTGCAAAAACAACCCTCTAATCTACAAAGTATCTATCCATCTATATAAAAACAAATATAACACATTTGCCTTATCATCTAACAAAATGGGTCTGTGGCTCACCGTCACCACTTAACTGTCAACTGCCCATGCGCTTAACAAGTAAATGTACTTAAAAAATAACCAAAACAAAGCCTAAAATTATTTATAGATACAGTCTACAGAATGAAAAATCAAAACAAAAACTTCTGAGCTCACCTCGATCGAAACGAAACCCACTTGTGTGCGCTCTTCTCTAGATTAGTACTAGCACAACAACGACAACCGTCAATATTGGTTTTTTTTTTTTTAGTGAAAAAGCTTTTCACCATCTTCACACCATGCCTGGCTAACCCCGGTAGTAGATCTCAAAGCTTCTTTCATTTTCAGTCTTTCAGTCAAACGAACGAGGACGATCATTTGTCGCGCGCGCAGATTTTATTTATTTTGTTTTTCATGTCGTCGCCCATCAACTCGATCAGTCAGCAACGAATATTTATTTTAATTTAATTTAATATTATTTTTAATAAAAAAAAAGAAAAATCGATAAAATATCGAACGAACGAAAAATTGTTGAACGAAATTTAAGCAAAAAAAAAAAACAATTTATTTAAAACGTAGTATTATTAAAAAGACAAAACGAACCTTTAAGGAAAATCGAAAATTACAATAAAACAAATCCAATCCCCCAGTGAAAATTACAATAATAAAAATAAAAGCAAATAAATAATCAACCACCGCAAACCGGAAGTAAAAGATACACGCAATTGATTGAGCGTGAACAAGGTTAGTAATCAAACAAATCGCTTAGATACACATCTTCGCATGCACCGATTGATGTCTGCAGGTATTATATTGACTTCCTGATCCCTAAGGGGACGGAACGGGACGGGACCCAAGTGCTTTATTTTCTCTGTCTTTACTTGCAGCCCCGGCTAAGTAAAAAATACAAATCATTCATTAAAAATAGACATGAGCAGTATTTTTTTTTTTTGCTTGACAAGTTGTTACGTTTTTTGTTGTTTTTTATTTAGTAGCTAAAAGAAATTCCACTTAATGCAAATTTGAAAGGAATTAGTAGAAAACATTCTAAAAATGGATAATAATAGATTCATGGGTCTTTAGGTGAGGAGAAATTGCACTTAACCGCGTGATAATCACATGTAAATGGATGTAGATACATAGATACCTTTTAAAGACGATTATTTGTTTTGCAAAAACAAATACCATTTATACACTTTGTATGGGTGTGTATTTAACTGTGATACTGATTAGATAAATTGTAAATTTGCTTGGGTTGATAATAATATTTTTTTTTGTATCTTTTGCGTCAATTTGAATATACAGAGCGATATAATTTCTGAATTATTTTTCCAAATAAATAGGCTTGAGTCAGAATCTGAAATTTTGTTTTATAAGTGAAAATAACACGCGCGCTGTAATTTTTTCTATTAATTTTCAACAGTTTTGTTCTATACTTGAATGAATAATGCATATCCAGAGTATACGTACTTTTGAACCACTTGAAAGTACATATTTCATAAATTTAATGCGGTTTTAGATCGATGCCACTTGAGGTTAATGATGAATCCCTTCTGATTCAAAAATGAGGGCTTTTCCCTCCAGCATCATTATCGATACCAATGACCTGCTGCTGCGATATGAGGTTGACCGGGAGTAAATATTATGACATAAGTGATTCGCTAGAGTTATTTACGTTTTTAGAATATTATGCACGGTGATTCATTATTTTGTTCAGTTTTGGAAAGACCAATAGTTTATAAAATATTTTTACGTAAGCCTTTAGCCGCATTCAGAAATTGAACTGGGTACGTTTTGACCTGGAATTTGAAAATGAATTAGAAAATCAAAGACGAGATATTAAAGATAGATAGCTTGCTTTTCTCCTGGATAGAAAGCTCGCTTTTCTCTCTGAAACCTACAACCCATAAAACCATTTCCAATGCTTTTTGCGGGCCAATTGACAGAATAATACTATATAAAGTTCACGACGGAATCGCACGAAACTCTCCTTTCTTGCGAATCTCGCTGAATGTCAAAATCATTTTCCTTTGCATGGGTGTGCAGTGCATGTGCACTCTTCAGAGCTCAGAGATTGCTTGTAATTTTCAAGTTCCAGTATACACTGCAACATAAACGTGTGAAAGTGTGTGATCACCATCACAGATCTGCAAGCAAGGTGTTCTGACAGACTATCAGCCGTCTTAGAGGATTGAAGTGGAATATTATTGAAGGAGTCAAATCCAAAGATGGTATCAACACTTTTTTCCAATGAGGAGGAAATCTTGCGCAGATGGAGCGAGCCATTTTCTGAATTGCTCAATCCATTCCAGAGCATTGAGGATGACAGATCCTTCGCCTTAAGCAGGGCGGAAAATAGTCCCACGGTAGAGGAAGTCAAAGCTGACAAATCTGTTGGAGTGGATGAAATCCGGCCAGAAATGCTCAAGGCTTTAGGTGAAGAGAGAGTTGAATGGCTCTCTAGTGTCATTAAAGTGGCCTGGGAATGCGGCAAAACTCCTAGGGATTGGCAGATTGTGGTAATTGTGCCCCTTTTCAAGAAGGGAGATAGAAGGGATTTACTACAATTACAACTTTTAAGTCTCCCCGGAAAAGTCCTTGCCAAGGTGCTGGAAACGCGTTGTAGAGCTGTGGTCGATAAGATGATTAGAAGATGAGCAGTGCGGTTTTTGTCCGGGCAGAAGCACAACCCACCAGTTATTCACTCTCAGAATGGTACTTGAGAATGCTTGGGATTATGCTACACCTGTTTACGTATGCTTCATGTTACTTGCTTAGATGGCGCTACAGTTCGGGGTGGACCTGGGCGTGGGCCATGCTTCATATATTTGGAGAAAGCATACGACCGCGTCCCACGAGGTAAACTCTGGAGTCTATTACAGGAGTATGGAATCGACGGTTCTCTCTTGAAAGCTATTCACTCTCTTTATACATAAACTGTAAAAGCTGTGTTCGGGTAAACGGCGTTAAATCAATACATTTTACCGTGGACGTTGGACTTCGCCAGGGGTGCGTCTTGTCTCCTCTCCTTTTCATTACTTATATGGACTGGATGTTACGGCGCAGTCTTGGCGAAGAACGTTTCGAATGGGGAGATCTGAGGATAAGTCATTTGCTCTTCGCTGATGACTTGGTCATCCTTGGGTTTGGGTCCGCTCAGACTGAACTTCAACGAGCACTCGATCGGTTTTTAGCCGTTTGTGTTGAAGCTGAGATGAAAGTAAACGTAAAAAATTCAGAAGTAGGTAATGGTCGTCGTCTCCAGAACGTCTGTTCAATGCACTCTGCATGTTAGTGGCGTCCCATTGAAACAGGTGGAGCCGTTTAAGAACCTAGGAGTCTTATTCACGAGTGATGGAAGGAAGAATACAGGGTTTTTCTGTAGGATTGGTCAGGCTGGGTCAATTTTAAGACAGCTTGGTCATTCTGTTATTAGCAGTACTGAACTTGGTATCAAAGCAAAGTTGTCAGTCTTCAATTCGGTCTTACCTATGGTCATGACAAGAGGTTTGGGTAATGACCGAAATAATAACATCGCGGATACAAGCGCCGAAATGAGATTTCTCCGTTGTATTGCTGGTGTGACTCGTAGAGATCGCATTAGAAACACCGTGAAACTCAATATCGAGCAGTTACTTCTCCGTGCGGAGCGGTCCATGCCTCGGTGATTTGGTCATGTTAAACGCATGTCCCCAACCAGAATCCCAATAAGTGCTATGGAATCCGTTCCATCAGCCAGGCGTCCGCCAAGTAGCGACCCAGGATGAGATGGTTAGATCAAGTCAATAAGCTCTCCTCTACCCGCATGGTATTGCCCTTGATGATTTAGAGTCGATAGCGGAGAATCGAGGGCAACCTATAACCTATAACCGCGACCCACTCAATGGATAAGCGGGTCATAGAAAATTAATTAATGAAACACAAAAAAATTAATAAAACTAATCCGTCAAAGAGTTTAGGCTGCAGGCCTATCCGACGGACGTACAGAATTGCGAGTCTTTTTGAGTTCCCCTATCATCGTAATACATATTAGAATAGAACTGATTAAAATCTTTTGTTCGAAATTTTATACGAAAACAGTATCTTTATCTTACTATATAAGAATATGAGAAAGATAAAAAATCAAATTGAGTGTGTATGCACTGCACATGCATAGGCCGGCCGCTCAGTCTACCTACAGTGCCTACAAAATACAGAATGAATTCAGATATGTTGTGTACGTATAACACTCTTGATGTCTGTCCACAACCCCAAAGCAGAAATGCAATACTATATGAACCATGAGGATTCAAATTGTATGTAGCTCGGCGTCTGAACGGAGCAGAAAAATGAATGATGGCTCAAGATGTTCGCTGAAGTATCCCCTAGTAACCATTTCAACCTTTTTTCTATTTATTTAGATTTCTGAATGTTATGGCAAGTCGAATGAAGTAAAATAAGGAACAGTCTTTTTTACCAATAAGAGGGCGAACTTTTCATTCAAAATGATGTTAGAGTGCTCAGGGAATACCATTAATTTCTATCTTCTATGTCTAGCCGTTTAGCTTTGCACAACCTTTAGAAGTCTAACCTTTAAAAATCGCCTCTTAGTTAGTTCAAGCGATCAAGACACAACGAACCTACATCCCTAATTTGAATTGCCTAGGACCAACCTCTGTACTTTACTGGGGCCCCTTATTCCTACTCCGAAAGTAGGTTTCCATTGTCAATACGATTTCATTCAAACGCCCTAGGGCTAATTTAGTAGCACACCAGTGCGTCCTAGATTAAAAGATGTTAACGAGGTAAGGTAAGACCATGCTTACTATTGTATGACTAAGGCTATCAAATAATTCCTTCCGTTCGCTTGTAAAAGGTTTTTATTGTTGCATATAAATTGGGTAATATTTTCCTATCACTATTTAGGTCTCCTCAAACTATAACGCGAAAATCCGAAAGCGGAAGCGAATTTCGAGCCGAAATCGGTGGGATATCCCTCCATCGCCATCGCCCATGTATTTATTTTCCACTCCCGTTTCGCGTTGGTTTGAGCAGACCTTTTGTCTGGGGCTTGCCCAAATTTTATTTCGAATTCACAGAATAACAGACATAGTCTATTCCATTTCAAGGAACCATGGGGAAAAGTACCAAAGAATGACTTAAAAAACAATTATAATAAATTAAGTCACTTAAGCAAGTGGTCACTAGCGGATTTGTTTCCGTTTCATAATGACATTCACCACCCTGAATGCAACTCACTTCGATGTGACAACCTCTTAAGTTGTGCATAAAATCATCGTTTGATCATGTTTAAGCTATATTAACCTTTCGTACAGTTGGAATTTTATAAATTCATTCATAATTCCCAGATGTCGCTACTTATGCAAATTTGTTATAATCACTCACTTAACGATCTATTACTGCCTCACGTAGTCATCTCTGCAATAATTTACTCTAAGCTTGACCAATTTAATTAAAAATTTCATATTTTTAGTATGTAGGTAGGTTGTAATTATTAATTCTATTTTTAATAAACACTAAGACGGGTCATGAATATAAATAGAGTGGCCACCTAATCGGAGACATTTTCCACTTTCAGTCCCAGAAGTAAATCAGGTTAAGCACTAAAATTCGTATTTGTTATCGTTGGTCATTTTCGGACAATATTTTATTAAATTTTTTATCTATAAAATATAATGGAAGTTTTTCTATGACAACATGTTCCAAGTATGCGATATCAGATATCGCAAGGCTATGGAGAAATAAAGCAATTGAATTTGTTTGAAGTTATACCACTTACATAAACAATTTTTTTTTTTTGTATTTCTAGGTCGTCAATAGTAGCAGTACGACGACACGTGTTGAGAAGAAATCCCAACGCTTACATCACGTTACATCATCATCGTCATCGTCCTCATCGTCGACATCCGAAATGAAGGCGACCGCCCTTAAACGTGATCTAAATGAGATTAAGAACTCAATGTCTGAAATAAATGACTTGGCCATGAGTCGTACAGCAACACAACAGTTGAACGATTTGAAGCTGAATAGCTCATCGACAATCGATCAAATTCAAAAGAAGTATGTCATGTCCTTTTTTTGTGATAAAATTTGTTCTCATATTTTTTTTTTTTTTTTTTTTTTTTTAGAATTCGTTCCTCAATAGAAAATCTCGTGGATAGTCCAACTGGTGAACCATTGGTGACATTTCCCGATGGTGATGATGATCATCATCATCACGATTTGAAAATGGATTTGGTGAATGCATCCAAGAGTGCTGCATTGACAAATGGTCTAAGTGGATCTTCGAAAACAGTGGACACAGTCAAATTCGAAGAGAAACGCACAAAAACCGAATCAAAAACAAAAGTGATAACTGACGGGTTCAGTTCAGAACAGGCCACTAGTAATATGGCCTTAAGCAAACGTCTGCAAGCCGGTGATATTGATTATAAAGAAGCTAAGGCAGCGTCTGCAATGAGAAATAGACTGGAAGTGGATGGTGTTAAAACGGAGGAGAATGCTGCTGTTGTTCAGGTGGGCTTATTTTTTTATTATAATTTAAGAAAATTTGTAGTTGTAATATAGTCGAAAGTAAAATATTGTAGCAATTGTGAATAGAAAGCTGAAAAAACGGCACTTGTTCGTTGTATACCCATGAAACGACATTTTCGATTAGCTTTTTATGGGTTATTCCCGCTTTGAGTCCGTTGACAGTCTCTTATCGCTTGAACTGACTTTTCAATTATAGTTTTGTTTCACAAACGTTAGATAAGTACATATCTACATTGCGGCATCAGTGCTCCCAGTTTTTTGTCATAAGAATTCCCTTGCCAGTGCCAAAAAAATCTATTTTTATTTTGTGCTCGCCTAGCACGAAGAAGTATTTTAGATTTTCCCACATATATTTTAAAAAAGAAAACTAAAACAGTCTCAATAACAATGGGGAAAACCTAGTTTATTCCAGGCAAAGCTCCACGCCATTCAAGAATGCGCCAATCACATCCAACAAATTAGCACCAAAGGCTTTAAAATCTATATTATATTCTCTGACAGTCAAGAAAAACGCAAAACATGGACAAACGTAGTGAACAAATTAAACTGTTTCATTTTGACCTAAAGACCACTACCACCCAAAAACAAGTAATTTAAAAGAAAAAAAAAGAAAAAATTATATAATAATAAATACATATTAACTTAAAAAAAATATATGCATAAATATTAAATATGTACCTGCATAAATGAGGTATATAAATAAATATTTCATAGTTTTAAAATGTTTATTTTAGTGAGAGATACCGTGGTGACCACCGAATTAGAATCGATGTCTTTATATCACTTATCTACAAACAAAATATTTCTTTTCAGTCTCCACAGAAAAAAGTGGTTAAAAGTATTATACACATTTTAATAAATATATAAATTTAGTAGATTCCTATTTAAAAAAAAAAAATAATTCAAAAAATGTTTAACTTATTTTCGAGTTGGTCACAGAATAACAAAAACGTTAGGGTTCCAGTTTCCAAAACTTAAAAACATAAATAATGCCAATATGTATTTAGTGGATTAGTCTTTACTTTCTAAAACGGGAGTCAATCTTTTCTGAAGATTTCCACTAAAATACGGCATCTTACTGGTGCCAAATAGTTTTTAATTGGTTTTAGGTCAACAATGGGTTGGCTCTACTTGTTCGGCAAATCTGAGTGCTTTCCTTTGGATAAGTTTTGCATGCAATCTCCTTTCTTTCTTTCTTTCTTAACTAGCTAGTCTGATAAAATGTTCATATTTTTTCTTATCTTTCCGCGGAGCACTTGGATATTCATGGCAGAGCACAAAGTGGGTACCATTTGGTCCAGTTTCTCTTGCGTACAAAGCGATCTTAAGGCCAAGATCTTTCGCAAAATCGTGTTTACAGATAGACAAGACCCTATTCCATGGGTCCTTAGGGACTTCAAAACAAATAATTTAATCAAGTTCGAAATTTATCTTTGTACCAAAAAGCAGACTAACCGCTCTATGACATAGTGTAGAATTGAGCACTGATTTTATCTATTTGCCATTATATATCTACTGTATGTTAAATGTCATCTTTAAAATGAAAACAAAATTACATTTGACAGGTTGGCCCTATTGAAAAATACGACAGCCCAAAAAAGTGTACGCTTAATTTTTACTATATACAAATAGTGTTGGTAATTTCAAAATTTCTGCTGATAGTGCATTTTTGACCGATGAGTTTCATAAAATCTCTTGTACATTATAAATTTATACCCTTTTTTATTATGTTCTATTAAACCAAGCCCCAATTAAATTGGCTGATTGTATGAGCAAAATATTGCCGTGCAAATTTGCTGCCATCTCACCTGCTAGAAAGTCGGATTCAAAAGTGACACTACATTCTGATTGGGGAAGCGAGGAGTAACAACGATTCTGGCTAGTTGAGTTTGACCCTGGCAATTTCTGTTGGGAAATTTTGTCGAATTTCAGTCAATGAATTATTGTATTGAGAGAATATATTTAACAGCAACTCGTAGACACAGTCACTTTGGTAGGAATGATACTATGATTGCTATTTCGAACTACAACACTAATTCATCATCAAACTCCTTTTAAGTGCTTGTTGTTGAATATTTTTGAATTCTGACAGTTCTACTGTTAACGTCTATTCAAAAACTCTTACACAATACGATGTCCTTTATGGTCGGAAGCCTTCGGTTTTTTTATTTTCGCCACTCATTACTAGACTGGAAAGCTGTTAATCGCCTCTAGAATTGAGATGTGTTACAATTGGGTGTATACATTCTTGTCTCGCTCATTATTCATTGACATACCCCAAGAGACGAGAGAAACAGAAAGCTGTCCACTCTTTTATAATAGAAATATTTTTATATGAAGACCCTTTGAAAAGAACCCCATTAGGTGTTCAAGAAGGGCCTGTTGAATTTATCCTAACTAAAGTGTTAGGATAACAAGTAACTAAAAGTCTTACTTGTAGCTTTGTATACAGCTATTTTTCTGCAAGTTTGTACAATTGTGACCAATTTTGACGTCTTACCTCTACACTTCCCTAGGAATAGGATCTCTCTTCATTGATCGACGAATTTTTCTTTCAAAGATCTAAGGACAGATGGATCTGTTCTTTTCCGCCACAATTTGTGATAACACATCTAAAGACACGCTTTTTATTTCGTTCTAATGTCGTTTTCCATTGGTTTCACTCGAGGATTCACTCATTTTGAAATCCAATGGAACAAGAAAACTGCTTCTGGCCGACTACAATCACGTATTGGTGAAACGTCAAAAATTATTGTATGGCTGCTGTCAGCTGGCTTGGATAAAATACATAAATTGCACTTATGTAAGTGCTTCTTTAGTGGATTCTGTCTTGAAATCGAGAAACGAAATTCTCTCCTCAGAATCAACAGAAGAGTATTTTTTGCGCCAATGGAACGGTTCCAAAATATGAATCTCCATCGAAATTGAAAGTTGGAATGTCAGTTGGCTGAAATCGAATGACTTTCGATTCGATTCGAATCGTAAAATTAGGATGGATATATTCAAATCAAAATTCCACAAAACACAACAGCGGTAAGCAAAAGCATGACGTTTGGATATTGTATGACAGAACTCACTGCAATTACGTCAAACAAAAATTCAGTTCGTGTGTCTTGCTTGCTGTACTGCTCGCGTTACTTACTTACTTACTTACTTAGATGGTGCTACAGTCCGGGGTGGACCTGGGCCTCAACCAACACGCCTCTCCAGTTAGCACGATCTTTGGCTAACCGCCTCCAGTTGCGCGCTCCAAGTTGGTTGAGGTCCCCTTCCACTTGTGCGCGCCATCTAAGGCGAGGTCTTCCTCTACTGCGTTGTCCCTCCGAGTTGGAATCGAAGATTCTTCGGGCCGGAGCGTTGGTGTCCATTCGCTCTACATGTCCTAGCCATCTTAGTCGACTGATACGTACTTTTCTGACCAGTTCGATGTCGCTGTACAGCTTGTAGAGTTCGCTGTTAAATCTCCTCCTCCAAAGCCCGTCAACGCAAACGGGACCGAAAATCACTCGAAGAATTTTGCGTTCGAAGCAACCTAGGAGATCTTCATCCGCCTTTGATAACGTCCATGATTCCGCGCCATAGAGCAGGACTGGGATGATGAGGGTCTTATATAGAGTCTCCTTGGTGTTTCTCGACAAGGCCTTACTAATCAATTGCCTTCTTAGGCCAAAGTAACAGCGGTTGGCAAGAGTAATTCTTCGCTTGATTTCTGATGTGATGTCATTTTCAGAGTTAATAGGTGAGCCGAGGTAGACAAAGTCTCGAACTACCTCAAAGTTATAGTTGTCTATCGTGGCGTTCTGTCCGATTCGTCGATGTTGTGTGTCCCTTCTTGTTGACAGCATATATTTTGTTTTGCCCTCATTCACCACCAAACCCATTTTTGCCGCTTCTGTGTTAATACTTGCAAACGCACCAGTGACAGCTCGCTGTGTTCTGCCAATGATGTCGATGTCGTCAGCGTATGCAAGTAGTTGCACAGACTTTTGAAAAATTGTGCCCCTGGTGTTGGCTTGCGAGTTTCGCACAATTTTCTCAAGAATGATGTTGAAAAAGTCACATGACAGCGCATCAACTTGTCTAAATCCTTTTTTGACATCAAAGGTCTCGGTGAGATTGTTTCCGACCTGCTCGCGTTACTGCGTTCAGATATTCTGCACATGGTTTTTGGGCATAATACATCTGCAGGCCTGCAAATAAACCTAAAAAATTAAGGTGTCAATGAAAGTTGACAAACGTCATCGGTTTGTGACATTTTCATATACTGTACCTTCTTGGAATTTGAGGAACTTTTAGTATTTGGTTGGAATATGGACCCTATTTATCTCTGAAATATGACCTCAACTATTTTCTTAGACAAAAAAATAAAAATGGGGACAAAGATGGTAGAAGTAGTTGCTATCAAATTAGATATACATATGTATTGTCTATCGAATCCAATCGCATTTCCAAACAGAGACTGCGAGTTTCGACCAAACAAAATGTTGTTCAATTTCAAAATGAATACCTTAAAAATTCCCACCCCATGTTTGATCGTATAATCGGTCATACTCGCACAACCCATCTCTGACAGTCTTTCGAGAGTCAGGTAAATATTTCGCAGTATAAAATATATAAAAATGTATATTTTTTCAAATCATCAAATATCAGTAACATCCGCATTGGCAATTACTAATCGTAAATTGACAGCCTATTTGCTCCCAGTATATGCAGATACATTTATTTGTCAACAACTTTGCTCTATAATACTTGAATAGATAATTTGTACGAGTCTATACCCATATATGCCGACAACAAAGTCAACAATGCCATTAACCCCATCCGAGCGCCTATGTAACCACAGACAGCAAGACACTAACATTTATTTATTTACTTGGCGCCTAAATAGGTCACAGTGAAGCTGTAATTCTTGTTTTCAGGATTTATGCATTCATAACTGGAGAAGGGGATTGCTGGCGCCAGTGAATCCAACAATAAAATACTGTGAATGAGAAAAAAAATAAAAACAGCGTATGGCGTATGAGTAACATTTTCATCTATTGAATTATAGAAACTTCGCCCTGGAGCGCTTTAAGTTGCTTTAAACACTCCAAGTGCATTTGGCATTTAGTTTGAACCCTATACTTCTCGGGGAAACTTATCATTTTCAAATCTAACGACCAACACCCTGATGTGTAAGAAAGGAAAACCCCACTAAGCTCTTCGAAAGAGGGGTGATTTTCCAACAAAAGCTCTAGTAGAGGAGCATTTTTCTTCTTGGAACCATAATTGCCTGAGTGCTTCTGTACCAACTACTGTGGCAATAATAACACCCGAAATGGGTGTGTTCACTTCGTAACCAAACGACTGACTTAACTATCCCTTTGATTTCTCCCCTATTACCATCGCAGCGAAGGGGGTTGACATGCTTTCACTTTCGGTTGGGCTTTTTTTTTTTTTTTTTTGCATTTTTTGTTCGCTTTTAAGGAGTAGTATCCTAGGAGGGCTTCTGTGATGACCTTATTAATTTAGCTGTTCCACGATATCTCATTTTAAAAAAAACTAACAAATTAGTTTATAAGCGCGAATTTAGCATGAAATATGAATATCGTGTGTGAAAAATTTGACCCTCGTATCGATTTTTGTCCATAGTTCAAGTTCTTCGCGTGTGAGCAATTTTGTTTTTGCAAAACTGAACTTAGTGTTCACCAGATGTTTGCAGTAAAATGTTGCTAACAAAGTGCTTTCCGCTTACCGTGAGATTTTTACCATCGCCATCTATACACCGAAAGGGGAATCATAATAAATCAATTTTCCAGAAATTATCGGTAAATACCCGAAATAAAATCACCTGTCTTTGTGTTGAGTGAAAAATGATTGCGGACATTTTTTCTATAAATTGTCAGAGATGTGTTTGTCATTTTCTTTGACGTTTACTTTTGGTTATACAAAATAATAATTAAAAAACGGCAGCTCTTTTAATTTGGAAAATAAAAATATTAAAAATCAGTTAAAATATTTTAAGCACTTTGTTGACATTAAACGTCATTTAGTGTGAGTACCTACTAATACTTTGAGTGAAACACAAAAACTGTTGTTATTTTTTTTAATAAGTACAAACTTTCATTTTTGTTGGAACGGATCCAAAATAATTTTTAATTTTTAACAAAAGCATGTCATGTCTTTTTTTAGCATTTCTTTAGCCACTAAATTATTTATACCTCAGTTTGTTGTGAAATTAAAAAAAGGCAAAGATGTGTTGTAGGTAGTCAACCAAACACACCGCCACCGGTGTTGTGTGCATTCATTAATCAAAATACATTTTGTCGTGATTCATGTCGCAGATGTTTCTTTTGGCCTGGTTATAATGTCAACCATTGAGAAATTCCTTTCCTGCATTAGAAAATACTAATTTTTGTTGTGATTTGTTTGTGTTTAGTATCTGTCAGTTTTTTTTTACGATTTGTCATTCAATAAAATACACGTGGGAAAAATTGTTTTAGCAAAGCAGAAACATATATTGACAACAATCATTTTTATATCCTTCAGTTATGCAAGTGTCTTTAGTTTAATTTATTCGCATTATAAATGTGACAGATAAATGTAATAGATAGAGAGTAACATGTTTAACAAATAATCATTTTGTAAAATCATTAATTGTAAAAGCTGTCAAAGTACAAACGTCTCACTTGCATACTGATTTATATTCGTAATTGATTTTTGTTCAATTTATTGATGGGTTCTAGGGATAAATGTTGATATTAATCAATTGTGACAGTGACATTTCGAGAGAAGTTTACAGTTTGACTTCTACATAAGAACCAAAAGAGTGCAAGAGTGTTAATATGAAAGGTTGTCACATTTTTCGACACTGCTCCGTGATGGACCATATCCAAATGGATGTATTTTTTAAAACAGTCATATATTTGGCACTGATCAGTAATACGTATATTGCGCAATATGACATAATCTGGCATTTAGCACAAAATAAACAATTGAACTCACGTGCCAGTGTCAGGCATTCATTTTGTTTAGTCACTAGTTGCGGTTGATGATTTAACGAGTGACGTTTAACCTCAATGTTTGTAAACAAAGAATAAAAATGTATTTTATCGCAGTAACCTATTTGCATCCTTATCGCAAGCTACAGATTTTCAATTCATTGGTAAGAGCCCTTATTATTTGCTGTGAAATTATTCATTAAACCGCAAATTTATTCATTTTCAAGAAAAAATAATTGTTATTAGGAATTAGGAAAGTCAACGCCAAATGCCCATCTTTGTTAAATTGAATGTGCTGAAGCGATTATTCGCATTAAATTGTCCATTGTGTTCATGTGACATTTAACTGTCAATAAAAAATGTCCGATGAGGGCAAGTTTCTGTGATCAGTGAGATTTTCAGTTCTAAATACTTCAAATTTTAACGAACATTAAATTTGAGAGTTTAATTTATTTAATGCGCTCGCTAAATTTTGGCAGATACACGCAGTACAGTCTGAAATGAAAATTTGAATTTTTAGCTGGAGCTGCGTACGGATCGGCTAAAGGCATTCGCTTAAATTATCTAAATTTTGGAGAGAATTTTGTATAAGAGGTAAAATTTAGCTCGAACAGCATACTAAACTAATAAAAATAAATGTTGACATTTCTGCGCCTAAAAAAATAACCAACACAAATGCGACTGTATTACCAGTTAGCACTGTCAAAGTAGAACACAGAAATAAACTTTTAGGTTCACACAATGGACATACAAGTCGAAACAACTTCATCTTCTACTATGCGTTGCACACAACTTTTTGACGTTTTGTAATTAATCGTAAGTAGGTAAATGTTTGGCCGAGGAATTTTGTTTTTGTTTGACATTTTAATCAATGAAATATGGAAAAATAAATAACAGCACAAAGTTTTCAGTGTGTACGAAATAAAACTTTGAATATTTAAGCGAGCGAAACAACATTTTAAGTGCTCCCCAATTTATCACTCTAAACATATTACCTACATTTTGACATGTAGTACGTTGAGGATAAGTGTCACAGAAAACAGCTGTTTCTTAAAAAATTAATTTCTTTAAAAATGTAATCGACTCTAAAAAGTATTTTATTTTCGCTGGGCTTTCTTTTTTTCCTTATCTGCTTGAAAAACTTTCAAGGCATTTCTCGTCGAGGTATTCATTGAAAAAAAATATAGTATGTATATAAAAAATTATATACTTTCTTGCGAGCAAAAAAAAAAACACGATCTGTCAAAATTTAACTTAACTTAACTTTTACCAGAACATCATTAGTCATCGTAAGTCGACTTGAATTGTCTGGACTCAAATTTACATGAAAGCGAAAACTAACTTGAAATGTTGGTACAATAATTGACAATAGATAATTGTACTTTTTTTCTCCTGCGTTCTGAGTTTCTGATTGGTGCTCCGTGCTCTACACGTCAGGGCAATCGAAATGACAAACTGCGCTTTCCCATGCTCGCCGATGCTCTCTGATAACCCAATATAAATGTCAAAACTGAGTTCTTCGTACACATGTTGGTATAAAAAGATGTCAACTTAAGGTGGGTTTCCACATGTCGGTTGATTGACAAATTTTGACAGCTCTCGCGTTTATGTCATTGAATGACACTACCGTCAGTTCATTTCGACTTATGTCAATTATTGGCAAAAAGTCGTTTGTCAGTTGATTGTCAAACTTATGAACTTGATGCCAATTAATTTTCACTGTCAATTATAGACAAAAAGACATTTTGTTCGACAATTCAGCTATTTCCACTTGTCAATCAAATTCTTTGTCAGTTATTGGCAAACGCTATTTGTCAATTTATTGACAAGCAATTTTTCGTTATTTCCACTTGCCAATTTTTTAATTGGCATAAAAATACGTCAATTGTTAATTTCATATCGACAAGTGGAAACCCAGCATTAGTAGCAAGTCGAGAAATTCTTGAACCATAATAATTGACATAAACGTCAACTGAGAAGCGTCCGGAAGCAATCCGAACGCTTCTGAAAGCGTTCGATTGGCACTCAACTGACAGTTGTTCTTCTCTTGAAAGGTAGAGAAATTTGCTTCTGGATTTGAATTCAGAATCGTGGAGAGTTCTTCCGGATGGTTCTGGACGACCAACCGAAAACGACATTAGCAACATGAAATTAGAGAGCTGTCAGACCTATTAAACTAGATTTTTGAACACCCTCATTGATAGGTTCGCTAAATTTTGACAGATACATGCAGTACAGTCTGAAATACAAATTTGATTTTTTAGAGCTGCGTACCGATCGGCTAAAGGGATTCGCTTAAATTAGCTAAATTTTGGAGTGCATTTTGTATAAGACTTAAAATTTTCTGGCTTGCAAGCTAAAATGTGCAACCTTTTAAATTATTATTTTTTGGTACAAACAACTTTTTTATTGACTTTGGCAAATGTCACTATTCACAAAACGCCACTAATCTCTGATTTGCATAATATTTTTGTAATTGGTTCTACATTAAAATTATTTTAATCCGATAGAGGTGAAAAAACAAATCATCGAATCGAAGGCGACAATAGAATGAATGAATTAAATTTTTTTTTAATTTTCTGAAAATGAATACGTTCATATACATACTTAAAACTTTCCAAGAACGTGTTTTTTTTTAATACTAATCGATTCCATTGGATATTCCCATTGACATTTGTAAGTCGTGCCTTAAAATGCCGCGAATCTAAATCCTGGCCAAATAAAACTATAAAAGAAATCACATCAGTCAGCTGTCAGACTTGGAAAACAAGTGGATTGAACGTATCCACTATACTTGGCTTCTCAAACTGTCAATTCATAGGTTTGTTTGACTAAAAAGGTTCCGCTCTAGGGCTGAAACTAAATGTACTTAGAATGATTAAAAAGTATCAAGCTTTGCAATTCAATAAAAAAAAATATTGCCACCGATTTTACAGAGCCATTAATTGTACTATGCGCCATGCCTATAAAGAATTACATTTAAATACGACTGTCAGTTGTTTCCTGGCAGCAGATGTAAGTCGAATTACAACAAAGAAAATCAAAATATCATCTCTTTCAATTATTACAAAAATAGTCACATTATATTCCATTGAGGAATTTGAATGTCACTTTGGTACTACGCTAAATTCCACTAATTCTGAAAATTGACATTTCTCTGGTTGAATCATTTCTCAAAAATGTGCCCAGCACTAATCAGTTTTTAAATTAAATCATCTATTGCAATGACGACTCATTTTTGATTTACACATTTATATACCTACACTGACATCTTGACTAAATTAAATTTCTTCCTCATGGCGCGACGATAAATTTTATTTATTTTATTTCTTAAATTTTGGCTTTATACTGTTTTCTTTGTTATTTTTCAAAGAAAAATTAGTTTCCGGGTAAACCGATATTTCCCTCGAAATCGTAAAACGTAAATTCAAAACAATTTCGACCAAACAACAAAGCATTTTGATTTTTTTTTCTTCGAAATTTGCCCCGAAAAGCACTCAATCTGGCATGCCAATTATTTACACTAAACACAACAGGTGCTGTCTCATTGACGCATCTGTTGCTTCCTTATAAACTAATCACGCAGCATGAATAGTTTGAAAAAAACAAACAAAACATTTACCACAGTGTGTAGCTATAATGATTATAATCTTAAAAAATACCTTCTCAGCATCTCTTATCTTAAAAAAAAAAAAAACTTCATCCCCATCTCTCGATCATCACCATCGTAAAGCTTTAACCTTCTATTTTGTTAGTTTTTCGAAAATCTATTTTCGACTTTAGGAGTACATTATCTCAGAGAGGAGAGAATGGACGATAATACAAAATTTCAAACACCCAGCATAATATTCATCGCACGCTCTTTTAAAATAAAAAAAAAGTATCTATATATTTTCTCAAGTTTTTGTTTTTTCGAAGAGCGTTTTCGACATTTTCTTTTACCGCAGTGACCATTCGCGTAGATCTTCCGGCGGCGCGTGTGTGTGCTGAGCGCTTCATTCAGACAGCTAGCTCACCGCTATCAATAAAAGTCATTCCGACAGACTTTTCTCGAGAGTTTAATTATAGAATCCATTCGACCTTCTGAAAGGAGACGTCAAACCGAAACCTACAAAAAAATCGACGACCAAGTGTTTAGTGACTTAATTTTCAACTATTACAAAAAAAGAGTGAATTTTAAAACGAAAAAGAAGAACAAATTCTTTGACAGCAAATCGATCATTTATTGACATTAGTTTTGCCCTTCTCGAACGGTCTGTGCAAAGAACCCAATGACATTTGTTATGCGCGCTGTTTTTCTCGGAAGCATTTGTTAATTAAACTTTTCGATTCGTTCAAAACTCGTATACGCGTCGCGTGTAGTACATGCTGTGCATATTATCGCCTTGCAGTTGCATTTTGCATATAACATAGACATACGAGTACTCGTATTATGCGCACTGATCGCGCCATTGCTGCGGGCGGAAAAACTTTTCTCACAATCTCACTCCCGCAGTCTAATCGGTGTTTGCAAGCTTTGCGTTCGCGTTCGCGTTGTATCCGAGTTCAGTGGTGCTCGATCTTATATTGGGAGATGGTTGGGTGAACATTTTATCAACATTAGTTAATTTGTTTAAAAATAAAATTCACACACAGATGCTAATTTGAAAAAAAAAAAAAAATTATGTACTTTGGTGTGCGGTATTTTAGTTTATACAGTGATCTGAGCGAAAATTTTTAAAATTCAATTGAAACCGTTTTAATTAGATGCTTTAAATTTTTCGGCACGTCAAAAGTGGCAGAATGAATAAACAAAAAGAAGCTAACATGTCAAACAGTGCACCTTGGTCGGTGCGCAAAGGTATCTTCCGTTCGAGCGGACAATCTGATTTCATTCCGACGCGATCGCCGAGTCCGATTGTTGAGATGCCATTGTCGCCACCACCGTCATCGTCGTCGGCCGAATATAGTTCCGGTTCGAGGTCGCGCTATGAAAATGGACGCGGAAGTCCGTTTAGTCCGCGCGTTACAATTGTCGAGAGTCCGTCGCCGTCGCCACCATCGTCGTTATCGTCGCGTAGTGGTCGAAAACATTCCTCATCGCCGCCACTTGCCGTTGCTGGATCTAATAACAACAATACGATAAATAGAAATGTTCGCGATATCCCCATTGAAGTTGAACAAAATAAGGTAAACGTGTCAGAAGTATACACAATTCTTATAAAGTTTAGGATTAACCAGCCATTTTTTATGGATCTTACTGTTTGGCATTATCTGTCAAAGAGTGGTTGGGGTCAATCATGTGTGACGTCGTATGGATAGTACATATCGATTTCGAATTTTTGACAAGCGTAATAAGCTATTTCCCGGATGACTTTTTCGATTATTAGCAGTTTTTATTATATGTATATTGGGTGTTACTCTAGACCTTGTAACTTTAAGACTGAGTTTGCTAGCTACATGATAAGAGCTCCAAAGTCAATGTTACCTACTTATCACTTATAATTGTTGGCAAGCTCTGCAGCAACAGAAAGTTCCAGTCGTAACAGCTATTTGCCGGTCGGATGTGCTTGCCGGATGGATGTGCTTGCACTTTTATCGGATGATTCAAGCGAATCAGCGAATCAGTGGCAGTGCACAAACTCCTTATACGTACACTGTAGCATTTCAGCAGTCCCGATCTGGTCCAAGTGTCTCCTTCTAACCTTCTAAGTCCAAATTTTGAGTTTCAATCTTTTTTGTCCATATTTTGATTGTTGATGTTTGTTTGTTTTCTTCTTTTTTGTTAGGGGAGACTGGGGCACCTTGGACAACTTTTTGCTTTGAGGTCTCATAAAATCCTATGTGTTTAAATTATTGGAATGTAAAGTATTCTCACTTTGAGAAATGCAAACACATAGCTAAACAAAATATTTAACAAATGACTGAAAAAAGTTTATAAAAAAATTAGTTTAGGATTTTCGATGTTCTCGATGTTTACACTCCTTTTACACTCTTAAGGACCAATTTGAAAAAAAAAAAAACACTTTTGATGCATTTATTAACAGAAAATTGCACATTTTAATATTCCAAGAGTAGGATAATTAATTATTCCATCAAAATGTATTAAGAAAACAAATTTATAAACAGTTTAAATCACGAAATTTCCAATTCCGATTTTTTGCGCAAACGAAAACACCCTTGGCGCGGATTGTCAAAGTTAATTCGCAATCCACATCATTTAATTCACGTTCCACAAACTAGCGAATAAAACATTCGTTCGAACTTAACCTCAAACTAGACAATGCGAGTAGAAATTGATGGCTGAAATTCGCGAACTGCCGCGACCTAGAAAAGTGTTCATGTGAATGGACGGTCAAAACTTGCGAATATTCGTTTGTTCGTAGTTGGTCGCTCTCATGTGAATGGTCCTTTACAAATAGAAAAATTAAAATATGCAATTTAAGCATTAAAACCGCCTCATGTGGTTGCTTCCAGGCGACGTCTGAAAGGATATCCGACATTCGTTGACGACTAAAGAAGACGGTATTACCAAGTTTACATTTTGGTTAATATGTACTTTTAAATGTTGCCTTATTAGCAATGTTCAAATGAGCCTTACGTTCAAAGGTGTCCCAGTCTCCCCTATTAATTTTGGTTGTCAAATTAATGTCATTTATGACACAATCGATAGCACTTTCGATAACATTTAAAGCAATCATAGATTGGTAGCACAGTTTTTATCTGGGCTTAAGGCATAAGCCCCGATGATTATCCGGGCTAACGAATACTATAGGATTGCGTATTTGTATGGAAAATTTGCTAAAGCCCATATAGGATTGCAAAAAAAAAACGCGCCTATTATAACATTTGGTCCATTTACGAGGGCAAAAATTTCTAAAATCAGTTTACCTACTTACATAAATGTAAGGTGCCACTATAGTCGAGGATGGACCTGGACATCAACCAACAAGTGTCTCCAACCAGCACGATCCACTTCCACTTACGAGCGCCACATGAGTCAATTTCTATTTGACACTTGCAATATTGAAAGAAATCTATATTTTACCGACTCGGAATAGGTTAAAAGATCTTAAAGCACTGACAAAGGGACAGACTTTTCTATAAGATCGATCTTTCTTTCATCTTCCTAGACCTAATAGTCTTCAAATTATTTATTTATTATTTATTTTATTTATTTATCTGACAGAAGATTGCACAAAGATTACAGAATATGTTTATTAATTATTACTGTAGCTAAATTTAGCTAAAAATGCTCAGTATATCTTATGTTTTTGAATTTCTTTTGATCTCTGGCAACTCCTAATAAAAATCTACTTCCAGCATTATATTCGAATCTATACTACGTACATCAATGTCTTTAAGCTTGGTTCGAATTACTTACCACATTCAGGAGCGAACAGTACGTCATGGAATTATGAAAATTTTACTCGTAATACTTGTCCAGAGATGTAATTGGGTCAATAATTTGCAAACAACTGTCAAATCGCAGTTAAAACTCAAAATTTTCAAATGCTGATTTTTGGAAGTAACTTGTACTTAAATTATTTTTCATTTTTATTTACTTTGCCTTAAAATTGGAACAACATTGAAAGGAACTATATTTTAATTTTTGCACGGTGATCTGTCATGTAAAAGTTGATAAATTTTAAATGTTGTTCTTTGTTTTGGTGATTTTTAAAAATCGGCGCCAAAGTAACCGGCTCAAATTTGTGGTTAGAATGGATTCATCATCAGTATTTCTTATTTTGATTCGAGTTCAGGGTATTTGTTTTTACTATGAGAAATTTGACATTTAGGGAATATTGTCACAACAAGTGCAGGAACATATAACCTATTGTTTGCAGAGATTTCGAACTCCTGAACGGGGTATTGTGATTCAGGAATTACTTTCCACAATCTTCATTTTTGTTCCAGTTAGATTACTTAACAATGCCAAAAACCATGGCGTCTGTCAAACTGACGCATAGGCAAGAAACTGTCAACTATGGGTAAATTCACAAATCGGAGCTGTTGCATAATTACTGTTTTTTTATTTTTTATGATGCAACTTGTTTCGTCGTCTTTTTTATATTCCATGTGACTTATAAAATTAGAGATCTGAAATGAAAATTCTGAACATAACATTTTAACATTTCATTTATTAACTACCAATCTATGTACCATAAATTGTTTGAAACCGATCCCTATCATATTCGAAGTTATAAGTCAGCTGACAGACAGAAACTGTCAAATAGTAACACAATCGCAAATCGAAGATTTAAATACGCATTTCGAATTAGATTTTGCAAAAAAATATGATAGCAACTTTCCGATTTTAGAAAATATTTAGCATTTGAAAATTTTATATCAACTTTGACGTTTTTTTTTTAACTATCCTGGTAACTACTTCATTTGTACTTAAAAGGAAAAACTTGTTCTGTTGTCACTTTCCTATATATTTACACAGATCAATTCAATTGAACTGACTGTTAAAATAGTTTACAAATTGATTCCATGAACTTGATCGTTCAAATATGTACACAGAAAGCAAGATGCGATGACTTCATTCGATTTGCTGATAGAAATCAAACAACTATCATCTAATTAATTCTTACTTCCTCAGAAATGTTCTCTATTAAATTTTAATGTAAAATTGAAATGCAAATGTGTAAAATATTTAAAAAGTATTAACTATGGCCCCCCACACATTGTGACCCCATCATACATAAAACTGACAGGGACAGCCAACCAACACACTAATCACAATTTGCATTTTGCCTATGAATAGTTGACAGCTAACTCTCCTATTGTGTATAGAGAAGATGTTAATTGCAAAATTAACTAAAATTTACAGAGGCGTATCAAAATAAACACGAAATTGTATTTTCTAAAAGACAGTGTTTATTTTTCCATGGAGGTGTTTCAGCTTTAATTTGTTTTTCAAAAATGTATGTATTTAAGTTGAAAAATGCATTTTAAACGACCTGCAATTGGGTGTAAATGTGAATCATACTTTTGTTTCGAATTGAAATTGAACTTGCTTTTATATTTAGAAAGAAGTCCTGAAACTTTAATTGATGAAGTTTTTCAAAATCAGTTCTGTTGCTTTGCTTTGTCGCATTTCTGTCAACATTAAATACAAAACCAACAGTTGAAGTAGTTATGGGTAGCTTCGCTTTCGCTCTTCGCTGTGGCAGTCGCGCAAGTTAAGGAACTTTTAACTTCTGTTTTATTTTGACAGCGAAAACTTCTCCATTCTGGGTTGGGTTTAAGTCAAATAATTTGCAAAATAAGGCTAAAGATTAAAAAAAAAATCGAAAAATTCGGCCTGATGTAACATGATATTTTCCCACTACACATATCGTATCGACTATAAACGTCAATAGGTTACATCGCACTGAGGCTATAATGTCAATTTGTGCGCACAATATTCGCACTTATCTGCGAACTTCAGCCGTCAAACTTAAGTAACTAAAAGTGCTATGTCGTATCTGTGCAACTAAGACTGAGTCAAAACACTATAATAGGATTGCATGGGAGTAATCCAGCTTAAGCCAATGTGTCATTGAATTAGACTTGGATATTGTGACCAAAATAGAATTGAGGTCGAATTTTAAGCATTTAACAAAACTTAAGTGGATTTTCGTCCATATTCCGAGCAAGTTTAAGTCAACATAATATAAATACTGTAGAATAAAATTTTACTGGAAGCAACTGGAAAAAAACTAAACCGGTTGACAACTCGGGTTACAGACCAGTTACGGACTCAGCGGCGACTTGACTCCACACACGAGGAAACTCATCACCAATCAAAATCTCTAGTTCGTTCAGTGTCGTCAGGTTTTTCCACCTCCCCCACCAGCAACATGTTCGTCTGCTGTTCGCTCATCTTCGACAAACTATACAAACTGAAATCAATAGGCAACCCGACATGCAAATCAACAGACGACTGGTTACAAACTGGTTTTTGTGAATCACAAACGAGTTTTCAACCAGTAGCGTCGTGTGCCTCGTCCCATTTGATTACACAGGTTATGTAAACTAGTTGTCAACTCGCATCGCTGATCAGTTTTTTTCCAGTTGCTCCGTGTGTATTGGGCCTTCGATATTTTTGAATTGACATCACTTAAGAGCGTCAATGAGAAAAGTATGGGAACCCTTAACATATTATATGTGGAGAGTCGGCAACTTCGCCTTGGTTCCAATATTAGCGCTAGCTCTCGTTGTTCAGAGTGGAATAAATTGGAAACATTCACTTTTATTGAAATGACATCTACTTTAAACAATGACACAAAAAATTGAATTTCAACCGTTTTACTTGTCAAATTCACTCACGCACAATAGGTGTCTCTAGCATTCTATGGAGAAATCCAAGATGGTTGTCATTTTGTTTCACTTATTTTTCGTTTGGAACCACGAGCGCTAGTTTTGGTGGCGTCACTGTCACTGTCAGTCTAAAATTTATAGTATGTATGTCAATGATAGGCACAATCCATCGGTAACCTTTGATTTAAAAATGATTTAAAAATTAAATAGTTAGCATAAAAAGCTCTACAAAATTTCTAGAACGTAAAACCATAATACAGTAAACTGCAAAATTATTGTTTCCATAGAATGTTTATACTTTAGGATGTGACAAGTGGAATTTTCTATTGACATATAAAAAGTCATTCGAGTTTGTAATTGTTTGTCAATATTTATACTGCTTTATCAGTGCGAATAACTGTGATGTGTGTCCACAGAATTGTTGTGTTATCAGTACTTCCAAATTCATAAGGGAGTGTGTTTTGTATGTGTTTGAGATTATATAAAATTTATCAAATATTTTGAATTACTTGGTATTTGCACTGTAAACATCAATTTGTGTTTTCTTTAATAAAGTTTGAGAACAACTGAAAAACACACTTGTGATGTATTTTAGCAACGGTGCTGCCAGGCGTTCTTTAAAATCTTGAAAGATAGCCTCAAAAGCTAATGTTAGATGTTGAATAATGTTAAATACAATTTTGATCGTCTTTGAGATTATTCCTGTCAACATTTCGACTGAATTTTAGTGAACTTTGGTCCATTTTTGACACTAGCTTAAGTCCATGTAATCCTATAATGACAAAGCCTAAAAAAAACACAATATTTTGTACAACATACTGATTATGAAATAATCTAATTTTGACAGGTGTCACTAAACATTCGATATTTCCTCTCTATTTACAGGAAGCCCTCTCGTTGCGCACTGGTGATGTCACTCAACAGGCGTTCAATAATGTAGCTGCCGCCAGTATTAAAGTCCAGGGCGACAGTTTCAGCGCCGAACGTAAGGCAATCTCACAGGAGCAAAAAAGTCAAACGATGACATCGAATGGTGGCATTATAAATCAAGAAAAACATGTATCCTCTGCATCACAATCGAACTATACCATCACAACGAAGGGCGTGTCTAGCACGGGTAGTAGCATGATATCATCGTCGTCACAAATGAGTTCCAATGGTCATATGCGATCAGATTTGAAATTTGAGGATTTAAAGTCGTTGACGTCTTGCAGTTCACAACGCGACATTGAGAACGCCAAGAACAAATATTCAAACTTCCTCAAGACCTTCGTGAATAGCCTGAGCGAAACGCATTCGCAAGAAAAATCCGCCTACTTGGACACCATCAACGATGTTATACAGAAAGCCTGGGCGGTACCAACTCATGGTCACGAATTAGGCTACAGCTTGTGTAATTCCTTGCGTCAGAGTGGAGGACTTGATATGCTAATGGAGAACTGCATGCAAAGTGATCAGGATGTACAATTCTCTTCGGCTCGCCTGTTGGAGCAGTGTCTAACAACTGAGAACAGGACCCACGTGGTGGACAATGGTCTCGATAAAGTCGTTAAGGTCGCATGTGTTTGTACCAAGAATACCGATACACAGCACTCGAGAGTTGGCACTGGAATATTGGAACACCTGTTTAAACATAGCGAAGGCACGTGCTACGATGTGATCAGACTGGGCGGGCTGGATGCGGTGCTATTTGAGTGCCGAACGAACGATGTTGAGACTCTGAGACACTGCGCTAGTGCGTTGGCAAATCTCTCATTGTACGGTGGTGCTGAGAACCAGGAAGCGATGATAAATCGAAAGGTGCCCATGTGGCTGTTTCCGTTGGCCTTCCACCACGATGACAACATAAAGTATTACGCATGCTTGGCCATTGCCGTGCTCGTTGCCAATAAGGAAATCGAGGCGGAGGTCTTGAAATCTGGTACTTTGGACCTGGTGGAGCCGTTTGTCACCTCTCATGATCCATCGGAGTTTGCAAAGTCGAACTTGGCGCATGCCCATGGTCAGAGTAAGCACTGGCTGGAACGTTTGGTGCCGGTACTCAGCTCTAACCGGGAGGAGGCCAGAAACTTGGCAGCCTTCCACTTCTGCATGGAAGCAGGAATAAAGAAAGAACAGGGAAACACAGAAATCTTCCGAGAAATCGGTGCCATAGAGCCGCTTAAGAATGTGGCCAGTTGCCCCAATGCCATTGCTTCCAAGTTCGCTGCGCAGGCATTGCGCTTAATTGGAGAGACTGTCCCGCATAAGTTATCGCAACAAGTCCCACTGTGGTCGGTCGAGGACGTTCAAGAGTGGGTGAAACAAATCGGTTTTGGACAGTTCGAGAGTCAGTTCGCCGAGTCACAGGTAGATGGCGATCTACTGCTCAAATTGAACGAGGATAATCTCCGCGAAGACATCGGCATCACGAATGGCATTCTAAGGAAGCGTTTCGCGCGCGAGCTTCAAAACCTGAAAAAGATGGCCGACTACTCGTCGAAGGACTGTGCGAAGATGTGCCAATTTTTGAATGAAATCGGTCCCGAGTACTGCACCTATACGTACGCCATGTTGAATGCCGGAATTGACAAATCCGCGCTGAGACAACTGAACGAAGATATGCTGATCGCAGAGTGTGGTATCCACAACTCCATACATAGGCTAAGAATTCTGAATGCACTCAAGTCATTGGAGAACTCGCTACCAAGTTCCTCGGAGGAGAATATGGCCAAGACGCTGGATGTGTTTGTTAGCTACCGGCGATCAAATGGATCTCAATTGGCCAGTCTCTTGAAGGTGAGTTTAGTTTGGTGATCTTATGGATGTGCGGTGGTTATTTATTGCCTACTTCTAGGTGCATCTGCAATTGCGTGGCTTTTCAGTGTTTATTGACGTCGAGCGACTTGAGGCTGGAAAGTTTGACAACGGCCTGTTGAATAGCATTCGACAGGCGAAACATTTTATTTTAGTATTAACCCCGAATGCGCTGGAGAGATGCGTTGAAGACTACGATGGCAAGGATTGGGTGCATAGGGTAAGTTAAATAGACGATAGGTTAGTGACTTGGCTAATGAATCTTTTCCAGGAAATTGTTGCTGCTCTCAATTCAAATTGCAACATCATCCCGATCATTGATAATTTCCGTTGGCCAGAAGCCGAGAGACTCCCAGAAGACATGCGCAGTGTCTGTCATTTCAATGGAGTTACATGGATCCATGACTACCAGGACGCCTGCATCGATAAACTAGAAAGGTAAACAATGGTAATATTCCCCACGGCAACTTGCAGAGCTGACTGGCTTTCTTTGCAGATTCATGCGTGGCGAAAAGAATCCTGATCGCATCGGTTACATGCGAACAGATACAATGACACCGACTACACCGGGATCCGCTTCGGTTACATACCAAAGAATGCACAGCAACGATTCCGATTATCAGACGGGCGTCAGTAGTTGTGGCGGCAGCACTGTCGGTGGAGGTGGCAGTAATGGCGGCGGATGTAGCAGCGCGGGCAGCGGCAATGGCAGCGGCACAGGAAGCTGTACAGGAACAAATGCCGGACAAGGTGGGCCAACGATCACAACCACAACGGGGCGATCGGGTTGTGATTGACTAGATTGCTCCACATCTCCGTACACTAATTTATCTAATAATAATAATCAATTTAATACTAATCACAAACTAGCAGCTAATCATCCGGCAAATAGATACCGTAAATCATCCAGTCCAGCGCGCACGTATTTCGGTGGCAATGGGCCCCACGGTGGTGTAGTCTCTGGAGCAGGTTCGATGGGTGGCATTGGTCCGTATGGCGGTCGTGGTGGATCGAAAAGGAATCTCCTGTTCCCGCCTTATCGAACGAGTCCGATCTCAGGGCGGCCAGTGGCTGGCAGCATGGCCAGCATGGCGCCCAACAATAGTTCCGCGGTGGCTCCTATGTCGCCCTATAGATCAACACGTCGAAGCTCCGCGGTGGCTATGACCAACGCCGCACCGGCATCGTCTTCGTCGGGTTATAGAAGTCACAGTTTAGATGGTCTGCTGGATGGGCCCGCAGACGATGATACCATTGTGGCCGATGATGACGTAAATGAGGTCCCGATGGAAGCGAGTTGCGATTCAGTCGTCCTAAAGCGCGATAAATCAACTATGGCGTTAAATCCGCAAAATCGTAAATCGCGTAGCCTCGATCAACTCTTGGATGGCCTTCCGCTGACAATTGCCGGTCCAACCGATGGCACCCAAAGTATGCAAAATCTTATCATACCAAAAACACCCGACCTCAATGGGCGACAAAAACAACGCATGGGTGGCATACGTGAATCGTCACCACAACCGTCGAAAATCGCCAATCCATCGCCCTCACCCAGAGACTCACAATCCGTTACACCAGAGCGCAATGTGGCGGCGGTGTCCCGTCAGAGCCCCGAAGGCATCAGTTCGGCCGAAGATGACCGTGAAGATACCCAATCGAATTACAGTTCCGGCTCGAAGGACACGGGTAAAAGTTCAAATAGTCAGAAAACCCTCTTCAATCGGACCTTGAAAAAGGTCCGGTCGCTCATGAAAAAGTAAGCAATCTATGGCTATACCTATAACTACTACTACCATAATTTACTTATTTATGAGTCTATACATATTATTATCAATATGTTGTCTTATACCGCCCTATACGCCTCTGCGCGCGCCTTTTCGTCCCACCATAGCACATTAACATTATTATTTTGTTTAATTTTGTTTATAATCGCATCTGTAGCTGACTCGACATAAACAAAATCGACTTCATTGCCCAAAAAAAGTTTAAAAAAAAAAAAAAACAACAAAAAGCTTCTATATGTATACTTGTCTAATGCTGATGACATTTTTGTTATTTATGAAATCTCATGCTTCTTTCCTAAAATAAGAACAAAACCGCTTTCATTTATCTAAATAGAAGGATAAAATGTGAATGTTAACCGTCCTTGCAAAATTGATTATTTAATTAAGAGTAGAACACATTTTTTTTTTGACATGTATTGTATAGTCGACTTGGTGATATATATATCTATTGACAGAAAGGATAAAGTGATTTTGTGAACGCACCACCTTATTATTAATTTATTGTGAATTGGCAAAAAAAAAAACGCTTTGATTACGTGCTAAATTATTTTGTAAATTTAAGATGAAAAAAATGCCAAATGGTTTAAAATTTATGTAATTGAAAATGGAATTTGGCATCACTGTCGCAAAATGAACCACTGAGCTTCTCAAACTATTTGGCATTTAAAATGTTTGTTAAAATTAATTTATTTTGATTTCTTTTTTCTTTGTTTTTTAATTTTATTTATTTTTTTCCTGTATATACTTTTGACTGTTTTGTGCATGTTTAGTTTGTTTGTTTTTAGTTTTGTATATGATGGTGTTTGGTAAGAGTTAGAAAATTTCACTGATGTCGGTCTGGAAAGCTTTTGAAAGCAACTAAGACTGTCGCTGACAGTTGTTGTAAATGTTATGCAGCAGGATTGTCTCAGATTTCGCTCAAATGTTGATTCGGATACACATTTAGTAGAAGACAGTTCTTTACTCTTAAAGGTCACATCACAATGTGTTAATAAAATGTTTTGACAGCTTTTTACCCAATTAATAAGTACATAACCGAAAGACATGGGTGGATGTACATTTCAATGAATAGACTGGTACCTACACCAATTATTTATTTGACGATAACATGTTTAGTCGGTCGTTTGATGTTTAAACGTCAACAGTAGATAAAAATGCTAAACGCGATATATTCTAAGGTTAAGCTGAAAGCAAACAGAAGCTTTAGGGTAACTCATAATGGAATTAAGTCGACCTAAGCTAGTTGCATAAAGTGCCGAACATCCATTTAAGTTTAAGGCACTACTGCCTTGTTGGCATGCTTTTTTAAAGTTCGTACTATTCCCGTTGACAGATTGTATAATGAATGCGACTGCGGTTTTGTTTAGGTAATTGTCACGACATGACAAACAATTTAAATTTAATCGCATATTGGCTGAAGTTGGATTACTTTCAATTTATTAACTCCATAAAATTACTAGCTTATTTTAGTACAAGCAATTTCTTTGGACTATCTCATACCAGCTGTCACTGTCAGATCGTTGACAAATCTTTCACATGTCAATTTGTAAGTGACGTAATAACGTCAAATTTCAAATTTATTATTTTTCGGCGATTGTTTTACAGCAATTTTGTCATTCAGAGTAGGTACTTTTTGGTCATGCTTCAACTTCGTTTTAAATCATTGACATTTGTTTTCTTAATGTAAGATATTATGTGTAAGACTATTTATTTCCTTGACTCAACTCTAGTTAGTTTTTTTTTTTTCTATGGTGAATTTCGGTCTAACTATTTATTAGGCGATTTCTTATGATTTCTTGAGGGTGATACTGCATTAAATCTATTCTATAAGTTTGTCAAATTTGGCAGCATTGCTGATCAAAATCGTTGTATGTCATGTGCTTACACTGTGCCGGTAAAAGCCCTATATTATTCTACTCACTATTTTTATCGCAAACAAAATGGGATATTATGCTTGGATATATTATGAGTGTTCATCTTGTGTCAGCTTTTATATAAAATCTCTTCTCTTGCAATAATCATTGGGGTCCAGAGTGCCCTTTCATGAAGACAGCTTAAGATTTGTCGTATTTTCAATTGATTTTGACAATGATTTATGTATATTGTTAGGAAAAACAGCGCTTCGCCAGGAATTCAATATGTGCAGTATAATATTCCTAAAAATAGGAAATTTCCCGATACGTCAAAAATGCCAGACAAGAAGCATGGTGATGATTAGCTGCAGTGTTTCTGATTGAGGTGAATGATTAGTACAGCGGGGATGTAATTACAATTGCTCAAAGAAAACAAAAGTGCATGTTAAAATTTTCGATTAAATAAAACGTCCAGCTGTCAAGAGTGTCAAAATCTCCTTCAACTGAGTCTTATTTTTTTTTTTGTTTGTTTTTTTTTTCTTTAAGACTTTTAATTTTACTTGTTTTTATTTTGTTTGCAATTTGTTTTGTTTGTTTGTCATTTTTGTATAGAAAAAAATCATACGTTTCTGTTTAAAAAGAAAATCAAAATGAATTTTTTTTTTTCCTTAATTTTTTTTATTTGTAGACCGTAGAAAAATGTCTCCGTTATGCCTGATGTGTCCGTGACAGCATTAAAATGAATGATTGCATCCATCCACACAGAAAATGTTGTTCAGTTGTATTGAATTGTTGTGAACGGTGCAGTCTTGTCGCTTTTGTATTAGTCGTTAGCATTTTTATATTTATAAATATATTTATATTTATATATTTTTTTGTTTAAAAAATTATGTTCGCAAATATGTTTTTTGTTGAATTTTGTAAAATTAATTTTTTTCTTTTCAAATAATTTATTGATTTTTTTTTTATAGACTGTATTTTGTCTTTTATAAATTATTTATTATTTGTTTTTCATTATTTTCTTGACACACTCTTACACATATCAATGAAAACAATCAAAAAAACTAAAAACTAAAACAATTCAGCAATGAAAACGATGATGATGCTGAAATGCCAGGAATAATACTTTCGAAAATCAATACGCCCTCTTCTGGCAAAATGATTTTCTGGTAGATGACACACACACGCATACCTACACAAACATAAATAAACATAAACAAACGACGAAGTATCTACTCTTAAGTGTGCTAATGCAATTTACCATAACTGAAGCGAATAACTTGTATTTTCTTAGACAGGTCTAAGAAAACTTTAATCAAGTTAAAAAAAAATACATATATACAAAAAAAAATTTCCACCTTTTTATAAAAATGAACTAAACATGTTGTTGTTTTTTTCGTGTAGTAAATTTGTTTTTATTTTATTATTGTAATTTTTTTTTCATCTTAAATTGAAATAAATTTACATATAATCAAATCGTTATGCCAATATATATGAAAACTAGATAACTTTCTGTTCATTTAAGAGAAATCTACCTACTTAAATTGCAAAGTGAATGAAAAACTTAAAATATAGATAATTATGGTGCCTTACAATTTTTTTACAGCTTTTGCAGAGAAACTTAACGAAAAAAAAAATAGAAAAAGAATTTACACAATTTTCTAGAAAAATTACAAAAAAAAAAGAGTATAATGAAGTTATGTTAATCGTTGTAAAAAATATAATTAAAAACTATTTTAAGTTTTAACACTTAATTTAATGTAAAGTACCTGTTAAGTATATTTTATTAATATATTTCTTTTTGTTTTAACATTGTGATTTTTATTTTTTTTTTTTACAAATTCTACTACGCATAAATTAAACAAAACAAAAATGAGCTATCCGAAGAATTGTTTTTTTTTTTTCGAATTTGATTTACGAAAACAATTTAAATTGAATGGCTGGCGAGGAATGGAAAACAAACAAAATAAAATGGAAAGTGATCCGAAATTCGAATGAAACGGATAATAAGAAAATTGGTTTCAATTTTGTTTGTTTTTCAATATTGTTCTGTTTTATTATGTGCTGGAACTCTCGCAACATAATTATTTTAACGAATAAAGTTTTTCGAGGAACAAATGTCTTATTATTTCGAAATTAGTTTGTATTTAATGCTGAATACACACATTTTAGTCGTTAAATATTATTAATTGCAATATTTAACATCTTATGTTTAAGAGTACTATATTGTAGATTATTCTTTAAAGAGATTAAATATTAACAGCATTATGCAGAAAAACAAGAAAATATGTAAAGAATTCATGCAGAAATATGAATAAAAAAAAAATATTAAAAACTTTTCTAAACTAAAAATAAATTGTTGGTTTTTATTTACCCACTCTTTTGTATCTGATAACTGCTTCCAGTTCTAAGTGCAAACAGAGTAGATCTTAGGTTTTAGAGAAAACAGTCGAAAATTTCATCGAAAACAGAAGTTTTCCCATACATATTGCAGTTTTCAAAACGAGTTGTTTGAGGTCGTTTTCCATGATAGGGACCATTCAGTTCGTTGACAATAATGGTTGAATGCCTTCACACGGAGACTGATACCTCTATCTATGTCTATATAGTTGTCGCATTTTAGAGGCGGTCTCTTTTCTTCTAGACGATGCTGAGGCGAGGTTCCATTCATCAGGCATTATTCTCTTCCGACCAAATCTTGGAGATGAGTCGGTAAATGCTCTCTTACATGTCATCTATTGCTGCCCAAAATAGCTCCACTCTGACATTGGTATGGTATGCTGTCTGGTTCAATAGCCTTGTTGGACTTGAGTTTAGATATTGCCTTGCCATCCCCACTTAATTTAGGTCGTGAGGCTTCGATGTCAATTGACTTTTATGCAATTTGATTTTGATGTGTCTCTGATATTGGCCGCATTCAGTTATCGTAATTCAATTTGAATTGTCTGGTCTCAAATTTACCAGAATGCAAAAACTAAAGGGAATACTGCTCGGTATGTCACTTCTTGACAATTTTTTTTTTTTTTTTTTTTTTTTTTTTTTTTTTTTTTCAAGGGATTCTGACTGGTGCTCTAGAGTAATCCATTAATTATCTATATATTAATTATAATTTATAATGGATATACTCTGAACTGCATTCTCCTATGCTCTCCGATGACCCAATAGAAATGTCAAAACTGAGTTCTCCGGACATCATGTTGGTACAAATAGCTGTCAACTTAATAGTAATGTCGTTTTCGGTTGGTCGTCCAGAACCGTCCGGAAGAACTCTCCGCGATTCTGAATTCAAATCCAGAAGCAAATTTCTCTTCTTTTCAGGAGAAGAACTGTCAGTTGAGTGCCAATCGAACGCTTTCAGAAGCGTTTCCGCACTTCCGGACGGTTCTGGACGATACCAACCGAAAACGACATAAGTAGAGAAATTCTTGACTTGATTTGTGGGGGTTGCGGACATAAACGACTCTGAAAGCGTTCCATTGGCACTCAACTGACGAACGAGCTGTCAAAATTTGCGAATATTCCTTCTGTTCTAGGTAGGTAGATGGTCGCTCTAAATGTCATTTAGGGGCACGGTTAGGGTCAGTTGTATACAGAGTCTAGACTGTTGGACAATTTAGTGGTGTCCGGAATCCTTATCCTTTCGTAAGGAGCTCTTTAGCAGCATATACAGTAGTGGAGGTTCGATTTTGAACAGTGCCCACCGAAAAGTCGAAAATCCATTTCAAACACCTGGGTGGTAACTGGTAACTCGTTCTTAAGGGCACGTTCAAGGCATAATGTCGACATATCAAGCAATAAACTGTTACCTTTCAAGAGCTTTCTCATTCTTCGTTAGTGAGCTCCCTGAAGGCTACGTGAAACCGCGCCAAAAAAATGGAAAAAAGCCCAAAAACCTCCAAACAAAGCTGTGGTGGCATGTTTCCCTAGGAGAAATCGCCCAAATATTTTGACACAAATGGCATGAATTTTGGCATTTTTTCCAAAACTTTTTTAGGCATTTTTTCCATTTAAGAAAATAAAGAAATCCCAAAAGAAAAAACTAGCCAAAAGCGATTATCACCGAAGGTTCCGTACTTGGACAAAGTTAGTGTGTCTGTTGTTCTTCGATTTGATAGACAAACGAAATTAAACTGTTTTTGTATGAACAAAAATATTTTGTTCACTATATTATTAATTACTTCAAAACTTATCAATGTATCACTATTATTGTTATTTGTCGTTTAAATAGAGGTCATACCTTATGTAGTCAGTTTGTCTGCAAGTTTCAGCCTTCTACGTCAATTAGTTCTTGAGATAGGTAGTCCTAGGAACAAAATTGGCTTAGTAGGTTCGGACAGACATCGTAGCGAAAACACTAAGGTTACGTTTTATGGGAACGGAACCTTAAAAACGCCAAAAATGTTTTTTTAATAGAAAAGAAAAAAGCACCAGAAATTTACATTCTATGACACATTCTCATTCCATAGGTATATGTTGTATTTTATCCGGTTACATGACTTGTTCTGTATTTGTAATTTCGATTGAAACAAAAGAATGGTTTTCACAAAACAATATCGAGGTAATGAAGTGACTCGAAGTCCAGACAATCAGCTTAAGAAAGCTATTCGAAAGGCTTGATTGTCAATCAGCCCTGATGACCTTAACAGCTTTACAACATCAATGTCTGTCAAACCGCCTTAAAGATGTGCTTGAAAATAGAGGAGGCCCCACTTGTTATTAAAAACATTTTTCAAGGTTTTAGAATTTGTTTTGCTCCTGGTTTTCTTAAATTTTTATTCTTGAAATCAAATTTTGTGATCCATATCTTGTGTTAATCATTATGTACATTACATACATTTAAAGTGATTTACTAGAAATTCGCACCCTAGGTGCGAATTTCCGCACTCTTTAAAAGAAATCGGAAATTCGCACCGGGTGCGAATATCCGACAATACTTCGGAAATTCGCACCAGGTGCGAATTTCTTTATCTTATATATTGGAATCGGAAATTCGCACCCGGGTGCGAATTTCCGTACTCTTTAAAAGAAATCGGAAATTCGCACCCCCAACAAAAGCCCTCAAGAATCGAATCGCGCGCGCGATTCGATTCTTGAGGGCTTTTGTTTGATGATAGACTTTGTGAAGGTGTATATTTTCGACCTAGACTCTTCACTTGAAGTTTCAGCTTTCGGTTGTTCACCAACGAAAAATGTTCCATGCTTGAGTGCTATGAGAATGCAACATTAATGGAGAACCTCTGAATCAAGAACTTCAACTTAATGTTCCAGATCACAACAGAAACAATGGAATTCTATTTGAAGAAGATCAACTCGGACCATCAAACCTGGACAACGATAACGAGCAATCATGGATTTATTCTTCTTTTTTGATATTAATAAATTCAATATTTATGTGCCAATGTAAGATCAATCGGTTTTTTTTTTATAACTAAATTGAATTTTGTTAGCTAACTACAATGGAAAACGAAATAACCACGTTCAAAACCAACAAATTTCTGGAAGATAAGAAAATAACAAATCAATCAATCAATCAAACAAATCCCGGGGTGCGAATTTCCGTACTCTTTAAAAGAATTCGGAAATTCGCACCGGTGCGAATTTCCGATATATTGTCGGATATTCGCACCGGTGCGAATTTCCGCTAAACCATTTAAAGTGTTTTATAAATGTTTTTATTTTCTTAGAAAAAGAGAAAAAAAAACGAAGTGGCTATTCGCCCGTTCATTTTGACAGATTTTGTACTGAACTGACGTTTACTTTTCACCACTTTCCGTCCTGTGGCCTGTGCGGATGAACTATTTTATACTATAATGTTTATACCACAAAAGTAGTTTTTTTTACGAATTATACACAACGCACTGTTGCTGATTATTTATTGCAATTTGCAATTATTTGTCCACTTATTTTTCTTTTCTGAAAATTTCTATTCATTTTCTATTTCCAACCTCCCGTCGTCAATTCCTTACATTGAATTCCAAACCTCCCTTTCTCTGTAACATATCTGTTCTTTGGTATTTCGGTTTTCTCCTTTCGGGGAATTCACCGAATACAGAAACTAAATGAAAAATGGAACAGTTAACGTCACAGAAAATATCCAAATACCACTTGTCCTTCATTTTCCATCATTCGTATTGAGAATTCCGTGCAGTGGACACGGTTACTGTGTTTTTTTTTTTCTTAAGAAAATCGCGTAGTTGAGCAGTGGGCGTCGGGCGCTGAGTTCTTAAATTATTATTTTAATTAAATTTATAACGAATATTAACCCAGTATTGAGTATTCTAGTTCAAGTGTTTTTATGTATTGCTAAGTTTTACATCCACACACCGAAAGTGTTAATAGTCGTTCGATTTATTGCGTGCCAATTTAAAGCAACAATAACAAGTGATGTGATTTTCAAAAATAAATGCTAATTAAATAAATAGAAAATCAAATTGAATAAATATAAAAAGGGGAAAGAATCAAAGAATTATAAGTGTTTCTTTTAGTAAGTGGTTTCCTCTTGTATGTGTGTTAATACAAAAAAAAAAGAATAACAAAGAAACCCAAAGAGAAGGAATTTAATTACACATTTGGATGCTGTAATCTCATCAGCAGATTTTGTGGATAAAAAAGAATTTTCTCATTTGGACGTAAGTTTGCATTCGTTTTTTTTTTCGTATTATTGGACTATCTTTCCAGTGAAATTTAGAACGTTCCATTAATATATTTCTTATTTTGTTTATTTATTTACCCCCGAAAAAGTTTCTCTTCTTTCCAAATACCAAAGACGAAAACAGTGAAATACCTAATTATAATTTGGACATTCGGTCCATGTCCAAAATCCATTATAAAAAGTCTACTCCAGCAAACTGCAATATGTACTAGTTTTAGTTTGTTCTTTTTCGTCATTCTTCTCTGTTGTTATGTTCGCTTCGCTTGTTAGAAGGTGGTTGGTTTTGGTAACAGTGAATCAGAGATTTGTTTTTGAGATCATTTTTTTTTTTTGTTTCTGATAAGAAAAACTGTAGTTGCAGTTTGTAGCTGGCAAAAAATTATCCTATAGGCTAAATTTTGACGTTTTCATTTGCTTGAGTTTTGCTAGAATGTTGAAGAGAAAATAAAACACTGAATTTCAATTAATTACCTAGTAGCGTTAAATTCGATAAATCTCTGTTTTAAGATTGGAGTTTGGTGAACTGCTCTTTCAACATTTTCATAAGTGTCAATAATTATCCGAGGATAATTATTTAACCCAATTGACAAGTGGCCTAAATATACCTACCTTGGTTAGGTATAAATTGTTGGCGCAGCAATACCGTGTAGACAGAGTCCTGGGCCTAGCTTCGTTTGTGTAAGCATTTATTATGGGACAGATGCAGGGGACCTTCTGAATTGAGTAGCTTTCTAATGACAGTTTGTCTGATGTTTTTCAATGGTGCTGTCTGTCAATAGTGATACCTAACTTATTTACAAAAATTTAAAAAGTACCTAACCAAGCAAGCTAGTAACTTATGTTTTTTTTTTATTAACTAAAAACTGGCAAAATGTGGGGCCCTAATCAATTTCCTTCTTAGGCCGAAGTAACCGCGGTTGACAAGTGTAATTCTTCGCTTGATTTCTGCTGTGGTGTCATTATCAGAGTTTATAGCGGAGTCGAGGTAGGCAAAGCCCCTAACCACCTCAAAGTTGTACCTGTCTATCGTGACGTTCTGTCCGATTCGTCGATGTTGTGTGTCCCTTCTTGTTTGCGGCATATGGCTCCGTATAGGTCGTCTCTATAATTGCTGTCATATGTAGCCTTAAAATCGATAAATAGATGGTGATTATCGATTTGGACTTCTTGGGCTTTCTCCAGGATTAATTACAGGACCTAAAACCACACTAGTATAGTGACCAATCAGTTCGTTGACGAATGGTTTCAGGCGTTCACACAGTACAGTAGATAGGATCTTGTAATGCTGAGGAGACTATGATGCTTCTATAGATGGCGAAGCTTTGTAATTGTCGAATAAATTATATTAAATTGTACTTTCTCACGGAAAATCATTTCAAACAAATCGAATAATTTTTGTTCCGCCTGCGCTAGAGCTCTAGCGGCCGTTTCTCCGTCTGGAATATTATGTGCTAGACGTCTGTCAGGCACTACCACTCACTACTAGTACTCATTTATGTCTGCATTAATGAGTACCTTACTTACTAAGATATTGATTTATTTTTTTAATGCAATAACATAAATAATAATAATACAATAACAAAACTTTCTGCTCCAGTCCAACAGCCATTAATGCAAGTCTAAATTAGTACTTAACACCAGTGATGCCAGATCGTGGGTAATTACCCATTTCGTGGGCATTTTGCATTTCAAAATTAGCTTAAAGGGCGAAAGGGCATTTTTATATCTCTCAGAACAAGAAAAGGGTATTTGAAATACTTCATCTAATCTCTTAGCAATATTAATTTTATTAAATTATTATTTTTACATCTGAATGCAATCATTAAATAATGCATACTCTGAAGCAACCCTGTCAACGTCAACGTCTTCGTGTTGGTTCCAACATAACTACTAGCTCCCTTGGTTCGGAGCGGAATAATTTGAAAATTAACACTTTTTTGAAGTGACATCTATTGTTAACAATGGGACAACAATTTGAATTTCAACCGTTTCAGTAGCCAAATTCACTAACGCCCAATAGGTATCTAGCATTCTATGGAAAAATCAAAGATGGTTGTCGCTTTGGCTCCGTTTCCCAATGCCATCTACTGTAAACAGTAACATAATTTATTTTTACATTTTGTCAACTCAAAAACATTTATATTATTTATGCTTTAAAAAAATATAAATATGAAGAAAAACCATTGCAAAACCATTTTGTTTTTGTTAATTTCTGTAGTTTTATATATAATGTATACTAGCTGAACCCCCGCCGGCTTCGCCAGGCCTTTTATTGCTTTTTACAATTTTAATTTTTTATTTTTTTTTGGCCGATCAATTGATCACAGTGATGCCATTCTGACCGGATTCCGGTCATACCTGACCGGAATCTGTTTACTCTGACCGGAGAAAATTTTTAAATCCGATCTAACCGTTTTTTGATCGGAACGAAAAATGTTTTTAACCGGAAAACCCATTTTTGACCGGAAAAACAAAATTGCCCTACTCACTATAAATAAAGATATATTTCTATAATTTTAATATAACTTTGCCATACATTACGAACATGCTCCCAAATTCAAAAATAAACCAATTTAATGCGAATAATGGGATCACGCATGACACACGGTCTTAGTACATGGCCGGGCCATACACGTCCTCCCATGACTTTCATTTTCATTAACGATTTGGCTAAACACAAAAACCAGGCGTCATTGCAATGAAATAAAATTTGGCAGGTAAAATAATAGTGGAATTGAAAACACAAACAAATTTTATGGTTAAGCCGAAGTGGACGCCCGTTTTTGACGTCCTCACTCTATCAACGCAAATATCATGAAAATTTGTATCGAAAGCACAATGGTGCGAAAAAGAACGTGCCAGAATTATTTCTGAAAGTAGATTTTCTAAGCTCCTTTACTCACTCAAAATCTACCTGACACAACGTTCATTGGAAGGCGTGTATGGCCATGCACTAAAAGTGTATTTCAGAATTTAAAACATGTCATATAAAATGAAAAATTAGTTTCAGTAAATTTTAAACAAACGAAATAAAAAACAAGTTCACAAACTCAAAATTCACATATTATAAAAACGTTTTCTAAACATCTATAATGCAAGTAAACATAAAAATTAGTAAATTGTAAAGGTGGGTATAGGTATTTTCTCTTTTTGACCGGGTTTCAGGTCAAAAATGCTCATTTTAACTTTTGACCGGAATTTTTGACCGGATTTAGAAAATAAAAATCCGGTCATTCGGTCAGATTTGACCGGATTCACTTTTTTTTAGTGGCAACACTGATTGATCACCGTAATTATCTACCGACATTTAAAAAAAATCATCTCTATTAGTTGAAAATTACGGGCGACAGAGGGAAACATATAGTTTTTTCCACTTTGTTTTATATGTATAGAGATAGCTGTACCCGCCCGACTTTGCCCGTGCACAGATGTTCTTTCGTAAAATGCGAAAAATGAGAATAAACTGGAACTTTCTTTCTGGAAAAAAGTTATGGCTCCTTAAACTCAAAATTTTGAAAATTTTTGTTACAATTTTTTACTTAAAATGCCTTTTTCTCAAAATGTTGACTTTATAAATTTGCATTTTTTTTATGAAATTTTTATCCTTGAGAAATTTCCTAAAAATTATGTTAAGCAACTTTTTTATGTACGATCAACAGAAGTTATAGTAAAAGCCACTTTTTGTCAGACAAAAATGGTAAAAAAGACTAGATCTGAGCTAACAACCATGCATTTTTTCTGCTGGGGTACTTGCTATCAAAGAAAAAGAGAAATATTGAGTCTTTTTTACCATTTTTTACCGAAGTGCTTAAGACTTGTATGCGCTACTAAATTGTCTTTTCAAAATGCCCAAAACAACTTTCGTACCTATAATATTTTAGAAGTAATAGCGTTTTAAGTGGTAACACCTCCAAATTAGAGGTCACCTACTTTGATGGGCTATAACGGGAAATACGATGAAAATAGACCCCCCCCCCTGCCATACAATTTTTTGTTCGGCATAACTTCAGGAATCTTCCCTGAAAGAATTGTCCTTCTTAACTGGGACACCGTGTATATAGATTGTCGTGGGGAATATCGTGGGATTTTTTCTAACAACGGCGTGGGCAAAAAGGGTATTTTTGATAATCCTCGTGGGAAAGTCAGTGCGAAAAGTCTGGCATCACTGCTTAACACATTTTTGCCAGTCCTTATTTTGTTTTCGACATTATGCTATTTTCAGTCTGGTCTCTGGTGTGTGCATTTTTAAAATTCTCTCATTTCTGAATATAGAGAACATCATCACGATTCTTTTGTAGTTATACATGTGTATTAAAAAAATTTTACTTCAAAGTACATATATAAGGTACTACGAGTGTTTGTTGTGTTTACGATTTAAAATAAGGGTAACTGTGCAGTGCATGGTCATGGTAGGTAAGGAATTAAACGACTTTTGTGATAAACAGAGTACAAACGGAATTCTTTGGATTTCTGAAAAAAATTGTCTTTAGTTTCGATTTTTACAGAAATAGTTTAGACAGAGAAATGCGGACAATGCGGTTATACTAATAGCAGGCAAGTTTTCGTCCTTATCGAGCTATATGTTCCGTAATGATGTGAAATGAAAATAGAAAATGATTTTATCAAGATACTAGCGAAACCCCTGCACACTTCGTAGTGTGAAATAAAAAAATTAAATCAATTTCAAATTCATTTAAATCACTGATAAATAGTTTTTATTGTAATGCTCTGTAGTACACATCATTTTACAAATTTTGGTTCCCATGACTGTCAAAGAATAGAGTTTGCGATGTTTTTTTTTTTTTTTGTATGTGAGGCGCCACACCCATTTGTCCAATTTGCCCAATCTTCACAGGAACGCCAAGACCTAAGATTGTATGTACATTTGAACTCAATCGATTTGGTGGTTTTCGAGATAAAAGTTTTTTTGTATGGGAGGTGCAACGCCCCTTTTTCCAATTTTCACCAATCATCACAGGAATACTCCTGGACCAATACCTAAGATTATCTGTAAATTTAAACTCAATCGATTCGGTGGTTTTCCAGATATAAGATTTTGATTGTTTTTTGTATGGGCGGTGCCACGCCTCTTTGTCTAATTTTGATCAATATTCACAGAAATACCTACTCCGGGGCCAATACCTAAGGTTGTATGTAAATTTGAACTCATTCGATTCGGTGGTTTTCGAAATAAAAGATTTTGAATGCATTTTTTGTATGGGAGGTGCCACGCCCTTATAACTCATGAGCCAATACACCTACAAAGACCGTTTGTATTTACAAACCATGGCATTAACGTCACCTTTCATGGAAAATTTCCAGAATCGAAATCGGTTCACGCATTACAGAGAACATTGGCGACAAGCACAATACAACTTACACTGGTCGGCATAAGTATTTTGACAAAACTAAAGTTAATTTTGCTCATACATAATTTGAAACTTAATTCATGTAAATTTTGTCACCAATGGAAAGGTAATTTAAATGCCGTTTGAATGATACAAAACTTTCCTTAACCCATTAAGTACCCATTTAAAAATTTTAGAATTTAGAATTTTTGTGAATGTCTACTTTTTTGACTTTTTTCCTCGGTATCAAACAAAAAATATTTTGATGCAAAAAGTTTCTTCAAAAAATTCTAATAGTGACTGCAAAAAAAAAATGTTCAAAAATCTCTTCGCTAATATTTTTTATGATTTTTTGAAAATTGCTAAAAATGACTATTTTAGCCACTTTTTCCTCCTTTTCATACAAATTTTTTCTGAGATCATCCCATTCAAAAAATCATAAAAAATATTAGCGAAGAAATTTTTGAAAAAATTTTTTTCCAGTCACTATTAGAATTGTTTGAAGAAACTTTTTGCATAAAAACATTTTTTTTTGGGACCGAGGAAAAAAGTCAAAAAAGTAGACTTTTACAAAAGTTCTAAATTTTCAATGGGTACTTGATGGGTTAAGGAAAGTTGTGTATCATTCAAACGGAATTTAAATGACTCTTCCATTGATGCCAAAATTTACATAAAGTAAGTTCAAATTATAAGTAGAACTAACTTTAGTTTTGTCAAAATACTTATGCCGACCAGTGTATTTTTATATATATATAGATCGTTAACCCTAGTAAAATTTAACGATTTTACCCTTCCTCGCGGTTGGTAATTCTGAATCCCACACTCAACTGGAACAAAATAAAACCAAAAAAACTTCAAAAAATGACATCCATATGCATCACAGACGCTCTACACCATCAGACCGCTTATAGTTGCTTGTAGGTAGTCCTTCTGAAGGCAAGATGCTAGTCTGCGAGACCTCTTTTGTCATGAAAAATGCAACTACTGCTAAATATAAAATTTTAAGAAATTTCCTGCCCATGGAGACTAGTAACTCTGGCAACCCTTCGCATAAGACATATTACCCAAACAAATTCTCTGACATTTTTATTGGTAATTGACGTCCACTTTGTTTATCTTCATTATCACCGAGTGAAATTCTATTTATTTCTTTGCACACATGTTACTGGTGTTTATTTTTGATTGAACTTCATTCGCCATTTTACTAATTAGCATCAATAAAAATAAAAAGAAACCCAAAAGCTTTATTTCAGCCGCAGACCACTTGTCGTCTACACTTTGAACTGTCCTTTGGTCACTAGAAAACTTTCATTACCCAATAAAGTTATAATTTTATTGTCGAATTTGCGAAACGTGATAAAAGTTGTGTGACTGTTGGAATTTATAAAATTGTACCTACGCATTATACCTTGTATAGACACCAATTGAATACATAATGACAGTACTGCTATTTGAGGTGTCACTGGGGAAATGTAAAAGTATCACTTGTCACTTGTGTCAATATAGATCTGAAAGCGAAACGCACATTCAAACATTTGTAATGTCATCGTTAAGAAGTTAGGAATCAGAGAATCGTGTGTCTTGCTTTGTGCTGCTTCCTCTATTGTCACATTACCGCTATGCGAAGGTAGGTAGCTTTAATTTGATTATATTTGACAGATGACAGCTCCTTTAACACACCGGAAAGGTGTTATGATGACATAAGTGAATTTTACTTTTGGTATTTCTATGCAGTTTTGTTTTCTTGTAGTGTCATTAAGTCAACACAAAATAACCTGGTTCACACATGGTAGAGACACGATTCGAATTATTATCGACACACATGATGGAATTTCCAATTGTTCGTCAAGGTACGTGATTCTATTTTTTGCACGAAGATGGAAGCATTAAATTGTTATCCATTATCCAAAAGGCAAAACAGCATTAAGTGCGTTGACTATTTCGAATGATAAGGATTAATGACTTTGAAAATTATGAATCACACACGTAAGGCGAGGTAAACAAAAGGAGAACAATACATTTTGACACTATAAAGGACACGTTCGTTGTTGGTTGTTGTAGAATTTGCTGTTCGTTTGTCCAAATACTTGGGTTTTTGTATTTATTTTGTTTAACGTGGACTTCCCAGATTAATATAAATTTAAAGTAGGTATATACCTACTGATTAGAGACTGGCGTATCTTTATCAAATTTGTTCACAACAGCACAGTACCTAAATGAAATGTGTTATCAGCACTCTAATTCTTTAAATACAGATGCTTGGCATTACTGATAACAAATTTCGCGAAATGGACGATAAACTCGAACGAACTTATTGTTTACCCTCGTGCTTACTCAGTGCAATTATTTTTAAACAATTTGTCAACGAATCTCATGAATGTCATACATTGGTCATTATGACTGACATACTGCATTTGAAGTATATATATTAAGTCGCCAATAACTCGGGCTAGAGACGAAGCATATTTCGACTTAGCTGACTTTGTTAGCAAACAGAATAGCCGCTATTGAGTCACTGAATACCCTCAATTGAGACACCAAAGACCACTAAACCCTCGTGCAGTATTGGGCCTAATTTCCTTGAGGTTGGTATAGAGGTAGTGCTGTAACAGTTACTGATGACTGCTATGTTGGTAAACTAAGCCTACAGAAACGTTTCGAATTGGGAGATCTGAGAATAAGTAATTTGCTCTTCGCTAAATGACTTGGTCATCCTTGGGTCTTCTCAGACTTGGGTCTTCTCAGACTGATTCAGCGCCCACAAGATCGTTTTGTAGCCGTTTGTGTTGAAGCTTAGTTGAATGTAAACGTGAACCAATCTGAAGCGACAAAACGCCTGTTCTGGAGACGACTTCATGTTAGTGGAGTCCCACTGAAACAGGTAGAGAAGTTTAAGTATCTCGAGCTCTTATTCAAGAGTGATGGAAGGCGAAATGCTGAATTTTCCTGTAGGATTGGTCAGGCTGGCTCAATTTTGAGACAACTTGGTCATTCTGTTATTAGGAGGACTGAACAACTTGGTATCAAAGCGAATTTGTCAGTTTTCACTTCTGTGTTTCTTCTAACCTTTACCAATGGTCATTAGATTTGGGTAATGTCCGAAAGAGTTAGCTCGCGTATACAAGCTGTCGAAATGAGATCCCTCCGTTGTAATGTTGGTGTGACCCGTAGAGATTGTAATAGAAACACCAGAATACGTGAGGAACTCAATGTCGAGCAGTTACTTCTCCGGACGGAGCGGCCCATGCGTCGGTGGTTTGGTCATGTTAAACGTATGTCCCCAACCAGGATTCCAATACGTGCTATGGAATCCGTACCATCAGACAGGCGTCTACCAGGTAGACCCAGGATGACATGGTTAGATCAAGTCCATAATTTCTCCCCTATATACGTATGGCTATGGGCATTGCCCTTGATGATTTAGAGTCGATGGTGGAGAATAGTGAGTTATGACAACCTGAACTCGCAACCCACTTAATGGATAAGCGGGTCATTGAATGAATGAATGAATAAAAGGCCTATAGCAGGGGTTCCCAATCTTTTCTTTACAGCGACTCCCTATACAGGTTATAATATTTTTGGGACGACTCTCATAAAAGTACACAACGGAAGAAAGCACAGATATAATAGAAGCTGAGCTTACTGAAGATTCACTATAGGGGTTTTCAATAAGGATGGGTCGACTTTGCAATGGAATAAAACAAGCTGTGTGCGAGCTATTAACAAAACCCCTTTTTAATCTGAAAGGCCCATGTATGCCATTATTATGTATGAGATTTAACACCATGTCCAAATGCCCGCCGCAGCTTCTCATGGTGGCACGAATCCGATTGGTCCAATCTGCCGCATTGATCCCGCTGAATTTGAGCGATGTCATTGGTTATGTTGGGTTTAAGGCCATTGGTCGATTGCGGTTGATTCGGATTGAGCTGCGATTTCAGGCGGGGTTAAATATCACGATCTTGGAGATAACCATATGCTGTATGACACGTAGCGACGTTTTGCTGGAACCACATGTCGTCTACCTCCATATCGTTCAATTTTAGCTTCACCTCACCAATGCCATTTTCAAGAAAAATTACTGAGCAATGACGCAGCGTGCCGGTCTAAAATCCGCACCAAATAGCTTTTTATGGATGAATTGCCACCTCGTGCGGGTTAGCGTCGTCCCATATACGGCACTTTGGCTTGTTAACATAGCCATTCATCCAAAAATGCGCCTTGTCACTAAAGATGATTTTTCGGTCAAATTTGAGGGTGTTCTTCTAATCGATTCGAAACCCAGTCAGGTGTTGTCTATGGTCATTACTAATTATCATTAACTTTGAGCTCCTGGGTCAGTTGGATCTTGAATGGGTATAGGCCCAAGTCCCGACGCAAAATTCGCCGAGTTGATGTCTGCAAAAAGAAACTGTAGGATCCATGTTCTCCAAATTAAAAACAAAACCGGAGAAAAACAAACAGACAGATGTGGTCTACAAAATTGACTGTCAAGGAAACAATGACGTAGCTTGCAATCTTTGCTATATAGGAACAACAGGCCAGTTTCTAGCCAACCGAATTTCAAACCATCGCTCCGATATAAAATCAAAAAATTCTGGAAAAACAGCACTCGCCTTTCATGTCATCGAAAGTGGTCACAAACCAGACTTCGACAATGTGAAAGTGCTGCAAACCGAAAAACACAAATACAAACGATACACCCTAGAGACCCTACATATACTTAACAATAGCAACAACATGAACAGAAAGCAAGACACACACAACATATCATCGGCCTATAGCTCTCTCGCCTCCACAAAGACGTTTCAAACTCTAAACTAAAATAATATAATATCCGCAACTGACTAAGCTTCTATCGAAGTGGTTCGTGTTTTCTTTGGTTTTTGTTTGTTTTTTAGTTTTATATTTTGTTTTTAACTTTTGTCATTTCAGTTTAACTTAACTTGCTCCCAATGTTTCGCATTGTTTTTCATTTGTTATACCTACTATTGTAATACTGTAGTACTTTTCAATGTAAGTAAATAGTTCAAAATTCACGTTCAAACACATTTGTAAGCTATATGTATATGTTCTCCAATAAAGATCCCTGAGGAAGACAGAAACCTCTGTCGAAACGTCGGATGGGAAAACAAATGAACTAATTTGTTTCATTTCCACACACAATTGACCAAAAAAGCCGGAAAAAAGGACAGCTGTCCTTTAATATTATTATTAAAATCAAATTGGTCGAGACTTCTACGCTAAATTATCCCGAATTTTGTCACCAACACTCATTTAAAATCGTGTAACTTGTCAGTGGTTTGGCTTCAGTGAGAGAACTGTAAGCCCACAGATTAAACAGACGCCACCAAAACACAATGGCCGCGACAATCTGCCAACATCAACCCGACCCGACATTTTTTTCAAATCGAGCTCAAAGCTGATGGAACGTCGTGTCCGTACTGTCTATGTCTAGGATAGCCCCACGTCGCCCCAGGGCGTTGCGACTCAAAGTTAAGAAATCCCTGCCCTATAGAATATGTGCTACCAACAAGACAGTGCCACATAACACACAGCTCGTGCTATATGATGCAACATTATCGCTGTCGAATAATTTTAAAAAGTGATGATGTAGACCCCACTATCCCCTGATTTGACCGCTCTTGATTTCTTCGTATGGGGTTACTTGAAGGAAACCCTGATGCTTATGGACAACATTCGAAGTGAAATTGCTAGTATGACACCAGAATTCTTGAAAATCGTTGAGAAAAATGTGCTTAAAAGACCTCACATTTGCGTCACGACCATCGGCGGCCACTTGACCGACGTCATAAATGTTCGCAATAGTTTTCGAAAAATTGCATACGATAAATATATCGCCGCGGATTCTCAACTTAACTCACCGGCGAACGAAATCTTCTTCCGGGAACTCGAAACGAACGAAATGCGAATCGCCTGGTTTATTAGGTATTTATCCTATGTGCGAATTTCTGCTTGGGATGAGCCCAAAGGTGAGTTAAGTGCATTGGTGGATAATTTTGATTTTAAGTAAAATAATTACGCATTTGGTGAAGAGAACAACAATATAAGTTCTACCAATGGGCAGTTAGTACATAATAACCTATTTCTTTATCAGTTTCTTTTTTTTTTCATAGCATACATTAAAAAAATTAACTTCCTTTTATCATGATTGTTTTTTAGCGTCTAAATACAAGTGCCTACATTTTAAACAAACAAAAATTACATACACGGAACTGATTTGATGTAACACGCTTCACGCTTCATCGTATAGAGTAAGTGCGGCAAATGTGGCCCAGGCGGGTAATATGGCCCACCATTATATATCCTGAATCAAAAAGCGCAGGTAGATAAAAACTAATACATTTCAAACAAGTTAAGACCGGTTTTGTCTCTGTCGATTATGGTAGGCGTAGCTCGACGGATCTGTAAAATATAGACCATAGTAGCTTTTTTTCGTTTTCGATGTAATTTTTTGGGAAGTTTTGTTAATTTTTTTCGCATTGAATTTTGCTTAAATTCGATAATCTTTTTCTAAGAGTGAATAATGTAATCTTTTCTTATTTTGTGTGGCATCAGAAGTTAAAAAAAGTTTATCAGTTTTATTAAAAATAAAAATGAGTGAAAAAATCACGGTGTGTTTAATATGGCCTACCCATGTAACCTAGTAGGCCATATTTGGCACCTGATATTAATTGAACGTTTGACAGATAAAATGGCTTCTAGCTCCAACAAGAGCACAAAACAACAATAGACCCGGGTCAAAGAAGAAATAATTCTAGCAAACCAAACTCAATTTTCTTGAAAACGATAGTGTTAAATATGGCCCACCATGGGCTAATAGTAGATATCCACCCTGGGCCATATTTAACACAGCGTGGGCCATATTACCCGCACTTCTTTTAAAATTGAAAAATTGAGTTCCTTTACCTTTTTGTTTATATCTTTTTGTTACGTTTTTTGTTATTATTTTAGATAATAAAGACTGAAGTACAAATGTTTTGTAAAACTGTTTAAAAAAAACAGAAATGAATTCGACTTAAATTCATGGTTTTATTCTAAAAAATGTTAAGGGTGTGCCACATTTGCCGCACTTACTCTATTACCTACAACCACTGAAATTATTCATCTTACGTATATGCCAGGCCAGTAGCACGAAATTATTTGTACCTCCATCTAGTCCACTCTGAATTATGCATTTTGTATTTTACTTTTTTATTCCTCCCACTTGGACGATTATTACCGTATAATTTCCATAATGTATTGCATAATGGATTGACAGACAATGGAAGATGAAACAATAACATGGAAGGAATAGCTACAACTGTGAGTTTATTGCATGAAAGCCAACCGTCATCTGACTTAATTATGTGCAAAAACTTGATCATTTTGATTTTGCTAAGCAATTTGTGACAAGCGGAATTAAATATAAACATTTTAGGTCTTCTTTTGCACCTACTTTCTAGGCGTTTATTGGCTAAATGTCAGATTTTCACCCATTTAAAGAGAGTTTTCTAACCACCATGCAAAATAAACAAAAAGTACAGGAACGCGTTCAACCACAAATTTGTAAATTGTGCATTTTTATTATAGGTGGGAAAATATTAGCGAAACAAACAAACAAAGACAACACAATTTAATATCAAAATATTAATAATATCTGACAGCTACAAATTGTCATTTGAATGATTTGACAGCCTCCTGTAAGTTGTAATCAGCTTGTTTTGAAATTTGCGTTCTTTTTTATGCTTTGCTTTCTGTTTTGCGACTTTCTTCTGACCAACTTTTACGTACGGGAACGGAATGGGAACGGAGTTTGACAAAATGTTACTAAAATGCTCAAAATTTCCTCCCGCAATGTTATAAACTGATCACTTGATGATGATGATGATCATTGATCACTTCGAAAGATGGAGAATTTATTTAAAGCAAAGCGTTGTTGACTGTCAAATGCGAAAAACCCGGTTGACATTTGTCGTTTCTGCACAAATTGTTGCTGTAGAATCCATGTCATGTGTTCGTTTAAACTTTGACAAAATTAGCAACACAATCTGTTACAATTTTCAAAAAGCACAGGGGATTTTGGAAAGGGGATTTTAGAAAAGGAGATTTCATCACCAACCCCACAATTTATTATCTAGTTCTGGCAGCAATTTACTCACCACGATAGCCTCAGAAAATAAGCCAAAGATTTGTAATCAACTAATGCCGTGTGTTAATTGCGCTAAATAATTATCCTCGGCTAATTTTCTGACACTTATGAAAGTGTTGCAAAGAGAAGTTCAATCTCAAATCAGAGATTTAACGAATTTCACGATATTAATTAATTTAAATTCAATGTTTTATTTCTTCTTCAACATTCTAGCAAAAGTAAAGCACAAGAAAACGTCAAAAATTAGCCTATAGGATCATTTGTATCTTGCTCCCGCACCATGATATTTTTTTGACGGGTGAAAAACTCGTTTTCAACCATAATAGTGTCAGAAAATTATTCGAGGATAATTATTTAGCCCAATTGACGCATTTGACAAACGCCCTAAAGGAGATTTGTATATTCCTTTAGTTTCAATAAAGAAGCTTACATTTTTAAACTGTCAAATAATACAAATTTTCAAAATGCATCCAATTTCAGATAGCCTTTGAGCCTTCCATCCTTCAAGCTTTAAAAAATGCTCGCATTTCATGAAATGTATAAAAAAAAAAAATGTCAACACTGTCCCTAATCCCATACATCACTGTGTCTACAATTCTGCAGTCTGCACTGCACTGCACTGATTTCTGCACTTCAAGTCAAGTATATCACCAGCGTCATCACCATCATCATCATCATCAGCATTACCATCCTTCACAATCACACTCCAATGCTCGTCCGGAATTAATCCAACACTACAAAGACTCGTTTCAATGGCTTCCACTTTAATTAATTCCGCATGGAAAAAAAATCTGTCATCACAGTTCTGCACAGTTGTTGTCAGGCGAAAAAGGACTACAGAAATGCCTCTTTTTTCTAAATATGTACTCGTATATTCGTATCTCTGTGTCTAAAACAGAACGTTAAACTGTCAACGGGAAGGACATTCATTGTTTTCGATAGCAAACTCTTCATGGACGAGGATTTACAAAAGAAAAAAGAAAAAACAAAAAAGCAAAACTCGTTTGTAAATTGATACTCGCACGAAGAATAAAAAGGAGAAGGATGAGAAGAAGATGTTTGACACTGTAGAGCCTTATGCAACCGCAACAGACTGTAGCGTAATCTTTTGAGCTGACTTTTATGGATACAATCAGAGCCACCAACACTAATAAGAATATCCATTTCAATTAAAAGCCACAAATTGGTCTCGAATTCTATTTAAAAGAGGAAGAAAAAAAAAATAAAGTTCCTATTGTGCTCCAATAAAACGAATGAACTCTCAAGCAGAAACCACAACATTCCGGAGGCGGCCTCAGAGCTCAGAGCAGACCGACGCCGAACTTTGTGCTATGCGCTATGAGTACTTGTACACATTTTTATATCTATCGATGTGTGGATGGTATAGATTAAAGACAAGCGTCAGCATCTAAATCAAATCTAGAAAATCAAGTTCTACACCCATACAAAAGCAGCTCCGGTTGCAGCAGTAGCAGTCAAGTGTATATTCTATAATGAGCTTTATGCACTTTTCCACTTTCGTTCGTTCGTTCGTCATTGCTTTGCTTGCGTACTATACTTCTGAAACGAAACAGCTGCAAAGGCGGAAAACCTGGATTCCATAGCGTTGAAGATGTTAGCTGCTCAGCTACGACTTATGAGTATGTGTTTAAAATGAAAAAGTGAAGGCAGACAAGTTTATCAGGCGCAGAGAATCACAAAGAAGACAAAGACAGTGTGTCAGAGAATTTTTCATTGGGAGGATTGACCTGTTAATTTTGTTTAACTGTCCTATTAAACACTGTATCTAAATTGTTTTATAAAAGATGCTATGCACGAGAATCTGTATAAGTGACAGATTCTATGACAGTTCTGGTCAGTTAAAGTTTTTTTTACTATCTTTTCTGACAGGAATCTTAAGAGAAGTCTGCGATTTCAGATCTTTAGGCCGTGTGTCTGACACTATCGTGGTGAAAAACAATTTTCCGCTGTCAAAAAATGATCATGTTCCTGAGTTTTGCTAAAATGTTGAAGATGAAATAAAACACTGAATTTCAATTAATTAATTGCGTAAAATTCGATAAACCTCTGTTTTAAGATTGGGGTTTGGTGAACTTCTCTTTTAACACTTTCATAAGTGTCAGAAAATTATCCGAGGATAATTATTATTTAACCCAATTGACACACTGCCTTAGTTTGGTAATTTGCGTTGATTAAAGTGTACTTTACAATAGAAGACATGACTTCCCTTATGACATGTCAAAAGTCCGATCGCCTGAACGCACTCATAGAAAGCATGTATTTATTATGTACACTCCGTGCCACTTGATTACGAACAGGAATTTTGTTGTTTTAATTTTACGATATTTTTCAAATCCTTCGCTAATCCGGGAAAAACCAAATGCACAAGGAATGAAGCATATATTATGTTTATATTGTAGAAAAAAAATGGGAATAAGTTGATAAATGTAACTTTTATGATGCTTTTCCCAAAAAGGTCATAAAATGTACCTGTAATTTTTGTCTCACTTGATTACGAACAATGGCTTAATCTACCTGTTAGAAGCTTAAAAGGTAAAAACAAAAAAAAAAAAAATACAAAATTTGTTTGTATAATTAAATAATGCTTTTATTCAAAGAGTAGCAATAGATTTTAGTAATGGGTACTACCTCCTGATCGCTAAATCACTTCAAGTAGCCTGCTGTCTAGAGATTCATAGAGTACTGTCAAATAATCTAGCGAAAATTCGACCAGGCTCGTTTTATGGCTCCATAATTTCTTCCGTTTCATGATATAGCTTTCCTCCTTCTTGACTTTTCTTGAAAGCCAACCCCACACGTTTTCCACGATGATGCTCAGGTCAGGTGAATATGGGGGCCATGCAAGTAGGTTTACAATTTGATTCTGAATCCAGGCTTTTGTTGTCCGTGGGGTATGTATCGATGCATTGTCTTGTTGGAAAGTCCATCGCTGACCACCAAATATCTCCCAAAACTGCGGTAAAGCTCTTTCCAGTATCGATTTGTAAGTGATTGCCGTCATTTTGGAGCTTTGGAAATCCAGCTCCACAGTTCCGTAATGGCTTATTGCTCCCCATACCATTACACCACCTCCTTTGCTGTGCCGCCTTTGAAGATGTATTCCTTCTTTTCTATAAAATCATGGAAATAACAACTGAAATTCATCTGAAAAGACGACGGTATGCCACTCTCGATTCCACCTGTCACACTTGTTGCAAACTCAAGGCGCTGGATTTTATGTGCCGCATTCAATTGTGGTTTCGTCTTTTCTTTTTTCATGGCCAAAATGGCTGGCCTTCTGTATCACGCGATGGACAGTCGATCTGCTAGCTGTAACTCCAGTTTCTGTCTCAATTTTGCTTACGGAGAGCATTGAACTTGAAGCAGCTCTCAGTATCGCCCGCCTTTCCTGACATGTTGTTGCTTTGCTGACTCTTCGTTTGCGGTTTTTTCCATACTTCTCCAGGTCCTTAATAAAGCTGCGTACAACAGTGGCGCCTCGTCCATTCTTGCTGTCTATAAAACGGATGGATTTTCCTTGTTCCCGGTAAGCTCGAATTTGTCCTATTATTCCTCCTTCCTTTACCTATAGTTGTGGATTGTATGAAGTTTTTTCTTGAACTAAGGTCCCTAATACTCGAAGTATCATTTTATTTGATTTAAAACATGGTAACAGGTAGATTTAACAAAAAAATTACTGTTCGTAATCAAGTGGCATGGAGTGTACTACTGAAATTTCCTACAATAACGAATCTACCATGCTGTGGTGAATTTATTGGCAGCTTTAATGGGGTCAATCGAAACTTCACAAACGCTTTGTCATGGAACATGAGAGATGAGATCGAGATGAGAAATATTAATGCTGTTAAATCCAGTTGACAGTTGAATTGACATTTTTAAGTTCAAGTATGTGTATATACTTGTTTCCATTTCAAGTAAATATTCCTCATTTAAATATAAAACAAATGTATGTACTAACATGGATGCATGAATGCCTTACAAACGCTGTTCTTTCAAATGGCGTCTAATATCGTTCTCAATTGCCATAAATACATCCAGAGCATCGCTCTAAGAATAATAAACTTTCGACATCCAAATGTTAAAAGTCGCGTTGAGTTCCAGAGCAAGTCAATTGCATTGCATGTTAATTTGTGTGTTGGATAGGAGCAGCCTTAAACAAGTTTCCCTCCCCTTTCCATATTTATTAAGACACATCCACATGTACTGCATGCACCCAAGAATTCGGGAGGGAAATGGATCTATATATAGATTGAGGTTAAATGGTTTTAATTACGTCCCGTAAAAATGTGTAATGCGTACGACTAAAAATATTTTTTTTGTTAAGAAAAAAATACCTACCATCTCCGGGATTAATATTCATTCAACTCAATTAGTTGTTCAAATGTTTCCTCAATTTGGTGAATAAACAAATGCCCGGTTTAGACCTTTGTCAGTGTCACCCTCGCTGTCAACCTGTTTTGCCTAGAAACACATACATCATCATTTTCATTTGTGAGGAATACCAACTCACAGTCTAGTCACTGTGCGAAGTTCAACAAACCATTTATTTGTTATTGACTTGACAGTTGTTGCAAAATTAACATCATTTCCAGCAAACGACGAGAAAAAAACGTCAAAAAGCGAAGAAAGTGTGCCACCAACGGCAATGCCAATGAAGACAACCACAATGCGGTTGTGGTGTGGTGCTGCTGTATTTTTTTTTGTCGTGTGGGCAGTTTTTGTTGTTGCTTTTGCGATCACAGACACAAAGCGAATGTGTGCTTCTGCAAAATGCGGGCTAATTTGGATATAGTAAATCCAACTGGTCTTGCGGTAAAATGTGATTAGCACAGTTTTCAGTTTATATTATGGAAATATGAAAGGAATCGCTTTTGCGCCATTTTGCAGCGTTGCAGTTTGGTGTAAGATGAGGACGACTTTTGTTGCAAAATTGGAAAAAAAGGTTTCGAAGGATGAAATTTTAGACTTTTAGTTTTTTTTTTCAATGGAATTTCAGCCGAATTTAAAGTATACGAAAATGAAAAGTTTTAAATTTACGATTGTGCAAGTTTACAGCGAATTAAGTTCATAGCAGTTTGCATTCACACAGCAGCTGTCATTAATGCATTTAGTATACCTATATAAATTTTAAAAGTTCTGTTATCCGTCTTGAACTTGTTTATTAAATATTTGTCCTACTACAGAGGTCGTTACTGTTGTGGCACGAAAATAAATCTGATTCAGCACTTTGTAGTTATGAATTTAAGATGATCTCACTCATTTTGTTAATCAAACGCAGCCATAAAGAGAGAGTACCTAAGACTTTTCGGTGGACAGATATCTGTAAATTTGTAGACATTTTTATTGAAAATTACATAAAAAATGTATTTGAGGTAATATTTTGGGTAGGTGGGTACATTTATATAAAACCTATTAAGGATAGTGTGGGAAGACGATTGCTTAATCTTTTGCTGAATATACTAGAATTTTGTCAATCGCATTTACTCACACAAAATGTGAATTTTGCGCCATTTAATAGTACAGTGATGCCAACGAAAAAAAAAGATAACAATGTGACAGTTGACAGTTCGGGGTTAGTAAAAATGGAGCACTATACGAAAGAACAACGCATTAAAACATTGTTGAGCAATATTTTAAAAATAATGAAGGTTTGTCATTTACAGTCCGCAATTTTCGAACAAAATATGGCCGTCATAGAGATCCATCAACATTGAAGAGAATAATTGAAAAATTAAGGAAGACTGGATTATAAAGACAAACTAATGCTGGGTTTCCACTTGTCGATTTGAAATTGACAATTGACGTATTTTTATGCCAATTAAAAAATTGGCAAGTGGAAATAGCGAAAAATTGCTTGCCAATGAATTGACTAACAGCGTTTGTCAATAACTGACAAAGAAACCACTGGACAAGTGGAAATAGCTGAATTGTCAAACAAAATGTCAGTTTGTCTATAATTGGCAGTGAAAATTAATTGGCATCGAGTTCATAAGTTGGTCAATCAACTGACAAACGATTTTTTGCCAATAATTGACGTAAGTGGAAATGAACTGCCGGCGGTTTCGTTCAATGACATAAACGCGAGAGCTGTCAAACTTTGTCAATCAACCGACATGTGGAAACCCACCTTAACTCAATAAGCCAGGATGGCAATTAGAAATCATATGAAGATACGAAAAGCTGGTCAGGACAGGAATATGGCGTCCATATGGACTGCATTTAAGGGTATACCAGAAGGCCCACGAAAGAAAGGTTGCCTGAGTAGAGGAGACAGCAATTCATTGCTAAATGGTTCATCAACTTCAGCAAATCTCAATTCCTTTTGAAGCCCGATGATCTCTGCTCTGGTAATAGAGATCTTCCAATTCCGAAGATGAACCAAGAATTTCATGTCCAAAAAATGCTATCCAGATTTGGAGTTAGTAATAATTGTTCCAAAGTTGTATTTCCCAACGAAATCTAATAACACACCCTTAGTCATGATGGCCAGAGGACCAATAAACTCTTTCCTTATTGATCACAATGAGTGCACATCTATGCACATTCTACTCCCATTTACTCTTCCAACTTCATGACTTCCAAGTCTTGTTAAATGCTTTGCTTAGTCAGATGTTTTCAAGCATCTCGACTGGGATCCGCATCAGGTACGAGTTTTCAGTCACTCTCCTCCCATGCAACAACCTCCAGCTTCGCAACCGGCTAAACTTCTGCTCACTGCCTTTGCAAGCTTATTGGTAGACCGCGAGATCTCTTACCATAGCAGACGATAAGTTCCTTATGTGGTCCTGATGCCATCCGTCGCCCGACGCCGTCGCAAATGATAGGAGGTGGCCCATCAGGATTGCGCCTAATGGTGTTCAAAAGACTACCTTAGAGCTTCATCTTGACCAAGTACCGCCGCACGCCGTTCAGGAGAGATCGTTCCATAATCACAACTTCGATGGACGACAGAGTCCACGATTTTGTCTTAGAAATGAAAGACTTGAGATGTGGCGTTGGATTACCTTTGAAAGGGTCTGGTGTTATGCACCTTATGTCTTGTGGGTGCCGACATAGTTTCCTCCAATGATCTCTGGCGCTTTAACGTCATTGCTGGTCTTTGGTGAATCGTTCTTTAGAATTATTGTTGCCCATTCAACTTTTTCCTTACCTATCAGTCTCCAAAGTTTTAAGATAAGACTGGCATAGCTAATTTTATTTATATACATATACTCTACTCCCTTTTTTTGAGTGCGGCGCCACTCGAACTCTACCCCACTGAAAGACGCTTCTGTGAGCGAAGGCGGAACGACACGTTCGACCGTAAAACTTTAGCCCGTATTTACAGAAGACCGTAAATGCAAACACAGCACTTTGAAGTTCGCCGTAAAATAAAGGCCTGTAATACAGACGCCCGTAAATGAACATTTTCAAAAAGCTCGTATTTTTTACGTGCTTGCACGCATTCCAAATCCTACAGTGACGACAGGGAGGGGGCAGCATGCCCCCCCATAAAATTATGATCTTTTGTTTTATGGGCTTTTGTAATATACGGGCTTTTGGAAACGGGCATTTGGATTGCAGGCAAACCTACCCAACCCTAGCAAAGGAATTACGACCTGTCGTTCTGGGAACAATGGCAGGTCCATTTGAACTCGCAATCCTTTAAAACACAGCTAAAAAATGCAATACCGTCGCAAAATGTCTGTTAAAAATGGAATGTGCCTTGACTAGTCACAATCTTTTCACAACTCACTTCTGCAGAAGCTGTAGCAGAAGACAACAAAAACACCCCACTACTGTCCGGTTTAAAAGAAGAACCGGTCTCAATTTTTTTGTTTAATTTTTGTCTATAATTTGGAGTAGTGGAGAAAGAAAGTCCATACCTGTCCATGTGTCCAGATAATCAGTTTCAGTTCGCGACTGAGCTATTTTTAAAAATTTAACCTTCCGCCGGGATGATACTCTGCACGAGTCGTATTTCGTATACCTACCACAGGGAAAAGAGGATAACATGAGAGGGAGAGAGTCAGGGCCAATTTGTGTCATCATAAGGCGCATAAAGGCCGTCTTATAAAACTTGTAATTTTTTATCGGCGAGGAATTACAGAGACTCGCAACCAGTTCCTATTTTAACAACAAAATTAATTTCTTTGCTTGTTCCAGTTTTGCTATATGACAAACTGCGTCTTGTTACTGATAAATTGTAATTCGTTCTGATTTAATCTCAACTATAGTTAATTAACAAGCGGGACTAATCACAAGTCTGAGCTCTGAGTCATGGTATTTCATAAGAACTTGTACTGACAAAATCGCATACATTGCAATTGCGCATACGAACCACCGACGTCTATAAAAGCATTCTACTTCCGAGTATGAGTTCCAAAGCGAAAATCAATACAAATTGTGCAGCATTTTTCAATTACTTATTCATTTAGGTTTTTGACCCAATTCAAGTGGCTACCTCGCAAAAATAAACCACTTCAGCGCTTCCCAAAAGCCCATCCATTCATCCGTCTATCTATCAACATTAAAGAAATCAATAAAAATATCCACTTTGATATTTCCTCATGGCAAACAGATTTGCATGTTGGCTCACCCCTCGGAACGCATCAATATGAAGCAATTTACGCGAGTAATTGCATGGGAACTGAAAGCATTTGTCCGCACCCTACTCTTATATACAGTATACACTCCCTTTGGTTGGACACAAACTGTAGCAAAGAACGAAACGAAACAGTAGATATTGCAAAACTGGAGAGGAATTTCCGGTCTGGGCAAATTATTGCAAAACACATTTTAATAAAACAATATTCGCCTACATATGCCGTTTTATACATAATGCCCCCGAGTAGGCTGTGACTCGAGAGCCCATCTAAATGTTTGGTTATTTCTGAATGCGATTAACTCGAAATGTGACACGACGACTATTACTCACAACAACATCAGGGATTATAGATGAAAGGAAATATTGAAATTGAAATACAATCGAAAGTCAATTTGCAATCATATTGTAATGACGTTTAAACGTCACCATTCCGGAAGCAACGATTTAATTTTATCGTGTTCAAACACAAGGTTCGACAGTTCGCTTATCACAACACAACTAGAATTTCATCCAACATCGCGTCGCATTAACCCTGGGCGACATGAAATATTTTGTTAATGTCAACACGATAGGAATAACAAAGAAACATACAAAACGTCAAACCACTCCGTGGCACGGCTGTCATTGACCTTCAACGCTTTTTCCTCTCTCCACAAGTGCTACAGCTACAGCATAATCTTTAAATTAGATTTAAAAGAATAAAAGAAAAAAAAATAAACAATTACATATTTCAATTTCAAACGTTTTGCTTGTCCCAGTTTATCAATTTCCACTTGTCACATTTTGTAGTGTGTCAATTGAGTGCAGTATCCATGAAAATGAATGCGATTCGAGGCCAGTTATGAAAATCATACCTCATTATTACATGTGTGTGTTTGGTTGTTGTCACTTTTACTATACTTAAAGAGGAACGAATGTAATGTCACCTTAAAAAAAAAAAACACACAACACTAGTGTCAATTTAAATGGGACCATTCGGAAAGACACTGACAGTCAGTCATTTAGAAAACTAGAACACGCCGCCGGAGGTAGAGTGTGAAATTGGATATTCGCTGTTTGCAAAATGATACTCGTTGTATGTGTGCGCATTTCAATAAATTAAAACTCTTGAGGATCGTCATGATATTGTTCTGATTTCTGACATGTTGCTAGGTATTCCTTATTTGACAGAAGAATCATTTTGATGCATTATGGATTGACAGATATCGTTATTTACTGACGATTGCCATTAGATGTCGCTGATGAATATTAAATCACTGCGTCGAACGTGATGAGAATAGAAACAACAGCATCGCTGCTTACAATGTCGAATTCACACTATAGGGGTGACTTTTGTATTTATAAGGATATAATGTATTTCTTGAAATGGATTCGGTTAGCCAGCATGGTCAGCCAGAGCGAAAAGAACGTCACAATACGAACAGCTATAGGGGTTAGAGTTTCCTTTGAAAATTGACCCTTGAAGGATTTTGCCAACCCTCATATCGTGTTATGCACACATCGCAAGGATTAGCTAATTAAAGGTACATTGTTGGAAATACAAGGAACTTGCGAACTGCGACATTAGGGTAAATGATGCCACCACATTATGGGGGAAATATGAGAATAGTGGAGTATAGTGTTGCATTATTCACATGTGTGTCCCTGCAGTTGTGCACATGCTATATATACAGTTTATATTTAGACATTGTAGGTAGGTTGCGCTTTGTATATTAATGGCTTTAAATTAGTTTCTTACTCCCAAGAAATAACTGACGGCACCAAAGTCAGTTAGTTGCACGTAGATATAATTATTGACAGATAAGTGACATTGATTTTTAGGGATTTGTATCCCAAAAGGTCTAATCCAATCTCAAAATCAAGTGCAGGTCACCATTACGACAAATTTGTGTAATTCGTACAAATTCACAAAAATAAGTCGTCGTAGCCTTTGCTAAAGAATTTGCCAATTTTGACGAGTAAACTAAACTAACTACCTTTAAAGCACTTGGTGTGCACAATGTTGAAACGTCTTCGCCTTTCAATATGACAACAGACACTGACTACCGTCACTTTAGATTTCTTTCTAATAAATTATTCCATAAAATTGCATTTAGCAGGTGAATTAATTTCTATTCATATTTTATGTGGACAGATTCCACGCCCCTTAAATGGAAAATTTTATATTTCTATTATCGTACAATGCAGGTCCTACCGCTCTACCAAATTTCAACATTCCACGACAATCGAAAGTGGCCCAAATAAATAATAACCGATTTTCAAACGTGAGAGTATACCATACCCCCTGAACGGAGGTTATAAAATGTTTGATTTTTTCGATTCTGTACATTGCAAGTCCTAAAGTGCTACAAATAAATTATAACTATCTGAAGTGCATTGTGCAAAATTTTAAGATTCTAGGATGATCATCATCTAAGTTAGTGAGTGTCCAGTCAGATACGGTTTTTGTGATTTTTGAAGCCCTGTATCGTGAGAGCCACTAATGCTGCAGTTGAAATAGGTTAATCTTTTTAACGAGTTTAGTAAATGCTTCAAGTTTGAAGAGTTTGGCTCAATTGGTTGCAAAGTTAGAGGGATTGTCGAAAACACCCTTAGTATAAGTTCCTGTAGAAAAGAACTGGCTTGGGCAAAGGTTTTACAATCACCTATATTGAGCAAATACAAATCATCACCCTCTTCTGTGTTAAACTGGTAGATTGCTTTGATCACCCGTTTCTATACTGGACACCAGTTTCTCTCTCTCCTCACATACTAACTGTCAGAAGTCGGTTACCCTCTGTCTTTCTCGAAGAACGAAGGCAAATTGTCACCCTTTTCGATGTGAAACCGTGAAGCACATTGCTCCAAACATCCGTCCCCGATCTGTAGTATAGACACGCTCTTTACAAGTGGACTGTTTTTTTTTTTTTTTTTTTGCGATGGAAGGTGGAAATCTTTGAGGCACCCATGATCCGACGTTCATTGGTAGTGCCGGATTCTTACCGGCTAAAACCACCTCCCTTAAAAAAAACCGATATTTGTCCCCCTCGGAACCGCCGTAAGGCATTAGTTCGCGGGGGGTCGGTATAACGCCATATTAGAACACTCTATTATTTAAGCTATTCACTTTTCGTTGGCGCTCTAAACGCGTCAGTTCGCTGAGTATTCGCAACATGTAATTTACGATGCCCATAGGACAGTCCTCTCGGTTTCATACCGTGGGCAATGGAAGAACACGTGTTCCGCATTCTTAGAAACGGTCTCGCAATGTGAACAGTTTGAGAGATGGTTTTATGCCCGCGTTTAAAGAAAAATTCTCTGTAACAGCCATGACCTGTCAAGAACTGGGTTTCGCCATGAGTTCGTTTAATCCATGTATCAATCAGACGATGTGTCCATCTTTCCTTCCATTGTTGTTGCCAGGTTGCAATACTGCGATTTCTTTCGTACCTTCTTTTATCGTCGTCTACCCGGCAGACTTTTTGCATACATGCTCTAGATGGTATTTGAAGCTTAGACGAGCATCAATAATCACTCCTCATAGTTCTTCTGACCACTCTCCCCTCCGCCCTTCTTGTGGAATCACAATGGTCCTAGAAATATGGTCCAAGTGTTTCCTCTTAGAACAGCCACCTAACCTACGCGTGAATTCAATATAAGTGAAGTTAGCCACCATATAAAATTAATCTCCCCCTTAAACTCAAGTAGTCAACTTACTTACTTAGATGGCGCTACAGTCAGTTTTGGACCTAGTCCTCAACCAACACGACTCTCCAGTTAGCCCGATCTTTGGCTATCCTGCTCCAGTTGCGCACTCCATGTTGGTTGAGGTCCCCTTCCACTTGTGTGCGCCATCTAAGGCGAGGTCTGAGGTCTTCCTCTATTGCGTTGTCCCTCCAGGTTGGAAAAGAAGACGGAAAGTTGGTGTCAATTTGCTCTACATCTCCCAGCCATCTTAGACGACTGATTCATACTTCTCTGCGTTATTGAGCAGTCTCCTTCGTGTTTCTTGACAAGGCCTTACTATACAGTTGCCTTCTTAGTCCTTAGAGACAGCGGTTGGCAAGTGGAACTCTTCGTTTTATTCCCCTTGTGGTGTCATTGTCAGAATTTATAGCGGATCCTAGGAAGTCAAAGTCAAAATCCCTGTCCACCTCAAAGTTGTAGCTCTAGAGATGACAGTCAACACCCTTGAAAAATCCTGTCAAAAATCTTGATATATGCGAGCAATGGTGTAATATTTTGTTTTTAGCACATACATAGACTGGGCTAAATAGTTGCTTTTTCGTCATTAACTTTCTATTCTGTGTTCTATGGAAGTACGCCGTAAAATAGGAACTGCAGAAGTCATTATGCGAGACTTATAGTTTAACTTCCGGCATTTTATTTGCCGTTACCGCAACGAAGAACAACAGCTTGTGCATATATAGTATGACTGTCCGATAGACTAGACACACTGAGTTGCATTCAATTCTGCGAATTAATTCATAAAATATTTTCTAGATTCCATAAAAGTTGCAGTGTACCTACGTAATGTCTTCTAATACTATGTGTCTATGCCATTAGCGCACTTCACTGTTCCATTCCTATACGTTACATGATATTTACGTCTATTTGTCAAGGGTTAGGCGCAATAGATAAAAATTAATTCCAAAGCGTAATGGGACAAAACAAATGCACACATTGTCACGTTTAGCTGTAAATTTGATAAGATATGAACTTTTAAGTTGAAAATAAATACATAGTATATTCCTCAAGGAAAAAGGCGAAACCAAAACCACACGTTCGCACTGAGTGAAATTAAATCATTTTGTTTTCCACACACATTTATCAGAGTTTCGCAAAAAAAAAAAAACTCCCCATAACTGTTCAAGTTTCCCATATTTTGCAAACTCAAAAAAAAAAAAAAAAAAAAAAGTGAATGATGTGAAATTCGCAGAATATTCTGAAACCTGAGAAGTTATATTTTGTTTTGCATGATGAGTTAACTAAAATGGCATCCAACATGGTAATCAAATAAAAATTGTATGTTCCACCTTACATTGTGTGCCATTATTTGTGACTGTATGAACCTAAAAGCAAACATGTGAAGTCATAAGAACACTTTACCCTTTCACGTGAAAAACATTTACCAACGAACTGGTTTTTCCCTTAATAACATTTAAAAGTCGTCTCATTAAATTAAAACAATAAATCAAATGCCAAACTATCACAAAGCCCTGACCTGACCATGTGTCACCCGGTGGCTTGGCGTTCTAAAATGTCTCGCAAATGTCAAACATTTTGCCGACATGTTTAGCTTCCTGTCTCCCTACTGTCACAAAAAAAAACAATTCTCGTATAGAGATCATAAATTGTTTCTTCTCTTCATTTTGCAGACGAATTTTATAAAAAAGAAAGTTTACGTCAGACTACGAGTAATAAAAAAATCTGACCCCACTAGAGGCCAATTATCACATTAACCATTTAATTCTGGTACACTCATCGGTGTTTCCACGAATCTTACCCCCAAAAGCTGAAAATATCTTTCGATCATCCCCATCGACAGTAGACAGCACAACACAATGTCAAATGAATGTTTTTGTTTTTTTCTTCCTTTTGGCAATAATTGCAAACTTTAAATAAAAATATGGAGTCCAACAAATACATTAATGTTAAGTTGTCGTGAAATAGCTCAGCCATGCGTCGCGTAATTTGTTTGTTTGTGTAATGAATGAAGAGTAAGCAAAAAAAAAATGAAAATTATGGAAAACAGCTTTTGAAAAACTATCTGGACGTGCGTCTGTTTATGTGTGGCTTTACAACGCGCGCCGGAACGTGCGATTAGTCATCCTTTTTGCACACACAATGTTCGTGGAAATTGTAGTAATTATAGACGTCGAGCCGCTGATAGTGATTTTCCATCGATTGATATATAGTTTTCCGACGGTACGGTTAGTGAATTCATTGAGAAAAATTCAAACTTACCTTGTAGGCATTTCCAGGAATTTCAGATGAGTGTGTTTGGTGTATGAATTTGAAACGATTTATGAATGAAAACTAATGATGACTTTTGTGGAGCATCGCTCGCAGATAATAATGTATCCAGTTTCTGAGGAATTAGGTTGGAATCTTGTACAGGTTTGTGGGGCTAATTATGAACTGTATAGTAATTTAGCTAAATGTACTTTCAGCCTGAGGTGTTTACAGTTGGGAGATGGAAGCGATGTTTTTATTGACTCACTAGGCGATGAGTCAGAGATAGTAAGGGAGCATTAATTGTTTGTGTATTTGCTGCACAATGAATAAAGACCTGGAGAATTGAATAAGGAAGGGGCAAACAAATTAGGACTAATTATTGTATTATGTACTTACACCGATTTGGTACAATCGTCCTTAACGTTGATGTTTGTCTGACGCTCTTACCTATAGTAATGACATGAGAGTTGGGCATACTGAGACGGAAAGACTTACAAAGATGTCAAAATGGCCAAAATAAAATTTCTTCATTGCATGGTGGGGCAACTCGGAGAGAGCATGGAACACCCAGAATAAGTGAGATACTCAATATCGAGCAGCCACTTCGCTCGTGTGGCAACTGCCAACTATTACCCATGTCAAGAAGTACCAAATAACCCATCGCATTACCAGGTTGGGCTAGATGGTTGAATCAATGCTGAGAATTATTCTCTGCCCGTATGGGAATTGTCCCTGATGATGTAGAAACGGTAGTAGATGATCGAGAGTTCTAAGGTTCAACTTGACCTTGCTTAACCCGTAACTCTTGTAATTGCTGGGCGAGTCAATGAAAATGATTGCTATTATTATCATGTGGAACAATATTGTGATGTGCTTTTTCAGCGGCCGAGGTTTTGCTCGCCGAATCCAGGATTTGCCCAAAGAAACACCAAACTTTGGTTAAGAGGTACTCTTTATTTCAGTAAACAACTTATCAACTGTCTTATGATTAACTTAACAATGATTAAACTCCTATGTAGAGGCTAACGTTGAGTATATATGCTATACAATATGCGGCCCACCGACAAGCGTGGCTCCGTATTACAGAATGCGGCCAAGCGTGGCTCCGATCTGCGGTCCAGCGGCATGTGTGGTTCCAATCTGCGGCCCGGCGACAAGTGTGGTTCAATCTGCGGCCCGGCGACAAGCGTGGCTCCGATCTGCGGCACAGCGGCAAGCGTGATTTCGATCTAAAGCAGGACAGCCGAATGTGCTGACACTGTTAAGGCCAATTTCCCAAAGGAAACTTAGCCACCAAAAATTTAGAATATTGACCGAAGTCAATTTCTATTGAGGGAGCCTTATTTGGTACACTATAGGTACGATCAACACGTAGACAAATCTCCAAGAATGGCAATTTCATTCGGGCTTAAAGTTGAGATCGTTTTCCACTTGTGAGCTTCACTGACGGCGAGATCTTCTTCTACTGCGTTGTCCATTCGGCTTGTGGTCGAAGGCTCTTCAGGGTACGAGCGTTGTAGTCTATTCCCACCACAATTCATATCCATCTTAGACGACGGATTCGCACTTTTCAGGGCGGACAATGTTGGCTATACAGTTTGTAGAGTTCGCTGTTAAATCTCTTTCTCCGGAGTCTTATCAACACAATCGGGATCAAAAATCACACGAAGAATTAGAACAATCAGCACTCACCACATCAGCGCCAAAAATCTGCCAAAAATTCTGTTAGCTAGAAACCCAATCGTCAATGGAGGCATTGACCGACGACGCAGGAAGGCCGAGCGGAGGTTGAAGTCCCGAAAAATTATCCCCTGAGCCAGCATAGAACTCCGCTTGAAAAACAGAGGCATGCTTACCTAACGAGTAGTAAATATCGATTTCCACAAAGACACCAGCAGCGGACCCCTGATTAGTTTTGGAGCCATCCGTGAAAATTCGAGTACATCCCAAACCAGGCTTAGACTCTGGCCAAAGACAGTCCTGAATGCAAGTCCTGAATTTGACTCTAAATTTGCACAACAGCCGAAGTTCCGGTATCATTGCATCAGACGTGATATCGAAGGAATTATACGGTCGTAGGATTGGGTTCTTCTACCCATGATAAAAGTATCCAGGGGAGGTAAATCAAGCAGAGCATCTAGAGTAGAGCCCGGCGTACTCTGGAAAGCACCCGTGGAGACAGGACAGATCGTTTTTTGAAGTTTTGTGCAGAAGGCAGTCACATATTTTCGCGAAAGCCCTCTCCGACGCATAAGCTAGAAAAGGCCTTATGATCATAGCCGTATAGATCCAAATGACCTTTTTGGGAGATAAGCCCCACGTCTTACCGAAAGCACCCTTACACTGCCAGAAAACTGAGAGCGCCTTGGATGTCTTCGTCTTCGACTTGACATGCTTTGCCCAAAGAAGTTTCTTATCCAGGATCACTCCCAGATATTTCAATTCATCGGAGATCTGGATAGTGACGCCTTTTAGCATTGGCTGAGTTAAAATCCTCCGTCTCGTGAAGAGAACTACCTAAGGATTGACCGAAAGCCCTTCAAATGCAGCATTCATCGACTATATCTAGATCCATCTGCAAGTATGAAGTTAAATGACAGTAACTTTCTGGCCTTAATGGATCATCAGCAAGTGCTCATTTCGCACAGCTTACCAAGTTTAGCAGCATTGCTAAAAATAAACATGACTCCGTATAGATAGGTCGTCTCTATTGCAACATTGTGAGCATCGATCTGAACTTCTTGGGATTTCTTCGGAATTTGGCGAAGTGTAAATACCTGCTCAAATATGGACCTATACGGAAGCTTAAAATCGGATTTGTGGAGGTCTTTGACAATAAGCTTTTTACACAGTATGGCAGACAACCTTTTTTAAGCAATATTAAGGAGACTAAAGTTGACGTATTCTTAACTCAATAACCTCTATAACCTTGAGCAACGCAAGGACGCTGCAGTCATTCGATTCTTCTCAGGCTTCGACAAATGAACACCTCTTTATAACTCTTCTCTTCTTTAGCACTAAGCCTTGTCGTAATCTACGTTGCCACGGCAAATAGTTCAACCGTTCCAGCAGTCTTGTTATATTCAAAGGTTAAAAGGAACTTTATGTTCATGGTTCGTTTACTCTGACAGCAGAATTTGGCTCGCCTCCTTTTTTTTGACATTTTTAAAATATTTTTTTCCAATTGCAGCGTTTCCAATGGCTTTCTAGGCATCGATGCAACTGGTCCGCGACACTTAATACTGGGTACATAAGACTTCTTTAGAGGTTGCCTCTGTAGTTAACTTAGTATACCAGCTTCGGGAACATAAGAACTGTCGTTGTTGACTCATTCCAGCGAAATTCTTTGTTTCTGCTCAGTTTAATACCTACATTTAAACGTTTATGCCTATAGTTTTAGACACCGTTAACCAAAAGAGCTAACGCTTCTATTTGAATTTGAACCCACGTGAAGTTGGGTGGGCACTTTGGCACTGGCAGTTCGTGTACATATTCTAACTGGGCGTCTATATTTTACGTCAGGCGAAGCTTCTTTTTCAAATCGGTATTACATCTGTCATTTTTCAAATCGTTATACATCGTCTTATGGACTGTGACGCAAACTGGAAGCTGGAATTAGGCTAAAAGTTTATTAACTCGGTTTCCAGACCAACGAAATACATACATTTATTTTATTTTGTAATTAGTAGGTATCTAATAATTGGTAAAAAACAACTTGCACAATTCTCTCGAAGATAACCTCAAAATCCAAATTGCCCTGACAAGTGACAGCTCAAGATCAATCATTTCTACAATCAAAAAAAGATTTTATGTAAGCGAAATGTCAAAATTAGCTAAATCCACTCGGTTACAGTTCGAAGATACTCTCTTATATAAATTTATGTAGTTATAAAATAACCCCACGTGACGTTTAACATTGCGGAACACGTCATTCGCAGTCGTTGCAGTTGCAATTTTAGAATTCTATTCTTCGTAAACAAAAACTGAAGATTACTGATGCCAATATCAAGGGACTGAAGACAAAGCAATTACATTCTCTTAACTCGCAACAATAATAAAAAAAAAATGCCAGGCAATGGCATTGCACATCATCGCATCACAAAGCAAAACCTTCCATTTCCACATGCCGCCCGTCGGCACTCACAAGCAACGCGCTGAGTTTGCGTCTTTTTTGCTTATCCATCGTTCTTTCATTTAGCGACTCATCGAGTTATCAACATATCGCGATAATTCAAGACCATCAATGTGTCAGTTAGTTGCTGCCTTAAAATACACAACTACCTACTTCCAAATCATAAAAGAAACAATATTAAAAGCGATCCCATTCGCAGATACGATTCCATTTGTTTATTATTGAAATTAACGTCTCCCTTCTAACAGACTATAATGCACCCGCTGTCAAACAGTGTTCACACACATAAAGCGCTCATTCTGTTTGGATGAAAGAACAACGAAACGTTATTATCAATTATTACGGACTTCCGCACTTAAAATCTATACACGTACAGTTTGTAGTCGCACGCAGATATAGTTTAGTCGAGTGTGTAACCGCACACTCCCTTGATTATATGGGAAAGATTCGTTTGTTTCAGAGTCAGAGCTGTCACCGCAAATGTCATTGAGATTGCACGGATTGTCTGACTGTTAAAAGTGAGTAATGTTGTTATTTTTTGATTCTGTTAATCAATGACGTCTTGGATTGTGGTCATGCTGATGAGTCTTTTGTTGACATGAACATTTTTCGCATCCATTAGCAAGTGGAACTGATAGCAAACAAAATTTACATTGACTTGAGCATTTAATTTCGTCTGTTGAAAAAAAAAAAAAGAAATAAGAACTTCATAAAGTTGCTGACAATCGGTTTTCCATTCAGCACATGGGAACACTCAAACTCATATCAAATATCATCTTTGACAAAGCTCTTGGCTTACATTTTGATGTGTGCCCGATTCACAGAATTTCACGCTTAAAATCTTGAACTTAAAATGACTGTCACTCATGTATAATACACGTTATGTGTCTTTATTGTCCCGCATGTGTTTTCTTTGTTTCGATCGCTTAATGAGTTCCATTCTGAGCTTAAGTCTCGAAATATGACTTTTATTGTTCTCATCCAACGTCGCGTCGCTTCAACTGGAACGACACGAGGTAGGTACTTCTTTCATGCAACATACTGTCGTCGCTTGTATTGTAAACCAGGTCATTGCAGCGCGTGACAGCGTGAACAGTTTGTGAGTACCTCTTCGCTACTCCCCGCGTAGCTTCTTTTAATTCAATAGAATGTTCGTTTGCATGTAAAGAGCAATATATTCTTGGGAATGTACTCGTATGCATGAAGCAGACGCATGTAATTGTACAGCGGCTCTAATTGGCCACTTGTAAGAACTGAATGGGCACTTCCTAAATTGAGTCCGTATAGAGTACATTATGGTGGTGTATTGATTGCAAGCGGGCGGAGGTGGAACTTGGCGCGCTGGGATTGTTTATGATTGATGGAAATGAAATTATTAATCAGTGCAGACTTCAGGGTAGTTAACGATTCGTCATATTAATCGAAATATGAAATATTTTTGTGTGACAGAAGGATTGTGATCAATACGCAACGTCAATCGTTCGCGCAATTGCGATTCAATTAATAACCATATGCAGACTTTTGTTGGCAGAATCATAATCGAAATAATAACATCAACAATTCGGGCAGTACGGAGTACATCAGATTGTAATTGCGGACATTTTATTGTAGCGTTATTTTCGGGACAATTTGCTATGATCGGTGAAATTCCGATGAAATGTCATTTTGTGCAAGTTATTTGGGTGCTTTCCAATTCATTACGTTATGTCAGTTTGATGGACATTGTCAGTATAAGTTAGAGCTGTCACCGCAAATGTCATTAAGATTGCACGGATAAGTTTGATTGTTGCCCTCTTTAATGTGTCCTACTGTTGCGTTGTTTTTCAAATGACGTCTTGGGATGTGAGTGATGAATTTTTAACTGACATATAGGGATGACCCGCAAAAATGTCGGTTCGGTGGTGGTAAATCTACAATTATGAGTCCATGCCTCTGCGCCATATAGATACGATTAGGATCTTAGAAAGGGTCACTTCGACAGAAGGCTTTGCTACTCAATTGCTTTCTTAGCCCAAAGAAACAGCGATTGGCAAGAGTTATTCTTCGTTTAATCTCAGCGCTGGTGTCATTCCCTGATTTCATAGCGCAGCCTATGTAGACAGAGTCCTTTCCTTAACCACCACAAAGTTATATCTGTACATAGTGACATTCTGTCCGAGACGTCGATGATGGGCGTTCTTTCTTGTTGACAGCATATCGTTCCCTTTCTGCGTTAAGCACGTATCTACAAAACATTCATTCGTCAGGAATTAAAAAAAAGAATAGCTTCCCTTAATCGAACACAATACACATGTCAAAAATCATGTCAATTTTTGACAGGCTGACATCATATTGACCTCCAGGTTAGTCAAACTGTCAAATTATAAATAATAGAAAGATTTTACTGATACATGCGTTTAATTATTCCTGAAGAATAGATGTTTTGTAGATACGTGCTTAACGCAGAAATGGGGACGATATACTATTTGTCTTGCCCTCATTGACTGCCAAACCCATCTTCGCTGCCTCCGTGTCAATACTCCCGAACGCGCCAGTGTCCCGCCGATTATGTCGATAGGCGTTTTTCTTTTTTAGTTCAGAGCTCGAGCATTATGAGTGCGCTTTGAACCGAGCGTGCTCAGAGCGTTCTGATTTGTTTATGAAACACACTTGAGAAAAACGCCTGATGTCGTCGGCGGCGTAGGCGAGTAGATGGACGGACTTTTGAAAAATAGTGCCTCTGGTGTTAGCGTTTAAGTTTTGCAATATTCTTTAAAGAACGATGTTTAAGAAGTCACATGACAGCGAATTGCCTTCACTAAATCCTTTTTTGACATCGAATGTATCGGTGAGTTCTTTACCGATCTTGATGGAGTAGCGTGCATTCTCCATCCTACACAAACGGAGGAGTTTGGCAGGGATGCCAAAACTAGACATTATTCTTTATAGCTCGTCTGATAGTTTTGACCGCCCGCTTATCATGCTCTTTCTATTTCCTTCTGGGAAGTCTCTATCCTTTTTGGCCCTTAGAGCTCGCGGGCAGTTCTCTCAGCATCTCCGATTTTTTGGTCTACACCATTGATTTATATAGACCTTGTTCTTCGCTGCCAGATCGCCTCAACGAATCAGAGGTTATTTCGTGGTTGCCTAATGAAGTGGTGGCTTGATGGAGATGTGATGGATATCCGCATCCGTACTTTGACTATACATTGGTCAAAGTCTTCGTTGGCCGCTCGGAACGTTTGAACATGCAAAACACTGGAGGGATGTCTGACATTGATCGCAACGTGATCAATTTGGTTGACCTAGTCCTAGAGAACCCTTGATGGTCAACATGTCCTTCGGAAGCTGTTTATATAATTGATTAAAGGTTCAGTAGTGTTTTCGGACCTAGATGTGGCGTTGATTTGACAGTGAGCCCTTTATACTTAGGCAAGCAACAGCCTCCCACCAAGCAACTGATGTTTCTTTTCAGTTCCTGCTTATAAAACGATGTTATCTAAAATGCCTAGAAACACTAATGCCCAATGCATACGGAGCAAGTGGAAAAAAAACTAAACCGGTTGACAACTCGGGTTACAGATCAGTTACGGATTCATCACCAATCAAAATCTCTAGTTCGTTCAGTGTCGTTATGTTTTTCAACCGCCCCCACCAGCAAAAGGTTGGTCTGTTGTTCGCTCATCTTCGACAAACTACAAACTGAAATCAATAGGCGACCCGATATGCAAATCAACAGATGCCTGGTTACATACTGGTTTTTGTGAATCGCAAACGAGTTTTCAACCAGTAGCTTCGTGTTCATCGTCCCATTTGATTACACAGGTTATGACTCAAAGCAAACTAGTTGCCAACTCGCATCGCTGATCAGTTTTTTTTCCAGTTGCTCCGTGTGTATTGGGGCTAAGTAGTTTTTTCTTCATTTTTAATGAAGTTATCGGTGCGCCGTATTTTGGTTTGATATTTTCTTCACGTCTTTTATTTATAAACCACAGTAAGCTGCCAATGCAATGGTCAGGCAGAGTATACAGGGTTAGCCATCTTTTTTGACGCTATGTAAACGTTTAATAACTTTGACATTTATCAACCGATTGACTTGAGTAAACGCATGTTTTTGAAACGTCAATTCGGTACAATTTTAAGCTTTATTCGCTTCACACAGAAATACTGACGCTATACATTGAAAATAGTCGTTCAGTTGTGTTAACTCAACGTGCATTATCGTAGAAAATATCGTGGTCAAAAATGACGACATTGACTGACCACCAAGTTTTCCAGATTTAATCCCTCTGGACTTCTTTTTGTGGAAAGTTATTCAATATTCATATACCAACATAAAATATGGCGCATCCATTATTATGCTGAACGCAATTAATGACTCACACTTGACAGTTTGTCCTATTGAGAAAGTGTGACAGTCCTTAAAGCATTCACATTAAAGTCAACACCTTCATAATTTCACTCCGCACGAACACAATTTTATGATGCGGAAAATTTATAATTTGTTTACAACTTCATTAGCACATGCTTTACAACTTGGAAAAAATAAAATGCTTTGATATTCCTATCACCAAATTCTAATACCTAAACTTGATGTTAACACCGACCATCTATCTCTTCATCACAGACATTGCACCTTTCTTCACCTCACACCAAGTATTCCAACATGTCATCAGTTGCATGGGCTGTTTAAAATTATTTTGCGAACAAAAATAAATCCCAGAACGATATATGTATTTACGAAATGCTATCTGAACTTTATAGATCGTATCTTTCGTAGCTGTTCTGGGAAGATACTTTAATTAAATGCTACTCGGTAGATTAGGTTTCTATCGTGCATGAAATAAAATCACGCATATCCGCTTATGTCTGTCGTTGGTGTTCGATGGAAAGTAACGAAGCGTCAAGCGTGAGTTTTTAAAAATTACAATTGTCAGTGCTAAAAATGGAATATGAGATAATAGATTTAAAACACGTGCAACTATAGATAGAGTTTATTATCACGGTAGCTTGCATGAATTAAGCCTGTAACTAGAATCAAAATAAAACTATCGAACTTTAAATAGAAAAATGCTGGCTAAATTTATATCGCCCAGAATTTTCTACAACCAGAAGTTGAAATATTTTGATCGTGTCCCCTTTTGAATAAATTTTATTTGTTCAGACAATATTTACCCCATGCACTGCATTTTATGATGGATTTCACTATGCGGGTTCTATAGTTGGTTTATGATGCGATCGACTATATACGACTTTGATCCAGATGTTCAAATACGGGCGCTTCGATTTCACTTCCAATTTTGTCAATGTGAATTATATATTTATTTATTTACCTTCCACATGTTGGCTTGCATGCCTATACATGTGGAACTTGATCTTAACAGAAATATGAATGTTTACACTCTTCTTCTTATCTTTGGCTGGCATTTCACAATCTTGACTTATTGATTGCATCCAGATAACTCTGTATATGATTCTGAAATCTTATCGTTATTTTATAATTAATTGCTTATCTTATCAACATTTTTGTGTGGCATACCGCATACCGGCTAAAATTTATAATCTAGTTAAAGATGTGTTAGTTCAGCCTAGAATGACTGTATAGTACATATATGTATATTGTATATGTTTGTTGAGCGAATTTGCTTGCGGTAGACGGCGATAAACAATAATTTTATGAATAAGAAAGAGCAGTGTCTTATAGTACTGCGAGCGGATGCGACTAAAAGACTTACGAAAAAATATAGAGTCGCTATCTGTAGGAGTAGCAGTACTTTATCAAATAGTGCCTTTCATTTTAACCTTTCGATGAAATATAACTACAAATGGATAATGAACAAATTTAATTTCGATCAGACTGATGTGTTGAGAAGTTTTTTTTTTATAGATAATGGTCAAGGGATTTTTGTTCCCTATGATGCTAATGCACATTACACAGTACAAGTAAAAGGATTAATGTGAAGGATAGAGAAAGGGATTAGTGTTCATTAACTTCGAATACTCACTAGCCAAAGTCGGCGCGACAATACCACTTATCGGACCTGAACCCTTCTGCGTTGTCAGAAAAACAACATTTCATGAACTACATGAAGAGTTTGTCTCAAACCGAATCCAAACACCTATGGAGAGAACTGCACCAGACAATTCTTCCCAAAATTCTCCTCCAATCCTACTCTCTCAATATTATGGACAAAAATAACCTGAGAATCCTGACCGGTATAATTTAATTAGTGGTCAATAGGTCATGAAAAAACATTTTCACCGAATTGTCTACATGTAAACTCTGAAGACAAGAGTGACATACTCATGGAATTTCTGACTTTCTTTCGTCTCAAAAAAATAATATCCTTGCCCTTGGCGAGGAAATTGTTAATTCAGAAAATCTTGCTCACATACCCCCAGAGTAGATCCTTGTTTTCCAGACTGTCTCCGGAGTAAAAATATGGCTCTAGGACATCACCCGGGAAGGCACAATAGGCTCCTTTAAAAGAGGCCGCAGTGCCAGAGCCCCATGAAGGCTCTCGCGACTTAGAATCCAGTCTAATCTAATCTACCTTTGAATAGTCAGGGATTGTAATGAGAGGGGAAAAAAGTATGAGTGTTGTTCTATCCATAAAAGAATTTATATATTTTACAGTGGCTACAATTTTTTCGTCTACAAATAAATAGTATTTTTCAGAAAAAAAATTGAAATGTCGACAAAAATCGAAAAACGTCTGAAACTTATGCCCCTATTATGTAAGACAACTCAACTTAGTTGAGTTGAGTTGTCTTCAATTCAACTCAACTTCCACACAACCCAAACTAACTAACAACTTATAGACAACCACTGCCATCTTTGCTGTGTTTTGACAGACAACTTTTCTATTAAGGTTGTGTATTACAATACTGACAATACCGAATTTTGAATTAAATAAAACCAAGTGACAACTCAACTTTAGTTGTAGTTGTCTTACATAAGGGGCATTAATAGAAATTGTCTGAAAAATATAAAAATCGATGGACATACAGTTTAGTAAAAAAGAAAATTGATAGAGTAACATTTGTATTTTTGGCGAAATATGATTTCCCGAAACATTAAAGAGATATCCACATAGTTGAGTAGAAGCGAATATTAGTAGGGGACGTGATCTTCTACTCCATATATTGAAAAGATTACTATAAGTTTGAGTAAAAGGGAATATTCATAGATGAATTTTGAGAATCGGCGTTGCGGTCTTTAATTCTTTAAAATATAATATAGTTTAGTTGAAGGGGTATCGCGGGGTATTGACATGTGGCGAATATCGAACATCTTAGTTGTATTTGTCTTTGACGGAATTTAAAAAAAAAATATAGCTGCCAATTTAAAATTGTTGTCTTGCAAGATTATATTATTTTAAATGCTGACGATTTATTCAGATTTTCAGACGAAATTTCAAGTTTTTCAGACGAATATTTAGAAAAAGCTGTCAAAAACTAGCAGATGAATATAACAAATTAGAAGACGAAAATGTTTTAACCATTTTACAGTGAATACGTCCAAAATTAGGGTTAAGTGTGAACTGAAGTGCATTGAGTGACGTGCCGTGCGAGAAAATTTATTGAAAGGGCGGGATTCCTGGTATTGTGAAAATAGCTTCAAAACAAAAATAGACAAGGGACATATCTCACCAGTTGATTCCGCTATATTTCTCTAACCTATAAGTTTTATCGCACGCTTTTGGATTCTGTATCTAATGGTCACACCTTTTGGTAGGTCGTAGGTGTAATGACCAGATTGAAGCGTTTATACTCAAGCTTAGGTCGAAGAAAGTCCTTGTAATTTCAAGCTAAATCAGAGAGTGTAAAGTATTTTTTCAAGAAATCCAGATATTTTGCTGCATTTTAGGGTTTTTGGCACTTCATTTATGAGGTCATTTCAACGGAGTTTGTCAATAACACACCTTCCAAGCATGGTAAATCTTTTGATTTTGTCAAAGCAAACGCCATTCATGGATAATGTGTTTAGGTTTCGCTTTAAAAATATAAGGCAGCATTATGTTTAGAAAACATTACATTCTACCCATTTAATAACTTTGTCAAGTTAGGAATTTAACATACATGGAAAGGCATTCCATTGCCTCGCCCTAAAACCAGGGACAAGAATCAGGGAATGAATATGAAGAAATAACTGAGGGTGCTATCATCAGCGAAATAGTGTATTAGAAGACAGAAGAATATTAACAAATATGCGAAAGAGTGTCGGAAGTAAAACAAAGCTTTGTTATATGGCATATTTCAGACTTAAACCCGTCCAAAATTGAACGGCCAGAATAGTAGATTTTGGACAAAAGCGCTTGATGGTAAACTCTGTCAAATGCGTAAGTATCTTCGTTTTGTGGACACATTGGTTCCACTTAAGATAATGTCATCAAATGACTGGTGATCACGAAAACCATTTAACCGGTCATTAAGAAGTTTTCGCTATGCAAGATATTTTATAAGTTTACGATTTATTAGCGTTTCCATGACCTTGGAAATAATGGACGTAAATGGACGTGCTATTGGTCGGTAGTTGGTGGGAGAAGACGATTCGTATTCTGCACCAAAGTATGTACTTCGACAAAGCCTAGGTGAATAGGACAGGCGAAAAAGCTTAGGGGACATCCATAGTGAACAAAATTCTCGCTTTCTCATGAGGTAATGCTTCTCAAGAGCCTCTACCTACGACACTGTAGCTTTCTATCCTCTGCGGTCCCGAGTATGTTTCAGTTGATCAGTTCCAGATCAAGCCCCTGGGTATTCTCATCATTCATCATCGCATTGAAAATCTGTCGAAAGGTTTTTTTTTCCACAGGAGCCCAGTACATTATCCGCTCAGCCTTCTTGTATATCATGAAACACTCGGCGCCATAATGTTTAGAACTGGCATAATAATTATTTTATGATGTACACATTTCGTTCTTCGGGTCGGAAGTTTGAAGAAAATTTAATGTTGCCAAATTCTGACAGAATCTCCGAAGTGCTATTTGTGTATAGTACTCCGAGGTAGATAGCCTCCTTCTAACTACACTTCAAAGTTGCTGCTCTCAATATTTATCTTTTGTCCTTGACAGGGCCAGCATTCTGTTCGCCATACCTGGTCGTGTGATTTTTTTATAACTGATTATGAGATTATACCTTTCATTGTGAACTCGTAGACTTAGTCTAGACCCGCTCCTACATTTTCCGGCACACGCTAAGTGTCATGCGTGATCGCACTCGGTATAGAAATTTTCCTAAGAAATTTCAAAACTTTTCCTTAAACTTCATACAGGTTGTTTTTATTTCAAAACAAAAATGTTCAGCCAACGAACAATGAGAGCAAATCGTCCTTACATTGTACTTAAACCTGCTGTCGAAAAGTATCCAAAAAGGTTATCACATTCAAAACATGAGGAAATTACATACCTAAAATACTAATCTTTGATTTTTAGTACGCTGCTAGTTTCTTCCAGCGACTCGGGTAACTATGAGGGCGATACAACAATGTTCTGGCCACCTACTAACGCCAAACGTCGCATCAAATTTCCATCCAATTCAGATGACGAATACAGCGATACATCCGTCGATACATTCACCATGAAATCTCAAAAGGCTCTCGAGGCTCGGAAAAGCCGATCATTTCTCTGCGAACTCTTGCCAAATACATCGAATCGTATTCTTAACAATGTTGTCTACCAAAACATAGTACAACACATTACGAATATCGTCTTTGTCGTTGCATTGGTAATCCTGTGCTCTTTTCAAATCCTTAAAAATTCATTGCTTATCCTCGTGCAAAGAAGATCATCACACCTGTACATGTACAAGTGGAAGTGGAGTTATTTGGTAGCAATTATAGCAACTATTGCTGCAGGATATTGTTATTTATTTAATTGTCAGGCTGCACGAAAAGTATGTAATTGACTGTACGTGATTGTAGTAAAATATTTGTAGAGTCTAGTAAATAAAATGGCGTGACCTTGACAGTGGATTTCTTTTGTTGTCCGACAGTAGTTGGTGGATGTCATAAATAATTGAAGCTTTGGAAACGTGCGCGGTACCTATGTAATTGCGTTGGTCAACTTGCGTGACGTTACATTTGCTCGATGAATAAGTTTTTGTACCTATACTGTCTATGGTTAATAATTAACCGGCGATGCTAAGTATAGTGATTTATGGGTTGTGGGTTCAAGCCAAACTGGAAGGGTATCATTTTGATAAATAGAGGACAATATTCCGGTGACCAACTGCGAAATGGAAATGGTGGGGAAACATGTTCATTTGTGATTTATGAATAGTCACATATGGACAACAATGTTTAGATGTGTAAATGTCATTCTGTGGGAATTTAGTCATGCATTATAGACCCAAGAAGAAGTATTAAAAAGTGTGTAATTAATTTAGAGGATTGTTTATTTAAATTGGCAACACTCCTTTCAACGAGAACCGAAAGCTGACAGCTGATTTGTGCTCATTTTGGTTTGTCATTTCATCATAAGTATGTAGCAGTGGCGTGGCGTCCATATAACCCGATTCCTACCGAGTTACCTTTTAAAAGTTTCAGTTTCAGCAACACAACAATGTTTACTTAAAAACGAGCAAGATAAAACCCACGGTATAAACTTAATAACATGTATCTATTCATCTGCGCAAGCTACATACCCCGACCCCACCAACTCAATTGAATTTTATACACACGAACACACACCCTTCGCCTTCATTGTCATTAGTATTAGAACTGCCCACACTCTCTGAACATAACCCATAGAAGTTTGTAGAAACTTCAGATCGCTTCCAGCATTCATTTATATTATGCGGTCATCGAGAAAGAATTTTCAACATTGGCGACCCGGAAAAAACGCCACCTTGCCCAGATATAATTTAGAAGTACATAGTTAAAGACTGTCTACCTAGGCTCAACAATAACTACCACGAAAACGACATTGGTGTAGAAACCAAGCGAAAAATCACTCTTGCCAATCGCGGTTTCTTGGGGCTAAGAAGGCATCTAAGAAGTAAAGCGCGGAATTATCGAAAGCTTTACAATTTGTTAAATTTGTAGAAACTTCAGATTGCTGCCAGCATTCATTTATATTTGCAGAGAGCTATTGGCATATCAAGAGGTCACCTTTTCGACGAAATGGTGAAGGTAGTACAGTAGTCCCGATAATGTGAACTAATTAAAACAAGGTGTTTTCGGATTTTAGAGGGATTCACATTAATGGAACTTTTTTTCAGTACTTACTAAACTGATTGAAACCATTTTCAAATCCATTAAAATCAACACAAAATGATTTTTTTAAAGCACGGTTTCAATATTTCAATATTTATCAATTCAGAAGAAAAACGAAAATAAAGTAATTTTATTCATTTCAAAATATAGATATTGGTATTCTCACTTTTTGGTAAATTTTGTTTAAAATTCGGTTTATTTGAAATGGTCCAACAGCTTCTTCGAATTTAATTTTATTCCTGTAATTGTTTACTTTGACACACCATACTTTTCAGCTAATGCAAATCCAGGATGTCCAGCATCTAGTTCGCGTAAAATTAGAGAAATTCACATTATCGGTAATTCAGATTTTCGAGGGACTACGTACAAAGAATCTGTCTACTTCGTTGGTCTCACGGAGAATTTCTATGATTCATTTCTATGATTATGTTGAACAGCTCTGTTCATATTCCTATTATGGAATATGAGTTCCAATCCAATACGATCTTTGAGATTTTCTTTCTGATTTGATAACAAGTTAGCTGTCGGTGGAGGAAGACTAAGGTCAATGCCACACTTGCTGTCGCAAACGACTGGCGACGTTTGTCGTGTCGAGTCGTTTGGAATTTGGTATTGCGTAACTGAAACGACTCGACTCTCTGAACTCTCACATCCCACATACATTCCACAAACTATGACACATGGGATTTGACATTTCAGTCGACGAATTTATATTTGGTCTGGTGTTTTGTTTGTGACTTGGTTAATTATTTAATAAAACAAATCAAAAATGAATAGTGTGACATGTTTTTTTGAAAGCAGTGATGAAGAAGAAAACCAGAAAAAAGTGCTGGTAAAGTTAAGGAAGGAAATTCGAACCAAATCCAATCCATTGGATTTGCCCGACATTAAGTGGGTGATAGAAATAATTTAAATTGCATACATTGTGTTAATAACAATTATTTTCAGATTTTAAATGTATTTTAAACTATCGAAGTCGAAGGTGGTCCAAGACAATTCAGAGATAAGGCTATGTCGTCCCATTGCCGATTAACATCACGTTTGGTTAGGCCTTCGTGAATGATTTTGCTAAAGGAATATTTTTCTGCATTTCGTTCACTAAATGTAGAAATTGCCTTTTATTTGTTATCTCCATTCTGTAAAATAACTATAATTATCTTTTAGTTAACTAAAAATTAAGTACACGTACTTTTTTTAACACATTATCACACAGTCGTCAGCAAAATAGTCGACGACAGAAATGTATCATTTCCACGACAAACGTCGTCACAAAACGCCCCACGCAATACCGACGATCGTCGTCGAAAAATACAATCCACATTTTTTGACATTTCAGACGCCATTTGTCGATCGTCGCCGCGACAAAAGTCGTTTATTTTCAGTCGCCAATACCAAACAGTCGTGTCGCTTTTTTTTAGAGTCGTAAACGACGACCCGCGGTACTAATAATCATTTTTAGTGTCCAGGCTAACTTTTACGAAGTCACAATGGCGAAAATTTCCATATAAAATTATCCATTGTGACCGTCAAAATATTTAAGCTGAAGACTAAAAATGATTATTGGTAAGGCCCGACGACAATAGGGGTGATTATTTAATATTGCCCTCTGAAGTGTAATAATGTCTAGAAGTCACTAACAATAACAATAACAATAACTAAAGCTAGTATTAGACGATATGTTGAATCATCATACGTATGCTGAAAATTGTGTTTCAATCACAACATATCGTGTAAAAAAAAATTTCTGTCATCAAAGTATGCACGATATGTTGTGATTGGAACACAATTTTCAGCATACGTATGATGATTCAACATATCGTCTAATACTAGCTTAACAATAAATAGAAATCTGTGTTTTGTGGCAGCAGATGAAACGATATAGGAATGGCCCAGTATTATTAGCTGACTATTGATATGACTTCTTGTCCAATTCGTCTATAAGTACTGTGTACCTTTTTGTTGACAGCATTATTATAGTGATGGGTTTTGCCCTCATTCACACCCAACCCTTTTTTTTGTCGCTTCTGTCTCAATATTTACAAACAGACCAGCGCCTGCTGAATGCTGCCAATAATTTACTGTCATGCTGAAGACAGTAGATGCAAGTAGTTCCAAAGACTTTTTAAAATAAACTCAGGTTTTGACTTGTGAGTTTCGCACAATTTTCTCAAGTATGATATTGAACAAGTCACATAACAGCACATCGCATCGCCTTAATCCTTTTTTAGCATCAAAGGTAAAAAAAAGTGTTTAAAAGTGTTGTTGACATTGGGCCTTACGAATAATAATTTTTAATCTTCAACTTAAATATATGGACGGTCACAATGGTTAAATTTATATGGACATTTTCGCCATTGTAACTTCGTAAAAGTTACCATGGACACTAAAAACCAGAGGTAAGGTAGACTGAGATACCCATCTCCGAATCCTCTTGCCGCTGGGCCCCTCAATTTTTGCCAGGAATACGCCATTTTGTTTTTCTATCCGTGTACGTCAATTCATATCCGTGTAAAATAAAGCAAACAAAAAATAACAAAAAAAATGAGGTGAATTTGGTTTGACAGAATTCGATTGTCATAAATGTCATAATTCCGAAAACAAATTGTGAAACAAATTGTTGATTTCTGTGAAAAAGTGAAAAAAAAGTAAGCTTTACCAAGTTTTAATTGCTAAAATAAAGAAATAAATAAATCTTTTATAGTTTTCACTTATCGCTTTGGAATATATCCAAATCCAAGTACCCTTTGCCTCCGTTTTGTATCGGCCGGCACCTCATGCCAAATTAATTGCCATCACTCATCAACAGACTGCAGCCAAATTGAACCCCATTCTATGAATAATACCACAAACATAGAAGAATACTGCAAAGTCAACGAAAAACAGCATTTCAATGGTAAAATATTAGATCTTGGGAAGTATCTTTGGTCCACAGATGCTTAGAAACAGTGCTATACGAAAGGGTGCCTCTGGTCACCGGATGGAACGTGCTGCCTGGTGCCTGTACATATGGATGGTAAGAAAATAAAGCTATCAATTAGCTGTCATCATCATGCTTTTGTCAATTCTAGGAATGCATTTGGTGGAACTGCATACGGATCTGCATGAAGAGCTCTCGCCGAACAGACCTCTGACAAAGTTGTCGAGCGCGGTGCAAGTAAAGGAGAAAGGACAGTGTACGATTGTGTTTGGTATCCATTTATGAATAGCAGTGCTCCAGAAACCTGTTGGTTTGTATATTTATATAGATTTCCAAAATGAAAAAAAAAAAAAAAACCACATCGGGGCGAAACGCATTTTGGAGCATCATGCCACACATTATTATTATAATGATTTCCAAAATGTTTATCTAATGTATTTTACTCATAGTTGATTGGCATCGCGTCAGCACAAACCCATTCAGATGTGTGATGCTTTCCACGGCGATCTTAGGTCTACCTACCGTGGCTATGATGACGTTGATATTTGCTGAAAGGTGAAAACAACTAAGGACGGCATGATTCTTCACGTGCGAAACCTCCACCATGGCGTGCATACGGGTTACAAACCGTATGTATGCGAAAAGTGTGGCAAAAACTTCAATAAGTTATATACCGTTCTACGTTATCACATGGAGTGGCATTTGGGGATAAAGAACTACAAGTGCGAAAAGTGCGACAAACGATTTCACACAACAAGTGAACTGACTAATCACCAAAGCGTGCACACTTGGGAAAGACAATTTCCGTGCTCGGTCTGTAACTTGCGTTTTAAAACGAAGAGACATCTAGTGCGACACCAAGAAGTTCACAGTGGAAATCTAAGAATCTCATGTATCCACACTGACGTCCCATTTACGACTTCACCAACTAGATGCAAACGAAGACGTGGAATTACCCTAGTATAATTACTGAATTCATTTTCCATCTAGTATAAATCGATTTTTAATATATTTTACTTTTAAGTGAACAATATGTACCTCTACCGTCCGCCCACTAGTTAAACACATGTACCTATAGATTTCATTTAAGATTTTGTTGATCCTTCAAATGTGTTTCCGTCAGTCTTTAATGCATAACGAATTAAGACCCACTCGTTCATCAAGGTAGCAACTGAAAGTATATCTTAAAGTGTTTTGTATCCTCTGGAAATCATATTTAGCATTAGCCAGTAATATATTCTTGTTCGTCTGGAATTCCAACCAGAAACGAACAACACAAAATGTATATTTCCTTAATTGCTGACTCTATTAGCGGAAGGGAATGAAAGTCGGATATGCGGGTAAGGGAACCGATCTAACTTGAATACCTTTGAAAAAATAAATAAATAAACAACTACTGCGAACGAAACACAAAAATATATTTGTTTTTATATCTACACCGTCAGAATAGATGACTCTTTTGCCATTTCGGAATGCTTTATACCGGGACGGCGTTCGTTTTGCAAGAAATGAATTTGCTGTGCACTGTTGTCGTTAGCTACGTTTGTTGCAGCTACAAGTAACTCCAATGAACCCTCCAGTTCCAACAAATCGTGGGTTAAGTGACTCTCCTTTTGTAGAATATCGGCAAGCTGAATGAACTGCTTGCCTAGATTACCAGTGAACTCGTGAAAGGTATCTTCGTATACGTTCAGCAGGGTCATACCAACATCGACGAGAACGCGCATAAAACGATGAATCGAATGAGGAAAATTACTATTTTTGAAATGGAAGCGTGTGTCCTTCCAGCTAGTGCTCGATGTAAGTTGATTTGATTTTAAAATCTAGTTCACCTGTATTGGGGACTTTTAGGGCTTTCAATCCGGCTAGGAATATTTTACGACACTTTTCATAGCCTGTGGGTGTGTCGTTGTACTCTAGTGTGGCAAAGTATTTCATGAAGTCAAAGATTGGATCTGAAATAGAAAATGTGGTATGAAATTGGAATGTTATCATGTTCTCTATGAAAACCTACTTGGCACTCTTTTGGGGTAGAGTTTCTTTAAACTTCCACTGATATCGCCCATACATTCTTCCTCTGCTTTCTGTACTTTCAATGGAACCGTTAGGAGTTTCTCTTTTTCCCACGGCAACAGGACGCCTGAGCAGTCAATGAGGTTGTAGCCGAGAATTTGAAAGTCGCCACGCATTGTAGCCACACCAAGGTGAGCATCCCCCGACGTGTATTCGATTGTGCCACTATGCATCTTCTTGGGATCTGGCTTGAATTCTTTCTGTCACTACATGGCCAGCTCAAAGTCTATCAGGATTGGACGCCGCTACCATCGCCATAGCCCAACAGAATATTGGCAACTTTTAGATCTGAATGCACATACTTTCTCCCACGGATATACTCGTAAACGTCCAGCATTGCAAGGCTAGTCTGTAGAATGTGTGTTCAAGGATTTTCCTGCACTTTTCTAGGAAGAATTTTCAGATATCTGTGCCATACCGAGGCATTACGACAAACCGATGTTTGACGTTGTTAATGTCGTGCTAGCCACTGCCTAACAAATACGGCATTCCAAAGGATTTGAGGTCACGGCAATAATAAAGAACACAATAATTAAATGCAAAGGCAAGCCAAACACAAACACAACACAAAATTAAAAGTGAAATTGTAGCACCAAATGACAACTGACATATCCAATCAAATGTTGTCTCGCTGTCAACCGTGATAAACTGTGACAGAGTTCAGAAATACAATATTTTTCGGACGGAGTTCAACACGAAAAGTGGGGAATAAGGAAGTTTTTAATAGTTAAAAACAGCCTATAGAAAATTGTTTTTCCGAAAATATATTAATATTATGTCACCATCAGTTGCAATTTATAAATAAGGGAAAAGTAGAGAAAAAATCATTAAAATTACCATAGATTTTTTGATTTTGAATTGTGAGCAATATTAATTTCCATATTCTATTTACCATTATAATTAATATTAATATTTCTGACTTTTCCAAAATATACATTAGGTCTGTTTTTTCCACATCTATCTCAGTGAAGTAAAGTAAAGTAGGATTTTTAACACGCAATTACAACAACTATAGGTATATAGAGTCTCGAAAGTGTCAAACAGTTCGTAGTTGTTGTAATTGCGTGTTAAAAATCCTACTTTACTTTACTTCACTGAGATAGATGTGGAAAAAAACAGACCCATTCTTATGTATGAATATTTCTACCCAATTTTCATTAAATGCCTTATGTAAGTTGACTCAAAATGCTTTTATATTACTTTAATTCGGATGCATTTTTTATTTTTGTTAATTATTTTAAATAAATATGCAATTATTCGTAAAATAAATCAATATTCACCTAAAATGTAGCCGTAACGAACTATTTTCAAATTTAACGGCTAAAATGTATGAACGCTGCCAGAGACTTTGCCCACAGTAAAAGGTAAAAAGATTAGGTGCGAATGTGTTGGTGGAGAGGATTTTTGACATTTGTCAATACGAATTTCTACGCAACAATACTAGCGCACCTAAACTTTTTGGGAGCGTAAAATTTAGCTTGTAGGCAAATAACTGTAAATCGGTCGAAGATGGGTATCTCAGTCTCTCTTACCTCTGCTAAAAACGATTATTAGTATTATCCGCGGATTGACATCCCTCGTCGTTCTGCACAACCTCACTAGTTCGAGAGGGACTATGATCGATAAAAAGCTGGTGAGTGTCGATGTAGAATCTTTGAGTTTTTTTCCCGAATATGACGTACCGTGAATGTTTGATCACTTAAAACAATCGATTTAGGTAACAATATAACCTCTTCCATTAAATTATTTGTCTGGTTTTATATAGCTTGTCGGAAAAGCGGATTTTAAGAATGATCTGCCATCGGTGGAGTTAGGTAGTCGTTTTTAACCTGGCCCTATTACACAACGCATATGTCTTAAAATTCCCTATTGGATTTATCTACAAGTGGTGATGAGATCAGCATTCAACTTGTGTCCCAGTGTTGCAAAAATTTGTAGAAATTGTGGGTGATTTGCTTGCTAATTTCTGATTTCCAACCAAAAAACAGGGGTTAATAGTCGAAATCTCCATCTGAATCATTCACCATTTCCTCGATTCAGTCCAAATGCCTTTACGATCCCCAATTAATGCCATTTTGCCGAACAATAAACTAACAGCTTGTCTATTTTTCTATTTCAGATATCACGATGACATAAAACTTCATAAGCAATCTTCAACGAAGCAATATTTGCACACGAATGTTAACTGAACATCTTCAGATAACATTACTGCCACGAAACGAAATCGACTGCATTTGCGAACAAAGAATGCACATCCATCCAGCCTGAGCTAAAAATTAGCTTCTAATCCTGTGCAATTTCGACAGACCGCATATTCGTCTCTGTCACTTATATACATCTACTTCTACTTATTCCGAAACACTCATCATTAAATGGAATTATGAATTCGAACATCATAAAATTTGTCTACCTAGCGATAGCGCTAGCCTTCTTTGCTGCTCTTTATGCCGTTAATGCTGAGACTGTCCTAGAAACCGAACTAGAAGGCCCGAATGTTTGCAAAAAGTTGGAAAAGTAAGTATATCCTTTCTAAAATGATGCATTCACAGTCGTGCAAGCAACTTTCATTTAATTTCAAGGCAAATCCTTGGACTGTTTTATTTTTAAGTTGAAACGTCTGTGAATAGCGGAAAGTGTGTTTTAATATTTTACTTAATTAAAATCTTTACCCAACAGTCACAATGTCGAGGTTACCACAACGGAAATGCAATCATTCCAGGAGCGGGTGTCCATATGGTGTTGGAATGTACCACCACGATGTTCCACCTACAAACTTAAACAGAAGAAAGTCAACAAGACGCAAGTCTTGTCCAAGTCTCGTTTAGTCAAGGAGTGTTGCGGTAGATATTTTATTCTAAACTTTTTAAAACATTGCTAAACTGTTCTTCTTTTTTTTACAGATGGCTTTGAACGCAACTCGTCGGGTAAGGGTTGCATACCCGTATGCAAATTAAAGTGTCAACATGGTACATGTGTTGCACCAGATAAGTGCAAATGCGAACATGGCTTTGGAGGACCTGCATGCGATATAAGTAAGTACTATTTAGTTGTAGGTGTTGCCCCTAACCAATGTTCGTGAGATGTACGTTCAAGGGCGGGTTCTCGAGAGAATTTGTGTGTGTTTCCGTTGTCTTTATTGCTTAGTTGTCTTTGATTTTTTATTAACATTTTTCAATTTCGTTGCTTTGGTTAGTTTAGTTTTGTTGTTTGGTTTTTACACGCAGTTTTACACAAGCTTTTTCATAGTCTCACTTGGACCTAACTTCCCATAAGCAACTTTTGGTAGGACTTTGATATTCAATTTTTTATCGTAAGCCCTAGAAATAAGAAATAGACGTAAGAATATTAGTTATTAGTTAAATTGTAGCCAGGATTAAGACTAATAATCCTAATTCGTTTACTAACGACTAATAATAATAATTCGTTTACTAACGACTACCTAGGTATCCTATTTCCAATTTGAAATAAAAACAGATGCCTTGCATCTAAGTATATAAAATGTAGAAAGTCCACTTAATAAACTGTAACACTAGCAAATTCATTGTAACTTTTAGGGCCTCATCATTGCATTTCTAATTTCTTCTGGAAAATAAAGGCAAGAAATTGCATTGCAAGAAAGTTGCACAAAACATAATAGAAGACCGTCATGGGTCCGATGAGGCATCTTTATCGGGTCATTGGACAGTATATTGAAACAAAGAAACACCGCCGAACACGTTCCATTGGAGAATGAGTTGTGAAAATCCAGGATCATCATCATCACTAACAGTATATCATGCTGACGCTGCAGAATGTCGAAAAATTACATCATTTCTCATCATTCCCCTCTTTTCACAAAGTAATTGTAAGCAAAATGGCGTGCACCACGATAGAACGGGAATCTAGAAACTATCCGAAAAGAGTGAGAAAGCTTTTTACCAAACCCAAACGAACATGAGATTAATTTCGATTAATACAACCAAAAATTGGGAAGAAAAACTTCTAGCAGTTGGACGGATTGTAGTTTTGGTCTAAAACACATCGTCCACAATATCTAAGCCCTTAAATTGCTTTCTTTTTCTATGCAAGCTTTCTCAATAGCTATAGCTACATGCACTATAAGTTAGCTTTAAGAACTACTAGTTACGTATAAAGCAAAGTCTCTTAGATTATAGAATAGGTTAAAACAGAATTTAGTTATTTAACTATCGCTTAATCATAAAACACTAACCCCCATACACAGTGTGCATAATAATTGTCCCCCCCAAGTGTGTCTTAAACTCGTCCACTACTTGTGTATAACTTCCCCCACCAACAAATAAAATGAATTCCCCACATTTTGGTAACACACCGGCTTTGAGTAGTCCTACCACTAATCGTGTTAACATTACAATCTTGGAACTGAAACAAACAACAACATTTTAGACTGTCCACCTGGCCGTTGGGGTCGAAGTTGTGAGGAGAAATGCGAATGCATGAACAATGGCACCTGTGAGGCTTATACCGGTGCATGTGAATGCGCCAAGGGTTATGTGGGTGAGAAATGCGAAGAATATTGTCCAGCCGATCATTACGGTGCCAAATGCCTCGAAGAGTGTCGCTGTGAGAATGGCGGCAGCTGTCACCATGTATCTGGCGAGTGTACCTGTGCACCCGGTTATACTGGACCTTTGTAAGTTGTTTGAGTTTATCGTTTTGTGTTTTTGTTTTGACGTTTAACCCTTCCACGCATAATACGCGAAGATGTCAAGACCAGTGTCCAGATGGAAAGCATGGAGCTCAATGCAAACAAGACTGCCGCTGCCAGAACGATGGTAAATGTGATCCACACACTGGCGAGTGTCAGTGTCCTGCCGGTTGGATTGGTTCGGTTTGTGCCAATCGTTGTCCTAACGGCACCTATGGTCCAAATTGTGAACTAAACTGTGAATGCTTTGGCGATGCTTCGTGCCATCATATCAGTGGTCAATGCGAGTGCCCACCTGGTTATATGGGAGAAAAGTGCTTTGATCAGTGCCCAAGCCACAGATATGGCCTCAATTGTACTCAGGAGTGTCAGTGTAAGAACGATGCTACTTGCAATCCAGCGTCTGGTGATTGTATCTGCCAACAGGGATGGGAGGGTATCGACTGTAGCAATCGCACCTGTCCTGAAGATAAATACGGCGTAGGCTGTAATCGAACGTGTGAGTGTGACATGGACCATACTGAGATATGTCATCCGTGGAGTGGTAAATGTGACTGCCAGACTGGGTGGAGCAGCTCCCAATGTAACCGTCCGTGTACTTTCCTAAAGTATGGCAAAAACTGTGAACTAGCCTGTGAATGTAAGAACAACGCCAAGTGCTCACCAGTGAATGGAACGTGCTTCTGTGCGCCCGGCTATAGAGGTCCCAAATGTGAAGAAATTTGTGATGAGGGCAAATTTGGTCAAGATTGTGCCGAAAGCTGTAACTGCCAGAATGGAGCAAAGTGCTCCGCCGAAACGGGACAGTGTTTCTGTACACCCGGCTGGAAGAACATCAAATGCGATCGACCCTGTGATGAGAATCACTTCGGCAAAGACTGCAGCGGACTTTGTGACTGCCAGAACAACGCATCCTGTAATCCACAAAATGGTATTTAATTGAACGATATTCTGTAATAGTGTAACAACTGTCTTTTCTATAAATCACCACCTAAAGGAGCGTGTACGTGTGCCGCCGGCTGGACTGGTAAGAAATGCGAACGCAAGTGCGACTTTGGAACCTTTGGACACAGCTGTGCTCAGAAGTGTGACTGTGATTTTAATAATACAATTGCGTGTGATGCTGTTGATGGCCGATGCATTTGTAAGAGCGACTGGGGAGGTACGTGCTTTGCATATTTAAGAGAACGTCGCATTCTCCATAACCATAACACTCTCATTAGCAATCATAATAACATATTCGCACTCGATCTAAACTCATTTCATTCATGTCCATATCACTCTACTATATACTTATCATGGTGGTTGGGTAGTATTTCAACTTTTTGAAGTGCTAAATGATTCATTGTAATTACAGTGCATCTCAGGTATGCTCGGAATGCAGTTTCACATTATGAGAAGCTATCTATCGGAGCGCATATTTTATTTGTGAGCAACTAAGTACGATCAACGAGTTTTATTTTAGATTTTTCTCGCTAATCTGATATAATTCAAGGCGAGAATCTTCTTTGTTCTTAAAGTTCCGCCAGTTGTTGATAGGTTGAGCACTCATTCATAATCATACCGTCACCATCTCGCCCGAACTATCCCGAACACTCCACAATCTCTGTAACTGTCTTTCTATATACCATGTAAGAATGGTGAAGCATTTTTATCGTATTTCCTTGAAATCGAAATGCCTTTGTAACTTAATTATTATCAGGAGGTTTCGACTGCTTGTAGTTATAGAAAAGCTGGAAACCTTTCATGAGGCTCCAATAATCTAACGTCCAATGTAAGGCCCATTTCACACATACCCGGCAGCCGGCTAACCTGTACCGGCTACCCGGTCGTTGGCAATACATTCTTATGGACGGTTTCGGTTTGCAGGTGTGAACGCGCCCATAAGAATGTATTCCCTACGACCGGGTAGCCGGTATCGGTTAGCCGGCTGCCGGGTATGTGTAAAATGGGCCTTAGTGCCGGATTCTTACCGCCTAAAACCACCTCCCTTCCCCGAACAGACCACGTTGAGTATGTGCTCTGCTCAGATGCTTAAAATGGTCCAATTTTCGTCATTTTGATGCGTGTAATTTACGACATTATAAGGAGTAATCGTTTTCTTGATCGTGGGCAGTGAAAGAACACGTGTTCATTTGGAATGGTTTCCGCATTTAAAGAAATATTCTCTATAACAGACATCACCCGTCAATAACTGAGTCAGATAGAAATATGTTTACCATGTGCTCTTTTAATCCATGTATCGATCAGTGGTATAAGACGATGTGTCCATCTTCCTTGAACGATTCGTTTCATTGGTTTTGGAAGAGTACGATATGTCTGTACTTGTACATCCCCAGTTTTGCAACATCGCTTGTCTTCAATCCAGGTACATTTGAGTGAATTTAAAAAAAGTAACATGAACTATTAAAGAGCGAATGTACGTCTTTAAATGTTGTCCATAATGCAAATGGAAGAGCACTGCTCCAATCGCCACACTACCGGGTGCCTGCATCGATTTCTCGGGTGTCGGATGTGCTAGTATCGCATATATGTCATTCGATTTCTTCATTTAAACTGTAAAATTATGTAAACCTCTAAGAGCCAACTGAAAACCGTATTCACTAATCCCGATATGCAACTCTAGTTGATGATGTAGGCTCAGGCTATGACCCTTAAATGCTTCGTTTGTTCATGCTGTATTGAAAGACTGTTTCCGTCAGCACCTATTCGGTCTACACATTCTACCTAATCAGACTTTTCTATCGATGTCAATGCCGCGTTGTTAATTGGACTCCTTTAAAGCACGTCAATGAAAAAATTTACACAATCTCAATAGCTACCGAAGTACAAGGCAAAGAGCGGTGGTAACTGGTAACTTCGACCCACAACGAAGAGAATCTTAAGATCCATGTCAAATATAGGAATCTGTTTTTATTAGCTCCTCCAACTATATATACGTAGCTAGAAATTGAATGGGTAAAAGCTTGGAGTAACAACGTTTCTCACAAAAATTCTGGACAACAGCACATGACTACAGTCACTTCGGTCGAAATGATAACTATTTCCAAATGAGCAACTGCTTCATCATCAGACTCCTTCAAGTGATTGTTTTAACAGTTGATTTCTATTTGAAAATGCCTGTTAAAGTGTCCCAAATGTGAATGCCTTCCAGTTGAAGAATTATCAATTGAATCAAAAAAAAAAAAAGCATGACAACACATCTTCATTTATTTAATCACTAACCAAACTGCACCACACTCATTAATATTCAAATACATTTCGATTTGATTTCATTTTATTTTACATATTTTCTATACCAAATTTAATTTAATTTCTTTATTTGCTTTTTGTTTTTGTTTTGTTGTGTTTGTTAAATACGTATTGTTGGTCGTGTTTTTGTTGGGGGTTTCTCTACCACGTACAAACACGGACGTTGTGTAGGAGTCCATTGTGAGACACAATGTCCACCTGGCTATTATGGCGAAAATTGTGAACTAGTTTGCAGATGCATGAACAATTCATCGTGCGACGCCGAGACTGGAAAATGCATTTGTTCAAAGGGTTGGATGGGCGATGATTGTTCCAAGCCGTGTCAGAAGGGTTTCTATGGCGCTGGATGTAAGGAGAAGTGTCCTGCTATCATTCATGGTGAGTTATTGGCACAAATCATAAATTGAGTTCTGTAAAAAAACTTTTTTCGCTTGCAGGAAACAAAAGTTGCGATCACATAACTGGAGAGTATGTCTGTCGGCCGGGATATGTTGGTATCACCTGCGAACATCCGTGTCCATCTGGTCTATATGGACCAGGTTGTGGTCTAAAGTGTAACTGCGAACATGGCAGCGAATGCAATCACATTACTGGACAGTGTCAGTGTTTGCCTGGTTGGACTGGAGCCAATTGCAATGAACTCTGTCCGAATGACTTTTATGGACCGAATTGTTCACACAGATGTCGCTGTCAGAATCACATGGGATGTAGGAAAAACGACGGTTTGTGCATTTGTCAACCCGGTTGGATGGGAACACGATGTGAAGAAGGTAAATATGCCTGTCTTTATAAATACGTAATTCAAAAGCGAATAAAAATTTTCTATCAAATTTCAGTGTGTCCTGAGGGTTTCTACGGTCAACATTGCATGCTTACATGTGCCTGTTCGAGTCAAAATTTCGTCTGTCATGTGGCAAAGGGATGTGTCTGTCGACAAGGATTCACCGGTGAAAATTGTGATGTTCCAACGGCGGCACAGAGAATACAAGAAGTTGAAATCGAATGTGAGTTTCAAGTGAAATTTAAATTGAGCTTTTTTTTAATTGTTATTTCCTTTCAACAGCTAGTCGCGCCGGCCTGGCTTGGGGTCTTGTTTTGGCAATTCTCTTTGTTGGTATTGTCGTTGCGGTTGTATTCTACTATCGACGACGTGTTTCAAACCTAAAAACCGAAATCCAACACGTTCAATATATCACCGATCCTCACGGAACCTATCCGGATCGACACAACTTCGATAATCCTGTGTATGGCTTCCAAGGTCCAGATACACGTCTGCTCAACAATTTGCGACCGAAAATGAACAATTTAGATCGTACTAATTCAGAGTATGGAGACGATTCGAATGCAAGCAGTAGAGGTAAGTTGATCGGTAATTGGTTCCTGGAGTTTACTGATTTTGTTGTCTCCTAGCTGGTACATATTCAATCAACTATAACAGTGATATGTTGCAAAAGAATCTTAACGCAGATCTCACTAATCCCAATGTTTACAATAGCATTGAGGATCCACTGAAGGAGGAGCATGTTTATGATGAAATTAAACAAAAGGAAGGCTACAAGGATCCCGGTAAGTAAGATAGGAAATGTTTATAAATGTGTTTGTTTAAAACTAGATTTTCTTGTTTGTTTACCATTTACCATGTGTACCATTTGTTTGGTCTTAAAAAACAAAACAGTTGTGCAAAGAAATTGAAGTGTGCCTTTAGATTTTGTAATATCTCGAGTGGACAGGAAACTTGTTAGAAAAATGTTTGTCGTTACTAATGCCACTCAAATGAGACTTGGCTTTGCCACAATAGCACTTTTTCGTTAATATTGCCTTTCGTACTCTTCACGAAAGGCTCAACACTAGCAATAATATGAAACTATCATGTGTGGCGTAGTGACGCTGAAGGGGTTGCTCAAATTTTGTTGGCCTTTCTAGCAGTCATTTTTAACCTTCACCTTAAATATTTTTTTGTGTTAGCAAACAATTTAACATGGAGACTAAAAATTAAGACCTAGCAGACATCATCGCAGAGCTCCGTGTTTATTCCACGCAGCACATTCTTACATTGTGCTGATCGGCAGAACTCACAAGCTTTGATTTCATTTCTTCATTTCTACAGTAGAAATATAGTCAGTATCCACTTTGGAACTGTCCATGTTATTGGCTATCGTTGATTCGTTAGCTGCTTGTTGATTAATCTCTAGTTTGCCCACTAGAAGAGCAACGAATGGGCTTGTAAAATCTATACTACATTTGCAAAGATTCTAGAAAGGTTTGGCAAACTGCTACTTCTGTCTTTGGTGGATAAACAGCAAATCCGCAATTCTTGGTCCAAGTATTAACCATAGAGAAAGCATTCTTTGCCAGTCGGTCGCTAGCAGTGCTAGGAATGGAATCGTCTGCAGGTGTTGGTTTTCGAGCGAAGCATTTAGTTGTAGATTGAGTAATCTAAAAATTCTTGGTTTTTACTTTGCTAAGGGCTTTGGCAACATTTCGTTCTGAATTTGGTTTTGGTTTTCTGTTTAAAAAATTGCTAACTACAAGATAGCTTCGCTTACGAGCGATATCACCGTAGCCTTCGGAATGGTAGAAATCTATTTAGACCCTACCTAGCAATGTCGAAAGTAGTTTTGTTTCCTCACTTAGTTAAGTCCGGGGTAAGACCACCCAATAAGCCCCTCCAGCTAGGTCGGTCCACTCCGCGTTCCAGTTACATCCACTAAGTTGGTTGCCTAAGGTGCATCTTAAAAGTGGACTCAAAGGTAAAGCCCTTAACTATTTCGAAATTAGAATTGCTTATCGCAACATTGTACCCTTATCGCCGATGTTAAGAGTCCTCATATACAAACGATCCTTATTCAGCACCTCAATTTCAATACTTGCAAACGCGCCAACTGACAACACGCCACGTTCTCCTGATAATGCCAATATCATCAGCATTATGCAAGTAAACTACTACTACGGACTTTTAAACAGTTTTAAATCCTCTGATGTTGGCTTGCTACCATTCAGGAGTGATATTCAGCCCTATCATGGTATCCGTTCCGAAAGGAAAATTCTCCGATTTTATACGAAAAACGTAACGTATATCGGCAGTCTACGTTTTATTGCGATAGGTTCAGTTTTTTGTTTGCAAGAACACGCATACCTACTTTGACAGGGAAGCTAGATTTCCCTATCGTCATTCCAGACAGATGAACTGGTTTGGGAGGTATGCCGTAACTAGGCCTTTGTATAATTTGTCTCAAACGTACGTTATCGTAGATTACCTTTAAGTCCTTCCTTTTTTTTCTGAAATTTGGCCGAGTGGGAAGGTTTGGTAGGCCTAAAGCCGTCACAATCTTATACGTGTCCTTCAGTAGACTTAGATAGATAGATAGATAGATAGATAGATAGATATTTATTTCTTATAATTATAAAATACAAAGGCTTTCTTTTCTTAATTTATACAAGTATGTACTTAGAAAAAACTATAAGAAAAATTAGTGACATTTTTATTTTTATATACAGGTGTAATAAAAATAGAGTTAAATGCCACTTCGATTGGCGTATACAATACAAATTAAATTTATTTGGGTGGGGTGACCCATTAAGAAAAACTTTCGTAAAAAACTTAAATGGATTAAGAGCTAAAAAATAAATAAATAATTATAAACCAAAGATACTGAAACAAAAAGCAATATACACAAATATAAGAAGCAAATAAAAATTAAATTTAACTAAGGTTAAACCAGAATATCGGAAATGATAGATTCTAAACCGATATAGTCAAATCGGGAGAGCCAAATTTTAACTTCCTTTATAAATGTTCCAGGCGTTGATAATGCCCTGGTGGATTGCGGGAGTTTATTAAACAATCGATAAGACAAAATAGAAAAAAAATTACGATATGCAGTGGTGCGGAAATTGGGAACAGATAACACATTTGAGAAGTTTACACGTAAATCATAATTAGAGATTAAACGAAAATTACGATGACCAGACCAGACTTCATGAAAAACGTTTTTAATACCTTGAAACAATATAAATGACGCACAGGAAGAATATTCAGGTCACAGAACAAAGGATAGCTAGGATGTATGCGAGGTTTACGACAAATTAGTCTTAGGATATACTTCTGCAAGATCAGCAGCGGATGTATTTTATTTTGGTATACGCCTCCCCAACAAGCAATCCCATATTGTAGCTTGGAATGGAAAATTCCGTAATATATTACCTTAAGAAGCTTAGTGGAGCATATATTACGCAAATAATAAAAATATCTTTGTGTACATCGCAAATACTTTTTTAATGTAACCGTATGATACTAAAAACTCATTCTAGAGTCAAGGCTGAGTCCCAAGTACTTAAAGTTATCTACAGTTTCAATTAAAAAGCATTTATCACTACAGATTAGACTATTACTGTAAGTTTGAAAGTAAGAACTGGACGTGCATTTGCAGTTAGTCAGTTTATATTTTTGACACTCAGGTGCGTGGAAATACACATTCGCTTCAAATTTGGCCGAGTTAGAGAAGTTGAAGAACATTATTTTCGTTTTAGAGCTAATAACTAAGTGATGTTCAGCAAACCAGTGTCTCAAAAGATTTAGATCCCAATTTACATCAGACACCAAGTCCAAAGGACTGTTTGAACCATAAGAGAAACCTATATCATCCGCAAAGGCAGTAGGTGATCCTTTGAAATCAAGAGAAAACAATGAATTGATATAGACTAAAAACATAATGGGACCCAAAACAGAGCCTTGAGGTACACCGATATTGAAGAACTTGATTTCGCTCCTGACTTCATCAATTTTTACTTGTTGCGACCTGTTTTCAAGATACGACCTAAACCAACTCAGTATAAAACCACGGAATCCTGATTTTTCCAGTTTTCTCAACAGAATTTTATGGTCAACCATATCAAAAGCTTTGGTTACATCAATAAATAAACCCGCCGTGCATTTTTTTTCATCAAGATGTGACATTATTTGAGAACAAAACTGTAACAGTGCATCTTCCGTCGACTTTCCTTTTTGAAATCCAAATTGAACTGGATTAAAGAACTTGGTTTTAGTTAGAAAGGCCACTATCCTATTTTTCATTAGCTTTTCGAAAATTTTGCTGAAGACTGGAAGAAGTGAAATTGGCCTATAATTGCAGATTTCAGCAGATTTCAGCAATTATTTCCCTGTAATTGAGGCAGTTTACGAGTAATTAGCTAATCAGGGTCGGATGCACACTCATAAAAAATTGCCCCCGTCGCGTTCGTCTAAAAAAAATAAAACAAATCTTGCGTAGGTATAAACAAGAAAAAAGATCGGTTCCACTTGTCATAATTATTATGTATTTACTTCTAATCTAGTGGAAGTAAGTAGGAATGGTGTTCCATAATTCACGAAAAATGTAATTTTGATACAAAATACAGATTTTTAATGAGAAGAAGGCTTACATTTTTATTGATTCATGGAGTATACTGTATACAGATTGAGGCTTTGCTGGCAAGTACGTAATCTTTTATTGAAATTTTCTATGACCGTTTCGCATAAATGTGCTGAATTTCATTAATACACCTCCCAGTTTCATGTTTGAAGGCGTTGGTGGTCGTGGGCTTGTTTGCGTAGACATTTGACTTAAAAAAAAAGCCAAAAAAAAAAAAAAATAAGTCCAATGGCATTAAATCGCAAGATCTGGATGACCAATTCTGATCGCAAAAACGGCCGATTACACGATTAGCAAATGACTCATGCAGTAATTGCATTTTTTTTTCTCTGGCTGTATGGCATGTGGAACCGTCTTGTTGAAACCACATGTTGGTCACATCCATATCTTGTAATTTAGGCACTAAAAACTGGGTTAACATGTCACGCATTTTCGAAGAAGAATGGTCCAAAATCCGCACCAAACAGTCACGCGTTGTGGATGCATTTGTTTCTCAACAATTACTCGTGGGTTTTCTGAACCCCAAATGGGACAATTTTGACGATTAACGAAGTCATCAAGATGAAAAAGAGCATCATCACTGAAGATGATTTTGTTCGAAAAATCAGCATCCACTTGTTGTTGTTCCAAATTCCATTCAACGAACTCTCTTCGCGCTGCATGGTCAGTAGTCTTCAGTTCTTGAGACAATTGGACTTTGTAAGCATAAAGTTTCACGACTTTCGAGAGAAGAGAGAGCTTCTCGAAATACCCAATTCTTAACTACGGTGCCGAATTGATGTTCCTGAACTGTCAGCAATAATCTCGCGAAATGCTTCTATGTTCTATGAACGACTTTTGACAGGACACTCAGAGAATTTAAGATCACGAATTGATCCAGTCTCCCTGAATTTTTCAATTATTCTCTTCACTGTTGATGGTTTCATTTCAAATCACTATGACGGCCATATTTTGTTCGAACATTGCGGACTGTAGCTGACAAGCCTTCATAATTTTTAAAATATTGCTCAACAATGAAAATGCGTTGTTCTTTCGTATAGCGCTCCATTTTTACTAACCCGAACTGTCCGATGTCACATTGTTATCTTTTTTCCGTTGGCATCACTGTACTATTAAATAGAATTATGGGACACCATTTATATTATTTGTTGTTCTATCGTATTTGAAAATATTTTCTAGATTGAAGTAATTTCCCCAGTACCTTTGCACGTTATTTAAAATTTGAATGACACTCTTATTGCACCCAGTTTTTGCATGCAAATTTTAACTTTTTCTCCCTATTTTCCTTATTTTTAAAAAAATATGCATCCCTAGTTAAGGAATATCAAAAGAAACTGTTTCCTCCTGGTAAGATTAATAAGATAATAAACAATTTTCAAAAATTTCATTTATCCCTACCCTCCCCACTACCAGTATAAAATTTGTACTAAAACAAAAATTAATTTCTCCCCACCAGATGAATACGACCACTTGGACTACTCCCGGCCAAGTACTTCATTCAAACAACACTATCATCGCATGAACGACACCGTTCTCAACATTAACAGTGATGAAGAAAAGCCCAGCAATCTGAAAGTTCTATTAGAAAAGAAATTCGATGATGTTGATGAAAGTGAAGAGGCTGCATGTGATAGTATCTGCGACAATATGGATGTTTCCACAGCGTCTGCATGTTCAAGTATTTCTCCAAAAAAGTAAATAAAAAATATTGCATCCTGTTACTGAGAGATGCGATAAATGGGAAAAGTATCCATTAAAAAGAAAAACCGAGTGAAAGCAATTTTTTTTTTATTTTATTTTATTACATTTTAGTTTTTAGTTGTACGCGATATCGAATTACTAAAAGTTATAATGTAAAAACAAAGTGTTTGAATATTATGTTTTATCGTAGTCTTATGGAAATGAGCAGAGTTTTTATATTTTTTTCATTGTTATTGGTAAAGAAAAAGAAAAAGAAAATATTTAAAAAAGAAAAATCGAAAACAAAAAAATCTGTACAAAGTATTGAGTTAAATTTTTGTGTCGAATGTTAAATGCATATATACATAAATGGGTTGTCATTTTCTGTAAAGATTAGAGATAGTATTCGTGGTATTATTATAATATTTTATTTATATTTTAAAAACAGTAGCAATAAACTTTTTTTTTACAAAATTTAAACAAATGTGGTAAATCTTTTAGAAGCATATTGGAATAATTTTTAATAACCTTTTGCAACATTTTGTCTTTACTAAAGGTGCTTTTTTAATCAATAAGTAATAAGTGGATCAGAACAGCGCTCTCTTCTTGTAACTTCGTGCATAGTGGAACGCATTTTAGAGAAATTCTATATTTTCAAAGTGCATGACCATGCATGTCTTTCATTCCCATGAACGACCTGGCTACACACAATGGCGTCATTGCAATGATATAAAACTTGACAGGTTAAAGAACAGTGAAATCCATCAAAACACAAACAAATTCTATGGTGAAGCCGAAGGGGTGGCCTGATTTGTAGTCCTCACTCTTTCAACACAAAAATCAAATGAAGATGCGTGTATCGAAAGCGAAATAGTGCGAAAAGAACTTTCTTTCCCGCGAGAATTATTTCTGAAAAGGGATTTTCGTGCATTTATTTTCTGTGCCATTTACCTTTCTACTCACTCAAAAGCTACCTGTCTCCCTGGACGCGACTTTTATTGGAAGCGGAAGGTATGTACGGCCATGTACAAATTTTGTTATCACTTATCGGGTTTAGTCCCACATTTGGCCTCATAAATCACCTGCTATGCTTTCCTATGCACACCTTTCGTGTGTAACGTGTACCAAATATAATTGCCATAATACTACTTATACTACAGTTCGGCAAAAAATCTGTCAATAATAGATTCACAACACGAAATGAGATTCATTTGAATAATTGAAAAGTGTGTATTTTTGCTGAATATCATCTGAAGAATTTGTGGAGTCAGTTTCTATAACTATGAAGAAAGTTCTTCGTTCTTGTATCGAGAATTGATTTTCGAAAGATTTTTTTCTTTTCGAAGATTACGAGAAGGAATTTGTTTTGAATTTGTGATACTGAAGAAGTAATGAGTGCTAACTCTCCAACAATCCACATCTATGTAGCAGAAACTTGAAAACAAAAGGCTTTTGAAAAATGTTCTTTATTACTAATTCATGTATTGTGCTTAATTGCATAGTTACAAACATTTTGAAGTAAGTTGAAACTTCGTATCAGAATTCGACTTCAAAGCGATCTCTATTTTCACGAAGTTTACTGCCAAATGAGTGATATAATTCCGGTTGAGATCTCTGTACAGCTGAGATTTTTAGGCAGCGTGGGAAGTTTTTTTTTTTCTTCATTCGAGCTCGTTTCAAATTGTTCTCTTTTAAATAGCTTACCTAGCCGAATAGAAATTTACAAACGACACTTAAACTACTCGACTCAAAAAACGCCAGCTGTCGTTTAAGCTCTTTTTTTCTTTGATACTACAAGTAGCTTATTATTAGCTTATTTTCCCTGTTGCTGTATTCGATTGATTTTTCCGGTTCAACGCCAAGAACCCGTCCTGGGTGTTGTTGGGCTGTCGTCACCGTCGGCTTTGCTTAGTTTCCATTCTGCGGGTTATTGTCTCTGGATGTTAAGCATTTTATGTTGACTTGCAAGTTATTGGCTCCGGCCTGTATGTTAATCAAATCATATACCTATATTATCTTAGATTGGAGGTTGTACGTTAACTTGTACATTAGTGTACTATCGCACATACGGTCTTCGGTTTTATTAAACATTAATGATTTGTCTACACTCAATGAGCCACTTATTACGAGCTACAATGAGCGTCAAAAAAGAGTGAACACTGATGCTCTTTTCAGTCTAAATAGGTCTAAAATCCAACAATCTGTAAAAAGTTTTATAACTAAGTAAAAATAACAAAACATTCTAAAAATCGTTCTACAAGTTTGCAATACATTCTTGACTACTTATCCAGAGTACACACATTTTTTGAAGACAATTTTCGTCGTCACAACACAAGGCGGGCGTGTATGGATTCTTTGATATCGATAACACATGTGTTTCTCTTCTTTGACATGCCGTATGGCCTTGATTTGAACTCAGCACAAATCAATCGTAAACGTAGACTTGTCGAAAGTCCATCTCGAATTGAAACAAGTGTTCTTCTCTTAACCCTCCAACTTTATGTATTTGGTTATAAGCATTTCCTTGATAAATAACGCGAAACCAAAAATTATTGGCGACCTACAGTCTGTCACGAAATTGTTTTTACAAATTTCTTGACAAGCTCATTTTTGCGTATTTTTTATTACTTTCATAATGTAGTATTTTTTGTAACTGTTCGTTAGTAGGTAGATATATTAATAAAATGAAATTTATTAAAAAAATGAAGTAAAACATCAAAGAAGCTCTTTTGTTTTATAAAGAAGCTGTCTAAATTACCAGTTGTTTTCCTTTGTAAAAACAATTCCTTGACAAACTGTATATAGGTTTTCAACAGTTTCTATAAAATGGCCTTAACTTTTTTGTTAATTGAGTTATGTTAAATTTTTGAATTCCAAATTAAGGCAACTGTTTACAACGATTCGACTCCCTGTGTAAATTAGCGAATAGTAGCTTTCCAAATTCGTATTTCCTACTGTATTAAAATAATGGGTAGGTCGTCTGGACTTTCTTCAGTTTCTATAAAGTTTTGCATGCAGAATTTATATAAACCAGGTCGCTCAGAATTTTAACAGAATTATTGTAAAAATGGACCTACAGTCAATCGCTTGTATGACACCCATTTTTGTTGTACTTATGCAGTAAACAATCAGAAAACATATGACACACATAACCGCTCAAAAAGTTACGAAAAAAATAATAAGTAAGCAATTTGAATAAAATAAAAACCCCTCAAAATTCAATGAATCTATAAATGAAAGGCCAAATTTGTATTAAATGACTTGTTTTGCTCAAATAGTTCATGAATGAAAATATGACTGAAAGATTCTTGTTCAGCTGTGACTTTCTGTTATGGAATAATTTTAAATTAATTGATCTTAATATACATTTTGTTTATAATTGTATATACGTATAGATTTTGTTTAATTTTATAGTTTCTATTTAATTATTATTAAGAATAGTTCACAGATAATCACTACTACTTTGTTTTAAATTATGTAGCCTCATCATAAATATCACAACCCCATTAGATCGCATTCTATTCACAAGATACAAGTACATTATAAGCAATAAGCAAATGAACAGAAATTAAGCAATAATTACAGAATACACACTCACATTATCGAAATATACAAAAATTGTTCAAAATATTTGAAATTCCTTAAGAGAATGTTGTTCTGAAAAATTTATTTTATATCTAAATATCTAAATAGAAACGAAAATGAGTCCCCACATTTCTTTTACGGTAGGACGATAAACATAAAGATTTGTGTGCAAAAATCCCTTTTATACCAAAATTTGATTTTCAAAATTTATTTAAATCAACATTTCTTTAAAGTGCATTGTGCATTAGGCACAATAAAATGTAAATTAGTTTGAAAAAAATATATATTTTAAAAAATTAGTTAACGTAAGACTCCCAAATTTGAGTGTAATCCGAAGATATCAGATTTATATTTACCTACATATTTTGAAATAAATATTTACATATAACAACAATAAAAGCTTTTTCTTTTAATAAATTTATAATGAAAGACAGACCGTGTTGTTGGGGAGTGGATCATCATTACTTTTATTAGTTACATAATTGTGTAGGATTTTTAAGCCTCTCATTGTAATTTTCTAGTGCCCAAGGTGTTTTTGTTTTTTTGCCCTTATGGTGACGCGGTGGAAGGCTTGATATGATGGATGGAGTAGATGTACTGATGCAGAATTGGGTTTAAATAATAATTGTCCAAGTTTACTGCGCAGTGGCTCAGTGGTTAGTGTGCTGTACTACTGTGCGAGGGGTCCCAGGTTCGTTCCCCGGAATATCACAAATTACATCTTAAGGTTTTTTCCACTGCGCCACCTCTCGCGAAAGCTTGACAAACATCCGAGAGTATAACTGTCCTGAAATACCTTCTCAATTCAGCCGTTCGGACTCGGCAAAAAATTTTAGGTCCCTTCCATTCCTCCCTAAAATAAAAACTAACTCAAACGAATGGTTGTGAGAAGTTAGGGCTCCCTAGGGTGTCAGTCTACACTCTACACGCCTCTTGTCCCATCCATTTTTTTTTTTTAGTTTATGAACTACATATCTTGATGCTTTATAAAGAAGGAGGAGTTGTTTGGGGCTAAAGTACCTCTTTGCTTTAAATAGGCAACTTAACTTTGAGGACGCAAATTTTGAGATATTGGCTAATTTGGTCGTGCCATGTTAGTCCAGTGACTCCAACAAGTGTCAAGGATTCCTTGGGATAGATGGACGGGTCGTCAATTTGAGTCCGTGGTACAATCGAAGAATTTTTCTTTATTAAGGCCTGATAAGGAAGGGGAAAATCTTTACCCATTGTCGAGTTCTCAAAGTAAGTAAGAATTTGCGAAATATTTACTTCCTCGTTAGGTTAGCTTAGGTTTACATGTTGGTAGAGTAGGATTAACCCTTGCGGACCCAGTGTGATGCCCTTTTATGGGGGCGAATCGTTGGTGTTAGAGATGGTTAGCTTCATGGTCCCTTCTTTCTGTTATTAACCGGCACTGTCCTGTCCAGCCATCCTGACGTCCTCAAAAACATATACGGCCCTAGCGAGGTATCCGTCGGAACGGAGAATTCTCCGCAACGCATATTCCGTCGGAGACTCAAATTACATTCGAGGTATCCGACTTCGGAAAGAAAAATTAAAATGCGACAACGCATTGATATGACATGATGTTGTTTCGTGCTACATCGGGGTTTTCCTATAAGTGCTTGTTTTTTCGTTTGTTTTTGCCCTGGAAACAAAAATTAAAGCAACAAATACAACCAATTACTTTGCTAAAATGTTTTTTTTCTTTATTGCTTTCGTTTATCAACACTTCACTGCAATTCGTAAACAAATTCCGCAACTAATTCCTGTCGGAGCATATCGGAAGAAAATTCGTATGAAACTGTCAAAAATATGAATAAAAACGCACTTCATCGCACTGAAACGCAAAACGCCAGTGTGCGTTGCATATTTGTCGGAACAAATTTCCGAAAAGCTGGGGGTCTAGCACGTAACTTGATACATTCATATACAATGATACAATCGAGTTCAGTCGATACAATCGAGCTCTGGCAGCACCTAATTTGTCTCAATCGATTATTCTCGATTGATTATCCTCGATTGAGACAAATTATGTGCTGCCAGAGCTCGATTGTATCGACTGAACTCGATTGTATCAAGTTACGTGCTAGACCCCCTGTTCCGACGTATACCTCGAAGCAAAAATCCTCCGATTCGTATGAAGTCGGAGAAATTTCCGTTCCGACGGATACCTCGCTAGGGCCGATAAAGATCAGTGAGATATCAGAAAGTTCTTGTAATGGACTGTAGTGCTCGATCATAATCGATTGACCCATTTCTAGCCCTCTCATTGCCGACTTTGTCACAGTGTTCAAGGACCCATCAGAGGATCGTGGTGTGCTGCGAGCAAATAACCTTGAGCGCATCGCGGTAGCGGTGAACAAGCTTTTATAGCCGCCAGCCGCCTGGCTGTCAATCAATTGGTAATACCGTTTCGTGGTATGACGCATTTCTTATCAGGAAGAATGATTGAGCAGTGTATTTTTAATTCCTCCGAGAATATACCGGCAGTCGGCACCGCCCAGCGGTTCCACAATCCACAGTCCATCTTCGATCCATCTGTTCATTGGTGTTCCATTCATCCCTACTCGGAAAAGAGCGAGGGAATGCTCTCCAAGAATTACCTCCAGTCCAGCTGTAGGTGTGGTTTTCATCAGGCTAGTTGTCCCTATATATGCTAGTCTCTGAATTTTAGACAGTGACTTGAGATTTGTCGCCTTGCCCGCGGCTTGCCATACAAATTTGTTTTCTTTTCCCGAAATACGTCCTCGTATGAAGCTTCTTTTGATCTAAGGCAACACATTCGCTCTTTTCTGACCAGGGCGACGCACGTGTCGCTATAGAGCTCGTGCAGTTAGCTGTTAAAACTCATTCTCCAAAACCGTTGATGCATAGCCTTTGCTATAGAGCAGGACTGTGATGATGAGGTGAGGCCTTATGGGTATGAGGGATGTGATGCAAATTTCTCCTTCGCTGGAACATTATTGTTAATGTGGCCGAACCAATCTAATCGACGTGTTTTGCCTTTTTGGACATCCTCATCTTGGTACAGTTGAATGAGTACGGCCTACGGACGTTGAATTTTCTGATCTATTTGCCCTACCTGCAAAGGACTAAACATTTGTAGAAGGCCATATAATAGGTTCTGTGCTATAATGGGCTTTGCAGAAAATGCATATCGTCCTTCGAGTGGGAAGTTTCAGTTTCCTTTGTGGAATTGAGTTACCCGGGGAATTCAGATTTTCTGGTGCATGCTTCCCTGGTAAACCATCAGAGCCTTTGGTGTTGTTGTTCTTAAGCTTTTTAATAGCTACTTAAGCTAGTAAAGCCTTGTCAAGAAACTCATCACCTCAGTCTTGCTCTATAACCCAGAAGTATGGACGTTAACAACGGCGGATGAAGTGAAGAAGATGGTCGTTTCGAACTCAAAAGTTCGAACTCGAGTGAGTTTTGGTCGGTTTTTGAAGGGTTTTGGAGGAAGAGAATTAACAGCACAAATGGAGGCGGTTAACCTCCAGGCTAACTGGAGAGGTGTGTTCGATCACGAAAATCTTCTCTTGCAGCGTTTTAACATAATGCAGCTTCTATTAGCTTTGTCCGGTTAGTTCTTCTTCTGTTTTTAAGTGGGTTACAACTTCTTCCCGGTAGAAAGTCAAGCTCTGATATATAACCAAAGTAATGTAATGGTTAGAATGTGTGCTTTTTGGGGGTGTTTGATGCGAGCCTAGCATAGATTAGTATTTAAATATGTTGTAAAGTCTTTTGGGCGTCTGGAAAGAGGCAGGCATAGCGAAGTTAGAGGGATATGCTTTCTACAGGCCTTTTGTCAACTCCTCATAAATGGGATAGTAAAACTGAAGCACCAAATAGTTTCCTCTGTCCTGAAACGTTTAATTTCCAATAAAACAAAGTCATGCCACACCATATAGTATTTAATAAATTAGCATTATTATTAGGCAATAATTTTTTTTTTTATAATAATTACACATTTCCTTATAGCAAAAAAACGATTACTAATTAACATCTCTACATCTACATCTTCATTATACACTTATCGTTGTGTCGCAATAAAAATTACAAACATTTGGTAAGTTAAGTTTAGAATAATTCATAAAATACAATAAAATTACACATCCTTAAAAGTTAACAGATTGAATCTGGTTATATAAATTTAAATATTTATAGAAATCCATGACCGGCCACCTCTGCAGGAATATAGCCCTCGCGTCCGTCTCGAGTCCTCACGTAGAACCATTGACGGCGATCTTTTGACTCGCGGCATTCGCACAGCGTTACAATTTCGCCCTTCTGTAGTGTGATACTCTCCGTTGCATAGTCGCTCATGATAGCGACCAGAGTCTGGCGCAGGCTTCGCGCTTGAGACGAGGCTGTTGCCGCCGCGGCTATAGCTGCTTTCTGACTCATCAGACACTGTTGCTTCTGAAGTAGTTTTGCCTTTTTCTGTTGCAGGACAGCATACTCATCATTGCAGGTCCTGACAGAGGCATTGCACGAGTTGACTATAGCAGGTGATGCTGCTGGTGTGAGGGTGGGCGCCACGGCTACTCCTTTGGATGATTGTTTCTTGTAGAGGTTTGTTGACTTTAGCTGGGCGTATGCCTTTTCGGTGAGCTTTGGTTGACTGGCGGCGCGTAAATATAACTTATCGACGTGGTGCTCCAGGGTGCCAGTGGGAGGGGGGCGCCTCATTCGAGGTGTTCGGGCTCCATCGGATCGTGTGCCACCGCGAAGGCGTATCTCCTTCTCGCTGTCGGTCATATTTCCGCATGGACGTGGAAAAACATCGCCATTTGTCTCCCAGCACGGAGTCGGCTTGGACGTGGAGTTTCCCCGAGCTGCCGGTGGAAGGATACCCAACGGTAGGCATGCTGCATATCCCACGTAACCCTCCTCAGCGTGGGGTGTCTGTACATAAAGCCAGTTTTGGTTCTTAAAGACTGCATTCACCACCATACCCAGGGGAAGGGGGATCTCGATCTGGTATCCCCCGGGCCGAGTTTGGTACAGTGTGCTTGATGATGACAAAACTACGGGAATGTTGCCCGGCGATGCCAGTGAACATTTGGACAGGAACTCATCAACATTGCGAATCTCGTAGCCAAACTTCTGTACACGATTTCGGTCACGACGCTTGCGGTGTCTGTGCCGACGATGGTGGCCTTCGCTGGCCGCTATCAGACTAGGCTCGGAGTAGGTGCCCTTAAGGGACTTGGCATCTTCCTTTTCGCATTTCTCTAGAACATTACTCTCGCTCGCTTTGAAGAATTTCTTCTCGAGCACCTTCTTTGGCTCGATGCGTCGCCTGTTAATCGAGTCCGGTGCGGTAGTGGTATCGCCAGACTTAGCCGATATCGGCTGTCTTGATGGAGTGCAGACAAACATGAGATCCTTAGAGGGCTCCCGCTTCTCTTGAAACTCCTGCAGGTTGTGATTGCTGACATACTTCTCATTGAAGAGCTTCTCCTGCTCCTTGGCTTTGGTCTTGAGCTTCTTTTTGAACTCAAGACCTGCTGATAGCTTTGGTTTTCCATCGATCTTTGTGGCATTGTTGTTGTTTTGATGCTCGACGTCTTGTTCGGCTTGCTGATGGTCTTGTTGCTGTTGCTGGCTGTGTTGTTGTTGTTGTTGCTGTTGATTCTGTTGCTCTCTCAGAACCCAAGTCAATGATATACGTGGCCTACGTAGGCTGAGATTCTGACCCATTTGATTCAGCTGTTGTGCTGTATTTGAATCGGTTACACATCCTTCGTTGGTCAACGATCTTTGGTGATATAGTTCTGGGGTACTCTTTGCTGATGCGAGGACATTATTGTTACAAACAATTGGAATGGAAAGTTCATCGATTTCAGCATAGTCCGAGGATGAGTACGCTGCCGCCGATGACGGGCGGTACAATGGAATCGGTCGGTTGTATAGGTTTCTTCTTAAACTTGGACTTTGGCGTTCGGGTGATGAATCAGTCTCTTGGGATGGGATTATCAATGAACAAGCGTTTAGGAGATCTGGACAGTATGCACCTGAAATTAAAAGGAGAAGAAGTTAATCAGAAGTTAATTTTATTGAAGATTATCAACAATTGTCAATAAATTAACAAATACATTCGCATTTTCTGCAGAAAGCCAATCTCCAATGGTCGGGATTGACCAACTGCGTCATATCAAGGAAGATATGGCCTAACTACAATCAAAATAGAACAAATAACCTACTAAACAGAACCCGCCCAGATATCGCCAGAATCACGGCAATAATCACGGGGCATTGACCAACTGGAGACCATGCGGCCAAACTAGGTATCCCATACAACCATCATTGTCGCAGTTGCGGAAATACAAACGAGAAAGAGACTCTCTCTCACTTCCTCTGCAAATGTCCAGCTCTAGCAAGAGCCAGACTGCGCGCACTGAACCAACCATTCTTTGACGACCTTGAGTAAAGGGATACAGGATCTTATCCGTTTTCTCAATTCTACAGGTTGGTTATCTTATAGGCACCGACCGGACCACATCCTTAACTATCATCACAAAGTAGGTCACACGAGGCGTGGTACAAGAGAATTTAATAAAGAAAATGAACAGGCCAATGGCTCACATTCCGCCAGTAAAAACCAAGGAAGGTAACATAGAAGCAGCCACGAGAAAGCAAACACTTTTGCAGAGTCTTTTGGAGACGTCTTCAAACCATATGAAAATAAAGGCTGTCTAGGGATCGAAGTAAGGTGTAAAGAAGGTATACTTAGTCAGCCGGTAACAGCTAAAGAACTTGACAAAGAAATTAAAGAAGGCATAAATATAAAAAGGGCTCAGGGTTCGATTTATTCACAGGTGAAGTTTTAAAACAATTTCCTCGAAAAGGTTTAAAAAACGAGGACAGATTATAAATGATGCATTTAAGTTAAGATAATAGTTCGCTATTCAGTCAGCCTTGTCAAAAACTCTTCCATATTCTAGACTGAAGTGGAAGTCCTTGCCATTAACCATTGCGCTAGAATGAATCAAAGTTCTAATAGTAACACGTGCAAAACCATATTTATCTTCAGCAGCTCTCAAAGCTCTTGACTCATCTTCCATAAAATCGAATCTTGGAAGCATACATGGACGAACTTGTAAATAAAAACCTAGTTATCATTCACTAGATTCAACCCCACACGGGCTTTCCTGGCAATGAAACAGGTGGCTTACTGGCTAAAGTCGGCGCGACAATAGCATTTATCGGACCTGAACCCTTCTGAGGTGAGAGTAAAATAAACATTTCAGGAACTACGTCAAGACCTTGCCTCAAACCGAATCCAATAAAGTCTGGCTTAAAACACCTGGGCATAGAACTGCACCAGACAATTCTTCATAAAACTCTCCTCCAGAAAATCCTACTCTGGACAAAAGTAGCCTGAGAATCCTGACAACTAATTAGTGGTCATGGCCTCATGAGAAAACATCTTCACCGAATTGGCGTCTCACCGGACCCCACATGTAGACTCTTTCTTGTCGAATCCTCTCTTCACGTACTCATTGAATCTCCGGCTCTGTTTAATCTCAGGAAGAATATCCTTGGCGAGGAAATCGTTACTACAGCAAATCTTGCTGACACTCGTACCCCCAGAGAAGGGGCTCTCCCGACTTATAATCTAATATTATCTAATTGAGATTCGGATTCCGAAAAGAATGGTAGACTCAATGAATGATGAAGTTTCGTGCGACGCAATCGTCTCTCTCTTTTTTAAATGAAGCCACCGTTGGCCAAAGGACTTTCATTCTACGACTGCTCCTGTAGTTGTCGATGTCATAATCAATTCTGCAATTGAATTACATAAAATGACTAATTGTAAGGCATTGTCAAGAAAACGTGACAACAATTTTTTTTCTTTGAAGAGCTGAAAGTACCTTTAGATAAATCGAAAATCTTATACTAATCAAATAACAATACAACAAAAGGAAGACCCTAACCTAACAACTCGTAATTCACTTAAATAAACCAACTCTTTTGAATTTCTTCAATGGATCGGAAAATCTTGAAGCAAAAAGCCAACAATACCAAAGCCCTCCCCCATCCACTTGAGAGTTAAATCACTTAACAATGTCCCATTAATCATTTCGAACACTCCTCCACAACAGTATGACCGGAGAAAACTAAAGAACCTCCTAAACTGTGTCAAGTAGCTGCTACAATAATGTCCACTTCAACCCTTAGCCAAGAACAAGACTCATTTCCTAGACAATAGCTTCCTGACAAACAATCAGACAAATGGGACAATTTGCATCCAAAGCAACCCCACAAATACAAACTCGCAATCCTCTACTTTAGTTATGGTACTTACCATTTACTCGAAGAGTAGCATTTCTTCTTGAGTGTCCATTGTTAATGTCATCATCATCATCCTCGTCGCTACTAGGACTGTTGTTGTTACTTCTACTTCTGCTGCTGTTGCTACTTCGACTGCTTCGACTCCCACTGGTATCACTACTTTCGGACTCATTACGTCCACATCGATTGTTGCCTGCAGCTGCAAGACTTTCCTCAGATTCCCTTACTCCTCCAACGGCTCCAACAGGCACCGGTCTAGTACCACCATTGTGTGCATTACTACAAACTTCTTGCTCCCGATAGTGGTGATGTTGATGCTGCTGCTGCTGCTGAGGCCTTCTTGGTGTATACGAAGGTGGAGGCGTTGACGGCAACGGGTTGTGGTCTCTAAACGGTGGAACTGAACTAAAATTGTTACCACGATTGTTGGCGAGGGCTGAGGACTCCCCAGCGACTGGGCGTCGTGTGATTTCTAAAGGATTCGTCGATGATCGTCGGTTGTTAGGACTGATGCCCACATTTCTGTCTGAAAAGAGACCAAACAAAATTGAAACAGCGTTAGTTCAGTCAAGGAAAACATTTTAATTGTCACTTTTGCAACTTCCTCGCACAACCCTTGGCACAGTAAATGGGAAAATAAAATAATTGGAAAAAGTCGCCTCCTTCCAGCCATTCCTGCCATTCAAGAGACCAAAATCCTTTCTTTTCTTCGGTGGCACTGATTGAATATATACGAGCGCACACCGCACCATAGGCAACTTAAGCCCCTGATATAAGGGTGGCGGAGAGATCATTTTCATTTTGCTGCCAATTAGGAAGTTTCTATATCCTTGCCAAATAGAAACGGTCGACAAATAAGTCGGATGGGGGTTGAGCTCTATCTCTGTCTGTATAGCAGGGTGCCTAATTAGTCGTCGTTATAAGGGCTTAATGGGGAGGTTTACTTATACGTAAAAGAGTTTCACTTTGTTGACAATTAACACTCCCTTCAATGGAATGATAAAAAAAAATTGCTCCCGGAGGTTATGTGAAGTTGAAGTGAATAAAAGGTCCCAGTTATAGGTTTTCGACTTTTGAAGAAGGTTTTTTTTTGGGGTTCTATGCCGTATGTAATTTTCTCTTTAAATATGTACCTATTCAAGTAGGAGTTTGTTGGACTGTCGAATCCATCAAAGCTCCTCTGATTTTTAAATGCACTTAAGGGGGTACCATAAGTGCAGGCACTACCAAGGCTGTGTGCGCAGTGGCTTAGTGGTGAGTGTGTTGGACTACTGTCAGAGGGGGGGGGGGGGGTCCCAGGTTCGATCCCCGGAAAAACACAAACGAACGGTTGTGAGAAGCTAGGCCTATGGTATCTATACACGCCTGTTACGCCAACTATATTTATTTATTTATTACTACCAAGGCTGGCAAGTCAATAGGGGTGGTTGGAGATGAATTCCTTCATATCAAGTGTGAGAGTAAAGCTGAAAAAGCGTGCTGGCAAATCCCAAACTAACTTCCTAAACTAGAGTATAGTGTCTATTTTGTTTTCCACAAAATTTAATGACCGATATAATAACGGGCGTTTTCTAAGCTGAGCCTATAACGTGTTGCGGAGTGAAATATTTTGAAAGACAAAGAGTGACTCAAGTCGAGTTTCAGACCAGTGAATAGAGCCACAATTTGAAGGTTACTGTTTCCGAGGCGTGTAAGATCTGTGGCATCGAATGTGTTCCCAGAATTTTTGTTTCGTATAGGCTCACTGTATAGCTGGGTATAGTAACTGAGGAAGTGTTCTAAATCCTCCCCTTCCTCCTGACAGTTTGGACAGATCGATGTTCCTGAAATGCGGAAGCCCCTTCTAGTTAGCTTTTTTGCTTCTAGATCCCGTGGCTGGCAGTTGGTTTTGATGCGCGTGTTTTTACACAATCGGCCACCAGACCGCCCGGCACACTTTAGGAATGTCTTGGTTAGCCCGAACTTGTAAACTCAGCGGGCCTGTTTGAGGTTTATACTCCATAACTTTCCCAAATCCAGAGCCGTAGTCTAGAACATCTCAAAGGCTTTTGACAGAGTCTGGCGTAGAGAGCCCTACTAAACAAGCTAGCCTCGAATGCGTTACCACAATAAATTTGCTGATGGGTGCGCACCACTTTCTTTATATAGATCGTATTGAGGTTATATTGTAGTAGATCTTCGGATGCTTTTGCTATAAAAGCGGGAGTGGCCCACGGATTCGTACTTTCTCCAGCTATATTTCCTCTACACACAAAGTGGCGCAAAAGCCATCACCCTAACCCTATCTGCAGATAGACACTATCATTTCTGCAAATGGCGCAAAATGTCAATTCAACTTTGACATTTGTGAAGTAAACAGAGTTAACAAGACATGAATTGCTATAGATACTCCTGAAGAACGCGGAATATGATTGTTTACATTGTTTGCAGCTTTCCCGGTCGTCTCTAGCAAGGGTGATGGAAATAACACAAATCGAGCGCGAATGGTCATCAATCGACTTAATGGATAACAAATTTAAGACATAAAATAAACATAAACCATCCAAAGCAGAACCAGAGTTTTTCAATTATTAAAAAAATTACTGCCGAAGAACCTCGGGTGACAACTAATGCTCCACATCTATATACATATATAAAAATGAGTTCTAAAATGTGTTCGGATACGTATAACTTGAAAACCACCGACTCTATTGAGCCCATATTTACAGATAATCTTAGGTATTAGCCCAGGAGTGCACTGAAGGAGATTGGTCAAAATTGAACAAAGGGGCGTGGCACCTGCCATACAAAAAAAACACCCAAAATCGTATATCTCGAAAACTGCCAAATCGATTGTGTTGAAACGTACAGACAGTCCTAGGTATTGACCCAGGAGTGTTGCTGTGAAGATTGGTCAAAATTGGACAAAGGGTGTTGCACCGCTCATACAAAAAAAAACATTCAAAATATTATATCTCGAAAACCACCAAATCGATTGAGCTCAAACTTACAGATAGTCTTAGTTATTGGCACTGGAGTGCTCCTGTGAATATTGGTCAAAATTGGACAAAGGGGCGTGGCACCTCCCATACTAAAAAAAACTGTGAAAGTTTGATCAAAATTGGACAAAGGAGCGTGGTACCTACCGTATAAAAAAATATACATTTTAAATCCTATTTCTCGACACCCATGGGAGCTAAAGTGGGTGGGATTGGAAAACGGGCCATGGCACCACCCTTACAACAAAGTTATTTAAATCACGATATCTGAACATAGCCTGATTGAAGCATTTTACAAAACCTGGCGGGACTGGACAAAAGGGCTTGACACCTCTCATAACAAAAAAAAAATATCTAACGTTATTCTTCGACAGTCATGGGAAAAAATTTGTCTAGACAATACAAACGTCCGAGGAAATATCGGTCAAAGCACACGGAGTACAGAATCAGTCTGGACACATCGGTTAAATAAAAATGAAATGAAAATGTACGAGCAGGCAAAACAACGTTTGCCGGGTCCGCTAGTTGTGTATATAAATCACCATAAATCTTACTTCCTTATTTAGGCGTCTCTAAAGTTCGGGATGAACTAAGGCCTCAACTATATAACAAACGTCTTCCGTTAGCCCTGTCAATTACCAATTACCAACTGCCTCCAATTGCGCAACCCCAGCTGATTGCGGTCCTTTTCTATACTTATACGGACAAGGTCTTGCTCTTCTTCACTATACCATCATACCTAGCTAGTTCTTCGGGAGAGGGCCTTCCTACAAAGTTCTTGGTTTCATTGGGTAAACCCCTTTGCTTCTTTTTCGGTCGACGAATGTTAAAATTTATAGCTTTAAGACATCATTCTTTTCTTATATCTTCTTTCTTAAACAGCGTTGCTATGAATGCAATAACACATCACAGTCGTATATGCGAGTAAGTTATTTATCTGAATGACGATCTGGACAATATCCTAAAGTAGGGAGTATAGTAAACTTGGAAAAGAGAACACAGCTTACCATATTTTCTAAGAAGAATCTGACTGACTGTCGCAAAAATAAAAATGGACACCAACTTATCCATCCCAAGCAATTCATGCACCTTATTCGAGTATCTGTCAATTCGGGAGTGCACCGATCATACAAGTTAAGTTACCTATTTAGAGCAAAGAGGTACTCACGTTAGACGAGACCTCGGATATTACTGCCATATATGGATATCGGTCTCAAAACATCCACTTAATCTACTTGAGTTGAATGCATACATTTGAAAAAAGTGACGCTACTAGTTGGATGTGGACCTCAGCCAACATAGCATGTTTGCATAAGAACCAGGCCCGCCCGGACGACAGCTGTTTGCATTAGCTTAGCCAGCAGCCTGGTTGTAAAATCAATCTTAAACGTGATTTCCAATACTTCAAACGTTTTCTAAATAATCAATTTCTCAACAACTTGTTTTATTAAAGCGGCTTTTGAAAAAGTCTCTTTATATTACCATGTGTTGGGACACTTTCATCTATTTAAGTCTTTAAAGTTCGACAAAACCCTCAACTCTTTATACAATGCACTCGTTTACATTCACACAAACATAGTCCTTTTTACTGCTCCAATTTAAAATCAAAAAAATTGAAAATAATCTTGAACTAAAAATACAAAAACGCTTCTATGCATTTTTATTATCCCTCACAAGTACATCACCAGGAAAGGAATAAAACCCAAGGCAACACTTCAACAAGTCTTCCGCCTTATTTCTCATCTGAGAGTTAACAAACGACACCGTGGACCGTGCCGTGCCAAACGACTGCAGAGCGACACGTTTATTTTATATTTTTTGCACCAAATAACTCCAACACCGTCCTATTATTATTTTTACGCACCTCTGACGAATTGAGAGAAGCTCTACTGTTCCCCATTTGCACAAAACCCAGCAGCAATTTAAAAGTTACTACTCGGTACTAGTACTAGCTGTTGTCCTGCTCGATGTACCTACTCGTCGTATACCGGGTGTCAAGTGCAATCCTAACGAACGGAGTTTCTTGTTCTTCTGCCCTGCTCTCTGTGCTCTCCAACAGAAGGTAAAAATGTTGTTTACGGTGAAATTTTACGGCTTTTTTGTACAATGATATGCTGGGGTCGAAATTCAAGTGCATGCAAGGATAAAGCGTCGAATATAAAAGTTAAAAATTGCCAACAGGAAGTGGGTGCCAGGAGTGGGCGGGAAGAATATGAAGGTACTTTAATGACTCTGTTGCTTTATAATATATATATATTTGGCTTGTGCCTTTTCCATCGTTTGGGTTTTACGATCAAGGACGCGCATACATTGAAGCGGAACGGTATCGGCGAAGCGGTGTTTTTAAAGTTGGAAATTGCACTAATTAGACGCTATACTTAAGCTAGTATTAGACGATATGTTGAATCAGCATACGTATGCTGAAAATTGTGTTCCAATCACAACATATCGTGTAAACAAAAATTTTTTGTCATCAAGTATGCACGATATGTTGTGATTGGAACACAATTTTCAGCATACGTATGCTGATTCAACATATCGTCTAATACTGGCTTTAGGCTCATGCTTTTTTAAATAAAAACTTCCAGTAGAAGACAATTTCTAAGAGTTTAATGAGTGGATAGGCTTCGTAATGAAAGGAGAGGAGATCCCTAAGGAGAAAGGTAAATTCTATTTCAATTCAGTAATTTCTGCCAGAAATATGAAGACAACTATTGATGACAGCAGAATTTTAATTTACGGCAATAAAAAAATATATAATCGAACTAGCGGGTCCGGCAAACGTTGTTCTGCCTGCTGGTACATTTTCATTGTCCGTCAATTGTTCTGCGGCCGTTTTATTATTTGAAATTGTATTCATGATTTATTTTTGTTGAGTGTTTATTATTTGAAATTTTATTCATAAACTTTTTGCTTTTTAATTTTTTTTTATATTTGAACTTTTGTGGAATCGCATCGCAGCGCCACCTACCGGGTCCAATTGTGAATATAAACCATCCCAAGACCCATTCAATCACACACACAAAGTTTCATTAAAATCGGTCCAACGGTTTAGGAGGAGTACGGTAACAACCACGGACAGAAGAATTATATATATAACGATAAAGAGCACGACTGCATCGCACGCAACTTTCTTGATCAATCAAGGTCTTGATCTTGATCAAGACAACTAGTCTGTCAGACATTTCATTTATCTTCGTTCTCGGCAGAAGCTTTAAAACTCAAGAATATAATTTTTGGACACTATTCTGTAATACAAGGTGGCGCAACTCGAGGTTCTTTGACTGACATTTTTTTTTTTTTTTTTTTTGAATGAAAAACTTTCGGATTTGCTTTTGGATTGTGTTTATTTGATGTCTTATATTTTTTTTCCATTAAGTCGGAAAAATTATGTCGGCTAAGTGGCCGCAGCCAGAATTGAGCCCGATTTATGGAAGGAATTTCCATCACTCTTCCCAGAACTTCCGTCGATAGGTCCTCGCATTCTTGAAGGATATTCTTTTTGAGGGTCTCAAGATTCTGAGGCTTTTTGACGTAGACGCGTGACCTCAAAAAAGCCCACAAAAAGAATTCCAGGGTTCTTCTTCAGTTAAATCAGCCGATCTTGTCGGCCAGTGCAAATCGCCAAAACGAGAGATGGCTTGAGCGTAGGTTATACGCGCTTGGCGGTCAACAGCTAACAGCTATTGTGCTGTCTACACTTTGCAAGGGAACATCTTACAAGTCTTTCACCAAAATTCTTCTGACCCGCGATTGATGCCCAATTTCGTGTATCGTCGTCTGGTCGATACTCCGGCAGTAGCAGAACGGCTGCTTCGGATTGGGTAGGGCCCGGCAGCATCTGGTGTTGTCCCATACTTTTCTAGGCGAGCGACTTAAAGTCGTATTATTTCTCCAGTTGGTGTCGCATGACCGGGAGATGTGCGCCGAAATTAGCGCTGCGCCAAAACTTCACCAACGAATTATTCCGCAAAAAAATCGAAACAATTATTCCCCGATCTTTAGGAGTAGGTCGTGTTGACGTGTATTTTATATATCAGTTTACTTCACAAATGGCAAAGTATAATTCAGATTTGCCGCCATTTGCAAGGTTTATAGCATCATCGGATAGAGTGATGACTTTTACATTACCTTGTATATAAGTACAATTTTCTTTCAATTAATTTACTTACAGACTTAGGCAATTCTCTATAGTTCGGGATGAGCCGAGACCTGAAATAACAAGCCTCTCCAGTAAGTACGGTACTTAATTAAATAACTCCAAGTCGGTTAAGGTCCCCTTCTACTTGTACGCGCCTCATAAGCCGTGGTCTTTCTCTATTGTGTCGACCCTCCAGATAAGGCTTGAAGAATTTGCGGGTGGAGCAATTGTGTCCTTCCGCTCTATATGTCCTAGCCATCTTAGACGACTGATGGGCAATTTTTTTACCAGGTGGATGTGGCCAGTATACAAAAGATCGGCCACTTCATTGCTATCTGTTTACATTGTTTCACGGTTAACTATTTTGTCAGGTGCTTCGTCGTGATCAATTTGTCGATTATGGGTTCTACCATTCTTCTACCAATCGAAGAAAATTTGTCTGGTTACAGCAACTTTACAGTTTTGCAGGGGTTTCCGGTGACGATCCTAAATGTCCTCGAACCACTTACATTTTAGATGTAAGATGTTGTGAGCCAAGGTCGAGCCATAGGGGCAGCTTCGGCACAGGTGAGGAGGGCGTGACATGCTTGTGGTTGCTCGGCTAGAGCTCTTCGGACCTGCTCAGCAAACATTTATTTCATGCCATTAATGAAACAAAAAAAAAAAGGAAGAAAGCTACTCTACTTTGACCTCGGACAGACAAAACGGACCATTAAAATGAAAAAGAAAAGAAAAGGAAAATGCTCAAGGACGTCTGCCAATATTTTGGAGAAAGTACGGGAGAGACACATCAGCGAAGCTAACCTATCTAGCCTAAACTAAGACTAAACAAAACTAAAAGTAAAACCTTTGCCCTAAACTACGCCTAATATAACTTAAATCTAACCGCAACTTGTTCTCCCATGATGCTTCTCTGTCCATGCGTCTAAAGCTTGGTATATATGGAAGAGTATTTAACCAGGTCAACATGACCCGCGCAGGGGTCTCATGTTTGAAAACACAAATTACTTCTTGAGGTTATTTCTTCGTAAAAGCCTGACAAACATTTGAGAGAATATAACTATCCTAAAAGCTTAAGTCAGCCCTTTGAATTATAGGTCCATTCATAAAAAAAAAAAAAAACTGACACAAAGTAGATTTGTGTGAAGCTTTGCCTAGGGTCCTCAACGCGCCTGTTACATCAACTATTTCATTAACGTGACGTAGGGTAGTTCCAGCTCGTCTTATGTAGTTGATACCTGAACCCGTTCTACGATCCATCATGGATATATCAATGAAAATCACTATTTCAGCAGTCCTTTTTTTCTGAAAGTGATCCATTCTCAATATAAAAGTTTCCTTTTCATTACACACACTCTCGACATACCATCCATCCATAGGCATTCTCAGTTCCCTAATCATGTCTGTGACAAGTTCCAGGATATTCTTATGTCGGCACCACCAGTGCGATGAGGACAACTCCAACCGCGGGACTTGAGGCTATTCTCAACCTGCTTCCGCTGGACATTCATACACAACTATCGGCCCAATTAGTGCAATGAGAATCAGTCAATTAGTAAACTGAAAACTGAACGAAACGGGTCATTCGATGATACTACAGAAATATTTTGGCAGTGTACCTGTCACAGACTATACATCACGCCTTACCTAGAGTGTACAAGACCCTTCTCTAGCGCCTATCTCAGCAGGGAAGAAGGGAGACGCAGACTCGTATAGAGGATACAAACCATAGCCGTAATTACAGACGGATCTAAAATGGACACTGGGGTAGGGTCAGGTGCATTCTCTGAATCGCTGGGTATATAAAAATCGATACGCCTCCCCGGCCATAGCAGCGTCTTCTAAGCAGAGGTCCTAGCAGTCACAACAGCATCCCGTGAGTCTGTGGTAAGGGCAATACCACCTGGCCATAACTGCAGTAGAAATAAAATCGAAGCTTGTGAAGTGCTGTCGCGAAGAACTCTAGGCTCTTGGTATACAGCACAAGGTATCGCTCTGCTGGGTTCCGTGACATGTGAAGGCATTCCAGGCAATGAGAACGCAAACGAATTAGAAAGACAAGGTTCGACAGCTGTTTCAGAACAAGCTGATCCCTCTGTGAACATCCCGCCCTGCACACTCAAGTTTGAAGCAGGGACAAAGGCCACAAGAGAGGCGAACGCTAGATGGGCTACCTTAATACTTGTAATAGCACAAGAATGCTATGGCCGTTCTTCAACGAAACCAAAACCGAGAAGATAATGCGGAAGGATAGGAAATCCCTGTCCATCCTCGTAGGTATCGTAACGGGTCACAACACTCTGCGGTACCATATGAAGAAAATGGGCTCAACGGAAGAAGAACTCTGTATAGGCTGTGATATAAATCAAAAACTATAGCAAGACACAGACCTCCAAACCCGACTAAACTTTGATAGTTGTAAATAAAATTATTTTCTATAGGTACCGACCACCAACCACCCTGACTTATTTTAAAGAGTGGACCTCCTTGGAAATTTATAAGAAAAACACAAGAACAACTCATAAGGTCTCCTCCGCCCAGGTTAGTCAGAGTTTTGTTTATCGTTTGTTGGAACATTACCATCCCCAGCAATTATATCCTCCACCTCACGTAAATTCCATTAAATTGTTAAAAGCGAAGCGAAAAATTTTCATTGCCTCCTTCTGCATCGCCATTAAGACAACCAACGACGATGAAGACGCTGAGGCTACGGAAAAGGTTCCACTCCCGTTGCCAAAGGTATACGTTATTCGCTAATGCACTGCCAGAAGAAACCCCTGGATGAATAGCAAAAGGACCAATCTCTGAGGCTCTCGGGAAAATAACTTGTGATTAGGTGATCATCATGTAAGAGATCACATCGCGTTACATGACGTATGCACTTATGTAATACGTGAGGGATCACTAAATTGCGCATGACGGCTTTACCGATTGCTGACTGGATGTTGTATAAGAGGAAGAGAGCAGCATTAGAGCGCGAGCGCGCGCGCTTTATCGCTACATGTGGTGTCATGATGCCCGGACACAACCCACAACAGCGCGCATACAGCACAGCACAGTGCACATACAACACAAGTCGAACAGACAGACAGAATGATTATTGGTGGCAGGATTTGGTCGGTCTTTCTGCCTGTCTCCTCTGATCAGTTCGATCAAACTGAAATGACGGCAAACGAATTTGAAATACCGTCACGTTTTCATGCATGTCGGTCTATGGTAGTGCCGTACCGGGTACAATATGGCATGGTGTGATTTTGTGGAGATCTTTGAGATTCCACTACGTCTACAGTGGAGGTTAAATGTTTTGAACCACGAGGTGATTAAATTAAAATTTAATTTACAATTTGCTTGTCTAAAATTTTACGTCCACTTTTGAGGGTGTTTTTCTAATACATATCGAAAAAAAAATATTCAACGTTACTCAACATGAATTTTTTAAATACTTATTCTCTTAGGTGGCGGGCGCTACAGTTAGAGGTGAAATTGAGCCTTAAGAAACAAACCTGCCAATAGTTAACTGAATTATCATGCAAATAAAATGAAATGGTACATGACGACACTCTCTCAAACATCTCGCGAACGTCTGAGGTCTGAAAAACATCCGAAAGGTGGCATGAAATAACGTCTTAAGCAAAAAGGTCCAAAACGTAATTTTTGACCCCCCTGCTTGGGGTCACTGTAGGATTTGGAGTGGGTGCGAGGTTTTTTGTATGTAAAGTTCGGAACTGCACCCTTTTTTCACAAATGTACTATACAAAAACAAAAAAAAAAAATAATACAAATACCGTATGTATCTCACATTAATGTCTGTTCTCAACAACAACTTCATCGAAATCTGCTTTCAACGCATAAGTTTTTACAAATAACGAGTTCCAATCCAGAAACCTCTTCTACTGAAGCCTATTTTAGAGTGTCTTGTCTAGTCTATACTGATTTCTTGCATAGAATCGTTAATACAAAATCTTACGGACAGATTCATGGTCAACAAAGGCGTAGTGTTGAACTTGAAAGAATCTTTTCAACTATGAAAAGGATTAAAACAGTGTCCCGAAGCGTTATGGAGAATGCCAGATTAAGCTCACTTTCTATGATATCTGTTCATTCGGATATTAATGTGGATTCAGATAAGGTGATTGATCTCATGTCAAAAAAAAAATCAAGACGTCTTCTGTTTTGAAAAAAATGTGTGTAAAAAAAATAAAGTTAGTATGTTCGTTTAAGTACATACGATCTAAAAACTAATGAAAATCAATGAATTGGAATATACATAGATTTTTCCAAATTTTTGACTTCCAAATCGTCTAACGTCTCTGGTTTATCGGCATAGACTTGTAACTTCACATACCCCCAAAGAAAGTAATCTAAAGGTGTGAGATCACAGGATCGTGTCGAGGCTAGTCACTGGTCCATTAGGGGAAATGATGCGCTCAGCAAATGTGGCATGTTGCGCCATCTTGTTGAAACAAAAGCTCTGTCACGTCAATGCCATTCGAATGAGGAACGAAGAAGTCAGAAATCATGTTTCTATAGCGCTCTCCATTGACAGACAGTAACATTCTGGCCGGCATCGTCCTTAAAGCCCATAAAGCACAACAAACAGTGAGTTTTAATGGATGTAAGGGCGTCTCGAGTCTTCTGGCTTTTGGAGGATGCGTATTATCCACTAGAGTGTACGTGGTGCGAAAACGATTCATCTGTGTTCCGAATAACTTGTATAGATGGACGATTATGTCGACCATAAAATGGACATAGCGCACGATAAGTTTGCCGAACCGAACTGAATTTTTGTAGTTTATGTTGATGCAAAGTGGACTGTATTAAATAAAAAAACAATTTTTTTATGTGTTCGTTGACACGAATGCTGATGTAGCATTTTCTTTATTGTCGCCAAAAAATAAGAATTAATTTATTGAAATTAAAACAATTTATTTGGTTTATCCAATTAATACGTAAAGGTTAAGTGTTGCTCTTTTGAGCTTTTAAATGCGACTGACTTCTTTTTTCATCTTCCACGAATCATGCAGTCTGCTTGTGCAGCTGCCGACCAGTGTTGCCAGAAATTTTCTAAGAGAATATGCCAAATTAAGAAAAAAAATATGCTAAATTGTATGGAGGAATTAAGCAAAATATGCTAACGGTTAAAAACAACTTTTTTATTACAAAAAAAAGGAATAAATATAAACACAACATGATGTCTATCTATAACAAAAAGGGAATTCAGTATTTTGTAATGAAATTTACATTATTCAAAATCACGTCAATTAGGTAGATAAAGAACTAAAACTAAAGTCCGTATATGACTCTATATTTTTCTCTGTGTCATACGGGCTTAAGGTCATCATCTTCCCCGTCTTCGTCATTGTACTGATATTTTGCCTAGTCTTTATTTTAATCATACAATTAAAAAAACTGTCAGACACTTGACAATTGACAATTGACAGCTGATTTGAAATTTGTCGACCTATTTGGCATTTTGGTATTATGCGTGCTCTTACTATTCCCATTTATGTTTTGATTTCATTAAAAGTAGTTACATTATCTAATACCGAATAAATTTCATCCCTGGATGATTCAGCTAATATTGGTAATAAATTAGCAAATTCTTCGCGTTTATCACACATTTGAAATACCTACCTACTTTTTTACTACTGCAATTATTAATTATTGTTGTAGTGGTCTGTAGCCCTTAAGGAACTAAAGCCCATCACCAATAATTGAAAAACAAAATCGTCACATCGTAGACTGTAATTTATGGAAAAGAAAATGCATCTGTTATTTTGCATAGGTATTTTTTAGGTACTATAAAAGCGTTCCGTAACTTTTTCGTAAATTTCTCTCACTGTGAGAGAATAATTCAACCCCAGCACCGTCATTTTGAGAGTCTTTTCCATGTTTACTGCGAAAGTAAATGAATAGACCTCTAGGTACTATTGAGAAGCTTTGATTTCATTCGATTCAATAATTGTCATTCACATATTCAGTAATGCCAAATACAGAAAATGTTGATGGATGCATATACCACGAATATGTTCATGATGGGTATAAACATAAAGTTTTTGATTTTTTTTATGTTGAATGTTGAAAATATGCTAGATTGCATATAGCATATTTTATTTATACTAATATGCAATTTAAGGTTTAAATATGCTAGATCTAGCATAAAAAATGCTAAAATGGCACCACTGCTGCCGACCGTAAGCGCAACACAAAAAACTGAGCGCACTTTTTGTCGTGCTTTTCGTGTTTGTGTTTGTGTTGGTTGCGATAGCGGTTGCGGTCAGTGTTGCCAGCTTTTCTAACGGGTATGGAGCCCAATTTTAAAAGTCTTGTAGCCAAAAATAGCCCAACACGAATATGAGGAATAAAAATGCGCACCTATTTGTTTAATTGTTTACGCACATTTATTTTGATTAAATTGATTGAATTCAAAATTAACAAAAAATAACTTTTAGCTTCTTCATTCCATTTATATACGAACTCGTAATTGGAAATTAAAGTAATATAAACAATATATATATATTTATGTGTTATGTTCACAAAACATAAAATAATTACAATAAAAATACAAAAAAAAAAAAAACAATTAAAATATCAGTCTCTTCGTGAAAATTGCGCATTAAGGTTTGATTAGAAACACAGAAACAACAACAACCTAACATTTTAAATAAAAGAGTAGAGCAGACTAAAATAATAAATAATAAAACTGTAGGTATTCATAAGAAAAATATTAGTTTTTTTATTTTACATTAATTCATTGGTAGATATTAAAAGAAAAATAATTTACAAATATATAAGATGAACATTTGGTGAAAGTAATCAGTTAATAAACTCAAAAAACTCAATTAAAAATCGCAAGTTTCCTCCAAATTTTCATCCATTTTGGAGGCTTATTCTTCGGTTGTTTCCGAAGTCAAATTTGCATAAATGTTTACATTAAATAAATCTAACAATGTACAAAAAAACTTTTTGCTGGAAGGGGACATATACGTGGGCAAATAATGAGTTTTCATATTCATGCATAAGTCTTGTGAGCTGATTTTACTACTCAGAAGTGAGAGTGTAACCAACCACAATATCGAAACTGGAGTTGACTCATTCACAATTACATTTAAAAAAAAAATATAATGATGTATGAGTATGACTTTTTTTAAAAAAATTCTAAGGAGCCTAAAAATAGTCCAATTTTAAAATGAAATAGCCCAAATTGGGATAAATCCCAAATCGCAATTTCATGGAGCGAGTGAAAAATCCGAGTAGCCTAATTGGCGATAAATAGCCCGTGCTGGCAACACTGGTTGCGGTTGCAGTTTATATAATGAGCTGCATGTCGTGTTCGGTTCTTTAAATTTTATTAGGATTACATTTTAATTTATTTCGATTATGTACTAAAGTTTTATAGCTTAACACGAACAATGGTTTTCAAAATAAGTTTGCACAATTTACATGCGTTGTTTTGGCGGTAATAACCCCAAATAAACTTTCAACTGTCAAATTGACAATCTGTAGAAAGAGTATTGCCAGTTTAAAAACCAAACCTCTAAAAAACCACCCTTTACAACGAAAACATAACTGGTTCTGAGTGACTAAAACAGTAAATATCACCTTTGACAGAAGGGAATTTGCTGCTACCTAGACTAGAAGAAGATGATGTAAGGATTAGTAAGGAGACACTCCCGTCGCGTCGTTTGAATTGGTTAAGTTTGATAAACGATGTCCACATTGTCATCATGCGGAAAAGAACAATTAAAAGGAAGCAAACGCTCTTCTTTTTTGTGCTTTACTTTCAACGAAGTCAAATCCAATTAATTACCCACAACTGGGATTCGTTTTCGTTCCATTTAGTACAACACAATCACTCTTGTAAATCGCAACATATCAAGTTAATTGAAAATCAATCAAAGTGGTCATCTACTATTAACCCCTACTGTAGTGCAGCTGCATAATATTGAGTTAAATTGAGACCAAGCGCACACTGTGGGTGGGTGACTTTGGCTCGTACAATTTTATGTTTATTAAACGAGATCTCGAGGAATTCCTTAATAAAAATGAATCAAAAGATACATCATTCCTGGACTCGCGTGTATGTGTTGTGTTGTGGGTGGTGGTGTGTAGTAGGCCGGGTAGCGATTTCCAATTTAGGTCAATTAAACAGAGGAGCACACAACCAATTTCTAATCATGAGCATCGCTCGAAGCAATGTTAACATTTCTGATCTTGATCTGAGGGAGTGCATACAATACGCGAATAAACTGTTCATAAAAGATTCAACCGTGTATCCATCAGGGAGATCGCAATTAAGATTAGGTCATCCAAATTCATATCCCCCACCCAGATAGATTTTTATTTTTTTCTTATTCTTCCTAAGACCGAAAATTCCTTAGACAGACAGAAACCACATCTAAGACGATGATATGATGATGACGTCGTCCGATTTATGTACTCAAAAAGAAGAATCAAGCAGATGTTTTCCACTTCAAGCTGCTGCACATCCAAAAGCGATAAATACAAAAGATTCCATCCAACCGAGCACCAAAAATCCTTTTTACCAACAAAACAACCAATTTTGCAACAAAAGCACCTTTTTTATTCGCTAAGCTGAGCCTGAGAGTCCTGCTGCTAATAATTCCCTTTACCTCTTCGGTATGGAACGCATGAAGCTCTCTGCACTCTGCCTCTACTTCTACTCACAAATCCCAACGAATTGAAATTAAGTATCTTTTATGGGTGGACGGTTTGTGGATTAGGGTTTAATTTTCACATTGTCCTCAGATTAGGAGATATACGCTGTCGATGTCTGTCTCTCTGTTTGTCTGGCTGTGTGTGTGTGTATTTAATTGGTTGATGGAAGCCAATTGGTTTTCGTTTCGTGTTCTTCCTGGGAATGCAATTCAATGGATTTGTTTAGTTGCTATCAGTGATGCCATTCTGACCGGATTCCGGTCATATCTGACCGGAATCTGTTTACTCTGACCGGAGAAAATTTTGAAATCCGGCCTAACCGTTTTTTGACCGGAACGAAAAATGTTTTTAACCGGAAAACCCTTTTTTGACCGGAAAAATAAAATTTCCCTACTGACTATAAATAAAGATAGATTTCTATAATTTGAATATAACTTTGCCATACATTACGAACATGCTCCCAAGTTCAAACAAATTCTGCTCAGGGAGCAGGATAATAAATTATCTTATAGGCTAATTTTTTGACGTTTTCTTTTGCTAGAATTTTGAAGAGGAAATTAAATATTGAATTTCAATTAATTAAAGTGTGAAATTCGATAAATCTCAGATTGGTGAACTACTCTTTTCAAGTGTCAGAAAATTATTCGAGAATAATTACTTAGCCCAATTGACACATGGCCTTAGTACATGGCCTGCCTGGCCATACACGTCCTCCCATGACTTTCATTTCCATTAACAATTTGGCTACACACAAAAACCAGGCGTCATTGCAATGAAATAAAATTTGGCTGGTAAAAGAATAGTGAAATTGAAAACACAAACAATTTCTATGGTTAAGCCGAAGCGGACGCCCGTTTTTGACGTCCTCACTCTATCAACGCAAATATCAAATAAAGATTTGTATCGAAAGCACAATGGTGCGAAAAAGAACGTGCCAGAATTATTTCTGAAAGTAGATTTTCTATGCTATATACCTTTCTCCTTTACTCACTCAAAATCTACCTGTGTCATATAAAATGAAAAATTAGTTTCAGTAAATTTTAAACAAACGAAATAGAAAACAAGTTCACAAACTCAAGATTCACATATTATAAAAACGTTTTCTAAACATAACATAACATAAAAAGTCGTAAATTGTATAGGTAGGTATAGGTATTTTCTCTTTTTGACCGGATTTCAGGTCAATAATTCTCATTTTAACTTTTGACCGGAATTTTTGACCGGATTTAGAAAATAAAAATCCGGTCATCCGGTCAGATTTGACCGGATTGACTTTTTTTTAGTGGCAACACTGGTTGCTATGCGGTATGGTGTGGTGGTAGGTGACTATATGGATTTGAGGAGCTTGGAATTTATTCGCCCATTTTTAGAGTATCTGCGTTAGTATCTCGAGGACATAAACTAATTGAATTGAGTTTTATGGTCGCAATCAAAAAAATAAAACACTGGAGAAGAGGAATCAATAAAAGTTATCAAAAATCTGATAGTAAAAGATTTTTCTTTATTTTTATATTTTCTTCTCTTTTTTTTATTATTATTTGTATAAGCATTTTCATTTTTATGGTTTTTTTTTTTTTGTTGACAATTTGCCTTGTAGGCATTGTGGTATTTTGTGGCGAAATTATCCTCATCATGGATCTTTAACTATATAGTTGATTGTAAATTAGATATTTATGATCAACATAAAATGGCAAGTCCTTAATAAATATTTAATTTGACTTTTTATTTATTTTTCTTATTATTTTTCATGAGTAGATATATATACATATTTGCTTAAGGATGATGAAGTTAAATTGCGAGTTTTATGTGAAAAAATGTTTATTGACGATCGGTACGGCCCAGTCGCATGCAGAGGTTGACCTTATCTGTCCTGCCAATATCTTTTGGTAAGATACTTGGTATTTTACTGAAATTGGATGCTGGAAGCTGACAATGGAGAAGGATTGCTGCTCCATAAAGTTCGGAAATAATCTCACCGAGCAAGCCAACACCCAGGGTCACAATTTTGCAAAAATCTTTTCAACTACTTGCAAACGTTGACGAGATTGACTTTGTCATCATTGGCAGAACGCAGAGAGCTGTCACTAGTGCCTTTGCAAGTATTAGCACAGAAGCGGCAAAAATGGGTTTAGAGGTGAATGAGGGCAAAACAAAATACATGCTGTCAACAAGAAGGGACACTCAACATCGAGGAATCGGACAGAAATTCACGATAGACAGCTACAACTTTGAGGTGGTTAGGGACTTGGTGTTGTTTTTAAACGTTAGCATATTTTGCTTAGTTCCTCCATACAATTTAGCATATTTTTTTCTTAATTTGGCATATTCTCTTAGAAAATTTCTGGCAACACTGATAGAAATTTGTTGTAAGGGTGGTGCCATGGCCCGTTTTCCAATCCCACCCACACTTCGCGCGGTTGTTTGTTTGGACCATGTCTACAGTTTTAGCTCCCATGGGCCATGGGTGTCTAGATAGAGCATTTAAAATGTATTTTTTTTTTATGCGGGAGGTATCACGCCCCTTTGTTTAATTTTGATAATTTTTTCACAGAAACACCTTTGCCCAATAACAAATATTTTCTTAAAATTTGAGTTCAGTCAGTTCGGTATAGGTTTCTAGATACAAGGTTTTTTTTTGTTTTTTTCGTATGGGAAGTGCCACGCCCTTTTGTCCATTTTTTACCTAATGTGAATCTAAACCATCCTTAAACCCACCCAAACACACACACGAAATTTCATTAAAATCGGTCCAGCCGTTTAGGAGGAGTTCGGTTACAAATACGTACAGAAGAATTATATACTATAAAAGAAGATAACAACCTCAATGTAAAGCTCTGTCGGGTTAATTGAGATAGTATAGTATCGAAGATTCTAAGGGAGCGAGAATGATCACAGGTCACAGCGAAATTTGCTCCGCAACTGGTATCTGGAAACTATCGTTTGATACAGAAGCTGAGAAAGGAAAAAAAATCAGCAAACAAAAAACAGCTCTTATGCCACTTTCAGGTTACAGGAAGTCACCTTTCAAAGATGGCTCGGATCTTCTTAAATTTTTCGGTGTACTAACCCATTTAAGCAATCAATCAAAAAGATGGAAAGTCTCCACCATTGCTTGGGGTTTGTTTATTATTACGAAAGGGACTCACAATGGGCCTTAAGGCCTCTGAATGTTTCATGTGGCACACATCCGATTTTGTATGACTATAGGAAGCAATTTTCCCCTAAAACTGGAAAATAATACCTACTGTGCTTGCGAATTTTCGAACAAAACCTCACTGAAATTGGGGTCCGGAAATGAGACGGTACCTTGCTCCCTCCTTTACAAATATATGGATTTCTCTTAAGCGTTTCCTTGGTTCTATTACCAAGTAACTGTGTAGGTATAGAACTCTTCAGACAAATTTATATAAATCAAGCTTAGTCCGGAAATTCGGAACAATGTTGCCACAGAACATTGTAGTTTCAGCTTTTCAAAGTGTATATTGATGCGGCAACCCTTATCCGACCATTACAGCTACCTAAGACTGCCATTTCTATAAAATAATAAATCACTCCTCAAACCAACGCACATCTTGTAAGATTTCACGAAACAAGAAATCACATTTTGATTGATAGCTACCAGATCTTGGAATTAGCCTCAAGTTACCAATAAAAATCGATAAAGATCTTCACCTCCTTCCGTAATGTGTATACGTGTACGTGTGTGTATGACTGGGTATATACTTAGAGCGCCTTACCCCAATCAACTAAACCGCATCTTGGCTACTCCTACTTTAGTAGGCTCATTTTATAGATCTCTATCCCTGATCGCAGTCCAAACGCTGCTACCTTATGTTGCCGCGTTTTCATTTAAACCAAGTTTAATAGCAGAACGAATCTCGCATCATAGACCACCCAAACAGGAAGCATAATATAAAAAGTAAAGCTACAAGGAGGAGATTCGCCTTATTGAAATATATTCATGCAACCGAACCGATCACAATCGATGAATATGGCTTAAACCGAGGAAGACATCTCAAAACAGCCAGAGAGGATAGTTATTCATTTTCTTCAATTAGGCAGTCGGAATTTATTGCTATTATTAACGCTGCGCAGCATTGCACGATATGATTTTTAAGGACCTAATCGGAGATACAGATACGTACTTAGATGGGCGAAGAGATCTGGGCGAAGATACGAATATATTTCTCAGAAGAAATCGCCAAGTAAATTGTGATTGGAAAATCGTGCCCGATGAACGCTTATAAATTGCTCTGTTTATTATTCTGAATGCGCCTATGAATTTCAATATACAATGTTGCGCTGTTATTGAATGCTGCTGTTGAAGGTGTAAATGGCTTTAACCTTGTCGGCTGTTCATCAAATCTGTAAGTGGTGGTGCGAGTATTAGTTATGAGGATGTTCGGTAATCACGTTACCATGGCGTTAGATGAGTGAGTACTACTATGTTTTTAGCGTCCTTTATACTTATGGTGGCGCTACAGTCCGGGGGACCTATGCCTCAACCAACAAGCGTCTCTATCCAGCACGATCTTTAGGCCAGCTGTCTCCAGTTTCGCACGCTAAGTTGGTTAAGGTCCCCTTCCACTTGCGTGCGCCACCTTAGTCGCGGTCTTCCTCTACTGCGCCGTCCCTCAGATGTGAATTCGAAGATCTTCCGGGCCAGAGCATTCACGTCCATTCGCTCTATATGACCCAGCCACCGCAGTCGTTGGACCTTCACTCGTCTGGCTAGGTCGATGTCGCTGTACAATTCGTCGTTGTATCTCTTCCTCCATTCACCGTCTACGCAGACGGGACCAAAAATTACTTGAAGAATTTTCCCCTCAAAACAACCAAGAGTAGGTAGGTAATATCATCTGCTTTTGATAGCGTCCATGCCTCAAAGTAGGACTGGGATGATTAAGGTCTTATAAAGGGTCACTTTAGTTGTTCGAGAGATGGCTTTGCTACTCAGTTGCTTTCTTAGCCCAAAGAAACAGCGATTGGCAAGAGTTATTCTTCGTTTAATCTCAGCGCAGGTGTCATTGCCTGAGTTCATAGCGGAGCCTACGTAGACAAAGTCCTTAACCACCTCAAAGTTATATCTGTCTATAGTGACATTCTGTCCGAAACGTCGGTGTTGGGTATCCTTTCTTGATGACAGAGCATATACTTTGTCTTGCCCTCATTGACCGCCAAACCCATCTTCGCCGCCTCAGTCTCAATACTCACGAACGCGCCAGTGACATCCCGCTGCGTTCTGCCGATTATGTCGATGTCGTCGGCCCGGCGTATGCAAGTAGATGGACGGACTTTTGAAAGATAGTGCCTCTGGTGTTAGCGTTTGAGTTTTGCACTGTTCTTTCAAGAACGATGTTGAAGAAGTCACATGACAGCGCATCGCCTCGTCTAAATCCTTTTTTGACATCGAAGGTCTAGGTGAGTTCTTTACTGACCTTGATGGAGCAGCGTGTATTCTCCATTGTCATTCTGCACAAACGGACAAGTTTGACAGGGATGCCAAAACTAGACATTTCTCTGTATAGCTCGTCTCTATAAATGCTGACATAGGCGGTCCTAAAATCGATGAAAAGGTGGTGTGTATCGATTTGGACTTCCTGGGTTTTCTCCAAGTGCCGGCACTCGTCGTCGAACCAGGGGTTTCGTTGTTGTGGTCGTGCGAAAACAAGCACATCAGAGGCGGCGTCTTCAATGCTTGGTGCTGGTTGCATAGAACTTCTTGAGAGATTGAGAGACACTCGATCGATACTTCATACAGTAGGATTCTGGATCGCGACACCGGGATAAGCCATTGCGTCAATGATATCTGGTTTCCTGGCAAGTAACTTCGAAATTCGAGACAATATGTTAAAAATTGTGGCGTAGACTACCCTAAAGCGATTGAAAGTTAAAGCAGCTAACATTTTTGACAAATTGGTCGGATTCCAATAAAACAAAATCTTGCAACTAATCACTAGTTGCAAAACCATGAATATCAAAAAAATCCCCGTCGCCGCCGCCGAGGAAAGTACGAGTATAAAACTTAATCTGACATTAACACTACCCACAACTTGCAGTTCTGTGTACACGAACTTAATGCCGATCTAACCGTTTTCAATTGCCAATTAAAAACCAATAAAACTTCGTCGGCCATAAATGTTGTTTTATTGGCAAAACGCTGTCCCTAATATTGTCATCCCTGCTGAGAACATATATTTCCCATTTCTACCATCAGCACAATTTCGGCAATAAAATTTTTCTTCCACAGCGCTATGCCAAATGCCAATGCCAACAACTTTCCGCCGGTTTTTAACTACTCCGTCCGTGTAACCTAATCGCGTTCACAATACTCGTAACTATTAACTCAAATCACCAATAAAGGCAAGCTAATTCCAACGTGGCCAGTCAAATTATCTCTGCACCAGATTGCCCACGGTCGGGGTAATTGAATCAAGAACGCTTAGCAAAGCTGCTTAAGTGTTGTGCTCTGCGGCAGCGCTGCTAATCCTTTATCCTTGACCACTGAGTGGCATCAGCAAAGTGTATCCGTTCGTGCAAGCACAGGCAAACACATTCGATTCGAACGTCTGCTCCCCTCTGTGGGCGAAATTAAATTTCGAAAATTATGTCGCCAATAAATTCGCCGACTTAAGTGGGGACTCCATGACGGTTGTGGAGCCGGTCCCGCTTTTGGGACAGTAGTGTCACCGGAGCTCCACCTTTCAGCTTGTTTCGGATTTTACGATCATGTTCGCAGAGATTTCTCAAAACTTTTATTGATTCGAATGAATGTAGCGTGTGTGTGGTCCTGAGTGCGATGGTGCACAGCAGCTCTTATAGATGCGTGTGTGCGGATCTGGAATCGTTATTGTTAGTTAATAGCGAGCTTAATGGCAATTTACTATCATTTAAAGTGCTCTTTCTACGGGACGATGATTTCGGTTAAGGAGTTTTGTTGCTAGATGGATTTTGAGACTCTCTACCTGCTCTATAGCTGTGCCTACTGCCCAATGCGATGGGTGTGAATTTATTTGTCTGCCAGTGTGTTTTCTTGGATTTTATGAGCACCCGGGTCCTGGAGTGGATTATTAAAATTGTGGTTTATTGGAGATGATGATTGCATTTATAACTATGCGGCGAAGGAGTAGTGTGTTCTCTTGGGTTGTGGTTTTATCATTATTAGGATCAGAGTTGACAGCTGACAGTTGGCAGTTGTCACAATAAGTTGAGTTGAGTAGTTTAAATGACAGAATAAAAGGCACATTATCGCTCAGCAGGGAATTTTGTTTAAATTTGATTTAAAAGGAGACTATCAGAAAAATATGTAGATACCTACATGTGGACTGCACTTATCCATTTAGGATGACGGGTACTAACGTTGCGACAGCCTGATTCCTTGTTATCTGTGGTAGGTATAGGTAGATAGTTTCACAAAAAGTGTGCTCTGTAGAATTTAGTTCTCCAGGTGTTTTAAGGGGTCCAATATCAAGTTCCTTCTTCTGTACAGTTCGCAAACTAATTCTCGTTTAGCAGTCGAGTTTTGAATCTAGATGCAACGATATTCTTAAGGTTCTGTTGCCATATGGAGGAACCTTATTGCTTTCGCTACGCGATGTCTGTCCGAATCAACTAAGCCAATTTTGTACCTAGGTCTATCTCAAGAACTAATTGACGCAGAATTAATTAGTAATTTGGTGAAAAAAATATTTTCCTTTATACAAAAAAACTGTTTATTTTGTACTTAGGTGTATCAAATCAAAAAACAACCCACTTTTCAAGACATCAACTCTGACCAAGTACGGAACCTTTGGTGCGGGAGTGTACTCGCAATTGGCCGGTTTTTTGAAATGACATCTATTGTACTTTTGTCCAATTTTGGTAGTAACTTTGCAATATCTTCCAACATTGTTCAAAATCAATATATTTCGTACCGCGAAAATGTAATACAGAGTTTTTGTCAGTGTTAAAATAACATCTGATTAAAAGAGAAACCAACAGATGGCCCACCCTTTATAACGATAGTGAATGGCTTGCTGATCCACTGAGTTTGGAATTTAACTTTTGAGACCGAAAAAGAGACAAGCTGAATAGCTCTTGTGTGACCTTTACGACGCCATACTTAAATAAATGTCAGATCAGAAACCCGCAAGTCAATGGAGCCACATTTTTTCAAAAAATGTCTCCAACTACACTTGCATTATAATGCATTGGCCACGTTCCAATGACCGCTAGTCGTCTAGCACATAATATCCCTGATGAAGGAACGCTGGTGCAAAGTGACATTAGAACCAATTTGAGTTCGTATTATTTTATCTTCATGAGAGTCAAAAATGTATTTTGTGCCATCATGCCGCATATTTATTATTACACTATAATTTAAATAAGTAAATACAATGTATATTAATTACATAGCAGTTGGAATTCCCATTGGATTGTTGGAAATTGGAAATATTTGACTTCTGCACTTTCACATTTAAATTTGACAGTTCGTTATTTTTTTCAATCTAGCAGTTCATTTTGCGCTAGATTGAAAAATTTCCCAGAAAAGGATATTTTACAAAATGTGCTAGAGCTCTAGCGCAAATGGTGAAATGTCAGTTTTTTTTTATATGGAGTTTGGCATGCCGCTAGTCATCTAGCGGTCAATGGAACGCGGCCATTAACATCATTGCTGTCACAACGAGCTGTCAATGGTGTGTCTGCATATATTGAGAAAGAATCACCAAAAATATAGGTTTAGTTATGTAAATGAGTGAAAAATTAATTATACTATACCGTCAACTTTGAGATTTAGAGACATTTCAAAATTCTTCGTGTGATTTTCGAAGAAGAAGATTTAATAGGAAAGATTACAAACTGTACGTGGTCAGATGTGGTACAGACGTGGAACTGGATCATCTACGATTGCTAAGAAACCAGCACTCCGGCCTGAAGCCTGAAGGGTCTTCGATTCGAATCCAGGATTGACAATGCATTGGAGAAATACCTCGCCGCCAAAGCAAATGCTTTGAAGCCCTACCGTCTTATTGAGTAACCTACATGCCTATATAAAACTTCCAAAAAATTAACAAACAACAATTTCTATCTCTACATATAATAAAATTGTTTATCTGTTTTTATGTGGCATTAACGCTAAAACTGCCCACGCAATTCGTATGGATTTCTCAATATGCGCATAGTGTTATTGTTGTAACCAAGGTAATTTAAAAATAGTTACCTATTTTGCAAATACTTTATTATTTTTTGTGACACATCTATGAGTGGTAACCTTCAATTTGGTAAAAATAAAAATCGAATTGGTTTACATTAAGTAGGGTTATTATGTACCACAAGCAATTGTGTCGACGATTAATAGTTAATTATACTATACCGTCATAATCACCCGCCCACCTATGTTTAGTGCCAGTAGTTTTGTTTACGTCAAGTAACAGATATCAAAATAAATGTTTTTTGTCAAGTGGACATTTTAATCGTAACCTAAACTACACTTTTCCCATCTCTTATTTGTATATTAATTTTTATAATTTACTAGCGGCCCGGCAAACGTTGTTTTGCCTGCTCTTTCATTTTCATTTCATTTTTATTTAACCGATGTGTCCAGACTGATTCTGTAATCCGTAGTCCGTGTGCTTCGACCGATATTTCCTCGGACGTGTGCCCACGAATTGCATTGTCTAGACAAATTTTTTCCCATGACTGTCGAAGAATAACGTTTGAAAAGTATTTTTTTGTTATGAGAGGTGTCACGCCCTTCTGTCCAGTCCCGCCAGGTTTTGTGAAATGCTTCAATCAGGTTATGTTCAGATATCGTGATTTAAATAACTTTGTTGTAGGGGTGGTGCCATGGCCCGTTTTCCAATCCCACCCACTTTAGCTCCCATGGGTGTCCAGAAATAGGATTTAAAATGTATATTTTTTTATACGGTAGTTACCACGTTCCTTTGTCCAATTTTGATCAAACTTTCACAGAAACACCTTCTTCTTTCTTCTTCTTCTTCTTCTTCTTTTTCTTCTTCTTCTTCTTCTTCTTCTTCTTCTATCTTCTTCTTCTTCTTCTATCTTCTTAGATAATAATGTTCTTTCGTAAGATGCGAAAAATGAGAAAAATCGATTTTCTGGAATTTTCTTTCTACGTAAACCTGAAATACAGCAATACAAACAAAACAAAAGAAAGAATCATGAAAATCGGCTCAGCGGTTATCGAGTTATAACGTCATCGAGTTTCACCCAATAGAATATGTTTTTTGTATGGGCGGTGCCACGCCCTTTTGTCCAATTTTGACCAATCTTACAGCAACACTCCTAAGCCTAGGTATTGGCTGTAAGTTTCAACTCAATCGATTCGGCGGTTTTCAAGATATTTTTTGTTTAAGAGGTGCCACGCACCTTTGTCCAATTTTGATCAATCTTCACTAGAATACTCCTGGGCCGATACCTAAGATTGTATTTAAATTTGAACTCAATCGATTCAGTGGTTTTCGAGATATAAGATTTTGAATGTTTGTTTTGTATGGGAGGTGCCACGCCCCTTTGTCCAATTTCTCACCTTTTAAACCTTCTCTGGACTTCCACAAATAATTCAAGACCAAAATTAGCCAAATCGGTCAAGCCGTTCTCGAGTTTTGATGAGACTAACAAATAGCAATTAATTTGTATTATATAGGTAGAAGAAGGGGGCTCGTCTTCTCGAAACCGGTACATTGAGGCGCGAAGAACTTGCAAATTGGCTGTTAAAGCAGCCAAAGAACAATCTTGGAAGGAGTTCGGCGAGAAATTGGACCATGATCACAGATCTGCAAGCAAGGTGTTCTGGCAGACCATCCGCCGTCTTAGAGGAAGGAAGTGGAACATCATTGAAGGAGTCAAATCCAAAGATGGTGCACTTCTTTCTAATGAGGAGGACATCTTGCGCAGATGGAGCGAGCACTTTTCTGAATTGCTCAATCCAATCCAGGGCATTGAGGATGACAGATCCATCGCCTTGAGTAGGGCTGAAAATAGTCCCACGGTAGAGGAAGTTACTTTGCGATCAAATCCGGCCAGAAATACTTAAGGCCTTAGGTGAAGAGGGAGTTAAATGGCTCTATCGTGTCATTAAAGTGGCCTGGGAATGCGGCGAAACTCCCATTGGCAGATTGGGGTGATTGTGCCCCTTTTCAAGAAAGGGGATAAAAGGAATTGCTCCAATTACAGGGGTATATCACTTTTAAGTCTCCCCGGTAAAGTCTTTGCCAAGGTGCTGAAAACGCGTTGCAGAGCTGTGGTCGAGGCACGATTAGGAGATGAGTAGTGCGGTTTTCGTCCCGGCAGAAGCACAACCGACCAGTTATTCACTCTCAGAATGGTGCTTGAGAAGGCTTGGGAGTATGCTACACCTGTTTACGCATGCTTCGTAGATTTGGAGAAAGCATGCGACCGAGTCCCTCGAGGTAAACTCTGGAGTGTATTGCAGGAGTATGGAATTGACGGTTCTCTCTTGAGAGCCATTCAATTTCTTTACACAAACTGTAAAAGCTGTGTCCGGATAAACGGCGTTAAATCAATACCTTTCACCGTGGGCGTTGGACTTCGCCAGGGGTGCGTTTTGTCTCCTCTCCTTTTCATTACTTATATGGACTGGATGTTACAGCGCAGTCTTGGCGAAGAATGTTTCGAATTGGGAGATCTGAGGATAAGTCATTTGCTCTTTGCTGATGACTTGGTCTGGGTCCTCTCAGACTGAACTTCAACGCGCACTCGATCGGTTCGTAGCCGTTTGTGTTGAAGCTGAGATGAGGATAAACGTGAACAAATCTGTAGTGATGGTTGCCTCCAAAACGCCTGTTTAATGCACTCTGGAATGTTAGTGGAGTCCCATTGAAACAGGTGGAGAAGATTAAGTATCTCGGGGTCTTATTCACGAGTGATGGAAGGAGCAATGCTGAGTTTTCCTGTAGAATTGGTCAGGCTGGGTCAATTTTGAGACTGCTTGGTCATTCTGTTATTAGGAGGACTGAACTTGGTGTCAAAGCTAAGTTGTCAGTCTTTAATTCGGTGTTTGTTCCAACTCTTACCTATGGACATGAGGTTTGGGTAATGACCGAAAGAATAAGATCGCGAATACAAGCTGCCGAAATGAGATTTCTCCGTTGTATTGCTGGTGTGACTCGTAGAGATCGCATTAGAAATACCAGAATACGTGAGGAACTCAATGTCGAGCAGCTACTTCTCCGGACGGAGCAGTCCATGCTTCGGTGGTTTGGTCATGTTAAACGCATGTCCCCGACCAGGATTCCATGACGTGCTATGGAATCCGTACCATCAGGCAGGCGTCCTCTAGGCAGACCTAGGATGAGATGGTTAGATCAAGTCCATAATCTCTCCTCTACCCGTATGGGGATTGCCCTTGATGATTTGGAGTCGATGGTGGAGGATCGAGAGCTTTGGAGGGTCCACATGAGCAACCTACACCCGCGACCCACTTAATGGACAAGCGGACCATTTGAAAAGGATGATGATGATATATAGAAGATATTGATTCCTAATTTGACGTTCGTAGCGATTTCATTACTGTGATCTTAAATCCCTGTTTTCTTTATTTCTGAATATTGGAAAGTGTTTAATTAGACTTTGTTACCTTCTGGTATTAAAAATCAGAAAGAAAAATGCCATTAGCCGTGATTGGAGCAGTGGCCCTTTAGCACCCGCAACAGCCAACGTCGGATTGCGGTAACACTTGGTGTGCCTCGAACCACAATAAGGGATGCCATCAGACGATATCGGGAGACTGGTTTCTACAATAGGAGGCCAGGTCAAAGCAGTCGTCGGCCGGTGCACTTCCGATCGAGGGGACCGCTTTGTTGTCAATACATAATGTGCTGAGGGATGCATCAGCTATTGAAGTTCGTACTCGTCTCTTGGAAGTGAGAGATGTTGCAGTTAGTGGTCGAACAGTAAGAAGAAGACTGGTAGAGAGAAATCTAAGACAAACTACTCCCACAAACAACGTAGAGCCAGACTTCAGTTTTCTCGAGAATATGTTGTTTGGAAGATGGATTAGTGGAAGAACGCACTGTTTTCAGACGAAATTAAAATATCCTTAAGAGGTCGGGGCCTGTAACACAAAACTACAAGTCTACAGGTCTACAGTTACTTGTAGGAATATATTAGTTTCACAAGTGTAGATTATTTCTGTAACACAAAAAAAAACTTTACAGTTGTACGAAATAAAAATTTCCCTCGACTTGTAGACTCTCTGTACAAGTGTTCATATAAGCAAGCGAACGCATTAAAATGAATAAAAATCTGTTGGAAAAAAATTGCCGTGCTTGTAAAAACCCATGAAAATAAAAAAAAAATGCTATTTAAGTATTATTTCATTTTCCGATGCATTTTCCGATGTAAAATGAAATAATGGAAGGGAGTATCTACCAAAACCTAAATATTGTTCAGCAAAATAAAGGGTGGGCGTACATGCGATACGTTTTTTGTTTTTTTGACAGAATTGTCGAAAAACTGCAGTTGTAAGAGCGATACAAAGTCTATTAGACAAAGTCTTTAACTACTTCGAAGTTATTGTGACGTTTTGAAAGTGTAGTCCATGTTGAGAGTCTTACTAATAGCATAATATGTACATATTTCGATTTGTCCTCATTAACAGTAAGAATAAAAATTGTACTTTAGTAAGAATGATAAGCTGACTTTAGCATAATTACATCCGCAGCAATAGGGATTCTAATTGCGCAACAATGAACATTTAACTCGCAAAGCCAAAAAGAAGTAAAGGGTGATTTATTTAAATGTCACACCAGATAATAAAATCTCCACCAGCAAAATTCATTTTATGTGTTTTATTTAAAATCGTTATAACTTTTAAAATTGTTTGCTGCATTTTCCGAAGACTTAAAAATTTTTCGAACGATGTTCCATTAAAATTGACAATATTTATTCAGTAAAATAATAAAAATCTTAATGAATGGAAAATTAATGTCCTTTCTTAAAAAAATTGTCTCTAAAATTTGTTACTTTTTAACACCATAGGTATTATTCAAGCAGCAATGCATTTCCCTAAACAGAGAACATAAATCTAGAAACATTGACGTTTGAAACTCTTTTTCCGGTTAAAAGAACGGATATAATCACGATGAAAAAATTTATTGAAATAATCCATTAAAAACATTTAATATTCATGCCTAATTAAAGCCTCTACAAGTCTTGAATCACATGTAAGATTTCATCTACTAGTCTACAAGTCTGATTTATTTTTTTTCTACACTTGTAGTTCTGAGTTACGGAAACAGGATAAACACGAAATTTCCCACTTGTATTATTTTTCCGCTACACTTGTAGAAGTGCCAGCCGACTAGTATTTTCGTGTTACAGAAATGTGATACACTTGTATAAAATCACTTGTACTACAGGTACTTGTAGTATTGTGTTACAGGCCCCCTGGTGTTCGTCAGCGTGTATACAGACGACCAAATTACGTTTTGGACCTTTTTGCATGGCACCGATGATTTGTCTTCGAGAAAAGGCGAACGATGACCGAAACAGTCAAACTCCTCGCAAATTTCTGTTAAACAATTTTTGTATGCATAGTTGGATAAACTTTTCAATTATTTTTTAATTTTTTATTTATGTACACCAAATATAGAAACAAAGAAACTTATTATTATAAACAGATCACAAAAAATTCAAATCGAATCGCTTTGATCATGGTCAGCAATTGGACGCGTTAAAACCACTTGCAGCGAACCTATGCCGCAGTAAACAAAAATAGTTCTCAACACAAAAGCAAAGAAAGTGCAAGCCCAAGGAATAAAAAAAAATACATACTAATTTCACACGTACCTGAGAAAGACCTGAAAATCATGGAAATCAAGACCGCTTGAGATTTAAAAAAAAAAAAACATCCATCTAAGCAATACACTCATTGCTGGTATTGTAAGAGGTACATATTTTGTATTTCCTTGTTTACCTGACCGAAGGCGAAAACCACAATGCGCGTTCGATTATTGGTAATAGCTAGATAATAGCCAGATTCATCCGAACCCCCCCCCCCCTCCGTTCCAAGGTGACGTGATGAACCGGCAAACGCACGCCACATAATAATCACAGTGCGCGCACATTCCGGGGCCACAATCTGGACCAACAATATGGGTACGGGGAATACCAGTGGAGCTAGAAATCTAAATCAAAAAAAAAAATATGATCCTATAATAGTAGAACGGTGTGTGAATTTCTTCCCAGATGGAGTGGATTGTCTACGTGCCCGCGATTGATGATGTTCTCCTTCTCCAGCGGACGAGAGAGATTCCCAAAAGTAAGTTGTAATGCAGAGAATCGATCAATAGATACATGCATGGCTGAGTGGAGTGGAGTATAGATGCTGAGGATTATGGTAAGGCGACTGGCGAGGCGACTGCGTATATTATAGTGCCCAGCACTGGATGTGGAATTATTGCGTCTGCTTATCTGGCTGGGATATGTGAACGCGTAATTATTTTGCAATTCCTCTATGCCAATTATGGAATGAACTAATTTCAGGAATTTGCAAGAGAAATACATAGATACATAAAAAACGTATTTTACTTAGCCCGATGGATATCGGGTATAAGAGATAAGACGAAACAGAAGAGTACAAGGAATATCAAAGAACATTATGGGTATGGCATATGAAGATGAATATTGATTTTAATTGTCAGCCAACACTTTGTGGCCTTGTGGTAGGACCACTAAATATATAAAAAATACTATATATAAACTTTCCGCCTAATTTGTGTAATGTTTTCTTTTTGGTCGTCAAAGCCTTATATTTTGGCTGTCTATCTGCTTGTTTGTTACATTTTCACGACTAATCCTCTATTCATTTGATTCAATAGTAATGAAATTTGGCACCTGAAGAAGGTCATAGGCGTCTTGCGAAATGTTGGCGTGATTGGAAACTGGGCATGTCATTTTCCCATAGAATACATAATCAAAACAGTAGAGCAGATGCTTTAAATACTCTTCTTTGATCTGTACCAGTCACCGTCCTTACAAGCGTACTGTCAGAGGCTACCAGCGAGCGGTTAGACTGCTTCGGTCACTCTTGGCTTTTGCCTTCCCCGAAGACAAACCGCGATGGTATTTTCGGTACCAATGAAGTAGGGTGATTTAATTCAATTAAGCCCTTCTGCTAAGCACCAGACACTGGTGCAGACTGCTAGGGTTACCCTCCGTCTTTTTCCAGAGGACAATCCCTTCATTGACTTTTGGTCAAGCATAAAAGTGGCCTAATTCAATCACCCATTTCTGTTACGCTACAGTCCTTAGTGGACTATCGAAAGCAATAAAAATAAAAATAAATAGGCGGCGCGACAGGCGGTAGACACCCTAGGCTAGCTTCTCGCAACCATTCGTTTTGTGTGAGTTTCTATTTTTGGAACGAATGGAAGGGACCTACAATTTTATGCCGAGTCCGAACGGCTGAATTAGAAGCTTTTTCAGGACAGTCATACTCTCGGATGTTTGTCAGACGTTCGCGAGAGGTGGCGCAGTAGAAAAAACCTTAAGATGGTAATTTGTGTTTTTCCGGGGATCGAACCTGGGATCCCCGGCACAGTAGTCCAGCACACTAACCACTGCGCTACTGCGCCCACATCGAAAGCAATATTCAGGGAAAAACTGCTGCGGTCACACTCCGTCCTTACCTGAAGGCAAACGCGCCAACAGGAGGTGCTAACTTCTTAAATATTTAAGCAATTAGGTTGACTGCTTCCAGTCACCATCAGGAGCTCTAAACGAGGTAAGATACAAGTAATTCGCAGGTAGCAATAGAGTTCTCGCCTGTAATGTCCGGGCCATTGTTTTTCTGACCGCTATCCGAAGTCTGCCGAAGATTTAATTTTTCTCGATAAAAGAATACTGCGGAGAATGACAAAATTAGTGGCAAGATTCTAGTGTTTTCCCTTTTCTTTTGGACATAATTTAACTGAAAATTTGATACATTTCTGTAGGAAATTCGCTCACATTGTAGAATGAAATACCAAACTAGCAACAAAGACCTTTAAAAGTTAAAATGTTTTCAGTTATAATTTCCTGTTTTACCTTTTCTTTCATTCATTCATCTTCAATGGCCCGCTTATCCATTAAGTGGGTCGCTTGTGTAGGTTGCTTAAGTGTACCCCCATAACTCTAAATTCTTCGCCACCGACTCTAAGTTATCAAAGGCAAACCCCAAAACACCGAATAGACCGCTCTGTCCGGAGAAGTAGCTGCTCATTTGGTTTCCGCGATTTTGGTTTCCGCGATTTTATTCTTTCGGTAATTACCCAAATCTCAAGGCCATAGATAAGACTTGAAACAAGCACATAATTAAAGACTGACAACTTAGCTACGACACTAAGTTCAGGGCAGAATTACCAAGTTGTCTCAAATTTACCCAACCTGTTACATGACTACAGGAAAAATCAGCATTGCTCCTTCCATTACTCGTGAATAAGACCCGGGGATACTTAAACTTCTCCACCTATTTCAATAGGCCCCCACTAAAATGCGGGATGCATTGAACTTGAATTTGCGTTCTGGAGACGAGCTGTTTCAACTTAACATTCATAGTAGCCTGTTATCTTTTTTATTCTCTACCATGTAGCCTTAACCGATTATCTAATTGCTATAATTTTATCAACATAGGTCAAATAAGTTCAGAAGACTCTGTTGCTAGACTAGATTCCTATACAGAAGAGAAAAAGGATACGAATACGTGCATTTGCACCCACAATCAACTGTTTTCCAAATTCCGAATGCCCCTGGCCCTGGGGCAAAAATGTTCGACAGCTCTTTGCGTTTTCTCCAAGTCTACTAGAAAGCTCGAATTTTTTTTACTGAACAGATCCTATCCATGCTAGTACCCAAGCCAAGTTCTCTAGTAAACGCACACACCCTTTCTACAGGAACAGCCTGAACTCAGCCTGTTTTCAATCCCCCTCTAACATCGGAATCAATTGTGCAAAAAAATGCAAACTTGAAATATTTACTAAGCTCATTTAAAAGGTGGTTCTCAAGATACAGGGCCTCAAAAATCACGAAAACCTTAACTGATGCCAATCTTAGTTTAAAAAGGTTCAATGTTAAAAAAAAATTGGTACCTAGGTTTACTTGGCAAGTTTTTCAACAATTTTTTTAACATTGAACCTTCTTCAACTAAGAACTTGGCGAACATTTACGTGAATTCTTGGTCGTCTCGAATATTTTTAATTTTGCATTGCAATTGCAATGCCAAAATCCACCAGCCTCTAGGGATATGCCCCTACAAATCCACGTCTTCAGCACCCGCTTGTCACTCGAAAATGAATCTTGTTCGAGACCAGTGGCAACAAACTGGCTCCACGCCTTCTGAAAAATGCCGAGTCGTCGGCTTTAATGTTTGATGCGCGCGTCTTAATGCGTTCTATGCGCCACTTCACTGCCAGGCCACTGCCACATAACTTCGATCTCGGTGCGCGCCTTGTATTATGAAATAACGCGTTCAGCTCTCCTAAAATAAAACTAATTTTAACTTGCAACGAACGAGGCAGTTTCATGCGATCCAGAAGTGCATTTTCAATATAGGAGTACAGAAAAGCGCTGTCAGTGGTAGAAGGATGCCGTGGGTCTTAATGTTTCATTAAAGAAAATTTCGATTTTGTACCTACGTGAAATAATGATTTTAAATTTCGCTGCTAAATAAGGCTCGTTGAAAAATATACCCTGAAAAAATTACGCACGTTTCGTTCCTTGTTAAAACAAATCCCTCTTTAAGTAAATCTTAATTGTCCTCTCCTCATTTTCTTTGTTCAATCCCATAATGTCAACGTCAATGGATGAAGTAACCTACGGTCCTTACACAAACCAGATTTCCAAGAGAATCTAGCTACTGTCCTATTTGAAATGAAAACATACTCCCCTGTCAGTTGCCCAATCTCAAAATTTATTATTTAAATACGCAATGTAATATTACAAATCCTTTTATGCGTCCCTCATTTCCGTTAAATAATTGAACACAAATCCGTCCGTCATCGTCTCTCTTTACATCGAAACATATTTGCTGCTTTGTCGTCTTTATCTTCGTTCTTGTCATCATTTCCCTTATACAAGGGCAATTATGAGTATAGTTGAACATTATTCATACGCATATCCTTTTCAGCATCAAGCCACCCATACACACAAACACAAACATCAAAGCGAGCGAATGTTTTCGACATCTTTTCTCATTTTGCGAAAAGTAAATACGTAAGTAAATACATAAGTACCCCTATTCAGTAGATGAAAAAACCGACTAAAAGTCGCATACGAAATTAGAAAAAAAAAAACGAAGATAAGAAGAAACTCCTCGAACATCCTACAAGAATGTCCCCGCCGGGCATTGTTTTATTACAAAAGCCATGGAATGTAAGAAACCATAGCACTCCGCCGCCCCGCATCATGTCTGCAATGACATTCTGGAGTAAGGCAGATGTACCTACCTCCAGCTAGACCTATACTCCATATCATAATATTGGCTTACACCACCATAAGAGCATACTTACAACAAGTCCTTTGAACATTGTTCGTCTTTTTCGTCTTTTACGTCTTTTGGTTTTTTTTCCTCAACATAACCTCCCTTAAAGCCCTTATTTACACAGACAAAGCAATAAAAGGACAAGTGCCTAAAAAATTTTACAGAAAGGCAGAATAAGAACCGAAAAAATCAACCAAATATACATTTAGTATATCTAGGGGGTCTCTGATTTGTTGGTCTTCTTCAAAAAGGACTTACATCAGATAGCGCGGTAACATAGAGCTGATTTCTAAAGTTTAGTGTTGTTGTATTATTTACGCGTCGCGGTTTTTCGGGCATCATATAGTATACGTATACCAGCAGCCAGGGTAATCAAGTAGATTCCATCTGTAATACTCATCAAGGGATTTTACGACTGTTTGTTCATTAAAAGCGAAGAAAAGTAGATTTTCAGGACATAAGCTTGTTGATTACGATAATGCAAGGAAATGCGAGCGCGCATATTGGAGTCGGAACTAGAGCAGGAAGTGGAAATTCATGTAAAAGCAATATCGCCTCATGGGGATAGTAACAATGGTGTACTTGAACTACGAGTCTCTACACATTTGCATACCTAGTTAATTTTATTTAAGATAGCTTCATGGCTCATATAATCTACAAGTCGTTTACTTATTTTTTTATTTCATCCGAAGATAGGTCCGAATGAGGTCGAGTTCATTATCTTGTTAGCAAAAAACCGATCACAATAGCTAGTCAGGAGATTTTTCTAAAGGGCAGTGGGAAGATGAAATCAAAACCTATGAATGCATCTCTTCAGGTACCTTTTTATTACGCCCCCATGTGCGGTCCCCCAAGGTCGTTTGTTCAAGTACATTTTACTTTTACATCCATACTTCTGAGGCATAAAGAAGGACTTCGACGATGAGGACCTTGTATAGAAGCTCATTAGTGTGCCTTGACCAGTTATTAGATACTATTCAAAAAAATACCGATACAGATACAGAAATACAGTTGTCCAGACCAAGGGCCCTGGCATCCGCGATGGCTTCCACATCTTGGTACAGCTCATAGAGTTCGCGGTTGTATCTTCTCCTCCATTCGCCCTCCTCGCACACAGGACCAAAAATCCGCTGAAGTATTTTTCTTTCAAAGGAGCCCAGTATCAGCTCTCCTTTCTTGCTTATCGTCCAGCACTCGGCGCCATAAAGCAGAACTATTGCAGGATAAGGATTTTGTAGAGCACACATTTCGTCCTTCGAGTTAGGAGTTTTGAACCCAGTTGTTTTGCCAAACCGAAGTAACAATGGTAATTCTTCGCCGGATCTCCACTACGGTGTCATTCGTGGAGTTCATGTTTACTCCGAGGTAGGTGAACTCCTTAACTACCTCGAAGTTGTTGCTATCAATAGTGACGTGCTTTCGGCTACCTCCTTGATGATGTCGCGATGCTGCCACCACTGATTGTTGGTTTGTGGTAGGTGAGTGCACAGAGGAGATTTTCATAGTCAGGCGCTCCCTGTAGGCTCTGGCTACTCCAGGTATGCTAAGGCGTCCAACGTCGAATTTCTTCTTCTGGGCGGTTCGCAGCTTCTTCTCGTTGGACAGTCGAGCTCTGATTTTAACCGCGACAAGAAAATGGTCAGAGTCGAGTCGACGTTTGCCCCTCGGAATGTGTGCACGTCGAGGATGTTGGATGAGCGCCAGTTTGCTGTGTGGATCCTTAGCCTTGGAAATCTAGTGCTACTTATCACCGTATTACGAGCTGCTGCAAAATCGATTAGTAGCCATTGTCTGTTGTCGTTTCGTGGATATATGTTTTCCTTCCGACTTTAGCATTGAAAACCCCGAGTACAACTCTTACATCATACTCCGAACAGGCTCCGTAGGCTCCATCCAGGAGGCCATAAAACTCCTCCTTGATGGGATCTTCAGCCTCGTCGGTAGGGGCGTGTGTACATGTTAGGCTTATGATTTGGAAAGTTGCTTTGATGCGGATCACAGAAAGGCGATCAATTATCGATCTGTTAGCGAATCCTTCCTAGATGGCTTAGTTAATATAGCTAGTACTATATCTTATGCTTCACGGGCATTTTTAGTAGTCCCAGTTCGCTGGTACAGAGCAAAGCAGTTTCTGTAGATCCGCCCGCTGATATTCGCGAGTTTTGATAGTTCGTTCATATGAAGCCTTTCTTTGGTCGCAGCAGTTCGCGAATTTCAGCCAATCAGGTTCTACCACCAATTTCTAATTTGGGGTCAAGTTCGAACGAATGTTTTATCATGTAAATAGTGTTTTAAATAGTTGCACACTGCTTTTTTCATCGCTTTGAGAAGGAACGATGTTAGGCTGATCGGTCTATAGAACTTCCGTAAACTTGGGTCATTCTACCCCATTTTCGTAGTGGAGACTGGTTTGGTATATATAGCCCAGCGCCAGACTGTTTTTTTTTTTTAGTATTCTTGCCAGATGTAGAATTATTTACTCTTCCCTTATTGTAATAGCCTTTTTGTAATCCCATCAATCAATTTTCCATTCTAATCGCCGGCTGAAAATGATTTCTGCCGTTTTTTTTCTAGTCCTCTATCCGAAATTTTGATATATTGTTCCTGCTCTATTACCCGTGTTCGGATGACTACCAGGAAAATGAGTTTCAAAAGAAGTCTTGCCTTCTTTTTTTTTCTCTATGAAGCTGCCATCCATAGTTTTCGTAGAGCTTAGGAAAGTGTATATTCCTTCCATTTTTGCTAGTGCCTTTTGCATTGTGGTCACAGCAAGCAGCTACAAGACAGGAAGCCCTGCCTATTAAAGAAAGTCGGTGATAACATTCATATCAATCGAAACACTTTAAAATTTAAGATCTTAACGAATTTACAAAAAAAAATTAATTCTCAGTAACAAATGACATGACACAATCAAGCTAAGAGCTAACTGACAAGTAGGGAAAGTCCTCATATTTCTATGACACCATATCTTAACTCCACCTTACTTAAAGCAGACAAATTAAAAGAAGAAAAAAAAACGTCACAGGAAAATTACCGCAAGCCTATTGACGCGAAACGATGTGCCGATGACGTTGACAAATATGGCCATAAGCGAAGTAGAAGTGAAAAAATTGAAATTAAACGTGACGTAAATAATGCGATAGACAAGACGCTATACGCGTTTACAATCACACGCGCGCACAAATCACGGTAACTGACATCTAACTGGATATGCTGCATTTCTCACATACGGCTTTGGGGAATTGACGCCTCGTCAAGTCGCACGATGAAAGCAAGTGTCTCGACCACAAAGTTGGAATGGAATGATCCGAACAGCATTGCCCAGAGTCCAGATGAATGTCTTTGACTCGATTTGATCACTATACCATGTTTGCTGCACACATCAGACAGGTTGTTGCATATATGCAGTCATTCAAATGCAGTGCAGTGAGCAATAGCATCTTTGATGTTTCCATCAACGAAAATGTTTACTATCATGTGTGTGCAATGGAATCAATGTTTTGCGAACAGTGTTACCACTTGTGAATGGTGGAGGTAGTTGTAATTGTAGTAATTCAAAATTCTCATACTAATATTTTTAATTATAGACATTGGAGTAAACAATTTCATTGGCATTACTGAATCGAATCCTAACTATTTTCATTTTTATTAGCATTGAAGAAATTGGAAGGAAGAAATGATTAACCCAAAAATATTACGAAGTAAAGTATACTTACTTGTAAAAACTTCCACGAAGATCAGCAATAAGAAAAATTGGAGGGATGAATCCACGGTATACGGACTGAGACTGGACCATGCAAAAAAATGGCACACAGGACACAGAATGTGCGGGAATGTTTGGTCCAGAAAATAAACTACAAATCCATGGACATTTGTACCAGTACATTTTTAGCTATATATAGGTGTGCTCTGATAAATCCCGAGAAAAATTAAAGAACTTTCAGATGTCATTTAACTCCTAATTCTTTGAGTATAAACATGTAAGCTTATGTACTAATGCCTACAACACACGATTAACACATTAGGCAAAAAACAACAAACCCTGAATCCCCAGCCACTAGGCGGCAGTGGATTCTATGTCACAGTAGAACCCTACTGTGGGTTATCCTAATAATTTAGACTAAAAAACTTAGGAAACTACAACTAACTACATACAACTTAACAACTACGCAAATAAAAACACGATTACAATATAAAAAAAAATTGTATCTAAATATTAATTTAGTATTGAATAATTGGATCTTTAAAGTTAAATACCATCTCTAGTGATCCCTGTGTAACCAAACATATTAATACAAAAATCTCTTAAAGTGGTAACACTGTTAGTTGATCGTTTTTTAATCCTCATCATCTTGACAGCTATATGGTGACTATTACAACTAAGGAAAGTGTGACTTGCTTCAGGTGAAATTAGCGTACAACTTTCGATCTTAAAATGCATTTAAAATGGTTTTCTGTTTTTTTTTTTTTTGCTATGATAGTTAACATGATAGTTAGTGAAAAGCCGCATAGATATGGCTCAGAAGATAGTGAGCTGAACTCATAAGGGAAAAATATCAGGTTCAACCCCCAGATAAACATAAAAACTACACGTGTAATATATTGTTGTAATATAGCTATTGTTCTTCGAATTCGAATTCGGCATAAAAATGGTAGTTCTTTTTTCATTCGCACCAAAAATTTTAAGTCACGAAAACGAAAGGTTCTGAATAGTTATGTTAGCTCGTATTAGGGTCATACTTGCAGATCTCTTTCCATTGTGTTTCAATTTTTAATTAAGATGTTAATATTGTTCTAGGCAATAACGACCATACCTGAAAAGAGAGAAAAGATGGATACACCATTAGTAAGCATTTTTTAAAGATATTATTTTGATTTATTTAAGTTATAATATAATTATATTTACAATTGTACACCTAAATTAATTACAATATAAAACTTTTATTTAATTGAGTTGAATTGATATTTGAGTGAACAGTGAAACAAAGAATGTAGAATAATCCACCCCGTTAGTTAGTTAGTTTAAAGTGGCTCTCGGTGAGAGAAATACTTAGGCCGTTAGTCGCCCCATTGTGCATACCACTGGGGTTTGAGGAGTTATTCCTTTTCTGGCTACTAATGTAAACCTTTTGCTGGGGGATATACAGCTAAGAATGTTACCAGCGCTGGTATTACCTAGATAACTGGACCATTAAGAAAATAGTTTCCTAAGTGGGCATTTCTTAAATTGGTCAGGGCAGGGCAATGGGCAATGGGCAACTGCAAAGAAAGTGACGGACTCATCCTTCTCTGCAGCTTCTGCAGAAATCATTGTATGGCAGACCGAGCCTTTGTGCGTGTCTACCTAATATGCAGCGCCCGCAGATGACATTAAAGCCTTTCGAGATGCTGGATCTTTTAAGTCGGATCTTGTATCTCTTTGTATCCAGAGCTGGCCAGGTAAGCCTAGCAGTATCGCAGTAACCTAGATGTTTCCATCTGAAACTTGCTCTGCTTGTTGCATCCGCTTGAATTGAATTATTTGTTTAGAGTAGGAAAGTGGTGCATACACGTTGTGCAGACTTATACTATCTACGCCAGGGGAGCCTAGCCTTGCTAGTTCGTCTGCTGTACAATTCCCTGGCATGACACAGAGACCAGAAACCCAACAGAGGGTGGAGTTGTACTGTCAAGCTATCTCGTTAAGAGATACGCAGCAATCTTCTACCGCCTTAGGTTTTATTTCGCTTGATATTGGCTACCAAAGTATATTATGACATCCCTTTGTTTGTGATACCGAATTAATCGACATCCACGCTGTAGCTTGACGAATAGCTGTTATTTAGGCTTGGAAGACACTGCGCAGTGCTTCGGAAGATAGAAGGAGAATCCCAGATTCTGTTCTTTTGAAAAGACCCCTGTGCGAACTCCCTCCAGTGTCTTGGAACAGTCTGTGAATATATATTGACAGTGATTTGTCGTGTAGGACATTTTGTGAATCCCTTTGGTTCCTGTCCGGTATTTCATGGGTGAAGCCTTTTTCGTAGGCAGGTAATCGGTAATAATTGACAAGGGGATCGCCTGTAGGAGAATGTTTGCGTGTCCAGTCGGTTTCCCTTCCCTTAATCTGATTGTCACGTTTGTGGCCTATTCTTTACTGACAATGTCTAGTGGAGTAAGTTAGGCATGGTTTGTAGAGCGGCGGCTGGAGATGTCCTCAATGCGACCGTGATGCACAAGCATATGGTAAGCGCTGAGTTCTCTCTAAGACCTTTAGATTGGAACTTTTGTTCAAGACCGGCCACCACACAACGATAAACCAATCGGTCTTATAACCGCAGTATAAAGCCAATGCATTATATTGAGTTGAAGGCCCCATATATACTCTAGAGCCACTATGGATTTCCTGCAATATTTTCTCTCCATAAAAGCAGCCTCAGCCCCAAATATTTAGCGCTGCTAACGAACTTGAGTGGAGTGCCACTGAGCTATGGTAGAGTGCCAAAGAGGAGCTTAATCTTCCTGGTGAATTAGACTAACTCTGTTTTCTACGGTAAGACCACAAATATCGGTCCAGGAGACTAGTTCACGCAGAGCGAGTTGCAGGATGTCGAAAAGTGTTTGAGGATACTTTCCCGAAGCGAGTATAAGGTGACGTCGGTCGGCGTCGTCCGCGTAGGCCACAACTTTGCACCCGGATTTCTCCATCGAGATCAGAAGTTCGATAAGAACTATATTCCATAACAATAGCACTTGCGGGGTGAATCGGTGCACGAGTTTTTCGACAGCGCTGCTGCCAAATGTAGCCCTCACCAACCTCTTTGTAGGAATGTGGGTGATTGTTAAGCTTGCCTTTAAGGAAATTCGAATTTTTGCAATTTAGTGTTACCTACCTACTTTGAAGTAAGACTCTTAAAAAATTGGTTTGACACAGATCAGAAGAACTTGGTCATTATTCAAAATACTTTTTTTTGTATATTTGCTATAAACTCAGACACTCCTATGGGCATCCATCGGCGGTCTTTACAGAGAATTTTGGAGAAAAACTGTAAGATGTTCCCTTACAAAGTGCTGTTAGTGTTGGCCGTCAAGCGCCTAATCTATCTCGTTTTGGCGATTTGCACTGACCGGCAAGACCGCCTGATTTAACCGTTCCAGACTTCTTTTGTGGGGTTTTTTGAAGTCACGAGTCTACGATATATCAACAAGCCTCAGTATATTAAAGCCCTTATAGAGAATATCCGTCAATAATGCGAGGACCTACCACCGGAAATTCTGGCAAAAGTGATTGTCATTAATTCTTTCATTTTAATGGAAAAAATGCAAGCTCCAAAAGCAGTACAAAAGTTTTTCATTTATAAAGAAAATTACCGCCAATGAACATCGGATGACAGCTTTTGGGCCACCTTTGTATGTAAAGGCGGATGTCCAGCTAATCCTTTAACAATTCGTGTGTTTAAACATTTTCACCTCCCGTGCGTTAATGTTGCGACTTTTAAACACAATTTAGTCGCTTTCAAAGATGCCATCACGATGGTTTAAGCCCAATTAGTTGAACATTCTGAATATCAGTTGACTGTGCTCCTCCCTTACAATTACTCTATAGAATTTTCCCATCGATATCTTCTTCCATAATGCGGTTGCTATCAGGTTATCACTAGCCGCTCCAACTGTATTTCAACTTCAAGTTGACTTTAATAGTCCGCGCTGATTCACCACTTGGCTAAGCGCACGTCCACTTAACGTAATACTCATAAATTTGCTCTCAACATCGTCTTCCATTTGTGAAAACCGAAAAAAAACCGCAATCGAATGTCCCTTGATGCAACCACGATGACAATAATGTCACAGTTTCGACAACTTTAGTCAAATCAATTTCCATCCAAAGATACCATCACCATGAGACAGACACCTTCCATGTCCTTCTTGGGCACACAATCCCACTACAAAGTTGCGCGCGTCCACAGGTCAAAACAGAGCAAAGCAAAAAAAAAAAAAAACTCTCCTCGTGTCCAACGAAATATAAATTGATTCGGTGTAGGGTTACATATCGGCGAGCAACTTTGTTGCCACAATTGCCCTCTGATTGAGAGGAAAGACATCTTTAACCTGTATCCGATCCCAGTATCCCTGTATCTGTGTATCTTGTTTCCTTGTTTTGGTTGCTCTTTTCGTCGGGAGGCTTCTCGCGTGCGGAGATGAGCGGCTGGTGCGCAGTGGTGGTGGCGGCATCAGACAGATAGACAGACAGAAGCGCAAACATTGCACACAAGGCTGATGGGAGATAGCATCAATCTTCTCGAACCCACCAGGATTGATTCGATTGCAGGTGACAATTCCCGCTGAGATTTTCGCTTTTAAATGATCCGATAGCGCTGACTGCCGACTTCCTCATTCGCGAGGATAATTAAAGTCATCAACCTTCAGAATTTATTGGCCAACTGTTTAAAATCAATATTCACTTAGAGACACCTAGACGACACACCGAAGGCTATAACATGACACACACAGTGGCAGTGCGGTGCGGTGGCATCTTGAGTGCGGGAAGCTCCAGTAGAAGTAGGTACATATTCATGTGTCACACGGATGACTATGGCTGCTACTCCAGCCGTATGCAGAGGAGCAGGCTGCATTGAGTAGAGTCACCTTCCTCCTCTTCTTCTTTTTCGTTTGCTTGCCGGTATTTTAATTAGATGTAATTTTTGTGAATCCCCCTCCCGAAAAGACGCGACCATATACAGCAGGAGCAGAGGCATTAAGGGCACACACATGCAGTAATTACAACCTGCCCGATGTCGGTGTCGATGTTCGACAGGGATTCTCTTGAGAAGAAGAATTTTTATAACTTGAGACATAAATTCGCTTGGAATTACACGAACACGGTTCGTTTTCCGTTTTCCTGGCGATTAGAAAGAAAGTTAACAGGCTTCAAGTGGAGAATATTGACGATTTAAATATGCGAGGGGTGTACGAGTACTCGAATATCCGAATACATGTAGCTGGTGTATCTACAACACAGTGCACGGGGGTGTCCTGCGGGTGAAAAGTGCAGGAAGAGGTTTGTGTGAGACATTCCGCTGCGGAAACCTTAAGTAATTAAGAAATTTTCTTTTATAATTGGCACAACCGTTATTGGAATTGCTTCAGTGGGGGTGTGAGAAGTAAAGCCGCTCTTGGAATGTCAGGAATATACCTACATAATTGAGGAATTTTTGGAGTAAGAGCTTAGCAAATGAGGAGACATCGGGCGCCAAAAATTCCAACTTTATAAATTCCGAGAGCTTGGGTGTCATTTTTGCTTGTATCTCTCAAGTTTTTACTCTGCCGCCAAAAAATATTTGGAAAGTTTCTAAACAGTTTCTAGCATTAGGCTCAATTCTGTGGCGTATAAATAGGGTGAGCATATGCACTTACTAAAGTCTTACGTCATTTAAAGTGTTCTATTCTATTCGGCCATCTACATCGGGTAGTTCATTTTGAATGGCTCGCACATCATTGACGAATACACGGAGAGGAGAAATGTCGAATTTGAACCAACTATCACATCCCGGTCATACCCAGACCCAAAGGACGACTGGCTGATGGCAGGGATTCTTTAGCACGTCTTGGAATTACAATTGAAGACGGGCATCAACGGGTCTTGCCGCAGAAAGTCTATTGGGGTTACTGTGGCCTTACCATTTACACCCAGTTTCTCTGCCGATCTTGCGGTTGCGAACTGCCGTCATTTGTGAACCCCTCAGTAGCCTAAGCTAAACCCTGCGTCGTAAGATGTTGTGATTTGAGACCTTTTTTACTGATGTTCTATGCGTTTTGTCCGGAATTATATAATACATTTAAGTCATCTAAGTCAATTATCATTAACAAAACGCTTTTAATATTTTTAGACCCCAATGCTTCACTTTATTTTAGGTCTTTAGGAACAAACACTTCCGCTGATGCTTTAAGATCACATTTATATCAACTTACCGAGGGTAACTGGAAAGTTTCAATTCAGATGTAGACGCTTATATGTACTATGTTCGTCAAATCAGAGGAAATTCAAAACGGCCAGCGCAAGGTATTTCAGACTCAGAACTAAGAGAGCTAAAAAACAAGTTGACATCTCTACGACTGAAAAAATTAAATTTGGAATTCGGAATCAGAATGGTTTGTGACACTTCAGCATCACAGATTCACCCTTATATTTCAGCATTCCTTCGACGTAAGGGGTTCACTAACCTGCGCATCCTGGAACAAGATTTATCTTGAAACAGCTTTTCCATAAATACATACGTCCTTCAATAAAGAAAATTATCACAGAATGGGTTCGTTCCTGATGCTATATACATATGCAATATATATTAATTGCCGACGCTATTTCTTGTGGTACATATTTACCCTACTTAATGTTAACCAATTCTTCTACTTTTTTGCCAAATTGAAGCTTATAATTCCTAGATGTGTCGAAAAGAATTGTAATTTCAAAAAATTATTTGTAAAATAGGTAAAATAATATTTTTATGTTTAAGGAATCGGAATGTTATTTGTCAGTTATCCTTTATCCATGATGATGCGTTGCGTTTAAGTGTATGTAGTCGAATTTCGACTATGGGACGCTTCCAGTATAATGTTTTATTTAAGACATATATCCAAATCAGACCACCATATCGAGTCCCTTTTCGTCTAGCACTAGCCATCTTACCCAGAGACTGAATTTCTCCAGAGTTCTTCTCTAGTTACGTTTAGTGACTTATATAGTGGCGATGTTTGCATCTGTTTATGTGAGCTCTCTTTCATCCACTGGATCTCACCCTATAGTGGTGACCAAAGTTCTTCATTCTTCTGCCAGCTAGTGGCGGACATTGACACAGCATATATTCCGCTGTATCAGCTTCTTTCAGACATAAATCTTCAGACCAGAGCCCAAAGGCTGTACATACTGTCTGACAATGATTTATTACGCATGTTTTTTTGAAACCTCGCCAGCCAGCCGTTCATTTGGACAGTTGCCAGCAAGATGAATCCAGCCGAATGACTTGGTAGAAATATATGATAAATTCTGACATTTTTCTCTGGATGTTGTGTGCATGAGATAAGAACGCCATATGATTTAAGCAAATTGTACGGAAATTCTAAGCCACTTGTTGCTTTCAGCGCCACCTGTTCATTGTGAATTGAATTTACCCAACTGCCAGACAGCCGCTCTCCGACTGGGGAGGAAATCAAGTGTTGTTGCCAGCCGGTTGTTGTTTTAATTAGCATGTGAAATGTGCCTCAACTGGCAACTACTGGAAACCACTGGCTGGTGAGGTTTCATAGAAACGCACCTATTGTCTGATATTTTTAAGGATATGACAGCTGATACTGATGCAACACGTTTTTATTCCTCATTGATATAGCTAGACGAAGGAACTCAATGTGCTGGCCCACACATGCCTTCTCATGAAAGTCATGTGGGGCGAGATCGGTAGATTTTGTTTAGGTTAGTTGAGAAAAGAAGGGAAGATTACACCGAAAATCCTTTTTTCTATTCACTTAAAATCGAACTATCTCGCCCGACATGACTTTCATGGGAAGGCATGTATGGCCCAGCATAATTCGGATAAGCGCTATTCAAAGCAGTTATTGTAGGTCCCTTTCATTCATCCCAAAAATAAAATACTCACACAAACGAATGCTTGTCCAAGGTCCAAGACTCCTCCCCAACCTATATCTCTACTGCAATTCATTCGTGACCCTGGATTACTATGGGACAGGGAGCTTAATTTCCGTTTGCATGTTGATGAGATAATTACCAAAGCAACTCATCACTTAAAAGATGGCCCAAAAAATTCTGGGACTCCTATATGATGTGACACATCACTTTTGTTCGCTCGCTCCTCGAGTAGGTACGCTAGTCAAGCGTGGTGTCCCTTTCAACAAGTTCATGTTTCCATCATCGAGAGCATCCAACGTCGTTTTCTTTCTTGGAGTGATCGCCTTATCTTAACTCCTTAACTCCTTAAACTTATTAACCTATAAATACCCTTGAGGAACGCAGGGACGCCCCAAACATTCTTTTCGTTCACCGACTGCTCGCAGGCTCCGTTGTTTGAACGTCTCTTTAAAACTCTATCTGCTTTTACATAACTAACGTTGCATGCGGCTCTTCCATCCCACCGCACCTCTAACGTAAGCAAACTTAGCTTCAAATCCTAGTTATAAGTTCCAGAATTTATTTATAGCTTTAATTCATTGTTATAGCTTGTACCTATTAAGTCTAATAAATAGGGTTTTCGCCTCCACCAAAATATTAAGCCTCGGTGGAGCATAATATGATTCGAACTTCACTATACCACTGGGTCTTTAACGGAATGATTGAGTGTTGGAATCGCCATCTAAAAACAGGCTTGATGTATAAGTATATTCCCTAAGTACAACCCACGGAACTTCGTCCTAGAGCCATGCTTGGATATAGAACGTATTTTAAAGAAGACTTGAAAGCATCTGCGCCTGAATTGTTATATGTCTTAAGTCTTTATCTGCCCGTAGAGTTTTTTACAGATGTCGACACTCCAAGTGACTCAAAAAAATTCCTTTCAAAAATTCGAAAATATAATCGATTAATACCTACGTTCAGCTCCTGCGTCATAAGAGCTTTTTCGTGCACAAAGATCTTCATTCACGCAAACCGTATCAGATCATATAAAAATTACTATTGCCCCTTCCAAATCATCGAAAGAACAAGTGACCGAGTTTTTTGCAACCAGCAACAACGGATCAGCTCGTTTATCCTGAGCTGCTTGCTACTGCTTTGCTACTTAAGGAACCAGACCCAGACATTAAGCAGCCAGATCTGGGAACATATACCTAGCAACAAGAAGAATGTCAATTTCGAAGACTGCAGCCGAAGCTATTGACATTAGTGACAAAGCGCGGTACTAATAATCATATTTATTATTTAGTGTCCAGGCTAACTTTTACGAAGTCACAATGTTGAAAATTCCCAATATCTACTGTGACCGTCAAAATATCTAAGTTGAAGGTTAAAAATGACTATTGATAAGGCCCAAAGTCACTAGGAGAGAATAGCTGTGTCAACCTATTACAAATAATTCACTACGAGAAATGTTAACCTCAAAGTCAATGCTGCTCACACCACATGCCTCTTTCCTCATTAAGTAAAGTAGGTATATAACTTCTCTTTCACTTCGATATGGGAACAACATACCTACTTAAAAATTAATTAGAGGAAAGAAACCCATCCTGCGATTGTTTTTGTTTTTGGAAAATTTAGTTGTCTGTCTTCTGGCGTGGCGTCGCGTCCGTGACATCAGTTGACACTTACAATTCAATTACAAGGACCATCGCCTGCCTTCAATTGCGCATCAATGCGAAAAACAAGCAGAAATGAACTTCACATTCAACTCACGTAGTCTCCTTCATAACCCACTTAAGCGAACGATGTCACATCACATCCTCTCTATGACAGAAATCTTCTGAATTTTTACGACCCAAAGAAAAAATGCTTGCGAAACGAGTGGCAATAAGAACACTGAGTCAGTGACCCACCTCCGCCACACCGTGCGGTCTTCCTGTCTTCCTGTTGCCAGAATTCCAGATAAAATCTCACTAATAGATGTTTAATGGTGCGTGCCATCGATGTTGTTCGTCTCTTGGTCGGACGACACACCGGACATGCTGTTACACGACCGAGATTCATGTCCATCCTAGGCAAGCGTCGCGTCGTTGTCGTCGCGCCAGTCACATTTGTCTTCGTGGAAAACTGGAAAACTTAAAATATCTCTCTAGCATTGTGACAAGCGATTTAATTGGAAGAAGGAAACTATTTCCCTGTCCTTCTGTTCATCGGGCACATCTCAATTTGGTACACAATCGGTGATTGAATTATTGGTGGAGGGGGTTGGAGTATATGGTGTCTGTTTTCATGGGAAACACCGCGCACGTAATTGCTCTAGGAGGCAGAAGAGTAAACGTTAGCACGAAGGAATTCCCTTTGGATTTCGTGGAGAAAATCATGCACTGCATCCATGAGCCATGACAATTATAAACCAGGTGATGGGGATGATGTGGTGCCATATGGTTGCCTTGGCATTTCCAGATTTCCGATGCGATATAGCGTGCAAGGATATCGTGTTGCAGTCTAAACAAAAAGACAAGGGTCTTCCCTCTCTCTTGATGGTGCGGTATGGTGGTAACTGGTAACTATAGGGAACCTGCGTCTGCGTCATTAATGTATATGAATTATCATGTCTCGTTGGTGCTCATATCATGATCATCAAACAAATCATCGTATAGGGCGCGTCAAACACACGTATACAGTCGCTTGGTTCAACCGGAGTTGGAGTGGAGCTGGAGCAGTGTAGCCCCATCATCATGGTCTATGATGCATGATATACTTATGACAGGCAACACATGGTTGTGGTTTATCTGTCGAATTCGATATGTGATGATGGGTGATGTGGTGATGCTGCAAATGATGATGATGAAGATGAGATAACGAAGAGGGATTGCGCGCACACTCTTCATTTGCGGTGGTACGGACGGATTTTGATCCAAAAAGAAATTGATGGATGAACATGTAAACAGGAATTTGAATCTGGAATCTGACGATGACGACGATGTTGAAGATGATGTTGTGTTTATTTGAGAATTTGTGTTGCGATTTATTTTACTCAAAGATAAAGACGTGCGTGTGGTTGAAAATTGTATCTAGGAACAAAACACATGGGGGAATTTAATCTGCATCGGAAGAGGTTATTGTTGATTGGTGCGGTGTGGTGCGTTAGTAAACCGCAAAAGGAGGTGTCACTGTTTTATTTTTAATTAACTGGGTATTGAATGTTTCAGAGATACAAACAATGCTGAGAGGATGCTGCTTTTGATACCCATTTTTTTATGGAAAAGAAGGCACCTAATTGTATAGTCTTAAGGATAACCATTAGATTGTCTGGAATATCCCTCCAATGCAGAGCACTACAAGTAAACTCAGCTAATGGTCGCAAAGCCTTTTCCGTAACTCACAGTTGCTTGGCTATCAGTCGGTGCTCATGGCAGATCTTATGCGCTCCAACATGGTGCTACTTAATGACAAGTGTTTCGAACAACTTCCATTTTCTCATCCTATAGGTACCATGGCATTTAATATTCTATCTGCATGACAACAACCCCAGAGTCGAATTAGAAACAGCAGCAAGACGTTCGTAGCAGTCTCCGGATCACTTTACAATGGTAACTAGTCTGATGGAATCTATCTGTCACAATGGTTGGTTGGTTGAAAGTGGCTGCCAGCTTTGAAACGCCAACACACTTAGACCAGCATAGGTCCATTGTGATACCACGAAAAAAAAAAGGATTATATAAAATCTCCCTACTAGTTGAACCATTTTGAGCTTTTTATAGAGCGTAAGAGGCTTCTGATGTCTGCGTTTTTCAGATCGCCCAAGTCGTTGGAAATGGAAGGCTCCTAAGTGAAGCTTCTTTCTAAGGAGAGAGGGCAGGAACAAACAAGGTGAGGAATGGTTTCCTCCTCTTCCTCATCCATACAGCTTCTGCAAAAGTAGTTTGAGAAAAGGCCTAGCCTTGCGGTATGTTTTCCTATTAGGCAGTGTCCAGTAATGTCACCTATTGTGGTGCCGATATGCAATCGGTTGAGAGAAAACAATTTCTTAGAGCGTTTCAAATCCAGCTAAGGCAAAATTTGTTTTGTCACTAGACAAGACAGGTGTTGCCACTTGTCTTAAGATTTGCACTCTCGCTAGCATTAAGCTTAAACTTTTGTTTGCAAGTAGCGATTGGTATCCCTTAGGTGCATTTATCCGTTAGGATGGGTTGAGTTGTTCCTATTCTAGCGAGTTCATAGGCCTTAAAATTCTCTGGAATGTCTATATGCCCCGGCACCCAAATTAGGTAATTGTTGAAATGTCCGGCCATCTCCGTAAGAGACGATCGGCAGTCGAGAGCTACTAGAGAAGTTATAGAGATCGAATCCAAGGATTTGATGCCTGCTTGGCTGTCCGAAAATATTTAGATATCTTTAGCGGATGTCACGTTTTTCTTGAGCGAAGATAAGTCTTCTTCCATTAATTCCGCCTGGAACACGCTACAATAATTTGGTAGACAGAAGGAGAGCTCAAGATTAAGACTTTCGGAGAAAACACCCCCACCAACTAATTCTTTGGTTTTTGAGCCGTCAGTGTAGAAGTGATCTGATTAATCTTCCAGGAAAGTATCCTCATTCCTCATGCCAGATTCTGTCACAATAGTATTAAAATAAATATTGGGCCGCTCTTTGCTATTGGGAAGAGTGGCAGTCCTATGACACTTTTCTGGAACTACCGTGTGGTTTCTCGAAGTATAGCTTTGTTACTTGTTAGAGACTCACCAAATTCGTACTACTGTTTAGTGTCATTATGTCGACCTCGTATAGCCTAAGCTACCATTTTCTAATTATTAGGTTATACGCACTCTCAAACAAAAGCAGCGTCCTCCAGTTTCCAAAAACCAATCATACTTCGGGTACAAAAGTGTCGCCGTTTCGGTTTGGTTAGCAATTTATTGATTTAAAGGGTCCGCCATCTAACGTTTTTTTTCAACTAGTGCTTATTTCGCGAATGGTAACACTTAGCTCATGTCTGATTTGACAGATAATTAGTTTTATCCTTCCGCTGAACGAATATGGTTGTGTATACGCTTGAACAACGCTGGGAAATATTGCGACATTACTTTGAAAATCATGGTAATGTTGCAGAATGTTTGCGAAAATTGCGTACGGATTTTGGAAGAAGAGAAGCACCGTCAGCTCCGTATGTTCGTTATCTTGTGAAAAAAGTGAAAGAAACTGGCATCCTCATCCATAAACCAAAGCGTGAAAAGCCAAAAACAGTGCGTACACCCGAGAAAATTGCTGCTGTGGCAGAAAGTGTGCGTGAAGCGCCATCAACATCAATTCACCGTCGTTCTCAACAATTGAACATTTCGGAGACATCATTGAGACGAATTTTGCATAAAGACCTTGGTATGACGCCATACAAAGTCCAATTGGTTCAGGAGTTGAAGCCAACTGACCATCCAATGACAATTGACAATTGACGCTTTAAAGGACAATATTCGTGAAGCCATTGGTGAAATACAGCTGAACACAATCGATAATGTGCTTAAAAATTGGACCGATCGTGTAGGCTACTGCATGGCCAGCCGAGGCAGCCATTTGAATGAAATATTTTCCATTATTAACCGGAAGGATTGTACTTTCAAATAAAAAAAGAAATTTGAGAAAATATTCAGTAGTTTTTTTTTATAGCTTTTTCAAAAAAAAAAAGTTATTTGGCGGACCCTTTACATTGTAAAGTTTTTAGCCCCACGCCTAACCTCCAACCTGGAGAGACAAATCCAGGATTGTTTCCCCATGGAGAAGGTTTGCCGAAGGTCTTCAAATAGCGCCAATTACTCGCCGCATCACCTTGAGGATTATTGGTAACATAAATTTTAGTAGAGTGCGGCTAAGAGACTCTCTCCTCAAGGCTTCAGTTTAGTCAACTGTTTTGACACATTCATGCCTATCTTGAGCACATTCTTAGCACTAACCCTTAGCGCTATAGTATAGCTTTATCACCATGCATTCCAATATGTTTCCTAATGGGCCGATCATTGGCCTAAATAATTTCTCTCCGAGAGACGCTCTAACTAGCCTGAACTTATTTTTGGTTGAGAGGTTAGCTGGAAGGTTGGCTGGAAGGAAAAAACATCGAAAGACATTGTAGAGCTATTACGCGAGGGGTGCTTCTGCAATAGTGTCTGACACTCTAACTAGCCGTAAATTATTGACGATATGGAACTGAGCATTCGGATCGGCCCAAGCTGCAGCTGTGTTAAATAGCAGAGCTCATCAGTTAAGTTCTATGACATAGTCTTCACTCGCCAAAGAGCCTTAGTAACTCCGATGGATACAGCAGTAAACGAATACTTGCGATGAGGAGGTCTAAGACAACACAAAGCCAACAAAGTACTATAGTTAAATAGACCACAAGCTCAAAGTAAAAAAGGTCATTACCTATAATCTGGCTACAGACAGAGTCGCCATGAGTAGTCATGTCAAGCTTAAGTAAATGGGCTCCTTTCGACTTTGACAATTTTTTTTTGTGAACAAATATTGCCAGCAAAGAACAACAAGTCTACGCTTTCTTAGGCCTCACAAGGCTCTGTAAAAGAGAACAAAAATATTGTGCAGAAAATACAAAGCAAATTAAATAAGGACAATGAAGTTTAGATATACAGGGGTCAGGGAACCTATGTTGCCAAACAACAGAAATAGACGTTTGCAGGCCTCCAAACCTGAGAATGGGATGGGCTTTGTGTATGAGAAGCTATCTTAGTTTATCATTCAAATAAAAGTCTTGAGATCTAGGCATGTTAGGAAACGCTTAATAACAACTCGCACCATCGAGATGTATCTGGATAAAGATGAAAGTAGCAAAAAATGCTTCTATAATCTCCTGGAGATGACCTATTACCAGTATCCCTAGAACGACTTAAAATCGGACTTAGGGTTAGGGAAGGGATTTTGATGTAAAAATAAGTAAAAGAGCATCTTTTGCAATACCTTCTGTTATAGCTTACAAAACGTGATATCCGAAAGCAAATAAAAGATATTTAAGCGGCAGGACGGAACAATTTGATGTTTCTTTAACATTCACAACCTGATTAAAAGACGAATAACCATCAGATTGATCGTATTGCGATGGACGGAAGACATGTAAAGGGTGGTCCAACCATAATGCACGATGTTAATTGTGAGTCACACCTTAACGTCAAGTGTTTTGCCTAACTTAATTTGACATTTCTTTGTTTCAGTGTTTGACAAATTCAACCATAGGGAGGTACACAATTGACCAGTTCGTTAAGATTGTTGAGGCCTTTTACCAATGGGGAGAATTGTACGCAAATTTCAGCAAACCGGGTCTGTAGGAAATGTGAAAACACCTGTGCATGCTCGCCCAGTTCGGCTTGGGGAAAAACAGCTGCTGTTCACGATAGTGTGTCAAAAGAGCCGTCAACCTCGACTAGAGCAGTTACCGTGAATGGTGTTCGCTATCGCGAGATGATAACGGACTTCTTGTGGCCAGAAATTGAGGATATGGACCTGGACGATATATGCTTCCAACAGGATGGTGGCACTTGCCACACAGCTAACGAAGCAATGGCTCTTTTCCGCGAGAAATTCAATGGCCATATTATCTCACGTCGGTCGTGGCGATGTTAATTGACCGCCATGATCATGTGATTTGACACCGTTCAACTTCTTTCTTTAGGGATATTTAAAAGAAAAAGTGTACGACAATAAGCCAAGAACAATTCAAGAGCTAAAGAATGAGATAATTCGGCACATTAACTACATTGAACCTCAATTATGTCTCAGAGTCATTGAAAATATGGACCATCGGATAGAGGCATGCCAACGAAACCGTGGCGAGCATTTGGCCGATGTTTTGTTTCACACAAATAATTGTCATATATCCTTCCATCATAATAAAAAAAATGTAAGATAAGTCTCTGAAAACTTTTTGTTTTATTTACAATTAACATCGTGCATTTTCGTTGGACCACCCTTTACATACTCGTACTTTTTGAGAGTTCGCACATCGAATTGGACCATTAGCTAGCACCAGCCATAAATAGTCCATCACCAACAATTTTGAACATCGAACCGATGCTATGCGTTCACCTTAGCCAACTGTGTTTCGCAAGCAATTTCTCAAGAAGTCTCTTACTAAAAGTTTTAAGCTCAATAGACCTACTCGATCTGGCAGGGAACCATACAGACTATCGCCTCTGATGTGCTACAGAACACCGGGTCAGACCACCAAAAAGAAGCCCATGCGTTGATAAAGAGTGCTCGCGGGATAAGCAAGAGCCCTATTTCGGAACACTGTAAACAAGCCCCAGAGTCAATGGAAAGCTACTTATGACACACCTACTGGCAGGGTAGGTTCGTAGTGAAGAAAATCCAAACTTCTGCATAAAAAGAGATTACGAGAAGCGCGGATAAGTCGATAAAAAGATGTCACTCAAGGAATAAGGTTCAAAAGTTGTACCAAAAGTTAACCGAACATGCCAAAGCCACGACTACACAGCTCGAACTGAACCATTCAAAAACGTATAGCAGTAGAATCACATATGATAAAATTCTTATGCCTAACTTTAAGACGAATGGAAGGGACCCCCAAAATTCGGTCGAACCCCCTGAATTCAAAGGCTTTCTCAAGACATGTTTACTCTCGAATGTTTGTCAGAAGTTGCGTTGGCGAGAAGTGGCTGGCGCAGTGGAAAAAACTTAAGGTACAATTTTTGTTTCTTAGGGGTTGAATCTGCGATCCCTCACTCAGTAATCCAGTACAGTGATTACCACTGAGCCACTGCGTCCCCAGTAGACCCACATTTGTTGCGGAATATTCGGAAGAATATCTTCTGCAGGAAAAGGGGAGGATAACTTACATCACTCTGCGAGTCAGTACGAACCGTATAACATTGATCCCGACACCTCACCGAAACGAACACAAGGTATAGCAATGTAACATAATTTTTACTATGATTCTGAAGTTTACGGCCTTAGTGCATTTGTTATAACGATGGACTTATAAAGTCCAACCTAACCTTACCTCACTTATTCTATGTTATCCTAAGTGTAATATCATCAATTTCAATACCGAGGAACAATTTCTGTCTGTGTGTCTGTTAATCGTTCATCCTTCAAGGTAGAACAGGAATCTTGAAACAAGTATAGATTTATATGATGAAAATCGCGAATGATAAGAGGAGATACCATCGCAGTCTCCGATGCGATGTTTTTGCTAAATTTAAACATCCTTAATTGAGATTTATTCAAACAACCAGGCAAACAAACTCCTAACACAGTTCGCAATCGATTTCCCTCGACTCGCCACAGTAAGCACCATCGATAAGGGTCCACATTCCTACGACTAAAAGATACCTCACTTTCCCTTCCAAACAGGACAACTAATACAAGAACCGGCTACCCTCTTCTATTTACCATATTGCTAATTGCCCACCGAAAACAATTAGCAACTCGTTACTGGTAACAGGTAGCCTGTCCGCACTCGTAATGATTCCCGAAAATTTCGTATAAATAGACTCGTCATATTCTGAAACGATATCAAACAGAACTTAGTATCCAAGATGGTAAGTACTCATACCCACAGAAGAACAGTAGGTCCTTGCATCTAAATAAATAATTTAAAAACATTCTTCCAGAAATTCCTCATTGCCGCCACTTTAATGTGCCTCGCACTTTTTGGGCAATCCCAAGCAGGTAGTCTTCTTGGATTAGCAGTTCCAGTTCCTCATGCAGTCTATGGTGTTCCGGTGCTCGATAATGAGATTCATATCGAAGAGACCCAGCCTATTGTTGAAGACAGGAATACCGTCTTGAACACTCATGAAGGACCAAAAGTTTCGCAGCCTTCTATTGAATATGGTGCTCCAGCTGATGTAGCAAATGGAATTGAAACCGTGCCGTTTGTCGATAGCCTTCCATTAGTTAATGGCCTTGTGAATTTCGGCACTCCTTCAGAAACATACGGACCTCCAGCTAAGCCAACTACACCACAACCTGAGCTGCCGTATCTACAACCCGGTTTGCCATCTCTGCCTAAAGCCCCTGTGGTGCCGGTAGTGCCCAAATTTAGCGAAGAGCATGTTCCAGTATCGAATGAATATTTGTCCCCCGTCGGTGGAACATCTTCCGATAGCCTCCCATTAGTTAATGGTCTTGTGAATTTCGGCACTCCTTCAGAGACATACGGACCTCCAGCTAAGCCAACTACACCACAACCTGAGCTGCCCTATCTACAACCGGGTTTGCCATCTCTGCCTAAAGCCCCTGTGGTGCCTGTAGTGCCTGAATTCATCGAAGAGCATGTTCAAGTATCGAATGAATATTTGCCCCCAGTCGGTGGAACACCTTCCGATAGCCTCCCATTAGTTAATGGTCTTGTGAATTTCGGCACTCCTTCAGAGACATACGGACCTCCAGCTAAGCCAACTACACCTCAACCTGAGCTGCCCTATCTACAACCCGGTTTGCCACCTCTGCCTAAAGCCCCTGTGGTGCCTGTAGTACCTGAATTTAGCGAAGAGCATGTTCAAGTATCGAATGAATACTTGCCTCCAGTCGGTGGAACACCTTCCGTCGTTGAGAAATACGTGCCATCAACTCACGAAGCTCCGGAAGGTAAACCGAGTGAAGTTTATGGGCCGCCAGCGACAGCTGAAGTTGTACTCCCGACGATTCATGCAATCCCCTCATTGCCAGAAGCACCCTCCACTGTCGCACCTGCAGTTACTGTCGAGTCTAGCAAGCAATATTTCTACGAGCCCCCAGCAATTGCCTTCCCAACTCAAATTAGCCATACTCCAGAGGTTCCGCTACAACCCGCAACTCCATTTGTTGTCGCAGAAGGTATGCCTAGCGAAGTTTATGGACCTCCCGCTCATGAAGAACACAAGCCAAGCGAGTTATACGGAGCTCCAATCGCGCCAGTTGTAATTCCAGAGCTCCCCGCAGCTCCGGTAACAACGTTTGCTGCAGATAACGGAAGGCCGAGCGAGGTTTATGGACTTCCAGCACCATCGCCACCCGTAGTGCCCGCAGTTCCTGTGGCCTTTGCCACTCCCGTAACCGTTCAACCCATCATTCCAGAGATCAAGGCAGTTCCCGCAGAAGCAGCCCGCCAATATTTCTACGAAGTCCCTGCAAAAAGTTTCCCTACTCCTGTAACTCTTCCTCTTGGCAATGGTATTCTATCGCACTCTGGATTCGTTCAAAACTCAGCCACTTCCTCGTCGTCTTCCTCCAGTCTTCAGGTAAGTTGAACTTCACAAGGGCGTCGAACCCACTTATATCAGCTTCTTTCGACAGGTCAATAACTACGAAGTTCCCCTAACCATCCAACCCAATGCCGATTCATTTATTATTGAAGAACTCAAGCCAATAGGACCGGGATTTGCTATTCACTCCGTAGCTGGCAACTCCGAAAACACCTCCACGGGATCATTCAATCAGGTGTCCGTAGTTAACCACCTAGTGCCACACTTATCATCGTTTGGTACTATCGTGGGACACCAGCAGCCTGTTGCCAGTCCCGCACCTGTCCCGGTTCCCCATGGTGCCTATGGTGTTCCAAACTTTTAATTCAATTTATGTTTGACGTATGTAACGCAGAGAATAAATAAAAAGGCTTTCAAAAAAGTTCATCTTCTCAAAAATGTCAGTTCCATATTTATATCCTTAGGGACACATTGTTCACTCAATTAGAAACATTGTTAAGGGAGACAACATAAACTCAGAAGAGGAACTCTCTACCGTACCGTTCGCCCCCAAACCATAGGGTAGCATCTTGATTAAAGTAATTCCTCGACACACACAAGCTGGTTGTATACATATACATTCTTCTTTGGTAGGAATCCCCACTATTGGATCTGTGGATACCATGGCAAGCAAATATTATCTCTTCGCAAATAGAGTTATAAACATGACATGAGCAAGCATGGGACTGTAGTAAGTTGTAAGAGTTCGGACCACCATAATAAAGAAGAGTATCTACCCTAGAAGAAGAAAGTAAAAAAAATGAAGAAACTGAAAAGAAACCGACCCAAAGAAATATATTGGTCTTACGAAGGAAACAATGAGACAGAGGAAGAAAAAAAACTTCGAAATCCCTTTTTACGTACTTCCTTGTATTATTTGATCAAAATGAATATAAATTTAAAATCGTTAACTGGAAAGTTCAGTGGTGACCAACAGGGGCAAGTGCCTTCAATAATGGGAGCTGATTAGTTCGGTTTTCTTTTTCGAGATATTCAGTACCTGGAGGTTAAAGATCGAGACCGTTGATAATAAAGGGTGGGTCATCTAGTGGTTTCTTTTTGAATTATAGGTTATTTTGACACTGACAGCTGTTTCCCGCTAGAAGACTTGACAGAAAGACAGTATCATGCCTCCGCGGAACGAAAGGATTCGCTTTACGTTTGAACATCGTTGGGAAATATTGAAAATGTATTTCCAAAGTGAGAGCTGTGTAGCCCAAACAGCGCGTTTTTTGAAAAGAAGTTTTGGCCAAATAAAGCACCCACCGCGCCTGCTGTACGCAAGTTTGTGCAAAAAGTTCGTGAGACTGGTATACTAGTGGACAACACTCATGGTGGCCGTCTCGTAAAACCCGCACATTATTGTTGAGAATCCAATGCATCCACAGAGAGTGACAGTTTGGTGCGGATTGTGGAGTGGTGGCATCACTGGACCATTTGTCTTCGAAAATTAGGCTGGGAACAACGTTTCGGTCAACGGTGGGCGTTACAGAGCCATGTTAACCGACTTTTTTTTACTGAAATTGAAGACATTGATTTGGACGACCTCTGATTCATGTTAGATGGCGCGGCATGCCACACAGCACGTGCCACAATCGATCTTTTCCTCATCAAATTTCCAATTCGTGTTATCAGCCGTCTTGGCGATGTTAATTGGCCGCCTCAGAGCTGCGATTTGACCCCTTTGGACTTTTTTTTGTGGGAAACCGTGAAGGACCGATGTTATGCCAATAATCCGGATGCGATTCAAGCAGGGGAGAGTACGATAACTACGGCGCCAAAAATTGATAACGGTATTTTGTAGAGGAGTTAAATACAAGCACTATTTACTATGGGAGGGGGGGGGTCTATCTTACTCCGTTTAGGCGGGAGGGGTAATTTAAAGAATATGATACTTTAAATGGAAAAAAATACATTACAAAAACAATGGCAACACTTATAATAAAAGACTATATCATTTTAGAAAGCCCAGAATCTGTTCTTTCATATTATTTTTAAATCAAGTTATTCCCTTAAATAGTTTTTGAAAAAAACAATTTCAAACTTGAAATTTTAGGACAAAAATTGGGGTGAGTAAAATAATTTTGGCGATGGGAAATAATGACGGATTTATGTAGAGGAGTTAAATACAAACATTTTTTACTATAAGAGGGGGGGGGTCTATCTCGCTCCGGTTAGGCGGGAGGTTTAATTAAAAAAAAATATAAATAAAATTAAAATAAAATAATAAAAAACAATGGCAACACTTACCACAACGAACTATAGTATTTTTCAAAGCCATGAATCCGTTCTAAATTGTCTAAAATGCAAATCAGCAAAATTTTACATCTACCAATGTGAAATTTCAAGCCAGAGACTGTATCTGAAGAATGTTGTTGACATTGGGTAAACTAATATAATTTAAAGAAAGTTTGCATATACTCAGCCTTGCACCCATCCCAAAATCCAACAGTGACCCCAAGCAGGGGGGTTGCAGGGGGGCAGCATGGCCCCCCATACGCATTTCAAGGCGCAAGGGTAGCAATTTGTACTCTAAGCGGAGCGACATATAAAAGTAATTTTCAATTCTCTCAAAAATTAGAAGACATAAATCAATCTGGTTTTCAGTGTTCGATTAAGAATTAATTTAGGCAGTAAAAACTACAAACAAATTAAGTATCTATTTACTCAATATTGAAAAAATCAGCATAAAACTTTTTTTTTTAATATTTTTCCTTAAATTTCAAGTTTGAAAGTATTTTTTTCAAAAACTATTAACAGCTATAACTTGATTTAAAAATAATATCAAAGAACAGATTCCTGGCTTACAAAATTCATAAAGTCCTTTATTGTAAGTGTTGCCATTGTTTGTCAATTTATTTTTTTTCATTTTAAGTATTATTTTCTTTAAATTGCCCCTCCCGCCTAAACGAAGCCAGATAGACCCCCCCCCCTCCCATAGTAAAAAATGCTTGTATTTAACCCCTCTACAAAATACCGTTATCAATTTTTGGCGCCGTAGTTATCGTACTCGTGCCTTCAAGCACTTAAGGCCAATATCATCCAAGTAACCCATGAGATACAGCCCGAAATCATCAACAAGGTCATGGAAAATTGGAGTGACAGAATGCGCTACTGCGAAGCTAGCCGAAGGAGCCACTTGAACGACGTTGTACTCCATAATTAATGGGAATGTTTGCTCTTACTAATACTAAAGCCATAATACATGAAAAAAAATAATTTTGTTTATTTTATTGCATTTTTAATATTTATTTGCAATTGTATATTACTACAAAGGTTCGAAAGTTCTACCAGAGGGTAAAACAATCCATCCAGGAATAAAACCTTTCGCCAACAACCTGATCGGCTCATATTAGTGCGGCTTTAGTAGACCAGAAAAGTCTACCAAAGACCAAATTTTCACACTCCAACAGATCTTACAAAAAACCCATGAATTTCAGATCGATACACACCAACTTTGTATCGACTTTAAAGTCGCCCATGATAGTGTATATAGGGACGAGATATACAAAGCCATGACACGTTTCGGCATTCCTACCAAACTCGTTCGTCTGTTACAGGATGACAATGGAGAAATCTCGGCGCTACGTCAAAATCGGCAAAAACATCACCGCCCTCTTTGATGTCGATAAAGGTTTGAGACAAGGCGATGCGCTATCGTGTATTTTTTTTAACATCATCCTTGAAGCAATTGTACGAAACTCACAAGTCAACATCAGAGGTACAATTTTTCAAAAGTCAGTTCAACTGCTTGCATATGCTGGCATTATCGGACGATCGCAGCGACCTGTCAGTGGCGCATTTGCAAGTATTGAAACGGAGGCCGCGAAGATGAGTCTTGATGTAAATGAGAACAAAACTAAGAAATATGCTGTCAACGAGTAAGGAGTCTTGGCATCGACGACTCGGACAAAACCTCACGATGGACAAATATAACTCGAAGTAGTTAAAGACTTTGTCTACCTGATGGGCTATCACCTCGTAAAATGACATCAGCGCAGAGATCAAAGGATGAATCACTCTTGCCAATCGCTGTTTCTTCGGGCTAAGAAGACGTCTAACATCTAAGAAGTAAAGTCCTCTCTCATAGAACCAAGGAGATATTATTATATAATGACCCTAATTATCCCGCTCCTGCTGTATAGTGCAGAAGCATGGACTGTCTCGAAATCGAATGAAAACCTCCTGGTATGTTTTGACAGAATGATTCTTCGGACGATATTCGGTCCAGTTTGTATCGAAGGAGTATGGAGGAGAAGATTTAACAACTTTGTGGGCTATACAGTGACGTTGACCTGGTCAAAAAGCTAAAGATACAACGGCTGAGATGGCTGGGACACATGGAGCGTATGGACAGCAACGCACCAGCCCGACGAGTCTTTGAGTCCATCTCTGAGGGACAACATAGCAGAGGAAGACTTAACCTTAGCTGGCCCGCACAATTGGAGGTTGACCTCAACTCAACCAACTTGGTGTGCGCAACTGGAGGCAGCTAGCTAGTGACCGAGCTAGCTGTTGTTTGAGGCCGTGGTCCACCCCGGACTGTAAGCGCCCCAAAAGTAAGTAAGTTTTGAACAAAAAAAGGATGTGTATTAAACTCCGTTAAATGCCTTTGAAATATCAAGTACCAACAGTGACCCTCGTTTGACCAGAGCAAAGAGGAAATCCGCCAGACAAGCCATCAAACCAATACCTATTGCTATGAAGCCCCTACGTTCATGAAGAAGTGTTTCGATTAAGGAAATTTAAACTTGATAGTTAGGTTGAAGTGGCTGCCGACAAAAGGCCGACACACTTAGACAAATTAGGTCCCTTGTGATACTTGATAGTTAATTACTTTACTTTTGACGGGTTTACTCATAAAAGTTTCGTACAATACTTTCAAGTACTTTTTCTTATAAATATAAAATGTTGTATAGGGATGATAGATTTTATAGAGCAGGTAGATTTCTCCAACGTCAGCGAATGGAAGTGTTCGGTATACCAATTCTAGACATGGATCTGTACCTACAACTTCTCAGCTATCAAAAGAAACCTTTAAGTCGATGAATAGATAATGGGTATCGATTTAGGATACCTGTGTAGTGTGTATATATTTTAAAAGATTTGCGAGATCTTAACAGCTGATTCAGTACTTGTTTCGTCTTTGTTATTCCTTTAGAGCCACTAAGCGCGCTCTACATCTTTCTGCACAGGGATAAGAAATTTGAAAAGTTGCAAATAGGTAATAATAGTTAATTAGATAATGCTAGCATTACGATCTATAGTTCTGAACCCTTAGGGCCAGTTTCAAGACTTGCTGATAAAGTCTCTGATAGCCTATCAGGAACTTGTCTGCTAGATAAACTTTAACTTTTCGTTTCAAATGTCTCAGATAGTCATATCTGACAAATAAAGTCTGCCTAGCCTCTCAGCCTGTTCAAGAGGCTGTTAAAGCCTTTATCTGAAGTTGCCTAAAAAAAAATATAGTTTCAGAGCATTTTTTCATTGACGAGTGTAGATTGAAGTCATAAGTGTCGTAACATGGCTTTATTTGAATTTTTAAAAGACGAATTTGATGAATATTACGAGCATACGTACCTATTGCAATTGCAAGGTCCCGTAGGAACAGAGTATTTTGCCCAAGATCAAATTATTATGAAACACTCGACGATGAATTTCTGAATGTTTACAATTTGTTTTAACTCTATCCATTTCATTTTCAAAGGCTTAGTTAAGCAATCCTACTACTATCCTAACACAAAATTAAAAAAATATATATAGACCTATGCAACTTTTCAAATGTTATTCTTTATTCGCACGCCTTTTAAATTACCACTGACCCCACTGTGCACATACAACGAGTATACCCATGGGACAGGCATTCGAAGCGAATACCAGCTGCTTAACCGCATCATGGTCGCCAAACTAAAGCCACCTGTGTTGTGTATTTATCCCAAACCATGTCTGCAAGTCAGTTGCCCTGTATAATGTACTGTTTTGGGTGATTCCGGCTCCAGTCCAACTACCAAATGGATAAGGTGGATTAAAATGATGACATCAACAACAAGATACCAACGATGACGGTGATGATGATGCAACAAAGTTTCAATGTAGTTTGACAAGAATCAGAGAAGAAGCTGCAAAAGAAACAAAACACAACAACCAAAGGATTTTCCTTACAAGTTATGACCAAGGAGTTTCCAGATGCGAGTATAGGTACCCTAGACCATGTGTATGTAGGCAAGTAAAAGTTATTTTTCTGCACTTAGAGCAAGGGGAGTTAGAGTTGGGCGGATAACCTCAGTGATTTCACCCCCCCCCCCAATCGGCTTAAAAGAATATTACCTGTGCTTGTGTGTGTGGGGGGGTAGGAAAACTTTTCTATTAATTTGACAGACCCAAGAGATCGAGAGAATTTTAAGTGAAACGGACTATTTTACAAACAAACCGAATTGCGAACTTCTGCAAGTCGTCCTTTTACTTTGTACATAGTGTAGGTACCGTATTAAGATGCTTAAACTTTAACTACTTAATGTAGCAAGTAACAAGTTTTTATACTTAAGACGCAGAGAGCATTGGGAAAGTAAGTTCTTCCTTGGTATAGAACGCAAATATGCCACAAAGTTTTGGGCGCTCAGTGAATAGTGCTTTTGTGGCGAGCACCAAGTGATTAATTAGTTGATGATGAAGAAGAGGAAGAAGATGTGTTTCAAGGATGCCTCCGAACTCTGTGTCAAAGAAAAATACTCAATTATTTAGAGCTTATCGCATGTGCTTGTTATTGACTGACTGTATGTTGGACTGAGTGCGAAAGGTGTTACTTGATTATACAATTAAATTGTAAAGTTGGGTTTTAGAAATTGAACGACCCTACGAACTAAGTCCCTGCCCCAAATGTAGGTAACTAAGTATTTTTTTTTTTTAGGTTAGGAAACACTCTAATGGCTGTAATTTCTTTGACTTTTGGAGCCAAGAATGCACTTCAGCGATGAGGAGCTTACGGCATCAGCATTCGCCAAATATCTGCCACATTATCCGAGCAAAGGCAAGGCAATAACAGAGGAAGCATTATCCGAAGTATCGTCGTCCTCTCCACGTCCGTCCGCGTCGTAGACAGTATTATCACTTAAGCCTAGTACACTAAGATCCTTATTAAAAGCAAAGTGTCCCGTAAGAATGCCAGAAAGTTGTCTACAGTCTTTTCTGCTGAGAGACAGCAATAATTCCGCAGAATTCTTACTGACTTTCGAGAGCATGCGATGTATTCATAGACATCCTGGAGAGCCTTGCCATCATAAACAATTGTGTTCGTTAGAAACCCAATCCCTAATGGAGTCTCTGACCGAGGACGCAGGAAGACCCAGCGGATGTTCAAGTCCCGAAAAATTATCCTCTGAGCCTTGTTTAGCAGTCTTCGTAGGTATATTTTATTTCCCGCAATCCCAGTGTGACCTGGGACCCAGAGAAGAGTCAACGAGTTCAGCCTTGCGACCGAGTTCATAGAGTTCTTGCATACCGAGATTTGGAACAAGTAACAGGGTTGAGCAAGACCTTAAGCGAAGCTTGACTGTCGCTACATACTCAGATACTCAGACCCCGCCACATATTCCTAACAATATATTCTTCAGCCATTAGGAAAGCATAGATCTCCTTTTGAAAAACAGAGGCATGCTCCCCTAACGAGTAGTAAAGTCTATAATGTTGTCGATTTCCACGAAATACCAGCACCGGACTCTTGACTAGTTTTGGAACCATCCGTGAAAGTTCGGCTACATCCCAAACCAGGCTTAGACTCTGGCTGAAGCCAGTCCTGAACGCAAGGAAAGTTGACTCTAAAGTGTCCATCAGCCGAAGTTCCGGTGTCATTGCATCAGACGGGATATCCATGGAACTGTACGGTTGTAGGGTGACGCGCAAGGTCATCGAAACTCCAGTGTGGATGATATCGAAAACCACCCTGCCTGAGACGGTAGATTGCTTTATAATAGAACCCATGATAAAGGTATAAAGGGGAGGTAAATCAAGCAGAGCATCTCGTAGGTACTCCGGAAAGCACCCGTTCATCCAAGACAGACCGTTCTTTTGGAGTTTTGTGCAGAAGGCAGTCACATACTTTCGCGAAAGCCTTCTCCACTAAATAACCGACGAATAGGCTAGAAAAGGCCTTAAATTATAAATACAAAATACCTTTTTAGAAGATAAGCCCTATTTTCCCTAAGTTCCATATGGGACTTAGTTCTTAGGGCCACTTGAACGCTTTAAGTTCCTTCAAATTAGGTTTTTCTTTATAATAGAGTAAGCCATGAACATCGAAAATATAAAATAAATCAGCTACTGAGCGGCTATAGTCTCCATTGTGGAAACCTTGCGATCATTTATTGGCCTTGCCAAATATGTTTCCACTTACAAAATGATTCGCCAAAATCATGTAAGGTCAGGTGATGTCAAATAGCGCTCTAAAATCGATGAACAGATAATGGGTATCGACCTGCACTTTTTGAATTGTCTCCGGGATCTGCCGTATGGTGAATATTTGGTCGGTCGGTATAGACTTACCGGGCCTAAAACCGTATTCGTATAGGGGTTAATAAATAGTTTTAGTTGTTTTGCACAGTACGGCTGGCAGGATGTTGAAGCGATGTTAAGGAGACTGATGTATATAGTTGGGCAGTTTAGAGGGTATCCTTTCTTGAGGACCGGACAAACTATGCTGGAGGTTCCATTCATCAGGCATATTTTCTTCCGACAAAATCTTGGAGGTTAGTGTTGGTATATGCTCCCCACTAAGTTGTCTCCCGCTGCTTAAATAGTTGGTCCGGTAGGCCATCTGGACAGATAGACGAAAATGCATTTCAGGGTGATGTTACCGATATTAGCCTTCAGTTTTCATAGTTTTTCATCCACTTTCTGTCCGGCCATTCAATGGTACTTCAATGACTGCCATCATTGCAATGTCTGCACTGTTTGCAATCAAGGGTCTCCTCTAATTGTTCGTCTGTACACGGCCTGTTTAGAGTCCGAACATTGCACGTGCATATCCAAATGTCATTGTCCTTTTCCGTTACAGGTCGTCGCAAAGGTAATTCCATCATTATCCAAGGCTCTTGACTGCGTCGTAACCATTGTTTGATTTAAAGTTGTTGGGTAGTTAATATAGTTCCCACCTGTAATGTCTGGCCCACAGTTCTGGGCCACTTTCCCTTCCCCCAACCCCTGCGGCCACTTGTGTACCTGTTTTAAAAACTTGCTTCTATTCATTCACACGGTTTTTACAAAATTCAAGGAAGCTTGAAACATAATTTCAAATTTAAATTTATTAAATTTTCATCAATAGGTTCTGAAAGGACTCGCTTCATAGAAAAAATATTTCTCCTAGTATTATTCCATTTTCTGACTATGGTAAGGACATTTTTCAAACATTCTTCTGCTAATACAGACAAGAACTATAAAAATACATCTCTTGCAGAAATCGATTCAAGCCGCCCTCATAATTTGGTTTGTGTTTGGAAACTGTATTGATGCACACCAAATCCACAAGCGAATGGTTGATGATTCCAACCTATCGCCCCAAAGCGAAACTGCATTCAAAAATGAAACTTCTGACGTACCCCAAACAGAAGGTTCCATAAAAGTCACTATCGTAACCGAGAATCCAACCGAGGTCGTGGTTCCAATTCCTGACGGAGCAGAAACTAATATAACCCACATTCAAACTGAATCATCATTAGAAATTAAAGAACCAATTTCATCTACCAATGAGCCCGTTTCTATACCTCCAAAGTCAAAAACTGAACCTGAATCTGTGCCGGCGTTCATTTCTATAGACAGCGATTATAATCTTAATGATGAAAATTTAACATCGGAAACCCCAGAAGTATTGAATCCCATCGAGAAGTTGAGCTCGGATCACAAGCCTCACTTAAAGAGCCAAATTGCAAAGTTTGCAAATGCCACAACATCCGTGTTGTCGGAAGTGGAATCAGAAATTGGATTACTTTTTGAAATCGCAGAAGGTATTGAACATAAACGTGACTTCCCATCGAAGAGCAATGATTCTGCAGAGGAAATAATAACAGTTGTAATACATCCCGACAAGTCTGATAATTCAGAAGACACCAAGTCAAAAGCTCAGACCGATGAAGCGCACTTTTTTGAAGAGTTTTCTCCCTTCTTTCCGATAGAATCATTCTTTACTCACCTATTTCGGCCAGAAGAGGCTATAATTATTGAAACGGATACTACAATCAAACGGCCGAACGAGCACTTTGCAAACAACTCAGAATCGACCGAAAAAGGACATACTTCTGAAGGAGTTTTATCGAAGAAGTGAACTTTTTTGAAACTTCTATTTGATTTAGATCAGTTCGTGGTTTTGACTCAAAATTATCAGCATCAGATGTAATATCATCCACTTATGTTCCACAACCTAATGTTGGCTCTTGATTCCTGTCTTCATGAATTTTGTTTTAATAAAGGAATTCTACAATTATAATCAAAAGGGAATTCTTTAATTTGGTCCTTTAGTGTTGTTTATAAATACATTTCTTAGGCTCAAAAATGGCACTGAATTGGGGACTAGTGTTTAACGTGTGAAACCGTACCGAAGCAATGACCATTCTGGTCAGAAAAGTGACATTAAGTGTCCGTTCAGCAATCCCGTTTCGCGATCTCATTTTTTCGATCGTAAGTAAGAGTATAAGAACAAACAAAGGTAACCTAGCATTCACACCAAGTTCTATCCTCATCATAGCAGGCTGTAGGTCTTAAGACTGGACCCAGCCAAACCAATCTATAGGTAAAAACTCAAGAGGCAAAAAACGTCTGTTTCCTTTTGCTGCCCGTAATTTTCAACCAATATTTAGTTGTTTTTTTTTTTTAAATGTAGATAATTACGGTACGAATGGAATAGGCAAACAAATATAAAAAAAATGGCGTCCCATACAAAAAAAAGTATTCAAAATTTTATATGTATCTCGAAAACAACCGAACGAATCGAGCTGAAATTTTCAGACCATCTGAGGTATTCGCCCGGGAGTTTGGTCAAAATTCGACAAAGGGGCGTGGCATCTTCTACACCGACACTTCGAAATGTAATCGGTCGATTAAGCTGAAACGTACACAATGTATGTATATCTGTTATGAATTTAAATGTGCGTGTGGATAAAAAGTTTTTTCCGATAGATGGCGCTGAACACCCAGATATTAAATTACACTATATCTTGACATTTACGGCAGTCTTAGCATTAAAATTTGGTAAATACCTAGGCATTTATTGCCTTTAGAAAGCATTTAATAAACTATGGGCGGGATCGAACCGAGGGACGTGCCATTTCCAATAAAAAAAAACTGCAAACGTTATTTCTCGACACTCGGGGGAGCTAAAGTCATTATATTATTGTAATTGAAAAGGTGCACAATTACCCTATTTTGCCAACAACCAGATGTCTCATCTCATTCTCAGACCATCTTAATGGCACAGGAGAGCCATTGAACCGCAATGTCTCCTATGGCCTTGGCCACTTGATCGCGAAAGTGAGTTTCTCTACCGCGGAACTATTTGCCGCCTGTTTCTGTCATTCTTATTGCTGCTTTATAAATTGAGTAATTCGGAGAAGATGCCGTTCTCATAAAAAAGAACTCCACTATCTTCAATTATATATTTGACTTGGGTACATGTTACATCTTCTAAGACGGCGGATGGTGTGCCAGAGCAGATCTGTGGTCATACTGCTTAACTTTTCACTGAAGACTGAACTCCTTTCAAGACAGTCCTACTACTACTTTAACAGCCAGTTTACAAGTTATTCGCAAGAAACTGAGTCCCAAAAGTGAGTCAATGGCATTCTTCTTCTCTCTAATGGCCCATAGGATCAGTTTCCATTATCAAAAAAACCACGAAATTCAAATGTTGGTGAATTTCCAAAGCCTTTCACAGAACTTGCCTGCAACCGAAGAAGGCACATACTAACCTCTCTTCAGTTAGGTGCTTGAAGAACTTTGAAATTTTAATTCGACACATCAAAGGCCATTCTGGTAATCATAGGATACCATCTAACCCTGTCACGTAAGGTAAATTCCTGTATCCCATTAAAACTATTCAAGATGAGAAGTTACTGCCCTATCTATCCCATCAAACAAACACAATCCCTTAACCTTTGGTTACACTATGTTCTAACAGTCAATCTTTTATCTTTTGCGCGAGTTCTTTCACCCTGTTCGTTGGTTATCGTTAGTTGGTTGTTTGTCCAGGCCACAACCAACCAGCAGGGCTATACTGGCGCACTCACCAAAAGGATCTACAACGTTCGATAAACAACGCCAGCCATTACGGTTCACAGCCCGGATAATGGACTAATCGAAAAGAATGAATAATGAACAAACACAGATGGTGATGATGATGATGATGGCGATGATGAACCTATGCACCTCAACTACCATTGACATACGCGACACTACATCAGATTAAAAGTATCCCTACATGTGCCTCGTGGAAGTACCTTCGAAAGTACCTACTCGTATATGCGCTCCCCTGATGAATAGACGTAATACGACCGGATAAACGATTCACGCTGGGGTGTCACAAATTCAGTCCCATTGAATCGAATTGAATACATCTCCTGTCCACACGAAACTCTCCATTTCTTATTCATTGCCAGAGAAATGCAATGCATTCCCTGCAGCAACAGACCCCCAGCATCACAGCACCAGAATTTCTGCAGCAAACTAAAATGATTGGCTACCATTTGGTGGCATAGTTCATAGCGAGGAAAATTCTTTAGAGCATATCCTTTCAGCATATATGCGGGGCTAGGTTATGGAAAATTCGTGTAAAACGGAAGAACGTACTTTAGTGGATTGCTAGTGCAACGCTGGAGGTCCCACATCGTCGACAAGGACTTGAATGGGAAGGTTTGCATTCATTTTGTGGTGTTTTTCAGGGATTTCTTCACCTCCTGGAGATAGAGAATGAGCTGCGGAAAAAAATTGAATTGAGCTCCATCCATACAGTGTTTATCTTCATCGGGGTGGTTGGCGCATAGAGGTGGCTGAAAGAGCAAGGATCACGGTTAGGTTAGGTGTGCAAAATGAATTCACTTGTCTGGAATCATAAGTGTTTTGTTGATGCGTATATATGTACCTACGGCTCGTGTAACATTTCAATTGAAACGAATCAATACCCTGTGGCAAACAATGAGCTTGAAAGGGGATTTTCAATCTATAAATGAGAATCATCGTCATCATCATCATCATCATCATCATCATCATCATCATCATCAACATCATAGTCTTTGATGATCGATGAGGATTCCCCTTGAATTAGGAATTCAATTTCTAGTTCAGTGGCATTGTTGGTATGCAGGGATAAACAATTCTGCACTGGTGAAGGTGGTTGCAGATGCAAGAGCAAGGAGGAAGGGTCTTTAGATCCAATGCAATATAGAAGGTTGTTTGTGACTACTAAGGGATGCTGCCAAAAATGCAAAATCACGATACTAAGTGAGGATAATATATTTTCGATACGTATGCCCATCACTCCTAAAATTGTTTGAAAGCCAGACGATGCCAGGGTGGAACATGGTTCAAAGCTCACATAAGAGGAGCATTACATCCTGAATGGATTAATCTCGTTTAGTGCCTCGAAACATCAGCTGTGGAGCTACCATAGGTCAGCGACTTTTCATCTGAGCGCCCAGTTAAGTATGTTAGGAGAAAGTCTTGAGACTGAGCTCCATATATTTGAGCCCTGGTCTAAACTGTGCTCTATACATGGCAGAGCTTCATATAGTAGACCAAAGAGGTACCAAAGTAGCTCTGATGTACCTCGTTGGTTAGGTAGCTCAACTTTCCTTCCGTGTCACCCCCGAATTGACTGACTCCAAAAAGCGAAGGGATGGATGCGGGTTGGTCCATCATTTTGATTTGAGCCTTAGCACAAGCCAAGACTATTTGATTGACTTTCAGCTCCTAACTGATAGCTTCGTTTTGATCCGCATTATAGAGCTATATGTTTGAAAACAGTGACCTCATATGTGTCCTTAACGAAGAGGTTGAAAACTCTCTCGAGGAGAAGTCTTATGAACTCCTGGAGACGGTCTGGAGGCGTACGATGTTAAAGTAGGCTCACGAGGACCCTATGGAGACAAAGCAAGTCAAAGTTGGTTTCTTTGCTAATGTCCGAAAAGTTAGTGAGTTGTAGTAGTAAGCACTGCTTTGTTGAAAATACACCGGTTATACCGGCTACTGCAGCTCGTAAAAGGATTATAATCGACCATAAGCTAATTGACGCTATAGGCACGAAAACGTCGACTCGGGCCATTCTTGCGGTTAGATTCAGATCTTGACTAACTTAACTAGAAAAAGATGCAAAGTGCCCAGAAGAAGAAAGAAGAAGAGAGCTTAAATCTATGAAGAGTGGCTTAGTGAAAAAATTGTCCACACTGTGCATTTATATACCACAGAAACCAAGAATCAGTCATCATAGGCTACCGTCGCCACCCCATCAGGGAAAGACCGATCGAAACAACCTACAGAGGATTTATAAAAAAGCAAACCAAATCACTGCTGTCTTAACGACTGTCTTTATGTCTTATGAATGCTTAGGTAGCTGCTAAAAGCGCATTTTACAAATCCGTGATATGCAGCAACATATCACACGTGCAGAAATTCAAAGCGAGGTCTCCTTCTCATATTTTTAAGAGATAGCTGATATGCGCTGGATTAGTGGGCGAGGGGTCTCATCTTTGCCTGCAAAAACAGAAATAACATCCGAACTTTTTTTCCACTGCGGCTCCTCTCGCAAACGTATAACTTTCCTCACAAAACATTTCCATTCATCGCTTCGGAATCAGCATAAAATTGTAGGTCCTTCCATTGGTCACAAAAATATAGAACTAGTTGGTATGACTACCTACATAGGTATAAAATTCCTTAATCCACCAAAAGAGCCGGTTTGTTTTATCTTTTCAGCCTTACTTTTAATAGGGAATTCACACACAATTGACCTTTTAGACTCTCCGAGTCGATGTGATGTGCTTTTCTTCCACCATGCACCCCTTCATAACCTAACCTAATATACACTAAGCAGGAAAGACAATTTTCAACGACAGAATCACTAACACTAGCAGTAACTTCAGTTGGTCTTCCTCTGCAGAAGAGATCCGTCTTCCTTCGCTATAGCAACAGCAGCTGAAGCAAAGTCGGTTATTTTTCCTTTAATGCTTTCGGAGAATTCTGTACTAGATTCTACACAACTTGAGCCACCATCTGCCAAGGGTGGACTCGTCGATGACGGATGTCAAAATTTCGACCACAAGCAAATTAATCCTTAAAGACTTGAATTGGAAAAAGGCAGCGGTACCGACCAGCCATAGAACTCAAAAAACTTCTCCCTGAAAGATACTAAAGTTATTTGGTAATCTAAAAGACTGATTTAGGGAAAATGGAACTGTGAGGATTCCGGCTCCTACTCCGTTATCCGTCTTCGACCCATCTGTATACATTTCTAGGGTGTTTTCGGCTATTACCATATTCTCTTCTCATTACGGTCGATCGGGGATACTGGTATTGTACTTAATTGAAGTCCAGAACCGTAGCTACATAGTCCGTAACTTCTGTTTTAACATTATTAACAATTAAAATGTTAGCACGCCCTGTATCATTACACCTCTATTGCAATGATTCTCTCAGACACAGTGCCAATTTTGCTGCCATCTCCCTACCGTATACATCAAAGAGCAGAATGTGAAGCACATGGTTTCCAGTGCTGCGTTTGGAGTTATCCGCAGGACACTAGTCAAGTCACACAAAAACACATGCCGCTCTTTGGATTCTGTTAAGTAGAGGGAGGTAGCTTACTTTGTCTAGTTCTGGCCTCCAGACGACTCGACGGTCTGACTACTGCTGTATACAACTAGTGGATTATTTTCGGACTGATGCCCCCATCTGATGATGCCCACGATCCTTTTGCAGGAGTAAAGTTCGGTATCGGCCTTCTTAATGTTCCAGTTCAGTTTTCTGTCCAAAACCAGACCTAAGAATTTACCGCTGTAAGAGAAGCTGAGGCGGATTCCCTTTAATTTAAGTGGATCGACTTAAGGAATTTTTTTGTCAAACCAGGCAGACGGCAAAGCCATTTTTTTTTCTTGTGAAAAATCTTGTAAAAATTATGAGCTCAAAAATAAAAAATTTGAATCTCAATATTAAAGAACGGTGCTTAGATTTTCCCGAATTAGTAAAATTATTATACGTTTCCATTGGTAGCTCTTCTCTCTAGCAGTACTTTACCAGAGATCGAAATTACATCTGAATTTTTAGCCAACCGAGCTTGTCAATTTAATCTTGATTGCAATGAGAAGAATACATATTGAAAGTGTGGATCTGTCTTAGTATTTCGAAACGCCAACTATTGCCAATGATCCTGCGTTGGGCGCCAATTTGTTTTGTTTGAAATTCTGAATCAAATAGTATGTACTTCCATCCACAAGAAAGAGACCACCGAATAGGTTGTTAAATCGAAATAGTAATTAATATTTATGCAATGCCAAGGGCCTTTGTCTGCCACCGGCAAATGTAAACACAAGACAACAGCAAATACAAACTGTCCCTTCGGCTGCTGAATATTTAATTCATATGCATACGATATTTGTGCATGATGATCCAGCACACATGTTCAATTCCCTTCCAAATAGCAGCAACAATTTCCTCCAAGACGGTATACCGTATACTACGGTATATATTCCCATGAAACATTTACATACAAATTACTACACTCCTCAGTGAGTTAATTAAATTCGTCATCAAAATCATTTACCACTCCACCAGACCAGCGTATATGCATTGCCAATAACCATTTCTGGCAACACATTCGCGAAATTAAATATTATTCCCATGTCCCCTTCCATCTCCCGCGCATATGAGCGCAAATTTTATGTACATTTTGTAAATCATTGAAAAATATACACTCGCAATTACGAATGACTTCACTGACATCAACAAATAAATTCCACCCACCGGCAGGTCCTTTGGCGCGTGCACGGCATTACATCTTTCAAATTTTGCTTTATTTAATGATTTCCTCATAATAATTTTCTGTATATTTTATTACCGTTCTTTCGATCAAAGTTCATTAAATATTCATCGGCAATTCAAAGTTGCGATTACTCGCATAAAGGACTTTCCAACAACTGGAGGGCCAATAAAACAATACTCGTAAGGAGAATAAAAATACTGATGTTGGCCAAAACAAACATTCGAAACATTTGAAATTCAAGAAAAAAAAAAATTTCCACCAACCTTGAAATAAATTTACAGGACTTCCAGTAAGTAGGTACTCCAAATTTAACGAGAAAAAGATTTATTTTCTTTATCACTTTCAATGGCACAGAATTTTTTTATTTTTCACCTTATTCACCACCGCACTTTGTGTGTTATCACTCGAGATAGTAAATACGAAAGTAACCGTCACATATACGAAAGGAGCGCTTCACAAAAAACAAACCACCCGCGTTCGGATTCACGTTCAGACTGAATTTGCCACACATCCCCCATAAGGCAGAGGCAGAGGATTCGCAAAAATCTCTAACTTGGATTGGAGACAGGTTGGAGAACAACCTGCAGCATCATACCAACCATTTCACACAGCATCCGACGAGGCGAGATTTTTGTTTGAAGTTGCGACTGCTCCAATCCATTCATGGTTACACTGGTGAAGAATTAAAGCGGGAAACTGAGTACTGATACTGAGGCAGCGCAGTTACGTTCCACAACCAAATATGTATAAGATACACAACAATACAATAGAGAATTTATGGTCTGTCTATACATAGTCGTTCACACTATACACACTGTTGAAGTAGATTTGCATCGTTTAAGAACTGCTTGAGTGCTTGATGTCTTAGTACAGTGAATCGCAGAACCAGTGAATGGGGAGGTTGGCAGAAATTGTATTATTCTACCAGGAATACAGGGTGTCCCAGTTAGGAAGGACAATCCTTTAAGGGAAGATTCCTGAAGTTATGCCGAACAAAAAATTGTATAGCAGGGGGGGGGGGTCTATTTTCATCGTTTTTCCCGTTATAGCCCATCAAAATAGGTGACCTCTAATTTGGAGGTGTTATCACTTAAAACGCTATAACTTCTAAACTATATAGGTAGGTACAAAAATTGTTTTGAGCATTTTGAGAAGACAATTAAGTAGCGTATAAAAGTCTAAAGCACTTCGGTTACATCTGGGCAGCTACAAAAAAGTTATGGCTCCTTAAACTCAAAATTTTGAAAATTAGTTGTTACATTTTTTTACTAAAAATGCCTTTTTCTCAAAATTTGGACTTTACAAATTTTCATTTTTTTATCCTTGAGAAATTTCCTAAAAATTATGTTAAGCAATTTTTTTACGTACGATCAACAGAAGTAATTGTAATAGCCACTTTTTGTCAGACAAACATTTTAGAGAAAAATCAACCATTTTTGACCATTTTTTTGTACCTATAATAGTTTAGAAGTTATAGCGTTTTTAGTGGTAACACCTAATTTGGAGGTCACCTATTTGGTGGGATATAACGGGAAATACGATGAAAATAGACCCCCCCCCCTGCCATACAATTTTTTGTTCGGCATAACTTCAGGAATCTTCCCTTAAAGGATTGTCCTTCTTAACTGGGACACCCTGTATATATACTCCATAAATCGAAACTACATATCGGTAAATTCCTTCGTTCGAGTGGAGTCAGCTGTTGAACTAGACGGTTTCTGCTGAGCTTTTTAAGTTTCTAGTTTCTAAGAACTGGTATGCCTAATGAATTGAACCTCAGCATCGTTTGCCCGATCCTCAAGAAAGGATCCTTTAAAGTTTAAAGAACCCTCTAAAATGCACCATGTATAGAGGCATCAATCTCCTTAACATCGCATATAAGATCAAATCTGCTGTGCTGTACTGTGTGAGCGCCTGAAACCATTAGTCAACGAACCTATATTAGTGTGGCTTTAGGCCCGGTAAGTCCACAATCGACCAAATATTCACACTTTGAAAGATACTGGAAAAAACCCAACAAGTCCAAATCGATACTCACGATCTATTTGTCGATTTTAAGACCACATTATGACAGCATTTATAGAGACGAGCTATACAGAGCCATGTCCAGTTTTGGCATCTTTGCCAAACTGTTCTGTTTGTGTGGGATGATGATGGAGAATCACTGCACCATCAAGGTTGGTAAAGAACTCACCGAGACCTTGGATGTCAAAAAATGATATAGATGGCTAGGCCTACGGCATGTAGAGCGTCCCTAAGACTCTTCGATTCCAAACCGAAGGGACAACGCAGTAGAGAAGACCTCGCCTTAGTTGGCGCACTCTAGTATGGAAGGATGCTCACACCTCAACCAACTTGGAGTGCCCAACTATGGATGCGATCAGCCAAAGATCGGGCCCAGGTTCACCCCGGACCACTTAAGTAAGTAAGTAAAAGGGGAGACATAAATTAAATCTCTGTCGCTCTATGGTAGCTTATCAAGAGATATTGTGGTCCAAAGTAACACTAACTAAGACACTTAGCTCATTACTCCATCTGGCGGATACTTAGTTAAAAGCATTTTAAACGTCTAGAGTTGCCAGCACAACGACCAGCATGCGTTGGATTTTATGCAAATTCATAGCTAACCATTTCCACTACTTCTTTATTAATGAGTGTTCTGTCCTGCTTTCTTGCATATGCTCTCGAATAGTTTTATAGTTATTATCGTACTGTTGCCGCAATGGGATAAATACCTTCATCCGCCAAATCCACGACGTTCTAAAGCGCCTAATTATTTTCGTAATGGGGAGTTTATCAGTTAGTTCTTATTACAGCCTTCTTTAATAAAGGCCCAAACATTTGCAATTTGTATTAACTGTGCCCCACGTTGGGCGCCACTTGTACGATCTGCAGATTCATTCGCAGCGCAACAGCCATTCATTTTTTTTTTCGTTACAATGATATTCCTCTGATTTTGAAATATGTAAATATGTTATCAGACTGATTCGTATGCCTTGGCAATACAATACATTTCTTCACCTTGCTTCTTGCTCATAACATCAGACTTATCACCCATTGACTAACATTGGCGACATTCGTTACCATTCATTCATTTATTCTCCATGGCCCGCTTATCCATCAAGTGGGTCGCGTCGGGGGTGTAGATTGCTCAAGTTAACCCTCCATAACTTCCGATTCTTTGCCATCGACTCTAAATTATCAAAGGCAATCCCCAAGGAGAGATTATGGACTTGATTTAACCATCTCAATAACTCATCCTGAATCTACCTAGATGACGCCGTACGGTTTCCATATCACGCCTTGGGATTAAAGTCTTGCATTAAAGCCAGTGATTGATGAAGTGAAGTTAAATTCACTGCCCAGTTCATCCTCATGGTACCTCTCTGCTGCTGGATTTCTCCATTGTTTCAGGGTCGTAACTGATCTGCACATCAGACTCGTACAATGGAGGCCATGTCCCAGTAGTGTATATGACTGCACCATTAATTCGATTCCCAATTCCGAATCAGATTGGTTTTTACTGTTATTCTAGAATAAAGTTCAATGCTCATTGAACTAGGTATTTCGCAAATTAAAATAAATTTTCTCACTACACGGCATCTCAATTTTTGAGACTCTCGGTGCCCATACTCTTCAGCTCAATGATTTTTGTTTTAAGGGAATTCCAAATCCTGGAGCTGTCAGACCAATAACGGTCCATTATTTTACTACCAAGCAGAAACATTTTTTTTAAGCTGTTGACTAGCTAGGCAAAAGTATTGAACGCGGCAAATTGCTGTCCTCAGCAAGGTCTCGAACCGACGGCCACAACCACAAGCAATGACTCTAACCATTGCACCATGACAATGGTCCACCTTCACCCCCTTTTTTCTTCACATTCCCAATAAAATTGTCTTCGCCAACTCAACTGACTCACTGTACTAAATACTTGGCACCTAATGATGCGTTTCAATGGCAAACGAATGATAATCATAGCTGAGGTTTGAACTTGTTTTTCTATTGAGTTATATTCGCACATATCCACCCCTTTGGCTAGGAATTTAGGTGCAAAAAGAAAATAAAAACAAAACCACCAAACAAATGGGGGAATCACGGTCGACGACGGTTCTACACAGACGGACAGGCGGGAACCTTAACATTTCGCAGATAAAATAGATGACCGGACAGAGTGGAGTTTGTGGCCTGGTCGGTCTGTTGGTTGTAGCTGTCGTCATTGTGGCCGTTTTTTTTTTTACTCTGTTCTCTCTATTTGCAGTGTTGCGGATCGTTGGTTTATCGGATGAATGAGTAGATGGATGGATGTATTTCTATCTGTTGGCAGTTTCGCTTGAGAGCTACCTACGTTTTGTGAATTAACTCAAAAGAAAAACAGATTTTCCCTCAACTGAAGCAGAATAGAATCAAGCCCTCAAAAAGTCCTCTCCCTACCATATTGATTTGGTGGATAATATTTCCGAGTATGGCTATGGGTAATGCACCAGAGACCAGCTTTCTGATACCGAATATGCGAAATCATCCCCTGGACCCGAACCAACTATGTATATACGAACTCAACGTTAACTGTTCCCAAAGGTAAAGTACCATCAGCAGGAATTAGACATCAGCCACCCTTTCAGCCGGTTTTCGTTTACAAACACTATCCAGTCACCATCTCTAATTAAAATGTTAAGCATCCACCACATACGAGATTTGTATTCATGAGCTCACTAAAAGGATTCGTCCCAAAAGTGTTAAAACTCAAGTTTAAGTGGAAAGGTATGCAACCTAGGGTCACCGACTTAAGCAGACATTTTGTTTATTTTTTTAACGGTATGTATAGTTCAATGAAACAAAAAATAAATTCAGCAGATAAATAAAAAAAAATACTTTCAGCCACTCATTACAGAATGGCGATATCCGGTGTGGACTATGGACTCGCTCTCCGGAGGAATCCAACTCACTAGAGGGGAATTTTACTATTTTCTTTTTTTTTTTTGCTCTCATTCAGGGTTGAAATAGCACTCAGTGGGACGGATAAAACTTTGGTTTTCCAGGTCTGGATGGTTATAATTTAAATAAAGATTAATGTGGGAATGTTATAACTTAAATACGAAATAAACAGAGCCAGAGGGAGAGTGCTGTTGTGGCTTTATAAGTATGTATGTATACAAAAGTGGGGGAGAGAAAAATAAAAGTGAACTCAGGTATGTAACTATGGGTTTGGTATTTGCTGGGTAACCTTGGAGCATTTTGGTGGCATGGAATGGATTATGTAAACGTGGTATTGACTTTGAAGTTTTCTTTTTTCTTTTTTTTCTGTTGAGTTTTAAGTTATTTATAACAAGTCCCGAGGTTGCCTGCTTTCAGCCACATGTCTGCAGTAACGAGGGAAAGATGCAAATCACATAGAGTATCAGAGGATAACCGTAAATGATTTGTAATATTATCCTAAAGGTTAATGTCGCTATAAGAACATTGAGTTGGTAGTTGGAGACTTAATTTGGAAAATGCTGTAAGACGGAGAGAAAGGTCAAGTTGACTCCTTAATTTTTTGGAAGAATGCACTCTATGAAGGGAAGTGGTTTGATGATAAAGGAGTCGTATATTTGAATTTACCTAAATGGCTATATATTTTCTGGAGGATGAGTTCATTAAACCCGACCGTTTTTATTTTATGTTTCTTGTCATTTGGGGTTAGGTACTCCAGTAGATGAGCAATCCAGTGATGGAGTAAGTTGCTCATAATAGTACCTAGTTAGTTGGTGGCATTTTCGTGAAGGCTTATAGGAAGACTGCCTTATTTTACGAGATGTTAAGGAGAATGCACAGGAGGGCACAGGGCCTCAAAGGCTCTGTGGCCCAAGCTAGATCGGAAAAAATCTTCAGAATTACTAAAGCTCAGCAGATCAAAGCTACGAACAGCAATAGGGATACTCTCTGGGCACTGTCTTCTAAGGAAGCACGCCAAAGGTGCTAGTACACTGTATGTAGCACGCCACATATATATGTGGCTCTGACGTAATTTTGACGTCAGCGTATGGTCCCAATGGATAAATGCCGTGCACAAGCTCTCTTTGTGCACTCTCTGTTGACGTCAGAGCCACATATATATGTGGCGTGCTACATACCGTGTACTAGCACCTTAAGAGATTAGGTACTGCGAAGTCTTACATGTCGCACAGGATATAACTCATCTCCTCTGTGAATGTCAAGCTATTGCTCGGTACAGGAGGAAATACCTTGGAAGGAACTTCTTCGACAATTTGGAGGAGGTTGGCCTCGCAAACAAAATTGAAACAATTTTCAAGTTTTGCAGGGAAATTAATTGTTTAGGCGAAGTGGTTTAGGTTTGTTGACCGTTAAGGTTCCCCAGTGATGGCGATGGGCCCAATATGGTGCCTAGTCCAATGTGATGAACTCACACCCTACTCAATCTAACCTAACCTAAGGAGTATGCCGAGTCGATTACTAGAGAGTAATCCACCTTAAGCCGCTGTTTGAACATTGCGTTACTAATAACAAATTTAAGTCTCGACTTTAAATATATATTTAATTATGAGTCGGGAGAGCATTCATGAGGCTCCGTCACTGCGGCCTCTATAAAAGAATCCTATTGTGCTTTTCCTGGAGAGGTCCTAGAGCCATCTTTTTAGTCCGGAGACAGTCGGGATTACAAGAACCTTGTCTGGGGGTATGTCAGCAAGATTTTCTGAAGTAACGATTTCATCCATCGCCAAGGACATTCTTTCTGAGACGAAAGAGAGCAGGACATATTCCATGAGTATGTGAAGAGAGGATTCGTCACTCGCAAGAGTCTTAAGACAGAATATAGGTACATGTGGGGTCCGGTGAGACGCCAATTCGTCTCACTAATTATAGCTGTCAGGATTCTCAAGTCATTTTTGTCCAGATTAAAGAGAGAGTGGGATTTTCTAGAGGAGATTTCATTGGATTCCTGAATTCCTGAAATATTGTTTACTGACACCGCAGAAGGGTTCAGCGTTCAGGTCCGATAAGTGGTATTGTCGCACCAACTTTAGCCAGTGAGTCAGCAAAGCCCCTGTGGACTGGAATCCAGTGAAGGATAACTAGATTTTTATTTGCAAGTTCGTAGATGGCCATGTATGTTTCCAGGACCAGCTTCGATCTTATGACAGAAGAGCCAAAAGCTTTGATAGCTTCTGTAAATATAGTTTTGCTAGTTGTATCAGAAATTAGATTTATTCTAGCGCAATGGTTAATGGCAAGAACAAGAACTTCAGCCTTGAATATGGACGAGCTTTGCTAAGGCTAACTGAATAGTTAGAATAGATCCAGTCCCTGACTGCCAGATTCCATCTAAGAACCGTCTGTGAACCAGACTAGATCAAGTCGCGATGGATTGGGGTTGTATTTTTCCCAGTCCTTCCTTGGAGGGATGATGATTGAGAAGTTTTTTATGGAAGCCATATTCCGGTACAGCATGTCGTCTAAAAACATGCTGAATGGGCTTTCAGGCTCCATAATTTTAAGCAAAGACAGAAGACCTACATGGTAGGAATAGGGGTCAATGTTGTTCGAATGGAACAGACGGTGTATACACAGTCTAGCCTCCATTTGAATGTGTATTTGAGCTATGGTAAAAGACCTAGGATGACGTCAAATATGCGGAAGCTGAAAATTGGAAAATTAGTATATGAAAAATTAAGCTATTCTGAATTCCTAATTTGAGGCGTTTGACGGGACGTATAATTGACTTTTTGTTGTCCATATTTGACTTTAGTTTTACCCCACGTATTCCTTTTATGGTTCACTATTAAGCCTTTCTAAGGGCAATGACTACCAGTAGATCTGGAGCTGTAACTACATAGTATAAGTAGATGCCTGTCAGCTATTTTGTTATTTCATAGCCGTTGTTACATCTTAAGTCGACACTGGGACGCTGGACAGCGTATTGCGCAATGCGAACTAAAGAGGCGTAATATCCACACCACAAGGTCTTTTAGACCTTGATAGAATAATTCACTTGGCCACTGCTATTGGTTGTTGTAAGCCCTCAATTGTTTCATTTTGTGGAAGCTCTGTTGGCCAAAACATCGTCCATTTCGTTATACTCAATATTACAGTATCCGTGTACACAACAAAATTTGACTTGGTCCCCCGAGCATAATTCTCTGAGCATTGTGCGGCAGTTCCTAATTTGATAATGTAAGACTCTATCGCCTTTAGCGCGGCCTGACTATCAATGTAGATCCCAACTATAGTTCCGCAGCTTAGAGCACGACCAGGACCTCTGCCTGGAACACACTGCATGTGTCCGGAAGTCTAAATGACACGTCTATTAGGTCTCACTAGAGTATATATACCTGACCCTGTACCCTCCTTAGTTTTGGAACCATCCGTATAAATCGAAAATTAATTTTCATTCGACACTTTATTTTTTTGCCAATTCTTCCTATTTGTGTACAATACTTTGTACGGTGTGTCGATTGTCGAAGTCAAGGGCACCCACACTTCGTTGGTATCTTCTAAGATGCTGATCTCTCGTAAACCCCGCATAGGCTTCTCTTCTGTTTCAGAAATCTAATATAGTTCTGGGAAAGACAAACAAAATGTCAAACCAGGAAGCTGGATTTTCACATGTTGGCCTGTGAGTTTAGACCAATTCGTTTCAAGTATGATGTTAAAGAAGTCACAGCGCGTCTCTTTGTCAATATCTTTTTGATACCAACATTGATGCAACAGCGCACCTTCTTTATGAGTCTTGCCGAAACTAGACAAGGCTCTGTCAAGCTCTTCAATTAAGATGTTGTCATAAGCAGCTTTGAAATTGATAAAAATATGATAAGCATGGATTTGAATTTCTTCGGTTTTTGGCCAGGATCTGTCTAACTAACATGTGAACATTTTATCGACGGTGGACTTTCATGTTTTAAAACTACACCTATACGGGCCAATCAGGTTAGTTACGAAGGGTTTTATGGGTTCTCACAAAGTGACAGATAGGATTTTGTAGGCGATTCTAATGAGCCGTATATACTTCTGTAGTTGGCGCAACTTTAGCGATCCTCTTTTTTATTGAAGCGTCAAACAATGCTGAGATTCCTTTCATCAAGTAATGCATTCATCTGGCAAATCTTTGGAAATACAGTTTCCAGCTGCTCTTCGGAAGGTAGAACATCAAGCACAGTATCTATGTTGGTCTTTAGCTTGGATATTTCTACCCTCACTTCGTTTTCTCCAGGTGAAGGGATGTCTATTGTCTATAACATCGCGTCTAAGTTGAATGGTTCGTTCTACCTATTACTGCGGGATACTGGTCTTCAACGTCGTTATAGAGTCTGTACAGACAGAGCACCGACTGTGACTCTGCTACAAGGTTCATCCTTAATCATCTCTACAGGTGTCTATATGGGATTTACTGCCCTGACAAGTTATCTTTACCCTTTTTTGATAACATTTCATTAAATTGTTCCTGGAGAAGCATCTGTCAATTTTTTCGATAGCTTTTCGTACACTTTCTCTTTTTCCTTAGAATACATTCGACCATTTTTTACAACCATAAATAATTTGTCAAAAATAAATTTTCATATCCTTATAAAGCCTAAATGAAAAAGAAATCTCTCATGCCAAAGTCTTAAGTCTTTCTTAATTGGTTTACTGTCAGCACGTTCGCATTTTGTAGTTCGTACTCTTTTATTTTTTTGGCTGCCTCAAGCTACCTTCAACAACTGTGTCAAATGCAATTTGGCCCAAAATATAAGTTCCATAAAAATAAATACCGATACCATTTCATGGTCGATTCAATCGAGCCCATCAAAACTGTCGAAAGACACCCCGAGGACACGTTCTGCATAATCATTCCGAAAGAAGACTTTTTTGCCAGCAGCTTGCTAATAACAGAACTAAATTTATATTCATTATCCTTTCAAATCTTCATCCTGTAACTGCCACACGAAGTACTATATAGAAACACCTGCCACTGCCTGTAACTTCACCATCGATATTGCACTTTGATTTGACACAGCATGCGAAAAATTAAGGCGGTTACGGCAAATTAACCAAACAGGCGAAGACCAAAGTTGGATATTTCTTAAAGTGCCTCTACCAAACCCAACGACCTATGACCGAGTTTTATGATAATTATCTGTGCAAGGGACGACGCGACGAGGCGGCGGCGTGAGCACGAAACGGTCTCAGCGTCGAGTCGGAACGGAATGCGTGGCAAAACTAATTAAATGTGATCCTGAAGGTGATGCGGCAGGATTCTGTTGGTAAAAAAAAGGCGTTGCCTATACATCGCCGATGAGATAATTCAAAGTGTAGTTGTTGCGTTTTTTTTTATAGCAACTGTGGTCTAAAAAATGGGTCACTGAATCCATTGAGATGCAGATACAGATACGAATACGACGAGTTCACGCAACAAACGCAGATATACACGACGACCCTGCCAATTATGCATGCCAGCTAATAACCGTTTCGAAGACGCCAATCATGACGGAATTCGCCATAATCCTCGATGTATATACAGAATCCAAGTCCTTTATAAACCTCCGCACACCGGGCGCCCGTGTATATGAGAGAGCGAATAGTTTCTTTCTGCCCAATTGAACCGTGCGAGTGGGGGAGGAAGGGAAACAAATAACCCATCCATCTATCCATCCATAAGTCGCGGATGGATCCATATACACACTACACAGGCTTGGAGCCAAGTACGCGAACACTGCCATTAAGGGGCTCACATTTAAGAGGTGGGAATTTAATAGTTTGATCGTGAGATGCGTGACTTTGAACTGCGGTGGTTGTTAAATGAGTTCCTCCTCCTCCCCTGTGCTGTGAAGTGAACTTTGAGAACTTTGGCTGCTTCTTCGTTATGCAGTCGTCGCCCAGTCGCCCAATTGCCCATTCGCTCGTCGACGTCGATTTTAAAAGGCAGACAGACAGAGAGTTGGTATTGTTTTAGTTTTAAAATTGTTTCCTTTTTGGTGAGTCTCAGACTCTCAGGCTTTAGTGCGCGCAGAAGGTTTTTCGGTTTTAATTTTCCCACATAGTTTGGGGGAATCAATCTATTGGTCATCTGCAGGACTCTGGCGGATAATTCCTCCATTGTGTCTGGTTGGTGGACTGTTGCAAGTTTTATTCGTTTGTTTGTTAAATTTTCTGTTTTAATTTGAAGACGCTTGGTAGGTATGTGGAAACTGTTAGAAATTTTACTCGAAGTTTTATATGGTTCTTTGGAGTGGGTATACTTATACCACCAACTGACAGTCTCTGAGAATGGACGAGGAAAATCTTTTATGGAACGACAACTCCACTTGTGCAGAATTGAAACTCCTAACGACACAACTAACAATAGTAAGATTAGTGCTTCAAAATGTTCTAGTTGACCTCTCTAAAGAGAGCAAGGATCAACGAATAAAATGTATCTTTTAATTGAGGATATAATTAGAATATTTTACCCTGAGTTACATAGTGGAAGTTTAAACGAAAATTCAACTGAACCTGAACTTGAGTTTAAATTTGAAGTTTCACAATGTAATCTGAACTTCAGTTCAATTGAACGCAGTTTAACGAAATTTAATGAATAGAATTTGGCAGTATTGTACTTAGCCTTTATACGACTTTTCCAAAAACGTTTCTTGTCTTTTCTTTCAAAGAACACGCAAAGAAACGTCAATCTGTTTTAGACAATCGGCTGCTTTGAAATGTCACTGTGTTAAGTGATCTGAGGTTTAATACTGTCGTTGAACACAATGAATTCTGTTTAAGGTTTAAACGAAACTGTGAAACCGAACTAATTGTTGAACTTAAGTTTAAACTAAAAGTTTAATTTAAACTTCACTCTGAAAGCGGGAGTTAGACTTAGATAACAGCTGCTGGTAAAGTGCTTAGGTAGCTAAATGGGGAAGATAAAGTAACATTGTGGCCTACTTGGACCATCAATTTGGGCCCACTGTGTCCATCAATGGATAACGGGGAAACTACGAATCTAACTACTAACTATCCTCAATCCGCTGCTCTTGAAGGCTGATGGACAGTCGAATAGTAGGAGACAAATATAGACTCTCCATAACGTCCATACTTATATACAGCAGTCGTTGTGCGGTAGGTACCTACATCTATCGCACAGTATCATTTAAAGGTCCCAGTGAATGTTTTTACGGTTCAAACCGACCTTAAATGTTGACGTCTTTTTGTACACGATTGGCCACAGTTCTCTCGTATACCTGCAAGTTTTGAGATTATACTATAGAGACATCGATTTTTTCTACTCAAGGCATCGCACTGACAGTCTTCTTTGCAAAGCGTATCTACTTAGCGCAATTCTTAAAGATGTAAGGGCCAGAAATGGATCTTGCAAGAAAGGATTGCAAGTTTATCCGCCTACTGGTTTACCGGATCCGGCAATTGATAGATACAGGGTGGGCCCTAATGTATGTATCGGAAATTCCCATAGATTTTAGAAATGGCGTCGAATGTCAATTTGGTTTTGACCTTTGTGAAGCAAGCAGGATTAGAATTTGTGTGAATAAGCAATGCAACGCTTGCGTTTCGTAGGTGGCGAATCAAATGGAACGTTAGTGTCCCAACCAAGTTCTCTACTAAAGGCACACACTCCTTTTACATGCACAAGCTCAAGCTGTTTTCGATCCCCCTCTAACTTCAGAACCAATTGCGCCAAAAACTTCAAACTTGAAACATTTACCTAGCTCATTAAAAAGATCCACCTCGCCAAATCGCATCTCTGTATAGCATTTGTGGTTCTTTCTCAACATACAGGACTTCAAAAACCACAAAAACTTCAGATACGTCCACTTTTAACAAATAGCGTTCATTTATAAGCATTATGCATCAGTATGGCCAACCGTTCCGCGTGTATGCCTATATTGCACATGCCCATTAATGACCCCCCCTAAGTATCCGGGGGGTCATTACTGCCATAGTTAATGCCATAGTTCTTTTTTGTGCCTCCTTGTATTGACTTGAGATAGGTTCAGGGCAGCGTAGGTTTATTCTACTTAAAGATTCAATAGCAATCTTTCATGAAAGCGTTGATTTTTTTTTTTTAAATACTTTTCTCGGGAAAGGCGAACCTATAACGCTTCATCAGCGCCCCGAGATGCTTGCAGATGTAAGTTAGTTCTGCATTTAAATTGCTGCAAATTGTAGTCTTTTGGAAATATATCCCCAGGAAGAGAGTTCCAAAGGTTGCTTGTCCTGTAACAGAAGGAGTTTTAGAAAATTGATGTCCTCGCGGTTGTCAAGTGTACTGTATGGTCATGAGCATTAGCTGCCTGTCTTGTGGGGCGCCCAAAAGTTGCAGAGAAGTAGAAGTTGCTTGGGGCTAAAGTACCTCTTTGCTCTAAATAGGTAGATCAACTTAGCGGACGCCGATCTTGCGATATAGGATATGTGATCCTGCCATGTGATTCCTGAATTGACTGTGACTTAAGGTGCATTGAGTCCTTGGGATGGATTGCATGGCCATCCATTTGGATCTGAGGAGCTGTGGATGCATTTTTCCTAGAAAATGTTGTGAGCTGTGTCTTTTATTAACATAGTTGTCTCTTGAAGACTTTCGCAGCTTGGGTTAGTAGTTATATCTGCCTGAAAGACACAGCAGTCATCAGTGATTCTATATGATTCTCGGTTGTTCACGCCCCATTGTGCCTAAATGGAAGCTTGTTCATAAACTATGGATGATCCAGACACTCTAACAGTCGATTTCTTCACAGAGTACTAGCGCTAGTACCGGTATTAGACTAAAAGTTGATACTCAAATAGGTATTAAGTCATTTCTTCACGAAGTACTAAGCTGAATTTGGTACCGATTAAAGCTAATAGCTGGACCCTCAAAATCGGCAGTCTAACATCGTTAGTACCAGAATTAGATCGATTTCTTTGCATCAACTCTTGCCTATTTTTGTGGAAAAAGTAAATACATAATAGGTTTAAGTGTATAATGAAGATTAGAAAATGGATTGCATTTTTGATAGGGATAATTGGTTTAACAATTTCGATGACGACATTGAGAACGAGAATGGTGAAGAAGAGTGGCAATTCGTCGATCTGTGCACCGCATATCTACCATATTATGCTACAATGGAATACAGTAAATACCTACTTAGGACGATGTGGATTTTTCGGCGATTTCGGTTGTCCAGAACCACGTTTTTGTAGTGGACGGATTGCAGCACCCACACTCACGGTTAATATTTTTTTATATACTTACCATTTTAGTCGGTAATCATTTTTATTCACGATTTTACCAGTAGGTAATATCGTTAAATATTGCCTGAGCAGCAACTGCTGATCAGATCACTCTACGATTCATGGCAAGTGGATCGATGTAAATAGCGTTTGCCGACGTCATGCGCGTATCAGCCGCTGGTGTATGTCGCATACTGCCAATGGTAATATATGGCCTTGACACGCCATTTGGATGGATTTATTCAAATGCCAGCAACATTGGCAGAACAGAAGATGGCCGCTGCTGAATTTTATCGCTTTACATAGTCTCCATCTCCACGGACAATCGGTGTAATCTACCGCACTCATGTTAAATTGCAATAATAGAAACAGAAAAAAAACCAATCATATACGCCATCATTGCGCTATCATATACTATCCCATGCTGGATACCCCTATACACACATATTATACAATATAAGCAACAAAAATATTAAAAAAATAAATACTTGCTCTTATGAATAAAAATCAGTCATCCTGTAAAATGAACATAAAAATGTCACCGTTATGACATTTCATATAGTCAAAAATGGGTACTAGACCAGTTTTAGACGTGTCTATTAGTCGTTAGTACGGTTGATAAATTTAGCTCCGGTACTAGCAATGTGAAGAAATACAAAAGTACCAACTTTTCGTTAGTACCGAGTATCAGAGCTAATACCAGGTCTAGCTAGACCGGGTACTAGTACTCAGGTGAAGAAATCGGCCGTAAGCCTAACCGCAGCCTTGACCTCCTTACTGCTACATCCCCTACAGTAGATATATGTCCAGGGGTGAGGCTTAGTATTGTCCAAGATGCCCTAAATATTGCCACATAAATTTTTCATTTACTGATGGTCAGCGATAGAAGCTCTTAGACGGCTGCGTCGCATTGGTTTATGATTTTGTCCCCCGACGTCTTATTCGACAGAAAGCGAGGAATGCAGCTGCATCAGACCTATACATTTATAAACCATGATCGTTGCCTGTCATTTAATAAAGTTATACACGATACAGCGGTCTTTAAAAGGTGCACGGTGAAACTGTAGGTCCGTTTTATGAGCATGGGTGCCCAAAATAAGACTCAAAAATAAATTTGTATGTGAATTATGTATACTAGTGCCTTACTGACAGTGAACTGACATTTAACCAAGCTACAGTAAAATTTTGAATAACCTAAACCACACCGACTGACTTTAGGAGACAAGCCATATCTATACTATACCCTATAATGCTTGCCAGGAGAAGTGACATCTGGTCGTGAGACACTTTTACATTGTTGATTCTAAAGCCAAGGTGAATTATCTAAGCCCATTCTATAATCCTAAGCTTTTTATCATCTGGAAATGATTGTAATAAAAGACTAGAAAGAACACTAATTCGCCTAAAGGTCTCATCATACCTCCCGCTCAACACTATTGCTTCATCATTCACAGTAACATTTTGTATTTTATGTTCCCTAAATGAAAAGGCACATACTAAGGAAAATTATGAGTCCAATCGGGAGTTTATTAGCTATGCGCTACACTCAATTTCAGAAATTTATTAACACTTTTACCGTAACGTTACGAACATACTCTACAATCGTACCGACGGATTTATAGATAACCTTATGGATAACCTCCTTGCAGCGGTACATTACTTATTCCCAGTAATCCTCAAACAGAAAACAAACCAAACACACAAAACCCACACAATGTATAGCAAAATGCTCAAAAGGAAGTGATAAAAAATCGAAACTCATTGATTTTGAATCGAAGGCAAACATTAACGTGTCTCGTGGTTAGGTTAGGTTATACCACCACCTTCACCTCGCGCTGCCAGTACTGGTGGATACCATCATCATCATTGGGTTAACCAACTAACCAGGCCAACGAGCGGATACACATTTCTTTAATAAGCTATCGCCGTAATAATGCGATAAATTTACGCTCTATTACATATGGTTAATGTCAAGGCATCCCCAAGACCCCAAGCCCAACGAAAAAATATTATCGTAGTTGTGCCAAGGAATATTGTTCCTCAGACACGAACACAGAGACGAACTGCAACTGATAGTAAGCATTTGGTTGGTATTTCTTCATCTCCTGTGAGAGTTTATTTTCCTTCTTCCTTGCACATTGTGCTCCAGCTGCAACTTGTACAAGTACAACTAGGTGGAAGTGGAAGTGGAACTTGTGCTGGAAAGGATGTAACTCACTAATGTACAGCGCACCGACTGCGATGTGAAGGAGTATACGAATTGTGTGGCGGAAAATCACGAATAGGCACTTACCAAAGGTGAGAGTATGAAAATGAATTATTATCTGGGCGAGGCTTTGTGGAGGCTGGAGGTTATTGTGTGGTCAAGGTCTGGGTACCTTTACTGTGTCTAGAATTTGTAACAACCAAACTGAATGATATAGCTATGAAAGTTTCGAAAATACGTACCTATTTAAATGCCTACATGTCGTAGTTTTGAATTTTAGTCATAACGACGTATTGATCGGTGATGCTTACTTGATCTGTAGCGATCCTGACTCTTAAGGACTATTCACACGAGAGCAAACATTTATGAACAGAAGAGTAGGATAATCCATCAAGATGTATTAAGTTCAAAAACAGTTTAAATAAAGAAATTTGGAATTTGGAAAAGAAAACACCTTTTGTCAAAGTTTATTTACTATTCACAGCATTAAAACGCGTTCCACAAACGGCAGCCAATAAAATATTCGTTCGAACTTAACCTCAAATTAGAATTGCTACTAGAACCTGTCAAAACATGCAAATATTCGTTCGTAAGGAGTTGATCGCTCTCATGTGAAGTCCTTTAGTCGTTACATATATCGCGAATATCATTTGCCTATAGGTATATGGCTATACAAGATCCTTACTAAGGCAGTTAAGAAGGTAAGATATAGAAACCAAACCAAGAGCCATCCCAAACAAAAATTCCCATCGATCTATTCAACGGCCTTGTTCCAAAATGTTCGTCTTAAACAAAAGTTTCTTCCATAGACTCCAGAGATCAGCAAACAAAGATGCATTACTGTATATCAAAGGCAAACACTACATCATTTAGCCGCTCGCCTATAGAAGAATATGGGACAACACGGGATGCTGCCAGATCCGCTCGGTCCGGAGCAGCCGATCTGCTGAGAATCTCGCAGCTGTAGCTGAAGATGTCGCGGAGGACTTGGGGATATTGAGTCGGCGTGCCAGGCAATTGGGCATCAATTGGCGGTCTGTACAAATAATTTTTGTGAAAGACCCTTACAAAGTGCAGAAAATGCATCAACTGTTAGATGTTCTGAAATTCTTAGGACTGCATTTCCGGGCCGCCTAATCTCTCGTTTTGGCGATTTGCTCTGGCTGCTAAGATTAAGTTCCAGACTTCTATTTGTGGGGGTTGTTTTTTTAAGTCACGAGTCTACGTATGTACCTACCTAAACAAGCCTTAGACTCTTGAAGCCCTCAAAGAGAATATCCGTTAAGAATGAGAAGACTTATTGACGGAAGTTCTGGCCAAGAGTAATGGAAAATGCTATAAATCGGGCCCGATTGGCGTCCGCTAAGTTGAGCTACCTATTTAGACCAAAGAGGTACTTTAGCCCCAAGCAACTTCTCCTTCTCTACAAAGCACAGGTTAGACCAGGCCTGGAATATTGTTCCCATATATGGAGCTCGTCCCCAAAACATTCACTTCACCTACTTGACAGAATACAGAGACGAGCATTTCGACTTATTGGAGACTCTACACTCACATCAAATCTACAACCGTTGGTGTACAGAAGACAAGTCGCTGACCCATGCTTGTTCTATAGGTACTTCCATGGTAGATGTTAGTTTTTTTTAGTTTTATTGACTACTAGCTGTACCCGCCCAGCTTTGCCCGTGCACAGGAATTGTATTGCTTAGGTCTTAGATAATAATGTTCTTTAGTAAAATGCGAAAAATGAGAATAAATCTATTTTCTGCGAGGCTTCACCACCGTTAGTCCAATTTTGGCGTGGCGATATCGATAATGGATGTAATGTATTGGATATATAATGTGCAGCATCTGCATCGCCCTCCCTCTCCTTGTTTGCTACTTGTTTGTAATGCTGTATACATTTTCACTTCAGAAAATACATTTTGGCTAAAAACTGTTCCTAAGGACGTGGCTATAAACGACATATCCTATAGCAGTCTTACAGTCTTAAGGAACATTTTAAAAAAAATTTCATCGAAATCTGTCCAGTAGTTTTCGAGTTTTTAGCTGACAAAGGAAAGTCCTACAGTTTTACATAATACTTTTCTATTTTCTTAGTCTAATTGGTTTGACTTAAGGCCAAGGTAGATGTTCTGAGGAACTCCAAGACATTATCCCTCGAAATGCCAATTTTGGGCGCCCACAAGACAGGCAGCTAATTCCCAAAAATTATCTACTGTAACCTTAAAAATATTTAAGGTCAGGTTAAAAATTAGAGCACCCGAACAACTTTGGTGCTGAATCGTAGGCTCTAACCGTCTAAAGGGCCCAACCCATTGAATCCGTCGCGTCCGTTGCGGCAACGTATTCGAATGACAGGTTGATAGAACACACAGCAGCTTATGGAAGGTGACCCATCAGCAGCGCACGTGCCGGATGCGATGGATAAAGTAGGTTTAGGTACTTTCTACACTTCTGTCCGTCGCTTCCATCCGTTGAGAGTTGGCACAGCGTGAGAGGAAGCACTTTCATTAATGAAAATATTGAGAGAATGAGAGAAACTGTCAAATGCTGCAGATGACAGTTCAATCAAAATAATTTTGTTGATATTTTCGAATTTAATAAATTGCATATTGTCTTAAAGTTGGAAAAGTTGGTACGGGCTGCGACGACGGATCCTTTGGGCTGGACCCTTAAAAGTATGCACATTTTCTGGCCAACAGAATTGCTTAAATAAATAAATATGTACAATTTTATGCCGAGTCCGAACGTCTGATGGATTAAGAAGCTTCCTCAAGACAGTTACCTACATATACTCTTGGATGTTTGTCAACTTGTCGCGAAAATTGGCGGAGTGGAAAAACCTTAAGGAGTTATTAGTTTTTTTTTCCGGTGGAAAATAACAGCACACTTAGGTACCCCATCAGAGCTACTGCAAAGTGTCCTTTTGGTTTCAACAATTATGATAAAAATATGCATATGATATGAACTAGAACAACAAATATTTTTGCAAATTACACAACTTTAAAATTTTTAGTATAGGTACTGTATTGGGCCTTACCAAAAATCATTTTTAACTACAAAAATTAATATTTTGGTGATCATAATAGATACCTAATGGAAATGTTCGCTATTGTGACTTTAAAAGTTTGCCGTCCGGTATATAACTTTACAGCACGACCAAAATATGCAATTTATTTGTCTCCTTCAGTCTTCCAGAGATGCCATCACATGGCACTTATAAATCTACGAAATGTAACTGCATGCATGATCCCGACAGCTGCTGGTGAGTGTTTTTTGTGAACCCGTACACGTTAATCTCCATAGCCACATCACACATGTTCACACAGGGAAAAAAACTTAAATTGAGATAATGGCGTCAGAGTTCAAGAAAAAAAAACCTCTCAACTGTCACCTAACATCAGGCATACTTCCTGCTCCAATTTTTTGTTTGCCCTGTAGATAATCCTTGCACACGTTCTAACAGTGCACTCAAATTTTTGTCCACTTAAAAAGTTCAATGTTCTCCCTGAGTATCCTCTTAGACTACATGTAGTTGACATTTCTATTCTGATGCACACATGCTGGTGCTCTACTCTTGCATTTGCATAGTTTTTACAAAGTTTTTGTCTCTAGTTTTCGTGTGGAATCCTTTCCGGGACAGGTACATTCTGTACGCGGTAACTTTTAATTCCCCCCAAGAAAAACCATTGTCGCAACTGCTCGAGTGTAACTGACACGAAAATTTAAAATTCAGTGAAAAAAAAAAATCTATCGAATTCTCTTGTTGCTCGCTACTTTAAGGACCGCTGTCATTACAGCCGCTTAAACATGCATTTTAAAGTAATTATTTCAATATACCTATCGTCATGCAGTTCATATAAGGTTCACCCACCCAAACGGGAGGCCACGCAACCGTAAAATTTAACGACGTTGACGAGTAACTTTCGTGTAATCATTGGGAACGTCAGAATTCACACACACAATGTTTCTCTCAGCCGAATACAACAACAATGATGGTAGGTATTCATGGCAAGCAACAGTGCCAAATGTCAGAGTTTTCTACCCACATACAGGTTGTGATCTCTCGCCCGTAGAATGAAATCTACAGCAAGCCCTTCTTCGAGCTAAACCTTGCGTAACAAAGGCAGTCAGCCGACTTCAAACCCCCCAAGGCAGTGGGGTAGAAAGTAAAAAAAAACAGTCAGCCCGCAACTCCATCTGTATGCAGGATAATTGTTTATCCTGGACGAAAACTCTCTGAGAAGCGCACAACCTGCAGCTTCATCATCATCATCACCGCATTCAGCACCATATCCACCACCCATTGAAATGGGGTGGTTGAGGGCGCATACGAGTTATTGTGGTGATGTTATCTTACGTTTTGTGTTCCTGGAGTTTGGGTGACGATACAATTATCATCGTTTGGTGGGTGCTTCGGTTGACGAGATCCTTCGATTCTGGGTATTATTGCAAGCCTGATGAGAACGGCAGTCTGTACATTGTGAATGTCAAGTGCGGGTTTGCTAACTGTTACAGTGGAGCTGCTTGTTACTTCAATGTGTGTGTATGCCGGAGGAGATTTTACAGAAAATTTACAAGAATTCCTTGCTACCTACAGCGAAGCTTGTGAAACAAAGCTCCAATGAAGAATACTTAACAAAGGGCAGCATTCACAAAGGAGTTCCCATAGAACGGGATTTCTCATTCAGATTTATCCGGAGAGGAAAAGATGGGGTGGCCGCTTGTTTGCAATGCCATAGAATTTCTGTAATTAAATACCTTAAGAGCTTGGGATTGGGATTGGCATTCCGAGAATGAAATTAGAAACAAATTTAATACCCTTGTAATTGTACATATTTATGCTTTTCATGTGGTAGTAGAGGATTCCTCTTGCACCTAGACTGAATGTTTAATCCATAGAGACAGCATATATATCTTATATAGAAGATGGTGTTGCGTAGCATTGGAAACCTAGTAACATAATGATTTGGGAAGTGTGGAACTCATTTTTTAAGGTTTGACTAATTTATTGACTAAATTTGTTATGTGATCGATTTTGTATACAACGCGAAGGAATAACCATTTTTCGAGTACTTTTGTGCCAATAGTTGGCGCAAAAGATCCATGTAGGGATCCATAGGGATCTCCCTGCCTTCAAGAAGCATTTATAATGTTCATATTGTTCTAAAAATGCTTAAAAAATGCTTAAAAAATGCTTAAAAAATGATTCTATATAGTGGATCTAAAGGATCACTTTTGTGCCAAAATCAGCACCTAACTTATTGCAATTAAGTCTTGTTTCTAAAAAAGTGTCGCTGCATTTAGGGGCTCTATATCTAAAAGCAGATTATATACAAAAAAATACTGGAATTCTAAATATAAATAGTTTCACTAACATGTGCAGTCTATTTCGAGTTAATACTATTATCACGAGCCGACATTCAAATTTTTGCACGACTGCTTCGAATTCAAAGACTAATGCAACCTCTCCCGAACGTCTGACAAACTTCCGCGAGTGTAACTGTCCTGAAAAACCTTCTCAATTCAGCCTTTCGGACGCGGCATCAAATTATTGATACCTTCCATTTTTTGGTTTGGAATCGAAGACTCTTCGGGCCAGAGCGTTGGTGTCCATTCGCTGTAAATACATGTCCTTGCCATCTTAGTCGACTGATACGTACTTTTCTGACTAGGTCGATCTTGCTGTACAGCTCGTAGAGTTCGCTGTTAAGTCTCTTCCTCCAAAGTCCGACAACTCAAACAGGTCCGTAAATCATTTCAAGAATTTTGATTTCGAAAGGTCCAAGAAGATCTTTATCCGCCTTTATCCGATTATGACGGTCTTAGAGTATCCTTGTTTCTTTACAAGGCCTTACTAGTCAGTTGTCCTCTTAGGCCAACGAAGCAGCGGTTAGCAAGTGTATAACTCTTCGTTGTTGTGGTGGCATTGTAAGAGTTTATAGCGGAGCAAAGGTAGACAAAGTTCCTAACCATCTCAAAGTTGGTGCTCTGATTTTCTCCACCACATTGTTTTTTTAATTTTTAAAAAAAGGAATTCCAAATCTTGGGAGCGCTCAAAAATATGCCGGTTTATTGTACCTACTACCAACCCGAAGCCCTGTTTTTTTTTGTGTAGTAGTGGAAATCACCTCAAAAATCCTCAACTACAGATGCCCCTTCAAATCGGTTCAGGATTTCCGAAAGATCACATTGAAGTCACACTTACACCTCTTAAATGGACGTCCTCAAACTGAACTGAAAATGATTCTTAAAATATGTTCCTCAAAATCGTATATCAATCGCTTTAAAAGTTGGCCTAAAATGATACCTATAAAAATAGCAATTAAAGTCTTCACAGGAATGCTATGGAAAAAATGCCGTAGAATCGATCTTAAAAATTCCTCCGAAAATATGTACCTATGCTTAAATAGATCCCATTCTCAACAACCCTTGGGAAATGACAAAAAAAAAATGTTTGACTCATCGGAATAGCTTCCAAAATCATTCCCATCGGTCTAAAATCATCCCGCAATTGGTTCAGAAAATGAGTCACAATATAACCCTCAACTATACCGAACATCCTTTTTAGAGCTCCGAAAATTTTCTTCAAAAGAACTCTCAAAACTGCTCTCAGAATTGATCCTGAAAAGGTCTTAAGCAAGGCGAGCAATGCAGTGGTGGGCAAGTAGTGGCGTTGCAGAGGCGTAGCAATGTCGTAGTGACCAAGTGGCTGGTGGAATCGCTGAAGCCTATGTAAACAAATGAAGACGCGCTGGTTTGTTACGTCGCGGAGTGAGGGCGACGATGGTGCCACTATATAGTAAATAAATGGTGATTTTTTTAAGTGTTTGGTTTTTAAAATTGAAAAAAAAAACAACGAAAATTTGCAAAATTAAGGAAAATTGTTATTAGGGTCGATAAATCAATTCTTGCTATTTACTTTTTGAATATTATTTCCTGTAAATGTTGACTGCGACTACGCCTCAAGTGGTTCATTCGGATTGTCTAATTTTGGTATACATTTTCCGACATATCGACTGGTATCTCACCAATAATAATACGAGTGATGTTGTCTTCCAAGTTCCAAGGCGGCAATAGTTGCTGGCTTATCCGTGTAGACGAGAGACTTCACATATCCCCACAAAAAATAGTCCATCGGCGTCAAATCGCACGATCTAGGCGGCACGATCAGTTCAAAAACGTGAGATGATTGCTCTTGCTCACCAAATTCGCATCGCAATTATGTCCATGGATTCGCGTGTTGTGGGGCATATCGTATCGTCCTGTTGAAACCACATGTCGACCAAATCCAGCTCTTCCATTTTGGGCAAAAATAAAAATTCGATGCTGCCATGCCAAGTCTATTTAATTTATTTCACTGCGTTGGTATGCAATGGATTTAGAAATAGAGACATATTGCAGTGCTGCGGTGGGTGCAGAATTTGCATTTGTATCACCACCTAAGAGCATGTGTATTCTAATCGTGCTGCGCAGTGAATTCTGCACGTGTGTTTTTGGCATAACGTTGTTGCCATCATCATCTTAAGAAGAAATACGGCCCAATTATGCCACTGGCCCATAAACCACACCAAACGGTACCTACATTTTTGTGGATTCATTTTCAGTTCTTGCAGTCCAGTTCTTCTGGTTGCTCAGCAGACCATATACGGCAATTTTGATCTTGAATAGCCTGCTCAGTAGGACGATTACGTCGACCATAAAATGGACGAAGTGCTCTAAACACATTTACGATTTTTGGTAATAAAATTCAATAATTTGCAAACGTTGTTCGAGGGTTAGTCCATTGACTTATTATATATGGACTGCTAGTAGACGTCTTCGCGTTGGTTCCAACATAACCACTAGCCCTCTTGGTTCGGAGCGGAATATTTTGGAAATTCACACTTTTTTGTAGTGGCATCTATTGTTAACAATGACGCAACAATTTGAATTTCAACCGTTTTACTTGCCAAATCCACTAACGCCCTATAGGTGTCTCTAGCATTCTATGGAGAAATCAAAGATGGTGGTGATTATTGGCTTCGTTTTCCAATGCCATCTACTTTAAACAGAGACGCAACAATTTGAATTTACCTCATAAATTCTCTCACGCCCAATAGGTGCCTCTAGCATTCTATGGAGAAATCCAAGATGATTCGTCATTTTGTTTCACTTATTTTTCGCTCCGAACCAAGAGCGCTAGTTTATGTTGGCGTCATTTTCTGGGCAAAATTTGTATGAACTGACATTTCACTAGCAGTCCATATATAATAAGTCAATGGGTTAGTCTATCCATGGTGAAATGGAAATGCTAACTGAGCATTTTTTACTTTGACACGTATCACGAATCACGCGTGAAATGTCAAAAAAATCAGGCTCAGAAACCAAACAGCCAAAAAATTACCCTTTAGTTTTTCCACGTCTATTAGAACAGATTTATTCTAGCGCAATTTCTAATGGCAAGGACTTCAGCCTGGAATATGGATGAGTTTTTGCCAAGGCTGACTTTTTATATTAAAGTTACTGCTGTTCGGCGACCTGTGATGAAATGGCCAACAACAAATTGATGTGACCGCAAATTCGCAGAAAAAGAGAAGTAACCAATATAAAGTTTACTTGTCTATCAGCTTCAGAAGCTGTTACAGTACAAGTATAGTAATTTAACAAGTTGTAATGTAATTTTAATTTAAATAGTATTTTTTGCTATCACCATCTCTGTTCGATCAAATTGTGCTTTAAAATCACTTTACATCCTTCCAAGGAATTGCTGCATTGCAACGAGTTAAAAAAAAAATCCCACCACATAAAACGTCTATTTCTATTGTCAACCATTTTTTTGTCTTCGCAGCGAAATTATTTGTTCCACCTTACCTACAATATTCGCATTCTGACACCGACAGGAAACTGACACCTTGAAACCTGTGAACAAGAGTCTTCACACTTTAAAACGGTTGCATGGTTTCTGTATTGTTTCCATGCTTCGCAGCATCGCATAAGTACCTCACGGTGTGCTGGTTAACTTAAGTTAACATGAGCATTACCAACTATGCACGTCGCTTGACTTGGCATGAATGTACATATAGCCATTCGAGTGCAATGCTGCCTGGTAACATGGTAAGTAACCATAAATTTCTCCATCCCAGACAAGAGCTCCTCTATCAAAACTCTGAGCTCAATTAAATTGCAATAAACAATTGCAATAGGCTGCAAATTCGCCGATAGTATTGGTAGGTACTCTTATCTAGAGAGCAACCTCTGAGGCTTCAGTTTTAGATCTATCGAGATGGACACACCATAGATCCTCATTGGACCCGGTTTGCTGTTCGACTGGACAAGTGCAGTGCATGCAATAACCGAACGGTTAAGATATAATTTTCACCTCATAGCGCGAGAGAGAGATTCACCAATAAATCATCAACTAAATAACGGTCGTAATAAATTCAACAATAAACCAACACTAAAGTGGCACTTAACGCCCGTGGGCCATAAAACTTTTAGGCTTAAACGCTTTTCGACTTATTTTTGCGCGCGCGGAATTATCATGGGTACGAGTATATCGTGATTTATTTTTTTTTATTTGCTCGTCTGGGTTTGGGTTATCAAAAAACTATCATACCACAGAAATCGTGCAATAAATTTAACAATTTTTCCTGGTAATTTATTGGGCTTTCGTATAGTAGGTATATGATTGGAGCAGGATTGCGCATGTATGTTAGTTGACCGGAGCGGTGCGGCGAAGGTGTGCTATATGGGCCCATATAGTGCGTATTGTTATGCGCAGTGAAACCTGCATCCTCATCATCATTATTGCCGGCTTTCTTGTTGTTGTTGTTGATGGCGGCTGTGGCGGCGACGTCGACGGCGGCGGCTTCATTTTGGTCGTAATTTTGTACTTTTTTAGAAATTTCCCATTGGAATGTTGAAATTTTTGTGAAATATTGTTGAGAAGGAAACAACAAAATCAACGACGAAAGGCACAGCCAGCACCTATACTGCAAGACACATTGGCCATTGGCCAACAATTTCGCATGGAGGGTCACGATGTGGCTCCAGTGGTGGTGGTGGTGGCTGGTGATTGTTACAGCCTCACCTATCCCTCGTCGCGCATATACTATACGCATCTGGTTGTGGTATACTTAAACCAATTTTTATCATGGAAATTATTGGTCAATTTGTTGATCTGCAAAGTCATAAATAATTTATCTTTGCGAGGAGTCGTTTTCGTATATACTGGACAAGTTGGATAGTTGCGGCGAGTGGTGCCCGGCTTCATGTGAAGGACCCTAGGGTCATAGGTATTTTAGGTTGAGGTGGATGGTTTATTTTTGCTTGTACTCTTCATGGTCATCATCATCAACAACGTCGTCGTCGTCATCGTCGTCGTTGTTGGCAGAGTGGATGCACTTGGTGGATATGTTTATGTGCCGAGAAAAACATAAATCGCTGGTGTTAATTTGGACCAGCCCTTGATAGTGATGTTTATTATTGTGGATGGTAAGTGCGTGTACATATATTACCCGTATGTGGGCAGAGATGGATATATAAACAGGGCTAACGCAGGTGGATGTGGTATAACTTTGTTGTTTTATATGTGACACTAACGGGAGAGTAGGGATTGGGGGAGGATATAGGAGTTTCATCAATTTTCATTTTCGAGAAAATGCTGGTAAAACGCCTGCAAAAAATAATTGACGAAAAATCACTAGTCCCAAATCACCAATTTGGATTTAGAAATAAGCACTCTACAATTGATGAGGTGCATAGAATCACAGATAAAATCGAAAAAGCATTTGAGGAGAAAAAAGTGTGCTCTACAATATTTCTTGATATAGCACAAGGTTTCGATAAAGTCTGGCACAAAGGTCTGATCCACAAATTGCAAAGGCAACTGCCAAAGCAATATTCGACGATTCTGGAGTCATATATATCAGATCGATTCTTCAGAATTAAACAAGAGACAGAGTACTCAACTTTAAGAGAAATTAAAGCTGGTATACCACAAGGCAGCGAGCTAGGTCCAGTTTTATACATTCTGTTCACCAGCGATTTGCCTGAAAATGGGGAAACCACTATAGCTACTTTTGCAGATGACACAGCTGTCCTAGCTGTGGGAGAAACTGTCGAAGTAGCAACAAAAAGGCTTCAAAGGGCAATAGACAATATATCATATTGGACAACAAAATGGCAGATTAGATTAAATGACCTTAAGTCAGTCCATATCAATTTTACGTTTAAAAACGTACCATATATTATTCCAGTATACATAAACAACAATGTAGTGGAATACTCAAATACAGCCAAATATCTAGGCGTGACTCTAGATGCTAAACTGTGTTGGAAAGCGCATGTAAAGGAAAAAGAGATGAGTTGAACATGCGATACAGTAAAATGTATTGGCTTATAGGGAGATATTCATCTCTGTCAAATTACAATAAATTATTGCTATACAAGCAAGTTTTAAAACCAGTATGGACCTATGGGCTCCAGTTGTGGGCATGCACATGCCAAACAAATTTGCAAAAAATTCAAGTTTTCCAAAATAAAGTACTAAGGAACATAGTTCATGCACCTTGGTATATACGCAACGCTGATCTACATAGAGATCTAAACATTGAAATGGTTGAGGAAGAAGTTAAAAAAGTTGCCCAAAGGCACAGAAGTAGACTTCTCAACCATGCTAACTTAGAAATAACAGAACTTTTAAATATGTACTGACAATATAATCAGGAGATTAAAGCGGGTAAAACCTCTTGATCTATAAGAGTTAACTAAGACCAAGAAAGTAGGTAATATTTTCAATCAAAAAAGTATAGAGATCCGACAAACGGCGGATTTATCTTCTCAATTTTTTTTTTTAAAGAATCAAATATAAATTGCTGATTCGTTTAACGACTAGGTGCGATTATTGGAAGGATGGGGTCACCATGCTTCCCTCGGGGGTTTAAAAAAAAACCCTAGTTAAAAAACTGCTTATAATGGAATGGGTTTTCGTCTCTCTATAAGTGTCTCCTATTGAGATATTCCCATACCTCCATTCTCTGCATTACCTCCAGCATCTGGTAATGCTGCAGACATTATTTTTATCTATCGACTCCTCACAGGCTCTGTTGCATCTGCCCCACCACCGCACATCGGGTAGCTCTAACGCACCAGACTCCCGCCTGCTGCGGAAATCCCCACCATTATGATTTTAGGCACAGCACACCCTGAATTAAAGTTGATCACCTCACCATCCATAGCTTGCAGTCCTACAGCTTTAAGTCTTATTTTCTCTTTTTAGCTTACATGAAGGCATTCTCATACCAATGCGAAAGCGGGACATAAATACATGGCGATTGCGGTGTATCCCACCATTTCACGCGTGAAATTCGCTCCCGCTTTCACATTTTCGTGTTGGTTTGAGCATGCCTTTAAGCCGACCTAAAGTTGCTCTTATAAGGACCTGTAAGATTGTTGCCAAATGGCTTTATGTGTTTACAGATTATACCTGCCATTGAAAGATTCTTGGGCGCAATCTGCTTATTTATATGTTGTTTGTAGCAGATAAAGGCATATCTCGGTTCATTAGAACCGAGCAAACTCTACCGACGACTTCAGACCAATTAGTCTGTCCTCCTTTTTTCTTAAAACTGTCGAGCGGATCATCGACCTCCACATTAAGGACACTGTTGACGGATCATTGATTTCAAGCTCTCAACTTACTTACTTACTTAAGGTGGCGCTACAGTCCGGGTGGACCTGGGCCTCAACCAACAAGCGTCTCCAGTTTCGCACGCTAAGTTGGTTGAGGTCCCCTTCCACTTGCGTGCGCCACCTGAGTCGCGGTCTTCCTCTACTGCGCCGTCCCTCGGGTGTGGATTCGAAGTTCTTCCGGGCCGGAGCATTCACGTCCATTCGCTCTACATGACTCAGCCACCGCAGTCGTTGGACCTTCACTCTTTTGGCTAGGTCGATGTCGCTGTACAGCCTGTACGCTGTACGCTGTACAGTTCGTCGTTGTATCTCCTCCTCGATTCACGGTCTATGATGCAGACGCTACCGAAAATTAGTCGAAGAATTTTCTTCTCAAAGCAACCAAGAGTAAGCTCATCCGCTTTTGATAGAGTTTTCAAGCTCTCAACATGCTTACCAAAAAGATTGTTGGAACGATCGAGAGGTCCATTTCACTCATGGAATACACAATGGCGGTCTTTCTATATATAGGGGGCCTTTTACAATATCGAGACTCGATCGATTATTCAAGCCTTAAACAAGCTCAACATCGGCAAACCAATCTGCCGCGTAATCACCCACATTCTTACAAAGAAGATAGTGAGGGTTACATTTGACAGCAGCAATGTCGAAAAACTCGTGCACCGAGGCACCTCGCAAGGAGGAGTGATATCTCCATTGTCATGGAATATAGTTCTTAACAAACTTCTCGTCTCGATGGAGAATTCCGGGTGCAAAGTTGTGGCCTATTCGGACGAAAGTATCTTCAAACACTTTCCGACATCTTGCAACTCTCTCTGCGTAAACTAGTCTCCTGGACAGATAGTTATGGACTTAGCGTCAAACCAACGAAAACGGAATTAGTCTTATTCACCAGGAAGGCTAAACTACAATCTGTCACTCCCCCCAATTAAATCCCTAATATCCAGCGATATAAGATCTAAGGCGGTGGATGATTTCCACGTATCTCTTAACGAGAAAGCTGGCTGGACAGTACAACCTCACCCTCTGATGGGTTTCTGGTCACTGTGACTATCCCTGGCGTGGATAGTATAAGTCTGCACAACGTGTATGCACGACTTTCCTACGCTAAACAAATAATTCACGCGGACACAGCAAGCAGAGCAAGGTTCAGATGGAAAAATCTAGTATACTGTGATACTGCTATAGGCTCACCTGGTCAGCTCTGGGTACAAAAAGATCCAAGGAGCTTCTTTTCGACTTAAAAGATTCGGCATCTCAAAAGTCGTTAATGTCATCTCCGGACACTGCATATTAAGTTATTAGGTAAACACGCGTAACGGCTCGGTCTGCCATACAATGACTGCTGCTGAAGCTGCAGAGGTGAAGAGGAGGACGAGTCCATCACTCACTTTCTTTGCAGTTGCCCTTCCCTGACCAATTTAAGAAAGGCCCACTTAGGAAAATATTTTCTTAATAATCTTAGTGATCTAGGTAATACCAGCTCCGCTCACATTTTTAACTTTATACGGTAGAAAACCGGTTTTCATGAGTAAGGGAATAACTCCCAAAATCCCAATGCACAATGGGCCGACTAACGGCCACTTTAAGACTAACTAACCGACGACAGTGTCTGCTGCCTGCCTACCGTTTCATCTTTTCAATCTTTTAAAACTTGGTGCATGTATCCATTCATCACTACCCCTTGGGTTTGGAATCTAAATTTGAAGGAGTGGTGGCTCTCTCCTCAATTCAGGTGATTCTATAAGCTTATATGCTTTTGATGACGACATTGCTATCCCGCACAATTGATCCATGTCTAGCAGCCGTCAGTGGCGCGTGACATCTTTGTTTAGCTCCACTTTATACAAGAAGCGCTACTAGTAGGATCTTCCGGTTTGTCCCTCTGAAGTAATCGAAGCCTTTAAGGACGTTAGCAGGTATTAATGTTTAGGTATATACTTTAGCCATCTTGGTCTTCTGTAAAACGGGGGCCATGGTGTAGGCCGATATCGCTGTACAGCCATTAGGCACAGTCCTTCTCTTCCATAGAATTCGATATAAAACCTCAACAAAAGACCACATGCAGAATTTTTCACTCAAAACAGTTCTGCGAATGTTTCCATCTGCCTTTGCGACAGTGTTCCTATTCTTCTCCGCCATAAAGCACGACTGGCGGGGGCTATTATATATTAAGTGCAGACTTGATGAGGCTTTGCTACTCAATTGCCTTCTATAGCCCGTAGAAATGGGGATTGGCACGAGTAGTTCTTCTTCACGTGTAATACTTCGTCAGCCCGCTAGATGTCCTTGCTTCAATTCAAAACACAGAGTAAGGGTAGGCAAAGTCCTTCCTAATCGCCCCCGTATACTATTTATGCATATTTGGAAACGGCCAGGGATGTGATCTGGTCGCTCGTGAAACACAGATCAGTCTTTTTTTAAGTCTTTCGTCAATTAAATTTCGTCGAATAGTTGACTTTACTTAAGAGAACTTAGGTAATTCAGTCGATAAAAAGCTGGACATATAATTTGCAATTTCTTAACCTGAATTCTTTCAGTGATTTGAAGTCCTGAACACTTCGCTTGTAATGCATTCTATGGTTTCCACCTGCATAAATATCGCGTTACATCAAGCAGCACGTGCATTATATAGCGAATTCGTGTGTAACATTAAACTACCACCAACCGCATTTAAGTTGAAGAAAAAAAAGTAATTAACGAAGTGAGCTCCCTATTCGATACAGGAGTATTCGCTTTCAAAAAAGTTGTTGACAATGAAGCCACAGCTACAAACCTCTGCCACGATTTTCATTATAAACACATGTCCTTCCTTCCTCTTCGTGGAAAATGAAATCATATCCCCTTACAAAATTATTTTCCATGTGATTATTTTATGCGCAGAATATCCTTGTGGAAGTTCATAATACACATTGTTGCATTGTTGCACTTGAACCAACAAAGTCAAGTGCAGAAATTCAATGCATCCATCCATTGGGGTATTTTAAACATCAAGGGTGGTTGGAGCGAGGATTTAATATTTTTTTTATGAGATTCCTCTCAGGATGCATTTAAGAGCACTTAAATACATTCATTGCGTTCTCTGGACTGAATTGAAACGATGAAACCCAGGTCACCATGATTGACAGCTTTCCTTATGAAAATAACGACCAGCACGCATTCTCTAGAACGATATAAATTTTGCAAACGATGTGCCATATCGATGAAATGATATTAATTATCAGAATGAGTGCTTCATCTGTTCATTAGGGAATATTCAACAAAAGAATGCATTTTCGTCCTAACAGTCGGATGACAAATTGACAATCCATTCTGACGATGACGAATTGAATGAATACACTTCAGTCGCACCAGCATTCGCTGCTGGTCCTGGTGATGGCAAGTTGTCGTTTTAATTGCAAGAGAAAGGATATTCATTTCCATTGTCTCAATTAAATTGGGAAATGTTGGCAGCAAATTAAAGAAAAAACATCTCAGGAGTATAAGACCGCTGACGTCGATTTAATTATACTAAGTGCTCAGTTGAAAATCGCACAAGTTCAATTCAATTCAAATCACTTTTGGTTAGGGAATTGAAACGAAAATAATTTTCACAACAAGTTGTTCGAATTGATTTCTATATAAATGTGTTCCAAAACAACAATCATTTGAATCCTTAAGGGACTTCTGCTGTGAATTATTTTCAAAAATATATTCAAAAATATGTGTTACTACAAATTGTTGTCCAATTACTGTCAAGTGTCCATGTTGATCGTTTTCTAGAAAGTTTAAGGACTCAACTCAATAAAGAAAAAATAGATTTTCCCAGAAGAAGATATCGGAACGCCTCATGAGACTAAGCGACAAATTAAGAAATTTAATCACCCCTATTCCCGTTGGCGTTTGTCGTAAACGCCTAATATTTAATTTCGGTTTTAAATCAGTGTTTGTAACTCTTTTGAGACAAACAATTTGAAATTACATTGAACACATAGAAAGAGAGCCAAAATCGTTAACAAAAGTTCGAAAAAAAATATGAATATCGTTTTTACAACGTCACGACACATGAGTCGTATACGACAAACGCCAACGAGAATAAGGGTGAATACCTAAATTAAAAGAACGAAGACCGATGAAAATTGGTTTAATAACAATGAGAGAAATTTCATTAACAAACTCCAATAAATTCGATATGGTTCGTAAATGTTATTGCTATTGTGAATATTGTCCGATCCGCTCAACTGGTATTGTGAACAGCGTATACGATACAATATGCCCTCTCTTGCGGATACTGTCAGATCCGCCGCCGTAGATAGCCGAGGTAGGGGTTTTGGGGGCTTTATAAAGTAATTCAAAAATAAGGAGAGTCCATTTTATAAACAAAATACTGAGGTAACATTTATCAGACTTGGAGATGAATTGATGTATGCCAATTCGTCTCCCAATGCCTTAAATTGTTCGACCCGTAGGCTTTCTGATCCAGCAGTCTTGTTGGGCTTGAGCTTAAATATCATATCCACAAACATTTTCAAAATTTAGAAAAAAAGCTTGTTGGAATTTCGGAAATTATGTTAGACAGATGTGGAAAATGCGGCGAGTTGCTTAGGGATCCGTTTGCGGTCTTGACACTTTATGAAGGCGATATAGGGCTTTTAGGTAGGTTGACGGATACTCGATTTGCAAAAGTTATGGTGGTTTGTTGCGATTACACCCGTTCAACATTTAAACTCCTCACAGTATTTCTTCATTGTTATGGAGTCGTAGATGTTCAATATTCTGAGAACATGTCTGCACACATGTACGGACAATATAGATGTCGAATCGAGGAAGTGTCTGCGCACACAAATGCACGTCAATATTGTGCGACCGACTGTGCTGTGCACGATCCTTCAATCCTGTGTACTCATGAGACGAAGGAACTCACTTACAATTCAACCATCGAGGACGTCGGACGTGTTTTGTCCAGTATAGTTATAATTCAGATATTGAAGGAAGCGGACGTGTTTTGTCCCGACAATAAAGTTAACTAATTTGTGGGCGCAGTAGCGCAGTGGTTAGTGTGCTGGACTACTGTGCGAGGGATCCCAGGTTCGATCCCCGGAAAAACACAAATTACATCTTAAGGTTTTTTCTACTGCGCCACCTCTCGCGAACGTCTGACAAACATCCGAGAGTATGACTGTCCTGAAAAAGCTTCTCAATTCAGCCGTTCGGACTCGGCATAAAATTGTAGGTCCCTTCCATTCGTTCCAAAAATAGAAACTCACACAAAACGAGTGGTTGCGAGAAGCTAGGCCTTGGGTGTCTACCGCCTGTTGCGCCGCCTATTTATTTATTTATTTTCATTGTTCACAAAAAATAGTGTTGTTTATTTTATTTCTGATATTTGGAACTATAAAAAAAATACAAACCACTTAAAGAGTTTACCCCAATATTATTCAGTAGATATACACATTCGTATACCTACCTGGGCTACAACAAAAAATGGCCCGAGTTTATATTAGCAGCAATATGCCTTACGTTGATCGCAACATGATCAATTTGCCTGATCTAGCGTTGAGATTATACCGAGTCGAGTACGATTTGAACGTCGTACTTCGGTTTTTGCTCATATGCTTTGTCGAGGAGTTGGGGGCCCATTCAGAGTCCAAAAATTCCGGTGTCATTAACCCACTTTGGGGAAGTAAGAGCTGCCTTGATATGCCAAGGATTGAATCGCCACAATCTCTTAGTAGCGAGTAAGGTATCTGTCCTGTCATCTTGACTATTGGCGACACAGCGTTGCTTCAACATAGTGAATTCATTCGCCGTGCCGTACGTACTCCTTCTGAGGGGCTCATGTTAGACTTCTGAGACTCATTCAGATAGTCACCATTTAACTTGACAATCACAAAATTTCAATTCTGCAATGTTTTCAATTTATATTTCGCGGGTCTACGCGGGTCTCGAAAGCAAAAATCTCGAATTTAAAAAATCTCGAAAAATAAAATCGTAATCTCGAATAACAAAAATCTCGAAAAAAAAAACTCAAATTAATATTAAAAATGGTGTTAAAAAGTGAGATGCGTATGATGCGTGAGATGCGACCTCCCTATGCTTGGGTTTACTGTCTGGCTATGGAATGGGTGCAAAGAGAAAATCTCGAATTTCCTTTTTGTTTTCGAGATTTTTTTCGAGATAGAGTCTTTCGAGATTTTTGTACTTTCTAGATTTTTGCATTCGAGATTTATCAAATTCATTTTCGAGATTTTGACCATTCTATATTTTAGTCGTTCTAGTTAACGTCATGATCCCGTATTTCGCACTTTGTTATAAACTTTTCACCGATAAACTAGGTAAAAGCTCAAATTTTTTAGCTATCATTTTGTTTTTGTTTTTTTTTTCTCATTTGACACTGACGTTTTTGCGAGCTATTCTATTACAATGAAATAAAATTTGGCAGGTAAAGGAATAGTGAAATTGAAAGAAAACACAAACAAATTCTATGGAAAGCTGAATCGGGCGCCGTTTTTGACGTCCTCACTCATCAACGCAATAATATCAAATGAAGATTTTTATCGAAAGCGCATTGGTGTGGAAAAGAGCCTTCATGCCAATGTGAAAATTATTTCTGAACGTGGATTTTCGTTGCATTTTCTGTACTATCTACTCACTCAAAATCTATCTGTCTCGCCGGACACAAAGTTCACCTGCCAAATTTTATTTCGACGCCTTGTTTTTGTATGTAGCCAAATCGTTAATGGGAATGAAAGTCATACTCATGATCGTATCCGTGTGTCCATGCACAAAGAAAATCATGTGCACCAACTTGGCAATATAAAAGTTCGGCTGGATTTAGTTTACTATAGCAATTATCCAAATGAACTGTTGGCTGGCGAGGTTTCCGAAAAACAGGCCTTATATACATATTTACTACAACAATAAAATTAGTACCTACATTAAGTAATAAAATAAGATATTTATGATTATTTAACGTATTCGAGGCATTCGATTAAAGGCACATCAAAGGTCAAATTTTCCATCTTCGAACTGTCAGAATCAGAACTCAATTCTGTAGTTCATTTAGTTAACAACGGTGGAACTTTGAATTATTATCGTGGGCGCGTGGCTTCCATTTTCCTATTAGGGTTACCGTGATGTGACAATTCAAAAGCGCGACGAGCAAGCTTAAATTGACTTAGATTTTAAAATAATGCCTGGTTTAGGCCTAACATTTTAGAATAAAGTAAAAAAATCGCCCAAATAGTACCGTAAAAAAAAAAAAAAACTTTTCACAACTGCAAAGTTCACACAAATTCGTAACAAAAGCGTTGGAAAATATTAGAGTCCGGTTTTGAAAGCTTAAATGCAATAAGGCTGTTTAAAGTTTGTGGATGCTCAAAAAACAAAAACTTATTCTTCTAAATGCAGGGTTTTGTTGGTCTTTTTATGGAAAGAATCCGTGTGAAGGACAATGTGACAGTTCTTTGTAATTTCTCCAAAGGATGGATAATAACTTTAAAAACTTCTGGAAATTATATATTTATAATAGAATATTTTCATAAGTGTGTCACTCAAGGATTAAACGCTATAAACTATACATATGTAGCAACTGTATCTTTATGACAATAACTGCTTTTAAAATAAAAATAAAACGGTTTCCTTTTTTCTACAGTAATTAAAGCAACAATTACTATACCACTCAAAACACACTCGCTCTTCATTGCTATAAACGTCCCAATTAAGGAATTCCACAATTCAGTCTTTCGTTTGTTGTAGGTAGGTAGGTAGGTTAGGTAGGTACTACAAGTTTCACCAACAAGGTAGGTATACTAAAACCTTTTACTAAATCAAATATGCATGTCTACCAGACATTCTCTAAACTGACTCGGCAGGACTATGATTGTGGTTAACAAAATTCTAACAACAGATTTCGTGCAGCACTAATTGTTGGCAGTTGCATTCTTTTCGGCGCGTTCATTGCACTGTTTCACACAAAAATTGTTTCCTCCCTTCGGCGCAACATACATCCATCCATCTCTGACTTTTAATAAAAGTCCTTTGAAGCTGCCGCTAGTTGCACCACCAGCAGCCCTAAAAACATATCGCGCGCGAACAAAAAATAAAATAATTCGCATGCATGAAATTTTAATTCACAGAATGATATTATGACGAATGAAACAAAGCGGCATACTCTGATGGGCTGGCAGCACAATTGCACTCACTGCACACACCACCGCGATCTAAAACAAAACTAAAAACAAAAAACAGAAAACAGAATTTGTTTTCGAGAGCGAAAATAAACTCGCTCTGACTGAGGGTGGTGTTGCTTTTCGTTAAGGATTCTACTTCCTGCCTCGACAAAGCTGATTCCTAGTCCCACCCCTATAACCACTGTGGATATTCACTTTCAGGCACACATCCAGAAAGAACACACGCGAAAGAGGAACAAAGCCATTAAACTAATATTAAATTTAAAGGCACGCTCGCATCCTTGAATGAGAGTGTGCAGAGTATTGTTTGACAATGACGGTGGAAATAGGAAAACGCGGAAGGATTACGATGAAAGTTTGCACGGGAATATGTGCTATTACTGAAACAAGCGGAAAACAATAAAAGCAAACAGATGGATGAAGGAACAAAAAGTGAATTGCAGCGTGTACTATAAGCGTGTGGACGAGTTGTATGGCGAGTTTTATGGTGAATAGCCAATATTTGTCTTTCAGATTTTTGACGAACGAAAGGTATATCGTATATGGATATGGTGTATGTGGGTGGAGGTTTGGGTTGAAGACGGCTTAGTGCGGGACGGAAGGCAACTATTGTTGACGTTTATGGAGCAACTTCAAAATTTAAATTTTGCTTTTGATTTTTTAGGCCTCTGTAACTGTAGTGGTTGGGTGTGTATGAAACGGGCATTAACTTGGCAATGCCCAGTGTTTTAACTTTCTCATACACATCAATTGTGCTTATTTTACCTCCCCGTGGTAACCACCGGGTACTGGTCTCGCCCATCCGGGCTTGTCTTGCTAAACTTATAAGCACGAGTGTCGAACACGAAGGAAATAGCAACACTATAGTGATCTGTCGGAATTGACTGTCTGCTCGTGTCTCAGAATTCTAACATGAGCGCCTCAGAATGAGGACGTACGGCGGATGAATTTAAATAATTAAATCAACGGTGGCAACCCTAGGTTGCGTCAACGGTCAACTTGGCAGATACCTTAATGGGCTACTTCGACGTATTTGGAGCTAAGATCATTAGGGCTTTTCAGGCATTAATCAGGATGTTGAAATAGAGATGGTGGCGGATGAACCCTTTATGGGCCAACGGAAGCGCTCATATCCCCGAAGGGGGTTACTGACTCCGAGAAATCCGGCCCCTTTTGTCCGAGAGGTCCCACAAAGGACCTGGCCCTCCAGGTCTTCCCTAACCACGGAAAAAACCAGGCAGTTCAGAACCAACTACAAGCCTCGGATATGGATGATCCAAATGTTGACGACCACAGCAAACGAAATAAGGGCAACGAATTTCGGATCTGCACATGGAATGTCCGGACTTTAAACAGACCACGTGCAGCCGAACAACTTGTGGAGACCCTGGATAGGTACAAAGCCGACATTACGGTCATCCAGGAAGTGCGATGGGATGGAGAGGCCGCAAGAAGGATGAAAAGCTGTGACATCTACTACGGTGAGTGCCGCAGAGAGCAGAGTCAGCGGTTATTTGGATGTGGATTTGTGATTAGAGGAAGACTTAGGCAAGAAGTTTTGGGATTTCGCAATGTTAGCGACCGCCTAGTTACAATCCGCATCAGGGCCAAATTTAAAAATATCATACGCTGATCTGAGCTCACGCCCCGACAGAGGAGAAAGACGACACAGCCAAAGAAGCATTCTACGATCTTCTTGAGCGTATGATAAGTGCCCGAAGTATGACGTCAAGATGGTTCTTGGTGACTTTAACGCCAAAATCGGAAAGGATAGCATCTTTGGCTCTACAGTCGTAAAGCACAGCCTGTACGACAACACCTCCGGAAACGGACTCAGGCTAATCGACTTTGCGGCGGAGCGAAATGTCATCATTGCCAGCACACGATTCCCACACCTCAACATACACAAGGGGACTTGGCGGTCTCTAAATCAACAAACCGTCAACCAAATTGATCATGTTGCGATCGACGCCAGACATGCCTCCAGTATCTTAGATGTCCGAACTTTCCGAGCGGCCAACATAGACTCGGACCATTACTTGGTAGTAGCCAAAGTACGGATGCGGATATCCAATACTCCACAACACCGAGAGGATACTGTAAGAAGATTTTACGATGGAAGGCTACTATACTATCGCAAGAGACCTTTGCCGACCGCGTCTCCCTAAACCCCTCAGCATCACCATCATCAAGTACAGAGGACCAGTGGCTGGCAGTGCCGCTACCGAAGTGCTGGTAAGGAGCATGCACCAACTCATCTGTAAATTTTGGTCGGATGAAAGCATGCCCGACGAATGGAACCTCAGCATCGTGTGCCCCATCCACAAGAAATTAGATACTCTGAACTGCGCCAACTACAGAGGAATAAGTCTCCTGAACGTCGCGTATAAGATCTTGCCGGCTGTATTTTGTGAACGCCTAAAACCTTTCGCCAACAACCTGATCGGCCCATATCAGTGTGGTTTTCGACCAGGAAAGTCAACCATCGACCAAATTTTCACACTCCGACAGATCTTGAAAAAAACCCAGGAATTTCAGATCGATACAGACCATATTTTTATCGACTTTAAGTCGCCTATAGCGTATATAGGGACGAATTATACAAAGCCATGTCAAGTTTTGGCATCGTCCGTCCCCTCCATGCTCCATAAACGTCAACTGAAAATAACTGTTCACGTCAGACTTACTAAACTAGATTCTTCAACGTGCTCATTTATTTCATTCCGAATTTTATCAACGAATTCTACTTCCTTGTTTTTATCCCATTTTTCACATAAAGCTCTAAGGCTCTTGCGCGTATGTTGAAATGCATTTTTTTTTTTTCATATGGAGTTTGAAATCCCCCTATAGCCATCTAGCGGTCAATTGAAAGCGGCCATAGACAAAGTCATCATAATAAAGTAAAAGTCTTTTTGACAAATTTGTTTACGTTTTTTGTTGGTTTTCTAATGATAGCGTGAATTCAGCCCAGAATTCAACCTCTTTGACAATACCTAGGGTGTATAAGAATATATGTAATTTAATCTAAATATAATTCAAATAATTTTCTATAATTCAGCAAGGGATAAATTCCCCTTGGGTTTCGCAAGTCACGTGAACAGCATGCTCCACAATCGTAAGTGTCAGCTTTGCTTGCTCAGCAAAAACCACGTGAATCTTCATTTAAATAAAAAACAAAACACTGGCTAAGGCAAACCTTCTTGAAGCCAGTGTCAAAGCAGCAGAAAAGAATAAAGAAACTAAAAAGACACAAGAAACGGAGGAAATAGGCACGTATCTACCTAATAACAGATGTGCAGATAAAGTGACAGTAACATAACTTTGCGGAAATAGAACGAATACAGAGAATTGACCCAATTTAACTTAGTGCCTAAAATGCACAATCATAAGAAGTTAACAAAAGGTATCATCAAAATTGGTGACATCAAAAATTACCAGGGATTTATCTGCCTCCAGCAAACAAGTGTGCAACCCAATCCGTTGATATTTTTAATCTTCTTAGACACAAAGTTGACACGTCAATCTAAAAGTCATGTTTATGGGCAAAACATCTTACCTGCTGTGGGCATCTGCACACCATTGTTGCGACACAATTTCCGGAAGAACATCATGAACTCGCCTCCTCCACAGTCACACTCACGACAAAGAAATAAAAACCGCACACACAACCAGAACCAGTTATATCTTTTCGCACAGAACACTTTATTTTTTTATTTCTTTAAATTAATTACCACCAGCAAGGCGGCTTAAACTTAGCGTCAGACTAAGAGGCACTGACACCGGATAGTAAACAAACTCCTACGACATAACGCACTGATTTTGGCACGTGTTTGTAAACAATTATCGAACCGAACAAAAAACTATACGTAATCAATCGAATTGACCAACTGCCGACCGGATCAAGGAAAGTATCGATACTTGGCACTGCGCTGCCACTGACAGTAGTGCTTCTGTTGAGTTCGTGCCGTACTTGACTTGACTCCACGAATAATTATCAAGTAATAAGACTTCAGCAGCATGCCGCCTGCGATTCAACCACCGACTTAACTTCGTCATAGGGTTCATTCATATGTGTGAACCTTAACTGAGTCGGAAACTTGCTATTGCTGCTAGTTGTTGGCTCTGGCAGCAGTTGGCTTGGCTGTAGGAATAATTTCTTTTGTAGCTCTTCTTCGTTTTCTGTGTTATTTTCAAATTCAGATACTTAGATATTCCAAGATAGACAACAAATTTCCTTTATGGAGGGAAGTCACTCATTAAGGTGTCCACCAGCACAACAGCCACCATCATCTAGTCGCCTGCCCGCCAAACCACCAACAGCTACATAGGGCAAGTAGCTATCTATACAATTTCTTTTGCATATTAAACAAAAAAAAAAGCAATCCACACGAAGTCAGCAAAGCGTGCTATACCGATCCAAACGCGCTTTGAGCCACCTTTGAGCAGCCAGAAAGAAACGAAAATGAGTATCTCCAACTAACCCTCGGATTGTCTGCGTTGCTGGTCTAGCCATTCAGATTCAGTCATGAGGGAGACTAACGATAACGACTCTTTGGCTGCTTTGAAAAAATTAATAAATAAAAAGCGCTGAATTAGCCAACCGCGAAACTGCCTCACTACTCACTAGTTGCATTTTGAATATTACAGTGGCTATTACAAGAGGGACATTGTTTACAAAGGGTCATTATAGCTTATAGCGTCGCGTCATAGGATCGGACATCTGAGTTTAAGAAATTAGTTAGTAATCTAATAAATTTGCAATTCTGGTTAAAAAAAAGTGCATTTTAACGCGACAAAATGTAGATAATACATTCCTCGGTTGTGGTTTGGTGTTGTATGAATATTATGATTGGCATCAACTTTACAGTGCCTATAGTTGCTGCAACTGTGTCATATATATGAACTTATTTTACCTGTCAGAATTGACTAACTGATGCTGAATGAGTCTCAAAAGTCTGAGCTCGAATCGTCATCGGTGGGACACTCGTAAACCATTGATGAAAGAGTACCGGCAAGTATATGGATGGGTATATGGGATTTGCAGTTTAACAGATTGGAGTCAATGGCTTTAAATGCTGCTTGGCTGTCCACACGAAAGGTAATTTCTATTGCTGGTAGTCTGCCCTTGCTAAAACAGTTTGAATTGCTTTCTTAACCGCGTACCTAGATGTCTGACTGGAAAACGCTGCACTGGGGGATTATTACCAAATGGCATATGCGAGCGGATCGTATTGAAAGCGATACCTCAATTTTGACCGTCTTCGCTTTTGGTTATTCTAAAATGCGATCGAGGGCGAAAATGATACTTCCAGTGTTTCCAAGTTTTTTCCATACTGATATCCAATTTTCCATTTATTTTTTCCAAAATTTTGACAGCTTGACCGAAACGGACCTGTTGGATGTACACAGCCGTAGTACGACCACTCTCCTCACATACGGGTCAATATTTTGGTGGCCGGTTCTTATAAAAGCCTATAACATAAACAAGCTCAACAAGATCCAAAGAACGGCAGGCATAGGCACCACAGGTGCTCTGCGGAAACGCCGTCAGACGCCCTCACAGTCCTTCTTCATCTTTTACCTTTAGACCTTCACATCACAAACATCACAGCACACCGGCGGCGATCAGACTCAGAGAATGGAGGTGCTGGTATGCGAGTCCATAGGCATAGCAATTTTCTGCTTGCTATACCAAGGGAACTATAGTACCACCCTCAACGGATTACATTACCCCCAAAATGCTCTTTATACAAAACACCTTAAAGTAGAATTCCCTTCAAGATTAGAGCAGCAAGACGGACGGGTGATCAGGGACTCGAATTTAGTAGATTAAACGGACGCACGGTTCAAAAATGGACTGTGGAGTAGGTGCGGGTGTATTTTCTGTGACTCTGAGCATCTCAAAATGCTTTACGCTTCTGGATGCAGCCAGTATGTTTCAGGCTGAAATACTTGCTTATAGTGAGGCATGCCGCCTAAGAAAACTACACACGAACATAGTTCCTAGGCAAAATATAGTCATATTCATTGACAGCCAAGCAGCGATCAAGGTTATCGCCACATGCAATAAAACCTCAAAATTATCTAGTTGCTCGAATAGTTCAGGATTACCCTGATCTGGGTTCCAGGTCATAGCAATGTTTATGGAAACGAACAGGCTTACAAGCAAGGTTCAATCCTCCACTGCTCACTTGCGGAATCGGTGAACATTCCAATAGGAGCAGTCAAAGCACAAATTTCCTCAGAACCCCTGTCAACTGCCACTCTCAGATGGGGGAGGCTAACAAACTGTACCATATCCAGAAGGATGTGGCCAAATTATAGAGGGGAAAAAAGAACCCACCTTCTGAGTAAAACCCGAAAAGATATAGCCAGAATAACTGCAATAACCACAGGCCACTGGCCTATAGGGGACCATGCAGCCAGATTAGGCATCCCGCATCCCACATAATAGGTACACACTGTCGCAGTTGTAAGGACGCAACCGAAAAAGAAACCCTCACTCACTACCTATGCGCTTGTCCGGCACTAGGCAGGACTAGACAGCGCTCTCTGGGAAAACCCTTCTTCGCATCCTTCGAGGAAGTCTCGAAGATTAGCGTCAAAGAACGGATAACCTTCCTGAACTCCTTGACTGCGTTTTCCCGTCACAGGAATTTAGTTTATTTTGTATCCGCAAACAATCCGCCAGCAGTCGTTCACCTAACAGCTATTGCTTTTAGAAATATAAAAATACAAATCCGCAATGCAAAGCGATCCGCCGCGCTTTTGGGAATAAGTCCCCTGATTTGCCAGTCGGTATGAATGACTGATACTTAGTTCTTCTGAGAAGACTCCTGCTTCCGTTGCATTCTCCGTCTTTGAGCTATCTGTGAAGATGGATAAGGATATACCTTTTATGACATTACTCGCGGATAGCCGGTCCTGCCTGTCCGGTATACAGACTTAACATTTTTTGTCAAAGTCATACTACCTTTGTTTCTTATAGTCCGTGAGTGACATAAGTCCGCTCTGATCAAAGATGTGAAGTATGTGCGAGTGACCAAACGATTCGGTCTGAGAGCACCTTTAACTGCCACGTCCTTACCCCGATTGGTTGTAAGATCAGCAACGTTTCAAGGCCTAGTTGTGAATCAGATTTTAGTGAACACCACTGCATTTCATTTGTCTTTGAAGTTTTGAAAGATTTTTGTTATTAATTTCTGTAGTAAAGAATCTTTTGCTGTCGAAATGAAATATGCTTTTTACTGTTATTTCGTTATCAAAATTTGTACAAATTGTTGTTTTTTTTAGACCTATTTCAAGACTCAAAAGAGCATCTATGTTCACTCACTTTTGACGCTCACTGTATATTCATTGACAGTAGATCTATCGGCTATACCCTTTATAAACAAGTACTCAAATAATCAATCTAGAGGCCAATCAAACGGATGAGTTTCTTATGGGCTATCCTAGATCGATTAGGACTTTATGAATAAAGAATATACAAATCCCCTTTTTATCGGTAAACCAATTGTAGGTACTACATAAGTGTCTCAAAAGCTGCCGCTATCACCGGATGTAACAAAAACTCAAGCACTGTAACTACTCGTGCCTACAATAATTGTGGCATTTTTTTTTCTTCCGATTGTTATCTAAGAATGACCCCTTATATACATACTCCAGGAATACATACCTGTGTTTCTACCTACAACTCCCCTCTTTGTTGTAATTAATTGAATTATCCCTCGAATTAGCGATTTATATAGCGTCGGTGATTTACAATTAGCCCAACCATTCCCCCACCTTAAGAGGGAACATCCATTATGACCCCTTACATTACATTATGTATCTGCGAGACTGAAGAACCATCTTCGTATCTATAGTTTCGCGGGAAAGAAGCTAGTCTTCACGGAAACAATGGATAACACCCGGTGAGATAACATTATTCGTATGTCAGTTGAGTAAGCGAAGCGCAACCGAAATACATTAGTCTGACTCTGGCATATCCGATACGGTGCGCTACCGTCTTAAGTGGAGTGTTTTTTTTTTCTGACTTTTAAATTATATCTTCATTTACTGTTTATTGCCGTATTTTTTTGCAATTGCTCCAAATGCATTATGTATTACTGGCGAGCTGTAGTAATTTTTATCCGATACGTATGTGGGTAGATGTATACGTATACCTACTTTAATGATTGAGGAAATTTACATTCCACTCGGAGCTAACTAGATAAATTATTACATACGGTGTAGCAATTAACTGCACTTATAACTGGACCAAAATGTCACAATGTGCGCAACTCTGACATATCTAATCCAGGGCTTAGCTTTAGACCTCGAGAAGCCTTTGTAGTCATTTAATTACTTAGGCGGCTCTACAGTTCGGGGTGAACTGAGGCCTCAACTAACAAGCTTCTCCAGTTAATCCGGTCCTTAGCTAACTGCCTCAAGTTGCGCACTCCTAGTCGGTTATACTTACGCGCGCCACTTAAGGCGAGGTCTTTCTCTACTGCGTTGTCCCTCCGGGTTAGACTCGAAGACTCTACGGGCATTTGTTCCCATCCGCTCTACATGTCCTAGCCATCTTAAACGACTGACTCGCAGTTTTTTGACCAGGTCTATGTCGCTGTACAGCTCGTATAGGTCGTCGTTGAATCTCCTTCTCCAAAGCCCGTCATCGGAAACGGGACCGACAATTTTACGAATAGTCTTTCTCTCGAAGCGACCCTAGGATATCTTCATCCGCTTTAGATAGAGTAGAAGCTTTAGCGCCATAAAGCAGGCCATGATCAAGATCTTGTCGAGAATCCCCTTAGTTGTTCGGGATAGTGCTCTACAAAGTACTCAATTGGATTCTTAGCCCAAAGAAACAGCGTTAGCTATTCTTCGTTTAATTTCTTCTGAGATGTTGTTGTCAGTATTTAAAGAAGAGCCGAGGTAGACAAAGTCCCAAGCTATAGCTGTCGATCGCGACGTTTTGTCCGATTCTACGACGTTGGGTGTTCCTTCTAGTTGACATCATATACTTCCGTTTCTATACTATCAAACGTACAAGTGACAGCTCGCTGTGTTCTACCAATTATGTCAACATCATCGTCGTATGCAAGTAATTGGACGGACTTTTGAAAGATCATGCAGCGTTTCGGTAAGTTCATTACAGAGCTTGATGCAGCAGCGAGCTTTTTCCATCGTCATCCTACTCAATCGAACTAGTTTTTCAGGGATGCCAAATCTAGACATGGCTCTTTATAGCTCGTCTCTATAGATGGTGTCATACGCGGCTTTGAAATCGATGAGAAGATGGTGGGTATCGATTAGGACTTCCTGGGTTTTTTCCAGAATCTGCCTAAGTGTAAAAATTTGATCGACGGTGGTGGTGGACTTTCCTGGCCTAAAATCGCACTGATATTGGACAATCAGGTTATTTCTTTAAGGCGTTCACACAATAAGGCAGATATTGTATGCGATGTTAAGGAGGCTGATACCACTGTAGTTGGCGCAGTGGAAGGTGTCTCCTTTCTTGTGGACCGGGCAAACGATGCTGATATTCCATTCATCAGGCATGCATTCATCTGACCAAATTTTGGAAATGAGTTGGTGCATGCTCTCTACCAAGTCATCTACAGCTGCTCTAAACAGGTCGGCAGATAGACCGTCAGGCCCCGCAGTTGTGTTGTTCTTTAGCTTGGATATTGTTATCCATGTACTTCGTTTTGGTCAGGTGGACGGAAGTTTTGTCTATCATCGTCTATATTGAATGGTACGTTCTGCCTAACAGAGGCATTCTGGTCTTCGTCGCCATTATAGAGTCTGCAGAAGCAGTTACGAACTAAGAAAGCTGAAAGTAAGTCCCTAAAACACCCCAGAACACACCACCAAACACAAAAAAAAATAAATTCTCTCCTCGAAAGAAATTCTTACGACTTTATTGTCAACTTTTGAGAAATGAAAAAGTCAGCAGCTTCAACGGTTTCAATCCGTAAAGGAGTTAAATCCGCTAAGGCTACTAAAGGTCGAGATGAAACCGCCAGCATTACTGATACCAGTTCATCGCCTTCCAGCATATCTGATGTCGGATATTACAGTGCAATTGCTGAAGCCCTAAACCGGAGAAATGAACTTCGGGTAGCTATAGCAATTCTGGTAACTAAGACAATTCTGTTTATTCGATAACTCTGCTCAGGTAATTGACAACCAAGTGGATGTCACACCCAAGCAAATTAAAACGGCGAGTAACATTGAAGACTTTCATAAGCTGCAGGAACGTGTTCAGGAATTTATTAAGACTCTTCCGTCCAAGACGGAAATTGAAGAAATGACTCATAGGAGGACGAGCTTGGGAGGTGCTTTAAGAGTTTCCATGGACGACATCGTTCACGGAGTAAGTTAGTACTGTAAAATATGGCGACAGTTTTTAATTTCTTATTTTTGTTTAGATCTCGCAAGGTCTTTTGATTTTGTACGAACAGCCAAAACAATTGTCAACGACGGCAACACAGCCAGACGCAGTCGGACGTCTCCTTGAGGCGGAACAAAAAGTGTCACCGTTCATCAAGGTATGCCTACGACAAACGGAGGATATTCTGCTGTTCGAACAGCGAAGCACCACAGTGCCGCTGGGAACCGAAGACGCTGCACGAGTTGAAGGAGAAAACAAAGCCTATGAGTACGTGACCAAAGGTAAGGGTCGCCTCCGCCGGAAGGCCGATTCCGAAGCGCAAACCACAAGCGTTCTTTACAAGTCGCGCGATGTCAACACAGATTCAATTAGGAGACATAACGTCGCCTCGTATGTGTCCAACTTCGATATGTTCGACACGTACCAGCAGATGGAACAAGTGAAGTCTAGCATTAAGGTGGATGGCTCAAAGACACTAGACGTGACGACATACAAAGTGGACGGTGTGGATCCATGCGAGAAGATCGGCCGATTGCCGCAATTCGAGTTGGCTCAAATGGTGACGCAACGTATACTTGCCGGAAACGTTTTCAAAGAGCAGCAGCGACGCTTTCGGAATATGTACATGCCGGATCCGCTGTCTATGGAGGTGGAGTACTTGTACCGGATTCAGATTCTGTGGGAGCTGTGGCCCAAATCTGAGGAAAAGGAGCGTCATGCGGTTAGTTGTATGAGCTGGTGCCCCTCGAATGGAGACATTTTAGCCGTTGGCTATGGAGTGTTCACTTGTGCGCCAAATTTTTCCCCCAAACGTGGCTACGTGTGCATTTGGAGCATCAAGAACCCAGTGAATCCGGAGAAGGTTTTCGAATACAGTACCTCGGTGGTATCGGTGGAGTTTTCTCCGTATCGACCGCAGTTACTAGCCATCGGGTTGTACGATGGTAGTAGCGAGGTTCGAGATATAACGACGGAACGTCACTGCACGGTGGCTATTTCGCAGAGGCAAACATCACCAGGATACGAACCAGTGACGGATGTTAAGTGGATTGGGCTGGACCCGGGAGAAACTGCTGACATTGAACCATTCCTCACGGTTTCGCAAGACGGAAGCATAATGAAGTATCGCGTGATAAACAGTCCCTATCTGTTGGGATATGTGCACGCTGTTCTAGATCGGGTTGAAGGATCTCCCGAGGGACTACCTGTGCAGCGACCTGGCAACACATTTGAAGCTGTCCGACACCCTCAGTGTCTGGGGATTACCCTTGATCCAACTAAACGGGATATATTTTATGTGATCTCGAACGAGGGTGTCATCTACAAATGCTCTACGAACTATCCGCAACAGCATTTGGGCTTGTGGCAGACGCATGAGGGTGCTGTTTATTCAATGGAGTTCTCACCGTGGTCTCCAAAGCTGTTCCTCACTTGTGGTGACGATTGGTAGATCTTGTCTAATGGACATATTCCACACAACATGCTCTAATCACTTTCTCTAATACTTTCTGTTTCCACTTCAGGTGCATTCGCATTTGGATTCAGGGTATTTTCAAGCCTCTGGTAACTCTAACCAACAAACTCTGTCCAGTTAACTGTGCCTACTGGAGCAAGACCCATTCTACAGTTATTGTGGCCGTCAATAGGAAAACTGTTGATGTGTGGGACATAAGACGCAGTACTTTGAAGCCAGTTTCATCTACAGAGCTCGAAAATTCTAACCTAACACTGATCAAGTAAGTCGAAACTTTGAAAATATTTAAAATGCGTTCACGTGGAATCTCTTGTAGGTTTTCAAATTGTGGTAGATCAATTGCGGTCGGAACTGAAAGAGGCGCTCTATATGTGTGTGCACTGGAAGATATGCCATTTCCGCCGCACTTTCAATATGCTGAATTGGAAGCGGCCATCTTTAAGGCGTTAATGCCGTTTCCGGATCTTGTTGCTGAGATGAAAAGTGTGGGATACTTTGGTTATCCGAAGAGGAAAGCTTCTGTTGATATTTAATTCAGTAGATTTATATAAATATACAGATTTTAAAATCAATACAAACTGGAGTTTTGGTGGCGGTATTTACACTTCCGATCACTAGGATGATGCCATACATTTTGCAATACATACATTTTGCTGCAAGCGACATGTTCTCTTGCAAAATTCATTCGATGCTCCTTGTGTACTTGCTCGAAAAAAGGTGGTATTATCCTTCGGACCGTTGCTATGCTGGCTGATACTCCGATGTTGGCCCTTATTTTAGTCGTTGGTTAGAGTAGAATTTGAGGCAAGCCGTAGAATTAACCGCTTTTCTCGCAATGTTGTCGCTTCTGCCGTGCGTCCTTTTTGATTTTCCCCATAGTGTTGTGGATCCGCAGGATAATTGTTTACAATAGTCCTTCTTCTTTCTCCTCTTAATTTCTCGGCCTGAGAGTCATATATTTTTCCTCTTTCTGTCGCTGTCAAAGTTTTTCCGGAACCCATTTTTTAACTTAATAAAAACAGTTCTTTTCACGCTTTTTTAAATATTCTTAACAAAACTTTGAAAAAGATCGCTCCTGCAACGAAATATTCGCAAAAGCCTCATCCTAGTAGCGCATCTTTTTATACGCTTTTCAACTTTCAAGTAGTTCATTGTTTGATCTTGCATGGGAAATTACAGCAGTCGTTTTTTATTTACTATGTTCACAGGTAGTAAAAGTTTCCGTACAAAATTTCCATCAGGTATAAAGAGTGAAAATCGAAATGGCCTCATCCCATTGTATGTATGGAAACAAAATGGCGGATTCCTAGCAAAAATTGAGGGAAAAAGGGTGTTTCAGTATACCTTGGCTCTGATTTTAGCGGTAACCGCTGGCACTGAACCAGAATGGAGTCCGTGGCATATATCATTTCGGGCTATCGAAATCAAATACCTACAATAACCGAAAACAACATTGTGTGAACTTTTAACTTTTGACGCGTGTCGTTGTTCAAAATTGTTATACTGCTCAAAATAATATTGTTGCTTCCCAAAAAGATTAAAATGGGAAGAAACAAACACATTTTGGGCTACAAACTGAAAAAAAATGCATAACCTTTAGGGGTATTCCATCGTCACGGGTTGGACAATTGTATAATAAATTTGTTGTTTCCTTTTCAAATTGTATACATTGCTGTATCAAATCTACATAGACTTTTATTAAACCAATAGTTCTATTTGTTAGTTAATTTTTAACGTAAAGAAAAATACGCCACCTTAATTTATTTTGAAAATAGACAAGATCTTCTTTTCTGTCACGGGTGGGACAAATAAAAGACATGATTTCCGAGCAGTGAATGTTTTTACAGAAATTCTGCGAATTTATTTCACATATTTATTTAAAACCTTTTGTTTCTTACATAAAACGTTCTTAGGTACTATAACAAAAAGCGAATAAAAATAAAAATTATTGTCTTAATACAAAAAAAAAATAAAAATGTAAATGTCACGGGTGGGACAACGTTTGTCACGGGTGGGACACGTACGAATTTCTTTGCAAGAAACGATATTTTTTAGGTCAATTTAAAAGAAAACAAAAAAGTTATAATGTCATTAATTTAAATGTTATTTACTACGAATTAACGAGGCCAAGGGCTCGCAGTCTGAGTCATTCCAATCACTTTTGTCTAGGTCCGAGTATATCTGAGCTACACTTAATTTAAGGGCCCTAAACGTGATTGGTTGAGATTTAAACGTAAGGGATATTGTTAAATTTCTTGAAATAGTGATATGATTGTACTTTTGGGGTAGCAAGTGCCAAATCCACAAACCAGAGAGATACCACCAGCTTCAGGCAAAAATGGGAGATCCATAGAGCCAGTTTTGAAATAAGTAGCTCCGCCTCTTTTTCTATCTGTGAATACGTGTTGTACCACAGAAATAACTGTAAATGTTATTAGGTACCAGTGTATGCGTGACCAAATTCGCTTCCATTTACTTTAACATGGCACACGTACTTAACCACCTAATAACTTTTTGAAACTGGCTCTATGGATCTCTCATTTTTGCCCGAAACTGGTGGTCTATTCTCTCTGGTTTGTTGGTCACGCAAAATACGGGCTAATAACGTATAACTCTACCAGACTTGAAAGCCTAATAGCCCTCCGGGACAAGTGTCCCACCCGTGACACCCGTGACTGTCACGGGTGGGACACTATTATTCTTTTCGAAAACTCTCTGAATAACGTTCACAATAGAAAAAAAAGTTACATAGGTTTTCATTGTAAAATAATAATATTATTTATCAAATTTTAGACATAACCTCTATGTCAGTAACTAATAAAAAAAACTTTTTCTGTATATTTGTCACGGGTGGGACAAGCAAAATGATGTTTTGTTATTATTTAAATATTATTGATTCACTTACACAAATCAAAATACAATTTCTAGTATTTGAAGCAGAAAGATCGCGAAATTTAATTAACATTTCAGATGCGTTTTTATTTCGCACAGAGCACACAAAAGACGGTTAAGTATTTCCAACATTGGAAAAAAAAAGTTGCGTTCGAAACAACTTTTGATCAAGCCTTTGATAACCATTCAAAAAAAAACAAACAATCTTATTTTTGTGGATTATGTTGATTCTGTGTTTTGGCTTTTGTTTTATCTTATATGTAGTTAATAATAAATAATTATCTTCATAATTGGATACCAATGTTCACTTTGTCATGGAATACTTACTTAGATGGCGCTACAGTCCGGGGTGGACCTGGGCCTCAACCAACATGCCTCTCCAGTTAGCCCGATCTTTGGCTAACCGCCTCCAGTTGCGCACTCCAAGTTGGTTGAGGTCCCCTTCCACTTGTGCGCGCCACCTAAGGCGAGGTCTTCCTCTACTGCGTTGTCCCTCCGGGTTGGAATCGAAGACTCTTCGGGCCGGAGCGTTGGTGTCCATTCGCTCTACATGTCCTAGCCATCTTAGTCGACTGATACGCACTTTTCTGACCAGGTCTATGTCGCTGTACAGCTCGTAGAGTTCGCTGTTAAATCTTCTCCTCCAAAGCCCGTCAACGCAAACGGGACCGAAAATCACTCGAAGAATTTTGCGTTCGAAACGACCAAGAAGATCTTCATCCGCCTTTGTTAACGTCCATGCTTCTGCGCCATAGAGTAGGACTGGGATGATGAGGGTCTTATATAGAGTCTCCTTAGTGTTTCTTGACAAGGCCTTACTAGTCAGTTGCCTTCTTAGGCCAAAGAAACAGCGGTTGGCAAGTGTAACTCTTCGTTTGATTTCTGCTGTGGTGTCATTATCAGAGTTTATAGCGGAGCCGAGGTAGATAAAGTCCCTAACCACCTCAAAGTTATAGCTGTCTATCGTGACGTTCTGTCCGATTCGCCGATGTTGTGTGTCCCTTCTTGTTGACAGCATGTACTTTGTTTTGCCCTCATTCACCACTAAACCCATTTTTGCCGCTTCTTTGCTAATACCATTGAGTATTTATACATAGAGGAATCATCATTTTGAAAAGTAAGTTTCAAATTTACCTCGCGTGGAGCGTTGCAATCGTTTAAGCTTCTTTTTTTACGGACTTGAGTGAAGAACTATGAAAGCAAAAATACAACTCAACACAGAAGAAGAAGAACAAAGAAGGACTGTGCACTGTGGGACAGATACAGTCATCTGTCGATTGAGTACGTAGCATTTTTTTATCGTTTATGTTTTATAACCAGACTCAAATCCTCGCGATCTCGCCAACCGATTCATTTTTTCTAGTACGCGGTGATGATGGGGGTGGGGGATGAATAGGTATGCGTTGGATCTGAAACTGGTTTTGCATATGGATGTGCAAGTAGATATCTTTTCTTTCATGGAGTGGAATTTTTTCCTGTAGGTATTTCTATTTTGATGTTTGCTTTGGTCATTCACTCATTCAGTTTTCAGTACGCAAATTGGCCTTGGAGCGTTAAGACGTATGTGCATGCAGATTTTTTTTCTTTTTAATAGGAATAGGAATAAAAATTGGGGAATTTAATTAATTTAAAAATGAGTTCCATCCCCTGTTCTTACTGGAACTGTTTTAATATATATACGCCAGGGTGCTCTAAATCTTTTTTTGGATTGCCCTTTAGTAGTGCTAGATTTGTTTGGATAAAGCATTCTGGAAATGTTTGACTGCACAATGGTAAAGGTGTAGTTAAATTTTGGGAAAAACATTTTCCAGCATCAAACATTTCTGTAAAAGGCACAACAAAATGTTTGCTACCAAATTCCTATCCCCTTCCCCTTCCTGGATCTTGTTCCTGCAATGGCTATCGTATGGACGATATTTGTAAAGAACTTTTAAAAAAATCTATAAATGTGACAAGACAAACATGAAAGGAAAAAAAGTGTAAAACCAAATTAGAAGATTCTTATCTTCCTGACTGTCTCCGGAGTCAAAATATGGCTCTAGGACCCCACCAGGGGGGGGCACAATAGGCTCCTCTAGAGAGGCGCAGTGACAGGGCCGATAAAGCCTCTCGCGATTTTTTTAATCTAATCTAATCAATGTATATTTCCTTAACCACACCACACCAAATCAAAATAAAATTATTACAACGACCCCAAAGGAAATATCATTGCAAATACCAAAGTAGGTATATTAAAGAACTTACTATTCTTTTTCAATAGAAATGTAAAATTGCATAATATTGTGTATTTGATGTGAGGCTACTTATTGTCAGTTGTCACACTTCTTCATATTAAATAAAAAGGATAAAAAGACAAAAAGAATTGAGTAAATTTAAAATTCTCCCTTTCCTATATTCCCTTTTTCTACTTGAGCGTATTGTTCACTTTGAGTGTTTTTCGCAATTGGACATGCAGGCGACATCTTGTGAGGTAATATTGAAACATTCTTGATTCCTCTATGTATATAAACTCAATGCTAATACTTGCAAACGCACCAGTAACAGCTCGCTGCGTTCTGCCAATTATGTCAATGTCGTCAGCGTATGCAAGTAGTTGCACAGACTTTTGGAAAATTGTGAAATTTTGGAAATTTTCTCAAGTATGATGTTGAAAAAGTCACATGACAGCGCATCACCTTGTCTAAATCCTTTTTTGACATCAAAGGTCTCGGTGAGATTATTTCCGACCTTTACGGAGCAGCGAGCGTTCTCCATCGTCATTCTGCACAATCTGACAAGTTTGGCAGGGATGCCAAAACTAGACATGGCTCTGTATAGCTCGTCTCTATAAATGCTGTCATATGCGGCTTTAAAATCGATAAATAGATGGTGAGTATCGATTTGGACTTCTTGGGTTTTCTCCAGGATCTGCCGTAGTGTGAATATTTGGTCGGTTGTGGACTTACCGGGCCTAAAACCACACTGATAGGGACCAATTAGCTCGTTGACAAATGGTTTCAGGCGCTCACACAGTACAGCAGATATGATCTTATAGGCGATGTTGAGGAGACTGATGCCTCTATAATTGGCGCAGTTTAGAGGGTCTCCTTTCTTGTAGATCGGGCAAACGATGCTGAGGTTCCAATCATCAGGCATACTTTCCTCTGACCAAATTTTAGAAACAAGTTGGTGTATGCTCTCTACCAAGTCATCTCCCGCTGCCTTAAAAAGCTCGGCCGGTAAACCGTCCGGTCCTGCAGCTTTGTTGGACTTCAGCTTAGATATTGCTATCCTTACCTCATTTTGGTCAGGTGGACGGAAGTCTTGGCTTTCATCGCCCAGGTTGAATGGTTCATTCTGCCTGACAGCGGAATATGTGTCGTCTTCGCCGTTTAACAGTCTGCAGAAATGGTTTTTCCATGTCCTCAGCACCGACTGTGACTCCACTACAAGGTTTCCTTGTTCGTCTCTACAGGTCTCTGTTCGGGTCTTGTTCCCGTGACACGTTCTTTTTACCTTTTGGTAAAACTTCCGAACATTGTTCCTGGAGTAACACCTCTCTATTTCCTCGATCGCGCGCTTCTCATGCTCTTTCTTTTTCCTCCGGAGAAGCCGGTGTTCTTCCCTCCTTTTTTGCTCGTAGAGCTCACGAGCTGCTCTCGTCCTTCTCTGCAGCGCCGCTTTGTAGGCCAGTTGCTTCGCTGCATGTGCTTGCCGGCACTCTTCATCAAACCAAGGGTTTCGTGGTGGTGGTCGGGTGAAACCGAGCACATCAGTTGCGGCTTTTCTGACGGCTTCTTGGCATCGATGCCACTGGTCTTCAGCACTTGATGAAGGCTGCAAAGGACTTCTCGAGAGGTTGAGGGAGACGCGATCGGCAAAAGTTCTGGCGGTTTGTTGTGTTTGTAGCCGTTCAACGTTGAATCTCCTCACAGTATTTCCTCGTTGTTGTGGTGTCTGGGATATCCGCATACGTACCTTGGCTACAACAAGGTAGTGATCCGAGTCTATGTTGGCCGCTCGGAAGGTTCGAACATCTAGAATACTGGAGGAGTGCCTTGCGTCGATCGCAACATGGTCAATTTGATTGACCGTTTGATGGTCTGGTGACCGCCATGTTCCTTTGTGAATATTGAGGTGAGGAAACCGTGTGCTAGCTATAGTAACATTACGTCCCGCAGCAAAGTCTATTAGCCTAAGTCCGTTTCCAGACGTGTTGTCGTGTAGGCTGTACTTCCCGATTGTACTACCAAAGATGTCCTCCTTTCCTATTTTGGCGTTAAAATCACCCAAGATGATTTTAACGTCATACTTAGGACATTGCTCATATGTTTTGTCGAGGAGCTCGTAGAAACATTCTTTGGTAGCATCGTCTTTATCTTCGGTAGGGGCGTGAGCGCATATCAGGCTGATGTTGGCGAATTTAGCCTTGATGCGGATAGTTGTAAGGCGTTCACTAACGTGTCGAAAGCTCAAGACTTCTTGCCTAAGTCTGCAGTTTTTTATCCTTCTTTTGCCCGGCCCATCCCACCGCACCTCCTGGATGGCGGTGATATCTGCTTTGTAGCAGCTTAGGGCCTCCGCTAGTTGTTCGGCTGCACGCGGTCTGTTCAGGGTTCGAACATTCCACGTGCAGATCCGAACGTCATTGTCCATATTTCGTTTTGCAGGGTCGTCAACAGTGAATCCGTCCTTATCCGAGGCTCTTGGTTGCTTCGTAACCATATTGTTTTTCCGTGGTTGGGTAGTTAACCCCACGCACAACCCCCAACCTGGAGGGCCAGGCCCTTTCTGTGACCCCTTGGACGAAAGGGGCCGGATATTCCGGAGTCAGTAACCCGCTTCGGGGATTTGAGTGCTGCCGTTGACCCATTAAGGGCTCTTCCGCCACCATCTCTATTTCAACACCCTGACTAGTATTGAAAAAAAAAAATCCTTAATGGCCTCAGCTCCAAATACGTCGAAGTAGCCCATTAAGGTATCTGTCATGCCGACTGTTGACGTCACCGTTGATTCAATCGCGTGAATTCATCCGCCGTACGTCCTCTTTCTGAGGAGCTCATGTAAGACTTCTGAGACTCGTTCAGTCAGTCTTTCCGACAGAGCATTATAGTGTTGCTATTTTCTTCGTGTTCAACACTCGCGCTTATAAGTTTAGCAAGCCAAGCCCGGAAGGACGAGGCCAGTACCCGGTGGTTACCACGCGGAGGTAAAATAAGCACAATTGATGTGTATGAAAAAGTTACAACAGCTGGGCACCGCCAAGTTGATGCCAGTCAGCGCCTACCCGATTCATACACACCCAACCACCACTTTGTCATGGAATACCCCTTACCAAATTAAGGGTTGGTCACAATAGAAAATTTCGCTATTGTGGGGTCGTAAAAATTAAATTTGTATGGACACTTGACGGATATGTACCTACATACACTGCCGGTCACTAGGATGAGGACATACATTTTGCAATCGATTTTCACTCCCTATACCTGTTGAAAATGTTTTACCCGGGAACTTTTACTACCAGTGAACAGGTACATATTTTCCTAACAGTAAGTCATAAAATTAAAGGGTAAATAAAAAACGACGGCTGGAATTTCCGAAGATCAAAAAATGAACTACATGAAAAGCGTATAAAAAGACGGTCACTAGGATGAGGACACTGCGAATATTTTGATGCAGGAGTGCACAACAGCGATTTTTTTCAAAGTTTTTTTAAGAACTGTTAAAAAGAACTGTTTTTATTTAGTTTAAAAAAATAATGGGTTCCGGAAACACTTTGACAGCGACAGAAAGAGGAAAAATAGATGCTTTCAAGGAGTTAGGACTCTCAGGCCGAGAAATTGCAAGGAGGCTAAATAGAAGTAAGACTGTTGTAAACAGTTATCTTGGGGATCCCCAATACTATGGGAAAAATCAAAAAGGACGTTCGGCAGAGCAACAACATTGCGAGAAAAGCGGTTAATTCTACGGCTTGCCTCAAATTCGACACTACCAGCGACTAAAATAAGGGCCAAAAGCGGAGTATCAGCCAGGATAGCAACGGTCCGAAGGATAATATGAACAAGTGGTACTATACAGAGAAGAAAACTTAAAAAGAAATCGGTTTTAAGGTAAGAACACAATGAGCATCGAAGGAATTTTGCAGGAGAACATGTCGCTTGGAGCAGTGAATGGAAACGCGTTGTCTTTTCGGATGAAAAACAGTTTTATTGTCTGATGTAGTAGAATCCAAATTCAAAAAATTCGAAAGATAGGTACGAAAAATTGTTTTGTAAATCCTATTTTCGAAATCGGTCAGGGCGATGGTGAACAAGCTATAACATTCACAGTTTTATTCACTGCAATATAACACAGGAAATATAAATATTGTACTTCTTAAAAACGTTCTCATTGGACGAATATATCGGCCTTTTCTTATCTCTGGAGTTCTTTAAACGTTGTATATGTAGGTCAAACTTTGTTTTAAATTCAAATAACTTCAATGCAATGCTAAATTATACAATTTCACGATAAAAAAAAACAGCGAAATAAATATCTCATTCATAATATAAGCAGTATACCTACCTTTCTTATCACCTGAAGCCTCAAACAGTATATACGCGGGAAAATCATTACACCTGTTTTACATACAGAAGTCGTCGCAATAAATTTCAAAACTTGTTTTGCTGAGCTTTCATTTCATTTTCATTCCAACTGATCTATCAGTTGCCTAATGTGACAATAGTAGGTATTATTCTAATGATTTACTTTAGCCGGATATTATAAACCCTTCGGTTGCGGTTTAATACCTACGAGAAATGATCTCGGAAATCTGACACCTCAAGTTCAATAAGCAACTTTTCTGTGGTGAAAAACTATCTTGAAAGTGAAAAATATTCTACTAATTAAAATCAGTATTGGAATAGATTTTGTGTTGGACGGTAGAATTTTATAGTGTTTTTTCTTATTTTATGGTTTGCTTTTGAAGATTCACAATGGCTTTTCGGAATGTGGCAGTACCAATGGTCAATCAAGATCGTAGAATTATTAATACCTTTCCACCACCCTACGATGAATATTGCACGCCATATGAGCAGATGGATTTCTCCAACGAAATAAAAAGCGTTCTAGCAATGCACGGATCAGTGAAATTGCACCCATGTAAAGCGATTGTTATCGGTGACGTTTCGGTTGGCAAGACGACCATTGTGAATAGGTGAGAAAGGTCGGATTCTGTTCAGTTTTGAAGTGAAAAAATATATCAATATAAAATTTGAAAAAAAAAAAATTATATCAGTTGATATTAAACTATAGTGACTTTGTTTACAGGTTTTGCTTCGATAAATTTCAAGATACATATAAAGCCACAATTGGAGTCGATTTCGAAGTGGAAAATTTTCGAATTCTTGGACATTCCTACAGTTTACAAATGTAAGTAAGTTACAATTACTTGTGTTGTGATGTTTGGATCGTAAAACTCGCAGGAAATAGTTCTAAATCCATATTGAATAAATTTCGGGGATGAAATTGCTTTATTGTGCTCTTATAGATATTGTGAATTGTTATTGACAGTCGACTGAACTTTGCCGAAGATAAAAAAAACTATATGATTAACGTGTCTTTTTATGGGCCAAGTTTCAAATTGGTCTTTGGGCTTAGCTAGGTAGGTAAGGTAGGTAGGTAGGTGTGGCAGTTTGAAGAAACCCAAGTAGCACTAAGTGCCGTTTTGTTACCAACGCCGCGCATTTGGAAATGACCCCCCTGGTTGTTAAGGTTTATCGAAGTGGAGAGTTTAGATCCAGCCTGTATGGAATTCATTAAGGTTATCGGTTCTTTGAGGCTTCCTCGAGGGATGCTAAGAAGGGTTTTCCAGCGATCGCTGTCTGGTCCTAGCTAGTGCCGGGCAAGCGTATAGGTAGTGAGTGAGAGTTTCTTTTTCGGTTGCGTCGTTCCAAGTTACAACTGCGACAGTGTATGTGGCGTTACATTTGATTTGAAAATAGAAAGGCATAAAGTAATCTTTGTATTTTTTGTTGACATGTAAACACGTATCGCTTAGGATTCCCAGATGAACTCGCCAGCGAACGAAACCTCTTCTTCAAGGGAACTTAAAGCGAACGAAATGTGAATCGGCTGGTCTGCTGTGTCCTTTAAGTGGCTGTTTGAACAGTTGAATTTTGACAGTGCCTACTTTTTTCGTGAATATTTCTTCATAGTCATTCGCGAAAAGAACTCCACCACGTCGTCAATTCCACTCGTTTACAATGACACTCCAGCTGTCAGCTCTTTGGACAAGGCAAATCTGTTGGCGGCGCAATTCGCCGCAAGCTCCAACATCCCAGATTGCAACATGTCTCCACCTGTGCTCGAGAGCGTCGAATACTTCATTGAATGGGACAAATACATTTTCGCACTCGCACAGTAGCAAGAGTTATTAAAAGATCTTCGCGGCTCTTCTTCAATGGATTAGAAACTACCTTTCTGGCCGTTCAATTCAAGTTGTATTGGACGGTTTCAAGTCTGCAATTCACCATATAAATGCTGGTGTTCCCCAAGGCTCTGTTTTGTCTCCGACATTCTTCCTGATATTCATCAACGATCTCTTGTCTGTAACTTCTAATCCAATACACTCTTTCGATGATAGCACCCTCAGTTTTTCATATTCGTTCCCTGACTCACGTCCCTGCTCTTCGGCCGTGGAACTGGAACGGCAACGTATGCTAAACACATTAAATTCCGATCTTGACATCATTATAAAATGGGGTACAACCAATAGAGTGGAATTTAATGCTTCCAAAGCACAATGCTGCCTTCTATCATTAAAGCGAAACCTGAACCCTCACCCATTATCCATGCATGGGACTTGCATCGACGAAACCGAACGACTTTCCATACTCGGTATGTGTGTCAACGACAAACTCCGTTGGAATGACCACATATATGAAGTCGCCAAAAACGCTGCGAAATGTCTAGTCTTCTTAAATCGATGTAAGAAGTACTTTACACCCTCCGACTTAGCTTCAATATACAAAGCCTTTATTGGGTCTAATCTTGAGTACAACGCTCATATCTTGTCAGATGCACCAAAAACTTCATTGCACCTACTAGATAGAGTTCAAAAGCGTGCGATAAAACTTATAGGTGATAGAAATATAGCGGAGTCCATTGACCCCCTCGAACATCGCAGAAATGTGTCTTGCCTTTCCTTTTTATCGTTATTTTTACCACCAATGCTCTGATGAAATAGCTAACTGCATTCCGCCCCTTAAACAATTCTCTCGCAATACCGGTCACACATCGAATGCGCATCAGTTCACCCACAAACCAGAGAGAATAGACACACATACTTAACCACCTAATAACTTTTTGAAACTGGCTCTATGGATCTCTCATTTTTGGGCGGAGCTGGTGGTCTATTCTCTCTGGTTTGTGAGTTCACCCTTAAGCCTACCTTCGGACGTACTCATTACTCATTCGGACTCTCATTACAACCCACAATTGTTTAAAGCCAATGTGCACCAGTACCTCTTCTCTATCCTTCCTATTAACCCTTCCACTCGTGCTGTGCATTAGCATTTTAACGGAACAAAAACCCCTTTAGCACAAATGAATTATAAAAAAAAAAAATATTTCTTCTGAAAGCACATTATTATAGGCCTGATGTATTATTGCACATCTATCTCAGTGAAGTAAAGTAAAGAAGAATCTCTAACACGCAATTACAACAACTACACACTGCTTGACACTTTCGAGACTCTATATAGTTGCTGTAATTGCGTGCTGAAGAATCTATTTTGCTTTACTTCACTAAGGGCCGATTTTTCAATAGTCAGATAAATCGGCTGATAGCTAACTAACGATTAAATTTATTTCACTGTTTATCTGCTAGATAACAGTTTTGAATTTTTCAATCATAAAATAAGAGCTAGATAACTATTCGACGGTTAAGTGGGTGTGAGAGAGACAGATTGATTGACAGTTTGTTGTGTGTAAGCATATAAGATAGTCAATGCCCATAGCTTGACGTTTATCTTAGTTCGAAATCTGCATTATCCCATTCATTGTACATAATGGTTAGGACTCTTTCCATCTACTCTTCCTTGTTGGGTTCAATTAATTATTTCCTAATTCTTCTTCCTCAATAATAAAATCGTCGATACAATCGAATAGATCCATTTGTACAATATGTAGATACATATTCCCCAAAACAAAACTTTGTAAAAACTTTACAATTTTAAAATTTGACTAGAGAGTTATATTTTATCCGCCTCAGAAACGGGCAGATAACTTTATGAGACAGTTAGATGTTATATTCTTCGAATAGCTGCTATTCGACTAATGAAAAGTGGGTTTATGTCCTATCTGACAGTTAACCCCTATCTGATTGGCTATCTGACTATTGAAAAATCGGCCCTAAGATAGATTGCCAATAAAACAGGCGTAATGTTTATCACTTGTCAGGGAAAGAAAGTTCGCGCTCAATTGACCAATCGCCTTCCATTTGTCAATTTACATATTTATTTTATTTTAATCAACGAAAAGTTATTTTTTAAACATTATAAGAACGTTTACAAAAATTTTGTTTGCACTTACAGATGGGACACAGCCGGTCAAGAGCGTTTTAAATGTATCGCACAGGCATACTACCGCAATGCAAATAGTAAGACAAGCCATTTTCCTTTAAGCTTTCTATTCTAATTATTTAATATCTATTCTATTAAGTAATAGTTATCGTGTATGACATGACAAAGGAGGATAGCCTACAAGCAACAACAACTTGGCTAGAGAGTGCTTTGGCAGTAAATAGTATTCAAAAACCATTAATTTTCCTAGTTGGTACCAAGTCGGATCTCCTTGTAAGTATTTGAGTCCTTCACTCATAGTCGCAATCTTACTAAACTTCATACAATTCTAGACAAGAGAAGAATTTACAGAAATTGAAAAGCACAGCTATGACATAGCAAGGACAATGCGAGCTGAATATTGGTCAGTATCAGCAAGGACAGGCTTTAATATTGTAGAACTATTCCAACGAATTGCTTCACTTTCATTCGAATCCATGATGAAACAGATAATAATTGAGACGAATTTTTTCCTCAAATCAAATGAGGCCACAAAAGTTGGTGAGAACAATTCAAATTTATTTGACATATATAGTCTTTTTTTTTAAGTGTTTTTTTTTTAAGGATTTCTTCAAGGTCTGGCTAATCGTTTCGAGTGTAATGATAACAACAGTTTATCGAAGAATGATAAATGCGCATGCTGAAAATCAAAGGCGGTTCTTTATTTTCTAAGACTGAATGAAAGTAACTAATGAATGAATTAGTTAATTAATGGAGCAAATATTTAATAAATAAGACGATTTTTGACAATTACTGTTCGCATCTTAATATGTGGAGTTATACATATTTGTATATTTTTTTGTAAAGGACACTAGAGAACATAAGCCTCAGGTCCTGTTTAGCCTAACCTAGACATGAGTACGCATATTTTGGTTGGATACACGCCTAAGGTGGGTTTCCACATGTCATTTAATTGACAAAGTTTGACAGCTATCGTTTATATCACTGAACTACTACTACCTACTTCTTAACATGAACAAAATTGTGACTGATATTCTGGTCGGCTACATGCTTATGCCCAAAACACATGTGCAGAAATTCTGAACGCTTCACATACTGCAGATGAAAAAGATGTGCAGAATTCAATTTGCATCGGTTGCTGTCAATGCGGAGAAAAATAGGAGAGTGCAACACAGACGACAAATAATTGCCGTCTCTCTTTTCCTCGTATGCATCAGTAGCTGAATTTAAAAATTCGATTCGATGCTGGCACTCGTTGCTATGCAGTGGATTTAGAAATAGAGACATGTTGCAGTGCAGTGCAGTCCTACTTTACTTTAATTCACTGAGATAGATATGGAAAAAAACAGACCTTATATATTACATCCGTGACTTTTTTAAATAGGCAGATATACTAGGTTCGTTCGGGTACTTTTTTGCAAACGTAAAATTATTAAAAATTTGCTAAGAAACTGTGCGAATGCGACCACGTACTGAGTAAATTGAAAAAAAATGAGAGAGAAATCCATTTCCCCTCTTTCCATTTTTACGTAATTTTCTACTCGCCGAATTTCGACTTACTGAAAAATGAAAACTGTCATCTAAGTGACAGCTCAATAGTTTGACAAATAAATCTCTATTTTTTCGTCTTCAATGATGTTGGGGGAAGAACTTGTAATTGAATGTTCTCCTAGAACTTATCAGCGCATTCAAAATGGTAGGTTTAATAGGTATTTTAGCTTATACAAAATTCAAAACCAACTTATTTTGTAGATTCTGCCGTTAACGTTTATTTTACGAATGTCGAAATGACATTTCTTAAACTTTTTGTAAGAAAACCGTTCAGGTACTTCTCTGTAAATTGAGAGATTTCTCTCTCGATTTTTGAGATTTGACATTTTTCATTTTTCTATGCTGAAAGTACACGAACGAACCTACTGTGCTGAAAATAGTTTCTAGCTTGTGAACGAATCCCTGACACGTCTTTCGGAACACCTCCTAATGTTAGTTCGAAGGAAAAGGGAAGCTGTGTTCCATATTGGTGTATTTGAATTAGCTTAATGCTAAAGCGTTGCTGCAATTTGTAACAAATTAGTTACGATTTCATGAAAAAAAAAAAATCATATTAGGCATCAGTTATAGCTATCAGTAAAATGCATCCGTAAAAACACGAAACAGAATAAAACTGAAACATTTAACTGCAGCACTTCATAGGAATTCAGTGGAGCATGTTGTGGAATTGACAGAGAAGTTGAAAAGAATAAGTTGTTCGGGTCGGAAAATTAATAAATTCTTCTTCTATGAAATTTAAATATCATTTGATCTTTGATTAACTGATTTGATTTGATGATTTGATTAGCTTTATACAGCATTTTAAGACCAAGATTGAGTTCATCCATTAAGATTAAGTGCTCCAAAAAAGCAAAACCAGTACAAATTGGGCTTAGTTGTAGAAAAAAATTATGAGTAATATTATTTTCTAAATTATTTACTGTCAAAAAAATAAATTGGTTAATCTTTTATCATTTTTTATCAAATTTTTTGTTGGCAGCATATGACAGCGTCTGGTGAAACATAAAATTTTCTTCTGTAAAAACACTTCAGGGTAAATTTTAAACCTTTTGCGCTTCCTGACTTATCAGTGAGGTACCTGTATTTTATATTTTCAGCTTTCCAGAGATGATACCGATGCCGCCACGGCCACCATATCCACTTTCTCGGTACATATGTTTTCGAAGTAGAGTTTTGAGCGCAGTAGTTAGTGTGCTAGACTACTGCGCGAGTGGTCCCAAGTTTAATTCCCGTAAAACACACAAATTACATTATATAAGTATTTTTTTTTTACTGTGCCACCTTTCGCGAACGTCTGACAAACATCTGATAGTATAAATGTCATAGAAAAGATGCTCAATTCAACCGTTCGGACTCGACATAGAATTGTAGGTCCCTTCCACCTTATATATTACATCCGTGACTTTTTTAAATAGGCAGATATACTAGGTTCGTTCGGGTACTTTTTTGCAAACGTAAAATTATTAAAAATTTGCTAAGAAACTGTGCGAATGCGACCACGTACTGAGTAAATTGAAAAAAAATGAGACAGAAATCCATTTCCCCTCTTTCCATTTTTACGTAATTTTCTACTCGCCGAATTTCGACTTACTGAAAAATGAAAACTGTCATCTAAGTGACAGCTCAATAGTTTGACAAATAAATCTCTATTTTTTCGTCTTCAATGATGTTGGGGGAAGAACTTGTAATTGAATGTTCTCCTAGAACTTATCAGCGCATTCAAAATGGTAGGTTTAATAGGTATTTTAGCTTATACAAAATTCAAAACCAACTTATTTTGTAGACAACCGTTCGGACTCGACATAGAATTGTAGGTCCCTTCCATTGGTCCCAAAAAATAAAAACTCACACAAACGAATGTTGAACGAATGTGAGAAGCTAGGTCTAGGGTGCCTATAACGACCAGTTGCGCCTATTTATTTATTTTAGAAACTTGGAGGACTGAAGGTAGGTACCTACCACAAAGAATGTGACGGCGTCGTTTGTAAGCACTGTTGAAAACGAAAACGATGAACGATTCGATTGAACGACGCGTTTGAGATGTTATATGAAGCGAACTAAAAACAACGCTCTTTTATTCAATCGTCTCGATGATGATCGTTTGATAAATTACGCAATTAGGGCCCTAATTTTTATGAAACGAAGATGGAGAAATAACTGCTAAATAGGTACCTACTTACCTACCTATTCAACTTCGTATGATGAGAGGAACACCACTTTCTCTTACAACTTGCGAACGCACCCACGAGACTCGAACGATCCCATCATTTTCTGAACACTTTGTTCGAATCAGCAATCCGCCATTTTTCGAATATAATTTTTCGAAAATCTACGCTTCCGCCTTTTGACAAAGGCCAACAATTTTCCTTTCCATTTCTTTTTCTCATAAAAATGGCACCCAAAAAGCCAACAGAGAAGTCCGGTAAGGAAAAATATTCAATTTTACCAAAATAAAATGCCGAAATATGTGTGAAATACAGTGGAAATGCAATGAGTTTAATGTGGTTAAATTATTTTTCACAAAATTATCCGAAAATTGAGTTAAATTCAAGTTGAAAAGTGTAAATGTAAATTGCCATGTGGTTTATCGTATGGCGGGTGTACATATCTTATTGTCAAAACGTGAAATCCACGCAGTGCGGTTGTATTCCTTTCAAGTACTTTTCCATGTATTTTGCAAATTTGTTGGTTTATTTTGTGTATACAATGTTGTCATAGACATGTGTAATATTACGGAAATAAATTATTCTTGTGAAATCTATACATAACCTCTTCATTGTTGACAAACGATACTGAAACACGAAACGCCAAGAAGTCGCTATTCCATTTACTAATTAGAAATTCTTTATTTCCAGCTAAACCGGGTGACAAAAAACCCGAAAAGAAGCCAGCAGCCGCAGCCGCTGCCACTGGTGCTTCTGGTTCTGGCGCCGCCAAGCCAGCTGCTGCTAAGCCCGCAGCAGCTAAGCCAGCCGCTAAGGATGCTCCAAAGAAGGCCGCTGAGAAGAAACCAGCAGCCGCTGCTGGAGCTGCCAAGAAGGCGCCCGCAAAGAAGCCAACAACTGCTGCTAAGAAACCAGCAACAGCTGCCAAGAAGGCTGCAGTTACCAAGAAGGTCGGAGCCAAGAGCGCCGCCAAGCCAAAGGCTAAGGTTACCAAGAAGGTTACTGGTAAACCACAATCCATTGTTGCAAAATTGGCAGCCAAGGCTAAGGCTAAGGCCCTTAAGTCCAAGAAACCAAAATTGGGTCTGAAGGTCCAGAAGGGAACAGCCAAGGCTAAGGCTGTCGCTTTGTTGAAGGCCAAGAAGGTTCAAACTAAGGTGAGTTTTAAATAATTAAAGTCTGAGAACGTATTGTGCGTTAAGTGATGATATTGTATGTAGGAATCTCATTGAGCGAATTCTATGAAAAAACTTTCCACACTGACTGTGCATTTTCATTCAACTTGATGACGCTTGTCTTCATGTTCGTGCTAATGGTGTATTGTTTTTGTGTTCGCAGGTCATCAAGGGAGCTTTCGGTACCCGTACCAGGAAGATCCGGACCAGTGTGCTTTTCCGTAGGCCAAAGACCTTGAAATTGCCCCGCAATCCTAAATACCCAAGGAAGTCGGTCCCCACCAGGAATCGGTAAGCAAACCAGCCGACAATCTACTCTTCGCAGAACCTCATGACTTGTTTCCATTTCAGCATGGATGCCTACAACATCATCAAGTATCCATTGACCACTGAAGCTGCGATGAAGAAGATCGAAGACAACAACACACTCGTCTTCTTGACCCACCTGAGGGCGAACAAGAACCACGTTCGTGCTGCTGTCCGTAAATTGTACGACATTAAGGTCGCCAAGGTGAACATCCTCATCAGACCCGATGGACAAAAGAAGGCCTACGTGCGATTGGCTCGGGACTACGACGCGTTGGACATTGCCAACAAGATCGGCATCATATAAACAGTTTTTATCTCGAGGACTGTTTTCATTTTTTTTATATGATAGAGATATCGATAACGTATTTGGGCTTTAGTGGCCCGAAAGGGTTTTCGTTTTAAAAACAGAAATAAAAAAACAACACTAGTACAACTCAGTTTTTGGGGGGACGGGTTTGGGTTATTTTTCAGTTTCTTTTCAATTTACTTTCAGCTGGATTAACAGATGCCCCTAAGATTGGACAATTCCTGCGCTAAGAGGTGAGTTTTGTTTGTCAACTTTTCAGAATGTTTAGCTGTCTATGATGATTTTTTAAGTAGGAATCTCATTGAGCTATTTGCAATGAAAATAAATTTGAATCACTGACAGGCTAGCCTATGAAGTTATTTCTTTTTGTTACTTCTGTTTACTTAAAGAAAATTCTTCTCGTTTAAGGGCCAGACAATTTAAACCATTCAACAAGAGCTGTGGAACTCCTTGAAAACGAGGTAAGAAGGTCACCCAGTTGTTACTTTGTTTATGGTTGTCGTGATGATTTTGTTAGTAGGAATCTCATTGAGTCTCGACTATGAAAATAATTTTAACTCTGAATACACACGATTGACTTTAAAAAATCCGCAACACGAATGACAAGTTTTCTAATTGAATTTTCTTTTATTTCCAGAGTTCCAGTAGTTGCCTGAAAATAATTTAAGCGATGATTTGAACAATAAAATGGTTTTAATTAAAATGTTCTGCCTTGTCGTTTGTATTTGGTATCTTTCTTTTTACAGTATGTATAACATTTGCACGGTTTTGGACCGCAACAACATCTTGGTACAGCTGGTTGATTTCGCTGTAGTATTTTCTTTCTCTGCGTGCGGGAAAAAAAAAAAGCTCGCAAAAGTAACTGCAAAGGTTTCGTTTTTACTTTAGACTATTATGCGAGAACCTGTTTTATCAACCGTGATAAAAATACTAGCGCTTTAAATTTATGTAAACCAGAACTAAACTATCATTTTGTCTGTAAACTCAGTGAGCATTTTTTTGGTTTTTTTCGTTTCCTGTAGGGAGGGCGAAGAATGCGTCATGAACCATCAATGGAATTAATTTTTTTTTGTGTGTTATAGTCGAGGGACCCGAGCATACCGCGGAACTATTGAATAAACCCCCTCTCCCTTTGGTATGAAAAGCGTCGTATACCAGTGAGTCGTCGTACTGCGTGGTGTACTAATTTATCTCTCCGTCTTTTCAATCTTTCCATTCAACAACGTCTCTGATCAATACCTATTTCTTGTTTCAAAATTCCACTTGCCATAAATGTTTGGGGAGCTCTTTTGGTTCAGTTCTGATTCAATGCAGTAAGAACTTGCCATACGTGATACTCCGAATTTTTGTAATGCTGCCATTACAAACGAAGGCTCCTGATGACAATTACACACGCGATACTTCTATATGGTTGCGAAATATGGGCAGATGCGCTCAAACAGGAGAAGTACAGGAAACAGATGGCAGCAGTACAGAGACGCGGAGCCCTCCGCATCGCAAGTTCTTACCGCACTGTATCAGAACCAGCCGCTCTTGTCGTTGCAGGAGTGGCACCCAAGTAGGAGCAGAAGCGGCAACCGCCGAAGCAAAACAGGCCACCAAAAATGTATGGCAACTAAGGTGGAACTCTGAAACAAGAGGCAGATGGACCCCCAGGCTGATCAGAGACGTCGCTGAATGGACAACGCGAAAACACGGGGAAATCAATTATTATACCACGCAGTTTCTAACCGGACATGGATATTTTAATTCATACCTACACAGGATGCGGAAAGTAGACCATCCGACATGCCAGTACGGCGACTCACTGGTAGATGACGTTTTTCATACCTTCTTCATGTGCAACAGGTGGACCGTGGAAAGACAGAATCTGGAATCGGAGATAGGTTATATTTCCCCTGAAAATATCATTGGGAAGATGATCGCAGGCGAACGCAGCTGGAAACGGGTATCAGCGTTTGTCGAAACCGTGCTCAAAACCAAGAAGAGAGAAGAAAGCCAGAGCACACCCTCATAGAAGAACAGGAAAGTTTATGAGGTAGAAGGAAAAAATGGCCCCCCGAAGTAATACGAATAGTGGTTCCAGGGGGCTGTTGAAGAAACCCAAAGGGAGAGGGGGAGTTTAGTCAGTAAGAGTCTGACACACAAAGAAAATTTAAATTTCTTGACGGTGCATGCAGCATTCTTCGCCCTCCCTAAAGGAAAAAAAAGAAACCTTCGTTTACTCCTTCTTGGTCCTCCGTTTCCATTCAAACGTAGACATGTCTCATAACTTGGCTTAAATTACTAAATCCCCGTTTCGGATAGGTATCCTGCTCTTTGTATTGCAGTGGTAAGTCGTGGCAATTTATCTAGTAAGTTTCCCTGTCGTATCCAACATGCAAAGCGGTCCTCATGTTATACTAGCGTGCAGGATCGTTATAGTAACGGTTTAATAATAATGCCTCAGTCTTGTGCTAGGTAGGCTGGAGTCAAGTACAAATGATTTACCGTATCTCGCCATTGAAAGTAATCTTGTGTTTTTAAACCGGTGTTCTGCTATTGAATCTATTTTCCCACCAATAAAGATAATTTTGCACCATTGAAGCTTGTATCGCGCCGTTAAAGTTGGTCTCATGTCATTGATTGATTTCCCTGTGTCGCTGAAATTGCTTTCGTGCTCTTTGTCCCGCGTCCTTGTCATAATCTTATACCAATAATTCTTGAGTTTCAAGCAAATGAGGTTTCAGTCTCGTCGCAATTAGACTCTTAAATCAGAAAGATGAGTCACGAAAACACCCTTGAAGCGAATTGTGTTTCCGTTATTTAAACTCTTTTTAAGCCAGTTTTCTTTATACAGTTTGATGGATTAATTAATTATCCTACACTTGGATTAGTAAAATGTGCAATTTTCTGGTCATAAATGCACCAAACGTGTTTTTTTTTCGCATTTCATCAATCCGATCGTTCTCATGTGAATAGTCCTTAAAAGTAAAAGTTACCTCTTTTTTTATTTTTAGATTTGGCATCACTTTTGCCGAAAATTTCCCTTTTCCATTTTGCACACAAATTTCCTCCACTGAAATCAAATATGGCGAAACGTCATTGAAAATACGAGTTTTCCACTAACAACGTACTTCGCGGTGTTTGCTCGAAACAAATTTATAAATTTAATCAATTAAATCGGCAAAAAACCTACTAAAAAGCAGCACAGGAATCAACGAAAAGTACGTGTCTCTATTCAGCGTGCTTATAATTTGTTTGTAAAGGATAAATTATGTAATTAACTTGAAATCAAATTTTTCAATTTGGCAAAACTTTTTCCTATTGATTTTGTTCAACCGGCAGATCCCCCTTCTGAGATACCAACACTCCATATTGTGCGCATTGGTCAAAATCCTTACAAGTCTATTTTTACTTGAGGATATATTATGGAATAATTTAAACAAGTCTGCAGAATAAATAAGGAAGAGGAAAAATGTACAACGGGATTGGACTAACGACTCCTCGTGGGTCGGGCACCAATGGTCACGTACAACGCAATTGGGCATTTGTGCGCCCTGGAAAAAAGGACAATCCAACATACAAGAGTGAAGATGATATAAAAAAGTTGGATGCGTCTATAAATCGGCCACCGAATCAGGAAATTCTCGATCATGATCGAAAACGTAAGATCGAAGTAAAGTGCGTAGAGTTCGAGGAGATTCTTGAGAAACAGGGGTAAGTCAAAAGTGAAAGTTTTGACCTTTTTATGGAAGTCAAATTTATATATTTCATGTAAATTGATTTCAAATTGGAAACTTTGTTTTATGATATATACGTACCCTGCGTCAGAGTTAATAGGCGAGCACAGGGGGTGGGTTTACTATGCGTATGTACGTACGTAAATAGGTACACCTCTCTCTCACCCCTAATTTTCTACCCTATTTCCTGTGTATATATACGTCACACGAAGCGCTCTCCACTCTTTAAAAGTGCGGTTTCGGCTGCTATTTAGTTCCTTAAAGCTTTGACAGGGTGCAGACACCAAAAAGCCATAATCACCACCATCACCATACAAGAGTGTTTTGTTGAGGCAATCATAGAAATGCAGAACGAATTCCAATAACATTGCACTCTAGAAGGTTTTGGAACAGAAAATCAATTTCTTCATTTTTTTTCAATTTCGGTGAAAGTATCCTTTTGCTTGTTCGTTGTCCAACTGAGAGTGAAAAGATGTACGTATTGATTATTAGCGGGGGCGGGTACTGATAGATTTATTATTGTTTTGGTCATAAAAAGTGTCTGCTAACTTTTATTTTACTTGTTTTGTTTTTCTTACTGATAGATACACACCGGAGGAAATAAGTGTCAAGATTAATTCATATCGGATGAAGTTGACGGGCCAGGGGAAAAGTGATCAGACAAAGGATGAGTTCGGAAGAATAGTGTAAGTACTCGTTTTGTTATTTCTTATTATTGCATAACATTTCGCGTGACTTTTTGGCGCACTAATTATGAAAAGTGGATCATAAACAAAAAAAAAAAAAATTTCCATAAACTGGGTAAGTATCTCGCTAACCACGAATATTGATTTTACAATCTAACCCTCCCGCAGGGGAATTTTTGAGGATGAAGCAATAAAAGTGTAAGGCAGTTATGTTGCATGTTACATTACATTAATCGTCCTTTCAACCAAAAAGTTAGTATCCCAGAGGGTAGATTAAAATGCAAACACGCGATATAGTTCTCAAAACTTGTGATGAACATAATTTATGTACACATTAGTCTTCTTTTTGCGGTTGATGATGAACTAGGTAATTGGTTGCAGTATCTTTTGGTATGTAGATGGAAGGATGTATAAATCGCATTGCGCGTATTTTAATAGCATTTTCATTTAGTGATCAAATTGTAAGTTGTATGATTGACGAATAGTAGGGATTAAGCAACTTAAATGTTTCTCTAGCTGTGTCGTTACTTCCTTACTGCAGACACACTTTTGAGAGATAATGCATTTGCGACCACAAAAGTTCTGTGAACATCGTCTATTACCAAAACACTTTGCGCATTGTTGAATTTTATCCAGGAAATCATTGTGTAGAATTTGGAAAGTATAACATGCTCTATGAAACGCCAAATTGGTTTCCATGGGTAATATTGAAACGAAACTCTCTGCAGTCGAGAGTTATTCACTTTTGGCAGCTTGGCTTTAATAATGCCATCCTGTTTCTTCTACCAACCGACCCACTTCAGATTTTCGTAAACTGAAATCTACAACCTGGCCAGGAATCTGCCGTTTAAAGATTTTCCACTCCCTAAGTCGAACCCAAAGATTCTACCCGCTTAGCGCTTAAGGCTTCCGTCGCATACTTAGTAGGGTACATCCATTAACTCACCTGCAAAATCCAGTCATTCTTCATAATTGAATTTTTAGCCCGATCCCAAATTGTGGAGACAGACTCCATTGAGCCTATTAGAAAAAAAGTGTTCGTAGTGTTGCAGCGCTTGAAAACCACTGCCATCTTTGTTATGTTTTGACAGACAACTTTTCTATCAAGGTTGTGTATGACAATACGGGAAATACCGAATTTTGAATTACATAAAACCAAGAGACAACTCAACTGTAGTTGTAGATGTCTTACATAATAGGGGCATATAAGTCAATAAGTGCCCACCAGAGCGACCAAATTGATAAATTGTTCACATTACACCAGATCCTATAGAAGACCCAGGAGCGGATTGAAACTAACAATCCTGCCCCAAGAGTCTGGTTCTAACCCAGTAGATATAGACATCACCTTAGGTGGCGCATACAAGTGTAAGAGGATCTTAGCTAAAGACCGAGTCCCATGTAAACCTCGGATTGTACCGCCGCCTTAGTTAGTATGTAAAGTAAGAATAAATTCGTTCATTATAAAGACATCTGACCCCCCGTTGGAACGTAACATTGATACCATTGCAAATGCAGCTTAAACTGTTCCTATGCCGCTGATCACATGTCACCGTCAGCCGAGACCATGCTATCCAAATTTTTCAACATTTCCTACCTGATTTCTGGCAATATTGAGTTGAGAGTTGGATTTGTGGTTGTAAATCGTAGGCTATTTGTCTTCGTCGCATTAATAGACTCACTGTGTCTGCCTCAGATTTAACTTTTGGACTTTTTGGTGAGGGTGTATCATTTAGGAGATAGCAAGCAAACTTAATCAGCGTAGTTAAGCCGTTTCAAGAATGACATCTGTGTCCGCTTTAATCCTAGTTTTCCTCAAGTGTAGGAAGAATAGGCCCCAAAGTATGTACATCCGACTTCTCTCTGACACATTTTCATGTGCAGTACGTGGCTTTGACGATCTTCATTAATGTAGCTTTATTAAATAATAGCTACGCTTTTTTCGGGAATTTTGCTGCTGCTATTTCTCCTATCTACAGCGTCCCGCTTCAAGTTTTCGAAGCCTATTTCGAAATCTATGAACAGCAAAAGTAGAGGAGATTTACACTCAATGCATTGCTATTTCATGAACTCTAGAACCGTTTGGAAAGAAGGCACAGTTCCCACACTCCATCAGATTTTTGCTTTTTGGAAGCTTGTTGGTTAACCCTCTTTCCCGCTCAATATCCCACGTTCTGCGAATATTTGGAGAAATTATGTCCATGTGTTTAATGCGCGCCTTTAGATAAACTGCAAGGAAGCCGTCCCCGCCTTCCGCTTTGTTAATTTTAAGAGATCTAAAGGCGATTGCGTTTTTAGTATGTTGGGATTGCCGACACCAATTCAGCAGATTATTGGTGTTACACCTACTTTGAGCAACAGAACTTGTCTACATCATATTCCTTTAATAAATTATCCTCAAATATTGCTTTTCACGTTTCATTTCGATTTCTCGAATTTTATTTGTAACTTGGCCGTTTTTTTCTACCGTGAAATGAAAAGGACCATTTTTAGAATAGGATGCAGTGGTATAAATTAAAAATTCCATTTTCTTCTGTTACTGAGATTCATTAAAACAAACAAAAATCAATAACCTCTCGGTCGTGTGCGAGATGAATATCTCCTCTAGGCCGCCAAATAATGTTTCCAGCTTTTTCTGCGCACTGGCACTACATCTACACCCTTTGAGGATGAAAATGAAAAAGCACCCTCCCCTATGCAGTTAGTTTTCACAAGTCTTCCATCGACAATGGTTGTGTTTTGCCATTGTCGACTTATTAGTTATATTCTTATTTTTCTTTTAACATAGCATAAGAAAAGAAAAGTACAAAATCGAATCTTGAATCAAAAGTGCACACAACTTGATAAAATAAATCGGCTCACCACGAAATAAAGAAAAGAAAGAAAGTCCAACGCAAAATAAATGTGCGACACACAAGAAATGAAAAATCAATAATCCCAATGAGCGAGAACACCTCTCGTGCTAATTTGTATAAACAAACCAATAGAATGGGGGATGAAGCAGATTTTACACCGAACCCAGATGCAGAAGTGAATAAAATGAAATCTATGTGGTGCTATGAAGTAATATGACACCACCCATTGCTAAATGTGATTTCACCTGCAAACGCAAGAACAATGTGCCAACAACAAATCACCCCTTCTTTCTTAAGCCGAATGGATTAAATCGAACGTAATCTTCACCAGAACAAGAACAAATTAAATTGCGAATTAGAAATAGAACAAAAAACAGAAAAAAACAACGATGTAGAACAAATCCTTGACAAAGTGAAAAATCACTAAAAAGTCTTCCATACCACAGTTGGTTTCCATCCAGCTGTTAGTGTAGTTCGTGCGGTATATCGTCGCGCGGTTATTTTAAGTAAATTTTCTATATAAATCGACGGTCTTCCTAGTCAATAAGTTATCCTTAAGTATAAATTATAAGTCTTCCCGTTGAAATGCTCTCATCACAAGTATATTCAACACAGAATGGGGTGCAGAAGCTCACCCCAACTACAACAGGAAAGCCGAAACGCCGTCGACGAAAGAAAATTTCGCGGCAATATTTCGAGCATGATAATCGCGACCCAAATATCTCGCCAACTCTATCAAAGTCGTCCCCTAAGACCCTGATCGGCTATCAGACGATGAGGAAAAAGTTTAAACCTCTGCGACCGGCGGCGATGGCTTTTAAACGAGTCCGCAAAAAGCCCGTACAACATCAACCAATGTACATAGTGCAGTGTGCGTGCGCAGGCGCTAACCCCACAGCGATTCCGCTCAATAATCACAACAATAACCATGTGCATGGAATTCTCCTGAATTCTGCACTCTCAGCTGGTGGTGGTGGTGGTTTGATGATGGGTGGTGGTGAGGCAACTTCGCATGTTGATATCAATGACGTGAGATACTTTGCCGGGTTCTCTGCCATTCCGATAACGGCGAGAGCTGGCTGTGGCAAGAGTCTGCAGCAGTTTCCGATGGAATTACTTAACACTACCACCCCATTTTATGGCAACCACCACCAACATCGCGTGTGCCAAAAGGAGCTGAGGAGTGTTGTGAGGTAAACAGTTTCTGTTGCCACTTTCAATGACGTAGAGTCTGTTTTTAGGTCACTTTTCAAGGTTGATGTTTTGTTTTTGTTTGTCTAATTGCAGTGTTCGTGAAACGCATCAAATAGCTGAAGCCCAACAGGAGAAGAACGCTAAACTGCGTGAAGCCTTTGGAATATCGGAATATTTTGTAGAAGGTTCAAGTTTCGACTCGGATCGCAAAGCAAAAGAAGATCTGGCGAAGAGTTCAGCATTGCAGAAGGAGCTCGACGCTCAAAAAGATGTCGAGAAGGAGAAGGGTCGTCGCTACGCCCTAGTGCGGACGCCATCAAAAGAGAAGGATTCAAAGGCCGGTGCTGACAACCACGGGGACGGCGAAGTTCGCGCGAAAGACAAGAAGAAAAAGAAGAAGAAAAATCGCGATGGGTAAGTACAATCAAAAATTGAATAATTGTGTGCATATTTAAATGATCAATATTTACTTCTTCTTACAGCTCCGCCAGTCCCGAACGCAAAAAGGACAAAAAGAAAAAGTCCAAGAAACACAAGAAAGAAAGGTAAGCCTTTTATGAGTAAACACCTATCGTACAGTTGACCATTTTTGAATATACTAGTTAGTTTAGCTAATATCTGTGTATGTGTACTAAAACAATAAATTAAGAGTTCATATTCTTTCTTCTCTGTGCTTAACAAACAAAATTTATAAGGGATAAGACAAAAATAATGAAAGCAAATTATGCTCACAGTAGAAGCAATTGAATATTAATATATTTATTTGTAAATTTTGTACAAAAGTGTTACGATATTTACGATGTTTAAAAGGGTAAGTAATCTCGATGTGATAAATTATTATTTACCTTGTGTTTGATTTTAGTAATAATTTGTTAGTGTTTTTGGCAAAAATTATTTATACAAAAGGCCGCATACATATTTAAATATTTGCGGAAAAGAAATTATTTGATATATTTTAATCCTCTAACTTGTTATGCTTGCGCGCGTCTATATGCTGTGTTGATTTCTGCGACTTGATTAGATATTTAGTCATTTAGCCATGCATTCGATCGTGTTATCCATCTGGGTAATGAGGATGGTTCTATTATAACATCATTTGTTTTGATGCATTGATATTTACTTATTCAATTCAGAGATTCATAAAAACTATTCACACTGGCTATTTAAAATCTATAGACTCGATAGGCACTAAAATTTGCACACAGATCAGATAGAGGCCATATCTGACTGATTGTTAGTAGCTCCACTTAATATTTCTTCTCTTCTTTCATTTCCTGTGGATAACGATAACGAAGAATTAAGCTTAAAGAAATGAGCCTATCATTGCGCGCCTTTAAAACTATAACATTGATTCCCAATCAGCGAAGATTTATTCTTGACGGAGAAACGTATATTCATATTTTAAGAGTGAGCCGGTACTCGTTTCTCTTTAAAGTACATTTTATTTTGACACTGACTGCTTCTCTTGCCGAAATTTTGCGAATTTTGAAAAGGAATGTTCGAAATAAAACACCATCCGCGTCTTCTTTGCGCAAGTTTTTGAAAAAAGTTTGTTCGTTAAAATTATCACGCTAATTGAGAACATAAGTTATCTTTGTGATTTTCGATGCGGTCAAAAGAGAGCGGTACAGTAGCATGATAACTGATTTTGGTAAGAAATCAAGGAATTTGAATAACGGGCTCTGGTTCTACGTGACACATGCCGTGCAAAAATCGATCTTTTGAACTTATATACCTACTTAGCGGCTTTATAGTTCGCGACGAAATCAGGCCTTAACTAACTAACCACTCCAGTTAGCCTTCCTGGTCCTTAGCCAACTACAGAACCTTTTTTCTGATGTGCGGCCCAGGGTGTAGAGATGTATGTTGTCAACAATGTAATTCAGGTAATTGAAATAACCCAACGCGAAAAAAACCCAGGTGCTTAAATAAGGAGAGCGCAGGCCAGTTGAGATCCGCTGTAGGGAGATGAGCCGCCATTGCAAACCATCGCTGTGTGGGTTGTGGCATCCTATTCAATGTATAGTTTTATTATGTAGTTGCATTGACAATAGCAAGTATTTAAATATGTAGTTAGAAAAGCTCTCCGGGTTAATATTGGCTGTCTAATATGACGTTCCGTCCAACGCATCGATGTTATGTGTGCCTTCTGTTGACAGCATATATTTGGATTTACAATACTTATTTGTAAATGCGGCTGTAAAATGTTTGGGTCTTGTCCTAGATAAGAAGCTTAGTTGGAAAGAAGGAGTCAAGAAGGCTATAGCAGCACTTTTCTCTTGCAAAAAAGCTATTGGAAATAAATCCGAGGTCCTACAACCTCGAATAACTCACTGGCTCTATATCTCGGGCATAAAGGCCCCGACCCATAGAATCCGTCGCATCCGTTGCGGCAACATATTCGACTGACAGGTTGATAGAATACACAGCAGCTTATAGAAGGTGACCCATAAGCAACGTACGTCCCGGATGCGACGGATAGAGTTGGTTTACTTTCTACTTTTCTATTCGTCGCATCCGTTGACAGTTGGCACAGCGTGAGAGTAAGCACTTTCATTGGTGGAAATATTGAGATAAAGAGAGAAACTGTCAAATTCTGCAGAAAACAACGTATGCTGTCAACGTATGCGACGGATTCTATTGGTCGGGGCCTTAAGACTGATACTCACTTATGGGGTCGTATGGGTATGCGGTACTGGACATAATGTTTCGCGTATTACCCATTGATACATTTAGCAAGCAAATAGCAGCAAGTGCAGCCATTCGCCTTAAAGCTACCTCACAGTGGTTATGGAAAGAGTTTGGCCATGTTTCCATTCTGAAGAACTCCAAAATTTCAACCGGAAACACTTGACTACTACACCACCCCATCCCTAAATTGTGACAAAAACTTTCTCGTCAGAACAATTTGGAATACGAAAAAATTTTCAGAAAATGATTAATCTCATTTCTAAACTGGAAAACCAAAGACGGACTTGGTGGGGTCGTTGTCTCCGAAAGCCTTAATCTTAAGCTCTCCTTCCGTCTACCAAACTACAGTGGATTTTTTCAGTCCGAACACCGAAATTATGGCAATAAAAAAGTCTTATCTTGGATCAAGAACAACGTGATACCCGTTAAAGATATTCAGACAGCGAAGCAGTTAACAAATCATTGGATTCGATCTCTATAACTTCTCTTGTAGCACTCGACTGCCGATCGTCTCTTATGGAGAAGGCCAAACAGTTAAAACATTCACCTATTTTGGGTGCCGGGGCATAGAGACATTCCAGGGAATTGTAAGGCTGATGAACTTGCCAGAATAGGAACAACTCAACTCATCCTGCCGCGTAAAGGCATGGTCTGGTCATTCCAATCGATTTGCTTGCCTCTTACGCTTAAGGGTTTAACTAGTAGGGATATCTCACATTATTCGTGTTTCGTAGTACCACAGTGGAGCTATGTTGGTCTATGTGTGTTGGCGTTTCCTAGCTGGCAGCCACTTTAAACTAAACCAAACAAAACACATCACCTTGTCTAAATCCCTTTTTCATATCAAAGCTCTCGGTGAAATTGTATCCGACCAGTGATCTTTCTAACATCGCCAATAGTGCTTGTTAACAAAAGGCCAACATGGAATTAGGACTCGTGTCAAAATTCAAATATTTAATTTAAATGCATTGCTTACGGGATTTCTTATATGCACGAAATTCTCGCGTTTACACGGAAGAATTTGTCATATGCGTCGAATCAGAGAACTCGACAATTATATATATAGTTGGCAAGTTTATATTCCCATTAGTCCGTTCGACTATTCAATTAACCACTCGACTTAAAACTATCATAATTGCTAATTTGTTTGTTTTTTGTTTTTTTTAGCACCCTTGTATTCCATTGATTTTGAATTTTTACTTAACTTTATGTAGTTCGACTTGAAAAGATTCAGCGCAAACTGCATTTCGTTTAATTCAATATAACCCAAATGAATTAAGTAAAGCGTGTGCGAATATTACTCAATCATTTTATTTTATTTCTTTTATTCGTATATGCAATATGATTTGAAATTAACCATCGTAAATATAAGAACTTTTCCGATTTAAAGAAAACAATTTTCTCATCTTTCTTTTCCCTAAGACAGACCAATTTTGATGAGTTTTAAATAAGGTAAAAAATACAATACAAAACACATGTGCAAAAATGTCTTACTATTGTTATGTATGTAATAAATAACTTATTGTAGTGCATATTTATTATAATAACATTTAGTTTGTAAGACAGGCTTACATATGTTAAAAAGCAATCGACAATGTAAACAGCAAGTGAATAATTGTAGATATAACCAATTTTAGTAGTTGTAGGTACATTATCAGAATAATAATTTTAAAATAGAAATATTGAAGTGGATTTCGTGACGTTGAATTGTTGAATAATGTATAAATAAAGTTTAGGACTGAATTTCAGAAATTACTATAAGCGCAGATATATTTCATCTCACATTTATTTATGCCAAGGAGATGTCTCAGTTAATGATAACAAATTTATTTTATATCAAAACGAATCTTACTTTAAGGCACTTTACACGGCGCGGCGGTAAAATAATGAATATAAGATCTGTAAAAAATCGTAAGTTTTGTCGTCTAAACGCAGTCTATCACTCACTAATTCTATAGTGACTTTTTAAGGGAAAAAGCAAACATGACCTTTTGGGCATAGTAGCTAGAGCGTGGGACTGCTGAGCGAGGGGTTTCAGATTCGAATCCCGTAAAAATACATATTATGCAATAGGCGGTTCAGCAAGTTTACTAAAATTAAAGACAGAAGTCTTTGTTACCACCCATAACTAATTATTGTTTTTTTTTAACTTTCGGAATTTTACATAATCTGCGAGGTTACAGGCCGCCTCCCAAAGACCTAATGCTTTAACAAACTGTTCTCTACGGGGATCCACATGAGAGAGAAGCATAGGTTAGCAATAACCCACCCAGCTAGTAAAACGGCCTAAAATAGGGATGGTTCTAAAATGGACTGGAGTGTGTGAGCTGGTATCTATGGGGAAAAGCCCCAGTGCAGAGTATTGCAAGCAGAGTTACACGCTCATTGATTTATTATTATATGGACCGGCAGTCGCTAATTTCCCGTTGCACAGCGAATAGGTCAAGCCACAGCCATATTTAAGTTGCCATAGAACGTTTTAGATTGCATTACATCTGCATTCCAGAAATGACGTGTACAATTTGTGAATCTTTTGATAAATTTCTATTACCTTTTACGCCCGCAACTTCGTTCGAAACCGATCATATTATCAGGCAAGTTTCAGCCATCTGCGCACTTCTTCAGGCAAACATTACCGCTGTTGAGCTGTTGAGTACTCACCCTTAGGCCCGGTGCACACATGCGTTTTTTTACCGCGCGTACCAGCAGCGGGTCCGCAGCGACAGCCACAGTAGTTCTATGCACACGTGCGGGCTTACCCCGCTCGATACAATCTGCAGTATACATTTCGCTACCAGCAATGGAAGTTTATAAAAAGAAACGACGTATTTTCGTGTACATGAGGCACAAAAACTATCTTTTAAAAATAAAACGACGTTATTGGGTACATCCATTTACCTATCATCGACTCACAAATGGTTATATTTCATTGTCCACACCTCCACTTAGACTTTGCGGAAAAATAACGCACGTGTGCATTGGCCAATTGCAAACAATGTATTGTAGGCAGCAAGTGCGGGCGCAAGCCCGCATCGTATCCGCCCGCTTGTGTGCACCACCCAGTTTATGTGTGAGTACTGTAACACGCAAACGCGGACTCGCTGCGGGCGCGCGCGGTAAAAAAACGCATTTGGTTATATTACATGCCCAACGCAAGCTTCTCTTTCGTTTCTTACTTTCAAGGGATTGCGTTTCGATGTGCACCCAACACTACACCTTCAAATTTAAAGAAAAACACACTTCACCAGCTTTTGGTTTTGTTACCACAACCCATTTGATTTGGCTGTTTAAGTTCGTCGAAGTGGAGGGTTTTGATCCAGACTGGAATTCAAAAAGGTTATCAGGTCTTTAATGATACTCTTCGAGACCTCCTCTAAGGATTTGTTTCTGGATATGATACAGTTCGTCAGCCTCCTTCATCTAAGGTTCTTCGATAGGAATTCTAAGGAAATTTTTTCTTTGACTGCTATCGAAAGAAACAAACTACAAAAACACTTTGTTGGGAGCTACTTCGAACAGTGCAACTAATTCATCAACAGGCTCCAGTTGAGCCTGACTGTTAATTCTTCGTATTTATTCCTCTAGAAAAGACATTCTTCCTCTTTGTAATCACACAGCTTCTATGTTTATACGTTACTCCCTTTAATCGTATTTAAAAATCATTTGATAAAATACTCTCACAGCTCACAAAATCCACTTCAATTTCTCTCCACAGTTACTACATAGCATCCAAACATTAAGCTCTTTTCAAATTTGTTTTCATACGATTTCTACAAAATTCTAATTCCAGTAAATCGAAAAAGAAGAAATCCCGAAAACGTAAAATAAGTGAATCCGCCAACTCATCAGACTCGGAGAAAGCAGCATCCGACGACGATTCATCCGACTCGGAGAAAGAAGTAAAAAAACGCAAGAAGTCTAAAAAAGACAAGGTAAGCATATATCATCCAATAACCCCCAGTGAATAGTTCGCAAAAGATAACTCTCCTAATTGCATGAGAAACTTAAAAAAAAAAAAAAAAATATTATACATATATTGTAACAAAAAAATCATGATGGACAAAATTTTAATCTATTTTTGCTTAAACATTTTCCGTAAAAAAAATAACCCCAAACACTTAACACACGAACGACGAAGGTAATAAGTATTTATGTAAATTTTATCAAATCATCGAATTGTGTTCTTTTAGTTTCGTTCCTCATAAGTTTTCTATGTTTTGATGTTTCGAATCGATGTGCGACGATTAACTTCTCTCTTCCATGAAGGAAATTGTTTCGTCTTCTTTGTTTGTTTTCTATATAACTTAACCGAAAAAAAAAACACACAAAACCATTAATTTAAAACTTAAAAAAAGAACAAAGAAAAAAATTATATTTTTTGTTTAAAACCCTTGGCGCTTCATTAAATAGGATAGCTATCGAAAGGCTCTCTTGTAGTTTTGTAAGTACTTTCATTTTGTCAAATTTTTATTTTCATCGGTTTTGCGTTACTTTCGTTTCTTGATTATTTTTAGTATACTCTATGTGAACTTCTTATGTTATATGGGGTATTCCATCGTCACGGGTTGGACAATTGTATAATAAATTTGTTGTTTCCTCTTCAAATTTTATACATTGCTGTATCAAATCTAACTAGACTTTCATTAAACCAATAGTTCTATTTGTTAGTTCATTTTTAACGTAAAGAAAAATACGCCACCTTAATTTATTTTGAAAATAGACAAGATCTTTTTCTCTGTCACGGGTGGGACAAATAAAAGATTTGATATTCGAGCAGTGAATGTTTTTACAGAAATTCTGCGAATTTATTTCACATATTTATTTAAAACCTTTTGTTTCTTACATAAAACGTTCTTAGGTACTATAACAAAAAGCGAATAAAAATAAAAATTATTGTCTTAAGACAAAAAGAAATAAAAATGTAAGTGTCACGGGTGGGACAACGTTTGTCACGGGTGGGACACGTACGAATTTCTTTGCAAGAAACGATATTTTTTTAGGTCAATTTAAAAGAAAACAAGAAAGTTATAATGTCATTAATTTAAATGTTATTTACTATGAATTAACGAGGCCAAGGGCTCGCAGTCTGAGTCATTCCAATCACTTTTGTCTAGGTCCGAGTATATCTGAGCTACACTTAATTTAAGGGCCCTACACGTGATTGGTTGAGATTTAAACGTAAGGGATATTGTTAAATTTCTTGAAATAGTGATATGATTGTACTTTTGGGGTAGCAAGTGCCAAATCCACAAACCAGAGAGAATAGACCACCAGCTTCAGGCAAAAATGGGAGATCCATAGAGCCAGTTTTGAAATAAGTAGCTCCGCCTCTTTTTCTATCTGTGAATACGTGTTGTACCACAGAAATAACTGTAAATGTTATTAAGTGCCAGTGTATGCGTGACCAAATTCGCCTCCATTTACTTTAACATGGCACACGTACTTAACCACCTAATAACTTTTTGAAAATGGCTCTATGGATCTCTCATTTTTGCCCGAAACTGGTGGTCTATTCTCTCTGGTTTGTTGGTCACGCAAAATACGGGCTAATAACGTATAACTCTACCAGACTTGAAAGCCTAATAGCCCTCCGGGACAAGTGTCCTACCCGTGACACCCGTGACTGTCACGGGTGGGACACTATTATTCTTCTAGAAAACTCTCAGAATAACGTTCACAATAGAAAAAAAAGTCACATAGGTTTTCATTGTAAAATAAGAATATTATTTATCAAATTTTAGACATAACCTCTATGTCAGTAACTAATAAAAATAACTTTTTCTGTATATTTGTCACGGGTGGGACAAGCAAAATGATGTTTTGTTATTATTTAAATATTATTGATGCACTTACTCAAATCAAAATACAATTTCTCGTATTTGAAGCAGAAAGATCGCGAAATTTAAATAACACTTCAGATGCGTTTTTATTTCGCACAGAGCACACAAAAGACGGTTAAGTATTTCCAACATTGAAAAAAAAAAGTTGCGTTCGAAACAACATTTGATCGTAAGCCTTTGATAACCATTAAAAAAAATAAAAAAACAATCTTATTTTTGTGGATTATGTTGATTCTGTGTTTTGGCTTTTGTTTTATCTTATAGTTAATAATAAATAATTATCTTCATAATTGGATACCAATGTTCACTTTGTCATGGAATACCCCATATGTAAATTAAATCTAAAAAAAAGATACTTTTTGAGTTAGTTTAGTTGATTTGGAAAAAAATAATAATAATTGTGCGGTGCAAACAAAAGAATTTTAAGAAAATAAGTTTTCTTTCTCAATGGTTGGTGGCCCTCAAACTAAAGCGAGTTATTTTTATTCTTTTTCGATTCCATTCTGTGTAGAAGAAGAAGAAGAAGAAGCAGCGAGCATCATCTGTGGACTCCAGATCGAGGTTAGTTTTTGTCTATTTGCCTGTAAGTTGATAAACATTTTGTACGTACTTGCAGTTCCCATGATCGTGGCAAAGACGCAGCGACTTCTTCCAAGAAAAAATCTGACGACACCGACCAACCAAAACATCGAAATCCATTTAGAAGCAGGTCCCGAGAGCGTAGAGATCCAGTTTCTTCTTCATCAAAGCCAGCACGTCGGGCTGATCGGTTGTCGCCATCATCAAAAAGCAGGGATCGCCGAGAGAGTCATAGATCGGGCAGTAGGGGCAAGCGCAAGGCTAGTCCAGCTCAGCCGCCGCGAGACTTGGGAGCAAGTCGTAAGCGCGATCCTTCGCCGGTGAAGGCCAAGTCGGATCGCAAGCGAAAGCCATCGCAGGAGAAGGGCAGTCACAAACGCAATGAAAGCCCGATCGATAAGCGACGAAAGGCCTCTAAATCTCGATCGCCAGTTGGCCGGTCGAAAGATCGAAGGGAAAAGTCTCCAAAGAGGTCCGCACGTTCTAAATCAAAATCACCGAAAAAAGCCACAAACGGCGATAGATCCAAGTCGACGGATAAGAAGCGTCCAGCTCCTACAAAGGTTAGGCAGCGATCTGTCTCTCCGCTCAAGAAGAACTTTGTAAACCCTTTCCGCCGAAATGCTGTAGAAGGAAAGCCTGGTGCTGCTGCGGTAGCATCATCACGCCCGTCTCGTTCGCTTTCTCGATCGTCGTCGTCTTCATCTGATTCGTCGAGCAGTTCAGTATCACCATCTCCACCAACAAAGAAAGCACTGCGATCGCCTAAGAAACCATCAAAGGCAAGGGAGATGCCAGACCGTCAAAATTTGGTCAGCGACAGAAAAAGATCGGTTTCTCGAGAAATCAAACCGGAAAAGGGTAGACAATCGCCTTCTAGGAAACGGTCAGTGTCAAGAGGTCCAGCACGGAGGCGGGCTACTGGAAAACAGCGTTCGCTATCGCGGAGCGGCTCTGAAAAGAGACGATCACTATCCAGAGAAGTCAAGATGGAAAAGGATCATCAGCTCTCTCAAAAAAACCAATCACTCTCGAAGGGTGGCGCTGAAAGGCGACTTTCGCTTTCAAGAGAAGAAGCCATTTCGACCAAACGTCTTTCGAATTTAAAAGAAAGCTTAGACGTGAGGCGATCGTCTTCAAGAGGCGATCTAGATAAAAAGCGACCATATTTGTCGAAGGGCGATAAAGCTCGGTCTCGTTCAAGAGAAGGTCTGCCTGAGAGAAGACGATCGCTATCACGGGACAAACGTGCAAGGCCAAGACTGTCCCCCAGAGGGGAAAAGAGACCTCAATCAAAGGAAAGCCCCCCAAGACTTCGATCCCGTTCTAGAGGAGGAGCGGAAAGAAGGCGCTCAGTATCACGAAAGCGATCATTATCGAGGGGTCCCCCAGTACGAAAACGATCGCTCTCCCGCGGAAAACCTGATCGAAAAAGATCACCTCTAAAGGAACGAAAGCGATCACCTTCTGTTGCAAGAGGAACTGCTGCACAAAGGCGGCGATCCCGTTCAAAACGATCATTTTCAAGAGGAGGTACAGAGAGACGACGATCATTATCACGGGGAGGCCCGGACAGGCGGCGATCACTTTCAAGGAAAGCCTCAGACAGACGGCGATCGATATCAAGAGGAGGCGCGGAAAGACGCCGATCACCATCTAAAGGGGGCCGACGATCGTTGTCAAGGGGAGGCGGAGAGCGAAAAAGGTCCCCTGCTCGTAAACGATCACCGTCTCCTGAGAGATTGCGCGACAGACGCAGATCAGTGTCACCTTATCCGCCGGAGAGAAGGCGTCGTCCATTGTCGCCAGAACGATCCCGAATTCAACGCTCATCGTCACTTCGCAGATCACGCGACCATCGTCGATCACCGTCAGGAAGGGTGTCGTCACGTGTAAGATCATCATCGCGCGATCGTCGCAGATCACCATCATTCCGATCACGGGATCGTAAGCGATCGATTTCTCCCCGTCGTGGTCAGTATTCGCCCTCACGATCCCGTCGAGATAGATCAGCAGAAAGACGTCGATCGCGATCAAGATCATCGCAGTCTAGGTCGCCTCGAAAAATTGTGCGTCGATCACCGCTTAGGAAAGATCATAAAGGATCTCGTTCGCCTCTACGAGAGAGTGTTCGACGTAGACGCTCCTTCACTAGGAGTCGGTCACGAAGCAGTCGACGGACTTCTCGCCCACCACCGCCGATAAAGCATGCAATCGCCCAGCAGCCCCCAAGGGCTCGCACCAATCGACGTAGCATATCGCGAAGCCGCAGTGGGAGCTACCCGAATCGCGGAGCGTCTCGTTTTCGGAAGTCTACATCGCGGCGTAAGGAATTTCTAAAATCTCCACCAAAAGCAAATCAAAGTCCTGATGAACCCCCGGCTCCCGGTACAGATGATCCCCCTCCACTCCCATTACCCAAGCTCGAAAAGAAATCTGAAGAGCCACAACTGCAATCCGAACAACCTAAACCCAAGTCACCATCAGAACAACAGCAAAAAGATCAGCAGCCTCAACTTAAAACGACAAAAAAGCGTTCATCAAGCTCCAGCTCTGATGAATCCGGCTCGGATCTAAGTTACTCACCAGCCAGGCGTAATCCCGAACGCTACCGCGACATACTCGATCAGATCGAGAAGGAAAAACGTGACAAGCGCAAGGGTAAAGCTAAAGAAAAAGCAAAGGGAAAGGAGAAGAAACCTGATAAAGAAAAAGAAAAGGAACCCATAACCAAGGAGAAAGAGAAGGACAACAACGACAAGGAAAAGGACAAGGTTCTGAAAGCGGAAACAACTTCTTCGAAACGATCGCGATCACGATCCCATGGCAAAGCGGCGAAGATCTCTCGCAGCACATCTAAACCACAACCAGTTGTTCGCCTGCACAATCAAAGCGAAAGTGAAGGCGAAGATGAGGGAAACGGCGGACCTTTGATCGAGTCCCTAACTCAAGACGACCGCAATGATGAGCTGAAAGAGATCGAATTGCTCGAACAACTTAAGTCTGGCATAGCAGCCAAAGCAAAAGAAAAAATTAAAACCATCGAGAAGATGGCAAGTGAAGTAAGTCCCAAACGCGATTCGTTGCGTACAAATTCTTTGAATCAATTCTTAGCTAACAACGTTGCGACGGTGGCGGCTATTGGCAGTGGTTGTATTTACCCTGCTGGACCGCTGCCAGCCAACAACCCACTACTAACTGTGGACACTCTCCCACTGGCCATGTCTGCTCTCAATACAGCCAATGGTCAGGCAGATGCAAGTCCTAAAACAACATCCACTCCATTAATAAGTGTTACGCCTCCTCCGTCTTTATTGTTAGCGGCGAAGGCGTTAATTCCTCAGCCTCCGGCTGTTATTACGACATCCTCGTCAGCGAACAGTCATCACTCGCTCAATAACAACGTTAACCGGAGGAGGGATTTTCGTCGAAATTTAACGAGTTTAATCTCGTCCTCTGCTGTTGTAACTCCGTTAGCTTCGATGCCGTCTATGCCATCGGCTAGACCTTTGCAACTAACTGCAGTCACCACCAGCGTTATTAACAATGAAAATAATCAAATAATTCTAACAACTAACAACAACCATATTACCAGTAGTAGTAACAGCAATAGTAATCATCACCACCATCATCATACTAGTTCAGCTTATTTTAAACCAAAAATTGTGATTAAACCTTTTAAGCTACATGACCCGCAGCCAATCGTTTCGGCGTTGAGCGACAGCACGTTGGTGGATACTATAGTCGCGAAAGTGTCAAATGCGACCGTTGCCGCTGCCGAAAGTCTAGCACGACGAAGTCGCAGTCGTTCACGAAGGAGTGAACGTGGTGAGGCCGGCAAACGATCGACCAGCCGCTCCAGATCTTCGTAAGTACTTTATAATGGTTGTTTAGCGCGTACCTGCATATTTAAAAAAAAATCAACTTTTCAGACACTTTTCATCGTCAAGCAGTGGCAGCGGCTCTTCCAGATCACGTTCACGCAGCCATTCTTCGAGATCTAGCCGATCGTCGAGGAGCAGTTCAATGAGTTCATCAAGGTAAGATTTTATTAAATAAAAAATCAATACTTTTATTTTATGGAAGCGTTTACATGATCGGCATGATCATGGTAATATCAAATCGTCTACCTAGATCGTCAGCTATATGCTATGCACCCGAAGGATTCTTAAGCCTGCCTTATTACTGAGTTGAGTTTACCTTCCAATAAACTAGTAGGATCACTACTTATTATGCGTGCAAATTGTGCAAACTTATTTTGAAAACCATGGTTCGGTTCGCCAAACTTATATTGCGGCCGACATAAGCTTCCATCTGAGCAAGTTATTCGGAACACGATGAATCATTTTCGCACCATGTGCACTCTAGTGGATAATACGCATCCCCAAAGACGACAAACAGTGCGAACAGAAGAAGTTAGTGCCGTTGTGGAGCGCAGTGTTGAGGAAAATCCGAATGAGTCGATTCGCCATTGTGCACAGCAATTGGAGCTATGCACATCGACTTTGTGGAAGATTTTACGGAAAGATCTTGGCTTTTGGCAAAATTTGGAGTGGAGAAAACCCAGAAGCCTATGTCGAAACGCTCTTACATCCATTAAAACTCACTGTTGGTGTGCTTTATGGGCTGGCGGAATCATCGGCCCATATTATTTCTTTAAGAACGATGCCGGCCAGAATGTTACTGTCAATGGACAACATTCCTCAGTTGAATGGCATCGAAGTGACGGAGCTTTGGTTTCAACAAGATGGCGCACAAGCCACACGGCGCGCTACACCATCAATTTATTGCAGGAACATGAGCTGAGCGCATAATTTCGTGTAATGGAGCTGTAAACTGGCCTCCAATCCTGTGATCTCACACCTTTAGATTACTTTCTTTGGGGCGCTCTAAACGCCTATCGCTGAGTATTCGCACGGACACGATGCCTACAATAGTCCAATTTTCGTCTTCTTGCAACATCTAATTTTCCTAATTTTCGATGTTATCGAGACAAATTGATCCCGTAAGGCAATCCTCTCGGTCTCGTACAGCGTGCAATGGCAGAACACGTGTTCTACATTTTCAGAAAAGGTTTCGCAATGTGAACAGTTCGGGATGGTTTCATGTCCGCGTTTAAAGTATTTCTGTTACAGCCATGACCCGACAAAAACTTAGTCAGATAGAATTTTGTTTCCCCATGAGTTCGTTTAATCCATGCATCGATCACTGGTATGAGACGATTCGTTCCATTGTTGTTGCCAAGTTGCTATACTGTTCGTACATTTCGGACTCGCTCGGTTCTTAGGGTCTTCATTTTTTCGGCAAGTAATCAAGATGATATTCCTCATCAACTTCGAAAGTGCACTAACCGTTTTTGAAGACTTTTTGTATACATACTCTAGATGGTATTTGAAGCTTGTACGAGCGTCAATAATCACTTCAAGGTACTTAATAAACGGTTGAGAAACAACTACCTCCGACGCTAAACGTTATCGTTTCCTTTTCCTTTCCAAAGAAACGCTATTTTCCTTTCTTGATCGAGTAAAGTGACCTTAAGGATTTTACTCAAACTTCTTCACTGGGGAAACTCGTATTAAAATGTATTTTCAGATGAAAAAAAATTCTAATCTATCCTCAATGTTCCATATTTCAGCGGCAGTTCACAACATTCTCAATCCAGATCCCGCTCAGGCACTCGTTCTCCGTCGATTCCCCGACGCCGGGGATCGCCGAGCTTTCTAGATCGTCGAAGGATAACCAGGTAAATTATTCACAGCAATGAGCCAAACGAATATCTTATGACACGCCCATCGAACACCACCCACTCATTGTTTTACCACCACAACACACCTTTTTATTTGATTTTTATTTAAACTTTATTTAAACATTTTTCTAAAGATACTTTAATTTTCTTTTCTTTTTGTAGCAAATCCAGATATCGAAGATAGGCACCACATTTACATTATATATGTTTACATAGTTTTTTTTTTATTCGAACTCTATCGTCCTTATCAAAACAAGAGAAAAACAGAAAAAAAAAATAAGAGAAATCATTATTTGTAATTTAGTTAAGAACTTGAATTAATCACCATTATCGCTTTTAGAGATCCACTGCGATCATCCACACGGTTGATTATCTGCATTTTATTTTGATTACAAGTTGATTGTTCTATGTATCAGATACTGCAACATTTAGTATGTATGAACAATGTTTCATTTTTTGATTAACTTTCCGTGTATACTTAAAAATGAATTGGAGAACATTTTTTGTTTCGCAATAAAACAGAAGGAGAGAACTGAATAAAAATTGCTTTTTAATTTTTCGTTTTCATTTTTTTAGAGCATTTTCTATAATTTTTCTTTTTATTTTAGTTTCTTTAATTTGGTAAGTTTTTTTTTTCTTTAATTTATATAATGTTTCTTTTGTTATAATTTAAATCTCAATTTTTGACTAATGTTCTAATCCAAATACTAATCCAACTAATCATAGTGCACGTAAACGACCTATTCCATATCATCGGCCAACACCATCGGATGCATCCAGTTGCTCTAGTTTTGACAGTCGAGAAAGTTCACCAGCTTCGCTCCGCTCACCGACAAGAAGTCGTACCCGAAGTCCAACAAATGCATGTTAATAATAAATGAAACAGTATTCCAAGTCTTGCAGTCAGATAAAGAAAGAAAGAAAAAAAAATACTCCAGCTCTAGTCTAATGATAATCAAAAAATAAAAAATAAATCTTCTAGTCGTACGTTAAGGTTAATTAAATTATTTACTAAATATAATTGTTGATATTATCGATTTAAAGATATAATTTATTAGAAACAAATCTTTAACTGTAGACAAAGCGAAGAAATCATGTGTAAAAAAATCGCTATTAGTATTCAAAGTTTCCTTTCTATTTATTTATTTATGTTTTTTCTATTTTAGTAATGGTTTTAGTTAAAATAGAGAATTTAAACTTTATAAGCACGCTAAATCATTGATATCACTTTAGTGTGTAAGTAAATGTTAAAATAATAAAAAAACAAAAACAAATTATTTAATTCCTAAGTACTAACGTTTTTTTTTATCCTTCACTAAAGAAATAAACACGTTATTCGGTCCTAGCGAGGTACCCGTCGGAACGGAGAATTGTCGCAACGCATACTTCGTCGGAGGCTCAAATTACAGTCGAGGTATCCGTCTTCGGAAAGAATTATTAAAATGCGACGACGCATTAATTTGACATGATGTTGTGTCGTGCTACCTCGGGGGTTTTCCTATTTGGTGCTTGTTTTTTCGTTTGTTTTTGCCCTAGAAACACAAATTTAAGCAACAAATTATGTACTTTGCTAAAATGTTTTTTTCTTTATTGCTATCAATACTTCACTGCGAATAGTAAACAAATTCCGCGACCAATTCCTGTCGGAGGATATCGGAAAAAATTTCGTATGAAACTGTCAAAAATATCAGTAAAAACGCACTTGATCGCAAAACGATTACAAAACGCCAGTCTGCGTTACATATTTGCCGGAACAAAACGTTCGGAAGAATACATCGAAGCAAAAAAAATTCGTATGAAATCTGAGAATTTTCCGTTTCGACGTATACGGTATACCTCGCTAGGGCCGATTGTCATTAAAGCAACAAATGTTTGCCAACAAACAATTTGGGAGAATGCGCCATCGCATGACAAGTAACTATTTCCGTAGATAATGAAGTTGGATTAAAAAGTCTGTCGTTGGGCGCCATTCTTAGGAGCGCCAGGAAAAATGATTATTGCTGATCATTTTCCTTTCTGGAAGCTCACTTAGCACAATAAATACCGAAAGAAATTTCGAGTGCCAAAATGGCATTGGTATTAACCTACTGACTCATTGCCTTCCGTTTTGTAATTCCATGCCTCTTAATTTAATGCTCGTTTATATGCCCCTATTGTAGAACGCAACTCAATTTATTTGAGTTGAGTTGTCTTCAATTCAACTCAACTTTCACACAACCCAAACAAGTAATGTCGTTTTCCATTGGTTTCACTCGGGGATTCACTCATTCCGTAATCCAATGGAACAAGAAAACTGCTTCTGGCTGACTACACTCACGTATTGGTGAAACGTCAAAAATTACTGTATGGCTGCTGCCAGCTGGCTTGTATAAAATGCATAAAATGCACTTGTGTAAGTGCTCCTCGAGTGGATTCTGACTTGAAATCGAGAAGCGAAATTCTCTCCTCAGAATCAACAGAAGAGCATTTTTTGCGCCAATGGAACGGTTTCAGAAGTGATTTTCTTGATTCCGGACGCTCCCGGACGCTTCTTTTTGCCCAATGGAAAACGACATAAGTTAGTAACAACTTATAGACAACCACTGCCATCTTTGTTGTGTTTTGATAGACAACTTTTCTATCAAGGTTGTGTATGACAAAGGCCGAATCGTCTCATCCGTGAACAAGCAATACGTGACGGAATTTGTTTTTGCTTCATGTGTAAAATCGGTAAATTCCGTGAACGTATAGCTCTTTCACGGAAGTGGCGATTCGACCCCTGAACTTCCCCATTATTTCAACATGACTGACTTTCCTGACTTTGTCGGTTTGAAATCGTTGACGATTTCATTAAAAGGCAGTATTATAGACTCATCATAGACTTTAATCAATGGCATATTATATGTACATATATTGATTGTTTCGTCAAGACAAACAGGACCGAAGAATTTTGCGCTTTAAACGGCCAAGGATATCTTGATCTACTTTTAAGCCCCATTTAGACGATCAGTTATTAGTTCAGTTGTCAGTTCAGTTAAAAATGGCAGTGCATTTAGACGTCAGTCCGGTATTCAGTTGAGCTTTCAATTTATTCGTGAGTAACCGAAGGTTAGAAGATATATCTACTTACTAAAACTGACAACTGAACTGAAAACTTATGGGAATTCCATCAGCTTCAGTTTCAGTTAGACGCTTCAATTTTTGCATTTAGACAACTGGAAGCTTAACTGATAGCGCAACTGAAATGTTTGTCCAAATGGGGCTTTAAGATACCTAGTACATTTTATTAAGATCTCCGTCTTTTTCCTGAAGACACTCGATCACATTAAGGGTATTCATGTAACTTCGTAAACGTAGTAAAACTTGGTAAGTTTACAACGTGGTAAATAAAATGTGTATGGAAAATCATTTACCACAAGATGGTAAACTTACTACGCGAATTTAGGTGGAAAATCGAGATGGTTAACTTACGATGACGTCATTGTGACATTTCACACGTGAAATAAAGGCGCGAAATCAGAAAAATTACTTTGCATGCATTTATAATACTTTTGATGCACATTTTACTATTCCAATTGTAGGATAATTAATTAATCCACCAAATTGTATTAACAAAACAACTTTTAAAGAGTTTTAAGAGTAGTTTTCGGCAAAAATATTGGAATTGGAAATTTGGTTATTTAAACCCTTTTAAAACTTGTTTTCTTAATACAATTTGATGGACTAACTAATTATCCTACACTTGGAATAGTAAAATGTGCAATTTTCTATTTTAACGGTAACTGACAATGTAACATAACTTTTTGTTTAAAATGTAAAAATAAATGAGACTCTTTGATTTATGATGGGCTGTAAGAACCGCTGTATTAGAACAATTTGGGCGGCTGTGTAAAATATGTGGCTTCAATTTTGATACACATCCTACCGTTCAAAAAGATAGCGGAGAGCTTTTACGTCATAATAAAAACAAATTTTAATCGTTCTTGGAAGTCAGTAATAAATTAACAAATTCTATTAATTTAATTTGATGTATGTAATACAATACAATACATAAATTCACTCTTTCAATAGAAAACAAATAATGCCACTTTGCTTTATAAATAATATCAGCCCGGGAAAATTTTGAAACCTACCTTTGTTGCCAGTAGATGACTAATTACCTGAACAGTAAACAGTTGACACATGACAGCGTTTCTGGCAAAACAATAATCGAAAAGTACCTATTTTCAAGTGCATCATTCATTTCTTTGACCAACTTACTGCGCCTTTAAATGGGGAATTCTCATTCTCGTGCGGACTCCAAGTCGATCGCAAATAGCGAAGTTCAGACAACAAACTCTCAGCACCTTACTGCTCCGACCAGCGATAAGACGCTCAGTCGATCTGCATCAGGTGCTGAAATCCAAGAAAAATACTTCACCCAATTCGTGCCTGTGGAAAAGTTGGCTGAAATTCTCCATGAAAAATCATCACAGTTCGATGTCAATGGAATAGTAGGCGATGTATTTGTGAGTCAAGTGTTCCCGCATTATACTGATTTGGGACATCGGCTCTTCAAATTTTTGCATCACAATTCGCGGGCACAAACTGACTATCTGGGTACGGTAGCATTTCGCCAACAATGTGAACGATTTCTGGCCATCATCGACGATGCCAAGATACTGGAGTGTTACATAAAAATGTACGCTGATCAGGACAGACCTGATTTGGTGACAAAGGCCGGAGTCACACGTTTGCTGCTCACCTGCTACACAATTGCTATTGAACATTCGGGAAATGTTGTACTTTGTCCCGCAATAAATCGCACTTTCGACTCTGTGGTAAAGTCGATATTCTTCAACCAGGACACGTTAAGCATTGGGTATGTATGCCGTTGGTTTGAACACAATTTAATTCGCCAAGTGCTGCTTGTGCACAAATATTGTCTGCATACGCTGTCGACTGCGTACCGCGGACTCGAACAAAACGAACAATCGTCCGGTATCGAGTTGTCCACACCAGTATTAGAGCAGCGAGTCGCCTTCCCCGATCAACCAGAGACCGAATCGAATTCACTAATGCCTTTGTCGCAGGCTTGGCTTTTAGCCGGCGCACTGCCACCTCTGTACTCGAAACCGCAGTCTATAGTTTCACCAAGTGCCAATAAATCTGCATCCGCTGCACAAATTTTCAAAGACAAACTATCAATGCTTCCATCACATTGGACACTGTTGTATGATTCAAATGAGCATGGCCTCGGAGCAAACCGTTTCTTACATCATCTTTTGGGCTACCGTGGTCCTACTATCATTCTGTTGCACACAAAAGACGAACAGACCTACTGCATCGCATCACCGAACGAGTGGAAGGAAACAAATTTGTATACAGGTTCCGAGGGCAGCTGTGTGATGCAGCTTCTTCCCAAGTTTGCGATTTTGGAGAAAAAGCCCAACATTTTGTACTTAAACACGTGCATACGTGGCTATCCTAAGGGCTTACGAGCTGGTTCCGATCCGAGAAAACCTATTCTAGCCGTAGACGAGCATTTCGAAAACATCGACTGTAAGGGGATTGCGGCTGTTTTGATGTCCATCGAAATCTGGGGCTGCGGCGATAAGAGTTCACGCGAAGTCCAGCTAGACATCAAAAAGTGGCAAATCAAAGAAGCCGAACGCCAGCGAACAGTTAAACTTACAGCAGCCGACTGGATGGACCATCCTGATCGATATCTTTTGGAGTTGGGCGGTCGGCAAAATTACAATAATTGATTTTTGATTTGTCTCTAGATGGTGTTTAGCAGAGGATGACGCAAAAATGCTTATGATAAAAAATGCGACAGCTTACCTCGTCGTGGCGTGTGTCCTGACATCGGACTAGCTTTCGTTCGTGATAATTTTACTTAATTTTATTCTGTGTATTTTATTTGTTGAAAGAAATTCTATTGAATAAAATCCATTATATTTTATTATGCAACAAATGAAAAAGGGAAAGCTAAGATTTTCATTCGACAGTTAGGTCGTATTGTTCTGCAGTTGAGACAATTATTGCCTGCACCTGTATAGCAGTCCAGACATTAGCATTGGTTGTGTTTCATCAGCTTTAAGATATTTGCTATCAATTAAACTGTAATTGCACGTGACATCGATTCAGGTTTAAAATACTGCCATACATTTTCATATTTTACTATTGCTGGCTGACATTCGCATCAAACACGTGTCTTAATTGGTTTTTTAGTTTATCTGCGATTGCGAAATTAAATTCATTTAACGTTTTTATGTTGATCGGCTTGTGACCAGGCATTATTTTTCAAATACGTTTTTAATTCAACTCCACTAAAAGGAGCTAAAAAATGGATACGTACTGGACATAGAGGAAAACCTGCTAAGGCGCCCTTGTCGAGACTTTGGACAAAACCGGCTGAATGATAATGAAGATAAGGTATGCATTAGATTATATGTATTTTGTTTGACTGAACTTAAATGGCGTTGTCGACACTTCTAGCTAAAGCTCCCAAAATCCTATAATTGTGGACTCCTGCAAGTCTAAGATGATTCAAAGGGTTCTTCGAACTCTAACAACAATTTTCTTTTGTAGATCGCATCGCCTGCGCGTAGGTATTACTAATGGCGGTGCCCCATATATCTGCTTTCCAACAATCGTAACTCCTCTTCGACCGTCCTGCACCGAGTTTTGAATGATTAACTCTTCGCTGAGTGAATTCTTTTACTTTTAATTAATCCACAAATTAACATTGATTAGCATTGGAATGCATTCGCTCCGTTGTTCACAGCTTTTACTCTGGAAATTGGATCAAGGTGTCTGGAAAGACCACTGTCACGCGCGGAGTAGCATGACCTAAGGGAAAGTCCAATTCCAATACATTCTACCGAAAGGAGTCCGACACAGATCTGTTCGGACGCAGTTTATGGCATTTTGAGTTTATATAAGTTGAAACGTATTCGCCCTGTCGATAGCCTTTTCAAAGTCAATACAAAACATTTGTAGAGGATTGTGGAGAATATGTTGATGTGTCCACGGAGCACCAAAGTCTCATTTGCGTAGTCGCAATCAATCGTCATGCAGCCTGAGCTGTAGGTGGTCATTACTCAAGCGTATTGCAAGACGCATAGACGTTTCTTTTTTTTTTGAAATGGGGTTTCATCAGAATGAAATGGCGTTTCGTGGACAGTGCTTCGATGCAAATTACGCTTGTCTTCATTTGCAGCTTGCAAGCAGCCTTCAAGTGACGCTGTTGTGGATAGTAGGCCTATCTGTTAGAAGTCAATGGAGGATGGAGTCTGCGAATGGAAGTTGCGCAAAATGGAAACTATACGAGTTTGCCAATGTAGTTATGACCTTTCGAGTTCTTGTGGGGATACATGTGTTTCATTCGATTTTAAAAGAATTTCTTAGTCTTCCCAAGAGTATTCCTCAACATATCATACATCGCATACGGTTTAATTGAGCCAAGAAACGTATCGGAAGCTGCATTCGGTTTAAGTCAACTACAAGTGATCTCATAATTGAAATTGTCTATGGCCCCTATTGTGAGTGTCGATAGTTGATCGTTAATCGACAACTGTGATTGTCGATTGCGATTGATATTTGTCGATTTAACAGTCGCTTGTAGTGGATTACAAATGTCTGGTCGATGCTTTATCTAGGAAGTGAAAAAAATGTTGTGCGTACGAATAGCTAAAATCAATCGATGCAATCGACAATCACAATAAGGGCCTATAGTTTTCAGAACAGCGTTCTGCTATATGGAGGAAAGGGAATAAAACAATCTTTGTCCCAGTCCGGTATAAACGTTTTACAAGGTTATTGATCATTTCTTTAACCAGCTCTATTCTTGCATTTTCTTACGATAAGAAAGCACAAAAGTGCCTTATAGATAGCTACAACCCCTAAAGCAACAACTCATAAACTACTACCCTTCTGACAACGACAGAGGTTATCGCTCATAATTGCCGTAGCCTTATGATTTATTTACGAGTTTTGTTGAAATGGTAAAGTTGTCTAAACTTAAGGTTGTAATCAACAAATTAGTCTCAAAGTAGTGATATAAAATTTAATTTGTATCAAATTTACTTAATTCCTAATCTGTAAAGGTGCTCAACACACTCAGCAACATATAAAAAAAAACAAAAAAACATTCCAACAAGAAAAAATTATTCCCTCATCCATATAAAAATGCACAATCTAATCTCAAACTAGGTACACAATAATATAAAACTTAAGCGAAACGAATCATTTTGCGTTGGAAGTAGTGGCCTCATCGGATTTCTTTGCTTTTGCTTCGTGACGCCTTCGTACACCGGCAAGGTAAATAACCCAAACGAATGATATCAAGCTGAATGTCAACGTGCGAATCTGTAAGGAACAATATACAAGCATGAATATTACGAAAATAAACCTCTGTTTTTAGATAAACATTAATGGTTTGTTTGCTTATCTGTTAATTTTCAAAAGATACAATTGAATCTACTCATGCTCACCATTGGGGGTACATAGTTCATGTTAAGGAACACGGGGATTGATAGGAATTTCCAATTTTTATGAAGCAAAATCGTATAGAGTTTCTGAACGTTCCTCACTGCATAATCATGACTATTGCCCTGGAAAGAGAACAAACACTTTGCATGATTTTTTTTTCTTAAATTAGTTTACAGTTTACACTCACCTCGAATCTCGAGAGGAAATACAATGATAAAAGCTGATAGAATGGGGCAAACATTAATCGCTCTGCCAAGAAGACTAACCATGCCCTAAGAGGCATTTTGTGTGGGAATATCTTTTCAACCAACTGATAGAAAAAGTGTGGCACAGTGCCTCCGAAGATGAGACTACAAGTTGAATTTAAAATGAGCTCCTTAATATATATGCGTATAATATGCCTTACCCGAAGGATCCATAAGCGAGCAATGTCCTTTTATTGATGTCCTTATTGCCAGAGATTTTCTGTGATGTGTAATTAGCTGTTGTAGCAATGACGGCACTACAAATTAAACAAGATAGTTAAGTGTATTGACTTTTGAACAAAACGAATGAGCTCACCTGCTAATGCATTTGGTACGAATTGGATGGTTGAAAAGTTGTTCCAGGTAGACACCGAGAAGTGTGTATATCGGTTTCGACAAAGCCATGTTGATTGTTGATTCGTTTATAATTGATGCAGTGTTTTCTCTGTTTTACCAGCAATTACACATGAAGCAAACGGCAAAATACAGTGAAATTTTCGACCTTGTCTGCTCAAATGATTCGTTGGTAGAGTGAGAGATAAGCTTGCTTATCTAACGTTTATTTTTACTAATATTTGTATCAAAAACAGAAAGTCATGTAGATAAAATTCAATAGAACAGCTACCTAAATAAGGTTGAACTGACTTCAAGATTTCTCGTCGCTCAACTAAAATCTAGAAAGAAGGAAGGAGTAAAATTTCTTTGAACTTTGAATTACAAAATGACATTTGGTGGCAACTTGAACATGTTTGTTTGGCACCATCGAGCATGATTAGTTGCAGCGAATTCAAAGACCACCAAATCGTAAACAACAATCAACAACAATCATGCTTGAGTTTACAGGTGAGAGTCGTTTGCGATTTCCTTTTGGAATTTCTATGTGGCTTTGATTCGAATTATCAAATTATGTTTTCAGATTTCCCGTATTCTCTATAGAAGATAAATCATTATATGTAGGTACTAATATTCATTTTGAAGGTTCAGCTTGAGTTTTATAAAGTTATCGAATGGCCAAATTTTCCTTTTGAAATCAACAATTAGGTGCAATATTTAAGGTGAAGGTTGACAATTATTGTACCTATGAACCAAAATCTAAATACTGTTTCAATGTTTGTTGATATTCAATATAGTTCGAAATGTTGTATATCCGCCCAAAGTGTAAATTCTCTCATTTGTTAGCCGCGTATTTCTCTAGCAGATGCTTTTATTTTTGTTTTTCCGAGTCTTTGAAATTGCAGAATAAACAATACAAACCGAATGCTTTTAACGCCCTTTATCTTTAGTTCTTAACAACATATAACCCTTGAATCAAAAAAATACAACATACAATACAAAAAATGGACCGAAAATATATCCGTTTGTGTTTTCGGTTCGACTATTCAAAATCTCCTTCATACAAATGACGCCTTGGTTTTTTGTGTAGCCAAGTTATTCATGGGAATGGTAGTCATGTCATGCTCTTTACCCAGGCCCGTGGGTATACATTTATGCGCAGTAGAAGTTATACTTCTTTTGCATGGACACAAAGAAATGAACATGCATTTATAGAGACAGATCTACGCGTCGTCAGAATGTTAGCAATAATTTATGACCAAAAGACATGTGCAGAAATTCTGGACGCTTCACTGCAATTATAACCAATTACTGCAGATATTGTAAAAAAATTCAATAAATTGTTTCAATTCTTAAGGGCCCTACGCACGATCAATGTTACTTGACAAGTATTTTTTCATTAGGTTAGGTTAGGTTAGGTTAAATAGGGGTATGTCTCATACGGCACTAGGCACCAAAAGGGCCCATCGCGATCCCTAGAGGGAACCAATTGCAGTGACCTACAATGGAAAACCACCTAAACACTTGCCCTTGGGAAAACCCCAATTTCCCTGCAAAAACCAAGTAGCCCCTTGTAGTTGGTATTGTCTATCTCCTCCAGATGTTGGAAGAAGTACCTGCCCAGAAATTTCCTTCTGCTACGACATATTGCCTCACATTCACAAAGTATATGTGTTATGTCCTCTTCAGCTTGCAGGTCATCGCAGAATCTACAATTGTCCGAGTCTGCCAGCCTGAGCCTTTTGGCATGTTTTTTAAGAAGACAATGCCCTGATAATATGCCGATCAGTGACCTGAGCTGTTCCCTGCCTAGTTTGAGGATTACCCTAGATTTTTTACGGTCGTATTGCGGCCAAAGTGCCTTAGATACTGCGTGACCGGTGAGGCCCTCCCACCTCCGGTCGGCTTCCTTAGTTATTTTATTCCTAATATCACTTTTTATGATGCAGGGAGGTGGTTTAATATCCACATCTCCTCCATCTAACATTTCCTCGCCTCTTCTCGCAAGCTCATCAGCCTGCTCATTTCCAGCTATACCGCAGTGTCCTGGTACCCAGCACAGTCTCACTCGGTTCTGACTGCATAATGCCTTGAGCATTGTGCGACAGTTCCTGACTAATTCAGAATTGATGTTTGTGGATTAAAGTGCCTTGAGCGCAGCCTGGCTATCGATGTAGATGGCTATATCCCTTCCAGATACAGATCTCATCCGCATTAGCTCTGCCGCTTTCAGAACAGCCAGAACTTCTGATTGGAAGACACTGCTTGTATCCGGCAGTCGTATAGACATTTTTAGGTCTGGGTCTACGGAGTAGATTCCAGCTCCAGTACCTTCCGCTGTTTTTGAGCCGTCTGTATAGACTGCTACTTCGCAATGTTTAATTACTTTATCCCTTTGCCATTCGTATCTTTCCGGGTATGATACCTCGTACGGAGTGTCGAAGTCGACCAGAGGGTGAATTTCATCAGTTTGCACCTGTACGCCAGGGAGTAGCTCCGCTAGTATTGTACAGTGCCCAAAACTGCCCTCTTTAAAATAGCCCAAGCCGTAGCGCACTGCTTCCCGCAAGTTGCTTAATATGCAAGTCAAGTGGCGTGAGGTGTAGAAAGGTGTCCAGCGCTGCCGTAGGAGTGCTACGAAGTGCATCCGTTATTGCTATGCTAGACGCTCTCTGCACCGACGCCAGTTTGGCGACTACTGTTTTCTTCTTTGTCGCCTTCCACCATACTAGTGCGCCATATGTGAGTATGGGCCTGACCACCACTGTATATAGCCAGGGGTTGACGTTTTTTTCATTAAGTAACATTGTTACTTGACAAGTATCGACAAGATGATTTTTTTCATCAAGTAACATTGATGATAAATCGCCTACACACGTAGCAATGCATATTGAAAAGTTAAAACGCAATGAAGTGTATTAAGCCAAATGAGCAGTGAGCACTTCATCATCATCACTATACGTTTTGTAGCTACTGGCAGAACTTTAGAATAGTTGTTTTATTGTTCCAGAGGCCTGTCGTGCAATTATTGATCATTTTCGAAAATTAGACATCTTTTCACCAAGATTACCATTTTAATTTTTAAATTACAACATTGACAAGTAACATTGAGGAAAACCAAATCCATTTTGGTTTTCATCAGTGTATTCATGTTACTTGACAAGGAAATTGAAGAGCATACAAACGATCAAGTACCAAGTAACATTGAACGTGTGTAGGGCCCTTTACCCAAAGAAATTTGTTGAGTAAAAACTAGTAAGATTCTCAGTGGAGGGGTAATATCTTGCTCTCTCGAAGCCGTTGAGGAACGACATTGAGTAAAAAAGCGTAGAAATTCGTAAAAATTTGTAAGATTTAAAAGTAAAGGAACAGACCTAGAATTGAAACAACTGTCAGTTACCTGAAAATTGACAGATGATTTGAAATTTGATTTGAAAAGAGTGTAACGACTATTTGCATTTATCTTTTGATTTCCTGCGATATGAGAAACAAATTGGTATGAAAATGGTATCAGAAGGCGGGAAAATAATGTAGCTTTGTTTCTCTTCTCGAATGCATGTAGTTCAGTCAGTAAAAATTCTTCCATATATGTACTTGAATTCATACTCACATGCAATTTATAGAAAAACAAAATGCATGTCATTTTTCATAGTTACTAAAAAAACGTTCCCTAACGTTTTCGTAATGTGTTCTCTTTGAGAGAGAATTTATCCCCAACACTGCCATTTTGACAACCTTTTCCATTTTTACTACAAAAGTAAAGGAACAGATCTAATGTAAATTTCATCACCAAAATGAAGTATGTACATATGTAATTTAATTCACTCGCCTATCTAAAAATGTTTATCGAGAAGTTTCACTTCAAAAACTCACACAAATGAATGGTAGTAGTGACAAGCTAGACTTAGGGTGTCTATACACGGACCTGTTGCGCCAAATATTAATTTTATTTTTTGACTAAAGTTTGGGCAGTGGCACATTAAGTGGAACTATCCATGTGTGTTCAACACTGCAGCCTCTACACAGAACGTTATCATTAACATGCCGTTAGTGGTCAATGGAACGAGAGGTGGGACTGTGGGAAAAAACCTTAATCTGTCCTTAATAAACCTTACATTCCACTCTATGAACTGTAGCACTGTGACTAAATACTGCTTCGACGACGCACTTACAAAATATGTATGTACATGATTTCGTGCAAAATATTTGGCAAGGAAAATAAATAAATTTAAATTTAACAACTTTAACACTCTTACATTTTCTGAATAAACTAGAAATTTTTAGTTCTCCTCATATTACGTTTTGTTGTTAGGACAAATTCGGTACTTTTTTAAAATGTTTTACTTTCAGGTTGATTTATGCCCCTATTGTGTAACTACAGTTGAGTTGAGTTGAGTTGTCTCTTGGTTTTATGTAATTCAAAATTCGGTATTGTCCGTATTGTCATACACAACCTTGATAGAAAAGTTGTCTGGGAAAACACAACAAAGATGACAGTGGTGGTCTATAAGTTGTTAGTTAGTTTGGGTTGTGTGAAAGTTGCGTTGAATTGAAGACAACTCAACTCAACTAAGTTGAGTTGTGTTCTACAATAGGGGCATTAGTTTTTTTTTTTTTTTTGCATTTCCAGAGTTTTATGAGTCTGCGCTAATGTCTTCGGTCAAACGTTTGATTCCCCCTGGATCAACCACAGCGCAAATCAACCACAGCACAAATTTTCAAAAAGAGGCAAACGAATTGGAAGACAACACTTAAAACTTTTACATCGGCTTCAAAGCCGCATATAAGAGTATTCATTGTAGAGCTCTATTTGGTGATGACTGATCTGTAGCAACTGTGCCGCGCGACGCTGGGAAATATGCAATTTAAAAAGATTGTCCAAACTTACACCGGATTTCCGTTAGGCAATGTTTTTATCTCGCATGGAGGATATGAATATTATATAAATCAAGATCTGAAAAATGTATCTAATTGAATAAAAAAAATTGATTTACCCAATGGAAAACCACAAAGGAAATAAAATTTGCACGAATTTCTATGGGAAGAATATGTTTTACGCTGTTTGTTGCTCTTTGCTGCCTGGACGTGGGCACTTGGGCAGCCTTCAACCACATTTAACTAAATTGAACTAAAATGTTTGCTTGCATTGTCGGCAAGGAGCAGACCTTTTATCTTGCTTTCATCCCCTTTCAATGTTTTTGCAAAAGATTAACGTTATTTTAAGCTGTGTTAATTTTGACCAAATAGAATAAAAAATAGGTCCAATGATAACGAAATCTTACTCTCTTCAATCTAATCTGGACCAATTTGCTCGTTGGGTACCGAAACTTATGTATATTATGGCGAATGTATTTTTTTAAGGACAAAGGTCCACAAATATGCCTGCGCGCTCGCTGAGTCTCTAATTCAAACTATTTACTAGGGTTAGAATTCAAAATCGCCTGGCTTTTTATAACAAGCAAACACAAAAATGCCGGTGAATATAAAAGCAGGATACCGTTCAGAACGGAATGAGAAAGTTGATGACAAATTTAATTAAATTAAAATTAATTTCTTCAGCTTACCTGAGCTTGAACTTTTTAAACCGAGAATTAAAGTGTCCTGTAGAAGTATGCATCACTCGTTTTAGTTTCCTTATGTTTATTGTCATGAAAAGTATTATAATTTACATTTCATTAGGATTATCAATTTGTTCTTCGATAAGGTTAAGCGAATTCATGTGGTTAAAAAGTGTTGTTCGTCTATTGACAGTTCCATCATCATAGTCGTTTTGATCTGAATGATCTTCGATTCCTTGCCAAAACAAAAAATCACCAACATCAAAGTCATCCTCTTTCTCAATACAAATGTTATATAAAACACATGTACTTGTCACAATTTGTGTGATTAGTCGCAAATCCGTTTCTTCGGTGAACACTGTTAATCTTTGAAATCTTCGTTTCAACATGTCAAATGCATTATTAACTACAGTCCACGTCTCATGGTGCATAAAGTTGAACATACTTTCGTATTCAGATGTATTTGCGTCATCTTTAAAGGGCGGCACTAACCACCTTGATGGAGCGTATGCTGCGTCGCCAAGTATGAAAGTATCGTCTGGAAACAGACTTTGTAAATTGTTTTCTGCACTTTTGTATAAGGTAGATTTCTTTAGGATTGTAGAGTCACTTTGAGATCCGGGTTCACCGCAAAAAAAATCTGTAAACTTGTATTCTGCGTTGACAACTGCTTGCAGTACGATGCTGTAACTGTGTTGTCTGTTGTAGTACCATTGTGGGTTGACTTCAGGAGTTTTCACTATAATGTGGGTGCAGTCAATTGCCCCTATAACTGCAGGGATCCCAATCATACTCTCGAATCTTAAACTTGTTGTTGCAAGTGTGCGGCCTGCAGGCCATTTTAAGTGATTGTGAACAATTGATAGAAGCCAACAGGAGACCCGACGAATAAGGCTCCGACCAGACATCGGTGGAATATCAAATAAGGTTTCTAATTCATTGTAACTTATAATGCGTGTCAGGTACCATAGATGCGCAAAAATATCTCTCTTGATATTTTGTATTGGGCGTGTTGTATTCTCCACAGTAGTTTTATAAATTGCTTAAAATTAATACATACCGAATTTTAGTTCTTGCGCCGGAAAACTATGAACATTACTTACATATTAAATAAGCTACTGTTGAACGTAACAATTTGAAATTTTCGTAAAATTCGTCATCAGTGTATGCATCTATTTTATCTATGAAGCTTTCCGGCTCGAATTCCGTTTCGGATGAACTGAAACTGCTACTAGCAAAGCTCATTCCCATGGCTTCTTCGAGATCATCCAATGTATCGAGGAATTCGATCTGCAATAATTCTGCGAAATAAATGTGTGTTTTGTTTAAAATATACATACCACGTTTTCTACCATGTTTTTAATTTGTATTTCGACAATTTCGTCCGATAAAAAACAAGAACGATTTTGTTCCTACTATAGGTATATTTTGTTTACAGCAACAGCAGCAGTATCTCGATCTCCGTCTTTAGTTTGACCCCTTTTACACGCAGAGTTTTTTCACTTTAGTGTCGAGAATGTGTTGGTAAAGGGGATGAAAAGTGCAGGGGATAGCCGAACACTGATGGGCCGCGAATTCCCATCCGATTCTTGTATTCTCTTTCGCTCTCTTTCGTTATTTTCAGCGTTGCTTTATTCTCAAACCGTACTCAGTCGCGATAGACGTCTGCATTTGCTCTATTTTCGAACTGTATGCGGTCTGCGCCGCGAGCGACGAATGAGAAAAAAAGGAAACAAAGACAATTTGACAATCAAGGCACTAAAGTGAAAACACTGAACGTATAAATGCACCATAAGTGCCCAAAAGAGAATTAAGAAGAGTCATGAGTGAAAAAATTCTACGTGTAAAAGGGGTCTTTTCTATGAAGTGACTGCACTAGCGCTATTGCAGATTTTTCAGTGGAAAACGGAAACAATTTGAAAAGGTGTACAACCAGCACTGCCAGATGCACAAAATATTTTCCCCAGACAAAATACAAAAATTTGGTACATATTTAAATAAAATTCAACATAAATTGGTACATAATAATATTTAATGCTTAATTATGAAAAAAACTAACTACATATTTATATCGGAAAATTTCAGAATTAATTTTAGGTGTAACAACGTAGCAGACCCTAACTCATTACAGACAATTTTGTCGAGTTTATAACTGAGATGTTGTTTGAGAGAACATAATAAACAATTCGGTTGGAATTATAGGTATTGTCCGTTCACTACTTCCGGAAACCATTTTGTTTTATAGGAAAGCAAAAATCCGTAGGCCGCCCATTGAAACAGTTTTGCATATTAGGTGTCGGATATTTAATATTGAGCATGCATAGAGCTTACGTAAAAGTTTTACGACATGCTCCAACGTTCATATTCAAGGTAAATTTATAAAAATAAATAATTTTTGAATGCAAATCAAATGTTATAGATAAATTAACATAAGGGTGATTTATAGGAACTTTGCACTGTAGACATAAAACTTGAATTCGGCCAAGAGTTTTGCTTCTATTTTCAGATGCATATTTAAACACTTTCTTCTGAGTAATTTTAACATTTTTCACTTACTTTATATGGCTTTTCATATTCTTTGGATATTGTAGCAAAAACATGAAATGTGTTCCATAAATAATTTTCTTATGGAGATTGCATTGAGTCGGTCAGCTGCCGGAATCATGTAGTCACATATATACCTATATTATGTTTCGTAAAAAAAAGCCCCAGATGCAAATCAGTGACCCAGCCGCAATTCGAAAATGGTCGGTCAGGTGAGATCGGCAGCTAACTTTGCATATTTCGTAATGTGTACGACCCCTTACTCAACCTTACAACCCATAAAATACTAACGTCAAAAGTTTGACTGCAACACTATACACAACCCGAATTCGCCGCTCCGTTGTCAAGTATGTTTTTTTTTGTTTCAACTGTCAAACTGTTTAGTGATTTTTTTCCTCTGTGCACCTAAAAAAGTGAAAAATCAAATTTAATTTACTCGTTAAATAATAGGGAAAAAATAATAAATTATTAATGGCTGCGCAAAACAATTGTTAGCATTTGCTGATTTTTAAACGATACACTCAATCACGGCTACGCACTGACGACACGCGAAATTGCCAGGAGGAAACAACAGACCGAAGAGAAAATGTATTGCTTACAGTGCCTCATTCCAGTGCTCCTGATCCCAAAACCAACAAATCCAGCTCTGATGCAGACTCATGTCATGTTCATAGTACTCTACCTCATTGGCTTCTTCCTCGAACGTAAGCCATGTACGGTCTGCAGTCTGGTATTCCTAACAGCCGTTTTCCTCATCTGCTATAGTGGCGTGGGCAATTGCATATTCTGGGGAAATTGTGATGGTCATCAGTGTGAAAACGGATAAAGCGGAATCAACATTCGGCACGACAACACTCAGTGGCTTAGGCCACTAGAATCAGCAGCACTAGCAGCTATTTTAGTAATCTTATCTTTACTATATCTATAACTAAACTACCGCAATTGTCCCCCGCCCGCCCGAAAACGAAAAAAAAATACACTCGAAAAATAACTAAATCGGAAATTTTATTTATTTAGGAGAATATAGCTATTCGAGAAAAATTATTAATAAAACATTAAGTAATGACTTGTATAATGCTCACAAAGAAACAACAAAATATCGGAAACTGTTCTCTCGTTAGTAGACGAAGAAAATAACAAAACAAAATACAGAAGCCAAAGCAAAGATTTTTTTTATAAACCATAATTAATATAGCTCTAGTACCTATAGCTCTATTGTACAGTGGTTTTGTCAATATTTGTTCGAGTATAGTATGTTTTTGAATTTAGATGTGTTTTAATGCATTTTTAAATCATTTATCAATTAGATGTGGTTTTGATTTTCGCAATATTCCTCTTTCGGTTGGAATGATTGCACGCAATGTATGAAGCCAAAGGCGCGTAGTTTTGATTTTGTTTATTACAATGAATTTATGTAAATAGTTATGTAAGTAGAAACAAAGAAAATTGGTTTTAATAGGCACAGTTACAATGGTTTAATGTAAAGACAAGCGAAAATACTGATAAGAAGAATGCGCTTGAAGATTTTTTTTTTAAACTACCTAATAAAAAACTAAATTTTTTATTTCAAGAATACCTATGATTTATTTTGATTCTAGAATTAAGTTTATTTTAAATAAAACACATTACAATAATAAAATACAAGTTTGTATTTTGTTCAATGATTTTTTTTTACTCGAGAGTGTAGCTGTAACGTAAGAGCACTACGGCCAGCTTGCATCAACGAATGTAGACTGGAATGTACAAAAAAGAAGTCAGGAAGCCTGGCAGTTGATTCTGGGATCTAGGGATTAGGTAACTTGTCAAGTCTGTGGCCCCTATTGTGAGTGTCAATAGTTGACACAACTGTGATTGTCGATTGCGATTGATATTTGTCGATTTGACAGTCGCTTGTAGCTAAAATCAATTGACGCAATCGACAATTATCGTGACGATCGCTAATCGACAATCACAATAAGGGCCTATATATATCTGGTATCAAATCTAGTTACGTGTATGAATAAGAATGCATCAAGCATTTCATTTTTCATCATGGATGACAGGACATATTTCTTTCTTCATTGAGATAACTAATTTGTTCGCATACGCTTCAATAGTATGGTGGAACAAAGTCACCCAAAAAACAACCATAAATAAATTAAATAAGGTACAACGGCTTGCCTGTCTGGGCACTTCCGGAGCCATGTGTACCTGGCCCACTGCGGCTATAGAAGCCTTAATAGGACTAACGCTCCTCCACATCTATATAAAGAAGTGGCAATACGCAGCTCAGCAAGTTTGACACAAGCGAAAGAGTTAAATATTAGTGAACACCCAGAACTAATTGAACTACTTTCCGAACTTCCAGAACTTGACATGATCTGTGCGGTTACAGACCGCTTACCAAAGACACTGTGCTCCAACAAAAGATTCTCCACGTAGATCACAACCAGAGAAGCATGGGTTAAAAACAACCCACCAAACTGCCAAAACGGCCTGAAGTGGTATACGGATGATTCTAAAATGGACTCGTATCCATGGACTAAATCGGAACGTCTCAATACCTATGAGAAAAAGCCCCAGTGTATTTTAAGCAGAGCTCCATGCCATTAAAAAATGCTCAAACCTTATATACAATTCAGGTATTAAAGGCGCTAACATCCATATATTCACAGATAGTCAAGCAGCTATAAAAGCCCTTAGCTCACACATTATTGACTCCAAAACAGTACTACACTGCTTCAATTCCCTCCAAACACTTAGTTCCCGAAACAAAACCAGATTATGGTGGGTCCCCGGACATAAGGGGATTGAAGGTAACGAAAAAGCTGATGTACTAGCCAGAAAAGGCTCGGAAACCCCTTTCATTGGACCTGAACCCTTCTGTGCAATCCCCAAATCAGCTATCTGCCTATAAAAAGCTGGAAACAAAATAAATGTAATTCATATTGGGAGAACATCCCAGGCCTAAGACAAGCCAAAAGAGCTATTCAGCCCTTTAAAGCAGATGCCAATAAGATATTAAATCTTTGTTAAAAAAAAAAAAATAAAAAATTGTTAGTAAAACTATCCCTGACTCATTTAAGCCGTGCTATCCCCATCATTGACGTACTTAATCAAATCCTAGTATGTATCCAAATTCATACTCATTCCATAACCTACAGCGCTGTAGGGGACCATAGTAGTGAAGTGAGTATTTGAAACTGGCGCCAAAAGTGAGTAGAACAATGATGAAACCACATCACTGGACAGTTATTATGGAAGACAACTACAACCATGCCAGAGTTGCTCATCTCCAAATGGTATTATCGATTACAACTACCAACTACTATTAAAGAACAACCATCTGTCTATGGCTTGACGTTTATCTTAGTTCGAAATCTGCATTCTCCCATTCATTGTACATAATGGTTAGGTCTCTTTCTCTTCTCACAACTCTTTGTTTCCTTGTTAGGTTGAAGTAATTATTTCCTAATTCTTCTTCCTCAATAATAAAATCGTCGATACAATCGAATATATCCATTTTTACAATATGTAGATTGTATTGTATTGTATTGCTATCTGACTATTGAAAAATCGGCCCTTAGTTGTGTGTATGTATTATATTTATATAAGATAACTGAGTTGTGCTGGAGTTGGCTTGAATGTCAAAATCAGACAACAACAAATGCAAGTTTAGGAACTAGAGTATAATCTAATAATAAAAGGATAATATAATGTGTTTTTAAATTTTAAAAGTCACCAAACCAGTACAATTTGATCGGCTCATTGGAGTTCTCCAGCAACAACTTAGTTCGAAAATGTTTGATGATTGATATTGCATTGGAACTCAATAGCATTGAGGCACCTTCAAGGACAGCGAAAGAATTGCAAAGGGTTCGTTAATAATGTGAAATAAGAATGTTTTTAGATACAAATTCCTAAATTGAAGTCATTACCACCATTACCACTCCTTCTACTATGAAACGAAGAGCAGTGGCAAGCTAAAGAATGGGTGGAATTGCCGAAAAACGATGAGGCTGTTTCAAACAATCATTTATTTCGAACAAAATATTATATGAATGCTTCCTTAGTAAGCCTGAAATAACTGAAAACCTGAAACCGAAAGAAAAACTTTAGTTTTAGTATGCCTGCTTTGTATTTGGGAGTTCTAATGGGTCGGAGTGATCGCGAATAATTTTTCTTTTTCGTAAATCATTGGACCAAACTCTCATCTTCCTCCTCCAAATCACAAAAAAAAATCTAGGTATGTAGGTACATTACTTTCCATTGTTATTTTTAATTGCAAATAGTAGTAGTAGCAGTAAAAGAAGCGTCCGGGAGCGTCCGGAATCAAGAAAATCACTTCTGAAACCGTTCCATTGGTGCAAAAAATACTCTTCTGTTGATTCTGAGGAGAGAATTTCGCTTCTCGATTTGAAGTCAGAATCCACTCGAGGAGCACTTACACAAGTGCATTTTATACAAGCCAGCTGGCAGCAGCCGTACAGTAATTTTTGACGTTTCACCAATACGTGAGTGTAGTCAGCCAGAAGCAGTTTTCTTGTTCCATTGGATTACGGAATGAGTGAATCCCCGAGTGAAACCAATGGAAAACGACATAAATATGAAATATTTGTTTGGTTGTCTCAAAGTTGAGTTGTCATTAACACAACACAATTAAGTTGAATTGTTATCCATAATAGGCACTTTAATCTTTGTCCATAAATAAATAAAACAAAAACAATTCCTTTTTTTTATAAAAACTAATTTTATTTACAATTTTAGTCCATCAATTTGGTCTCACACTATACATTTAAAAAAAAATATATTTCTTTTTATTTTCCCCCTTTCTTTAGTCACACTTTTAAATATTTAAATATATCCAAATAATACCAATTTACTGAATTTATTATTATATGATTTGTTTCTCTTTTTACAATAACATAAAATATATACCTATAATAAGAATTTTGTGTCTTTTTATTATTTTTTTTAATTCAAAATATATTGTTGGCTGGCTGTAAAAATTTATTTGTGTTACTTCTATGTTTTCTTTTCAAAACATAATTTATGCAGATGCAATCACAGGCGTACGAATGGAACGGGGTTGGACATCTGAAAATGAAATACAAATTTAATGTTTATATAAATTTGAAGTAATTTGTTTAATAGAATAACACTATAAATGCTTTAGGTCATAAATCGATATGGTTTGGTGTGTTGTCTCTGAAGTTATTTGTTTTCAATAATTTCTTCTGCAGAATCTGTAGATGAGTTTTTTTGCACTTGTGATCGTGTGTTATTTGACAGTCAGCTATTTTAGATTGCAGTTTGTGTTTACAAATGTCAATAGCTAGGTCTGTTTTTTTTCACACCTATCTCAGTGAAGTAAAGTAAAGTAGGATTTTTAACACGCAATTACAACAACGCAGTAGCGCAGTGGTTAGTGTGCTGGACTACTGTGCGAGGGATCCCAGGTTCGATCCCCGGAAAAACACAAATTACATCTTAAGGTTTTTTCTACTGCGCCACCTCTCGCGAACGTCTGACAAACATCCGAGAGTATAACTGTCCTGAAAAAGCTTCTCAATTCAGCCGTTCGGAATCGGCATAAAATTGTAGGTCCCTTCCATTCGTCCCAAAAATAGAAACTCACACAAAACGAATGGTTGCGAGAAGCTTCTTTGCAGTAGAAGATGTAGAAGAAGTTGAGTGCCAATCGAACGTTTTCAGAAGCGTTCGGATTGCTTCCGGACGGTTCTGGACGACCAATCGAAAACGACATTAATCTAATTACAATGACAGCTAAATGGAAGCGGTCGCTGGAGATCGGCAAATGTCAGTTTATTTTATATGGAGTTTGAAATGCCTCTAGCATTGACATACTATACATGGACTGCTAGTCAATTGTCAGTTTCATACAAACCTCGGGGAAAAATGAAGCAAAGATAAGCACTAGCCCTTTTGGTTCAGTGCGGCGAAAGTATGAAACCTCTGCGCGCCATTGCTATTTTTTACTTAGAACACAGTGCCATCTATTCTAGAAACATTGCAACTAAGCAAAATAACGATCTATTCAAATTATTTCGATAGTTCTATAACAGATGGCACACTCAGCACACAAACAAAATCGCACGAATTCCTCGATGACATTTCAGAGTTTTCGATTCTCTCCACTGTGAACCAAAAGAGCTAGTGCTTATGTTTGCTTCAACGAAAAATTGGCTGCTAGCATCTGGTCATATAGCGGTCAAAGGGACACGGCCAATATGTGCTAGAGCTCTAGTTGAATTGGTGATTGGTGAAGAGTCAGTTTTTTCTTTGTGGGGAGCTTGATGTATCTACTTTTCTGCGTCTAAAAGAATTTAATAAAGTCCACAGCACGAGAAACACGAAACTGAACCAGAAGACTGTGAGTAATTAAAAATTGAGAATATCCATGGGTAAGGATAAGTCAACATTTTAAAGCAAATGGACGCTAATTTCATACTTCCCGCCTACTACGCGTAGTTTTGAGATAATTCGATCCTTTTTTTTATAAGTCGGAGAGGAAATCTTGCATAAGATACCGCAGTGTAATAAGCAGTTATGTCAGATTTGTAGTCAGTCATTCGATCCTTGTGGTATTACAATGGCTTTACTCTGCTCTAAATGTGGCTGCACTCGTTGTATCTATCCACTCTAACTCAATCTTACCATAGTCTCATTGCAAATTATTTGCGGACCTTCTACAAACATTGCAAATGAGACGGTAAACCTTTTTTCATCGGATTCCAGATTTTCGTGTACTACTTACAGTGTGGCCTCTCGGATTCCATTGCTTCTTGATTCATATCGGCTTGAGCCTGATTCATTGGAATGGGGATATGTACGGGACTGATCAAGCTGCGACCATAGGCGCCACGTCCAATTTGCAAAATTTGTGGCTGATCTGGCATTGGAGGTGTCATTGTGTCACGTGGCTCCATTGGTAGTTGTTGGGTTGTCAGTTGCTCTTCTTCCCGTTCCCTTTGTTGTTGTCGTTGCTGTTGCTCCTGATTTTGCATTTGTTCGTTTGACTGTGATTGGGAGTCATCCTCTTCAGAACTATCGGAATCAGAGTCAGTATTCGATTCAGCGGCTTCTTCAACAGCCAAACGTCTCAACTCAGCAGTGATTCTTTCCTCAGCTGCGCGTTGAATGTTTCTTAAATCATCAGCAGTGATACCGGCACGTTGTAGGGCATCAGCCAATGGCACTCGAGTGACCTGAATGCGACCCATGTTTGGCAATTCCTGGCTACTGGATGGAATCTGAACGGGAATATCATCGGCAACATGAATCTCACGGAATGGCAATTGCTGGACATGGATGCGTACATGTTGCTCTTGCATGGGTTCAGGATGTGGGGCTTGCATCACTTGTTGTGGCATTGGTGGACGCATTCCCATTGGCAAATGTTGGAATGGTGGTGGCATCTGGCGGATCATTGGTGGTTGCTGGTGGTGTTGTTGTTGTTGCTGCTGGGGCATTGGTGGCATCATACGTTGTGGCATATGTGTCAATGGGTATTGATTTGGCATTTGACCAAATGGAATTGGTACTCGCTGGTATGGGATGAACATGGGTCGGATGGCTTCGACATCATCGACTTCTTCGCGCATAGGATAGCGAGGTTGTTGTTCCTTGTCTTCGTTGCCGCTTTCGCAGAAGATCGAGATACGTTCACCGGTGATGCGTGCCTTCTTGGGATCGGTTGTCAGGTTAACTCCAAATGGTAGATTGACGGTCTTCGAGGGTGAGTCGACGATCTCTTCGGCATGCTTACGTTCAACGACACAGTTCATGCGAGATCTAGAAAAAAATTGAACGGTTGAGATCGACTTATAACTATGCTATAGGGCACAACTTACTTCTTATTGTTCTGCAAGAGAGCAGCAGCAAGGTCACTTAAGTTCAGTTCAAGTGGAACTTTACTTGGGGTCTTTTGCAAATCTTCAGCTTCTTCGCTGTCCGAGAACGAAGAATCGGTTTCGCTTTCATCGTTAGCCGAAGCTACCGGTGCGGCTTCCTTGGGTTGTTCCACTTTCTTAACAACAGATGGTTCTTCTTTGTCTAGATTCTGCAAGTCGGCATCATCGTTGGTATCTAAGCCAATCAATGCATCAGCACGTGGAAGTTCCTGCAAAGAAACACAAGAAGAGAAGAGGAATTTTAATAAAATTGCAATTCACTATTGGTGGATTAGTTGGGGTGATTCGATACTACGTTCGCTTATGATGTTGCTTCGGACCAACATCTTATGATGATTTAATGAAGTAAGATTACATAATTGCATATACACACACACTAAGTGAGAGTTCAATGGCTTGAGGAAATGTTGTTGCTGCTGACTGCGATCCATTATGGAAACGTTATGCAATCTTGCGGCTGCCGTTGTTGTCATTCGTTTTCAGCACTTATATGGGTAGGTAAAGTGAACACCAGTCAACGAACCATGGAGGAAGCGGAGGTTGCTTTAAATTTTTCCCAATATGAGTTACATCAACTTTCTTAACTTTTTAAGGTAGGTCTTAAATTCGGGTGTAAGTTGCATGTGATCTTTTGTAGCAATGTTACGTTAGGGTTTGACATTATTGCGTCACATGGTCAGGTGGTGCTTAAACTTTCTTACACTAGCCTAAGGTGAGATATTGACCCTGCTTTGGGGCAACATTTTCGCTTTCACTTTTCGAACAGTGCTTTGGGTTTTTTTTTGCTTTTGACTACTTTTGGTTTTATGGCTAGGGGTATCTATATTTTTTTTTTTTTTTTGTTAATTGTTATTACTTCATTGGAGCGACTTCAAACACCAAAGTCTTACTATTTCGTGGGTAAGTCGGCAAGACAAACAGAGTTGAACGTCTGTAGTAGCTCTAAATAAATATACATAGCTTTTAAGAGGCTTTTTGTATCTTAAATTAACTCATCGGGCCTTACTAATAAACATTTTTAAGATCGACCTAAAATATTCTGTAGGTCACAATAGGTATATTTATATTGAAAATGTCGCCGTTGTGAGATCGTAAAACTTATCCTAGACAATAAAAATCGTTATTAGTACCTACTGCGCGTTGCCCCAATTGCATGCCCGTTAAAAAAAAAAACAAATTAACTGAATGAACATGGGCCTAAGGTTAGTATTATAAACTGTAGTAAGTTGTAAGTGATGATTGGAAGCATTGGAAAAATGCGTTATTGAATGGAGTTCAAAATAAAAATTTGATAAATTTGGAAAACAAAAACAGTGGAGGTGGATGGAGGTCGTCGATAAAATTAAACGAAGTGTCTATTCGGACGTTCATTTTGACAGATTTTGTACTGAACTGACATTTACCAATGTTCGGGCCACGGCTACGTAATCAACGTAACGTAATCCTATTTTCATTAAAAACTCTTTATAAAAATAAAAGTTGGATCCTAAACGTACGGCATAATGTCCGGAAATGATTATACATTTTTGAGTCTTTGCCGCGAGCGTAGCGAGTCACATACCCCAACTTGACGCAATATAAACTTTGACATTTCGTTACGTGCCCATGTCCCGAACAACGTTCGAATAGCAACACCCAAAATTAAAATTAAAATGAATTTAAGGCTTAAATCATATTTTTGATGGGACATTTTTTGAAGTATTAAGAAACGTAAGCAAAGCCAAATGTCATTTTTTGTTCCGCTGGCGCTAGAGCTCTAGCGTTTCTACATCTGGGACATTATGTGCTAGACGTTTAGCGGTCAATGAAACGCGGCGGGGAAACCTTATCCAAAGTGAAAATTCCCAATGGATTAGCATTTTTGTTTAAATGAATAAAAATTCGTGAGATTTTGGACACGAATATTATCTATAATAGGTATTAAAAAGCACATTAAAACACGTGCGGCATCTTAATCACTCTATTTGGTTTGTTGTATGAGTCCATAGTTCGCCGTTACGTTACAAATCTCACAAATACAAATTATTATTACATTTCTAGCAAAAAGTTGACATTTTCGAAGAATATGATAGAAATTCAAAATATCAATGTGCACACCTACTACGTGCTTTCAAAAACGTGACAAATGTGACAGAATTTTCCTCAACTATAAATTATAAGCAATAAACGCGTGCGGGCTTTCCATTTTTAGCACACACAACAATTAACACAGTACGTTAGTGGAAAATAACGATTAAAATAATTTTCCTTTCGTTTAGATACTAGAAGCGATCATATAGCTAGAGCTACGTTTTGTCATTGCATAACGTTAGCGCGGAACGTGTCCGGATTAATAAATTCACTTAAGTTCAGTAAATTCCACATTTGTATGCACCGGCATTTCTGTTTCTAATTTGTCAAAAAAAGTGACGCATTCAATTTAAATAAATGTGCTGCTTTCGGTAGTTGACCAAAATATAAGTTCTAATCGTGACTTCATGAGTTATTTATGTGAGCCCTATTTTGTTTATGTATGAAAATAGTAGGTAAGATAATTTATAACCCGGATGTGTATTCAATTTAGATTTGGGGAAACCCCAAACAGAAAATATCATCATAGCTTTTATGTTTGTTTTCTTATGGTATTGAAGGATCAATTCCATTTCATTGCACAAATAAAAGAACTGGCAAAAAATAACAAACACTTAAAATAGCACGTAATTACAAAATGAAATTATTCTGTTAAGAAAAAGAAACGTGAAGCTAATACATATTCCAAACCAAACCACCAACAGTCCGGTTTTTAAGTAAGACGCGATAATTGTATTCAAGTCTCAAGTGTGACAAATGTTCTTTCACGACTTGTTTATTCGGTAGATGGAGTTATATAGATACATCCATAATATTTGCTTTTGCGTTTTTTTTAGATTGTTGATAAAGAAATTTAGAACATTGTGGTGAATAAAGTCCATTGTACACTAGTAGGCAAAAGTTGATTTAGCTTTGAGTATCCAGCTTAACATAGATTGTGTTGTTTGCCTCAAGGTGACCAGTTCAAAATGTAGTCTCTTGCAAATTGTCAGAGTAATTGATATGTACGGTTAGAAGTCTTAAGAACATAAAATTAAACAAAGGCTTCTCCTATTAAAACAAAAATTGAGAGCATTTAAAAAAAATAAAAAAAAGTTACGTATACGCCTGGTATGCCGGAAGGGTGTTTATATAAAGAACAGGCCATTGAACAATATATCTAGGAAATTCATAAATGTACATTATACACACTGAAATGATGCGTTTTAGAAAATGTAGAGTTAACTTAAAACGTTTACAGTTTTCCAATAATTGAATTATGTAGATTTTTGAACCAATTAGGCACAAGAAACAATCCATATTTCAGCGCATCGCATTAGGTTCGTTCGGGTACTTTTTTGCAAACGTAAAATTATTAAAAATTTGCTAAGAAACTGTACGAATGCGACCACGTACTGAGTAAATTGAAAAAAATGAGAGAGAAATCCATTTCCCCTCTTTTCATTTTTTCGTAATTTTCTACTCGCCGAATTTCGACTTACAATAAACGCGTGCGGGCTTTCCATTTTTAGCACACACAACAATTAACACAGTACGTTAGTGGAAAATAACGATTAAAATAATTTTCCTTTCGTTTAGATACTAGAAGCGATCATATAGCTAGAGCTACGTTTTGTCATTGCATAACGTTAGCGCGGAACGTGTCCGGATTAATAAATTCACTTAAGTTCAGTAAATTCCACATTTGTATGCACCGGCATTTCTGTTTCTAATTTGTCAAAAAAAGTGACGCATTCAATTTAAATAAATGTGCTGCTTTCGGTAGTTGACCAAAATATAAGTTCTAATCGTGACTTCATGAGTTATTTATGTGAGCCCTATTTTGTTTATGTATGAAAATAGTAGGTAAGATAATTTATAACCCGGATGTGTATTCAATTTAGATTTGGGGAAACCCCAAACAGAAAATATCATCATAGCTTTTATGTTTGTTTTCTTATGGTATTGAAGGATCAATTCCATTTCATTGCACAAATAAAAGAACTGGCAAAAAATAACAAACACTTAAAATAGCACGTAATTACAAAATGAAATTATTCTGTTAAGAAAAAGAAACGTGAAGCTAATACATATTCCAAACCAAACCACCAACAGTCCGGTTTTTAAGTAAGACGCGATAATTGTATTCAAGTCTCAAGTGTGACAAATGTTCTTTCACGACTTGTTTATTCGGTAGATGGAGTTATATAGATACATCCATAATATTTGCTTTTGCGTTTTTTTTAGATTGTTGATAAAGAAATTTAGAACATTGTGGTGAATAAAGTCCATTGTACACTAGTAGGCAAAAGTTGATTTAGCTTTGAGTATCCAGCTTAACATAGATTGTGTTGTTTGCCTCAAGGTGACCAGTTCAAAATGTAGTCTCTTGCAAATTGTCAGAGTAATTGATATGTACGGTTAGAAGTCTTAAGAACATAAAATTAAACAAAGGCTTCTCCTATTAAAACAAAAATTGAGAGCATTTAAAAAAAATAAAAAAAAGTTACGTATACGCCTGGTATGCCGGAAGGGTGTTTATATAAAGAACAGGCCATTGAACAATATATCTAGGAAATTCATAAATGTACATTATACACACTGAAATGATGCGTTTTAGAAAATGTAGAGTTAACTTAAAACGTTTACAGTTTTCCAATAATTGAATTATGTAGATTTTTGAACCAATTAGGCACAAGAAACAATCCATATTTCAGCGCATCGCATTAGGTTCGTTCGGGTACTTTTTTGCAAACGTAAAATTATTAAAAATTTGCTAAGAAACTGTACGAATGCGACCACGTACTGAGTAAATTGAAAAAAATGAGAGAGAAATCCATTTCCCCTCTTTTCATTTTTTCGTAATTTTCTACTCGCCGAATTTCGACTTACTGAAAAATGAAAACTGTCATGTCATCTAAGTGACAGCTCAAAAGTTTGAAAAATAAAACTCTATTCTTTCGTCTTTAACGATGTCGGAGGAAGAAGTTGTAATTGAATGTTCTCCTAGATCTTATCAGCGCATTCAAATTGGTAGGTTTAATAGGTATTTTAGCTTATAAAAAATTCAAATCCAACTTATTTTGTAGATTCTGCCGTTAAACTTTTTGTGAGAAAACCGGTCAGGTACTTCTCTGTAAATTGAGAGATTTCTCTCTAGATTTTTGAGATTTGACATTTTTCATGTTTCTATGCTGAAACATGATGGCTGAAAGTACACGAACGAACCTATTATCTAGATCTATGACAGAAAAGGCAGAATGATGTACACAGGTATGAACTATTAGCCTCAGAGTATAGTTTTCATATATGCTATTTGCAAGTTTATATGGAGCTAGATATATGTACCGGTCATTCTATTTTGCTGGTTCTATATCCAAAAATTGCTATAAAAGATTTCCGTAAATTCATTTTGTTGTCATTTGTTATTCACTTCAATTTGATGTAATAGAATTATTTCAGTGCGATGAAAGTTTAGTACAATATTGAATGTGACTGATTCTTAACACAAATATAACGGACATTTTTTCACTCACTCGATTAATTCGGCCCTGGTGATGTAGGAAATTCACTATAAAGTATGTCCCATAATTCATGCAAAATTTGAATTTTGCGCCATTTAATAGTAGAGACAGTGATAACATTGTGACAGCTGACAGTTCGGGGTTAGTAAAAATGGAGCGTTAAACGAAAGAACAACGAATTTTTATTGTTGAGCAATATTTTAAAAATAATGAAAGTTTGTCATCTACAGTCCGCAATTTTCGAACAAAATATGGCCGTCATAGTGATTTAAAACCATAAACTTTGAAGAGAATAATTGAAAAATTGAGGGACACTGGATCAATTAGTGATCTTAAACTCTCTGGGTGTCCTGTGACAAGTCGTTCAACAGAAAACATAGAAGCAGTTCGCGAGAGGATTGCTGACAGTTCAGGAACATCAATTCGGCACCGTAGTCAAGAATTCTCAGGAAAAACTTGATACTTCACAAAGTTCAATTGACTCAAAAACTGAGGACTATATAGTTCGTTGAATGAATTTTGGAACAACAAGAAGTGGATGCTGATTTTTCGAACAAAATCATCTTCATTGATGAAGCTCTTTTTCATCTTGATGGCTTTGTTATCGTCAAAATTGTCGCAATTGGCGTTCAGAAAATCCACGAGTAATTGTTGAGAAACAAATTGTTGGTTTCAACAAGACGGTGCCACATGCCATACAATGAAATTCAGCAACATTTATGCCAAACGGTCATAGAAAATTCAATAAAACAGTACGAACTTGCCAGCAAAGCCGTGGCGGCCATTTATATCATGTATCATATCTGTATACTCCATAAATCAGTACAAAATTTAAGCTTTATAATTAAAAATCTGTACTTTCTATCAAAATTACATTTTGCGTGAATTATGGGACACCCTTTATTACAGTATATTATTGAAGCTTAGATATCATACTTTAAGCACCAGCTTGCAAGTGTCTGCCTATCATACTTTGTACGCGAGCGCATCACCTCTAAAGAAGTAGCATGTATCGCTCTTAACAATGTAGAACATGTTTCTAGTCTAAAAAGAGTCCTGTTAAAGGACTGGTCGTCAGAAAGAATAAATAAAATCCAGTACCCAAATACCTAAGGATCCTTTCTATGTAATGCTTAATGGTAGTCAAGTGATGAGGACGGACAGTATAGTCATAGGCTCAGGCTGTGTCATTAACTTGCAAACTTCTTAATGACCCTTCCAAGGAGTGTCGTGGTCGTGGTGTCTGTAATAAACTCAATTGAATAGATATTTTTATAACCTTAAATCACATCCTCGTGGTCAAATTGCTTTAAGCACTTGTTATATACAACAGCGAGCAAGATTGTATTTGCGATCGAGGAAGAGACTATCGCTCTGAAGATTTCTTCCTATGCTACCGGGCAAACAATGCTGTGCTGTGAACCATGATGGAAGGTTTGTGCATTCGAGAAAGCGAACAATTTATTTGACATTTACGAATTGTTCATCAAAAATTCGGTCGTGACGTGTATAGAGTTCTATTTTCCATTCCTTATTCATACAAATTCTAATTTTTTTTTTGCTTCACAAATGTCAATATCGAATTGACATATCCACGCCATTTATAAAATCGATGGCTATTTCCTATTGTCATGAACCCTGTAGTTCATCTAGTACACTCTTGCCACTGCGATTTATTGAACTAGGTTCGTTTCTAAACTACACTTTTCTTGAGTATACTTTTGGCTGTTAATTTAAACAAGATTATTGTGCTCCCATTGTCATTTAGAGTCAGGCTGCAGCATGTACACTTGTACAGTACAGATGACAGATCATGAAGTAAATCCCTCACATAAAAAAAGTCACGTGAACCCTATGTACTATTAAAAGTCCATAAATATATTGTTAAACTACGTCGTGCCGGCTTATAAGAGTCCAATGTAGTATAAAACTCTAACCTTATTCAAAAATAATAACGTCAATGAAAGCTAATCGACTTAATCAACTTGTGACTCATATGAATACAAACCGAAACTGGTTCCTGCTTTAAAACAAGTTTAACAAGAAATCAAGTCTTGTGCATTGATTTGTTGTGAATACTCATTTTTTTTTATTTTTACTACCAGAGTTGGCAGGTACTTTTCCATTAAACCTAACATCTTAAATTTCAAATGCAAATACGCAGAAAATATTAATTAATTTGAAAGATGATCAGAGCTATCAAATATAAAAAATAAAGAATACATTTCGACTGATAAATTAACAAGTCCGAGGGTGATTCTTGATCTTACGTTAAAAATGTCTGTTTGTATTTTTTTTTGTGTTCAATAAAGTGACCGCATTAAAACTGGTTCGATGGATTTTACTACATTTTATTACCTCATACAATAATAAAAACATTGAATACACATTTTTTCTATAATTTATTTATACGCAAATAATGCCTTTGTTTGTTAATTCTATTATGTAAACGTTAACAATGCAGTCATATGATGGCTGGTGTAAACAATTTTTGTTATAGATAATTTAGCACCTACGAAAAATCGTACAAATAGGTACCCCGGCCCAAAAATTGGCATTTGTTGTGTACTGTACAAGTGTAGGTACACTAAGTAATGACGAGCATCGCTAATTTAAAAAAAGTGCTTGTTAAAACCAGAACGTTCTACGTCTCAGGTGCTGTTAATTTAATTTAACGAACTTGTCTCTTTAGGAGATGACATTGGGGTCAAAACTAATTGGCAATTCTGCCGACTGCGACAAAATGCTAAATTTTAAAATTTTCCACGGTTGACATTTTTCATCAGTTATTATTGTATTCGATGTAATAATACAAATTACCACTTAACATGTTTAATTTATATTGAGTGTAATTTTCACTTCTCTCCACTTGACAATGACACATTTGTCTGATTGGTTGCAGTCAGAAAGGTGTTAAAAGCCTCTTCGCCTTCAAGTTGTTTTTAAACTTTAAGTGAAGACAATCATTAAATATAAACATACGCGTGTACATAATTAAAAATATTTTTAACAATGTATGTTTACTTCGTTTACATTTATCATACTTTATCTACTGATTCAATGACAGCAAAAAATGACAGTTGAATACTTAATGAATTAGGTAAATATTGCAATTTGCAAATTAGTACTAAAAACTGGTATTGAGTTTCCACGGCTATCTGTCTACCATTTAATTAGTTCTATTCTTGGAACATTATTGACAAATTAGGTGTGCTAAATGCAAATTATGAATAATTTTATTAATTCATTTGATTTTACGTATAATTCATATTGACTTTAACTTTAATTTTTTTTAGACGACTATAATGTGTTTGAAATTTTGACATTTGATCTTTATTTAGTTAAAGGCGCTGATATATTTAAATATAGGGACCTTACGAGCTGGACCACTCTAGGAAAATTAACTTCATTTAAGCGTCCCAAGAATCTTTAGAAGTTTTTGCAATCTTCACATGAAGCAAATGAGTTCCTTTGACAGACAAAATCAAAGTTGTCATGGATATAAGTGACACAGAAAACAGCTGTTCGTTGAAAATAACTTCCTTCAAAAATTGATCGAAGCGAAAAAGTGTTATATTTTTGTTGCACTTTCTTTTTTCCTTGTCTGCTATTTTTTGATCTCAAATTTTTTACTTTCAAGGGATTCCTCGTCGAGGTATTTATTGAAAGAACTCATCCTTAATTACATTTCCGCGATACAGAAACACAACAGAAAAAAATAACAATACGATTTGTCAAAATTTAGCTTGAGAAAATGTGCCGAAATATTGACAGATACATAAAGTATACAGTCTGAAATGAAAATTAATTTTTTTTAGCTGGAGCTACGTACCGCTCGGCTAAAGTACTATTCACATGAGAGCGACCAACTAGGCAACTACCTACGGCTACGAACGAACGAATATTCGCAAGTTTTGACAGTCCGTTCACATGAACACTTTTCTTGGTCGCAGCAGTTCGCGAATTTCAGTCATCAGTTTCTATCAGCAATTTCTCATTTAAGGACCATTCACATGAGAGCGACCAACTACCTACAAACGAACGAATATTCGCAAGTTTTGAAAGTCCGTTCACATGAACATTTTTCTAGATCGCGGCAGTTCGCGAATTTCTGCCATCAGTTTCTACCCGCAATGCCTAGTTTGAGGTTAAGTTCGAACGAATGTTTTATTCGCTAGTTTGTGGAACGCGAATTAAATGATGTGGATTGCGAATAAACTTTGACAATTCGCGCCAAGGGTGTATTCGAAATTTCGTTATTTAAACTGTTTTTTAAACTTGTTTTCTTAATACATTTTGATGAGATAATTAATTATCTTCCTCTTGGAATAATAAAATGTGCAATTTTCTGTTTATAAATGCATACAAAGGTTTAAGGTTAAAGGACCATTCACATGAGAGCGAACGAGCGAATTGCTGAAATGCGAACAAACAGCTTTTTTAAACAGGAAATTTCACATTTTATTATTTTAAGAGGAGGATAATTAATTATCCCATCAAAATCTATTAGGAAAACAAGTTTATAAACATTTTAAAATTAACCAAATTTCTAATTCAAAACTTTTTGCCGCGAACGAAAACACCCTTGGCGCGAATTGTCGAAGTTTATTCGCAATCCACAACATTTAATTCGCGTTCCACAAACTAGCGAATAGAACATTCGTTCGAATTTGTGGCGATTTGGTAGCACTGCGCGAGCATCGAAGCAAGTGACAGATGGTAAGAAAAAAAGCCACATAAAGAAATTGAAAAAGAGTAGAAACAGTCATTCATTCTTCGCACACAGCAGCAGCTCGGCGGTTACCATGTTTTTTTGATAGCGATAAGTAATAATTACGTTGTTGTAAAATTTCAATTCGTGTAAAGTAATGGAATAAAGATTTTGAATTTATGTGAAATAATAAAATATTGTGTTATCACGAGTATTAATTATCGATCGGCATCATACGCCAAAGTGGTGACCCCGACGTGATCACAAACCAGAGAGAATAGACCACCAGCTCCGCCCAAAAATGAGAGATCCATAGAGCCAGTTTCAAAAAGTTATTAGGTGGTTAAGTATGCGTGCCATGCTAAAGTAAATGGAGGGCGAATTGGTCACGCATACTCTGGCACCTAATAACATTTACAGTTATTTCTGTGGTACAACACGTATTCACAGATAGAAAAAGAGGCGGCGCTACTCATTTCAAAACTGGCTCTATGGAATTCTCTTTTTTGCCCGAAGCTGGTGGTCTATTCTCTCTGGTTTGTGGACGTGATCATAATTTTTATTTCTACACAAGCTACATTATTCTCGTCTTTTTTTCTTGTAAAGAGGCATCAGTTTACCGTTACAACGGTCTGCATTGCAAACCCATTCCGTTGCACAAGAGAGAAAAAAAAAAAAAAAAACGCGTTTTCTTTGTTCGAACTGTGCCGTTGCTGCTGCTGTCGCCGATCCGCTCGCCGTTAATTCTTGCAACCATTTCACCGAAAATATATTTGGTGGAAAACCAATTTTTTGCTGTTGAATTCTGCCGCTGTGGTCGGCTGATGTCAATTTTATATTCAACAAGAACAAGTTCTACTGCTGTGCCATTTGCTAGCAGCGCCGAGGGACACCGAGGGACTAATCGAGTGAATAAAATCATTCATATTTTCTACTGTGCCAATTGCTAGTAGCGCCGAGGGACACCGAGGGACTAATCATTGAATTAAATCATTCAAATTTCCTACTGTGCCAATTGCTAGTAGCGCCGAGGGACACCGAGGGACTGAAATACGCAACTAATCCCGTTTGATAACTATCGTGCCACTGCAGATAGCGCCGAGGGACTCCGAGGGACGAGACAAAGTGCTCACTAGCTTCCGTAACAATAACGAAGAACTATTTATGCAGTCAGACTCCCGCATACCTTGTGCGTCGCTCACAACCCACCTGTGTCGGTATCATTTATTCTTAATATTTATTACGTATAAATTCTACTTCATACTATTACACCTAAATTTACTTATACTTACTATATTTTTACATTCACATTCTTGCTATATATATTTATCAAATAAGTAGAGATAAGAGCCATCTTTTTGATCCAGCCAGGCAATTTAGCATTATTGTTAAGCACTTGTATTAGTATTCAATAGCTAAAGGTACTACCGAACTGCTGCTTGTGTCTCGTTAAGTACGTCTTTGCATTTACCGTTTTCGCCTCACATACGCTACACTTCGCACATAAAATAAAAGAAAAGCCAGAGTCGGTCGGGCCTTCTCAATCGCAACAACCACAGGCAGCTGCTAACCCGGCGCCCCAGCGCCAAGCGAACCCAGTACCCCTAACCTTACCTTCGTTTGATAACGTGAGTTTAGACTCGGTAACATATAAGCCCATAGCTTTCTGGCCTACATGTCCGGACTTATGGTTCACTGCCATGGAGGGGCAATTCGCCCTGGCAAGAAACATGTCAGATGAAAGAAAATTCTACACGGCTATTTCTTTAATGGATATGACTACCGTACAACGTGTACGCGATATAATTGCATCGCCACCAAACCAACAAAAGTTCGAAGCTCTTAAAAACGCTGTATTAAGTAGGCTAATGGATTCAGAAGATACGCGTGTGCAACAGTTGCTAAGTGGGTTGGACTTAGGTGATAAAAAGCCTAGTCAGCTTTTACGCGACATGTTCGCATTGGCTGGTTCAGAATTTTCAAGATCGCTTATCAAGAAGCTTTGGGTGCAACGCTTACCGGACGTGGTGAAAGCAATATTGGCAGGTAGCACAGAGGAGCTAGAACCAATGGCTTTAACAGCCGACAAGATAATAGAAGCGACACAGAACTTTAGTCTGAGTAGTCTGCAAAATCGTCCTTGCACGTCTAGATCTAGTACTTCGTCTATGGCCGGGCCATCGAGAAGTCGTAGGGCGCAGGCTGAGGGCCCGCAAAATGCGTTGGAAGAGCGTATCGAAAGCCTTGCTGCGCAATTAAATCAAATCAGGACCGATCGAAGGCATAATCGGTCAAGGAGTCGCTCCAGAAGAGCAAATACCCCTGGGCGCACGTCTACCAGTGTCTGCTGGTACCACAAACGTTTCGGCAACAAGGCCGAGCGTTGCACAAGGCCCTGTTCCTTCGATAGTCAGCAGGCGGAAAACTAAAAAGTGGATCGCTCGCGGCGACACTCGATCCACTTCAGAACCTCAATTGTCGTCTTTTTGTTTTCGATCGAGCCAGCAACACGCACTACCTAGTCGACACTGGTGCAGATATATCGGTTTTACCCGCTTTACCTCCCGATAAGAAGCGCAAGCCAGACAATTTTTCACTTTTCGCCGCCAATTCAACACGCGTCAATACTTACGGAAAAAAATGTGTTAAGTTAGAGCTGGGGCTCAGAAGAACCTTTCATTGGTTTTTTATAATAGCTGACGTTGAAAAACCAATTATCGGCGCTGATTTTTTGAGAACTTTTGGGTTGTTGGTAGACCTTAAAGGAAAACGTCTCATTGACCCGCTAACTTCCTTACAATCAAAAGGCCAATTAGTGCAAAGCTCGGCAACGGTTTCAGTGGTGTCTGATAATGCAGGTGACGCACGTATCCAAATGTTAATAAAAAAATACTGCGGCATTCACGCCGAGAATTCTCTAAAGCAAACCGTTTGTCACGCAGTTACACACCATATCGTAACAAGGGGGCCGCCCGTGTTTGCTAAGCCTCGCAGACTCGCGGCGGATAAACTGGCAATAGCCAAAAAAGAATTTGAGTTCCTACTCCAGCAAGGTATCTGCCGACCATCCGAAAGCAGTTGGGCTTCGCCATTGCACCTGGTCGCCAAAAAGAATGGCGAATGGAGACCATGCGGGGACTATCGAGGCCTTAACGCTGTAACGCAGCCAGACCGATACCCCATCCCGCACATTCACGATTTCGGTCAACAGTTAGGCGGTTGCACGGTATTCACGACATTGGATCTGGTAAGAGCATACCATCAAATCCCAGTGGAGGAAGCAGATATCCCCAAGACAGCAATATGCACTCCATTCGGCCTATTTGAATTCAAGCGAATGACGTTCGGTCTGAGAAATACGGCTCAAACTTTTCAACGATTTATCAACTCCATCATGCAAGAATTTCCCTTCTGCTTCGTCTACATAGACGATCTATTAATAGCGTCCAAAACCAAGGAAGACCACTTGAAACACTTAGAGGAGGTGCTAAAAAAACTACACGAAAATGGCTTAGTGGTGAATATTACCAAAAGTGTTTTCGCTAAAACCACCGTCGATTTCCTCGGACACACCATCAACTCGCATGGCATTCAACCCCAACAAAAAAAAATTGAGGCCATCGCGAAATACACGTTGCCAGAAACGGTGAACGATCTACGCAGATTTTTGGGAATGTTAAATTTCTACCGACGATTCATTCCAGGAGCAGCCAGTTCGCAAATCTCGTTGAACAAATATCTGGAAGGCTGCAAAAAGAAGAACGACAAGACAAAAATAGAATGGACAACGGAGACGCGAAGGGCTTTCGACCTTTGCAAAAGCGAACTCAAAGGGGCCACAATGCTGGCATTCCCAATAGCAAATGCGGAACTATCATTGGTCGTGGACGCTTCCAACATAGCAATCGGCGCGGTTGTGCAGCAAAAAACGACGCATGGCTGGCAGCCCTTAAGTTTCTTTTCGGTAAAGCTTACAGAAGCACAGCGGAAATACAGCGCATACGACAGAGAGTTACTAGCAGCTTACACTGCTATCCGTCACTTCCGTCATATGATAGAAGGACGCACTTTCACCCTGTACACCGATCACAAACCGCTCATATTCGCTTTCCAGCAGAAGCACGATAAGGCTTCACCGCGTCAGCTGCGACACTTGGATCTGATAGCCCAATTTACTACAGACATCAAGTACTTACCGGGGGAACAGAATACAGTAGCGGACGCATTATCGAGGTTAGAGGCGATTTCCATGCCAGAGTCAATAGACTACGCTGAACTAGCTCGAAGCCAAGAAGGGGACGAGGAGTTGAAGTCGCTACTGGCAACACCGGGGACGCTAAAATTTAGAAAGTTTCCTATAAAGGGCACGAAGGAATACATCACCTGCGACGAGTCAACAGGTAAACCCCGGCCATACATACCCGCACAGTTTAGGAAAATTATATTTGATAAGGTTCATGGACTATCTCATCCCGGCATACGAACCAGCGCCAAGCAAGCACGCAGCAAGTTCATATGGAAAGGCATTAACAAAGATATAAGGAATTGGGCTCAGAGCTGTATCCCTTGTCAACGGGCAAAAATCTCACGACACGTGCAGGGCCATATAAAACATTTTGAAAACTCGGGTGACAGATTCGGTACGGTACACCTGGACATAATAGGACCGCTGCCAACATCGGAGAACTACCGTTACTGTCTAACGCTCATCGATCGTTATACCCGTTGGCCGGAAGCAATTCCATTGAGCGACATCACTGCGGAAACGGTGGCGGAAGCCATTTGTCGCGAGTGGGTACCTCGCTTCGGTGTACCTCATACCGTAATAACGGATCAAGGCAGACAATTTGAGTCGCATCTCTTTAAAGAACTAGGTCAGACACTCGGTTTCAACAAAAACAGAACCACGGCTTATCACCCACAGTCGAACGGTATGATCGAGAGGTGGCACCGAACATTAAAAGCGGCAATTATGTGTCAGCAAAATGCTCAATGGTCGAAGTCATTACCGATGGTATTGCTTGGACTCCGCACAACTTTTCGCGAAGACCTTCAAACGTCAGCGGCGGAGTTGGTATATGGCCAGACCCTACGACTACCAAGCGATTTTTTACAGAGCACCGATAGCATCCATCAGACAGAATTCTTGGCGGATCTGAAACAACACTTCGATAACATCAGGCCAGCAACACCTCAGCATCACTCCGATAAAACACCATTTGTATTTCAAGACCTACATTCATGCGAACAAGTTTTCATTCGAGACGATACGGTACGACCATCGCTGAAGGCGCCTTACGACGGGCCATACAAGGTCATCGATCGAAACGATAAATACTTTAAACTAATAGTCAGAGGGAAACCGGTGAATATTAGCATCGACAGGCTCAAGCCAGCTTTTATAGAGAAAACTCCCTGCATAGCCAAACAGGATGCGAGAACCGTAGAACCCCAGACAATAACAGTGTCATTCGCAGCGGACAAACCAGCTTTTATAGAGAGAACTCCATGCATAGCCAAACAGGATGCAAGAACCGTAGAACGCCAGCCACTAAAAGTTTCATTTGCAGCAGACAAACCAGCACAGGAACCAATTACCACCAGGTCCGGAAGGATTCCAAGGCTGCCGCATAGGTATCGTGGACCCGAATGGGCGGTCCACTAGGGCGGGGTACTGTGGCGATTTGGTAGCACTGCGCGAGCATCGAAGCAAGTGACAGATGGTAAGAAAAAAAGCCACATAAAGAAATTGAAAAAGAGTAGAAACAGTCATTCATTCTTCGCACACAGCAGCAGCTCGGCGGTTACCATGTTTTTTTGATAGCGATAAGTAATAATTACGTTGTTGTAAAATTTCAATTCGTGTAAAGTAATGGAATAAAGATTTTGAATTTATGTGAAATAATAAAATATTGTGTTATCACGAGTATTAATTATCGATCGGCATCATACGCCAAAAATTCGTTCACATGAACGTTCGAAAATTATTTATGTGACTGTCAAAACTTCCGAATATTCGTTCGTTCGTAGGTAGTTGCCTAGTTGGTCGCTTTTGTGTGAATAATCCTTAAAGGAATTCGCTTATATTTAACTTAGCTACATTTTGGAGAGCATTTGTATTGCAGCTAAAATTTAACTCGAGCAGCTTACTGTCATTTGTCAATAAATCATTGGGCATGGACTCTCATAACACTGGTTAAGTAATTCTGATAAATATATCTATTAGTTTTGTCTGCGTTTTTCTATAATAATTGACACCGTATTTGGCTTCAGTCAGGAATATTTTTCTAATAATGGCCCCGTTCCATTGACCGCTAGTCGTCTAGCACATAATATCCCTTTTGGAGGAAAATTGACATTAGAACCAATTTGAATTCGTATTACTATTTCATCTTCATGAGAGTCAAAAATGTATTTTATGCCATCATGCCTCATATTTATTAATACACTATAATTTAAGTAAAGAAATACAATGTATATCAATTACATAGAAGTTTGAATTTCCATTTTACACCAAATTGGAAATATTTGACTTCTGCACTTTCACTTTTGTTTTGGCAGTTCGTTCTTTTTTTTCAGTTCATTTTGCGCTAGATTGAAAAATTTCCCAGAAGAGGATATTTCACAATCACCCCTATCGCCAATAATATTTCCCACGGAATGTCTCCCATTCAGCAATTTGATTTACATTGCTGACAAGGGAAACATTTCCATCGGAATTTATTCACCATACCCCTAAATAAGTTGCTAGAGCTCTAGCGCAAATGCTGAAATGTCAGTTTTTTTCGAACGGTCAATGGAACGCGGCCAATGAGTTAATTTTCATGACAGAGTTTTAAACAAATAAAACAGTCTGTATATGGCACAACAACACTGGAATTTAACGTCTTTATTTCTTTAATGCCATTAATATTTTGCAATCTACAGTCACCAGAAAGTTGTGGTAATATTTAGAAGGAAGTATCTATGTCGCTTAAATCTATTTCGATGTCATAAAAATGACACAAATTAAAATAGGTAACATAATAGTACTAGCTATTAAAAAGACAGAAGTATGTATTATATGTATCTATTAATTAAGACATGGAATGCTAATAAAAATGTGACAAATTCAATTAGCGTGAAGGTAGCTACAATAAATGTCAAAACAAAATGTCTTTAACTCAATGCAAAAAAAAAGTTAGTTTGTTAAATCTTGGCCATAAATCTTAGTAATGCCACCACAGCAAAGCAAGAATAATTTCAATCAACGATTTTATTCTTGACCTTTCAGTACCCAAGGTAAAGTGTGCTTATAGGTAAAAAGCCATCGTAAAATTATATTATTCAGTAGGAAAGCTTATCGTTTCCAAGCGGAACAATCAAACTATATTTAAATAAACATGCGGGATCTCGTATCTAGTAGAGCACATCATATATTCCTGGTCAGAATCAAAAAATTTGTTTATCGCAAAAATAAAAAAAATGTATTCGCAAACAAAATCAATAATTACATTCAGAAACTTGGCAGTAGTTAGCGACCACTATAAAATTCAAAAGCCATTAGCACTTATATCTGGCTATATAATTAGATAATATCTTGTATTTTGCTAAATTGTGTATATGTGCGAGTATCTCCCATTGCTAATTATCGTTTCTAGGCACGAACATCTCCGTCTAAGCAAACAATTACACAAAGCATCCGCCATGACCATATGATAATAAGCCACAAAAAAAACCAACAATACCCGATCCCGTCCCTAACTCAAACTTTACGTCATGTCATTATATTTCGAGATAAGCATTTCATTGAAGCCACGTTAACTACCCACAATGGCTACTATACCTATACCTACCTACAGCTGGGCTACTGGTTGATTAGTTACGGAGCCCTGAACGGTGTAAACACTTCTCTATTTATATACATAATATTTTCAATGTCACGTAACATTGAAAGCAGTCATCTCACATACGTCTTCTACATATTCGAATGCTTCAAACAATTATTCGTATTCACTCTCAAAATGTTCTAAGAAAAACATGTCCAAAAGTGAGGAACAGGCATCCCCCCACTCCTTCCGCTAATTAGTGATGTATGCAAAATAGGAGAAATAAAATTCGTTTGTAATAATTATTTAGCTTCTGTATTCAGAAGACAGAATTTGCATTCGAGGAATTTATGGTGGCGTATATGCAAACAACGTGCCATGACTTTAGATAATATACGGCCCGAGGAGAGCACTTCCAACTTGCGATTATTATTTTTGTTTTGCTGTCAACTATGGCTTACTTGGTAAACACACTGAGTATGTTTCGAGAATACTCAAACGAATCAAATTTTAATAAATGAATCACCCACCATTCACCACCGTTGAGCTGTTGTAAGATTTCTAAAAGCTTCGACAACAACAACAACAACAACAATAACAATAATTGCTGAACTTTAGCTATCTTTGCGTGTGCATTTAATCATCTATCAGAGTAGGTAGCCTTCACATCTTTAGGCTTGCATGCAAACAATAGAATTGGCCAAGAATTTATTGCAAGTTTGTTTAAATAAAGAATCTGACACAACCTCCTTTGGCATCGCATTGGCATTGAGTTCAAGAGCGTGCAGTACCTTCAAACAATATAATTGGTTTCAAAATCCAAACAAAAGAAGTTGCGTATCGGAGCATCTTTATGTTGATGATATATACAATGATGGTTCATTCGTTTCATTATGGACTTTCCACGGATCGTGTATGAGTTGTCTCTGTTTGTGGTACGTCCACAAACTGTGGACTTAATAAATCAGACTTGAAAGGCCGAAAATATTCACAAGCTTTTGCGAAAGAAATTGTTTTTTCAACGATACGAGACAAGATAAAAACAAGGTGAATAATAGCGTGGGGAGAAAGTAGGCGAAAAGTCGACGTTTTCCAAGAAGGCGGTAAAAAATTAATGACCTGTAGAAGGTGGTAATGACACTTGCGCATGAGATTGGAATGGCATCATGAGGTTTTTCAGTTTAATTTATATTGGCAAATGAAAGTCGCTACCCACTTCTATCACCCAACTTCCATTAAGTGTTTTTTTTTTTCAAAAAGGGTAATTTCGATAAGATAATGAAGTTTGTTTCAAAGACGTTTGGGTGTTTTAATTAATGCATGCGAGTGCTTTGTTTACTTGCGGTCATTTGCCATCTAATGACAGCTGAATTAGTCATGTGCATATATTTTAATTTGAATTTATAAAAGCACCTGTGCCATTTATGTCTAAATGCCAAGAGCTGTCATCTGTCAACAGTTGATAAGATTGCAAATTAATTCACGGCGAATCGTAGTGCAGGGGAAACCAATAAAATTAATTGACTGTCAAAATCACTTAAAGGAAACTGATGATGAGTGGTGTACGTAGTTCGAAAATGCTATAATTCCAAACGAAGTGATTGTTACCTTTGTTCCTAAAGCCTAGTAAACTGGGGCCAGATTATGTAAGACGAAAACGATCGAACGCTATCGTTTCGACCATAGCAGTCTCTGTCTATTGCCACAGATATGATAGAGACAGGTTTAGTGAAAACGAAAGCGGTTTTCGTTTCGTTTTTTACAGAATCCCACCCCTGCTGTTGTGAAACGAAAAATCCCCTACAAAAGTGACAGAACGAAATCATGATCGAAAAATTTCGCGCTCCTTTTTGCTTTGCAGTACGGTTCTGCTGCGAAAGTGAGTAATTGTAGTAGATTGCTTGGTACAATTCTCCACTCTCTTTTCGCAGAAAATTTATTGTCCGGGACATTAATTGTTTGCGAAAATTTTACATTTCATTTTTTTCGGGGTTGTTTTTTTTTGTAATCTCACGAAGAGCAGCAATATCAAGAAGATGACCCAAAAAAATGTAGGAAATATGACAACTGCACATATTAATTTCTCTCAGTGGCAACCAAAACTGTTCTATTAATTTGGAAAATGCTACAGCTTTTGACATTTCCACTCCGATTCCTATGAAATTTTAGTGGCATACACTCATACAGTTCGATAAAAGCAAAACGTCACCCTAAATTCTAGTACACCTCTAAACGGCTATGGTAGGCGATGAGAAATCTCTACTACATTTTTCCAGCAGTCCAATATGTATATGTCAAATGCTGAGTTCGGTTAGTTAAAACTTAAAAGTAAAGGCCTGAAGTAATAACCGTGGATTTTGAACGATCATCAATGCTTGCTGAACGAATTTCTATCAGGGTAAAGTAGCGCCCATCACATGTGTTGTACCATGAAAGTACTAGATCACTATAAGGTCAGTGTGGGATCATTGCGATATCAGGGCCATATTACTTCCATAAGTGTGATGTGACATAAGTGTTAGATGACTGATAGATCAATATACACATAAGATCAGTGTACATTTTTGGCCAGGTCTGTGCTATATCCAGTGACAGTATTGTGCCTGAGTTGTTCAAGACAAGTGCGATTTCAATGCCAAATCAGTTCGGTGGGCGTATGTAGATTATGTGAGTTATGTGTTTCATCACTGATCACTTTCTTATGAAAATCGGTACCGAATCACTTCGACAGGCGTTGTGACACAAGCGTGCCATTTCAATGCATAGCCTAGCCAGTGTCGGGCTAGTGATTTGCTTAGTGCGAAGTCAGTTCAATATCAATGCTATATCGCATTGCTACACCATATAAATATGATGAGTCAAATACAGTCAATTTTCTCATTTTTAGTTTGACATACTGACTTAAATTACGGATCTTATATGAAGGGCTGTATTCACACAGTATTTGCCAGGTATGTCAATTATTTTAACCTTTCATAGCAGTGATGATATGCCATCACATATGGGGATACACCGGAACTACATCGGAACTATTGCAATATAATTGCTATACATAAGACACTAACGCCAAAAATTTTCAACCAAGCAAAAATAATTCTTGACAAAGACTTCTGTGTCGTCGAAGCAAATAAATAAAAGAATGTTTCCACAGATCAGTATAATTAGAGTGCTTTATTGCTGGTGTCTAACTGGCAACTAACTTCAAACAAGGAGACCCAAAAAGTCTTTAATTCTTAATTTCTGTAGAACTGTAGATTTAAGTCACATTTAGCACAAAGAAATCCCGCAAGTGATAGAGCGCGCAAGCAGCAAACAAGTCACCAATAATGTCTTTACAAAATCTGAAAGAACTAATTTTTAGAGATGCAGAGGGTTTCAAGTGGCATCAGAATGACCTTTTGATAGTTCCCTCATCAAGTCAACTAAAAGCAAAGCTCAGAGATTTAAACATATGAATTAAGTATAGCTCCAGTCAAATGATCTCTCAATAATTCGTCGAATCTCTACATTCCAGTTGACTACTGTAATATCGTGGATGAGCCATAAAGTTCAAGCCTCCACTTCAACTTTTAAGGTTAGTTATACAGTAAAGTCCTACTTCCATTACTATATGAATATGAAGTCAACAACACTGGATGAGTACACTCCAGAAATTGTCTGCTGATCAATTACAATTATGTCTTTGAAAAAGTTGAGCTGAAACTTTTCAAGAAAGCAGTCTATGAATAACCGCAAGCATCCGCCCTATACACCGAAGGAAGAACGACAATTTGTACCATTCTAAGTTAATGTTACTAATTTAATGTATATTCAAAAATAGGTAAACTTATTTTAACGATACTGCGGAGTAGACACAGCGCCGCGCCGTCACACAAAAAATGGCTAATTGAATGCATTTTGGTTGGCTTAAAAGTTATCGATGTTTAGAGGTTTTCGGAATTAAACCTATTATTATATAAATGTCTTACTATAGGTACTTCAAGTCATATATACTTCTACTATGTATATATTGCAACACACAATTTGATAAAGGGCTACATAATGTAAAAGAGGTTTTTCTGTTGGCCTTACAAAAATCGGTTCCATTTATCAACTGATTGTGAGTGCAGGTACCTATTCCTTCCATCCCTCATAATCCATTATCCATTATCCAATAGGAAAAAAAAACCCCACCTGAATTTTTATTGCAACATGCAATTGCATTAGCGAAACATACCTACACATTTCTAATGCATTCCACCTGCATTATACACATGTGTAGATATCCATTATCGCCTCCTCCCGTATATATTAAGGTGTAAAAGCTCAACAATTCCAAACCACCACAAGGCGTATCCATATTTGAAGATTCATTCGAAAAGCAACAATTAATTGCATAATCAGAAAGCCACGGCGACGTTTGTGTGACAGCAACACGAAACGACGACCACAAATTCCAAAACGAAAGAGTTGGCGTAGAAACTGCTGTTTTTACAGCGCTTGCGGTTTCACAGGAGTTTTCTCGTACCTAGCACGAGTTGGCACCAACAGATACAAAACACACACTCGGAGATGTATCCATTCTGCAATATCTGCGTTATGCCGGTTGTTGCCACTCGAACCACTCGTGTGATCTTTAACATTTTCGTTGGCATATATAGGCTGCAATTGCTTGGGTGTTTTTTTTTTCCATATTATGACTGCTTTCACTTTAGATGGTATGTGCTTGTTGCACATCGCTGTTGGAAAAGTTGTTTTGATGTATGTACTTGTATCTTTCATGAATAATTGTCCATTAGGCACATTTTCGAAAATTTACAGATTTTGGTAGGTATTTGTTTGCAGATTATGCCCACTGATAAATATGAGTTTGACTAATAGCTAGTATGTTGAAAACAGATGCTGAATAGCTTTCAAAGTGTCATAAATGAGGTCTTTGTTGGCTTTCGCAAATATTACTCTATGGCATTTGCTCATTTATCTATTGAACCAGGAAGATGTAACCGTGTTGCTGTTTGCTTTACGTAAGGCGTTTGCCAAATGTGTCAACATTCTCCATGTGGGGATATTTATGGCATTACGTAAGTACATAAATTGTTTTGTTCAATGGATCGTCATTCAGTGAAATGTTTTAATGGGATTTTAATTAAATGCAAGCCGCCGGTATATTATACAATTGTGGGGTTTTCCAAAATGAATTAAGCACGCAAATGCTGAACAGATATTTCCTTAATTCTTGATGATTGCTATGGGGAAATAAATTGGAATCTCATAATTAAAGCCTTATCTGCGCATTAATATAATGGATGTAGGATGTTGGAAGCAAAACATTAATTTAACTCGCGTTAGCTCACGAAAGTAATTCCGACCAACATGTTGTGGTCATGTTGGGGATTATTGCACGAATTTGGAAGTCATATCTGAACCACAATATCGAGACAGCTATAGATGTGCCCGTAAATAATCGGTTCACATACCTACTGTAGATAATGGATCATAAAGGTTGAATTTAAACAGAATTGCGTGTAGGGCCTCCTTGACGAAGTACGAACTCCCCGTAATAATTTTTTTCATGCGAAATTTTCCACTGCAATAAATTTATAGGCTGTGTTCACTGTTCAGATACTGCGAACTCTAAACATGCACAGAAGGAACAAGAAAAATGTTGGTGAAACTGATTTTTTTTTTGAAAATATTAACGAAATTGATTTGAACTATGTGGTTCCAGTAGGATGGCGCTACGTGTCATTTTGAAAACAAATGGACCAGAGAATTGGCCACTGAAATCATGTCATTTGGCAGCATCTTAAAATACTGTAGTTTCCACAAAATGTTTATCTCTACATAGTACATATAATAAATTTATTTGTCTGTTTGTATGGGACCCATTTATTTATCGATTTTAAGACCGCATATGACAGCATTTATAGAGACGAGCTATACAGAGCCATGTCTAGTTTTAGCATCCCTGGCAAACTTGACAGATTGTGCAGAATGGCGATGGAGAACGTTCGCTGCTCCATAAAAGTCGGAAACAATCTCACCGCGACCTTTGATGTCCAAAAAGGATTTAGACATGCGCTGTCATGTGACTTTTTCAAAATCACTCTTGAGAAAATTGTTAGAAACTCGCAACACCAGGGGTAACATTTTTCAAAAGTCTTTGCAAATACTTGCATACGCTGACGACATTGACATCATTCGCAGAACACAGCGAGCTGTCAGTGGTGCTTTTGAAAGTACCAGTACAGATGCGGCAAAAATGGACTTAGTGGTGAATGAGGGAAAAACGAAATATTTATGCTGTCAACAAGAAGGGACACACAACATCATCGGTTGAATCGGACAGAACGTCACGATAGACAGCTTTAAGGAAGTTCGGGTCTATACCTCGGCTCCCCTATTAACTCTACAAATGACATTACATTAGAAATCAAGCGAAGAATTACACTTGCCAACCGCTGTTACTTCGGATTTGTCGGGAAACACCAATGAGACTCTATATAAGACCTTCATCATCCCAGTCCTGATTTATGGCGCAGAATCATGGACATTATTAAAGGCGGATGAAGATCTCCTTCATTGATTCGAACGCAAAATTCTTCGAGTGATTTTCGGTCAGGTTTGCGTTTACAGGCTTTGGAGGAGGTATAGCTGTAGCTGTACAGCGACATCGACCTGGTCAGAAAAGTACGTATCAGTCGACTAAGATGTCTACGACATGTAGAGGGAATGAACACCTACGCTACGGCCCGAAGAGTCTTCGATTCCTACCCGGAGGGACAACGCAGTAGAGGAAGACCTCGCCCTAGGTGGCGCGCACAAGTGGAATGGGACCTCAACCAACTTGAAGTGCGCAACTGGAGGCTGTTAGCCAAAGATCGGGCTAACTGGAGAGGGGTGTTGGTCCACCCTGGACTTTAGCGCCATCTAAGTAAGTAAGTAAGTAAGTTTGTATGTGACATTATCGAAAGTCGTATAGATTGACCATTTGCGTTAGGCAATAACGCCAAAATCAATTTTGAAATAACGCCAAAGAAAATTTCGTATAATTCTTCAACCTCCTCTTCAACCCTCTTGCTTGAGCTCTCTGTTGGATTTGGCGTAGGTCCGAGTTTGGGTGTACATGTTTCGCATGTATCGCATAGAAACCTTGCATATACGATATACGATACCCAATCTCGCACATGCTCCAAATCCAACATTGACCGCAAGCAGGGGTCCCAATGCCCCTCTTTACGTATTAAACTGCAAATGTTTTTTAGGCTTTATTTTCATCTCGTTATTTATTTTTGAATATTTAAATATGGGCTTTATTTCCTTGGGAATTATAGTCTAACGCCCTATGGATTATATTGTGTTTCGTCTCAAGAAAAATTGCACATAATTTGTTAACTATTAGCTATATTCTTAGAATTTGTTTGCTTGTCAAGGGCCGGAAGGACAAAGAAAGGCGAGCACGATTCAGCTAGTACAGTAATACAAATATACAAAAGGAAATTACATATTCTTAGTATGTATAAAAATACTGACTCTTCTAGTCCATGCATTTTTCTAACCGCTAACTATTGTGCTCTATCAGATCTCTAATTAAAAATAGTTATACATACATGACTCGTGATGTTGCTAAACGTAAATAAATAATAATTAGCTACCCTTACAAAAAAAAATAGTAATAGAACCATGCAATTGCAGCATAAGCGATTGATTATTGCGTGACGACTACAATGTCGCTTTCATAATTAGAATATAATTTTTAAGTTTCCATGCGGTTATATATTTACTATTTAGTATACCTTGAACCTTGGAAATATTAACTGTTAATTTACTGTAATATATACAATGCTAAAAGCGTGATAGTTGAGGTGTTGGTTTTGGAAAATAATGGTGTCATTCTCATTGTTCTGTCAGTGTTCTATTTTTATATAGCTAATTTTAAATGATCGTGATCGTGACTGTCATATGATGCGCATCGTCGCTAAAACGCGATTTTCAAATTACACTTTTCTCCTCATTAGATTTAGAGATAATCTTTTAAGTAAGGGGATTTCCATTATATAAAATGTTCACTTCTCATAGATCACCGCTTTTTTGGGGATGGGGATTTCCTATAAACTTATCTTCACTACATTAATTCCACCTGATAAATTTATTAATCCATCATATAAAATTGCCCAAGTGCTTTTATTATAATTACATATTATAAAAAAAATATAATTACGCTAAAAACATTTATACCGAATTAATTTCGCCCATACTTTCCCTAAAACCATTCTACCTATATACATACCTATCTACTCTCTTATATAAAAAATGATTTTTGCAATCGTATCTAGATAATGACCACAATTATCTATCAAATAACATCTCTGGCTCTTTATTGTGCTGCTTCACTGAATCTCAATTCCGGTCTTTCTAATCTATCTTTATCTCAAAATGAATACGACCTCGACAGAGAGGTAATTTATTTAAATAATATTTTTTTTAATGGAACAAAAAAATAGCCACAATTGCATAAGATCAAACACACAGGCAACAGATAAGTAGGTATTAAGCTCATGAATAAAATCAAACCAAAGAGAGTATACTTAGTCAGTAGCTCGACGTTTTCTATCTGTTTTTTTTTTATTATATTAGAAAAATAAATAAATAAATATAGGACCCTCGGCCTAGCTTCTATCAACCATTCGTTTATGTGCGTTTTTTCTGAGACGAATGCAATGGAATGGCTTTATTTTTAGCTACTTCGAATCATAAATCATGTTACTTATCATAGGTATAGACATGTGACAACTTACCTTATTCACCTGTTGAAGGGTCTCAAGCATAAGCTCTTTCTCGAGAACAGAATCGAGTGCTTGGACCTGATCGCATGATGCTCGCGCTTGCAAATAAGTCGATGCCAAAATGAATGATCCAATTACGAACGAGGATACAATAATGGTGAATGCTGTAATTTTAGCGATTTTCACTGAATTCGATTGACGTTTATAGGCCTGGTGAGAAAAGAAAACAAATTTTGTTTTTAATAACAAAAATAAAAAATATATAGAAAATTACATAAATAAATAACTTCCGGTGATTTTTATGCTAACGTTAATAATTGGACTGTAATTCTCTAGTGAAAATGGTGTTTCTAAGTAATTATACGTACCTACCAATTTTTGTGGATAAGCATTTTAATGACACAATACCATATGTGGATCATTAACTTCAAATTGGAGGTAGAAAGTATGTGTGTTATTTTGTGAGTTAAGCGTGACCTTTAAACTAAAAAGTTTAATAAATTTCTGAAACTGGGTTAAGCGAGTCAGCAATAAGTGGTAATTGCAGGGGTGTCAATGAGGTTTAAGTATAGTGACTGGTGACATGACAACTGCTATGAAGAGTGTGCTCTTCATTTTTGCCTATCCTTCGATATTATACGAATATAAAATGTGATTGTTAATACTGTGGTCGTATTTACAGTAAATGTTCGGCAAACCCGAGGTTTTGTACTGCAAATGACTTTTCAAAATTAAGGCTGTCAGATGTCGTTCAATTAACCATTTAGTTACATATGATACATTTTTTCGTTGATTTTGACGGCAAACAAATCTGTCAAACCAGTAAAAACTCTCACAAAACTTTTAGGATTGAGCTAGAAGAGGAATCAAAACAACTTTGGCAGCACTGCTAATAAAAGTCAGAGCTTATTAACTTCAAGCAAGAGTTATTCTCCTATAACCTACACAATAAAAATCATAGGTTTATTAAGGATTTTTATTTTACTTTTTAATATCTACGTTGCATGTTCGATCAATTTGATTGACACCATACAATTATAATATTTCAAAATGTAGTCATAGCTCTGACCTTTTACAAGTCATCTTTGATTTTTCACAGCACACAATTTGTTGATTACCATATATAACTCGTACAACACATACACAGCTTGAACTCACAATATCAATGTCTACAGAATCAACCACATTTACTTTCTTTTGATAGATAGCACTGACATTGAAAACAAAATGTGCTAAGAACATCAATTTTTTATTCTTGCCTTGACATGTGACTTTCAATGGATCTCATTACAAATACAAGTACCGCCTTAGGTGCATGTCTACATAACGTAAGCAATATAGAATGAATTCAAATTACAATCTATTTGAACGAATGCACTGCATTACGTCAAAAAATAAAAAAAAATAAAAGAACCGACCTACGAATACAAATAAATTTATGTAGATTGTAACTAAACGTACAAACATAAATAAAGTAATTTCCATTTCAGTTTACTTTCTCGCTTTTCCGGTCTGCTTTTATACAACTACGTATTTGCATCGTTAATAATAAAAAAATGCACTTAATGTAGTTGCGGTATAAGACAAGTGATTTTTAACATTCATGGCATTTGTTTCTTTTTGGTTTGACATTGAAATTGAATATGAATAAATTCTATGTAAATACCTTCTGGTATGTGGGCCGGATAAGTACATCCACTTCTAGTTTGTCCATCTTGGAAGAATTTAAATAAACATGAGATGTTTGACAGTTGAAATGTCAAAAGATATTTTACGACAGGTATGATGAATGTGCTATAATCATGTTGAAGGTTTAATCATGTGCACAGAGAACTTTAATTCTCTATGAGATCATATTTCAGGTAAGTGGTTGGTAGGTAGCACGTTTACACGATAAGTCATTCGATTTTATGAGCTTACGAGGCACAAAGAAGTGCTACTGTCAGAATCGAATCAAATAACTCTAAATGAGTAGAATGTAAATCTTTATTATGTAACAATTGTGGTTTTGTATATCAAAAAGAGAAGTTTCGAGACAATGATTTAAATACTCAAATGACAGTTTTAAATAGTTTAAGAAACAATTGTGCGATATGCAAATTAACTTTGTGACTTACATGCTTAAGACTTATGTGCGTTAATTTTCACCGCAGGTGATGATTTCTCAATTATATAACAACCATTCATTAGTTCAACCAATTGACACATTTCGATTGTCATCTGTCAACTGTCAGGTTATGGACTTATGAAAGACTAATAGCAATGTATAGGTATCTACTTGAATTGAGCAATTTACAATTGGCCGCTGTATCTCGTGGTAATGTCAACAATAGGGAATAGAAAGACAACAAACTAAAAAAAATGTTATAGGCAATGATTTATGTTGCAAGGCATGCAAGCAACCATACGGTGCATATCAACACCAGCCATTGGTCAGCTTAATGATATAGACACTCTGGTGAATGGCTAAAGTAACTTTTTGAAGTGTCTTCACGTTACGACTGCAAATTTGCCATAAAGATAACCAGGCACGATAGCGGTTATGATAATCTTGATGCTATTGCAGTATGAATTTCTTGCAATTTCGCAACTCTATAGACATCATCATGGTCTTCATTTAACTGCCAATTACTTTGGCAAACCAAGCAACACATAATATTTTTTTTTGAAAATGGTGTCACGCTCATGAAAGATGAGCAAGATTTTTCCTTTATATGATGAAGATTACAAATGCCTATGAAACTGTTTATGGCACGCGCGAATGTTGAATTGCGAATTTGGATCTTCATTAAATTTTGAGAATGTAAATGGCTGTATTCCCACTTTAATATTTTCAACGATTTTAAAGATTTGAAAGTTGCATTTATTTTTATGGTTTGAACGGGCATTTTGAATAAATTTATCATTTGCACTGTCTACACCTATTGGAGGATAAATTGGAGTTCACACCTTTTTTTATTTCGACATCGATAAATTTCTTTCTTTCTTTCGATATCGAAAGAAATTTCATATAGATATCAAATTTAAAATGTAAACTAGCGGAATGTCGTGGTATAAGTTTTTCCTGACGTATAACTACAACCGATGAATATTCTCTTTGGGAGTTCGCAGAAACTTCAGAAAATGGAGTCATCGAGAGTCATTGGCTGCGTTCAATTGACCGTTCGCAACATGTCAAGTTCTAGAGACAAGAAAATTGACATTTCCAAATTTGCGATTTGTTAAATTTCTCTTGAAGGGAATTTTTGCGCTATAATGCAAATTTACCGGCAGATGGAGTTCTTTTATAAATTTCAGATAAAATGAATTAAAGGTTTCAAGTATTATGTAATTATTAATGACCTAATGACTAATCGAGATTTGGAGTTTTAATATTTTATTAGAAAATTCATGAAAAAGTAAAAGAAGTGTTTGTTCAGATACACGTGAAAAATGTAATGACGATTTTGTCATTTTCATAAGTTGAGGAAAAAAACAATGCTACCAAGTCATCGATTTGCTGCTCAGCGCAATTATTTCAACAATTTTCTCATGGGAAATACGTTTATTTAGTGTGAAGTGAAAATAAAAGTGAAAAAAAAAAACAAATTGATATATTTGTTTCGCCGGCACCAGCTATATAGACGGCGTTCTTCCATCTTGCATAGACGTCTAGCGGTCATTGGAACGTGACCATTGGTTAAATATCATTCGCGGTACTAATAATCATTTTTAGTGTCTAGGCTAACTTTTACGAAGTCACAATGGCGAACGTTTTCCTATAAAATTATCCATTGTGACCGTCAAAATATTTAAATTGAAGACTAAAAATAATTATTGATAAGGCCCCATGACTTTTAGAAATAACGAATAGGTTAGGTATGTCAAAGTACAATTTTTATTTCATTTCATTATGTATACTTTTCCTGAAAATACATTAAGATATACCTTCATTGAGCAACATTCAAATTCATTTAAAAATCATTGGCATGATCCCACATGGGTTACGCTTCATTTCGATCCCTGTTTTCTTATTGCCACATAAATCGAATCTACATATCTACCATTCTCATCCATCACAGTATAGATGCTTGAGGTATAATATTTTCAATATTATACATCCCGACAGCCAACCATTGCAATTCACAATAACTTTGCAACATTTCGATTTTCTTCAAATCGATGCAAGCGATTTGGGTCAAATTAGAGAGGCACAACTCCATCTGACTGCGTCATCGCACACTTCACTCTTTCGTTATTCTTTATAGCGACTTCTTCCATTGCTGCTGCACAGAAACTGTCAGTTTAGTTATATGGGGAACACTTATAAGTTTATGCCTCTTTTGCATGTATAGTAGGTTACCATTCTTTTTTTTTCTTGTGCGTTCAACGACATAAGGTTTCGATTTCATTATTTGCTCACCCAAAAAAAAAATTAAAAAAATTAAAACAACAAAATATGTGTTTCCCGTTGTAAATGGAAAGGAGGACACACTGCGCTAAAACGGAGATAAGTACGAAATCGAAATACATATAATGAAAAGTTTTCAGATTTCTCCTGTACATTGGAAGAGAGTGATTCAAATTGGAAGATTATGTTCGTTAGTCAGATAGTAGTTAATAGTGACAGTTTAACTTTCTAGCGGAAATTTGCAAAAGAGTGACGGATGTGGGAGTGCCGGAAGGAGTCCAATATGGCGTAAGTTTAACTATGGATTGGAAGTTTTATTTTTGTTACTGTAGTCAATAATATTGCCTGATAGTATGTATTTGGCTAAAATCAATGGATGTAAAGTGTGTGCTCTTAACAATGCTACGGATTATTATTTTTGTAGAGAGAATAGTACTGAACGTGACATTAGGCTTTTGACTAGCGGCCAGTACTGTTTGCATTTACAAAAGGTGCTCTAAAGTACTGGCTACAAAAATGACTATATTCTTCAATAGAATAGGTACCCGCAGTTCGAATGTCAAAACAGTCAATAAGTGCGTTCAGACCATTTGATTATTGATTTTCTATTACCATGTAAAGTGGGCTTAAGGCCGTGTGTCAACTACGCTAAATAATTATGGTCGGCTAATTTTATGACATTTATTAAAGTTTTGGAAAAATAAGTTCACCAAACTCCAATTTTGAAACAGAGATTTGTCAAGTTTCACGCCATTAATTAATTGATATTCTGTGTTTTATTTCCTCTTCAACATTCCAACTAAAGAAAACGTCAAAAATTAGCCCATTGGATAATTTATTATCTTGCTTCCGGAGTGGAATAATATTTTGACAGCTGAAAGATTGTTTTCACCGTCATAGTGTCAGAAAATTATTCGAGGATAATTCTTTAGGCCCACTGGCACACGGCCTAAGAATGTTAGCGATGCTGATGCTTAAATTACCATGTATCCGCGCAAAATGTTTGCTTTGACATTTCCAAGCTTAAAAACAGGAAGCATTTAAATATTATTCAGCAATGAAAAACCCAACCAAGAACGTTGAACAAAGTGTAGGCATTTAAGGTAAGGCATCACTAATTAATTACACCACGACACTCATAAAGCATAGCTTTTGTTGAAGACCATCCTCTTTTAAAACTGATTGAATGCAGTCATTTTTCAAACGCCTTCTCTGCCAAAGACGATTCAAACAAATTTAAGGAGCAGCTTCACATAATTCATCGGCTTGTCTCCAGCACACATGGCCACTCCTCTCACTTCCACGAACAGTAAAAATGTAAATGATAGTTTAATTTAAATATATAAAGAATTAATGAATAATATTATGTGCAGTGCTTCCAAGTTATGTGTTATTTAAAAATATACTGAAGATACTCATCTTAAAGCAAAATTAAAAAAAAAAGTGAAACTACATTATAATGAAACGAAAAATACTTGAAGTGCTTTTGTCGCCATCATGATAAACAAGGTGCAAAAAAATTAAATGAAAAACCAACAAAACCTCAGCAATAAAAAAATCCCACTCAACTACGAAAACAAAAGACTTGAGTGACAAACCTGATTGAAGTTAAACATTCCAATCTGTAATGATGGTGAACAGGAGAGAAAAATAAAAGAAAAGAAAAAGGAAAATATTGTATTATTTAACATTGCAACACATATATGTATAAAAATTTAAATAGAACAAGGCTGAAATAATTTCAAGTTAATGGACATTAAAGTAGGTAGTTAAAAACAGTAAGTTAACACGGACAATGGTAATGTTTTTGGTCAATTTATTCGGTCAATGATATACAGGAAAAAAAATATTTTAATGACAAAATGTCATTTAACAAATGTGTAGTTTTTATGTCACTATTTGTTATTCCAATCACTGAGTTTTCGAAAAAAAGCAGAACAAAATCACATGCAAAAAAGGCGCACTAACCAAAAAAGTAGGGAAAAACATAACTCAACTGAAGCGTTGAGCAATGCATCCGCCTTTGCGTAAAAACGCAGTCATGCTCGACTTGTATTGTGTATGCTTGGAAATAGCACTAAAGCAGTACATAAAAGCTTTCATAAATAGGGCCAAGCTAATATTAAAAACTATGGGATTGCTAACAAGACTGATTTTTTTCATAAATTAACACTTTGCTCTGAAATGTGACGTCTATTGAATGACAGTAGGTTAGGTATACTTATGCGTGTTATTAGTCGTTTGCCATATGTGCACTAACGAGCTGTATTCGTTTCTTTAGTTTCAAAATGGTGCATACCTACAACTTAATTTAAACTATTTGCTGGTGAAATATGACAAAGATGGTTTGTAGGTGCGAACATGTAAAGGAAGAGTTGGATAATAATCATAGTGAATGGGATCGGTAAATCCAAGTGAGAAATATGACAAAACTAAGTGAACCTCTATAATCACACTCTCTGGTAATAAATCAGTGATGCCAAAAAACATTGTGCAGAAAAAAATTTAAATATACTGATTGGTAAGGGCCCCACAGGCCTTCCCATGAAAGTGTGCCGGGAAAGACAGGTCGATTTTAAGTGAGTATAAAACAGAAGGGATTTTTGATGTAATCCACCCTTATTTCTTAACTAACCTAAAAATCGGACTGTTTCGCCCGACACGAGTTTCATGGGAAGCAATCGGTTCAGGATGATATACTGCATAAAGTATTGACATATGTACCTACTATACATGGACTGCTAGCAGCCAATTTTTCGTTGAAGTAAACAGAAGCACTAGCTCCTTTGGTTCACAGTGGAGAGAAGCGAAAACACTCAAATGTCATCAAGCAATTCGTGCGATTTTGTATGAGTGCTGAGTGTGCCATCTGTTATAGACAGTTTGAAATACAAAAAAAAAAAAATAATAATAAATACGTGGCGCAATAGGCGGGTAGACACCCTAGGCCTAGCTTCTAGCAACCATTCGTTTGTGTCAGTTTCTATTTTTGTGACGAATGGAAAGTTCGAAATAATTTGAATAAATCATTATTAATGGATGTCACTGTTTTCTATGTAAAAGAAATAGCAATGGTTTTTACCGAAACGTTTCCGTTTGCCACAGTTTTATGTGACATAAGAAATTTTCATTCGTCAGTTATAAGTCACACTGACTATGTGGACAAAATTTCATGAGTACCCGAATGAAACTGCAATTCGGGGAGACTTGTGTAGGTCTTGATCGTACCAATCTAGTGTACCAGATAAGGCTCCCGTATAGAAGTTGATCTCGGTCAGTGTTTTAATTTTTGGTGGCTAAGTTTCCTGGCCTTAAATCAGAAGTGTCAGCACTTCGGGCTGTCCTGCTTTATATCGGAGCCACGCTTGTCGTTGGGCCACTTCCTGTAGTACGAAGCCACGCTTCTCGCTGGGACCGCTTCCTGTAGTATGAAGCCACGCTTATCGTTAGGCCGCTTCCTGTAGTACGGAGACACGCGTTAGCCTCAACTTAGGAATCTATTCATTGTTAAATTAATCATAAGACATTAGTTTATAAGTTGGTTGATGAAATAAAGAGTACCTCTTCTTAACCAAAGTTTGGTGTTTCTATGAGCAAATCCTGGATCCGGTGAGCAAAACCTCGGCCTCAGAAAAAGCACATCACAGGTTCACAAGTTTCATACTTTCCCCGCACTGAACTAAAAGGGCTTATGTTTGCTTCAGTTTTCCTCGCAGGATATGAAACTGATATTTCACTCACAGTCCATGTATAGTATGTCAATGGCACAAAGATCTAGTGACAATTAAATGGATTTGGCAGCATCGAACTTTTGAATTCAGTAAATGACACAAAAGAATGATCCACGGAATGATCAGAAACAATTTGAATTCTAATCGCATAGAACTCGCAGTGAACTAGAAAGTTTCGTGAGATCCAGTCGTGTACTTTACTGTTACTAGCGCAATTAGATTTCCCCGCTCGCGTCTCTTCACATTGACATAATATGCAATATCAAAGTATAAAGGGTGTTATCTAAAGAGAACAAAAAACTGTATTTCAATATAAAACGAATACTTTACATGTCAATTACCCCAAAATAAAATAACGAACCTAGCTTCGTTAAGATTGTACTATACCCCTCATCTAAAATCTGTTCAAGTACACATATTATTTATATGCACTCGAGCAACGCCTTTAAATGGTTTCTTCAAAAAACCATTTTTACATTCAAAGTGGAAAAATAATGACGTCCATTGCTGTATCTAGATTGAGATCGCCAAACAAATTAAATATGCAACTTAAATACACGTACTCGTATATGAGGGCAACACAGACAAAAACAAATAAATTCGCAAATACGCGGATATACAATCCCTCGATCCACTATACTTAAATCAAAGATAGGTGTTCTTTATTGATTCGTTTAAAAGATTTATTTTAAACAATAGCCTACGTCTGAAATTTAAATGCAATGCATTCAGTAGATGGAATTTCAAGGCAAACAAAAAACAGAGGACCACTTCACCCGACTGATTTGTGCGTGCGTCTAGATGGAAAATTGATGTTTTTTGATCAATGATATTCATAGCTGCATTCGTATTATGTACGTAGGTACATAACCAAACTATCCTCATTGCAGTCCTTTTGTGAGTCTGTTCGATTCGAGCTCATTTATATGCAAAGTGTGTAGGGCCAGTTGCGATTTGTGGATTCTATTTTTGGATTGGGAAATACCTTTTCCTTTTTCTTAAATAATTATACCGGATATGCTGATGGTGGTAAGAAAGAAAAAAGCCAAATTTGGTACCTGGTACGTATACATTTAAGGTAAGTATCACTCCTACTAGTATTTACCATCATACGTGTTTCATTAAACAGGACAAGTGCTTGAGATCACGTAAATGCACATTTGCAAGTAGTAAATCCAAGTCCACATATTGACTCAATTGACTGACAAAGCACCTGCTGGTAAGTACCTGTATTGCATAACAATAAAAATTATAGAGAATTTATAGACTTGAATTTCGACAAAATTTCCCAACAGAAATTGTCACTTCTCGATTCCCCAATAAAAATTATCATTTTGGTATTTCATTCATAGTATTCACTTCGAAATCATCGAAATTTTGAACAATTTTAGGTATTGGCCCGATAGTTTTCCTGCGAATATTCAAAATTGGACAAAGTGGCGTGAGCGTGAGCGTGACACCTTCCCTACAAAAAAACAACCTTTCAAAAGCTATTCTTAAACGCAAAATAATTTCCAAACAAACACATACTTACATATCAAATTGGGTAAGAACTCTAACTAAACTATTCTTCGACAGTCATGGGAGCCAAAGTTTGTAAAATTTATAGCATTGATATGCATTGTCCTGATAGACAATAATAATCTAGGCAATACAATTCCTGGGCACGAGCAACGACCCGGTTTGTTTAGCTTGTATTTTATATAACAACTATCTGTACCCACAACTTCCTTCGCGACATGAAACTTAGCTTACGACACTGCAATGAACAGCATAGCTTAAAACCATCTCACAGTTTTAAGAAACATTTTAAAAAAAGTTCCATTGATATCTGTCTAGTAGTTTTCACGCTTTGAGGTAACAATGGGGGCGTGCAATACGCTTTTGCCTAGCTAGTCAACAGCCTCTGATTGGTCGATTTGACGGCAAATCTAGGCAAGTTTCGTGAGTGTGGTCAGCTGTGGGGACTGGAAAGTTAGACAAGAATTTCTGCCTAAGTTCTTAGTCGATTTGAGAAATGTCATAAATAACTGATTGAAATCGACGAAATTTTCACTCCATTGTTGAACTTTGCTGAGACTTGTATGTGGTTTTAATATTATTGTTCGAAAAAATAAGAAAAATATTCTATACATAATAGAACTAAGCAACAGTATTGCTGGACAAGTTCAGGTAACTACTGACTGTTGCATAAGCCGGCTCTTAAACTAAGGCAATAATTAAATATAAGCACCTGGCAATAACATGCAATATTGTCGCTCACAATTATTATACTTTGAATAGGTTTCAGGGTCTCACATCAAAGCAACTCAATATCGGTCGAACGAAAAATGTTGCTGATTGTGGCAATGAGGGCGTTCAACAATCTAGTTTAGTAAGTCTGACAGCTCTCTAACTTCATGTTGCTGAGTTTTCATTGGGCTGACCTGGACACGTGAACAGTTTCCTCAGTTGACGTTTATGTCCGCAACAATGACAAATCAAGTCAAGAATTTCTCGACTTACTACTAAGTTAACGTCTATTTTGTGCCTATGTGTCCGGAGAACTCAGTTTTGACATTTCTATAGGGTCATCGCATCGGACAGCATCGGAGATCATGGGAGAGCGCAGTTTGACATTTCGATTGCCCAAATAAAGTTGTGTATTGCTTATTGACATAATTGCTCGCTGCCTAATTATTGTAGTGCTATAGAAATATAACCATTATTCACCAAACGTCATGTACATTCTGGTGAGAGCTCAGCTCACTAGAACGAATTATTGCAGAAATGGGGAAACGGATTCAGACACTACTTGAGCGGTCATGTGCACCGCTGAAACACCCCCTTATAAGCGAACGAGAATATTGCAACAAGTATACAATTATACATATTAGTAAAAGTATAAGTAAAATGAAAATAGAAAACGTTTGGGCATGATCTAAGCTTGCTGAAAAACGTTGGTCTTCAACCACACAAAGGTTCAATTGGCCACGAGACTGCAGACTGACTTAGGCTTTTATTGGCTGACTATAGGGTGAATAAGGGTCTTGGTGAGTTAGAAAATGATACGTATATAGTCAGCGACGGACATCATATTCTTCTTCGATTGGTGGTGGTGTTTGACGGCCTTAGACATTTTTATTTTAATAAAATGGTAACAATCGAATCATTCAAAACTTGCTGAAATCGAGCTGAATATACACAGTGGAAAAGTCATCCAACATGTATTAGTGGACACATTTTACTACTCACTATATGTCGTTTTCCATTGGGCAAAAAGAATCGTCCGGGAGCGTCCGGGAGCGTCCGGAATCAAAAAAAAAAAAAAAACCGTCCATTGGCGCAATAAATACTCTTCTGTTGATTCTGAGAAGAGAATTTGGATTCTTGATTTCAAGCCAGAACCTACGCAAGAAGCACTTATACAAGTGCATTTTATGAATTTTATACAAGCAGCTGGCAGTAGCCATACAATAATGTTTGACGTTTCACCAATACGTGAGCGTAGTCGGCCAGAAGCAGTTTTCGTGTTAAATTGGATTTCAAAATGAGTAAATCCTCGAGTGAAACCAATAGAAAAAGGACATTAACTGCTGTATCAAAATGGGTTCCGTTCCGTTGCGCTGTCAAAATTAAGTACACTTAAAACTAAGAGTGCGGGACCGGGTAATTTCGTACTCAAAAAAGGAGTTATTGTGTAGATTTTTCGGCTATCCCTTTGATATTTGCGGAATGAACTGTTGACATGTCGTCTTCTGCACATGATGGTAATATGATTGCGCACTCTTATGGTCTGCTCAAACCAACGCGTTTCGCGTTAATTTGGTTAGAACTTTGAGATATTGATGTGGACAATGTTAATCGCACTAATGGATGTAATCACTCAGATTTAGAGTGATTCCACTGAACTTCAAATCTATAGAAATTTTCACCATGATTTCCAGCAGTCACTGTATACTGTCCATTCCATGGTATAAATAAAATTTCAACTGTTTAAAGAAATTTTTCCTCAACCATTGCATCCGCACCAGCATCATTTTCACACAATCTTCCAATTGACTTAACCAAGAAAAACAAGTTGCCCAACCAAGTCGGTGGTGGTGCACCAACCAAAATCCAATTAAATTTACCAAACTTCAATATCACGAAATATAAAGCAATCATCTGTGGTAAGTAACGGTAACAAGAAAATCAAATCTCAAATGTGGAAGCCATAGCGCAAAGGAAAATCCAAGAAGGTACACCAATAACCCAGTTTCAGTAGAGTATTGCTAATATCTTCTCTTTTTTTTTGTTGCCAAAAAGAGTAACCATATACCAACAAGCCACAACAACATCTTAAGACTTTCGAGAGCAGAAGGAAGCAAAATGCCAACAAAATAGCGCAAAGATGCAAACCTATACTTCAAGCAACCTTTTTTATATAGCTACTCGTCTATAAAACGAAAGAAATTTCATAACAAAAAAAAAAAAAAATAAAAAATCTGAAGTTTCTTGGGTATCCGCAAAATATAAAACCACAACTGAAACCACTGCTGGATTTCACAGCACAGTATTAGGTTTACTGACTGCCTGCCTGGCGGACTGGCCAACAATCTAAGTGTCGGTCTCAACTTAGATTTGTTAAGTGACGAAATTAAATTATAAAAAAAAAAAAACAAAATAAGAAACAACAACATACAAAGATAATAATCAGGTTTCTCGTCGATAGCACTACAAACGCAGACAATTTGAACTTTGCTTTTGTTTTTCATATAGTGTGATATAGTGTTGCTCATTTTTTTTCTTCATGTTGATTAATTACTTATTTCAAGGTTTTTAAGTTAAAGTTGTATGCGAAGAGTTATATTCATCGGAATACAAATAAAAATAAAATGCAAACTGCAGCAAGAAATCAGATTCATAAGCATTTGAAGAGTTTGACCTTCAGTCAGATAACAAAAGGTTTCATTAACTTTAATGGTGAATCTTTTTATTATTCAAGATTTAATCATGAATCTCATTTATAAAATTAATAAGTCATTATTATCAACGCAATAGAATAAATAAACAATAAAAATGCAATTCACAAAGTTTTAGAAGAAAAAGTTAACCGGCGATTTAGTGAATTTCTAAAAGCTTTTAAGGCAGTTAGTTATAAATGCAGCACATAATGGATCTATTTTGGTGTAAGTGCACCTCATCAAGGGCCGTCTTAAGCCAACCAACCAGAGGCAGTTATAGATAGCCTAACCAAATTCACCTTCAATTTATTAAAGCTCACAGTAGCAAATGAAACATACAGCCACTGTGAGTTCGTGAAATTTTTAGTGAAGATCAGTGTTAGTATAGGTGGTTGGTATAGTTTTTCCCTTTGACAGTTATTTTTTCCCGCATATGATTTTTTATCTTCCACAAGTTTCCATCGGGAAAATCTGTGTATTGAATCCTCAATTTTCAAACAAAACTCCTGACAGGTTTTTTTCGAAAAAGAAGAGTTAAAAAAACCTGATACTAAATGGAAAATGTGATAAGTTCATCACATTGCGCAAGTGACCCGATATCCGGAAAATGATTCAAATCGGTTGACGGGTTTTGAGTTATAGACTACATTAATCCATAGATTTGGAGGACAGACTGGCGGACAATTACTTTTCGTTTTCTATTAATTAGTTAGTTAATTTACATTTTTTAAAACATAAAAAACATATCCAGGGACAGTTTCAAATGTTCCGGATAAAGTTTCGGATAGTTATCCGACACATAACGCATCCACCAGATAAAAGTTGCTGATATTTTTTTTTTCTCTTTCTTCGTCAAAGTCTCTGATAAAATATCTGGTAGCAAAATTTATCAGGCACTAATTGTTCAGACTTTCTGGAGACGGCCATCACTTCAGATTTGTTTACGTTTACTTTCATCTCAGTTTCAACACAAACGGATACAAAACGACCGAGTGCGCGTTGAAGTTCATTCTGAGGGAACGCACGCCTGACGAAGTTCAACACCCACGGTGAAAGGTATTGTCTTAGCATGGATAAAGTTAAACAAAATAGTGCAAATTCAGAAATCTTCATCGTCGAGGGTTTCTCAAAATAATTTGGCCTTGGGCGAAATACTCTGTTTCTACGGGGCCGTCTAATTTGGTTTTTGTTGTTGTTCATCAAATTCGTTGTCTAAGAATTCAAACAAATCCATGATAGGACACTTCTGACTGCTGTCTACGCCCGTTAACAAAAGAATGCTCTGAAATTATATTATTTCCAGCCACTTCAAATAAATATTTTGTTTATTTTCCGGATAAAAGCTTTAACAGACACTTGAACCGGCTGATAGGCTATCCGAAACTTTATCAGCTAGTCTTGAGACTGGGCCCTTAGTATGCCAACAATAAAACTGAGTTACATGAAAAGATTTCAATTATTACGAAAGCTGTCAATGTATACGCGTTCACATAGTTTTCAACTTCAATGCGGAGTAGATACATACCTTTTTCAATTGAACGCTTGGAAGAAAACTTCGTTGGCCGGCAAGTTTATTTGTCAAAGAATCGCTTGCAATTCGAAAAAACGGAAAACCAACATCGTATGTCACTGGCGGCAGAAACGTACAGATTTGCAAGACATGGTCTCGTAGAAGACAGCATAAAGCTGTGCTTAAAAAAAATTCTAGTAAAAGATTTGCTTCTTATACATAGTTCTGTAAATCGGAGATTCACAAAACGCGAAATGAATAGATGGCGCTACAGTGTGCGCTATAGCTTCTCACAACCAATAGTTTGTGTGTGTTTATATTTTTTGGAACGAATGACACTGTTATTTTAATGACGATCAGCTAACGACTGACGTCTCTTTATTAATTCATTAGATTAGATTTACAGAATTGCCATCCATATACAACACCTTCCCTTTTAAGTTCAAATTGTAATAAGTTAAGTTCTTCATATTGTAATATAATATATAAATTTCAAATAAATTCTAAGTTCTAAAATTTTATATCAAGTCCATTCGGCTGAATTGAGAAGCTTTCTTAGGACCCTTATACAGTCGGATGTTTGTCAGAAGTTCACGAGAGGTGGCGCAGTGGAAAACATGTCTTTTTTTTTGATGATGATAGATAGATATTATAGATATTATACAATATCTTACAACCAGTGTGAAATAATTCCCAAATATGTTTTATTTAAAGCTTTAAAATTTGTGTAAGGGAATAAGCCATGGGCTATTTAAACTAATGTGCCACACTGTAAATAATGACTGGAGCAGCAAGCGAACTTCTTGTCCTTTAAGCGATCTGCTCTTTATATATTTCCAGAAATCACACGATTTTTTTTATTCACAATGAATACCTAATATAGCCTTAAGGACTATACCAACCAAATATGTTCCTACCTACGAACGAACAAATATTCGCAAGTTTTTGGTCGCCATTAGTTTTTACTGCCAATTCCTTATTTGATGTTAAGTTCGAACAAATGTTTTATTCGCTAGTTTGTAGAACGCGTTTTAATGTTGTGGAACGCGAATAAACTTTGACAATTCGCGCCCAGGGTGTTTTTGTTCGCGCCATAGAGTTAGGAATTCGAAATTTTGTTGTTTAAACTGTTTTTAGACTTTTTTTTCTTAATACATTTTGATAGGATAGTTAATTATCCTAATCTTGGAAGAGCAAAGTGTGCAATTTTCTGCTCAATTCATCAAAATTGGCTTGTTTGCATTTCATAAGCTCGTTCATTCGCTCTCATGTGAATGGTCCTTTACTAATAATAATTATTTTCAACATTTGACTTAGATTTATTGTAAGTTATATGATATGAGGTAGGGCTAAGGTAGTTGTTTGGTTTTCATAGGAAGAGGGAACAAAAGAAAGGACATGCAGTATTATAAAAAAGTAGCATGATCAAGGTGTAGAGTTTGTAAGTTAACAAGAAAGTGCTAAATTACTACTGAATAGCTATTTATTTGTAGGCACAGCTCCTACCATTTTACTTCTACTATACCTGTAAGGGCTTTTTATAAGCTTTACCTAAAATGGAAAATTTCGCCATTCAAGGTACGTACAATTAAACTAGACAGTAGATGCTATGTTTTACAAGATGTGATAGATAATAGTGACTTGTGCGTAGGAATTGTTTTAGAGTATCATTGTGAATTTATCGTGTGAAATATTAGTCAATTTATAAATAACTTGCGTTTAAAAGTTCCCCAGGGTGCGAACGGTTTTCGAATTACTACCTACTCAAAAACTAAAAAAAAAAACAACTGATAAATCTACACGATTGTTCAATTTATCACTGTTTGAATCTGACACATTTAAAAAGTGATATTTAGGACGATATAAAAATATACATGTCTCCAAATATTAGAAAAGACTAGTTAATCGCGATATTGAATAAAAATAAGGCCTAAACTGCGAGAAATTGTGCCTATAAAATTACTTTTCTTAAAGTGTATAAATCTGCTTTCCCCTGACTTACAAAATGTATAGGTACCTACACCTGTGCAAATATTTCGTTCGAATTTGAATTCGTGAAGATTTCGAATTTTCGGTCTGTGTACCTATATTACCTAGCACGGTGCTAATAATTATTTTTATTGTCTAGGCTATAACTTTTACAAAGTCACAATGGTGGAAATTCCATATAAAATTATTTACTGACCGTCCAAATATTTAAGTGTAAGTTTAAAAATGATTATTGGTAAGGCCCATAAGTACTCAATTAGTTTTTGTTTTACTTTCGAGCGAATTCACTTTCGTTTTCCAATTCCCTATCCCTTAATCCAAGTACACAATATAAAGACTATTTCCATTTAAATATACGGTACAAATGCGAACTGAGTAGGAAAATCGAAATTGCGAAATTTGCACAATTCCAAATTCGAACGAAATCCATCACAGGGTGATACCTACCTAAAATTTTTGTAAGCCCAGCTATAAAAAAAATCCACAAATTCTACCATTTTATGTCTCGTACTTTTTTAATCCACCAAAGCAAAAGAGAAGTGTAGGTACACCATTTTTAATTTTTAGAAAATTCCAGTCCTGAACTTATCAAATTTGTTTTTGCGTTTAAATAATAATCCTTACCGGTGGTGCCTCACTAGCGGTACTGTAAACCTCGCTAGGAGCGTATTCGGGCTTAATTTGCACAGTAGCCATCGAGTCGTTGTCCTTCTCTGCCATAGGCTTCATTTATCCAAATTAATTTGTAGTCCTCGCGTTATTTCTCACCAAAAGAAAAAAACTTTAAAATCACACTCACTCTAAATCACAATTATTAAAAAAAAAAACTTCTTTCGAAATTCACAGTCCACCGCAAGGGTCACAGCAAAATAACAAAAATCGTTCGAAATCGGCTTTGTTTAGGATATTTCTGGACAAAATCAAAGGTTCAAATAAAAATTCAACAAAACAAAAAAAAAACGAAAGAGGGCTTATTTTTTAAAACAAAATGCAGAGCACGTCTTAACACTTCGACTGCTACTCGACGTCTGAGATTATGCCAGTCAACGTTGGGAGATTTTTCTACCAGATTTTTAAACTGCTGCGGAAAAAGTTGTTCGTGCATACATGAGGGGATAAACACCGACTGTAGCGAAACAACCGAACGAACATTAGCTGAAAAAAAAAACAACAAACAAAATGTATCTGCGAGATACACAACAGAAAACCCAAAAAAGCTTCTTTGCTCGATTGTGCTGCAGTACACAGCAGAATACAATATATGAAAATTGGGAACGCAACAACGTGTTGAGTCTGTGTCTATGGGAAGATGCGAACGGGGGGCTTAGCCGGGGACGCACAAATAAAAACAAAAATAAACAACAAGCTAAGTGAAACGTCACGATGATCGGAGGTGGTGGGGGGCACCAATAAGCCACTACAACACCAGCAGCTGGTGCTCGAACGATCGAGTCGGGCTTGAGGCAATCCCCTTGGAGGCTTTTAGGTTTTAGCGATTGGATAATGCTCTGGCTTGGTTAGTTTTTTTTTATTTATTTTTTATTTTTGATTTAGACGCACGAAGGGGGCCAGCCGCCTGGAGGAAGTACCGAAGAAAATGACATTAAGCGAAACGTTTCAGATACTCGGCTCTGAGATTTAGATTTCATTTCTATTTTACGATTTATGCTAATTGCTTTGATGGAGGAAATTAAGATTAAACGAGACAAATAAAAATAAATGTGAGACTTCAAGTCGATAGAATGAAGGCAATGGCTTTTTCTGCTAAAGGTCTTGGGTTGGTATTACATGTTGACCTTTATGTTTACCTTTATATTGAGTTGCAAATAGGTGTCAGTGTACGAGTACCTACTTACGTGGAATGTCATTCAATATTTTTCTCTTTGCTGGCGGGTAAGTTGATAGTGGAACTGTGGGTTACGGTTAGCTGGTGGAAGGGAAGGGAATTCTGCAAGTCATCAATGACTATTTTGTTTTTACACTATTACCTAATTTCTAGACATTGCAAAAGTTCTCAAAAGATATAACCTTGAGTCTGGGTTGAGTTAGTTTGAGTAAGTCGCTATAACGAGTGGATATACTTCCTTAGTGAAATGTGAACTGATGATATTCAGATTTGGAGTTGAAGAGAAATTTGGACCGTAAACTGTATATGTGATCCAACATCCAAGTGGTGTAGGTATTAGGATAAATGTTCATGCTATGTAGGTAAACAGAGAGCAAAGTGATCATCAGTAGAATGGTGTAAGTTTTATTTAAGAATTTGTATGACTGAATGAATTGAGAATCTTTCTCAGGACAATATTATAGGTACTCACGGCTTTGACAGACGCTCACGAGTGAAAAACCTGCGAGACCTCACACACTGCCCCTCGAGATAAGAAACTGAAATTCTCATCACAAAGGTAAGCCATGTAGTATAGATTTTCTTTATTAACAATATTTGCTTAGTACGAAAAATAATTTCTAATAACAAATTAGGCAAATCATTTTGGAATAAAATTTTAGCTGGCTGGTTCAATACGTTCCAAGGATATAAAAAGAAAAGGAAAAGAAGAAGTCACCCCTTAACCCTGTTCGAAAAGCGCAACGCCTCCGTTTTTGTCGCGCACATGTGGACTGGACTTCGTAGTGGCACCGTGTGGTCTTCTCCGAGGATAAAAAACTATTTGGAAGGCCCCTGATGGCTATATCCACTATTTTTATAACATCTGCAAAGAAACTCCTCATTTGGACCGGTTGCATAGCAGAGTTGAAGGTGTGATAGTGTGGGGGGCCGTTTCGTATTATGGCACCTGCAAATTACAATTTTTGTTAACCACAATGAATGCGTTGTCTTACAATGGCATATTGAAACAGGCCTTTACATACTTTCATAACCTTTTTATACCTCTGGCTTGGATTTATCAACATGGTAATACGCCAAAACATACGGGCTGTATGTTTTTAAAATTGATGATTTAAATATCATCTAAGAAGTTGGGGATGGATCAGGACAACAATATTGGACTGTATCTAAACTAAATTATTTGGCCAATTTGTATATGCACCCCTTCCAAACCAGATGTGTGAATTTTGGAACAGAAATGTGGCTCAAAATACAAAATACAAAATACAGCTTAAGTAAAGTTTGTGTTAAAAAGAAGCACAATTCTCTAAAATGATTTTTTCGTTTGGGTGTTCTATTTAAGTGGCGCAAAATTAGGGGCCCACATTTTTTTGTTTTTAGCTAATATACATTTTTGTTAATACTTTACATTTAAATTTTCCTTCTGGTCAAATCACAATTAAATGAAGTTTAATTAAAAAAAAAAAAAATAGGTCTCTATGCTTGGTTTAAGACCAGTGGGCTACCTTTAGGGGGTGTGCTATTCAAGTGGCACGGAGTGTATAATAACCATCATGTCTAATATATAGGTTAGGTTAGAGGGGCAGTTTGCAATATACCTATGCAATTTTCATGATAGGACATGCAACTAACAATACCATTCGGATCTGTTGATGAATCTTCTTAAATCTGGTAGAGGTGTCGTTGCTAGAACTACCAAGCCGAAGAGCCGTGCTCCCATACAACTGTAACGGCGTTCTTGGAGGGTCTGGGCAGTGACACAGGAGATGTTCCACCAGATGGATTAGTGGAAGAACGTACTGTTTTCCGACGAAAGTAGAATATCCTTAAGAAGAAGATCCATCCACTGATCCATCGTCCATTCAGCATATTCTCTAGCAAACTGCAGCCTGGCTCTACGGTGTTGTGGGAATGGTTCTGGGGGCCCGAGCTGGGCGAAATGGTCTTAGATTTCTCTCTGCCAGTCTTCTTCTTACTGTTCGATCACTAACTGCAACATCTCTCACTTCCGAGAGACGAATGCGAGCTTTAGTAGCTGTACAAAAGCGATCCCTGAGCACATTATTGACAAAAAAGCTGTCGTTTCGGGCGGAAGTGCACCGGTGTCTACCTGGCCTCCTATTGTAAGAACTAGTTTCCCGAAATCGTCTGATGGCATCTCTTATAGTGGTTCGAGGCCACCAAGTGTCACCGCAATCCAACGTTGGCTGTACCCAGCATACGCTAAAGCGACAGCCCTAGCTGCTCCAGTCGCGTCTAATGACATTTTTCTTTCTCATTTTTAATACCCAGAGGGTCACAAACTCTAATTAAACACTTTCCAATATTCAGAAACAAAGAAAACAGGGATTTAAGATCACAATGAAATCGCTAAGAACGTCAAATTTGAAATTAGGGATGAATTAAAAAGATGCATTTAATACACAAATAAGAGATGCGAAAAGTGTAAAAACCGCTTAGGTAACGGTTAAAATATCCACTTGACAAAACACATCCATTGTGATAACCGTTACTTGACAAAACTGGTAGCACTTAAGATAGGTGGGCGGTTAATTGTGCCGGTGAGTGTATAAAAATGGATCGTAATTTGTGTTCGGCTACTTAAAACTTGAAAACCACCGACTCCATTGATATCAAATTTACAGATAATCTTAGGTACAATTGGCCAAGGAGTGCACCTAAGAATATTTGTCAAAATTGGACAAAGGGGCGTGGCACCGCGCATACAAAAAAAGTATTCAAAATCTTATATCTCGAAAACCATCAAATCGATTGAGTTTAAATGTACAGACAATCTTAGGTATTGGCCCGGGAGCGTTTCATTGGTCAAAATTGGACATAGGGGCGTGGCACCTCCCATACAAAAAACATTTTCTATAGGGTGAAACTCGATGACGTTATAAGTCGATAATCCCTGGGCCGATTTTCATGATTCCTTTTTTGTTTTGTCCGTATTGCTGTATTTCAGGTTTACGCAGAACGAAAATTCCAGAAAATAGAATAGATAGAGATTTATTCTCATTTTTCGAATTTTACCAAAGAACATTATTATCTAAAATCTATGCAATACAATTCCTGTGCAGGGGCAAATCCGGGCGGGTAGAGCTAGTTTTATAGAAAAATTACGGAAAAAGAAACACAACAGATTTTCTTAAAACGTTATAAAATGTGTAGCTTGTATTTCGAATTAATTTATGTAATGACTATTGTTTTCAATTATATACAAAAAAAGGGGGGGGGGGAGATTTATTGACAAGTGTCAAATCAATGTTTTTGGGTTAAAATATAATGATAGTTCAGTATATTTATTTCGCAACATTACTTTACTTTATTAATGTTTATTTAAAAAAAATAAATAGGTGGCACAACAGGCGGGAGACACCCTAGGCCTAGCTCCTCGCAACCATTCGTTTGTGTGGGTTTCTATTTTTGGGACGAATGGAAGGGACCTACAATTTTATGCCGAGTCCGAACGGCTGAATTGAGAAGCTTTTTCATGACAGTTATACTCTCGGAAGTTTGTCAGACGTTCGCGAGAGGTGGCGCAGTAGAAAAAACCTTAAGATGTAATTTTGGTTTTTCCGGGGATCGAACCTGGGATCCCCCGCACAGTAGTCCAGCACACTAACCACTGCGCTACTGCGCCCAATGTTTATTTAATAATTTTTAATTTCTCAAACTGAACAGATAGCTAACTTAAGAATAACATGTTTATTGATACGAAAGCTTCTGAAAATATAATCTTAAATAATTGCAACTATAGCCTTCCCAGAGAAAATCAAATGCAATCTTATCAATTAATGGAAAATACATTTCTGTATAAATAGTACCTACACTACACTCGTCGAAGTTCCCTGTAATTTGTTTATGATGCTGTTATATTTTAATTATTTTTGTTTTCTCATTCCGCTAGTCTATAAAATTGCAATTCAGTTTAATAAACCGAGAGGCGAGAGGTTAACATTAAGTAGTGATCTCTATTTGATTTTTGTTCAATTAGTTTGTTTTGTTAAATTGTCTATTTTTATTTCAAAATATTTTATTTTTCTGACATCACACAAGGCCGACAGCTTACTTACATACATTATTTCTAGGATTTCAGTCAAATATAGGGTTATTTGTTTATCTGCTTGGATGTAATCGTATCTTTGCATACGAATATATTTACCTGTCAGTCCGTACCAGGCACATGATGATTTTTAAAATCAGGTTCTGTATTGTTAATTGTTATACACTTTTTTTCTCATAATAACTTTTGTGATGTCAGTGTCAGATTAGTGTCAATGAATTCTTAAATGAGGAACATGATCTGCGGACTTGTTTTTTTTTACTGTGCGTTGTTTTGCAAACATAGATGGTAACTGATGAGTTTATGACTAATAACGGCTGTTCCTTTACTTTTGTAGTAAAAATTGAAAAGACTGTCAAAATGTCAGTGGTGGGGATGAATTCTCTCTCAAAGAGAAAAACTTACGAAAACGTTAGGGAAGGCTTTTGTAGTAATCATGCAAAATGACAGATGTATTTTGTTTTTCCATAAATTTCATGCGAGTATAAATCCAAGTATGATGTACATATATACATGTTTGTGGCTGATGAGATGAGCTTGTCAAAGGTTTTAAGATAAATTTTAAAAGACACGCAAATATAACCTGTTTACTTGTCGCAATAAATCACTATACTAACAATTGCGTTTTGACAATTTAAAAAAAAAACTGATGTTGTTTTGATTGCCAGAATTGTTTTGTTGTAAATTTAAACCCGATTTTAATTTAACTGTGTCAAATGCCTTATTGATTCTGATTCTTGTGGCTTGAGTCACTTCTATTGCGTTGCAATAAGTTGAATATTGTAATGCATGTCTGTATAATAACTCAAAAGGGACTGGTTCGTGTTGCGGACCAACGTCAATGTAATTGATTTCAACCTTAATGACAGAAACGAAATTTGGACAAGAACATTTGAATACAACTTTTAAAGAAACTGTACTGCTGTTATCAACTGTCCACGAAGATCTGGGTAGCAGCTACAATGTCAAGAATATTCGGCCCTAGCGAGGTATCCGTCGGAACGGAAATTTCCCCGATTTCATACGAATCGGAGGATTTTTGCTTCGAGGTATACGTCGGAACAGCTTTTCGGAACTTTGTTCCGACAAATATGCAACGCACACTGGCGTTTTGCGTTTCAGCGCGATGAAGTGCGTTTTTATTCATATTTTTGACAGTTTCATACGAATTTTCTTCCGATATGCTCCGACAGGAATTAGTTGCGGAATTTATTTACGAATTGCAGTGAAGTGTTGATAAATGATAAATGAAAGCAATAAAGAAAAAAACATTTTAGCAAAGTAATTGGTTGTATTTGTTGCTTTAATTTTTGTTTCCAGGGCAAAAACAAACGAAAAAACAAGCACTTTTAGGAAAACCCCGATGTAGCACGAAACAACATCATGTCATATCAATGCGTTGTCGCATTTTAATTTTTCTTTCCGAAGTCGGATACCTCGAATGTAATTTGAGTCTCCGACGGAATATGCGTTGCGGAGAAATTTCCGTTCCGACGGATACCTCGATAGGGCCGATTGAGCGAGAGACTAGGTACTACAATTTTTGCTGAGGTCGACGTCGAACTACCGCATCCGTGAGCGAGCAATACGTCACTGAATTATGTCGATTTTACATGCAAAACCAAAACAAATTCCATTATGGATGCCTCAATTCGGTCCCTGGTCCCGTTTCCCTCTCAAATTCAATGTCTCATGCAGATATGTGTGAAGTGTGACAAGTATTTTAGTCGGCCATTTTGGTTAGATACATGATACGAATTATACTAACAATCAGTGTGCTAATAATTTTATAGCGATGACCTGCGGAAAGTTGCTTTCCTATAAAACAACATATTCTAAAAGTAGTTAACCTGTCCATAAACAACAGTTTGTTTATTTCGTTGAATTAAAAAAACAAAAAAGGGTTACATTTTACTGAAAATAATTACTCATCTTATGTGACATCTTTTAAACCAGTCACTAATGGACATTTTTTCAGTTTGATTGCAGAAATGTTGTTTTTTTTTCAAGTTGTCAATGAGATTATTGGACCAGATTTTTCCTAAACGCAAAAGCTACATTGGTCTTTAATGTCACTTCTACTATCTATGCCGCGTCGGACATACAATCGAAATGTCAACTGAGTACTCAGTTGGGAGATTCTTGACTAGATTTGACGGCTATCTCTTCAAAAGCGTCAAGAACGTCACTGAAAAGAACTATTGATGTAATGTAATCAATCCAGGCCGATAAAAACGCAGGTCAAACGTAGATGCTAATTTTTTGACCAAAATTATCCTAAGCGATGAATCTCATTTTCACTTATTTTATGGCTTCCTTAATCGTCAAAATTGCCCCATTTTGGTCGCAGAGATGTGATATGTGATTATCAAAAAACAAATGCATCCACAGCTACTGTTTGGTTGGGATTTTGGTCTGAACATGATAGCACAAGTTCTTTCTGTTTAAATTGAATGATATTGATGTAGACCCGAGTTTCCCAAAGTGTGCCCCGCCATGAAAATCCAAGTGCTTCGCGGAAAGATGGGAAAAAATATGAAAATTCTATCAGACTAACCAATTTTGTGCTTTTGGAATTTCGTCATTTTGTTCGCAGCAATGGAATTTGTGTATTGATTACACATACACAGTATGCAAAAATGGGTAAAAATAAATCGTGTACTTTAGAGCTTTCAAAATGGAAACGTATCAATGGCGTTGATAGCGAAAATATTTGGTTGTTCTACGAAGTTTGTTTTACAAGAAATACAAGCAAAAGAAAGGAGATTGGACGCAAAACTATTCCAAAGAATGATATGCCGGACAGGTTCAGCCAATCCGTTTTTGATGTCCATAAAAATTGGCACCTGAACTCCATCAAGAACTCACGACTTCTGTCGTAGAACAAAATCTTCGTGACTGCATATTCCACAAAAAACACATATGTCAACAAAAACCTAAGAAGAGCCGTAATTTTGCAAGACTCCAATTTTGAAAAAAAAGGTCTTTTGAATGTCCAAGTCCAATCCAAGTTTAATTTATTTGGATCCTATGGAAAAGTGTATGTAAGGAGTCCTCTAAACAAAGAATTGCAGCCAAAGTACACGCTTCAGACCATAGAGCTTGGAGGGGAGATATTAATGGTGCATGTGTTGGTCTATAAGTTGTATAAGTGTCGAGCCTTTTGATGAATCAACAAGCTTATAAAAGCATATTAGAGAAAAATCTTTTTTTCCATACATGCCAGTAACATATGATTTCCAATACGAGAACGACCCTTAGCATACTCCGCGGAGAGTGAAGCAAAAGCTTATCTACAGATAACAAAATTAATGTTTTGGATTGGCCCGCGCAAAGTCCCGACCTGAACCCAATTGAAAACTTGTGGGCCGACATCGAAAGAGCATTAAAAGCCAAAAAATCAAGAAATGCTGGAGAGCTGTTCGAAAACATTAAACGCAGTGGCTCAGTGATGTGTGCTGGACTACTGTGCGAGGGATCCCAGGGTCGATCCCCGGAAAACACAAATTACATCTTAAGGTTTTTTCCACTGCGCAACGTCTCGCGAGCGTCTGACAAATCTTCTTAAATCAGCAGTTCGGACTCTGCATAAAATTGTTGGTCCCTTCCATTCGTCCCAAAAATAAAAACTCACAAAATAAATGGTTCTGAGAAGCTATACCTGTTGCGCCAAATATTTATTTATTTATAAGATGCCGGATTTTAGTTCCAAGTCTTCAGAAAAGATTGACTGCCATTTTAAAAAAATTAAAGGCTATTCCATTAAATATTGGTAATTTTTATAAGTTTTGGAAACTGGCATTTTAAAGTTTTTGTTATTCTGTGCACTCGAAAATGGTTTAAAAATGTTTTTGAATTAAGTATTAATTAATTTATAAAATGCTAAAGGTCACATCACATGTTATGTAGGTATCTACTTATTTCTTCCATTTAATAAAATAAAATAAAAATCAGAAAATAGTTATTGCGTTTCCCATAACTACGAAAAATGGGATACAGATGACAAAGTGCTCCGCAAGGAATTTCTCTCCAGAAAAGTGCCCCGCGACCGAAAAAGATTGGGAACCGCTGATGTAGACTATAGTTAGTTTCAACAAGACGTTGCGATATGTTCAAGTCAAAGGTCTATGTCAACAAGTCCACATGTGTTTTCTATTTATTTCGAATCTTGTACTTGTGTGAATTTAGGGACAACCTTTTTCTCTAGCGCTTTCATACTGGCATATGTGCGGACAAATTACAGGAAAAATATAAAAACGTTGTTCGAACTACCTAAATAACTTGAAACTGGTTCTGTCTATCAAATATTTGACTGCACAATACATACATGTAATACTTATAATACATATATAAATACTACTCCATTCCAAGTCATGCAAAAGTTCAATGCGTACATAATGTACGTGTAAATTGTATCTAACTAACCTAGGCTATATTAACGATTTATTGATTTATTCTGCATTACAGGACAAACAAAATGTTCATAACTCTGGCGTCGCGAGTACACCAACGCGTGAAAATGAAGGAAGTCCAGTCAGACTGTGAGAGTAACATGCAACGTGACCATTGCTGGCGCGGAGTAGGTACGTATATACAACTGCAAACTTCAGTCGTGGCCGAAACAAATCGTGTACTGAATCTATTAGGAACTCAAAGGTGGGCAGAACTGAGTACAGACTTACACTCTACGAGTAAATATATAGGAAATGAAATAACTGGCGACATAAGTAGCTATATGAATTTGTTTTGCAAATATTGTCTAAACTGAGATTTTCAAGAAGGTACATAATAGTTACCTACTTGATACATACCACCATACAGAGTTATTGACAATTAATGACCGAAATTAGAAAAAGCTCCACTTAAGAAAGACGGGGAGAGAGCTAAAGAAAAGCTAAAAGTGCGAATTTATAAGCAAGCTATAAGCTCATGGTTGTTGTTGTTGTTTTTATATTTTAATGGATGTCAAAAAATAAAATGTTTATAACCTGAATGAAAAGTTCGCACCAACCCTTTTTGGACGTTTTCAAATTGTTCTAATTGTAACTAAACTAACAGTGGGTAAATTTGAATCTCTAGTTTGATGGAATTCTTTTCTATTTATGATCGGGTGCTCGAACCTGCACCGCTTGGGTTACAAGCAATGACTCTTTTTTGACTTTTAAATTCATTTTTATTTCATTCTTTCTTTAACTTACACACTAGACAAAAATGACTAAATTTAAATTAAAACTAACATTTATCTTATTCTACCTTAATGGCTTTTAACGAGCACCTAAACTTAACTATATTCTTATAACTATTGCGACCTTTCATTTTTCAATCTAACTTTTTTATATCGTTTGCTTTGTTTTTTTTTTTTTTTAATTTCCAAGAAACTTGCAAAAACATGGACACTTTATTATGGTATTTTTATTAAGACTACCTAAAACTACTTAAAACTACCTAAGCTACTTAACCTAAATTACCTAATCAGAGTGATGAGCAATCTCTCGATTGGTCCCCATCTCAATTGCGCGGAAGCACTCATTCATGTTGCCGAGCCCGGGCCCTCCAAAAGGGTAAAAGGGTAGGTAACGCACCGGCCCAGGAGAGCGTGTCTGCCCTCCCTCACCTTTTCATTAAGCCACCAAAACACGGTGAACTGCTTTTTGGTATCGACACTATCCTTATCCGCAATTGCGGGCTCCTGAGCATTGGCGGCGACGACCCGTCGAGGATCAGTCGCTTATCTCTCGGGCCGCGGTTTCATTTATAATGAAATAAAGTCAAATTACTACTACTAATACTACTACTACTCACAGTACACATATTAAAGGTAATATATTGCGCATTCTGCAATGGCGGCCTATGTGACCCTGACAATAAACATATAGAAATAATATGCGCGCGCATGAGTTTTAATGGCTGACAATGTGACCCCATTCGTATTTCTATGGAAAAGCCTGCTCTTTTGACAGATGCGCAGAACGAAACGAAAATTAGTGCTCGGAATATATTACCTTTAATATGTGTACTGTGACTACTACTATACAGCAATGGTTTTTGCATACCCAACCTAGTCAGCTTATAGAAGACCCGCTCCAACCATACGGTTTCGAAGGCCTTCTCAAAGTCGACCAGGCAGGCACCCGTGCATTGGTTCTTGCTTTTGTGCCACTGAATGTCGGGCACCAATTTCAACTCGGCATGAATAGTTTCTTCCTTTTTTCAATCCACTTCAAAAGAGCTCTATATTAACGACCTTCTCGAAAACCTTGCTATCATTCGGGAGCAAACTATAAGTGTTCATTGTTTTCGAAACGTATTCGAACATTCCACAACTCGACGCGGAATGCTTTAACAAACAATTCTTCTGGAGATGCGAATTTACTTGGGACTTTTTTAATAGATTAACCACCGTTACTCTTGTTGATAAAAAATTACTTTTAGGAAGTTTTCCTAACATGTCAAATGAACGTATTCATAAATTGTTTGTCCAAATCCTTTCCCTACTTTTTAGCAATTTAGTCCATTCTTTCAAATATAATGAAGTTTACGGGGAAAACTACGGGAACAACTATTATGATTGATCTGTCATGTCAGATTAATAAAAAATCCCCGAGATGTCCAACAAGAATTTATTCTTTCGTGGTGAGTGCAAAATTATAATGGAACTCTGTTAAAAATAACTCACTAGAATCGGGGAAAAATCACATCATTCCATATTCTAGGTCCTAGGACAAATACTAATGCCAATTATGAATATGAATAACCACATAGGTAAATGACCTGACCAGGTTATGTTAATTTTAGCAAAATGTTCTGCTGGCTATTTACTATGATCAAGTTAAAGGTGGGGTTGTGGTAGCGTTGTATAATGTCAAAACGACGTGCTACACTAAACAGTTGACGCAACAAATTGATCCAACAATTATAAAATAGGTTCTGCACTTCACGAAGACAGTAATATTGAAATAGATAACAGCATACTGCCCCTTTTTGACATCTATATCAGCGAGTTTATTTTTTAATTTTCTTTCAATTTATTCAATTTCGTCTGTAAAATTTAGTATAGGTTCGTTCGGGTACTTTTTTGCAAACGTAAAATTATTAAAAAACTAGCTGTACCCGCCCAGCTTTACCCGTGCACAGGAATTGTATTGCTTAGGTCTTAGATAATAATGTTCTTTAGTAAAATGCGAAAAATGAGAATAAATCTATTTTCTGGAATTTTCTTTCTGCCTAAACCTGAAATAGCAATACGAAAAAAACAAAAAAAGAATCATGAAAATCATAGAATTAGTTTTTTTTTTTTTGTATGCGAGGCGACACTCCCGTTTGTTCAATTTTAGCGTGGCGATATCGATAATGGATGTAATGTATTGGATATATAATGTGCACCCTCTGCATCGCCCTCCCTCTCCTTGATCATGCTACTTGTTTGTAATGCTGTATTTCCTTTCCTTTGTTTCCCTCTTCCTATCGAATCCGAACAACTACCAACCCCAACCCTACATCATATCGAATGAAATTTCTGAAATGAAACCTGTTTTGTATTATACGTCTCTTCTCGTATGAAGATTATTAATATACCCCATGCCATACTGCAGCACGCACGACGCACCCCATCCCCATCCTGCATGCATCGGACATACGATCATAATATACATACCTATATACAACTGACCATAGCACTCACTGCGAAAACAAAAATCAACCCTCTTCGAAATTCGAATGTGTAGTATACGTATTGTTTTTGTTTGATGATCGCAAAAGTATAAACATCCATTTGTAGCAAGGTATATGTGTATATATATATTTTCACTTCAGAAAATACATTTTGGCTAAAAACTGTTCCTAAGGACGTTACTATAAACGACATAGCCTATAGCAGTCTTACAGTCTTAAGGAACATTTTAAAAAAAGTTTCATCGAAATCTGTCCAGTAGTGTTCGAGTTTTTAGCTGACAAAGAAAAGTCCTACAGTTTTATTATATGTATATAGATTGCTAAGAAACTGTGCGAATGCGACCACGTACTAAGTAAATTGAAAAAAATGAGAGAGAAATCCATTTCCCCTCTTTTAATTTTTTCGTAATTTTCTACTCGCTGAATTTCGACTTACTGAAAAATGAAAACTGTCATCTAAGTGACAGCTCAAAAGTTTGACATATAAAACTCTATTTTTTCGTCTTTAACGATGTCGGAGGAAGAAGTTGTAATTGAATGTTCTCCTAGAACTTATCAGCGCATTCAAAATGGTAGGTTTAATAGGTATTTTAGCTTATAAAAAATTCAAATCCAACTTATTTTGTAGATTCTGCCGCTAACGATTATTTTACGAATGTCGAAATGACATTTCTTAAACTTTTTGTAATAACCGGTCAGGTACTTCTTTGTAAATTAAGAGATTTCTCTCTCGATTTTTGCGATTTGACATTTTTTTCTATGCTGAAAGTAAGCACACGAACGAACCTAATATGTGTTCATTATCGGACGTATTAAAATTAGTTGGATATGGTATTTTATATGCGACATTGTTATAGGAAAATAGGGTAATAGATATTGATTGATATTTGATTGATATCTATATTATACAGACACATCTAGTGACGTTTAGCAACACCTGACATCTGCGTGCGCGAAAACAGGTGTCGCTGCTTCTTATCACGATTTACCTTAAGCCAACTCAGATTACATAAATAAATTCCTACAAATAGTTTAGTGTCCATACTATTGCATAGATGTAACCGTTCAGTTCCGGTAACACCATAACGAATGCTTCTTCGATTTATGGCTAACTTCTTCTGATTGCATTGAACCTCCTCGCTTCATAAGCAAAATGACAACTTTTAATTGCAACCTTTTGTTTTTCCCCTTCCGTTTCCGTAGAATCGGTTTTCCAAATCACGAGTCTAACGTCAAAGTCCATTGAAATGGAAACTTATTCCCACAGCTGGAAATAATGGAAATGATGTTGATGCTGTGTGATTACTAAAATTTTTTTTTTTTTGGATTTTTGACATTTCCCTTCTCGTTTATTGCATAAAATGTATACCTATGTATAACATAGATAAATGAGCGTATACTGCAATAGACAACAGGCATTCTCTTTCGCTCATAATAGCACTTTCTTTTCGTTCAATCAAATATGCTTTTTAATTACAATATCGCAATTTTATTGGTGCATTGGTAGCTGGCGTACAAAAACAAAATATTTCTCCTTTTAGTTTTGTTAGACATAAACCTGTTATTCACCTTAAACCATGAAAATCGTGCATCGTGAGCCGTGTGCGCCAGTGCAGCGAAACCGTCCGGAATGATGTCGAACATCAGGAATTAAATAAAAATTATTGAAAGTGGCTTTAATTTGCTGCATCTACAGCTGTCACGCTCAGTCCTTTACGCTGCAGTTGATGCATGCCATCAATTATATATCTACACAAGCTCTTTATAAATGTAATATACGAGCCAACTCTGTTATTAGGTGCAAAAGTTATGGCAATGAATACTGTGTCTGCTTAATTGTTGTATAGTCGTTGGCATTTAGGAATATGTATAAACTTGTGCCTGCTTAATGTAAGCTATTGTTTAGATACAGAGAAATGCAATCGTATAATTAATTTCGACTCATTTAATGAAATGACAATGTTGTACAAATGTACATGTGCATGTATAGGCTGGGAGTATTGTTTGTTTAATTTTAAGCTCTGTTTACTCTAAATTAAATAATTGTTAAATTATTGTAGTTTGCATTTACCGTTCGATCTTGACAAGGAATCTGCAAATTCAAATTTCAATGGCCGCACGAATGCGAGTTTGACATGTTGGCCTTCATCAAGAATCAAATTTAAACTCGACTTCAATACAAGAGTTATCAATTCATAATGTAACTTACTACTATAAATAAAGTAAATGAACGCTTCCATAAATGTTGCTGAACGCATTCATTATAGTTAATTTTTAAGAAAGCTATTGGGTCGTATGAATAAAAACTAGCATTTGCTTTGAGTAAAAGGTTGTAGCAAAGTAAAAGCACTTAGCAATTGCTTTGTTTCTGTCAAAATTTGCAAGTGACAACAGTCATGTCGTTTATTTTTTGATTTTTTTTACTTTGAATTTGAATTTAGAATTAGAAAAACCATTTTTGGGGAAAAGCCAACAAAAGCTAAAGTATAAAAAAAAGATACAGTTGCTTAAAGCTGTTATCGTAACCAATTCTTCTTTGCTTACACTGTATTTTTGTTTTTCACGAACGTTAACAAAAGTTAATAAAACAGTTATAATTTGCAAAAAAAACAATCAAAAATTAATTTAACAGCATGTATGTATGTATGTATGTATGCAATAGAGATATTAGCACAGGCTCAGGCATTAGCTAAGCTCTGGGCCTCCGGGTATCGTAGAATAGCGCCAATGCAAATGGATAAACTAAAGCCGTAAATAAGCTGATTGAATTATTATAGAGACGTATATGTTCAAGGTTATTACATATAACCATATTTATCAGGAACATAGGATGTGGAGGTCCCATTTATTGTAAATCTTGAAATTACTTCGAGTTCTAAATCTCGTCCATATAGGTACATATGCTTTGATTTTTGATGCCGTTGTTGATTTCCCAATTCCACGTAATTCTAATCCTTTATCCTTACTTCACATTTCGGTGTCATTTTTATATTTCATATTTACCATATTCATCATACTTTCCACATTATATCTAGGACGATTTTAAAACACTATCTTCTATCACTTCACTCCACTCGAATATCGGATATCAGCGGGAACAGGATCACTAAACTTAAATTCGGCAACATCACTTAACACCAGTTTATCAGCTCGTTATGACTGTAGCGAATTTAGCGACCATATTTTTTAATGACTCCTTAATTTGGGAACTTTTTGATTCTTGACGCTGAGTTTCATGTTTTTCTTGAAGAAGTGTGATTCCTGCTTAATCTTGTATATTGTTTCAATTGCCGGAGCGAAGTCTACAATTGTCAATCAACAATCAAAAATTAATTTAACTATTTATAAAAAAACACTATTTAACTATTTAAACAAAAACTCACAAGTCTAGACTGTTTTTGTAAAAAAATGTGCGAGCAAAATATTTAGCAAATTCTCTGAGTCAACAAATTAGCAGACTTGAAATTTTCGTAGCAATTGCTTTGTCTTCCACGTTTTATTCAAACCAATCTGAGTGAAAGATCAAAAGTTAGAGTTAACTCAAATCAGTTTTTATTCATACGAAGCTTAGCAGTTGCTTCGATATTGGCATTTATTCTGAGTAAAAGCAATTGCTACTTTTATTCATACGACCCATTATTAACAGATGTCGCTATTACATACGTCTTTTTATTTTTGTTTTTGGTGACATTTCACTAACAAACTTTTCCAGTTTGTCCAGTCTTTTGTTAACTGCCTCCAGGTGTAGGCTGTTCTAGGTCCCTTCAACTTGTACACGCAACCTAAGGCGAGGTCTTCCTATACTGCGTGTTCTCTTCGGGTTAGACTCGAAGACGAAGACTAAACGGGCCGGAGCCGGAGCATTTGTGTACATATGCTCTAGATAGCTACGACTAAGACGACTTATGCTTGTGAAATTTTTTGACTAGTTCGATGTCGTAGTACAGCTCGTATAATTCGTCGTTGAACCTCCTTCTCCAAAACCCGACACTGCAAACGGTACCGAAATGTTTACGAAGGTTCTTTCTTTCGGCCGAGGATATCTGCTTCTCCTACCGCTTTAATTAGAGTCCAAGCTTCACCGCCATAAAGCAGAACTGGAATGATCAAGATATTATATAGAACCTCCTTAGTTATTCGGATTGTTTCTTGACAGCGAAGGTCTCGGTGAAGTCGTTGCCGATCTGGATGGAGCAGGGAGCGTTGTACTTGTACGTTGTACATTGTCATCCTGCAGGGGCGGATGAGTTTAGCAGGAATGCCAAAGCTAGAGATGGCTCTGCACTGTAGCTAGTCACTACAAATGCTATCATCGTCCATCGTTCCCGGTGTATAATATATCAATACCTTTGATCACGTGCTTCTGATACTCATTTTCTTCTTTAGGAGAAGACGCTATTGTTCCCGTCTCGTTTGCTCACAGGTCGCGCGCTCACAGGTTAGCTTCTTGCTAAGTTGAATTTACTTGCCGGCACTCTTCGTCAAAGTATCGGTTTCTTGGTGGTTGTCTGACGAAACCCAGCACAGTAGTCCTCGGGATTTGATGCTGCTGGCGGTGGCCTCTTGCGATTGCAGCTTTTCGATGTTAATATTTTCACAGTATTTCTTCTTTATTGTGGTGTGAAATCCGCATTCGTATACCTTTGTTAGAACGAGGTTCTGCTCGGAAGGTATACGGACATCCAGAACACTGGTGTCATGCCTTACGTCGATCGCAATATATAAATTTGGATGATCAGGAAACCGCATGCCCGCTTGTGAATATTGAGATGAGGAAACCGTGACCTGTCTATATTGTGACATTTCACATTTGACAATAAGATTCACGTCATATTTAGAATATTGAGTTGTTTTGTCGAGGAGCTACTTTAAAAATTTCTTTCTATTTTACCAGCGTGCGTCGTCCCTGTCTTCTGTAGTTTGAAGTTTGGTGTTACTACACAATCGTCCCTTTACATTTTTGTATTCTTAAAGACAATTTATCACTCCCAGAAATTGAAGAAGTTTTTAACCAAAGGTAAAGGAACACCCCAATTTTTAGACTAAGGCCGTGTAGTGACGTTAAAAGCAGCATTTTGACAGGTACAAAACACTTTTCCAGTACATTAACCGATTTGACAGTTTAGGTGACCTCTCTCAGCAATTTCACTTTCGTTCACTGAACTATTGCTCAATTATTATAAAATGTAATTATTTACCACAACACAATCGCTCCACCAAGTCTCTTACATACATATGCAAATGAATAGCTTTGCATATATAAATCCCACCAAAAAAACATATGTTTACCAGACAACACTGTAACTGTATAGCGAGTGACAGTATACCATTTATAATCCACCCATAATACAATGGTCACTTTCTTCGTAATGAAGCCAGTCAAGAGGTTTTAGCCTCAACATAAATCATTGGAAAAGTTGAATGCGGGCTGAGAGATCTCCGATCTTGGATGCCTGGCTCGGTAACAAAGTGATTCTTCAAAAATTGTACTTGTGCGGATTTTATTATATTTGCTCGTTTTTTTTTTTTTTGTCTTGCCTCTAATTTCTGCTAACGATGTGAATCTGCAGAGAAAAAATTAAACAGGCATTCACCAAAGATCCAAGTTGTACTCGGACGCAAGTCCAAATCATGAAATCCTGCTCGTTTATGTGACTGGACCAAGTGGCGGTGAACTGTCGTAAACTACTAATCGACTTGGAGCTGGAGTTGCTGCAGATGCGAGTATGGTGACTGGATGGCGTTTAGGCAATTCACATTCGCAAGTTTGTAATCCAGAGATGGAAGATTTTTTTCAAAACTTTCGCTTTCAAACTGCGGAGAAGGGTGCGATCTTGTGTGTGCGACGTAGTTGTGTAGATGTGGGATATTTCAGGGGTCCATGTTATTATTTTTGAGAGAGTCGTTATTTTTTTTTTTTGTTTGCTTTATTTGTTTTTTTTTTGCATGCGAATGAAGCTTATCCGATCGTTTGTATTGATGAACAAATATTTCTCAAGGGGCGATACTTAATTAGGCTTTGTCGTTGATGTCGCCTTGATGCGCTGATGTGTATTTTCTGCTTCATCATTTGGAAAGTGAACAAAAGAAGTGTTTATTTTGACGTAAGAGTATTTAGTTGGGCTGCGAACCATCATTGATAGCTTGCTTGATGGTTGGAGTGTTGCCTTGTAAGAGTGACGTTAACATTTTACCAAAAATTTGCAGCTTTGCCAATACAATTCAGAAATTCTAAGGCATTTCTCCTGATCAGACTTTTGCTTGTTGTTTGCAGTACTATGTTGAATGGAGTTATCTTAATGAATTTAAATAGCAAATGCAAAAAGCAAATATATGGGTGAAATGCGATGGAATCACAATAATCAGCACATACCTCAGCCCAAACGATAGGATCGATGAGTTCCGACAAAAATTAGAAAACTTGGAGGACTTTATGTGTGACGTCGGAGGCGAAATCTTAGTCGCCGGAGATTTTAACGCCAGAGCCCAGGAGTGGGGAATGCCAACTACGGACTCACGAGGAAGGCAAATACTTGAAATGTCAGCGAGACACGGTCTGATCGTAGCAAACGCAGGAAACACGCCTACTTTCAGGAGACCTGGCTGTGAAGCCAGCATCCCGGACGTAACCTTTGCCACGGAACACACATTCGCGAGAACACGAAACTGGAGAGTCATCGAGAGCTACACGGGCAGCGACCATCAATACATCGTGTTTGATCTAGAAGGTAACCAACGAGCCCCAAATCGGAACCAAACACGAACTCCGAGGTGGAACGTGAATAGACTAAACGAAGAGCTTCTCACTTCAGTGATAGAAGACGGAAAAGGGGCCGTACTCGAAGCGGAGGGATCTGCGGAAACAAAAGTTGAAGCCACGATGCAACTAATACGGCTCGCATGTGACGCCTCTATGCCACGGAAAAACGGCGCCTATCGAAACAAGGACCCAGTGTATTGGTGGACGGATGATATAGCGGCGCTTCGCAGGAGATGCCTACGTCTTAGACGCAAGATCACCAGGGGAAGGAGAAGACACTCGGAGTCAATGGAAGAAGCACTAGCGGAATTCAGAATCAAAAGATCCGAGCTCAAGAAGGCCATCAACTCGAGCAAAAAACAGAAGTGGGAGGATCTCCGCCGAGACATCAACAACGACCCCTGGGGGCTAGGCTACAGAATTGTAATGCGAAAGCTTGGAGCTCAAACGGCCAATCCTGTCCTCGACGAAGAAAAGATGAAGGGTATTTTGGGCACGCTTTTCCCAACCCACCCCGTTAGACCCCCCGACACCACATCGCCCCACGAGAGGAAATACCACCCTTTAGTGAAGAAGAGCTGTGTTCAGCAGTTAAAACCCTACAAAACAGAAGAGCCCCTGGACTCGACGGGATACCATCAGAAGTGCTAAAGACTATCGCCAACTCATGTCCCCAACTACTACTGAATATGTTCAACAGTTGCCTGCAAGAAGGAGTCTTCCCCAGAAATTGGAAGAAACAACACCTAGTGCTGATTTGTATAGGTAAAGGAGACCCAGATTCTGCATCAGCGTACAGACCTCTGTGTATGCTGGACACTTTAGGGAAACTTTTGGAGAAGATGCTGAGACCGCGACTCACCACTGCAGTACAGAGAGGAGGAGACCTCTCGGAAAGACAGTACGGCTTCAGAAAAGGCCGCTCTACGATCGGACATCGGAGCGATTGAAGAAGTAGTAAAGGCCACCAAACTCACCCTACGGGGAAGCAACTATTCAAGGAAGATCGTACTGCTGGCAACTCTGGACGTCAGGAACGCCTTTAACTCAGCCAGGTGGAGTGACATGCTGAACGCACTCGAAAACACTTTCAGCATCCCAGCCTATCTCTTACGGATGGTAAAAGACTACCTCAGGGACCGGGAGCTGATCTATGAGACCACAGAAGGCCAAAGAAGAATCCAAGTAACCTCAGGAGCAGCACAAGGATCAATTTTGGGGCCTGACCTCTGAAACATATCATATGATGGCATCCTTCGCATGGAGGTGCCCCAAGATACCTTCCTGGTGGGGTATGCAGATGATATCGCCGCGGTCATAACGGCAAAAGACACCAAAAATGCGCAAATGAAGCTAAACCAGGTCATGCGACGAGTAACCTCCTGGATGAACGAACACGGTCTAAGTCTGGCAACAGAAAAGACCGAGATAGTCCTTCTGACGAAGAAAAGGATCCCGACTTTAATCGACTTCCAAATCGGTCAGGAGGTACTAAGAAGCAAAGAGGCCGTGAAGTATCTGGGTGTGACCATCAACACCTAACTTACATTCTGGCACCAGATAAAGAACGCAGCGGAACGAGCGTCGAAAGTGACTGCGTCACTGAGCAGGCTGATGGCGAATGTAGGCGGCCCAACGGCCCAGCAAGCGAAGGCTCCTGATGTCGATAACGCATGCCATCCTCCTCTACGGATGCGAGATTTGGGCAGACGCACTTCGGCAGGAAAAGTACAGGAAGCAGATGGCAGCTGTTCAGAGACGCGGAGCCCTACGCGTGGCAAGCGCCTACCGAACGGTGTCGGAACCAGCCGTTCTTGTTGTCGCAGGGGTGACCCCAATAGACCTCCTAGCGGCAGAAAAGAAGTACGTTTACGACAAAAAGACGGAAGCTGGAGTGGAAACGGCAACGGAAGAGGCCAGAGAGCTCACAAAACAGAAGTGGCAAGAACGTTGGAGCTCGGAAAGCAGAGGCCGGTGGACAGCGAGACTGATCAGGGATGTGGCTAAGTGGAATGATCGGAAACACGGTGAAGTGAGTTACTACGTCACCCAGTTCCTTACCGGACACGGTTATTTCAACTCCTTCCTCCATAGGATCGGCAAAGCAAGCAGCCCAGCCTGCCAGTACGGGGACTCTCTGGCAGACGACGCAAACCACACTTTCTTCGCCTGCAGTAGATGGGAGGATCAACGGCGGGATCTGGAAGGAAACATCGGTACCATCACTCCAGACAATATAATCGGGAAAATGTTAATGAGTGACCAGAACTGGGGCCAAATCAAATCCTTTGTAGAAAGTATTCTCAGGACCAAAAAGAGAGAAGAAGACCCAAACTGAGAGAGAACCTCCATGGTTCATAAGCACACACGTCTTAGGCCACAGAAGACACACGAGACGGCGTCCATACATGGACCTAAACCGGCACCACCCTGAAGTAATGCAAAGAGCAGTTCCAGGGTGGATTTGAGGCCGTTCGTGGGGAGAGTTTAGTCCACGAGACACACCAAGTGGTGATGGCCTGCCACTTGACGGTACATTAGGTATTCTCTCCTTCATTAAAAAAATAAAAAAAAGGGGCCACATTCCACTAGGACCGGTTAAGTGGCAAATACACTCATACGTCATACTTCCTGTAGAAATCCAACCTCAAATGGATGGGGTTGACCAACTGCGTTACATCAAGGAAGATACGGCCTACCTACGATCAAAATAGAACAAACGACCTACTAAACAAAACATACGCAGATATCGACAGAATCACAGCAATACGGAACATTGGCCAATTGGAGACCATTGAAGCCCAAACTAGGTAATTGCGGGAATACAAATGAGAAAGAAATTCTCCCCATTTCCTCTGCAAAATGTCCGGCACTAGCTGGAGCTAGATTGCGCGCACTGAACCAACGATTCATCGACGACCTTAGCGACATCTCTGGTAAAGGGATACAAGTTCGTATCCGCTTTCTCAACTCCACAGGTTCGATATATAGATATGGTACTTGCTGCCTTGTCGATGGCGACGATTTCAGCTTGGAAGACGCTGCATTCATCTGAGAGTTTATACGAATCATTTATACATAAGGACTCGCAGAATACTCCGGCTGCACATAGTGCTTTCTTTGCTCTTTCTTCTGTGTTGCGTTTCCAGGTAAGCTTAGAGTCTAGGATGATGCCCAGATACTTGGCTTCTGAGGAAAGTTTCAGACGAATTCCGTTCAACTTCGGCAGATCGAATTTCTCGATTTTTCTTCTCCTAGTAAATAGGACAGTTTCGGTTTTGCTTGGATTTACTCCGAGGCCGTTTGGTCCTGCCCACGAGGATAATTCCTTTAGAGCCGATTCCATGAGTTCGCTAATAGTGGGTAGGTACTTTCCACTTATTTGGATTACAATGTCTTATTAGGATTACAAGGCTTATCGGCCTAAAATCTTTTGCGGTGCAGTGAATATGCTTTCCTGCTTTAGGAATAAATATCACCTTTACCTCTTTCCAGCTTTGCGGTATGTAGCAGAGCCTTATGCAGCTTTTGAAGATTACTTTCAGCCATGGTAGTATTACACTGAGAGCATGTTGCATCATTGCTGGGATGACGTCGTCTGGTCCCGCTGATTTGTAGGGATTGAACGAGTGGACTGCCCAAGCGATTGTGTGCTCTGTTATAATATTTTCCGTGGCTACTTCCGGTTCAGTACCTGACGGAGTAGGAGTGTGATTGTGCTCATACCTAGTGATTTCACTGGACTCCGGAAAGTGCGTGTCCATTAAGAGTTGTAGTGTTTCTTGACTAGAATCTGTCCAAGAGTTATCAGCACGTTTAATATATCCTGGGACCGTGGGGTCTTTGGATAATACTTTACGTAGTCTGGCAGCCTCACTTGTACTCTCCATGGATTCGCAGAACGTGTTCCAGGATTCAAATTTAGCTTTCCTAATTTCTCTAGTATACAGATTAAGTTCGGATCTATACGTAGTCCAGTCTTCATCTGTTCTACTCTCTCTTGCTTTGTTAAACAGTTGTCTCACAGTAGTTCGCCGCTTTTTGAGCTCGCTGGTCCACCAAGTTGCCTTTTTGGGTTTGCGATTGCGAGAGCTGGGACAGTGTTTAACAAAGGCTTTGTGCATGTTTTCAGTGATTAATTGGACTGCGTTGTCGTTTGAGTGAGTGTCATTGAGATTTTCATCTTTTGGATGTTGTATCTTCCCCCTGATCGTTTTCGCATAGTCTGCCCAATTCGTTTTCCCAGGGTTCCTAAAGATTCGGTGTGTCTTGCGATGTAGGTTTACCGTAAAGAGTATTCTACTGTGGTGATCAGAGAATGGGTTTTCTTCTTCATGTGGCATGTAAACTGAGGCGAGGATAAGGTTCTTACCTGGAGCCTCGAATTTTACAGCCACTGTATCTCCATTGCTGAACCTGTGTAGAAAAAATATATTAGCAATAGTCTTTCTAACTAGAATGCAGCTTCTAATTTTACTTTCTTTTTTGGTGTGGAATAAATGATAGTGTACGGAATTCAGACCTTGAACTTTGTTTTTGAAAATCCAAGGTTCCTGAATTAGTGCCACGTCCACACTTACCTCAGACATGAACAGCAGTAGGTCGTCTGTTGCTGCTTTACAGTGATGCAAATTAATTTGCACCACCAGCAGCTTTTGCGGCCTTTGGCTCTTCATCGTCTTCTAGTCGTGCCCTCACGGCACCCAGTCCGAACCTTAGCTTCCTGTCTGGGGTCTTCTTTAAGGTCGTTGCAGAGGTCTGGTTATTTGCAAAGCAGAGCTCCTTGCCGTCACCACTTCTTCTGGAGTAGACCTTTACCCATTCGCTTATGCCGACGCTCTTGTTTTGGCCAGCGAGGAGAACCACGATGTTCTCGTCCTCTTCTTTATCGAAGGGGGCTGGTATCCACAGCTTCACTTTTTGTCTGAGTGGTAGTGCAGACTTTGGTAACACCTTATGTTTGGCTCCCTCCCATAGTTCGCCAAAACTGGCGATGGTTTTGGAGAGAAACTCAAGGGTCTGCCTGTCGCTGCATCCCACTACCTTGACTCCTCTGTGGCATCCGGCTCCATCAAAGGCGTATTCCGGTCCGCCTTTTTGGATATTGACCATCATAGCCTTGAGGATTTCTTTTTCCGCAAGCAGCCAGCGCTCAGCCGTGATCTTGCCATAGGGATCCTGCTCGTCAATGACTGCTGCAATGAGGTCGCTCGGAGTGTTGTCCAGGCTTGTTGAAGCCTTTGTTCTCTTTGGTCGACTTTCTTTGATCTCCTCCTCTGACCGTTGCCTCTTGGATGAGGTGCCCGAGGTTCCGGCTTTCGTGCCTGTGGAGACTCTGCTGGAAGTCTGCCTCTTTTTTGCCTCTGGTATTCTCTTTGAGGTTTTGGACTGTTCCTTGGTTGCCTTGCTAGGGTGACCTTTGGATTTGTCTTGTACCCCTTTCACTGCAGTTTCCTTTGGCTTTACCGGAGCTGTAGCTTCTTTGGGTTTGTAAGCCCCCAGATTCTCATAGCTCTTTATTGCCCTCTTGTGTATCCTGATCAAGGCCCTGTCTCTATTGTTGATAGAGGATGGGTCTCTCTCCGAAATCTCTTTGAGGAATCGTTTGGAGGCCCTGTAGTTACTGCGCTTTCTTGTCGCCTCGGAGACGGCGGCGCGTGGTTTCAGGGTGTTGTCCTCATATTCCGTGTCGCCCAGCAATCCGTCCTCAGTCTCAGATCCAATGTTGGCAGGTGTAGATGAGGATTGGGATACTTCCTCCGCACCTCCAATATTGAGGTTTTTGAAGATGGGGAGAGTTGTCGTTAGTAGGTCCGAATCGCTGGTTGTCTGTTGGTCGTCGCGTCTGTCCTGGGTTTGTTGGGTTGGGTCGTCTTGTCTAGTTAGTTTAGGTCGGTTTGTTTGGTTTTCGTTTTTGTTTTTAGTGTTTTGCATGTTTGAAAAATTTGAATGTTGTTCCCACGAGTAGGTCGGAAGAGAATGTCCATCCCGATGTACCGGGGTAAGGCAACAGGGATACGACAGACCTTGCCTGGGCGTCTGAAGGAGCTCGCAGCACCGCTTCCTTGGCGAACTGTTTTGCTGCATGTGCTTGCTGGCAGCTGGCACACTTCATTAAATTAAGGATTTTGTGGGCTCGGTCTTGAAAAGCCCCAGATGAGGCGTTTCTGCTGACTTCTTGAAATCGATGCAACTGAATACATATATTGGACTTCTAGAGAGGTTGAGGGTTGAGCGATACGTCCAAAGTCAGAGATTCTGGCAACAAGATACAAAGCAAGTTGCTCTCCAACTATCCTGGTTCTGGGATTATTGCCTCCGGTTTGAACAGCTCAAATCGATTAATGTCTTCTTTCTTACGTGGTTCGATTAGAAGACTCTGCATTGATATCCACTCCGGATGTCCTAGACTTTTGTGACTCTCAAGTTCTTTAAAGTCGATGTCGGTGTACAGCTCGTACAGTTCGTCATTAAATAGCATTCCCCAAAGCCGGCAGCAAATATCGATGAATGACTCATATCTCGAGATGATCGAAGAGCCTTCGCTATAGTCCTTGTAGTCGTTATACAAGCTTCTCTAGATTTTCGATACAGTGTCTAACATCGACAAATGTTGATGAAATTCCCTCTATCCAATATGCTCCACCGTAACCATATTCCTAATAGCACCGGACTACTATTAGAATGCAGCCTTTAGAGCTGGAAATATTACTTTACCTGTCATCTATACCTAACCGGAACAAACTTTACGATTACAAGAAAGTCACTTCCCTTACTATTTTCGGTCTTAGCTGCTTTCAAGACTTGATACTCATCATAAACTATACAACTTCTGAGCCTGATTCATAAAAATTAACCTGCTTACCTGATTTTCAAGCTTCGCATATACATCGCCCACCTTACTTTACTGACACAGCGGTCTTCCATTTTTTTTTCTCAATAGTTCCACTTTTTCCCGATATTAGATCACATTCGAACATTGTAATGAATATAGAGAAAAAGTTGTCCATGCACACTTGCCACTTGGTGACTATTGGTAAAAGGTACCGGACCCGTTCGGTCCACTAACCATGCAAAGCAGAGCAAGACGTCATCATCACACACGCAAAATGAAGTCAGATGGCATTCCCAATCTATCTGTATCTGTAATGCGATTCCTTCATAAAAATGCATGTTTGAATGCACACACTCGTCAGTGTACTGTACGTGATGTGATCATTTCACTTTTCCTTCTGATGATGGTGCTGTGCCATGCCATCTATCTGTTGGAGTATTTATCTTGTTTTTGACAGTCTTCAAGATATTCCTTCAGATTGACAGCGTGTTTCTCTCCGCATCGCCCCGTTCACAAGGCGCACATTTACGAAACAAATCGGAAATCCATGTTAAGATGATATTCCGCAAGAGATACAATCATGTACTACAACTTTGAACCGGGAGATAGTACAGAAAGATCGTTTCAATCCTTGGCTAAACTGGCGCTATGCTTGGTAATTTACAGCCGCACAATAGTGCCGCTATTCAGGTAAATATGGTTGCACCAACCGTTGGCCAACCCGAAACAAAATGGAAACTGCAATAGTTTGGCCGGCGCGGCGAGGAATTCAAGCTGCAAAAACAGCGAAACCAGTACCTACTCTCGATACCGATAAATGGCAGAACACGATTATTTGTGGTCTCGAGTCTATGCAGACTGCTAGCGACCAGCTAGATGAACTTTACGCTGTCGAACAAGATGAATCGCCTGCATATTGTGCCTGTAGGTATGCGAGCATCATCTGCCCCATTGCGGAAATTAAGTTGAGGGAAACTTTCACCGAAGAGCGCTCCGAAGAAACTGTATGCAAATGATGACACCACCATGCTGGTGCTACTATTCACGACGACCAACGATGGCATCGTTGATGATGGATGATCATTGTGTAGAGAAGATTACGATCATGATCATGGCAGACGATGGTGTTACTTTTCGCTGTACCATTGTTTGAAATTTGCCTGCGGGGTTTAGTAGGGACATTGTGAACTGTCAACTCATGCCGCTTAGCCACATGTTATGTATGTCTTCTTCACAGAGTCACAGGTCTCCCCGGGAGATGTGAGAATTGCTCGGGTAAACAATACAAGTCCAAGTTCAAACATTGCGCTGGCACGTATGAGCATTAATGCTAAACCGAACAGTGTATCTTTGTATCCCATCGAACTATCTATGCCTCCTTTCTATAGTTGATTTTGAGCATACATACGAGTATTATAGTGGATGAGTAGTGTTTATTAGAGTTAAATATGGGTATATTGACACGGCACCGACTATAAATATTTGCTTGAACAATATTGCATGAGATGGGGCGGACAGCCATCAGATTGATAGTTTTGAAAGGTGCAACTTTGTATATGTGGTAGCTGGTAGGTATGTGGATGCAATTTCATAAATCATTGATTGGTATAATGAATGTAATGCGTTGAGAGCGTGTCAAGCTGAATTATTATTTGCAAGTCATTGACATAATCTATGCAACCCATCGCAATTGTACTACGGTGATTCCTTGTTTGCCTCCGTGCCACTTTTTACCACCTACACTTACCCTTACATTATTATTGACGAGGGACGACACTGTTTTGAGGACCATTTATTTCCTTCGACTGCCGCACTGAAGGTAAATATAGCCAAAGTACCATCCGTAGATTTTTTTTTAACTCCAATATTGGATAACCCACATAAACTAAGTTTCATTTGGAATTCATTAAGACGTCTTAATGAACTCCGTTTCAAAGACCAAGCTATCGCGGATGCCAGAGCGCTTGGTCTCGACAACTGGAAGCAGCGTGCCCGGGATCGTAGAGGATGGAAGGCTGCAGTGTCTCAGGCAGAGACTCTTCACGGGTCGGGAGCCCGATAAGTAAGTAAGGTCGTTGACTTAGAGAGAGATCCCCTATGCATATGGGCTCTTTTCTCATTGCTTCTATACCACAGTCCTTTAGATTGTCATTAAACTGTCTAAGATCTTAATAAATTAGCCAAGCTATTGAAGACATTTTGTCTATAGCCGCATGTGACCTTGATATTCATTGAGATCACGAATCATGACTATAAAGCAGCCGACAAGCTACTATCACACATGTCAATTTTTGACATGCTGACGTCAATATGACGTCTGATTTCGTCCTAAAGTTGTGTGTAGACCAAATCTGACGTCAACTTACTTATCGGGCTCCCGACCCGTGAAGAGTCTCCGCCTGAGACACTGCAGCCTTCCATCCTCAACGATCCCGTGCACGCTGCTTCCAGTTGTCGAGACCAAGCGCTCTGATCCGCGATATCTTGGTCTTTGAAACGGAGGTTCGATCTGACATGACATGTGTTATAGTAGCTTTACGCCAGCTTTATATTTTATAGACTTTATAGCAGTCGATGGTCTAATTGTTGTCATGATTGGCGCAGTGGCTAGCGTGCTGGACTACTGTGCGAGGATCCCAGCCTCCCAGGTTCGATCCTCGGAAAACACACAAATTATATCTTAAGGTTTTTTCTACTGCGCCACCTCTCACAAACGTCTGACAAACATCCGAGAGTATAACTGTCCTGAGAAAGCTTCTCAATTCAGCCATTCGGACTCGGCATAAAATTGTAGGTCCCTTCATTCGTCCCAAAAATAAAAACCTCACACAAACGAATGGTTGTGAGAAGCTAGGCCTAGGGCCAACTATTTTTTTTTTTTTTTTAGTCCCACAAATTTACAGTTTGAGAAACCAACCGCAGATTGAGGAATCATATTGCAAAAAAATGTATAAATTTGACAGACAGCAAAAAGACAAAAAAAAAATCAAAATAAAAATTCGTAATAAAAATAAAATTTAAAAATGGAAAGAGAAACACAAGAGACAAGTAAAAATCAAAATTATCATCAGGCTATGATATCTCAGAAGTTAGAGGAAGACACAATATTCATTGATATCAATAGCGTTTTGCAAATGACCGCTTTTTCTGAATGCCGACCGATGACGATGATCCCCAAAAATCATTTGTTTTAGCCCTACATCCGACATTGAAAGCCCTATTGCTGTAGTTGGTAACACAAAAAATGTCGCAGCGCTTCAACAATCCACGTCCACCCCCATACTTCCGAATGATTCATATCCGCCCAGAGGAGCTTGATTGATAAATGAAAAAAGCTTTTTAAATCGCATTTGCCCGGAGGGGGTTTTTCGCAATCCCAAGTGCGCGGCGGATCGTAGGTATTGAAAGCGATACCTCAATTTAAATTTCCATATTTTCAAAATCGAACGGATATTTCCAGTGCTTTCCATTTTTTGTAATGCTTACGCACAAGAATTTAGTTTATTTTTTTATCCGCAAACAACGGCCAGCAATTCGTCACCTAAACAGCTATATTGCTTTGGAAATACCAAAATGCAAATCCTCCATGAAAAGCGAATCTGCTTCCTCTTCATATAGAGTTCGACTGAGTGAATACTAAATATTCGTTTTCTTTCTATGAACGCAGCGTTATTGTAACAAAGGTACCTAATTTAAAAATATTATTGTCCCAATTTTGTAAATACATTTTTCAAATTTGTATTCTTTTCGACACATCTATAAATGATACGCTTCAATTTGGTAAAATAAAAAATGGAATTAGTGAACATTAAATAGGGTAAATATGTACCACAAGAAATAGTGTCGACGATTAATAAGTTGCATATACCATATACGTAAGACCGCTCATAACTCGAGAACGGATCGTCCGATTTGAGCTATCTTTTTTTGGAAACATTGGAAAAGGGAAATTGGAAAACTCATAAAAACTGATTTTCCATACATTTTGTACGGGGAATCTTCTTTATTTTTAATTTTGATTGTAATTTGTCAAAAGTGCTTGAAAGTGCGGAACGAAGTTCGCCAGGACCGCTAGTATATAATAATTAAAGGAGTTTAACTCCCTGTGCACTTGAAATTATGCCTTCTTAAGCCCTATTCATTAGTTACACTTCGAGTAAGCATCTAAAAATGTGTCTTTATCCTCTGTATTCATCAATCTAAGACGGTCATGGCTAGAAGAAGTACAACATGCAATCACACCAAAAGTGTCAGCGAAACGCTACTGCACGAGGCGACAAACTACAAGTACCTACACCGCTACACCTAACGACATCAACCACAACACCAAAGAGAACTTGTTTGATTTTCGAAAAACCTAATTCTCTTTATCGTCACGCTATCTTAGTAGTCGCAGCCGGTGCCGCTGCACGTTCTTTTCATTAAACGCCTTTCCTCTTCCTATCATTAGCTTCCCAATGTTAATCTGACCCAGATATCTCCTTACAACAGGCACATACCATAATGCAATCTAATTGCTACTTGCTAATGGACGTCTTGTCTTTCGTTTTTTTATTTTTTTTTTCAGTCCAAACCAAAAAGTCTATAAAAATGTACTAAAGCCCTGAAGCATCATTACCCGTCCCAATTGTGGCAGCGTTGTAACCTATTGGTATACTTTTCCATATATGCATGTTTTGTGGGTTATATCTCGTAAGAACTATCGGCATCTGTACCCGCCTTTGTTTCTATACCACTACCACATAATATCTAGATCTATACAGAAGGAACCAACAAACTGTATCTGTACCTACTACTCGTATTCACCGTCTGCACCTATGTTGGGCTTCGATGGGTCCGTGGTCCGATTATTATCTAATGCGATTTGCGCTCAAGCGTAGTGTATGATTTTTGTTTTAATATTCAAATTTACCGGCTAAAAGCAGTACTTACCTGTAGATATATATTTTTTTAAATTATGGGGCGATTCCAGGGTAATTATGCACACGTGTTATATGTTATGTAATAAACCCAGTCGACGAATACGTAATTACGTTACGAGTATCTTTTTGGCCGTGAAAATGATAGAATTTCTGAGGATGCTGATGATGTCGGTTGTTGGTTTCAAGTTTTTTCTGTGAAATAAAGATGTAAACATAAAATAAACGTGCCTTTACGTGTCTTAGCTTGGATGGGGTAAGAACAAAGGACAGGTTCTACTTGGGTGCATATAGTGGCTTAAAGGAGATACAATGACCTTTTGAAGATATATTTATATAAGTGATGCAATTACATTAAATCCAGACGGTGTTTTTGTGTTAATTCAAAACAGTTCGTGGCTTGAAAGGGTAGACATGATTTTAAAAGGTTTAAACATGAACTACTAAAGAGTTGATTGCTTTGCTGGTTGGTTTTTTTTTTTAATTTTAGGAAATGAGCACCATTCAGTATTTCTTTAAACTTTGCTGTTTCGTAGAAAAGAGTAATGCTACAATTCCACCGAATCCCAAGACTAAGTGCAAGAGGTTTAAAATAAATCCCGAAGTGTTTCCACCAACAAAAAAGAGATTAATTTGACATTTCACCAGCAGTCAAATCGAAAAGTGATAAAAAATTAAACAATTTCTACTTTCGAAATTAAAAGTAAAAACAAAATATGAGTGGCAGTGATCTAAAAATATTTTTAACGCATCATTTTGTCCTCAAAACTAATATGTATGAACGTTTTAACGGTTGCATTAGGTACCGAAAAAAACCGATTTTTTCTTTTGCGCACCAATGACATAAATGTCAAACGCAGCTCTGTTTTTTTTTTTAATTTTAGACATCTCGACCTGTGGAGAGTGTGTTCAGAGACCGATCCTGGTCAGTTTAGGAGATTAATTTTTGATCTCCTTTTTATGAGATAAATTTTTGTATTATAAATCTCGAGATTTATACGAGGTTAACGAAAATTAATCCTAATCTCGGAGTTAATCTCCGGTGGAAACGTAGCATAGCCTACTAGTAAACGAATCCTGTTTAAATAAGTGCCTGAGTTGCTGTCAATTTGGCAGTACTTTTTGGGTGGAGCTCAGTCATTCATTAATTTTCAATGGCCCGCTATCCATTAAGTGAGTCGCGGATGTAAGTTGCTCAAGTGGACCCTCCATAACTCTCAGTTGTCGGCCATCGACTCTAAAACGTCAAAGGCAATCCCTTAACCATCTGACATGTGTTTAACATGACCAAACCAACGAAGCATGGACTAGAGCTGTGTCAATCGTTCAAATTCAATGATCGAATCGTTCAAGTATTGGTTGAAAAAATGATTCGGTCATTTCAATCAATCATTCAATCATTCAATGACAGATGAGAATGAGAGTATTGTATTGCTCCATTCAATTTCAATACAATCATTCGTTCAATTTCGTTTCGGTAGAGACAGATACATTCTGATAGATTGTAAGAGTGAATCACTTTTGAAAGCTTCAAAACATGTTTATCTAAAGACAGAGACAATAAAAAAAGAACATGAAACGATTGTTCCATTTCAAAAAAAAGTCGCCTCAATTGAAGATTTCTTAGACGTTTTTTAATCCATTGACATCGTAGCCATCCTTTGATGGATTTTTTTTCTTTATGTCTTGATAGAAAGAAGACGAACCATATTATGGGATATATGCTATATTTATTTCGAAATGTCACCAGAAAGCCCTAAAATCTTAATTTTTCCAAGCGAAAAAAAATCACTCAAATTTTTAATATTTTAGGGCTTTCTGGTGACATTTCGAAATAAATATAGCATATATCCCAAAATATGATTCGTCTTCTTTCTATCAAGACATAAAGTAACAAATTCCATCAAAGGATGGCTACGATGCCAGTGGATTAACAAACGTCCAAGAAATCTTCAAATCAAGCGATTTATTTTTTGCTCTCCGAAATAGCCAGTCAGATGCGCAATAAAAGTATTGACTTTGTGAATGATTGATTTGGAGCTTGTGTCGTTCGTTCTTTACTCGCTACCGAGAAAAATGAACGAGTCAGATGCGCAACAAAAGTATTGACTCTGTGAACGATTGATTGTGTTGTTTCGTTCTTTCTTTACTGGCTAACCGAGATAAATGAACCAGTCAGAACAAAAGTATTGATTCCATGAACGATTGACTTGAGGTTATGTGATTGCAATCACCAATACTTTATTGTGATCGGGTCAAAAAGAACGAATCAATCACGATTGACACAGCTCTAGCATGGACCGCTCGTAGATGCTCGAAACTGAGTTCCTCACGTATTCTGGTGTTCCGTATACGATCCCTGCGGGTCACACCAACGCAGCGATGCAACGGAGGAATCTCATTTCGGTCATTCATTACCTCATGAATGTAGGTAAGAGTTGGAACAAACATCGAATTAAAAATTGACAACCTAGCTTTGACACCAAGTTTAGTCCTCCTAATAACAGAATGACCAAGCTGTCTCAAAATTGACTCAGCCTGTTTCAATGGAACTCCAACAACATGCAGAGTGCATTGAGCAGGCGTTCAGGCAATCAACACAAATGGCTGCAAACCGATCGAGTGCTCGTTGAAGTTCAGTCTGAGAGGACCCAAGGATGACCAAGTCATCAGCGAAAAGCAAATGACTTATCCTCACTCCTCAGATCTCACAATTCGAAACGTTTTTCGTCACTGCAGTCGTTACTGCGCTGTAATATTCAGCAGAGGAGACAAGACGTAGCATGCGTAAACAGGTGTAGCATACTCCCAAGCCTTCTCACATACCATTCTGAGAGTGACTGGTTGGTTGTGCTTTCTGCCCGGACGAATACCGCACAGGTCAGATATACCCCTGTGCCTGTAATTGGAACACTCTAATCTGCCAATCGCTGGGAGTTTCGCCGCATTTCCAGGCCACTGTAATGACAAGAGAGAGAGCCATTTAACTCACTCTACACCTAAGACCTTGAGCATTTCTGGCCGGATTTCATCCACTTTGGCAGATTTGTTAGCTACGAGTATTAGCGATTTGATCGCAAAAGTGACATCCTCTACCGTGGGACTACTTTCTTAAGGCGATGGATCTGACATCCTCAATGCCCTGGATTGGATTGAGCCATTTTCGATGCAGCTCTATTTCCCAAAAAATATCGTGCTTATGTACTTCAATTGGTGCTGGATTGATCCGTGGCAGTTAGTTAAAAAAACTACTTAAACCTACTGAAAAAAACTATTCACGTAATCAATTTGAGCCAATTAAAATTAATTAATTGAGGGAATTAGCCCATAGTGGCATGCATTGAAAAGCAGTATTGCTTAAGAAAAAACAAAAACAAAACAAACCAAATGCCATCACGTCAACAAAATTTGTAAACTAGAGTTTTGAAGATAATAATTTAGTTTTAATATTATTTTACAGCTTTCCATCCTCTGCAATCCCGAACACTGCTTCCACCCAGTTGCCCAGACCAAGTGTCCTTGCTTTAACGATGATTTGGTCTTTGAAGTGGAGGTTCGCTCTACTTTGCCGTTTCGAATCTCTAGGCTTGGATTTAAAGATTCTCTTAGCTGGGGCATAATTTTCATCTTACTCAATATGGATGAGATGGACCACTTTTACATCTTGGTACAGCTCATAGGATTCGCGGTCGTATCTTCTCTTCCGTTCGCCGTCCTCACATACAGAACCAAAAATTGAAGTAAAGCATTTATTTAGTCCTGTACTTTAAGACCAACTAATTTCGCCCTTTCTTCTATCACCTGAAAGCATCGACACTTTTCATGACAGACCATTGTGACAGATAATTGGTCAAAATCTTCTTGTCGAAATAGTGGGAAGTGGGAAGTTTTAAATTACACTGTTTTGCAGGGATGCAGCTATTCATATTGACCTTTTCTGGGATTTGTCTCAGTGTGAATAGTCTTATGGTCGATCTGCCTGGCATCACCTGCCAGGAAGCCACATTGATATGTGCTTAAAAGTGTTGTTTCGATCACGAGAATCTTCGATCTCCTTGGGTCGGAAGACTGCGTAGGCTCTATTTCTATTAACGCAGAAGCTTATTCTTCCTTTTTCTGGCTCAATACTTAGATATGCCTGTCTGTCCCTTTTTCATATTTTCAGTAAACTTGATGGTTTCGGCAAGGTCTTTGAAAATGTCCCGATACTGTCAGCACTGGCGTTTGTTGGATCTCTGGAAGGTTAATGAGCTGGCAAGTTTTTAATTTAGGCGCTCTTAAAAGATTCTGATGATGGATACTCCAAGTGTGATAAGGCGTCGAATTCCTGTTCTGTGGATTCCCAGCTTCTTTGCGTTTAGACAGTCGAATCGAGTACGAGTTCCTACATTCGTTGCTGCTCTCAATTAACGTACATAATGTTTTCAGACATTAAACTCCGAGATTTGAGGACCACTGTGTATCTATGTAAGGCTTGGCATAAACAAAAGGCCTTAATCTAATGCAAATTTCCAGCAATGCTGGCTTAAGCAATCCTTAATTCGAATTAACTCTTATACAATAAAGGTTAAATGGCCGAAAAGGTGTTATGCGAAAGGTGCATGTTTGCCTACTGCTTACGTTACACAGACCTGCTGTATATTTGTCTAAAACCGCTCATAACCACAAAAGCCAACAAATGTTCAACGCACATTTTATTTTTCATTTCAAAACCTCTTTGTCAGCCATCGGAGTACTTTACCTATCAGCCAGCCAGCAGCGGTGTGCCGGTGTCATAGACAAATGACACTTTTGTTAACCTCTCAAAGGTGTCATCTGTTTAATAGATGGCACCACACAACCACACAATGATCTCTATAGAAATCGCTCATTGCACCTTGAACGCAAACTAACCGAAATCCATGCAATTCGAAAGCCTTTGCTCTCTGAGGCATCGCGCGTCTTCGTTGTCGTCATCATCGTCATCGTCGCCGTCGTCGTTACTTTGGTTGGTTGTAGTCGTTGCCGTGTCGTGGCGTATTGTTTCGTTGTTAACCAAAGTATGGTGCAACCAATCTTAATACCACGCTACACTGTGGTGCACTTTGTGAATGTAGCGTTGGTACGTACGTAAAAGGGCAACGACTGACAGCGTACACACAACCTCCATGACGAAGAAAAACTTTCGCTTTCTACGATATAAACGACTTCGACGATATTTCTTGAACAAAAGAAATCTACAGGTACAAGCTGATGGTGGTGCGCAGGCACCAGGCACGGCACCGGGCACACCAACCACCTCCGTCTGTGGCGGACTGGCGGCCGGCGGTGGTCTGGTGATGGTGACGTCGTCGTCGAACAGGCTAAGAAAGCTCATACTTTACGAAGAAAATTGATTGAAAAAATTGAATAGGTTTTGGGTAATTTTCAAGAGATATTCAACTGAGAAGCCATGGATTATCGTCGTTGTCGTGGATGGGTGGTTCATTTGAAATTAAGTACCGGCTCTTAGGCATGATAGGAAAATGCGCATGCATAGGCATACCTCTTGCTGCAGTGAGTGTACTCTTGGTAAAGAAAGATAAGAGATCGGTGGTGCTGGCGGCGGCTTGCATCTTTACATCTTTTTCATTAGGTGGTTAATCTTTTATGAGTGAAATTGTTGCCGGTAATTTGATGGCATGCAACTTTCCAACCTAAGTAGGAACATTTTATTGAACAACCTCTTGGATGAGACTCTAAATCGGCGGCTGTTAAATAAAGTTTAATTGGACGTCTTATAGAACAGGGTTTTATGGAACATTCGTAATTCGATTTACTAACAAACGTCGGCAAGTAACGCATCGCAGGCTTAAAGAAGTGTGGTAAGAGGTTCTATATGGGGCAACTGTCATTATGACCGCGTCCATTCTTCGCTGTTATAGTTGGGTTTTGTATGAATAGCGAAAACTCTGATTGACAGCAACATGGAGAGTTGAAATGCAACTCTCTTATACACATCAGTTGTGCACCGGATACTGCGGTCTTGTCTATCCGTGCGCTCGACTTGGTAAACTCAGAAAGAGGACATGGATCAAATTTGTCATAAACAGTCAAGGTGGCAGAGAGCTTGTCGAGAGCTGAAGTCAGTGAGGCTGGGGGTACGGAAAAATATGGTGGTGAATGTACCATTTATATAGAACAACGTCAGCCCTATCTCCGAAATGGCTTAGTCACACCGAATATCTGGCCTGCAGTCCAAAGACCAAAACAAGGCAATGGTCTTCCATCTAGTTAGGAAGCAACCAAGAGCCTCGAAAAATTATGGATTTGCTGTTGGGCCGGCAAAACAGAAAAAATGTACAACCAAATTCTGATATTCAAATGTGTTCCAAATCCGTTCCAAATTTATAGATTGTGCAGAGTGACGATCGCTGATCCATTAAAGTCGGAAACAATCTCATTGCGATCTTTGATGTCAAAAAAGGATTTAGAAAAGATGAAGCTCTCACCTACAAATATTAGGTGAAACTTGCAAGTAAGAACTAATTTTGCAAAACTATATGTACAAAGTACAACTACCTACACATACGTAAGTCTAAGTCAGCACCTCCTGGGGCCTATAACATAACATGACAAGTCACAAGACAAGTGTTTCTTGACACTTGTCGTGTTCTGTTACAGAAAGAGGGAAATTATATAATTTCCCACTTGTCATCTTTCATCGCGACAATTGTCGAAGTGTTCACGGACTTGTCGTTTTGTGTTACACAATTTTTTACAAGTTGTCGAAATTCACTTGTCCTACAACTACTTGTCGCGTTGTATTACAGGCCCCTGGTGGCGGTTTGTCTTCGGGTATGGAAGGAGAGTAACCATAGCAGTCTGGCCCCCTCTGACAGTTCATCACTAAGGAGGGAGAGTAGTACGTGGCAGAAGTGGGTGATTTAATCAATCCGCTTTGCTGGTGCTGGTGCTGAGCAGAAGGGCTTGATTCATGCACTCCACCCAACTGCTAGGTACCGAAAGAGAGGTCGCGGTTTGTCTTCAGAAAAAAAGACGAAGGGTTACCGAAACAGTCTAACAGGCGGGGGCTGTTGCCTCAGGTATTATTATTACTATTACTTTAAAGTATATTTAGGATTTAACCGCGACGTCGTAACTAACAAGTTTCTTGAGTTAGCCCAATTAGCACTCGAGGTTGGATAAAGCCACCTTCTACTTGTGCGCGCCCCTAAGAGTCTTCGCTTTACTGATGTACACTTTTGTGTCCCGTTTGCGGTGGCTTTGAAAAAGGGGATTTAACAGCGAAATATGCGAGTTGTACATCGACATCGAACTTCTTAGAAAAGTGCGAATCAGTCGTTAAAGATGGCTAAGACATGCAGAGCGAATGGACGCTATAACTATTCTAACTCGGAGGGATCCACATTAGTGGAAGATATCGCCTTGCGGCGTAGCCATTAGCGTCTATAAGCCATTCATCATTGCCATTGCGACCGACCGACGCGACGCCGACGGCCGCGGTCGTGCTTTCCGATCATAATGTAATAGCCCCTCGTTGTCGGTAACTATACCTTTGCATTCGGATGTATAGAATAACATGTTGTGATGAAGATCAGCTGAGATTAAAGTAATGTGACCGATGAGCGACGAGAGATCGAGAAGTAGTAGACATATTATAGAAGCAATCATAAAAATGCTACCCAAATTCCACTTCTCAAATTGAAGCCTAAAAAAGATGGGAATACCATACTTGAAAAATGGTTGCTGAGCTCAGAACCGCAACTTAAGCAGACTGTTAATCATGCCTTCAAACTTGGAGGAATTATTTCAATCAACTGTTAAGACGGATATTTAGTAGCTGTGAGCAGACTTTGAAGATATGAAGACCGCCGCTTTATCAAGGTAGAAAATAAGATTATTCTGCAGTTTCCAAAACGAGTTGTTTGAAGTCGTCTTCCAGGAAAATGCCACGAAAACACCTTTTGCAACATTCAGCGAGTTCAGCAAATTTGCTGACACTATAGCCCTCACTCCAATGCTGTCGTTTCTTCTAGTTTTTTGTTTACAAATATGGAATCTCTTGTTATCTTTGGACCATAAACAGCAAATTATTCAGTTTTTCTAGAATTTTAGAACGGCAGCACTACCTGCCACAACTAAATGATATTTTCAGATATTTTGATTTTAATTGTTGCTTATGTTAATTATTTTATGCATTTAACCATAAGTTAACGATTATCAAGTAGGTAGCTTAATTCATTTTGTTTGTATATTATGTCAATACGAGCGGAGTTTAGTTACTAAAATACAAATTTAGTTGGGCTGTGCGAAATAATGTCCCAGGAAATAAGGCCCCAAAAGTAAAAATGAAATAAGGCCCCAAATTTGGGGTGTTATTTCATAATGAAAGCGTTCGATTGGCACTCAAATGACAGTTCTTCTACTGAAAAGAAGAGAAATTTGCTTCTGGATTTGAATTCAGAATCGCGGAGAGTTCTTCCGGACGGTTTTGGACAAACAACCGAAAACGACATCAGTTTTCAGTGCGATGTGAATAGGCTATACCGCAGCGGCGTCAAATGTCCAGGCGGGACAATCGAAACTGCACCTCAGCGAGTCTTTCAATTTTAGGACTGTTTCTTTGAAGATTAAACCTCATGACACTACCAGAGCCGCTGCAATGGGTTTGAACTATCATTTTTAACAGGGACCTTTACAAAAGGACATTGCAATGTCATTTTTAACGCCATCTTGGGCAACACGTTGCCACGTACAACTATACAAACTCGAGGCATTGAAGGACTTCTTCTACCTATCGCCTAATATTCATTCTTCCAACAGGATAAAACAAATTAACCAGCTAATCCTTATTTAACTTATATATAATTATATCAATAGATCTTATTGAATTTCTTCACCAAATTATTGAAACACTTGTCAATAGCACAGAACTATTACCTAAACGGATTTGTCAATTTTCAAGCAATTAATTTGCTCGCACGAATAACGAAAATCGTTGAGAGATCATGCAATCTTCGATCTTTGATCTGAGAAGAGGACTCACAGTTCCCACGATTACTTAAAATTACATCCATTGATCGTATTCGCATAGCAATTAGGTACTTAAATAGGTACTATAATGCCACCTTTTTTTATCATTATTATGGTATTTATACAATTTTTGTTTTAAGCAAATGACATCACAAATGACGATTTGATATAATTACCTTTCAGCCATATGATACGAATGAATGGAGGCTCTGCAGATTTATAGAGCGACTTAATCTCGCCTTAATAATACAAATTACTGCCACTGCTCCCATCCCATTCCAGCTAATGAAGACAATAATATTATCAAAGAAGAAAAACAACAAATTTGTTACGACTAAACAACAAGTAATAATTTAATATAATTTTTTTATTTTTTTTCGCTACTTCAGTGATTTCTCCTCTAACCATGCATTACGAATTACTTGAGAGTATTCCACACTTGATTGGATAAGCTTACTCTTACCATACCTGCTCTGCTCCGTGAATTCGCTTGATTCCCAGCAACCTGCCTGCAATGCAATTGAAATAAAAAACAAAAAAAATTAAAAATAATGCCGGCGCGATGGGTGCGTTCGCATTTCTTTTGTTAGGTACTTTCTGTGATGCTATAGGTACTGATACTGAGACAAAAGCGAAAGACTTTCCCGTCGATGGGTGAATCTGAGTTTATCAGTTCTCATAGATCCGGTTAATCTATTTGAACGTGGGTGTAGAATTTAATCGCTGTAATCAGTTATGTGTATAACTTTCATCTGTTTATATTTCACTTGTATAAATTGAAAATCAGTTGGGGACTCTTTATACAAAATCTACAAATACTAACGAGTAGGCCTACAATTTTATAGGTACTTCAAAAATTTGTTACAAGTATGTACTAAAATAAATAATGTATTTTCCGCTTTGCATTTGCTGGGCTTAGTGAGCGACTAGTGAACTTTAAACAAAGTCACAAAGTATTGAACTGCTTTTTTGATTATAAGGTGAAATTTGATCGCATGGAACATAGACGAATTTAAGTTCGCTAGTATTCCTATTTCCTACATGGAAATTCATAATGAAATGTTCGCCAAAGGTCACGTCAGGCACACAGTCGAAATGTCAAATTAGCCTTCAGCTGGGAAATTCTTGACTTTATAGGTATGTTCCTTTACTTTTGTAGTAAAAATTTAAAAGACTGTCAAAATGGCAATGGTGGGAATGAATTCTCTCTCAAAGAGCAAATCTTATACCCTAACACTCGAAAACTTCATTGAAAACAGGAGTTTTCCTATACATATTGCAGTTTTCAAAACGAGTTGTTTAAAGTCGTTTTCAATGAAAACGCTACGAAAACAACTTCCAATCGTTGGGTTGTTGAAGTAGACACACCTTTTGCAACATTCAGCGAGTTCAGCAAAACTGCTTACAGGAGCGGAGTTTAGTTACTACAATAGGCGTTTTTAGGCGTTTTAGCTCTGAACAGAGCTCGAGCATTATGAGCGCGCTCTGAACCGAGTGTGCTCAGGGCGTGCTCGGAGTGTTCTTATTCGTTTATGAAACACACTTGAGCACATAGATGTCATATGGTTCTTTATTAATTCTTATTCATTAAATTTGGTTTACCTTCTATGCCAGAACAACAACTATCGTCCACCACTTCAACTATTTTCGTTATCCTGTTTTTTTTTCTGCCGATGTGAATGCATCGACGAGTTTTCGTAAACTTTTTGTCTAAAACTCAGTTTTCAGTGCGGTGTGAAAACGTTAGGGTTAGGGAACGCTTTTGTAGTAACTATGAAAAATGACAGATGCATTTTGTTTTTCCATAAATTGCATATAAGTATGAATCCAAGTATGTGGAAAAGTTTGTACTGACTGAACTACACTACAAGCATTCGATAACAGATTAAGGCTGCATTATTTGCCCGCCTTCTGAATATGATATCATTTTTATGCCAATTTGTCTAGTTGTAGCAAAGTTAAAGCACTTAGCAATCACTGTTGCCAGCTTTTCTAAGGGGTATAGAGCCCAACTTTAAAAGTCTTGTAGCCAAAAATAGCCCAACACGAATATGAGGAATAAAAATGCGCATCTATTTGTTTAAAAAAAAAAGCATTTACTTCACTGCATGTGTCCTTCTCTTGCAGTTTCTGTCAAAATTTGCAAGAGACAACTACTGTCATGTGGTTTATTTTTTGAATTGTTTTATTTTGAATTTGAATTTAGAATTAGAAAAATGATTTTTGGGGAAAATTGAAGAAAAGATAAAGTAATTTAATAAGAAAAATTCAAATAAATACAAAAAAGTAAAAACAATGGCCTGGGAGGCGAATGAATAAGAGCATTTGGAAGAGCTTTAGGGTACCTACGCATAACCCACACCAACCTAAATAAATGCATTTTTTTACTAGTTATACTATGAACTATGGAGAGGTTTTTGAAATGGGTGGAAGCCCGGATCTCCTGTATACCTCAGGAAACATCGCATTTTCTGGATATTTGAATGAGCGAACGTTGACAACAGGAGGTATAATGTGCCAACTTATCGCGTCCATTTTTTTTTTTTTTCACAAACAAAAATCAATTGAACTTATTTATAAAAAAAAACACTGAAACCCACAAGGATGGACTGTTTTCGAAAAAAATGTGCACGCAAAATATTTAGCAAATGCTCTGACTCTGAGTCAACAAAATAGCAGACTTGGAATTTTCGTAGCAATTGCTTTGTCTTCCACGTTTTATTTATACCAATCTGAATAAAAGGTCGGTGCGCCGCTTTTCGAAGATGTCAAAAGTTGGAGTTAACTCAAATCAGTTTTTATTCATACGAAGCTTAGCAATTGCTTCAATTTTGACATTTATTCTGAGTAAAAGCAATTGCTACGTTTTATTCATACGACCCACTGTGATGAACTCACACCCTATTCAACCTAACCTAACTTAATATTGCCAAATAGGACAACAAATTTCAAGTCATCTGTCAATTTTCAGGAGACTGATAGCTTTTTTTAAATTCTTATTTAAAGAAATTGGCAGCGTTCCATTGACCGCTAGATGACTAGCGGTCTGGAAAATTTTTCAATGTAGTCAAAATAAATAAAATAAAATAATTAATATAGGTACATTGAATTTATTTATTTAAATTATAGTGTAATAATAAATATGCGGCATGATGGCACAAAATACATTTTTGACTCTCATAAAGATGAAATAATACGAACTCAAATTGGATCTAATGCCACTTTGCCGCTGCCGCTAGATCTCTAGCACCAGCGTTCCTTCATCAGGGATATTATGTGCTAGACGACTAGCGGTCATTGGAACGTGGCCATTGGTTGAGTAAAAATTTGTTGCAGTTCTCAGTGGAGAATTTTTCTCTTTTACGAATTTTTCAAGTTAAGATATTGAGTAAAAATTCGTAAGATTTAAAAGTAAAGGAACAGATCTACTGAAATGTACGCCAAAAGTCACGTCAGTCATCAACACATCAAAGCAGCTGTCAGTCTTATGTATGTTAATTTCCATTTGGCAAAAAGAAGAGCATGCGCATCCGTTTCATTGGCACAAATAATACTCTTCTGGTGATTCTGACAAGAGTCTCGATTTCAAGACAGAACTCAGAATCGAGTTAAGAAGCACAATTAGATTTTTCATTACCAACATTAGTACACAAGAGTTTTGAACGTTCCTACTAACGGAACGTTCTTCCTAATTTCCTAAAAATAAAGAATTAATGGCGTACTTCAAAATAAATAAGTCCAACCGAAGTGTTTACTAAATACATAGTTGCAAAAACATAATGAAAACTCGGCTCAACCGAAAAAAGTTGTTATTCCTGACTTCCCCTATTCAAACATCACTTGACTGTATTTTTTAGCATGTTTTTAATTTAAACATCAACACATTTTTTATATTCTTTTCTCTCACATTTTTCTCTTTATATTTTTGAATTAAACCATTTTATTTGAATTTAATATTGCATGGCTGACAACCGCCGCCGGAAGCATTTATTAAAATCCCCTTTACTCATTAATGCCCCTCACATCATTGCCATACTATAAAAAGAAAATGGAATATATAACCCGCAAGTTGGTATCTCTGACTTTTGTTTTGACATTTGATTCAATAAAAAATTCCCTCGCCGACCCAAAGCACCCAAAATTCATCACCTGTGCCGTTTTTCTATTAAATCTAATAAATAATCACATCAATAATGGCTGCAAAAGTTGCAAACCTACAGGCTGTAATTAAACTACTTATATTTATTCCTAATTCATTAAAATATATAAAATCTTGATGGTAATTCTCATGCCAATAACCTCACAACTTTACACACAGGATGATGTTCACATCTCATTCGAGGACCAACAGAAAATCAATCGTTTCGCCAAGCACAATGCACGAATGGATGACCTAAAAGCTGAATTAGACCAAAGAAATAATGAATTGAAAAATCTGGAAGAAGCCTGTGAAGAAATTGAACTTTTCGATGAAGAAGAAATGATTCCATTCTTGTTTGGTGAAGTTTTCCTTTCGCACAACCTCTCGAAAACTCAGGTCAGTAAATTTGAGTCCACTAAAAGATTTTTTTATATGTATTAAAAAATATTTCTAGGAACTCCTTGCTGAAGCGAAAGAGAAAATCAAATTGGAAGTCAAAGTTATCGAGAAAAAAAGCAACGAAATCAAATCTGAAATGGCCGAACTAAAAGCACATTTGTATCAAAGATTTGGAAGCAACATTTCACTGGAGAGTGATGACTAATCGTGTCTTTGCTTGGGACATGTAATGAATCGCAGATGTTTCTTATGGCATTTAATACGTTTTATTTATTGAGAATTCAAAAGAATAATAATTATTCGTAAATTAAAATACACGAACGCTTAACAAACGATGTAGTGGTATTTTGGGTTGTCGCTGAAAATGCACTATTGTCTGAAAAATAAGCCTTATCATGCACGTCATGTCAGTTGGCCGGATTTAGTTCAAAATTACAGGGCAATCAATGCCTGCTAGCAACTTTCGCCATTTCACAGGGGAGACCGTGCTTGCCTTCGGGTAATTGCTGGCACACAACTAACCTTCATAGTTCGTCGGTTGTTGTGAGATTTAATCCTCAGTGCGTGCAACAAATTTGACGCTATCCTGCCTACTGCGCCCCTGTAAACCGCCACCTATGACACCTTTATTCGCTTCATTCTTTGCTATCCGCTATCATCCCCCATCTTATTTCACCCTTTTAGAGGTTACATTCCTATTCTCCAATACCCCCTTTCCTATTCCAAAGTATCGCTCGCCAATCTGGTTCGCCTTATTTCAGAACGTATTTAAGTCTCAAGTTTCGCTGATTTCTGCGATCAGTGTTCATAGTTCATTGCTACATTCTTACCTTTGAAAATACATAACAGATCCATAATGAGCCTCCATAAACTTGCCGGTAAAAGAGAATTAAAATAATATCCTTCAAAATATTTAATGTGTAATAACAAATAGTTTAAGCGTCTAACTAAGTTCAGTCTGGCTCGAGAAGATGAATGATATATTCTCCGCACAAGAGCTAAGACAGGCCTCCTAGAAATGTAAGTTACGTAAGCCAAAAAATAGCAAGTTAACAAAATCAACTTACCGCCAGGAGACCATCTGCAAATGGTTGTCCATAATGCTCCCACTTCATAAGATCGTTGATTTGCAAGGACTCTTTAGGCACTGCACTGGCACCTTCTTCCTTGGGATTTCCATTTGCCGCACAGTCGCACTGCAAATGTTCATGGGTAGCACACGTATCAAAGTCGGCAGGCAGCGCAAATAATCCAGTCAGCTCATCGGAGGAAAATTTCACCGACGTTTCATTTCCAAACGCTTCCATTCCATTGTTTTTCATAATACATCCGCCTAACATGGTCTTGGCAATTTGGCGCTGAAAGATTTTCTCCTCTATCGTGCCCATCGTAATCAATCTATAGATCTTCACATCACGCTTCTGGCCATCCCTCCAAATTCTTGACATCGCCTGCTGATCGGTGGCAGGGTTCCAATCACTGTCGAAAAGAATCAACCGCGATGCCCCGCTGAGATTTAATCCAATTCCTCCCGCCTTAGCACTGAGAAGGAATACCCTCGAGGTTGATGATTCGTCATTGAATTTAGTGACTATGGAGTTCCTATCGCTAGCTACAGTGCTTCCATCGAGACGGGATACACCTAGATTTAAGAAATCGCAAAGCCCCTGTAGCATATCGAGGGTTTTTGTGTGGTTGGAAACAAGAACAACTCGTTCGTCACTGGCCGAGATGTCAGTGAGGAAATTTTGCACCAGATCTAGCTTTCCGGAGTCGAATGGACCCATCTCTGACCAATCTGGGAGGTATTTCTCTAAACTCTTCGTCAAAATATTGGGAGTCTTAGAGCGGCAGATCAAGGAGGGATGATTGCAAATCTTCTTCAGAATTGTAATGATCTGCAGTGGATTCATATTTTTGAGAATATCTTCCTTCTGTGACTCCCAGAGCTCCAATGCTCTGATGAGCAGAAACTGTTGCAATTCTGAGGGCTTCACAAACACGATATACTCGCGTTTTTTAGGCAGATACTTGCTGTTAACGGACTGCATCCTTCTGAGGATAAAACTGCTGGAGATTAACTTAAGTTCTTCGGCTTTTTGTACTCCTCTCTGTTTAATTTCGTCGTTAACTTCGTTCGATTGACTTTGAACAATTGGATTCTCAAATTCTATTCTAAAATCTTGATAGCTTCCGAGAATTCCTGGATTTACAAAGTCTGCCAGCGTAAAGAACTCTTGAAGATCATTTTGAATCGGGGTCCCTGTTAAAATCAGCTTTCTCTGGATGTTCATACTTTGCAGAGCGACAGAAATCTTTGTGGCGCTGTTCTTCAAGCGATGTCCTTCGTCGCAAACAACCATATCAAAGTCTAGCACTCGAAAGTCATCAGAATGTCCAAGAAACATCTCATAAGAGGCAATCACAAAAGGAATATGAGTCTGGTGAGAGAACTGCCCGAGTTTGTGCTTCCCATCGACGACAAACGCATACATTCTTTCGTTCTTCAACCACTTGTTGATTTCATTGTTCCAATTTGAGGTGAGGCTGCTAGGCGTCACGATCAGCACCCTCTGGAGGACCCTATCACCACCAAATGGTCCCTGCTTGAGAAGAGTGTGACACAAAGTCAGACACTGAAGTGTTTTCCCCAATCCCATGTCATCAGCAAGAATGGCTCCATAAAAATCTGGATTTTTGAAGCCCATGATACATTCATAGAGGAAGCAGACTCCTTCCCTCTGATGCGGCCGCAAATGCTGTGCAAGAGTCGGTGCCACTTGAACTTCATAGACAGGCCGATTAAGTTTATTGAATCGTTTCTCATCACTTGGAGCGGGAAGAATTAGAGGGTCAACATCTGCGTTATGCTTAGTCTCTGATCTTACCAAGACACTTCTTGGCATCTTGGGAGCACTTAAATGCAACATGGGAAAGAAAAAGCTAGGTTGAGTTTTTTTCTTTTTCTCTTCGGGTTCTTTCCAATCGTTAGATCCCTGAAGCAATTTTCTGTTGGCATAAAACTCCTTGAAATCCGTAATTTTATTTTGAATTTCGACTTCTTTACCACCAATGAGGAGGACAGAACCTTCGATCAGTTCCTCTGTTTTGATCGCATTCGACGAGCCCAGAAACTGTCCAGTATCGCTCTTAATAATACAAACGTTATTCCTTACTTCTAGTGAGCCATCGCCTTCCCAGGTTTTGTGCTTCTTTGTGGTGACCTTTCTCCAAACGATGTTATACATTATTTTGTTGAAATCTGTTTGATGGTGTGTCTGTGCATTTTCTTTACCTGAGAAAACCGATGTGGATGAAGTGATTTCGCTGTCTTGTGGAGAATTCTTTGAAATTCCCTTTGCTGTGGTCGTGGAGCAGACTTCATTCCTTTGGTTGAGTGACGTTTTCATAGACGGAGCCCCCGAGCGCCGCATATTTCTTTCCTTTCTAGTTTATTTTTTGAAATTTAATTTGAACGACAATACGACATGGTCAAAACAAATTCATTTTGACAAATCAGAGTTGGGTTTTTTTACCAGTACTGCCAGACCTTTTCAACTGCTACATTTTTGACATATTAGGTCTGTTCCTTTACTTTTAAATCTTACGAATTTTTACTAATTCTTACGAATTTTTACGCATTTTTACTCAATGTCGTTCCCTAACTTGAAAAATTCGTAAAAGAGAGCGGCATCGAGAGAGCAAGATATTACCCCTCCATTGGGAATCTTACTAGTTTTTACTCAACAAATTTCTTTGAGTAAGAATTGAAACAACTGTCATCGCCTGAAAATTGACAGATGATTTGAAATTTGATTTGAAATGCGTGTAACGACTATTTGCATTTATCTTTTGATTTCCTGCGATATGAGAAACAAATTGGTGTAAAAATGGTATCAGAAGGTGGGAAAATTATGTAGCTTTTATCTCTTCTCGAATGATTTTAGTTCAATCACTTCAAACTTTTCCACATACTTGGATTCATACTCACATGCAATTTATGGGAAAACAAAATGCATCTGTCATTTTTCATGATTACTACAAAAGCGTTCCCTAACTTTGTCGTAAGTTTTTCTCTTTGAGAGAAAATTTATCCCCACCATAGCCATTTTGACAGTCTTTTCCATTTTTACTACAAAAGTAAAGGAAGAGACCTATTATGTCGATTTCCATTGGGGGAAAAAAGCACTTTTTTTAAGATTCAGAGCGGTTTTTCTTCTCTAGAAATCAGCTGTCTGTCAAAATCATGTTCCATTGGGAAAAAGAAAGCACTTTTTTTAAGATTCAGATCACTTTTGCGAATCTCGAATCTCTTTGTGTAAAATATATTTTTAAGGCGCAACTTCATTTGAAAACGTATAAAGGTACGTTTTTTGACAAATATGAAAAATATAAATATTTGCGCACATTTTTCTGTCACTTGACTTATTTGAGCAGGTTTGAACAAAACAGTCGCGGCACATTTGAACAAGGGGTCTGTAAGTGGCATTGAACTAAAAGCTAAGCTACCTACCACCACCAATTAATGCTCCGGTGATAATTTTTGTCTTAATTTTTTCAAAATTTCTGTTCGGTTAATAAAATAACTCATTTTTGTTTTTATAAAGTTTCTTCAGTCATTTGTAAAATATTTCAGTAATTTCCAAATTTCAGTTCAGCTTTTGCTAAGTCCTTTTTGCTTTCTTTATTAAAATAATAAAGTTAATTTATTTTATTAAAAAAATACAAACCTTGTACCTAGTAACTTATTAGCTTCTAAAAGCAATTACAAATAAGGTACTGCCGTTCAAAAGTGCCCATCCTAGTTCAAAACTGCCCACATGGGGGGTACCTTTGAACATAAGGACCTATTTCGTTTTTAAATAAATTATACGCCCTTACTAAATTTACGTAGTTATATGTCCAAATTTAAGTTTATTTGCATTTCTTAAAGTGAGAATACTTTACAGTCTAATAAATTAAACAAATAGGATTTTATGAAACCTCAAAGCAAAAAGTTTCCAATGCGCCCCAGTCTCTCCTACCTATTGTGGAATAAATTTGAAAATTGAAAATGGATATTAATGGACCGTCGTAGAAAATGCCAATGGGGTTGTTTTCATGGGGAAGGACGAAGTTCTAATTCAAAACAAAACAAATAAGTAGTTATTGTACAAGTACAAGTAAAAAACTAGCAAAAACAATTCAATTTTATAAACACAAATTGGTATCTAAAAACAGCTGACTGTCAAATCACACACCAACACAAATGCAAAAAAAAATTGATCTCATTTCATGTTCCATTGGGCAGGAAAAATCTGAGATCTGAGATCAAAACGGTAAAAGCCCAATGGAAATCGACATTAATCAAAGAAAGAAGGAGAACAGGGCTGCATTCCAGGTTTGACTATTTTAACTAAATTAACAACGATTGTTTATTTAGTTACTTTTTGGAATCTAGGACAGCTATTGTTACTAATTTCATGTTGACATTTCACTTTTCATGTGGTAGTGAGTAGTTGTTGTTGGAATCCATGTTTGATTTAAAAAAAAAAATTAATACGTGAATCCATGACAGTTGCTTTGTTAGTATGAGTGAAATGAACCACACTTTTGCCTCTTGTTAATTTAGTTAACTTCCCCTCCTTCGAACTGTCACAGCTTGTCAACGCTGTAGTTAAAATAGTTAACTACTGCCGAATTTGGAATGCACTCCAGCAGAGCTTTCATGTGGTACCCACCCATTCGATAGGGATTAAATTCGCTCTCAGATTTTAGCCCGTCCAATCGAACGTAAAAATACAATTTGTCAATTTTATTAGGCGTATTTTTTTGGGAAGTGAGTATAACAAAACCAAAAGTGAGTATAACAGTTTTGTATGTAAAACCAAAAGTGAGTATACCAAAACCAAAAGTGAGTATACCAGTTTTGCATGTAAAAGTAAAAGTGAGCTAGCTATAGATTCCCAAAAAAATACGCCTATTGTTAGAATTCGTGTGTTTGGAATAGGTACAACGGTACAACCGAGTCCTCGACATATTTACATTTATTTTGTATTCACTATGGTTAAATTTTATTTGTTCTAAATGTGCACCCAAACTGATATAACAAGCATCTATACCTAATTTAAAATTGCAAACTTGATACTGTTCAAAAATTACACGAAAACATGAGAAAGCTTCATTAGTTGTCAAACTCAAACCCATATCGGTAAATCTCAAGCAACTCTGAAAATAAATCGTGATATGGAAAAACTGCTGTCGATTCAAAGACGTTTGCTTTTACAATATGCCAAACGGCCGTAAAAAGTGATTTATAGCACAAACCACAGAGACATAGATCGACAGCTTTGTGCAAAAATGAAAGATCCATAGAGCCAGTTTCAAAAAAGTTATTAGGTGGTTAAGTATATGTGCCATGTTAAAGTAAATGGAGGGTGAATTTGGTCACGCATACACTGGCACCTCATAACATTTACAGTTATTTCTGTGGTAACAAACGTATTCATAGAAAAAGAGGCGGAGCTACTTATTTCAAAACTGGCTCTATGGAATTTTATTTTTTGCTCTTAGCTGGCAGTTTATAAAAAAAAAGCGTTCCTTCTGCTCAATCGAACACAGACGAGTTCATTTGAGAATGCCAGGGCCAGGGGGTCAATTCTCAAAAATTCTCGCATACGTTTACTTGTCAAAATATCCAATTTCATGCGAAAGACTGAAATTTGCAATTCTCAAATTCCGCATACGAGAATTTCTCTTCGAATGTTACTCGTCTGCTTTTTCTAGGCGGATTTGCTTCTCGCATACGGAATTGTGAGTTTGACAATTTGATTTTTAAATTTCTGTGTGAAATAATTTATTGTGAAGAAGCAAAAATAATTAAAATGGAAGGAAAACAAAAGAAGAAGGTTCTTCAGCAGTTACATAAAGCGTTTGATCTAAATTTGTCAATCATATATGAGTAGGCAAGAAATCGATGGATTCCTGTGCCAAGCGCTTGTTTAACCGAAATAATTTCATAAATTTTGTGTCGAAAAGTTCAAAATAGTCTTTGGGTTCTCGGATATCTCGGTATATTTAAAGTTGCTCCAACTGCTCCATTGCCAACTGAACAAATGCATGAGATTAGCATGAGATTGCCCAATGTAGCCATTGTAAAAACACAATTAATTATTAACTGAAATTAGAACCAATCACACACAATAGGAAAATGTTTTTTTTTTTGTTTTTGTTAATCGTAAATCAAGTCAATGCGACTTAAGGTAATCAAAAATGCATGTTTGGTACACCGAAAATTCGAAATCCGCACGAATTCAATTTCACCCGGAATTGAGCGCAGGGGTTGATGTATGCACATAATTTCACCGCATTTTCCCGTAAACAAGGCGTATTCAATTTTGATGCTCATATTAGATCAACAAAATAGACCAATAACATTTTTCAAGCTATTTTTGTTTTGTTTTATTCCACCTTCAAACAAAATATTTTCTAAAAAGGTTAAGTAATTTAATTTCATAAGATGATAGATTTTATTGTTTTAAAAATTATAAACATCTGTCTAGAACCGGATATATGTCTTGGCAGCGCAGATAGTCGCAGTATCACCCAGCAATAAAACATCTGCACCATCACCATTAGGGGTCGTAAACTAATTAATTAAAACCCAGCGAAAGACAATACATACGATCAACACGCATTTGCACGTTTTCCTGAATTCTGCCAGCAGTATGAATACGGCTGGAATTTCGAAATACAGTTCATTCAGTATTAGTTAACGAACCTTTGTAGTCGATACAATAGGTTCGTACGCGTACGCGATTTAAACCGAACGCAATAGATACCAATCGATCGCAACCGCACAAAGTCTATACACGTTCTCATCAAAAATGACAGGTAAAGAGAAAACTAGCAAAATAAATGAGTAACCAACATTTCCCCTCCTGGCTCGAAACAGCTCAGGAAATTTCTACCGGCATGTACTGATAAAATTGTCAAAAGCAAAAAGTTGACAGATAGACGGAATAAACAAAATATATTTTCCAACGATTGCTCGGTTGAGTTATACAGATATTGTTAGAATACAAAATTATATCAATTTAATGAAAATTGTGAATTTTCGCTGCAGTTTGAAATAGTTTTGTTTTGTTCAAATTGGTGATTAGCTAGAAATGGCTCGAAGTAGCTCGAAGTGTATACACGTACTTTTCGGTACATTTTCCGCTCTCTGAGAGAATTGCGCTCAAATTTTCGAAATTGACAGATTTGTACTGCCTTGCTCGGAAAAGTACGCGAATAGACCTAATTTAAGAACGATTTTCAGTTTCTCCAATGAGTATCAATTTTTTGAACATACCCTTTTCCAACTAATATGTCAAGTTGAAAACACGCGTACCAACTTCCAAATAAAAATAAAGTGTGCTAAAGTGAGTTAGGGATGTTTTTTGAGACTCGAAAAGTGAGTACAGTAAAGAGTCTCAAAAAAATACGCCTATAGAAATCCATAGAGTCAGATGATATTCCATAATTGTTGGAAACTATTTATTTATTCTATCTCACTTTGTCAAATGTTTTGGCATCACTTGATTTCAACCCGTTGAATGAAAACCAACGAATAAAGAGAGCGAGAGAGCAGCTAAATCGAATTGGACAAAATCCCACCAAACGAAAACCAATTCACAATAAAACCAATGAATCGTTTTCGTTTTCTGACAGACGCAGACGCCGGCTGTCGAAACGAGCACAGTGAATAAAAGTTTAGAAGCAGAATTTCTTTCGGAGTAAAAAAAAAAGTAAATTTTTCTTTCAAACCACAATTTTCTGAATTAAATCGTTTATTCTCCGAATAGTTGTTCTAAATCGAAAATAACGTGTTCATTCGTCGGCTGTGTATCGCAAAAATAAAGTGCAAAACGTGTGTCCTTCGCCAATAAGGAAAAAAGTGAAATAAACCAAAAAAAAAAAAATCTGCATGCGAAATCCGTAGAAAAAAAGTTCAGTTTTTAGCTTTCTTTTTTTTCTTCTCTCCGGTTCTTTTTTGTCCCTGGCCATTTGCTTTGGCAGAATTGTGGATTTCTGATTTGCCCGGCACTTTTGGTTGATTCTACTCTTTCTTTGCTTTTTGTGACATAATTTGTTTCGATTTTTTTTACCTCATAACATTCCGGGACACTGTGCTCTACCTAAATTTACAAATCGCATTTTTAACATCTAATTCAACTGAGACTAGCGAAAGCTAACGCAAAGAAGAATACACAATAAAACCGGATACAATCGTTTAACTGTTTCGGATTTTTAATCATTTTTATTTTGGCAATCCCAAAATCGAAAAGAAAGTGCTACCGTGTATTCAGCATCAGCGCCAAAGCTAGACAAGATGATCAACATGGACATAAGCGTGACACCGAATTATTCCTATATTTTCGACTTCGAAAATGATTTCATTCATCAGCGCACACGAAAATGGATGCTGGAGAATTGGACCTGGGTGTTTTACTATTGTGGCATCTATATGCTGGTGATATTCGGCGGCCAGCACTTTATGCAAAATAGGCCAAGGTAAGTGTTTTTCAGTGGGTGTGGGTGAGAATGGAACAATGGGGGTGGTTTTCACTTAAACTGCCGCTCCACACAAATAGTAATATGTACCCTACACAAGAGGTGTACAATCATATTGTTGTGGTGAATGGTGCGCTTTGGCGCTGAAGCAAATGAAATCAAATCACGCGATTTACCCCCTAGCTAGAGGAAATTTGGTCACAAACGCACATGGCCAGGCGGTATATGTACTCGGATGTTGGATACCTCATACATTGCATCACTCACATAGTCATCATATCATACGTAACTCCCTCATGCTCGCTCATTCGTTGTATGACTGATGTGATAAAATGATGATGCTTGTCTTATTTTCAGTCCCATCGTTCGCGTTTCTCATATATTTTCATAGGATCATCTGATTAGATATAAAAATAGATGTTGGAGAATGTGCTGAAACCAGGAAGACCAAAATGTGAATTTTCTGCTGAAAAGTAAAAGACCAAGAACGAATGGAGTATGTAAGGCAAACTGGTGTGTTTTTTCGCATTTGTTGTGGCTCGAACAAAGGGGCCAGTGAGAGTTTATCAAACAGAAAACTGTTTTTATATTGAACACTTGTTTGGTAATTAGTCAATTACTAATTATGATAAAATGTATTGCAGCTATGAGTTGAGGTGTGAATCATGGTCATATGAGTTATCGGTTGGTCATTCATTAATTTTTTATTACATTTTTTGTGACAGCAATAGCATACTAGAACAGTACAGTAAATAGACGCGTTGAACGTAAAGAATCGCTAAATTTACCGATAATTATTATTTTGGGTAGGTACCTACTTAAAACTTAATTATCATAAAAATGTTATTTATTAGAGGCGGCTATTTAGGAATTTGGCCATTATTAATATAATTACCAATAAGTACCTACGATAAATAAAAGCCGCTTTAAAAATTAACTGCGACATGTAAAGAACTTTTTCAATGCATTGAATTCGACGTAGGTTAGGAGATACAGCAAATTTGCAAATCTTAAGTCGGCCGCAAAATTACTTCATCTAAAAATTTGAAATTTCAAATTATTAAATTAAACTATTCTACTTAATTTTTTTTTATTTATTAATTAATAGTACTATATACAAATACAAGTGAATGCAGCGTATCTGTCTGTTTGCCTTTTATAGGTTTTCTGAATTCTTGTCCGAACTGAGTTCCCGTAGGTATAACATCCATGAGTCTTCTTAGAAGGATAGGATTATAATTATAAGGATAGATTCTAGCAACTATTTGCTTATACGTCATATAAATCGCTTGGCGCTTAATATTAAAATAGGCGACATATCAACCCACTTGCTTGATTGCAAAATATGATCTTCGATAACTCCATTAGTCCATTATGAAAGTTGGATCTACCTTGACTTTGTAATGCAGCAAAACTTGCATTACAAAAATTACTTTTAGGCAGCAATACTAACAGAAATCAAAATATAAGCGTCCACCAGGCAGAAACACTGCCAGCTTTAGCGGTTCCATAGGCAACAACTCCAAGGACCTTTCGTTATGCGTCCCGCCAGACAGGATTCCTTGGCGTCTATGAGTTGACTTCTCATTTTTGGCATTTGTCGTATATACTATAAGACAATCTATATAGAATTGGATTTGTATAAAATTATTTTGCCAAGCCTATATAGAATAAAAACACACCTAATGTAATTCGTAAATTATGTACATAATCATGCCTACATATTTGAACAGTTTGATTGTTTGTTATAAATTTTCAAATTATAATCGCAGACAATCAATTTATAACCAACAAAAAATACAATTTTGCGAACATTTCAAACTCATGACTGTGTTTATCTAGTAAGCACACTTAATATACAACTCGATAAGTCTAGTTATCTAGAAACACGAGATTTGCCAGCACCTTGAGGGGACAATCAATTTCTAATTTAATATGGATACAATAAAAAGCAGTCGTTTGAAGTTCACTCTTTTTTGTTGATAATAAAATAAATAATAATGTCAAGTTATCAGTTAGAGGATCCTGTCGAGGATGTCTCAAAAAAAACCGAACACCAACCTGGGTTGGTCCAACTCGTTCGTCAAGAATAAAATACAAATTAAGACGTTATAAATTATATTTAATATCCGTATTGCCTGAGGTCCAAATTAAGACTAAAGACTTAAAACTATATCCATGCCATGGGTAGTCCCATCGCTCATGGCCAATCCGCTGAGTCGCCTAATTGCACGCAGCGCGTGTATCCGCCTGCATCGGGTGTCATCCATATTTCATGTCGTGGGAAAGTAATGCCGCAGCTAGTACCGTTGTTGTATGTGGGACCTGGCCAATAACCTGCTGACTCAGTGGGAACAGGTTTGTGCGCGTTGATATCTTTTTTGCAGGTGTGCGTTACAGATGGTGATAACTCCTCCCTCCTTTAAAATCTACGGCCCGTAGATCTTAGGTGACCTCAGGGTCAGACTACTGCCTGCGATAGGTCAATGGGTGAAACCGTTGGAAGGCGGGGTTTTGAGTATATCTTCCTCCAGATGATGAAGACGATTGATGCCACAAAGGTTAAGATTGCAGCTTCTGTAAGTATAGAGATTTTAAATTCTCGAGTTAGATTACCTAGGCGTTCTATGTTCCGAACGCTGATGCCGTGCACGTATCCCAAGTCAATCTCGCGGTAACGATTAGTGATGTTCATCATAGCGGGGGGAAGAGCTTGTAAGGCTGTAACCGTAGAGCTCGAAAATGTTCTGCCCTTCAGCCGGATGCTTTCGTTGTAGAGCTGGATTACGTATGTGCCTGAAAGAAACTTTGAAACATTGTTAGAGATTAAATCACCATTAAAATTAGTGACAAAAATTGTGTCCTCCTTGATGAGTTCAATAATCTCTTCATTGTTAGTCTGGAAGACACAAGTCGCTGATCCTCCTTTCAGTAGCCTAGAGACGCAAGCGTCCTCAGGAATTTTCTGCAGTGATTTGTCCTCGCAGATTGTCGAGTTGTTAATTGAAAGACAATTCGCTACGATGCCAAAGGTTTTTTCGTGATTGACTAGCATTTTTCTGAATTTCATCTCGATCTGTTTTCCCTCGATCACCGATGGCCTTGTTATAAGTAGGTTAAATTCCTCTTGTCCCACTTTCGGCATTGAAATAACATACAACAGCATCGATCCATTGGTGAAGATTGATGGTGTTCCATACTCGATTGCCTCAATTTCGTTGGCGTACGGGAGGGTCTCCAATTCGCTGATAACCTTGTTGATTTCCTCAGTATTTAGTAGGTTCGTGTTAATTAGGCCGCTCTTCGCCATCTGACAGGCCCTAACGATTTCGTTTATCTCCCCTTTTATGAGTATGATCTCGTCCAAGGCGTCTTGCTCGAATCTCCCAGAAATGTTGTCCTTGACCCCTTGCTCGTATCTGTCAATCACCAGGTTAATCTTGCGTGTTATATCCTTTGTAATGTCAATGAGTTTCTCGTTGACTTGGTACTGTTGGTCGTTGTTTTCAATTATTCTTCCTTGGCTTTTAAGCACCTCGTTCCAGTCAGAGGCATCAGGACTGCCAGCTACCCACTTCCAGGCTGTTCCAATCCAGTCGATAGACCTAGCTTTCCTCTGTGATTTGCCTTTTAGTAAGCTAAGGCGGTCCCTTATCTGTTGCACATGAAATTCCATTATGCGCTTCCTATCTTTGTCCTCGATGTTGTTGGCTATAGCGTTAGTTACCCCGTCCACAAGGTTCTGAAACTGTGCCAGGTCAATGGTGTGTACTAGCTTGAAGCTGCCATCAACGATCCATCCATGGCCCTCCTTCAAGGAGACTATGGGTGATTTGTAGTTGAAAATCTGGAATCCTTCGGCGACGGATAGAAGCATGAGTCTGTGAAATAGATACTAAGTGATGCAAGAGTGGAATCTCCTTGTTGAGTAAAAAATGACAGGAAGTCATATCAACGTTATAAATTTTTATTTTAACTATCTATATGGACTTAAGGATAATATTACAAGTTATAATTAGTCTACTATATAATTTTTCTTAAATGTATAATGGAGAAATTCGATACATGCATTTAGCAAATGATCAAATGATTTTCATTTTTTCAATTTCGCTTTCATTCTCCCCTTTTTTTTTTTTTTTTTTTTTTTTTTTTTTTATTTCACATTTTTAATGTGTCTCTTATGGACTTTTCGTCCCGTGGAGGTGATAACTGTTACTTTGTTATCCCGAGCCACGATTTCCTTGCGGTACAAAGGCAAATTTTTGCCCTGGATTTTTTTATAAGCCGTGTATATTATGTCACCCTTTCGAAATTTTCTTGGTGATGGCTTTTTGGCATTGAGCCGTCTATTGCATGATTCCTGTTTTTTCCTAATTTCCCCTCTCAATTCGTGATTAACCCTAGCACGAAAGTTAACCAAGTTCTGAAAATTTATTCTTGCGGTTCTATTAAAAAATACGTCCGATGGTTTCTTTTTTGTGACCGAATGGACGGTGTTGTTATATCTGTCGACTGATATGTTCATTATTTCCTTCGGACGCAAACCCTTATATTCCGCTTTCAGACAGCGATAAATTTCCAAAACCGTTGAATGCAGCCGCTCTACTTGACCATTTACTTCACTACGGTGAACAGGTGTTAAATACAGCTTTATACCCAACATACGTATAAAATTAAGAATGATTGGGCTGAGAAAGCTGCGTTCATTATCAGTTACTAAGATTTTAGGCACCGTGAAGTAATGCAAGATTTTAGTGATTTTATCCCTAAGGTAAAGCGATGATTTATCTTTAATATGAAAGAGCTTGGCAAACTTTGAGAATTTATCGATGCAACTAATGTATTTTTCGTTCTGCACCTCCACAATATCCATGTGAAGGATTTCACACGGATATGATGGTATGGGGGTTGCCTGTAGTTCAGGGTCAGCCGGGTGCCTGTCGTACTTGTTTGCCAGACAGATTTCACACGTTTTCGCATATTTCGTAACGAGACTGTTCATTCGAGGAAAATAGTATCGTTCTAACAATTGTAGCTTATTTTCCCTTGGGTTCCTGTGTGCTCTCCTATGTTCCTCGCTAATGAGTTGCCATACCCTGTCCTCTCTCTTCACATCTTCTACTATCCTCTGCGTGATACGGACTTTGTAAGTTATAAAGTTGTTAAGATATACTTTTTGTAACATTCCAATATACGGTTCCGGTATCTTTATGCCATTTATCAGATTCGGCCTCAATTTTTCTTTAAGAATTTTTACTAAATACGCTTCATTTAAATTTTCCTGGGCAACGAAATGTCGGGAATAACCAGGATGGGGCTCTTCATATATATTTAGACCCTTCCCTGCCTTTATTATGACCTGATTACGAAACACATTGAGGGGTGCTTCAACATGTGGGATAAGATCAGAGCCATCCTGCTCTGCGCTGTGCATAGTTCCGCTGGCTGAATCTGTAGAGCCCTCCGACTCTGTAGCTGTTTCCGTTGATGAATCTGATCTCGCGCTAGGCGCCACAGTTTCCGTTGTGGAGTTGTTTTCACTAGCTGAGTCAGTCACAGAGCCATGTTCCACGTTATTCGAACTTGGTGCCGTCACAGGTCTAGCTGTGTCGGTCAAGTGATTCATCTGTACCTTAAGTCTCGAGAGAGCATCTGCCACGACGTTCGATTTGCCTGGTTTGTAAACCAATTCGCAATTATACTCCTCGATGCGCGCTTTCCAGCGCTTCAACTTTGCATTGTAGTTTCGATTGCCTAACGCAAATGTTAAGGGTTGATGATCCGTGTACACTTTTATCCTCTTTGCTCCGTAGAGGTATGATCGCAGATTATCGAGGGCCCAGACAATTGCCAGCATCTCCTTCTCATTCGTCGCGTAGTTCTCTTCGGTTTTGTTAAGGGAGCGGGATATGTATGAAATTGGTCTGTCATTTCCGGATTCCCCCTGAGACAACACTGCCCCTATGGCATAATCGGAGGCATCCGTTGTAAGGTTGAAAGGTTTGTTAAAATCGGGGAATGCCAGAACTTCTGATGAAGTCAATAGCGTCTTGAGATCACTGAATGCCCTAGTTTCTTTCTCGTTCAGAGTTATAGGTATGTTCTTGGATTGATTAGCCTTAACCTGGGAATTTTCTCCTCTAGTGAGATTGGTCAAAGGCTTAGCCACATGGGCGTAATCTCGAATAAATTTCCTATAATAGGAGGTCAGACCAAGAAATGATTTAAGTTCTTTCAGATTCGAAGGGGGAAGGAGTTCTTGAATAGCTGAGACTTTTTTGGTGTCTGGCCGAATGCCGTCTGGAGTTATGATGTACCCTAGAAAATCAACTTCCGTTTTCATAAAATGAGTTTTTTCTAAATTAACTTTTAGGTTAGCTTCCTGTAATCGAGTCAAAATGGTTTCAATATTTCTTAGATGGCTCTCCTCGCTATCCCCAAAGATGATGATGTCGTCTATGTATACATAGCAAATTTGGCCTATGAATTCTTTAAGGACATCATCAATCATTCGCTGGAATATGGCGGGAGCATTTTTCAGACCGAAGGGTAGTCGGAGGAATTCGTATTTCCCGTTCATAGTGGAAAATGCGGTTTTAGGAATGTCTGATGGCTTCATTGAGATTTGATGGAATCCAGAGGTAAGATCCAAAGTAGTAAAATATCTCGCCTTGCCAAGACTCGCTATTGTTGAATTAATGTCAGGTATGGGGTAGGCATCGGATATGGTTACAGCATTCAGGCGCTTATAATCAATTACCATACGGTATTGTTTCTCGCCTGAAGGCTTGGGTTTTTTGGGCACGACCCATATGGGTGAATTGTATGGACTCTTGGAGGGTCTAATGATTCCCTCTTTCAGGAGTTCGGCAATCTCTTTGTCAACCTCCTTTCTAAGAGGTGTTGGATACGGGTAACTTTTCGTATATATTGGTTCACTTGTGCTTGTCTTTATTTCCGCAAGCACAGCGGTCCGGACTGTTTCATGATTACTGATGGGGCCAAAAAGAGAGTTATATTTCCGTATAATATAATGTAGCTTGGATTGGGTTTCGCTCGGTAGATTCTTGTCAAGAACAATGTTGACCTCCTTTGAGAATTCTTCTCTAAGAGGAATAACAATGTTAGGAGACAGTCTTAAAACATTCGCCTTTCTGTCGATTACCGCCTCCAGTTCCTTCAACGTATCATCCCCGATGATACCGTCAAAAGAAACCAGACCCGGCAGGACATAGAATGTCAGAAGAGTGTCATTCCCGACTTGCTTAAAGAATCTCCCGGTAATGCAATGATTAATTTTGATGTTCCCGGCTGCTGAGTGCACGGAAAATGGTTTTTGGAGGCGCGTGGTTTTACTGGAGACGGACGGACTAATGAAATTCTTGTTCGCCCCCGTGTCGACAAGGAATTTCAGTATGGTTCCATTGCCTATGCGATACCCTATATATGGTACGCTGGATGTCCGTTTGTCATAAAATTTACCTCGTCTTCTAAGCTTTCGTTCGCTGTCTCGACGTACCTCTCTACCTCATTCGGTGATTCGGGCGATCCTTCATCGAAGGTTTGCAGGCTGAACATCCTCTGCTGTTTCCGAGGGTAGTTGTCTGACCATGCCCGCCTTTTGAACTGCCTGTTGCCCTGCGGTCTATTCATATAGTTCACATTACGTGACTGGGTTGACTGGTCGATATCCATCCTTTCGTGTGGCTTAGGGCCACTTGGCCTTGGCGGAATACCGTTTTCGCGATAGGGAGCGGAATATGGTTGTTGGTTAAACCTGTTGAAATTAGGCCGTGGCAAGGCAGGCCCTGTGTCCTGTTTGAAGGTTTGGTTTATTGGTGCGGTTATCGTATTTGACTTTGACGGGGCGTGTATCGTATGGTTGCGATAATTGAGGTTCTGAATCTCCAAGCATGCCGAGTAGGCTTCTGGGAGAGTTCTTGGTTTCTGAATAACCAGCATCTTCGAGATTTCGCCGTTCAGGCCTCGAATAAAGACATCCAAAGCCCTATTTCTGTAAGTTTCGACTAGGGCCGTGACTGTTTCCTGACTAAAGGTCTCAGTTTTAATTTTATTTATCATAAGTGATAGTTGGTGGTTCACTGCGGCGTAAAATTCGTCTAGCTTAAGGGTCTTTTGGGATAATTGGTTGAGCTGATGCTCTAGCGTCCGCATATCCCGCTTGTCTGCATAATGCAGCGAGAGACATTGTTTTATGGTTACCCAATCATTATCAAAAATGTTATAAGATACAAGGGCTGCATTCGCAGTACCCCTGATCTTCTGTCGGATGTGCTGAAGTATAGCACGATATAGGGGTTTTGTCTTGATTATGTCGTAATCTCTTAGTATGGACTCGACGCCATGAACCCATGATATATATTGGGTTGGGTCGCCTTCGAACGTTTGCAACTCCTTGACGCAGTCAGGGAGTCGACTAATATCCTTCAAATCGGATTCGTTTTGGGGTACGCAAAGTTCAATTTGATCGCTGACAGGCACATCTTCCCGCACCTGGCCGTCCTCGAGCGTTTTGAGACGTGTTTCGAACGCTTTGAGTTGGGCAAGGATAGAGTTCACTGCGCCTGTTAGCTCGGTTAGTGACCTACTTACAGCATCCATATCGCGGAATAAATGGGTAACTTAGTTAAGGAAGGAAAGAAAAATTAAAAAATTGTACTTATCTGTATTATCTGCTTGGTTAACTTTCTAATGCCAATCACGTTCCCTTTTGAATATCCTTATTGGATTCTCTCTATATTAACACAATTATTGTAATATTTAAATTCTTAATCACTAGTATTTCAGCTCTATATTTTTTCCTTTTTCCTTTCCTGTAGCACTGAAGCTTTTCTTTTCTATCCCCGTTGTTGCACTGAAGATTTTCTATATCTTTAATATATATATATCAGTATTGTAGTTCTTAATTCTTAATTGACTCGACACTTCTCTCAAAATGTTTGGTATATTCTCTCGGGTTGGAATTGATTAAATTTTCAAACAATTTTTTAATATATTTTTTTTTGAATTGGAGGATTGATTCTCCTTGTTCTTTGGCGTTATTTCACTAAGATTTCTCTTTCTTTCTTCTTGAACTGAATCTTTTCTTTAACTCACATTGGAATATACATTCTTTTCACTCAAGTTCACTTTTTTGTATTGCGTATATTGATTTATAACACTCGAATTACGTAGAAACTGTAGGAAAAGGAGACCATATAATTAATTTTTGATCGTAAAAAAAAAGAATGTTTCAACTGATGGAACCGACTTCGGAAGGATCGTGTAATTCCCGTTTAGTCGCAAGCGTTTATAATTGCAAGCAACCTACTAATGGCACGATTTACTTCACAATCCTATCCTTTATCCTCTAGTGATCTCCGTCATGTTCCCATGGGTATGACGAAAGGTTTGCAGTTTTATTGATTACAATGATTAGCTGTGTTCCCATGGGTACAGTAATTTGCACTCTATAGAGCGTAGCAATCAATAGTCCTGTATAAAAGGACACTGCAAAAATCACACGGATCAAGGAGGGGATTTAGGAAGCCGGTCCCTGCTCGGGCGCCAGTTAGAGGATCCTGTCGAGGATGTCTCAAAAAAAACCGAACACCAACCTGGGTTGGTCCAACTCGTTCGTCAAGAATAAAATACAAATTAAGACGTTATAAATTATATTTAATATCCGTATTGCCTGAGGTCCAAATTAAGACTAAAGACTTAAAACTATATCCATGCCATGGGTAGTCCCATCGCTCATGGCCAATCCGCTGAGTCGCCTAATTGCACGCAGCGCGTGTATCCGCCTGCATCGGGTGTCATCCATATTTCATGTCGTGGGAAAGTAATGCCGCAGCTAGTACCGTTGTTGTATGTGGGACCTGGCCAATAACCTGCTGACTCAGTGGGAACAGGTTTGTGCGCGTTGATATCTTTTTTGCAGGTGTGCGTTACAGATGGTGATAACTTATCACTAACTAGCTCGATAATAAACTATCAATTTATTTTCAACTTTTTCATAGTAAATTAGTAATTTTATTTCATATACATGTATACATAATTAAATTGACACCATACATGTATGGTAATATAAATATGAAAAAAATCTGTAGCAATGAAAACAATTAAAAAGTGTTATTAATTAGCAAACAAGTGAAAAACTTAATAGTCTTGAATTCTAGTTCTTAATGAACTAGTTCTAGTTTGTTCTCTTTTTTTTTTTGTATCACAATGTCAACCACTGTTATAAAGGTTTTTTAATGGGAACTGTTGACCCTAATGTACTCGAACTTTAAATCTAAACATTATTTGTAATTTGTTAGTAGTAGTACTATTAGGTAGATAAATAAACCTACTTCACAAAATTTCGACACATAGAATAAAATGCATAACTGTTCAGAAAAAGGACGACAATTTCTGTTTATGCAATTGAGTCCAAAATGGATTTCGATTATGGATCGTAAAATAAAACTTTAGGTCGAACCGTCGGTCGATGGCGAAGGATCGAGAGCTATGGTGGGTCCACTTGAGCAACCTACACCTGCGACCCACTTAATGGACATGCGGACCATTGAAAATGAATGAATGAATAGATCGAACCGTCCTTTGGTGGTTTTAGCTCTAATTTAAATCAAACAGTTTTTAGCTAACAAACGTCCTAATTGAAAATGTAATGGACGAAGCCTAAACTACTAAAGGAACTTCTAAAAAGTAGTAAGCGTTTTAATCGAAATATGTATTTTCTTTTAGTAAATGAAATACTTAATTTTTATAGAGAATAAAGTCGTCTTTGTTTTTTAACAGCGTTTTTCTTTTAATAAAAGCAGCAATGCAATTACAATATAAACGATTAAATTTTGAGGACCCCTGATGGGACAGTGATATACATAGATATACTAACTCTTGATCTTCCGCAACAGACTGCTATCCGAGCCAATAGCTATAGGGTTAAGTCCGGGGTGGATCACGGCATTCACCAACAAGCCACTCCAGTCAGCTCCGCGGTAGCCAGCTGCCTCCAGTTACACAAACCGAGTTGGTTGAATTCGCTTTTCAACTGTACGCGCCACGTTGTGGTCTCAAAGACTCGTCGCGCTAGTACGTTGTTGTCCATACGCACTACATGACATAACCTTCTCAGTCGTTATATTTTAAGTTTTTCGTTCCGCTTTTGAATTCGTACTCTGTAATGCTTTGGCTTTTCCGTATATCAATGTTTTGACGTTTGGAGATTTAATTTCGCTTTCGAAATAGAGAATATCTACCAAATATTCGGTTTCGAAACGAAATACAGAGTAGGGCCCCAGGCCAAAGTCGTTGTATACCACGCAAGTTCGTCGTTGAATATTCTCCTACATACATTCCATCGATGCAAACTCAAACCAAAATCAACCGAAGAATCATTTCCTCTAAGCATTCTAAAAGGATTTCATTCGCTTTCGAGAAATTCCATTTCACACTTTACCATTCAAATAATTATATTTCAACCCCTGATGGCCTCCACAGACTCATTCAACGAGTTGTCTCGTGAGATTGTCGCCAGGTGGGTGTGATTACGTATACACCAACTTGTCGCTAATACACAGCTCGTGGGAGATTTTATTCACAATAGAGCTTGCAAGTTCACATTTCTATGCAGAGAGGAATAATTTTCTTTAACTTCTTCCACCGTGAATCGAAATCGTTTCCCAGTTCCAATTAACAAACCAACCCCAACAACCATCTATCTTTCGCTAAGTTGTGTGTGATTATTATAATTTGCTTTTCAACGAGAGTGATTACGTCATAATGTTCGCGTTCAATCATTCTCCATTATTTATACCTATCCATTTACAAGTACATAAACATATCTACCTACTTTGTATACATATCTAATATGCAAAGGTATATCAATTGTTGTAGCACACACAATATGTGTATATCTTTGCTCAACTTATCAATTTTTGCCGGTGATTTCTATAACCAAGAAATTATGAAAATAAAGAAATTAAGAAGAAACCAAAATCCACTGACGACGGCAGAGTACGTACCTAGTGTATAAATGACATCTCTTGAATGATTGATGAACCATCAGTATGATGAGTAAGCATTTAAGCAAGCATGGAATTCTGTCTTCAAACGTGCAATGGAAACTAAAAAGCCAAAAAAGCCATTACATTTGACGCAAACCACATTGTTTAAGGTAACTGATAGATCAATCCTATTGCCTTAATGGGATCATTACCAAAGAAATTAAATTTCCTTTAAAATATAAACAAACGGTAGCATACAAAATACAGACGAACCTCAACTTGTTTGTATCTATAGTAATTAGAGTTAGAGGTAAAGATAGATTGCGCATGAGGTTCTAGGCTTCAGGCATTTCTATTCCGCAAAATAGCACGTTTGTGTTAGCTTTTAGTTTTTTCTGGGAATTTAAAGTTGCGATCCATCTATTTAAACTTGTCAAACAAGAGATCCGTCTGATCCGTAATTTTTTTTTTTTCATTATTTGCAATGCGGGAACGGATATGTTCTTCTACTTTTCTCAATAGAATTCTTTAAGTATATCAGAAAGCGAAAGCCTGGTAAGCTGCTGCCCTCAAAGACAAAAAAATCAAGCAAAGAGTGTTAGCCAAACAGTGCGCAATGCGTGTAAAAGTCGTATGCTGTTTTTTAAATGTTTATTTGGCCAGTCAAGTTTTTTTGCCATCATGTTTAGAAAATGATTTCGCTTAAGTGGCTTGTCACCGTCATTGTTGATTACCATTTGGCTCTTTTTATGACTTTGCCATTCTGTAGAACTTCGGACGATATAGGGACTCCACTTCTTGCTGGATGTTCTGTTTGACTGTGTTGTTCACATTAAATAACCCCATAGAAAGAAGCCTAGGTCCATTAAATCAGGGGATCTTGCTGGGCCAGAACAAATTGTCAAAACGCGACATTATACTATCGGGAAACGCCTGCTTTTGAAAGTTGTTTGTGGCTCGTGCAGTTTGCGCCTTTGCTCCGTTCTGTTGGAACCGCACATGTCCTTCAGTCCCAATTAATCCAATTGAAGAATGAACATTTCAATTGATTCGCGAGAACGTCTAACAAACATCCGAGAGTATGACTGTCCTGAAAAAGCTTCTCAATTCAGCCGTTCGGACTCGGCATAAAATTGTAGCTGGTAGGTCCCTTCCATTCGTCCCAAAAATAAAAAAAATCACACAAACGAATGGTTGCGAGAAGCTAGGCCTAGGGTGTCTACCGCCTGTTGCGCCACCTATTTTTTTGTTTATATAAACAGCACATACCATGCAGTAACTTTGATTATAGATGCAGTGGCCCTTCGGATTTTCACAGCCCCATCAGAACCGCAAAATGAAATGGGCCTCACTATTCCTAATTATTCTTGACTCAAAATTGGCCACTTTGTTGTTGAGATTCAAAGACTTACGTGGAATGGTCAATTGGTAGCACGTCCTCTGGTCGATGTCGACGGTGCCACTACGATATCTTTAACGGTAGTGATATTATCACCCGAACGAAAAATATGTACGAGGACTTCCAGTGCTTTCTTGGTCCCGTGTTGTTCTAGAAGTCGTGTGGCTAAACACCTCAGGAACCGCGCTGCGATTACACCTCGTTCTTCAGAAGTACCTAAATTGTTCCATAAAGGATTTCCCATAATTCACGCAAAATGTAATTTTGATAGAAATACAGATTTTTAATTAGAAAGCTTAATTTTTTTTATTGATTCATAGAGTTTACAGATTGGGGTTGTGTATGGAATAGCACATCGGATAAATGGCCGTCACGGCTTTGCTGGCAAATACGTACTCTTTTATTGAGATGTGGCTGAATTTCAGTAATAAACCGCCCAATTTCCTCTTTCAAGGCGTTGGTAGTCATGGGCCTTGTTTGCATAAACCTTTGACATCAAAAAACACCCCAAAGAAAAAAGTCCAATGGCGGTTAATCGCAAGTTCTGAATGGCCAATTCTGATCGCAAAAACGGCCGATTACACGATTAGGAAATGACTCATGCAGTAATTAAATTGTTTCTCTGGCTGTATTGCATGTGGCACCATCTTGTTAAAACCACATGTTGGTCACATCCATATCTTGTAATTTAGGCACTAAAAACTGGGTTCATGTCACGCATTTTCGAAGAAGAATGATCCGATAATGCCTCTAGCACAAAATCCACACCAAACAGTCACGCGTTGTGGATGCATTTGTTTCTCAACAATTACTCGTTGGTTTTCTGAATGCCAAATGCGACAATTTGGCAAGTTGGCATCACTGTGCTATTAAATGACGCACAATTAATCCTCCATAATCGTCGAAGCGAATTTTCGCTTTTTCATTTCGGTAAAACAAATAATCACGACAAACAGTGGTATACCTATCGTGCTCGCTTTGATTTCCCTGTCATCGCATAAAGCTGCAATCACAATAAATGTTTTACTAACCAATATATTATGAACATTGTAATTCAATTGCATTACCAGGCCGACAGGTTTGTGAAACTGATTGCGACTTGCGAGTGCCACTAAAGCGAACCACCTGCCTATGGACACAAATCCCCTATCTTGCATAATAATATGCCATAGTAACGAGAAAATTGCGCGCCAATTGTAAGGCGATTCCCAAAGCCAACATGTAAGTCACCATCACCAACTAAACGACCAACCAAACAACTGATTTTATGCCATATGCGCCTTGTATTCCAAATGCAGAGAGGGCCTCCTCTGTCAGTGTCCCTCAAGGTGCTTTCAAAAAAGGTTAACCCAAACAAATTACAAAACTGTCAACTACAACTGTCAGTAGCGCCCGCCACTGTTGACAACCCTTGAACCCTTTACATGCTAAATGTTGACTATTCGTTGGCACGGCCTTTCGTTTTATTTTATTTATTATTATTATAATTTTTTTTGACGTAATTTGTTCTTGTGAGCGAAATTCATGCGTACCTTTACTTACGGCTTGTTATTTTGTTTACGAAGACTCGGCGCAAATTCCAAACCTCACCTCGCTCTTATGTGTGACGTGTTGCGCGTGCGAATGCACTTTAAGAAAAGAGGCGGAAGAAAACCAGTATTGATCGCCTTTGGGCGCCAAAAGAAAGTTGTTAACTTTTTTTTTATTTCACATTTTATTTTGTTTATTTATAGTCGTGGTAATGAAGAACCAAAGGTGTGACCTTTTTCTGGTCTGCACTTTTTCTTACTGGCTTAACGAAATATGAGCCAAAGCGAATTGAGCTCATATTCCGGATAAATATTGACTGACATAAATACGTATTTGGATAATATAAATATACTATATCCGGAGAGTATCTCTGATAGAATGTCCGGAAAGAGATGCGTGAAAAATGTAATTGCTATCTACCTAGTGATTATGTCAAGAGTGGTCCGTCCTCACCGCACCTGTCAACAAAACAAAAAAATGCCTCCAATGTGACGTTGATTTTTGATCAATACCATATCTACCAATATATTTTCGGATAAATTTCACTTTCTTCTCCTTCCGTCTGCGACGACACGGTCATGCTGTTAACTTTGTGTTGTATTGTATTGAATGGTGTGTGGCACAAAAGAAATACAGAAAAAAAACTTTCACAAAGTTGCGAATTGTGCAAATATTTCACTATGTCATAACTGCTAAAGTATAAAAGCAAGCATTAATTTTTTGTTGATACATAATATACATAAGAAAAGAGTTGATGTTTTCTCAGGGTGATGTTGTAAGTTTTGTAAGTTGTAATTTTAATTCGCTTGACATTAAGGTTAGAGTACACTTTTTCAAACATTCAGGTGACATTAACATAATGGAATTTGCAACTTGACTGCTTACGATGGAATTATTTATTGTTTTCTTAAACTTAAGACGGTTGTGCTTCGACATTTATCTATTGTTTGTTTTAGTTCATCGACTTTCGTCACTTCTGTGGTATTGGCCTAAGTTCTTACAGCCGAAAGAAACTTTTTTTTTTTTTTTTTCATTTTGCGGGCTAAAAATACCGAAAAATATTTTATTCGTTTATAAAGGGTATCCCATAATTCACGCAAAATTTTAATTTTGCGCCATTTAATAATACAGTGATTCCAAGGCAAAAAAGAGAATAATATGACAGCTGACAGTTCTGGGTTAGTAAAATTGGAGAGCTATACGAAAAAACAACGCATTTTCATTGTTGATCAATATTTTAAAAATAATGAAGTGTTTGTTCGAACAAAATCATCTTCAGTGATGAAGATCATTTTCATATTGATGGCTTCGTTAATTGTCAAAATTGTCACATTTGGGGTTCAGTAAACTCAGAGTAATTGTTGAGAAACAAATGCACCCACAACGCGTGATTTTTTGGTGCGGATTTTAGGCTAAAGGCATTATCGGACAACCATTCTTCTTCGAAAATTCGGCCGGTCAATTAATGGTGTTCGTTATCGTGACATTATTAACGCCATTGGACTTTTTTCTTTGGGGTTTTGTGAAGTCAAAGGTCTATGCAAACAAACCCACGACCACGTAGCTTAACACAACGCTAACAAGTGGTTTCGATCAAGAAAGGGCAATCATAACTTAAATAGATGAAAACTTCTACGCCTAACAACATACGGGTCCGTTTATACTTTGAGCCAAATCGTTTACTTTGTTAGGTTAAATTTTTATGTCAACTAGAAGGAACATTTTTATAAATTTTGATTTATCTTTGGGTGCGAAAAGAATGTATATTTGTGGTTTGGGAGGTGTTTGAGGAACCGAGGTACCTACTCTATGACGAGCGATCTGAAAGACCGAGAGCGTGTCTAATTGAACCAAATTTTCTCTCAGACAAGATTTTGTTACCCCAGCAATTAGCTACAAAACGATCGGAAAAGGGAAACCCTTCCTGGTTGTTTCAGCTTAGGCAGGTATACTAATGCTCAGAGTATAGTTTGCGACTTCTTGGCGGTGGCCATGGTGTAGGGGTAGAGTCATTGCCCATTGCCTGTGTCCCGAGCGGCGTTGGTTTCGATCCCCGGCGGGGGACAGCAATACTCTGCCACCGACCATAAAAAGAAACGAATAATATCAGAGTTTCTCCACCACTACACCAAAAAAAGGGGATTTCTGCTTGGTAGTACAATGGACCGAGATTCGTCTGAGTGCGACTCTGACATTGTCATTTACAATGTTGGTTCTCAGCCAATCTAACCGGTACTTCAACTCGATTGCAAACTGTAGAGTTCTGCTGTAAATGCCCCTTTCGGGCTATAGGTGCGTGGCTTTCCAAATGCGAACCCATTACTTTGGAGGAGAGAAGGGATTTGTGGGAAACCCTCGACATAAAAACGAAAAACAAAAATAAAACTATTTCACACTTCCGGCAACGTTCATTTTTCAAAGGAAATTCCACAATGGCGGACATCGTTGCCATAATGCAATTGTGTTCCAACGTTCCACACTATGGAGAAACAAGATGGCGTTGGTAGATGTTTGTTTATGATTATAGCACATTTTATGACAAGCTCCTACATCAAGGATTCAATCTAAATATGTATAATTAATAGCTCAGGACATGTTAAAAAAAGAAGGTAGAGCATGCCTATTGCCCGGACTGACCCTAAGGTGCCTGTGGCCTGAGGTCATATGGGTGGAGAGAGTTCGGTAGATGGGGGAAGTCGTAACAGGTAGCGACCAATGGGGGCATTAAGAGAAATTTACGACCTTTGGAAATTTTAGGGGTCCGTTCAACTTGAGCGCATCTTTTATTATTTTGCTGAACGATACGCGTTACAGGTTTTTATCGTTTATTTTTCCCAGTTGTGACCTGTAATTCTTGTGAGCGGTTGTAACAGGTGCCGCCTTAGAAGATAACCCCGAGTTTTTCATTCGTCGTATTTCAGCTTTCATATCTTTTAATCTTATACTTGTTACCCACATTGGTCTTCCATCAGTAACGCATACGTTACAGGTGGCGCCCAACGTGGGGCCCGAAGAACTAACATATCTTTAATCATTCATATTTTCACCCACTGTTGATCGTAGCCGGGAACGTTCGTTACAAATTCACGAAAAACTAACTAGAAACGCTTTAAAGAAGAGCTAGACAGAGCTACAAAAACTCCTTCCAACATGATTTAAGCTACAAAATTCGGCATAACTAGTATACAAGCCAGTTGCTGTCATGTGTGAAGAAAATCTTCATTGGCGTTTCTGGCATTGGCATTGGCATTATATTCCTGCACCTGCGCGTACAGTTTTTATACCAAAAATTGGAAAAGATGAGTAATCCCTCGCTAAGACTTTCAGGGCCGATTGCTAATACGTCTTATAGAGATTTAAGTTCCACATAAACTCTTATGTGACAGTTTATGCCTTACAAAAAGTAGCCCATAAGCATTAAAGTAGATTTTAAACGGCCCTCAGATATATAAATAAATCTGTTTTCCTTCTTGCTGAAAACCTCAGATAGAGTTTTGATAGCAAAAGGTAAAAAAGAAAAATCCACAAAGATGGCCTAGGATCCATGTTTTTTGGAAGCACTGCAGAGTTAATAATGCACTACTTCGGGAGCACCAACTGGTTTCCAAGCCTGCCAGTCTCACCTTTAACAGCGGATTCACAAATAGGCCTTTTATACCTCCGAGTGTACGTAATTTCCGTTTTCTCGGGTTTCTTCCCCTGAAGAATACGAATGCGATCTGTCAGAAAAATTCAATCATCAACAGCTTGATCTAAGCCACCGACATTGATATTGAATTTATTTTCTCCTCCAAGTCAACGTTAATGCACACGTTTCATTGTTTTCAGTTATTTTATTGCGCCCTACAAATAACCATTTTTAGTCTCGACTTCAAATTTACTGACCTTCCACAATTGTGACATTTTAAGAAGAACTTATCCAATTTAAATCCAAATCTAAAAAAAATGTTTATGACAACTGGCCTGTCGTATAAAAAAAAAGTGCTATTATCGGAGCCTATATAAAATTACATCAGACAATTTTTATAGGCCTTTGGACACACAACCTTGTAGACTATAGTGGTTATCTGGTGGATCGCAGTCACATATAGTCCTCCAAATTGTTACAACCGCAGTAAAATTCCTACCTTAGCTAATAATTATTTTTACATGGCTTTGTCACTCCAATCACTTCTACTATTCTACCCTTCATTGTGCCAATGTGACACTCAAACTTACATAAACCAAGTTGCATTAGCAAATATTGATTTCCTGCTAAATCCTCGAATGGAATCGTCATGCGAGCCCATTTTCACAGCTTGACAAAGAGTCGCAACAACTTTTTCGATTTATAAACAATTTTTGCAAATATTTGCCTAATGCAACAAAATAGTGAATAATTCGTTGCTAATGATAAAAATTATAAATTATTCTGTTATTTTTTTTTTACACTTTAGTATTTGCCTAAACAATAGATACTATAGACGGACGGCGGAAAATATTTGCTAACCTCAACTTAGTGGACTTTGACTTTATTGACTTTTCAATCGTTCAAAGGTGTAATTTTTGCCATTTCTATTAATGGCTTAATGCATTGTCAAGGGGATTTCATTTCTTCTGTTCGAATGTTTTTAAATTACAACAATTTTTTTATGCGGACTTGTGTAATGCGGAATCAGGCACACATTAAAGTCGTGTTGTTGCATGTGAACGACGGCGACGTAATCGTTGCACTTATGGGAAGATAATTCTACAATTCATAAGAACAAGACAAAATTAATGTTAAAAACAATTTTGAAAATTCTTAAATTGTTTTAAATTCGTGCATAATTTTAATGACAATTGATTTTAATAGAGTTGTACTTGAATTTTGGCCTAATAAGCCTTTTTAAAATTTGCACTTAAATATATTGCATGTCCCAATATATACTCACAAAAATTATGTTTTGAAAATAGGCAAACGGACCAGTTTTGAAGGGATCCCAAAACTAAGCATGATTCTGTATATATCGTCTTTGAAACCGATGAAAAGATGGTCAGTATCGATTTCTTGGATTTTTACCATAAGATCTGCCTAAGTGTGGAAATTTCATCGACGCACTGAACTCAAGACAGTCAGGTTATTTACGAATGGTTTTAGGCGGTCACAATATGCCAGAAAGGACCTTGTATACTATGTAAAGACTGAGTTGGCGCAGCTTCCACTTGTGCGGGCCACCTACGGCAAGGTCTTCCTCTACAGCGTTTTCCATCCGCGTTCGCGTTTTGCGTTCGAAACGACCAGAAGATCTTCATCCGCCTTTGTTAACGTCCATGCTTCTGCGCCATAGAACATAGACTGGAATAATGAGGGTCTTATTATAGAGTCTCCTTAGTGTTTCTTGACAAGGCCTTATTAGTCAGTTGCCGTCTTAGGCCAAAGAAACAGCGGTTGGCAAGTGTAACTCTTCGTTTGATTTATGCTGTGGTGTCATTAGCAGAGTTGTCAAAGTTATACTTGTCTATCGTGATGTTCTGTCCGATTCGTCGATGTTGTGTGTCCCTTTTTGTTGACAGCATATATATATGTTGTTTTGCCCTGATTCACCACTAAACCAATTTTTGCCGCTTCTGTGCTTATACTTGCAAGTTGGCGCAGCTGAAGGGATATATTTCTTGTGGACCGGGCAAAGCATGCTAAGATCAGCTGCTCTAAAAAGCTCGGTATGGTATGTTGTTCAGGGGCATATGAACCAGGGATAAATAAAAAATAATAACCTTTTATCATAACCTTTTTATCATCCAACTTTGTTGGAATACAATTCGTCTGCTAATACGAGCATTTTTTGATGACAATTGTCACGCGCAATTGGTCATTTAGTATACGGTATACGGTATATATACCTATAGCTCTTATAATTACGTAGTTTAAAATGCTATTAAGCAGGAAAATTTGTCCCGCTTGTTCAATCAAAACAGTTGAGCTATTAAAATATTTTGCAATTGGCAAATCGAATCGCAGATCACTTAAACTGCTCAGGTTGTAGTCTAACCCTATGACGGATGACCCCTCACTTCTCAGGTCTGGCATTTAAGCAAGTGGACAAATGTTACACAAACGTTAACAGCAATTTGGAGAGGCAATGTATACATGCTCTTACAAATGTTACATACATGCTCTTGACCCCCAAATCGCTACATGAATACTTTTAATACAGTTATGTACATGTTTTACGTGGTTATTATTTTGTTTTTGTTTTCGGTATGACAAGTGTAAGTTGTCATTTGCACGTCAATTTAATGGCACGTTTAAATAATTATACGCGACCTCTGTTCTTTTAACAAGGGAATAGTAAAAGTGATTAAACGATAAGCTTACGATCTTTAAAGAACTTGAAACCATCGTACTAAAATTAATACACATTGGGTGCAATCTGTTGCACCCTAATAATAAAGGGTGACCCATAATTCATGCAAAATTTTAATTTTGCTCCATTTAATAGTTTATACAGTGATGCCAACGGAAAAAATTATAACAATGTGACAGCTGACAGTTCGGGGTTAGTAAAAATGGAGCGCTATACCTACTAAAGAACCACACATTTTCATCGTTGTAATGAATATAAAAATCATGAAGGTTTGTCAGCTACAGTCCGCATTCGAATAAAATCATCTTCAGCTCATTCCCATCTTGATGGCTTCGTTAATCGTCAAAATAGTCGCATTTGTGGTTCAAAAAACCTACGAATAATTGTTGAGAAACAAATGCATCGACAACGCATGACTGTTTGGTGTGGATTTTGGGCTGGAGGCACTATCAAACCATTCTTCTTCGAAAATGTGTGACATGAACCCAGTTTTTAGTGCCTAAATTACTAGATATGCCATACAGCCACAAACAATTCAATTACTGCATGAATCATTTCCCAATCCTGTAATTGGTCGTTTTTGCGATCAGAATTAGCCATCCAATTCATTATTCATTCATTATTCATGAGCTTATTCTTGCTTTTTGAATTTTTTTTATTGTTAAGTGTTTATTATTTGAAATTTTCTGGAATCGGATCGCAGCGTCACCGGGTCCAATTTTGAACCTAAACCATCCTTAGACCCATTCAAACACACACACACAAAATTTCATTAAAATCGGTCCAGCCGTTTAGGAGGAGTTCGGTTACAAACACGTACAGAAGAATTATATATACAAAGATGTATTTTTTAAGAATACAAATTCTCGTCGTAATATAAGGCAAACATCAATACCAAACTAAGAGAAAAGTCAAACACGTCAATGAATGTGGATTAGATGCGGCATCATTTTGCAAAATTTGGTGATTTGTTGTGGTGTTTTGTTTACTGTTTACAAGGGCAAAAAACGGTCAAAATCAGGCCAATCCAATCTTGTGATCAGTCAAAAGAGCTGTCAAAAATGAACTCGGCGCCTGTTGTACTCTGCAACTGACAACTAATTATTAGTTCTGTTCGTGTGTAGGTATTAGTTGTAATCTCGTTCATGTTTTAGTACTTTCACCCAATTAAATTGTGATTATCTGCCTTATCAGTTCGCCACACCGTAAGCCCTTCTTAATATGCCCGCCAAATTAGGCTCTAAAGGCTACCAACAATAAATATTCTGTCACCTTCAAACTTCATAGTAACATCAATTAATTAATTAGATTCTCACGACTTTACGTTTTTATGTAGAACTCGTGGTGACAATTGACACTAGGTTACCTACGCGTGACAAAGAATCATTCAAAAAACTAAAAGAAGAACACATGCCCACCTAAATATGTAATCAAAACAACACATCGCCAAAAACTCATTGTCAAAGACATTAATTAATGTAAATACCATGCAAATGTAAACTTCCCCAAAAACCTAAACCTATTGGCCCCGTTCCATTGACCGCTAGTCGTCTAGCACATAATATCCCTGATGGAGGAACACTGGCGTTAAAGATCTAGCGGCAGCGGCAAAGTGACATTAGAACCAATTTGAATTCGTATTATTTCATCTCCATGAGAGTCAAATATGTTTTTTGTGCCATCATGCCGCATATTTATTAATACACTATAATTTAAATAAACAAATACAATGTATATTAATTACATAGAAGTTTGAATTCCTATTTTACACCAAATTGGAAATATTTGACTTCTGCCCTTTCACTTTTATTTTGGCAGTTCGTTATTTTTTTTTAATCTAGCAGTTCATTTTGCGCTAGATTGAAAAATTTCCCAGAAAATGATATTTCACAAAATATGCTAAAGTTCTAGCGCAAATGAAATGTCAGTTTTTTTTGAGTTTGGCATGCCGCTAGTCATCTAGCGGTCAATGGAACGCGGCCATTTATTCGTTTGTTTTTCCAAAACTAGTAAGATTTGAACGCACAACTCATTAAACTTCAGTGCTGTATAACCAGGTGACATTTGACACATAAAGCGTTTGCTCCGCTTCTTTTAATTTTTGCCCTTACGGTGAGCTTCCACTATGATTTGATTCTATTTACAGGTTCTCATTATGACGTATATTACCGTTAAACTCTCACTTTGTCGTATTGTGAAATTAATTCATTTAACTGTCATTGCCATCGCCACTCCTTCTCATTTACAATAATCAGATTAATATTCATTATCATTATTAATTTCGGAGTGTAAATAAACTGTCATATCCATCTAGTTTGTATATGACATGACCAAAAGGCAAAGAACCCTTCAGCTTTCTTCATTCATTACAATGCCACAGGCGAAACAAAAAGTGAAAAGAAACAAAAAAAAAACTAAATTTACTGTTAGAGTGGGAAAGAGGCAAAAAAAAAATCAATGGGCAAGCTCCAATGTCAATGTCAATGGCACTGCAGTAGTACACCAGCATTATATACAGCAGAACATCGGGCAAGCACCCACGTGGCGCAAGGCCTACACATTTTCTATTCAAGCTTCAGGGGAAGAGCACAAATGAACATTTTAAAAAGAATCTTTTTTTTTTCTATTCAATTCATATATAGTTTCTGCATCAGTCAGCCTTTTCTGACTCATTTTTTTCCAGTACATGTATGCATTTTTCTCAAGTACCCTCAGGAAGTTTTCCAACAAAAAGCTTTTCCCCATAGAACAATGACACTCAAATCAGTTTAGCATTGACTCTTCTGACAGATGACACTTGCATGTATATTCCCAATATAAGGAGTACAAATTTATCGATTCAATTTATTGAATATCACATGTTTCGCCCTTCGATTTGAAGGGAATTAAACATTCTTCCATTGGACACGTTTATATATACAACGTTCATATGCGTCAGGTAATTATTGTATAGGGAAACAAAATGCTAACTTTCCAAACGGCAGACGAAATGAAATGATTTACTTGGATGTGCGTGTGCATTTGCCGCTTTTCGGATTTTCTATTTGGGCACACTTTCACTTAATAAATTATTAGTGTAGTGTGTTAGATTTTACTGGTTCGCTGACCATCTAAGATATCGCAGTGGTTTACATTATTTACTTACAGAGTCAGAGGCAGAGACATAGAAAATACAAGTTTACTGTCGTGGAATTACAACTACAAGCTAATTATAATTATACATATTATACAAACACGTTGACGTTGGCCCTTTGCGGGGGCTAAAAATAGAAAAATTGAATTGGTTATATTTTGAAAGAGAAGAACTCCATCAATGCCGACTTTTTTGTAGGAAGTCCGGTGTCCAGTATAATTCAGCAATATGTGAACGTTTTTATCTTCTTCCGACAGAAAGGCGATTTGATCACACATATTTATCTCACCTGTCAGCAGATGTATACTTATTGCTTTTTTGTTTGTTGCAAATGCAAATCACTGGTGACGGAATCGTTAACACAAGGCAGCGTCTTGTCGGCATTCTTTGTCCCTTGGTACGTAAATGGAAACAATACGTCAACAAATTTAAACCGAAATATGTAGTTTGATATTTATAACTGATTTCTTCATTGCCGTTCTGTTAAGATTTGGGGGTGCAAAATGCAAAAAGCGAATTTGTATAGAAGAAAACAAGACAAAAACAGTTTGGCTTGTGTAAACGGTGTTTTTGGGATACAAATGTTTAAAGGATACAAATCGACTGGTTCATTTCTCCAAATCACCCTCCACCAAATTAGTATTCAATTAAGTCTGTAATGTTGCAGTCGCCATAAGGAATGTAGCGCCATCTTGTGGAAACCAATTGTTGTCGTTCAGTTTATCATTGAATATTGTCCAATAAAAAGTATTATTAACCATTTTGATTGTAACTCGAACTTTGATTAAGTCGATGATGCAGCCAGCGTAGGTAAAAACCTGATTTTTCTGGATACATATAAAGGAGCCTGTAGTAAATCTTGCGGATAGGTCTCACTCCATTAGCGGCGAGTTTGCCTAATAAAAAAATCCCTTGGGGTATGGCAGCTCGTTTGACACTTGACAATTTTGTTAGTTCTGCCTAAATCCCACTTTAGACGACAATACTGAATATGGACTACTAGGGAAATGTCAGTTCCATACAATCTCTGTCCAGAAAATGACGCCAACACAACTATCGCTTGTGGTTAAAAGCGAAAAATAGAATAGAATGCTAGAGACACCCATTGGGCGTGAGTGAATTTGCCAAGTAAAACGATTCAAATTCAAATTGTTGGGTAATTGTTTACAATAAATGTCATTTCGAAAAAGTGCGAGTTTCCAATTTATTCCGCTCTGAACCACGAGAGCTAGCGCTATTGTTGGAACCAACGCGAAGTTGTCTATTAAGGACGATTCACATTGGAGCGAACGAACGAATTGATGAAATGTGAGCAAACCTACAAACCTACAAACCTACCAACAATTCGCGACCTACAATACAACATTTAATTCGCGTTCCACAAACCAGCAAAAAAAACATTCGTTCGCACTTAACCTCAAACTAGACATTGCGGGTAGAAACTGATGGCTGAAATTCACGAACTGCCGCGACCGCGACCTAGAAAAGTGGAACTAGGTAGATTTTTCGCTCTCATGTGAATGGTCTTAAGTCCGATACTCATTTCTCAAATGAAAAGCATATACATTACTACTCCATCTATTCCATTTGAGACGACCTGATAGATATTCTTCGCTCTCACGGAAACGTTGGTTCTCTTTCAAATGTTTTCAAACAGAAAGCCGTGAGCAAAGAAAAGAAAAACGCTATGTCCTGTCAATTCACTTCATAAATCATAAAAGTATGTGCATGGGAACTCATGACTTCTATTATCTTTATCGTGTAAAGTAAGCAACGAAAACATTCTTTACAAAAATGAACGAAAATCCATTGAAGTACAGTTTATGATGAGGACATACAATTTCAATATACATAATTTTACATTAGCTAAATTATTCCAATACAGTCCTTTTTGGGTTGGCACTGGTCGCTTTAAAAACTTGTGTTTAAGTTCAAATTAATTGCAGCGGCTATGGTTTCCATCTTGAAACAAACAGATCTAAAATTTAAGTTGATATTTCCACTGAACTACAACATCATTTAAAAACTTTACTTTATCGTAACTCTTGACAGGTGGCAAGCTATTCAGCTGTCAACAAGTTGAAGTTTATAACTAAAGTTAGTCGTCCTTTGGCGATCACAATCCATTTTGAAATTCAATTAATTCTATAAAATTATGCTGTAAGACATTTTTTTGAAGTGCTGCCAAGTTTATGTAAATACTACCATTTGACGTGTATATTTTGAAATGACTGTGAAACCCAAAATATACATGAGTGATACTTATCTGGTCGTCTCCACTCAAACTATACTTAAGTGAACACTATAAAACTGGGCATTAAACTTAAACCCACTGCGTTACAACTTCTTCTCGCATTTTTTTCGAATAATTAAAAATCTACTTCGTAGTTTTACCGTTAAAAAAAATAACTAAAACTAAAACCATTGAGATTGTTAATACAAACTATTGGACTCACCTCAGTGCTGGTTTAACACATTGTATTCATTCGCCTTCGAGTATACTCGTATGAATATTTATCATACGAAAGCTATAATAAAATTCAGTCTTTCGCATGCGGCATTTAATTTCTATTTTGCTTTCATTCGTGCGAAAAATAAACACGCAGAACACAAATGTGTTTTTGTTTGCAAATATTTGGTATTCTAAATCAGGACAAAAAGTCAAACAACGAATAATTTCATCAAAAGTAACGAATCCACTTACAGGGCAATAACGAATAATTTAATAATAAGTAATTTAATGGATTCATTAATCCGATTGTTGTAATTTTCACGCAACACAAAAACAATTGTTTAATTGTCTTTGTTTAATTTGTTTATATGTTTGTAAAACTGCGCGTTAAAAATCACGGATAGGGAATAGGGAAATCCGAAATGCTGATATAATTAACAAATTCTGACATCTTCTATATATATAAAAATGAGTTCTAAAATTTGTTCGGATACGTATAACTTGAAAACCACCTACTCTATTGAGCACATATTTACAGATAATCTTTGTTATTGGCCCAGGAGTGCTCCTCTGGAGATTGGTCAAAATTGGACAAAGGGCGTGGCCCATACGAAAAAAACATTAAAAATCTTTTATCTCGAAAACCACCGAATCGATTGAGTTGAAACTTACAGACAGTTATATGTATTGGTCCAGGAGTGTTGCTGTGAAGATTTGTCAAAATTGGACAGAGGGCGTGGCACCGCCCATACGAAAAAAAAACAAAATCGTATATGTATATCGAAAACCGCCGAATCGATCCTAGGTATTGGCCCGGGAGTGCTCCTCTGAAGATTGGTCAAAATTGGACAAAGGGCTTGGCACCGCCCATACAAAAAAAAACAAAATCTTATATATCGAAAACCGCCGAATCGATTGAGTTGAAACTTACAGACAATCCTAGGTATTGGCCCAGGAGTGTTGCTGTGAAGATTGGTCAAAATTGTACAAAGGGCGTGGCACCACCCATATAAAAAAAAACATTCAAAATCTTATAACTCGAAAACTGCCGAATCGATTGAGCTCAAATTTACAGATAATCAAAGGTATTGGCCCAGGAGTGGTCATTGACCAAAATTGGACAAAGGCGGACAAAGAAAGGACCAAATTGGATACTTTCTTCTACGGGTTTGTTCGTAATTGCCACCCGAAGGTTTAGGAAAAAAAAAACGTAAAAGTAATCAATTCGTTTTGTTTCGCAAATTGATTTCCAAATTTCAATTGTATCTTTTTCGTTCGTAAACTTTCTTTACTGGCTATTTCAAAAGTAAATTATTGATAGTGAAATATTTATGTGCGATTTATACAAAGTGATGATCATTTACAGTTCGATATTTGTTACGATGCCAAGAAGAGACAATGGTAACAGTAGCCGGCGTTCTCAGAATGGCCGCTGAACCAGTGAAGCTATCCGCCTTCATTTTTTATTAAAAAAAATATCAAACTAGATCTTAAAATATTTAAAATATGTTATTATTTTAGGCAGAACAACGTTTGCCGGGTCAGCTAGTATGTATAAATAATTTAACAGCTAGACTTATCAAATATTTATATTTTACAATTAAATGTAAAAACGCTTTTAATTTTAGGTTAAGTTTGTTTCGTATAAGTGCAAGACGTAATCCTAATGATGATATTTTTACATTTATTTCCGTTTGTCATGTATGACAAGAACGTTGTTGCATTTCAGTGACTTTGAGGTCAAATATTCATAAAGTAAGTTTTATGTCATTGTCACAACTATTGAGGGAAGTTCTATAAATTTTAAATATGTATTTCAATAACTATGTATTAGTCTCACTTTGTCATAATGTATTTGATTTGTAAAAAGGTAACGTTAGCAACTACATAGTTTGGTAGTAAATCATTTAAGCATTCTTAATTACAATTCACAGTCAATTAGAGTTCAACTTAATTAGGTATACTGAAATATTAATTCATTTTCACGTGTGTTCGAATGCCTAATTTATTCCTGTGCATATTTCAATTCCTGTTGTGACGCTATACGCTGATGAACTTTAGTGAGGCAATTATGCGCATCAGTAGTTAGTTTAGTGTCAGGTTCAGGTTCACGTATTGCAGTAACTCAACATTAGTTCCTTTAGTCTATTAAATGTCGGACAAACATTAGAGTTTATCATTTTCAACATATTAAAAAGATTCGCAATTGCGGAAAGCCCGGAAACCGCATTAATATTGTAAGACTGCGGGAAGTTCTAGACTAGACCATCCTACATAATCTATTCTACGAATCTGTCTAATATATAGAACAAAACGCATTACGGTTTTTTAGTTGTCATTAAATGTAATCGGCAAGACGGATCATAGCAGTTGTTCAACTGAATGTGATACAATAGAATGAGTGAAATGTAAACGTAAATAAATCAAGTAATTTCTTCAATTTACTACCCTATTGAGCACAATGCCCACAACATGAACATGAACATGCAGCCTGGAATTCATTGCGAATAATTAAAGTGTAGTACGCTACATAGAGTCACTAAGAGGTAGTAGTAGCTTTTAAATAGGTGACCTAGAAAATATAGGCGCCTATAGAGTATGCGAGTAGAGGCTTTTTCTTTGTGCATTGTAATTTACGGTGTCATGCGATATATGGCGACTTCCGAGTATCATCATTTCTCTCAATCGGTTTTCCGTCATTTATTTTTTTTTATCACAGTAGTTGATAAAACTAAACAAATTTGCCAAATTCGGTCTATTTGTAAAGTAAGACCATCAAATTGTATTTAAAGAATTGCGAATTATCAATCTAAGGCAAAAAAAAAATGCATTAAGAAGTGTCTAATCGCTTCTGGTTCCTTGTAATTGTAACGCCCTGGGGCGCTATGGCACAAATTTTTGTGCCATAGCGTCCAAAATTACGGTTTGGACTTTTTTGCCTAAGACTTTATTTCATGGCACCAGATATTGTTTTCGTACAAAATTTCGAACTCGAGATTTTGATCAATTCTGACGATGATAGGGGGAAAAAGTGGGTTGCGCAATTCTGTCCGTCCGTATGTCTGTCTGTCCCACCCCTAGGGAATCTAAACGCTTGGACGGATTTGTTTCAAACTTCTTATATAGAGTTTGTGGACTTCACGCTAGGGACTTTTTTTTAATGCTAGCTCTAATATTAACGGTACTTCCCATATAAAAATTTTATGAAATATTAAACAATTTATATTTTTTCAAAAACGGCTCTAACGATTTGAACCCAAATTGATAATTGAGTTAATGTAGGCATGCTTAACATGACTGCATACCCAGTTGTTCGCTAAAAAGTCCAGCAACGGCAGTTTTGAAAGTTGCCTTTTTCTCGAAAACGGTAAAAACGATTTAAAAAAAAAAAAAATATTTTTAAGGTACTGTTGTCATTCTTAACTTGATAGCCAACTCAGTTTTTCTCTAAAAAGACTGCGTCCTTTGATATCCACCCAAATACCTAATAATAGTACTTTAAAAACTACTCATATCTCGAAAACTCCATTTTCGATTTGGATGAAAATGCAACTCCTAGGTAATGTTTATATAGGTAATGTTTTCATCGAAATACATATATAAGACAGCATAAGCATTCTAAACATGATCACGTACTTAGTTTTTCTCAGAAAACTCGAATATAGCCGTTTTATAAATATTTCTCAAAGATAACCCAAATCCCGATCTGTATTCACACCCGGTATATTTTTGCAAAGCTCAAAACTGCAGTGGCAATATAATTCGAAATTCATCGCCTACTTGCCTCCTTCAAGTGTCAGTTTGGGGTGAAATTTGAAAGTAATAAAGTTTTGTAGTTAATACGTATGTTTATGTAGTATGTATTACGTTTTTAATTAACAAGGGTTCAGTTACTAAACCTGAATACATCTTGAGTGGGTATGATTTTAAAAGTAAAATTTTCTGAAATGACTCTGAAATTCTGCTAATTTGCAATAAACGAGAAAGTTTCGTGCGACCCAGTCGTGTACATTTTTTAAGGTTCATATACATATGGTAACGCTGCTAAATATATACAAAATTGGAGCAACAGGTCCGCTAGGCACCCTAGGCCTAGCTTCTTACAACCATTCATTTGTGTCAGTTTTTATTTTTGGGACAAATGGAAGGTACCTACAATTTTATACCGAGTCCGAACGGCTTTATTGAGGAGCTGTTTTTAGGACAGTTATACTCTCGGATGTTTGTCAGCCGTTCGCGATAGGTGGCGCAGTGGAAAAAAACATTAAGATGTAATTTGTTTGCGATTCCGCGGATCGAACCTGGGACCCCTCGCACAGTAGTCCAGCACACTAACCATTGAGCTACTGCGCCCACGCTGCTGGTGCAGAATTTTAACATACCTCGAAAAATGTCACCGTAATGTTGGTAGCATTTGAACAGCAAAATTCACGTTGTCTTAGGCAGAAACAGAAATCACCCCAAATCAAGTCGATAAATTCTTGACTTGATTTGGGGTAGTTTACAGCTGAATAGTTCGTCACCTGTCAAAGGTACGAGTATAGGTAACATTTAAATGTCTAATATTGGGCACTTAAGTTTTACAATCAAATATGGCACAATGAAACAGAAATCAAAGTGGAATTTGAGGGAGAATCAATACTTAAGTTGACACAGTGAAACCGGGCATTAGTAAACTTTGAACGTATACCTATTGAATTTAGGATTTAGGACTAACATCGATGTGGCTCTAAAATATGTGCTGTGACTGTCAAAACTGATGTAGAGTTTGATGTGCCAATCTGTTTCTCCCATAAATTGTATGTTTATACCCGGTACCACACTGTGGTGAGGGTATATTCACTTTGTCATTCCATTTGTAACGCCCATAAGGAGGCGTTGTAGGTATGACAAACTATATATATTATTGATCAGCATCACTTTCTTAGTCCATCTGTCCGATGTCCGTCTGTCTGTCCGTCTGTCTGTCCGCACGATTACGGCCGTAATTTAAGAGCTATCGATTTGAAATTTGGTACGTAAGCTTTTATCCACTGAGGCTAAGTTCGAAGATGAGCAAGATCGGATGAAAACTACTACTACCTCCCATACAAAAATATCCGATTTATATAGCTTTTTATGTTAAAAATTAAATTTAAATAGCTACAGTAAAGATAGCAAGCTTAAACTTTGCACATATTGTTTTAATAATATTTAAAAATTTTTGACAAAAAATTAGCTTGGTCGAATAAAAAGTACCCATACCTCCCATACAAATATATAATTTTTTAATACTATCTAAAATATTTTTTTTATTTTACAATAATATAGTACCGGGTATTTGAGCTTCGGCATAGTCGAAGATAATTGTCTTACTGGTTTTTTTTGTTTATGTACTTCTCCCGAACAGCGCTGCACTACCACCAAACCTGCTAATTTAGTTAACTCTCTTCACTCCCAATCCCAACCCCAAGTGACGTACTTCATCATTTCTGGCTAAGGCCTTAGAGGGTCAACTATGAGTTAAACTTAATTTTGAACTTTATACAGTTTACATATAACTAAGGGTTGATGATTGCTTTTATGATAAAAATAATTGGAAATTTTTTTTAAAAACAACAGCCTATTACATTTCACTCTTCTGGTTTATACAAGCTAATGTTTTTTTCGTTGTACGAGTATTGCTTTATTTTCCACATGAAAGTGATAATATTGTTATAACAGTTTCTGGTCAGGTCTGATTTCTTATAAGGCGTTGTAAAATTGTTGTTGATTTGTTTTTTTTTTTTTTTTATGATTTATGACATCTGAGGAAACCGCTAAATTCGATTACAACATAGAATACTCGTAGATAGGTAATCCCAGAGGTGTCAAATGGATCGCATTTTATTGTTTTTCGTTGTAGGTTAAAAACTGGTTTGATTTTTGTATATAATAAAATTTGTTTATCCCCAACTTTATCCGCTGTTTTTGGCTTAAAATCGCACAACCACTTTGATTGCTTACTCATTATACAGGCAAAATTGTGCAAGTGACGTCAATGAATTGAGTGGAAGTGCATTATTTAAATAATTGTTTGGACATTATTCTAATTTTATGGTTATGGCACTCGAATTGAGGATGAAATCGGATGTAAGTAAATGTGTTGATTTTGAAGGCTCACTATGTTTACTTAAACGTGATGTAGAATTGATTCCTGTATGAGATTTTGTATCTGAAGTTCTAGATGTGGCGATTGCATTGCACCGGTACCGCATCTATTCAATGTACCGAAAGAAAACCTGAATGTACGTAATGGAAATCTTTTTGTTGATCAATTACAGTAGAAATGTGTATAGTGAGGAACTTAATTACATTAACTGATGTTTTTATTATCTTTCGTATGTTGGAATTGAAGTATAGGTATCGCACAGGAATTTGTATTCTGTTTGCGAGCAATGAGAAGCAGCTTATCTGCAATGAATCACGTTTTATGAATGAAGTTTATTTTGTTTTTTCTTGTTTTATTATCTGGTATAGAATTGAGGAAATGCAGTTGCAATCATTGTAGTTTTACTCAAAATTAATGGTCACTAAAAAGTAATAAATAGAAGCAACATAGAAACATAGTCGACTGCGGATATAATTGAACATGTGCATTAGAAAAAATAAACATTTTGTTGGCTATACGATAGGTTTCCATGCAAAAGGCCAATGTCACTTGCCTTTTGTTATGTGCCCATTTAGAGAATATCAAGAGCGTGTTGGATATTGTGCCTGGTTTTCGTTAACCGTGTGGAACTCGGGCTTTGTATGTATTCTATTAATTGATCTCCGTTGCCCGTAAAATCGGAAATTGCACCACGTCTCACAAACTAAGAACGGGTTTCAATTCGGTTTAGATTCGGTATAAAATTTAATGGAAGGGGCCCAAATTAAATCAAAGATCCCCAGCCAGCTTATCTAGTAGGTAAATTTACACGCCCTTTTTACGGAAACCAACTCAGGCTGTTTTCGCTCATTAAAATGGCTCATCTCAATTATGAAGCACTTCCTGCCGTCCAAGAATCGTAAAATTTGTCACAATGAAAATGAAATGAACATTTCTTTTGAAGCACTTCCGATTGTCGTAGAGTATTGAAATTTGGTAGAGCTGAAAATCGGGTATATTATTTGTTTGGGCCACTTCCCATTATCGTAACGTGTTGAAATTTGGTACAGGACCTGCATTGTGCAAAAAGAAAAAAATCTAAAGTTAACATTTTTCCATTTAGGAGCGTGGAATCTGTCCACTTAAAATATAGGTAAATAGAAATTAATCTACCCGCTGAATACAATTTTAATTAATAGTTTACATCAAATGCGCCCATATTGATATACAGGGAGTTTTACGCATATCGAGACGATGTTTTTATTTGCTCCTATAAAAGAGAAAGTACTTATTGTTTGTCGGTTTCGAGGAGTCTACTATCTATAAATTCTTTAGAGCACTCTCAATACTCAGAAATAATAGGTTATCCATTTCGTGCTGAAAATATAGCCGTGCAATTTTGTCAGCTGTTAAACTTGAATGTCATCCAACTCCTAATTTGTTAAGTTTAAGGTTTGAGGTTTGCGATTTTTTTAATGTTAGAATTGTTAAAAAACGGAAGATTTCGAGCGATATATCATAATTTACTCCCTTTACTTACGTACCAACTTTTACTTAGGCGGCTGTAGTTCGATGTAAACCGAGACCTCAACTAAAAAGCCTTTCCAGTAAGCCCAGTTGTTAGCTAACTGCGTCCAGTTTCCGACCTCAGTCGGTTGAGGTCGCCTTCTATACTTGCGCGCGCCATTTAAGGCGAGCTCTTCCTCCACTGCGTTGTCCCTCCGGGCTATAGACTCGAAGACTACTCGAAGACATTTGGTTCCATCCGCACTACATGTTCTAGCCATATCTTAGATGACTGATGCGGAATTTTTTGACTAGGTCGATGTCGCTGCACAGCTCGTGTAGTTCGTCGTTGAATCTCCTCCATAGACCATCAACTCAAACGGGCCCGAACATTTTACGAAGAATTTTTCTCGAAGTGGCCGAGGGCCATGAGTCCCAGCTTCAAAGTCATAACTGGGATGATCAAGGTCTTATACCAAAATCCCCTTGGTTAATCGGGATAGGGCTGTACTACTCATTTGACTTCTCAGTCCAAAGAAACAGCTGTTGACAAAAGTTATTTTTTCGTTTGATCCCTTTCTAAGATATTATTGTCAGAGTTTATAGCAGAACCGACAAAGTACTTAACTACTTCACAGTTATAGCTTTTGATTGTTACTTTTTGTTCGATTCTTCGACGTTGGGTGTCCCTTCTTGTTGACAGCATATACAGGGTGGCGCACCAATTGTGCTACAATAAGAAATTCCAATAACTTTTTTTGTAATCAATGTATTTCTTTTTTTTTTTATTGCATAGAAAATTCAATTTAATTTTATATAACTACTAATTGTTTTTGAAGATGATAGACCGTAAATGACCTCCATGCTCATCCACGCATATGCGACACCTCCTGGAGCAGAAAATTGTTCATTGCGGCCTGAAGGGTTGAAGTCGGGATCGCCTCAATTATTATTTTAATGGACTGCTTCAATTCAGTCAAATTCCTTGGTTTCATTTTGTATACCTCTTGCTTGACATAACCCCATAAAAAAAGTTTGGTGCAGTCAGGTCAGGTGAAATTGGCCCCAATGGCCAGCGGAAATTGGAGTTTCTGGATATTAAATTTGCAATTATTTGTTGACAAAATTCCAGGCGGATAGGCAAATCCAGAGGGTTTAACTTGCTTGTAATTGGACTTTGTACGGAAACAAGTTTAAGTCATCATGAACTATCCGATGTAATGACCGTCTGCTAATTCCAATTTGCGCCGATAAGTTTCGAGTCGAAACGCTTCGATTTGCCTGAATTGATAATGCTACATTGTGTCTAGAACCCGAACATGGGGATCTCGATGGTACGGTCTTCGTGCGATGCTTCTAGATTCGGCAAACATGTTTACCAGCCTCATAATGGTCCATCTACTAGGAGGAGTGCCGCCAAACTCCCGCCTAAATTCCCTTTGGACGGAAATGAAGGACTGCAAAGCATGGTACCGCTGCACTATCCAAAGCTCTTTTCGGTATCCCAACCATTCATTTTAATAAATTTAAATAGTAAACCTGCCAAATAATAAAAAAAAAGCCGATTACTCACACTGAAACAAGGTTATTACGTTTTGTTTTGTAGCTCGATTCGTGCGCCACCCTGTACATACACGGTTTTGCCCTCGTTGACAGCTAGACCCATTATATCAGCTTCAGTTTCTATACTAGCAAACATACCTGTGACAGCTATCCGTGTTCTACCAATTAATAAAGACGACGGATAAGATCATTCTCCAATATTTCTACAACTGTTCTGACTTATCTCAGAGCAAAATGCAAACATCATTGGATCTTTTTTTTTTCTTGACAAACTTGGTGAATTGATAACTATTACACCCAAATTGCCTCCATAACTTTATATTAATAACACCGAAAGGTTTAGCTACTCAGTAGCGTTACTAACATTTGTTAATAGATCCATGTGCGCTCAAAAGAGACGAATCTACCATCCTAACTAGCTACAAGGGAAATTCTTTCACAAAAAAAAAAAAAACATAATTATTCCAACCAACGTTTTTATTTCTGGGTAGGTGTTGCAGATTGTGTTCTAAAAACAATAATTCATTAAAATTCGTAATTCCCCAACAATAATTGTCAGGGTTTGCCCAATTAGCGAGGAACATTGATCTTCGTCTTCAGACACTCGAAAATTGTTTGACAAAATTATTGTCATTCATTGAACACCCTATGAAGCTCTTTTTTAACTGAACCATGAACGCATTCGGCTTTAAAGAATCATCAAGAGTAAGATTATCTTTATCCCATGCTTGTTAATAATATTTTTACTATAGAGCAGCTTGACTGCAACCAACAACCTTGATTGGCCTTATATTTTTTTAGAATCTTTTTTCGCAGTTGCATTAAGCAGTGGCGGACTGAAATATGAGCTCTTTTTACTGCAATTTTACTGCAACTATTTTTTCAGGTAACTATGCGGATGTTTGTAGACTTTTATTCAAGGTTATCAACAATTATAGTCCCGTTTCCTTTTTATAACTTTATTATTTACAACAGAGAACCAGTTACTATACGATAAATACGCCAAGTGAAGAATAAAAAGTTACGATTTACATTTGCTCCCATAGTCATTTGGCGAAGCTACATTTAAAGTGTTTTATAATTTATGTATTTATTTTCTGTTGACTAAAGTCAAAGTGACGTTGACAACTGACGTATCTGATAGCAAAAGGACAACTACTGGTTGTAAACCTAGCTGTTGCTATGCCATACCATCCAATGAACATATTTCAGACCCAAATTAGACACATGTACAATTATACATAAAACATAATTAATATAATTTCCCACTTCCACTGATTCAATTAAGACATTAAATGTAAGCAAATCAAACAAAAACTAATGCCACACATACAAGTAGGTATATCATTTATTTGATTTATCATTCCAGACCACACACACCAAAATCAAATTTGCAACCACAAACTATTTTTAGCTTAATAAAGCTGCGTTCGTTCCAGGAAAAGTGTCATCATCATCTTTCTCACTTGCTCGTTGAATTACATCAAATTATAACTAAGCTGTAGTCAGTGGCACATTTTTTCCTCGACTAACCTCTCAGAAAGGAGCACTCTCCTCTCCTCAGTGCCCCCCCAATCTAAAGTCGGAATTATACAATAAACGTGAGCATGCTAAACGATAAGAGGGTGGCTAGGTATTGTAAATTGTAATCATGTCAAGTTGACAGTCGTTGCCATACTTACACATCTGGAGCCATATGGAAATGGAATGGATTAAATTAGAAGCTCACGGGGAGTTTGGAAAGCGAAATCAGATTAAATTATGACACAAAGTGGGTGGGTTGGGTCATACCCTTAAAAATAATTACTCGCATACAAAGTATTCAATTGATAACTGGGGCATTACATGAGCTGCGGAATGCGTTGCAAAATAATGACCAATATGACAACAAACCCATCCCATTGCGTGTATATTTTTTATTTAATCTGTTGCAAGTATGTATATACAAAATATGTATGTTTTTAATTTCATGTCCACGAATACATAATTATATAAGCAAGCCTTGAAAATAAAAATACAGATAAGAAACGGAGCCACTTCTACTCTACTACCCCATCATGGTGATTATGCCAACGTGATTGCGCGTGAAGTGTATCTCATATTCTGATAAAAAAAAAATCGCTTTCATGTTTAAAAATGTGCTATGAGTCAGACGATTGGGCGGAGGCTACACAAATTCCAGGTGGATAATGGGCTATATGGGAAAATTGGTAATACATATTGTTCTTACTAAATTCATAGCCGGCGTTTTGTCGTAATTTATTATTTCATTGAAGCTCTCCGACGAACGGTGTGCCGGAATGGGGTGATATTTTATTGTGATGGTTAGCGCGGCAATTGATAGGGCTGGTGTAAATGTGTGGGGGCTCGTTGAGTAAGAAGAAAAATGTGTTTAAATAGAAATTGTTTGGAACGAACGGTTTAGATCAATAAAGGGGAACTAGTTCTGGTGCTTCTTGTAAAATATTAATGACGAGGTTGTATGAAAGTTGTATTACAATAATATGTCTATACTCAATTCAATATGGTGCCTAGTCTACTGTGATGAACTCACACCCTATACATAACCTAACCTAACCTAAAACTCAATAAATAAATCATATTCACTCAAAATTTCCATTTGAAATAACCATACCTAAATAGCAGCCCCTTCGAAATCATTTTTAACACTCCTGAACTGATGTAAAGGTTCTGACATTTTGTCTCACGGCTTTTAAGGTAAGGCCCAAATTTCTAGATTTTTCGATTCGGAAGATAATTTTTTTTAAGAGCTCATATTCAACATTTGCATTCAGTAAGCTTTTGCAATTATTGGGCCCTTTACTGGTTCATTTACGACGTCATACAAATCCATCAGATAAGATAAAAGTGATGCTCAATACTAAGGGCCAGTTTCAAAGGTCCCGGATAGTTAAACTTTATCTGGTAGATAAAGCCTATCAAATACTTTATCAATTAGTCTTGAAACTGGCCCTAAATAGTCGACAGACAGAAAGAAAGAGAGCAACAGCTAGCTTACGATCGCGTAAGCATTTACGTAGCTTTCCTGAAAGTGATATTTATACAAATGTTTGCATGCTTACCTTACTAAACGAGCTTGGTGTTTAAATAGATAGTTAGTAAAATATTCCAAAAAGCGACACACGGCTCTATCATGGTATTTATTCGGAGAGTAGTTTTCTCCGCAACGCAAATCCAGTTGGAGACTGAATTTACGTTCATATTGATAGTATTCGTTTTCCGAACGTGCATCAATCTATTTTGTTCCTTAAAATATATTTCCGCGACGAACAGATGTCAAAACTGTCAAAAACAGCTGCAAAAAACGCAACCCATCGCAATGAAACGTATGCCGGTGTGCGTTACGTTTTGTCGGAGAAATGTTCCGAACAACTGATGGGAAATTGGAGAATTTTTCTTTCGGATCGGATACCATGATAGGGCGGCCGTTTTTTTGTTTACATTTTACTATGAAAACGAACATTTTCCGACAAATTGTCGCTGTTTTGTTTACGTTACTATAGAATTGTGTTAGATTTACGCAACTTAAATGCAAAAATTTGGCAGCCCTAAAGCAACGTTCCATTTTTATACCGTCTACAGAAAGGTATATTCACTTTGCCGGAGACCCCATAAAGTAAAGTATATCTAAACCAGGATCAAATTCTGTATGGACTTAGTCAAGTCTGTCTGTCTGTATGAAATAGAACAATAGCGTCCAAACTAATCGACCTGAGCTAATTAAATTTTGTAAGAGGGCTTCAGTAATGGAAATGTTTTCAGTTGATTGCGTATATATCTATAGGTACTATTCTTTTCGACTCTTTTCGAGTATGTGTAGAAAACAGCATTTGTCCATCCCGTCCCTAAAAAGGCGAATCTTCTTTTCCCACCAATTGCCTACCCATAGCACTTACGTCAATTTTTTTTTAAGGTTAGGTACACACAAGCGATTTCAATCGCGCAACTGATTAGTCGCAAAAAAATGAAACCCACACATTTCAATAATAGAAATCGCGCACATAACATCTAAGCAGCAGTCTCACGATTGAAAATGTGTGTACCTAGCCTTTATGCTGATAAATCGTCAGCAGTACGGTTTTCGTGGCAACAGATCCACTAGTGATTTCATAGCTTTTCTCACCGAGAACTGTATAACCAATCACTCCATCACTCCGGTAAAACGAAAATTGTTGCGATTTATATTTCAAAGGCATTTGACATGGTTTGACATCAAACTATTCTTTTGTCGAAAATGCATGCATATGGGATCGATGCTTAACAATTCAAGTTGTTTTCGACCGTTTCATGTCTGAAACCTACCATATATGTCTGCAAATAAATATTCCTCAAGGCTCTGTCTCTGACTCTCTTTCTCATTTTCATGAATGATCTTTTTTCAGCAACTTCTAATTTAATTCATTCCTTCGCTGATGACAGCGCCTTAAGGCTACGTTCACACGATGATATTTTCTCCTCTACTTACGAGAATAGAACAGTGGCGATGAGTATTTTATTAAGTTGTTCACAAAGACCCCATCCGTTGAGATCCCGTACCTATTCGTTAAATTTTATTTTTTCCGTATACAGACGGAACTTGTCACTGCGACCATGATGGAATAAGTATAAGGCTAATTGCACACACACCGATTTTGGACGGCCAGTATAAAATCGGCCGACATTTTACCGGTAGCAGGGTGCTAGCACCATGATGGAATAAGTATAAGGTGGTCTCGTCGGCTGCCGACTCGTTCGTTTTTTGATCCCTTAACGCTTCGTTAACGTACACTTACTACGCTGAATAAAGAGAAAAACGTGTCGTTAAGGGACTACTTTTTGCCGACGAGACCACCTTATACTTATTCCATCATGGCTAACACACTCACCGGATTTTTACCGGTCTAACAATCAGTTGCTTTGTTATCGTTTTCGTGACACACTGAATGAAGCGAGAGCAGTCGAATGGAATGGTCTCATCGGCTGCCGACTCGTTCGTTTTTTGGTCCGTTAACGTACACTTACTACGCTGAATCTTACGCTGAATCTCTCTTTCAAAGAGAAAAACGTATAGTGAACGGACTACTTTTTGCCGACGAGACCACCTTATACTTATTCCATCATGACTGCGACTGCGCTTCGAGAAATCTCACATAAATTTTATCGAATACCTGGCGCAGTCGGAATTATGTTTTTATTTTATTCACACGAATAACGTTTTTCCTCGAATTCGTTTAGTAGTCGGTACTTTGGTAGTTGTGCGCCAGTTTTATAGAGTCACAAGATGGACTCTATTATCACGATTTCATACGTGATAAAATCGAATGGAAACCAGTAAGACAATTAACTTCGACTATGCCGAAGCTCAAATACCTGGTACTATATTATTGTAAAAATAAAAAAAATATTTTAGTATTAAAAAATTATATATTAGGGAGGTATGGGTAGTTTTTATTCGACTAAGCTCATTTTTTTTGTCAAAAATATTAAATATTATTAAAACAATATGTGCAAAGTTTAAACTTGCTATCTTTAGTGAAGCTATTTAAATTTAATTTTTAACATCAAATAGATATATATTTTGTATGGGAGGTAGTAGTAGTTTTCATCCTATCTTGCTCATCTTCGAACTTAGCCTCAGTTTGGTGGATAAAAGCTTACGTACCAAATTTCAAGACGGACAGACAGACGGACATCGCTATATCGACTAAGAAAGTGATGCTGATCAATAATATATATAGTTTGTCGTACCTACAACGCCTCCTTATGTGCGTTCCAAATGGAATGTCAAAGTGAATATACCTACCCTCAGCACAGTACTGTACAGGGTATAAAAAGCATTGTCTGAAATTGTGTCTCGTATATTCAATAAAACCGTATACGTGTAAAAATCGAATCGAAGATGTCTTGTGAACGAGTCCTTAGCTTTATCATATTCATTCCAGGACTCACGTCCCTGCTTTTCGGCCATTGAACTGGAACGGCAACGTATGTTAAGCTCATGTGGACCTTTAGCCAGCTAAATGTGGACCTTAGATTTAGCCAATAGAGTTCAATTCTATTCAATTTTGGACATACTTACATTACCATATCGCTTTAAATTACTTATGTATTTGTTTTGGAACATTTGCATTTTGCCTCAGAAAGGTTTTTTAAAAGAATTTGCTAATATCCAAAAGCAATGATTCTGATTGAGTTAAAAATTAAAACGAACAACTTAAAACGACATAAGTTAGGTTATATCCGTAACCACACTACTGCAATGTTGTTCGTAACAATTATCGTCTCATCAATGGTTGTTGGTTTAATTTCTGCGGTTTTTCTTTGGAGTATTATTTTTATTCTAAAGCATACCTAGCAGCACCCACACAGAAATCAATTTAAGCGCGTGGTGTCTGATAGAATGGGCGACACTGATAATAATAATAATTATTTGCACTTCCATTCACAATAGCGATATGATCGTCTCGTCTATCAGCCAGCTCACATCAACCCCATTGAAACCTAAACTATTAATAAAATATAACAATTCTCTTGTCAAACAAAATTAGCATATCTGTGCTTGCAGCAGCCACTCCTATAGACAGAATTATTCATAAGCTTTTCGCACTTTGCACATTTTATCTTAATTCAACGCGTCTAATGGCTAATCTTAAAAGCCAGCGCCAATAATGGGTAAACAACTCGATTCACCAGAAAGTTAACCGTTCGATGAAATCCACAAAAAAAGCGCACGTTCTGTTAACTTTTTGTGAGAAACAAACTCATTAATAAGTTATCAGCAGTTGAATAAGTATGGGGAACCAAGTATCTGCTTTTTTTTATCACTTGCAAAAACCAGTAAATAAAAAATAAAACAAAAGTATACAGCGAACAATAAACTTTCAAATTGGTTAATCTAAAAAAAAAAGTTATATGATTATGACGCATGGCTTAGTTGCGGTTAGTCATGCAAAGCCAGGTGGGGCTTTTTTTATTCAAAATGTGGAGCATATTCGATTTTTATAGATAACTTAAAAAGAAAAATAGCAGACACAAGTGTTTCCTTTTCCGATTTGAAATACCAATCTAATCTAATCCTTGGAGGCGGCAACGCTAATCTTTGGGGCACAAAATCACAGTGATTGCGGATCGCACAGGTGAACACTCTACTCCATGCAGCTGATAATGAGCTAATCTCACCTGAATTTGATGAAAAAACATTTGAGGTTAAGACAAAACCAACAAAGCCTATCATCGGAAAGGTTTAACGTAACATAAATTTTGGATTCTGGGAATTTGTCGAATCTACCAGCATGATGAAAATTTAATCTAATGATGAAATTGTTTATAATAAAATGTTGTTTAGGAGAGATAACCGTATTTGCTAAGTTGCCATATTGTAAACTGAAGTCCAAGGTTTAAAGGATAAAAGTGTAATCTAGCAACAAAGTAGTGCAGACTAGACGTGAATGATACGAGCATGTAAATGAGATGAACATCGGACTTCTAAACAACTGTTACAAAAGAAAACTAGTTTAATGAAAGAAAAAAAAAACTGGAACATACCACTAGTTAAGAAACTCGAACATCAGCAGATATTATAATTATACTGGTTAAAGTATTAAAATGCAATAGTGCAGAAAAGTTGTGAATATTTTTTTAAATTAAGAAGAGCTTTATTCAAATAGAAAAATTTAACTGAAGGCAAAATAAAATTTGGAAAATAAAACTGATTTGGAACAAATTTGGACGCACTTTACTACGAATCTGTTCTGTACCTTTGACAGTATTCTGGACAATTTAGCACACCCTTATGAAACAATCAGTGGAATATCTTCAGACAGAATTCGTAATCGATCAGAAACTACTAATGAATATACTACAAGAGCAAAAAAAAAAAAAGCCCGCAAGCACAAGCTAAGTGTCGTAACATCAAACACTTGAACCTTTCGACTTTGACAGATCTTGTGAAAACCACGCGCTCATTTTGTTTATATTTGTACACCTATTAACATTTCACAAATAAAATCTAACGTTTGATTAATATGTAGGTTGTTAAGTCCGGCTCATTACATTTTACATCGGTTTCATGAGTACCTTAGGTTTGTAATTAACTGGAAAAACCTGCACCCAATTTTCATTAAGTCATTAAGTAAAATAATTGAAAAATATAAATCTATATTATTAGTCGAAACACTATAAATAATCGTAAATATTTATGTAAGAGTAAATTTTAAGCTTCGACCGAGATTTGAACAAATTTTTTCTTAGTCCGCTGATATTCATAAATTGTAGCTGTCAATTTTCACTTTTCATTGGTAATTTTATGTAAAGTCCGCGTGTCAATTGCGCTAAATAATTGTCCTCGGCTAATTTTCTGACACATAGTGTTAAAAAGAGAAGTTCACCAAACTTCAAACTTAGGCATTGTGTCAATTGAGCTAAATAATTATCCTCGGCTAATTTTCTGACACATAGTGTTGAAAAGAGAAGTTCACCAAAATCCAATCTTAAAACAGTGATTTATCGAATTTTACGCTATTAATTAATTGAAACTCAGTGTTATATTTCCTCTTCAGCAGTCTAGCAAAACTCAAGCAAAAGAAAGAAGAAAGAAAAGAAAAATTAGCCTATCCCGGATCAAGATAATATTTTGACAGCAGAAAAATAAATTTTCAACCACGATAATGTCAGAAAATCATCCGAAGATATTTATTTAGCGCAGTTGACACACGGCCTAATTTGGAGCGTTTTTATTATTCACAGATTTGTGGAATGCGTCGCAAATGTATAAATTATAAATAAAAATTTACAACATCATGAAAGTAGAAAATCGAATTACCAATTGCAACTAGAAACTGCCTAAAATTTGAGAATTTTTGCGACCAATAAAGCGATTTAAGTAAATGTCAAAATTTGCGAATTTTCGCTCAACCGCACCTCGAAATTTATTTAAGAAAACACGACCCAGCCGCACGAAGACCGATTTAACAAAAATGACACCAATGCCATATCATTACCAAAAAGTTCAACAGAATGCGTGTACTATCATTTCTGCTTACTGTTTATAACACTTTGGCCAATTTTATCTGTGAAATTAATCGAAGTCATTGTATGGGGTATATGTATATTTTGAAGTATGCTCATTACCAGAACTGTCGGAAATTGTCATAATTTGATCAAGTTACTTTAAGTATAGTATAAAATGCGTTATTCATTCATTCATTCATTCATTCATTCATTTTCAATGACCCGCTTATCCATTACGTGGGTCGCGGGTGTAGGTTGCTCAAGTGAACCCTCCATTACTTTCGATTCTCCGCCAAGGAATCTAAATCATCAAAGGCAATTCCCATACGGGTATATGGGAGAGATTATGGACCTAATCTAACCATCTCATCTGGGGGCACCTAGAGGACGCCTGCCTGATGGTACGGATTCCATAGCACGTCTTGGGATCCTGTTTGGGGACATTTGTTTAACATAAAACCAAATCACCGATGCATAGACCGCTTCGTCCGGAGGTATAGCTGCTCGAGATTGTGTTCCTCAGGTATTTTATATACAACTTTAATATTGTCTTTAAGGCTAGCTGTGTACTCGTTATGTGGCCTTAACCTTTTCTTAAATGTAGACGAAAATTCACAAAAATAAAACGTATTATAGCCATGTATGTAGATATACAATTCTAGGTTTGTTCGACGTGGCCAGCCCTAGTGCGCCCTAGTGCGCACTGAGAACATAAATTTGTTCAATTAATGATTGTAATGTTGAAAAACACATTTCTTTTAACATTTAGTAGTGCTGCACAAGTCAATAATTCACCAAAACATGATTTCACACAAATGACAGCTACGATTGACCTAGGGTCAGCTCAGTGCTCAACTAGGGCGCCCCAGTGCTCACCTCGAACACAGGTTTTCAGTGTCAGTGCGAACTCAGTGCTATATCGAACGCCATAGGGCTAACCCAGTGCGCACTAGTGCGCCCTAGGGTCCACGTCGAACAAACCTACTGTCATCACATCAGTATTTGGTATATAGCAAATACAGGGTGCCGCATAAGTCACCATTGCTATTAAATAGACCATCCCTTTTTTTTTTTATGTAAGATTTTTTTTTATTCTTAGCTATTAATAAAATATCTACAAAATATGAAAATCTTTCTACGAAAGAATGCTTCTTTTAAATGACCTCCAGTTTGGACTTTGCATAGGGTGGCCTTTAGGAGGCATATGTTTCATGACGTTTATAAGTTTGTGTGTTTGTTCCCTTATTTTGGTATAAATGTCAATGTTGTACATTACCTATTGTGGAATTGTTCGAGGTTTATTTGCGTATGCCTTTTCTTTCATCAGATAAAAAAATGTTTCTTAGAAGTTGAATTGTTGTGGCTTGTGGCACCCTGTGCACATACATACAAGCTAATAAAGTTTCGGTTCATAGTATACGCTGGGCAAACATGGCCGACCTGTCACTCTACGTCTATATGGCAGAAAAGAAGAACGATAAGTTGAACAAGAACCGCCGAAAGATGTAGTCGCTCGCAAGCCGCACACTCTCCCGCCATTTGCACGAAATCGAAATTAAACTTTATATATTTAATGGCTTATTGTCCCGCGATTGGATTTTGATTATTTAAAGCGATAAGGCGTTATACGGTTGTTTAATATACCGCCATTAAATTTCTTCTTATTACATAAGTGTATTATCCTGTGCCGGGATTTGTTAAGAAAGTAAATAAAATGTTACATAAATGAATTGAACTAACTTTTAGGTGTATCATTTTTGTTGACAGCTGCAAAACCGCGGCATAGACTTCCTCTTGCTGCAACCATATACCAGGACGATTTTCCACTGCAGGTCGTACATAATATTTCAAAGTATTCTGCTTTAAGTTCAGTATACCTAATGCTCTCGCTAATTTTATCTCCCATACAGAAATGTCTACAGAGATACATCTTAGCGAGGCAGTTTAGCAAAGCAGTGTCCTGTTCGGAACAGGAATGCTAAATTATCAGTTTCATGTAGGTGGGATACACTAAATGTCAGTCGGGTATAACAAACGTAGTGTTTTGTACGTACTACGTACAGGTACAATTTTGTTATATGTAGTCGGCTCAGAAAAAGTCTCCACATATTTAGCTCGCGAAGAATTGCCTGGTGCATTAAATCGGCGCTAAATGTTGACATGTTCGATACAAAACAAATTGTGAATTGACTGTTTTGTAGAATACTTGAAAGTAAGTGAATATGAAAAAGGTGAAAAAATAAGAAAAATTAAAATACATGTAGCAATAGGTGTGAGTGCGTGTCCCATCAAAAAAGAAAACAAAAAATGATAATCTATTTCAATAGGGATCATGACGTAAACTAGATCGACTAAATTCTAGAATGGTCAAAATCTCGAAAATGAATTTGATAAATCTCGAATGCAAAAATCTCGAATGGGTCAAAATCTAAAAAGTACAAAAATCTCGAAAGACTCTATCTCGAAAAAAATCTCCAAAATAAAAAGGAAATTCGAGATTTTTTTTTCACCCACCCCATATCCAAACAGTAAACGCAAGCAGGGGGGTTGCAGGGGGGCAGCATGCCCTTCCATACGTATCAACATTTTTTTTTTTTGAGATTTTTGTTATTCGAGACTATGCTTTCGAGATTTTTGCTTTCGAGATTTTTTTGTCGAGATATCGGCATTTAAATATCACCACCCTGTATATGAAATCATTGGCTAAAATATGACAATCGAACACATTTTTGTCTTAATCCACCCATGTCATTAGAATGTATTGATTCGCTAAAGGTCAGTTCCAGTTTTAGCACGCATCCTTGATAAAAATATACCAAGTATGAACGTATGGTGTACCTGTACATGTCACACTTCACTACCGCACGCATGAGTTTGCTTTTCCATAGTTAATACTGCTGCTGTATATGTATTTCATTTAACAACAACCTGCACACATAGCTCACTATACAACTGTATAATAAACGTCCCTTCTCTTCTTCTTTTTCAGATTCCAGTTGCGTGGGCTCCTGATCATATGGAATACCCTTCTGGCGATGTTTAGTATTATGGGAGCATTTAGGACGGCTCCGGAACTGCTGCATGTACTGCGTCACTATGGACTTTTCCATTCCGTTTGTGTTCCTAGGTAAGTCAACCGTATTTCAGTTTTAATCATGATCATCAATGCTGGCATTGTAAATTAGTTGCTGGCCATGAACTGCAAATTGGATGTTAATTCCTGTACGCGAATCAAGTTTCCATTTAGATCCTTGGAGTTTTTGTAAACAGGAATATTCCACCACAACGCATATAGTGGATGTATAATAATAATAATAGTTGCAAATGACCCTGATCTAAACGGGTTTGTTAGCTGGACTGAATCGTTTAATCTGCAATCTGCATACAAAAAGGATGAAATTTTGTTTGTGAAATGTGTCTACTCATATTTTATACGGTTTTATTCTTGCATTAACATTGTAGATTGGTGATAGTTGTGCTAATCAGAATACATGCTCCTTAGCGGGCATCTTATAATGATTTAAATTTGCGTCAAATGTGAAAGGTCTCATCTAATCTGTGATGTTTTTTTTATACCCTCCACAGGAAGGTATATTCACTTTGTCATTACATTTGTAACGCCAAGAAGGATTCACCGGAGACCCTATAAAGTATATATATTCTGAATCAGGATCACATTCTAAATCGATTTAGCCATGTCCGTCTGTCTGTCTGTCTGTCCGTCTGTTGAAAGCACGATAGCGTCCAAACGAATTGACCTAGGGGAATGAAATTTTGTGAGAGGACTTATTTTTACCGTCGTCAGGTTGGTATTGAAAATGGGCTATGTCGGTCAAGTAGTTCTGGTACCCCCCATACAAAATCACTATTAGACCCATGTGTCTCTCTGTCTGTTGAAATCACGATAGCGTCTAAACGAATCGACCTAGGCAAATGAAATTTTGTGAAACGACTTCTTTTTACCGTTCTCAGGTTGGTATTGAAAATGGTCTATGTCGGTCAAGTAGTTCTGGTACCTCCCATACAAAAACAATCTTTGGCCCATGTGTCTCTCTCTCTTGAAAACACGATAGCGTCCAAACGAATCGATCTAAGCGAATGAAATTTTGTGAGAGGACTTCTTTTTATGGTCGTCAGGTTGGTTTTGAAAATGGGCTATGTCGGTCAAGTAGTTCTGGTACCTCCCATACAAAACCACTATTAGACCCATGTGTCTCTCTGTCTGTTGAAAGCACGATTGCGTCCAAACGAATCGATCTAGGCGAATGAAATCTTGTGAGAGGACTTCTTTTTACCGTCGTCAGGTTGGTATTGAAAATTGTCTATGTCGGTCAAGTAGTTCTGGTACCTCCTATACCAAGCCAATATGGCATGGCGAACATTTTGCATGACTTTTATGCAGTGGAGGGTATCAAAGCATCGGCCAGGCCGATGATAACACTTTTACTTGTTTTTTAGACAGATAGCATAAACGAACCCTAGTTCATGCTGACTACAAGATTTATGTATACCTAGATTGCCGATCGGTAGGTTAATTGTTAAAGAGATAGTTAAAATGAATTATCGCGGCTGGTCACACTTCGCGAACGCGTCAAACTTTAATCAACGCCCGAATATTTGTAGGAAGATATTTTAATTTGAAATTTAATTTATTATTATATAACATAAGACATGACTTAAAAAAAAATTTAGAAGCGTGACTTTGATAAGAAGAGACATTAATGTTATCGAAGAATTTGTTTTTCTAAATGTTTAAATATATGTATTCGTTTAAGATGTTGTTTTTTTACCAAGAAGCTGTTTAATAAAGGGTTTTCCAATGAGAGGTGTTGTTGTGAATGACCCGCTATTTCGGTAGCTGTCACTTTTGAAGCTTTTATTCTTTGACAAGTAGAAACTACGCCATTACTAAAAATGGAACGATACACGCTTCAACAACGCATTGAAATTATTAAAATTCACTACAAAAATTGTGAAAATCTTGCAGTCACAGTTCGCAAAACTAAAGCATTTTTTGGTCGTCGTGCAGCACCTTGTCGGACCGCAATACAGAAAATGGTGGAAAAATTCGAGCTGTTGGGACAAGTTAGTGATGTGAGGAATAAAACCCGTGCACGTCGCTCAAGAACAACTGAGAATATTGCTGCTGTAGCCCAAAGTTTTGAAGAAAACCCAGGTTTGCCCATTCCTCGTCATTCTTTGGAATTGGGCATTCCACAAACGTCATTACACCGTATTTTGCATAAAGACTTGGGTCTTAAGGCTTATACAGCTAGTTAACACAAGAACTCAAGCCGGCCGATCATCAACAACGTCGTGTCTTTGCTGATTGGGTCCTTGAAATGCATGAAAATGATCCGGAATTCCATCGAAAAGTCATCTTGACTGGATGGAAAATTTCATGGCTCGTGGTGGCCATTTGGCTGATGTTGTTTTTCATTATTAACGGCATACCTTCCTCTTTATTATGAAATAAACATCCGATCATTTATCTCAAAAAATGGCATTTTTCTTTGAATACCAAAATAACACCTCTTATTGGAAAACCCTTTATATAGAAATACCTTACTGGGACTTACAAAAGAAAACACTAATCGGTGTCAAATTGGAGTGGGTATGTTTATTTCGGTTGTCGCAGAAAATGTTTACTAATGCAATAAACATCGCATTGACGCATCAGAATAAACTATTATAGATAATATACCTATGCAGTAAACGTCAAAAGTTTAGTTGACACAAAACTCGCTAACTAAATGGCTTTCCACCAAAAGCAAACCTAGAAGTTTTCTTTATATGTTTCATAAAAGATAAAAGTGTAGTTCTAGGTCGATTCTTACTAAGAAAGAAGAGTCCAAGATCTTTTGAAAGAATTGCCGTGTACTCACCACGCACTTGCCAAATGACAGATTGAAATGGTTATTGCTTATTGCTTTGTTGGAAACCAATTTTGTGCTATGCGACTCGAATACATGAAATTAAATTAAAATTAAATGTTTAAATGTATTTTTAATTTAAATATTCAGATTTGGTCCATAAAAGCAACCGTAGTAGCAACAAAAAATCAAATCTGATATATAATATTGCCCACACCTATCCACAAAGTTGCTCATCATCGATGACAGAAGAAGTTACAAAAACGTTAAAATGCATGTCTTTACACCAGTCTCTAAAGAGTCTTGCAAATAAACACCGCACTGACCAGTGGGAGTCCAGAAAAAAAAGCACGAAATGCTTACTGCTCCAAAATCACTGACTAATTGTTCATCAAAAACATTCGAACGATTTTTAGCGTTCTTTTACTTATTCAGACGAATCTAAATTCTGTTTGCATCATAAATGTCAAATTCGTACTGACATTCGACACCACTTGTAAAAGCTATAAAGCTTTTATATATGGCTAAACATTATGGCCCACCCTTTATCAGTAGGTATTATTGTACATTTATTATTTTACTCCTTTTTGTCGATTATGTCGACCGTATAATGGACGTAGCGCACGAAAAGTTTGACGAACCGAACCATGATTTTCAAAATAATGTCATTTTCGATTGGTCGTCCTTCTTCTGAAATCGTTCGATTGGCGCTCAACTGACAGTTCTTCTTCTGAAAAGATTTGAATTCAGAATCGCGGAGAGTTCTTCCGGACGTTTCTGGACGACCAACCGAAAACGACATAAGTTTGCACAATTAGCACCCGTACCTACTAACCACAAATCAACTTTCATCTGTCAAATTGACAATCTGTAAAAACAGTGTTGCCAGCTTAAAAACTAAACCTCTAACAAACAACAATAATTGGAAATATTAAGTGACCTTGTGCATAGACGTGACGTTAGATTGTCACGTCTAACAAACAACCTTTGGGAAATCTTTTTTTTTTCGTCTATCTGTCAAAAATATAATAGATCAATCAACACACAAAAAAATATATACAGGGTGGGCCAAATACAAGTTTCTTTTTAAAATTGCAATAAAATGAACAAAATTAAACTTTTTCCATGTAAGAGCAAACGTTCCCATTAATTATGGAACACACCGGTCGTTTAAGTGGCTGCCTCGGCTGGCTTCGCAGTAGCGCATTCTGTCACTCCAATTTTCCAAGACCTTGTTGATGATTTCGGGCTGTAGCTCACGGATTGCTTGGATGATATTGGCCTTAAGTGCTTGACGCGTTTCCGGATTGTTGGTATAACATCGGTCCTCCACGGTTCCCCACAAAAAATAGTCCAAAGGGGTCAAATCGCAGCTCCGATGCGGCCAATTGACATCGCCAAGACGGCTGATAATACGATTTGGGAATTTGTTGCGCAAAAGATCGATTGTAGCATGGGCTGTGTGGCATGGCGTGCCATCCCGCATGAATCAGATGTCCAAATCCATGTCTTCAAGTCGATTAACATGGGTCTGTAACGCCCACCGTTGACGGAAACGTTGTTCCCAGCCTCATTTTCGAACAAAAATGGTCCAATGATGCCACCACTCCACAATCAGCACAAAACTGTCACTCTCTGTGGATGCATTGGCTTCTCGACAATAACGTGCCGGTTTTCCGAGCCCCAGTCAATTTTGTTTGTTAACGTAGCCGCCGAAATGAAAATGCAGTAGAACGTACAGCAGGTAGGTGATTCATTTCGGCCAAAACTTATTTTCAAAAAACGCACTGTTTACTTTTAAATCTTACGAAATTTTACTAATTCTTACGATTTTTTACGCATTTTTACTCAATGTCGTTCCCTAACTTGAAAATTGTAAAAGAGAGCGCTTTCGAGAGAGCAAAATATTACCCTTCCACTTAATGTCGTTTTCGATTGGTAATCCAGAAGCGTCCGGAAGAACTCTCCGCGATTCTGAATTCAAATGCAGAAGCAAATTTCTCTTCTTTTCAGTAGAAGAACTGTCAGTTGAGTGCCAATCGAACGCTTTCGGAAGCGTTCGGATTGCTTCCGGACGGGTCTGGATTACCAATCGAAAACGACATTAGAATCTTACTAGTTTTTACTCAACAAATTTCTTTGAGTAAGAATTTAAACAACTGTCAGTCGTCTGAAAATTGACAAATGATTTGAAATTTGATTTGAAACGAGTGTAACGACTATTTGCATTTGTCTTTTGATTTCCTGCGATATGAGAAACAATTTATGGAAAAACAAAATGCATCTGTCATTTTTCATCATTAGTACCAAAGTGTTCTCTAACGTTGTCGTAAGTTTTTCTCTTTGAGAGAAAATTTATCCCCACCACTGTCATTTTGACAGTATTCCATTTTTCTAGTAAAAAGTAAAGGAACAGACCTACTGACTTTCTGTCAAGATTTCAAGCGGGAAACAGTTGTCAGTGTCAAAATAACCTATGATTTAAAAAGAAACCACTAGATGGCGCACCCTTTATATGATGTTCATAAATATTTTTCACTCATTATTTTGCACTATTTATTATATTTATAACATATTTTTATTTTGCACTACTAAAAGTTTAAATAATTTATATCATTCTTTCTCTTTTCAGTTTCATTGAACAAGATCGTGTCAGCGGGTTCTGGACATGGTTGTTCGTTCTATCGAAACTTCCCGAACTAGGCGACACCCTATTCATAGTGCTCCGCAAACAGCCGCTAATTTTCCTCCACTGGTATCATCATATTACCGTGCTCATCTACTCGTGGTTCTCCTACACAGAATATACCTCATCTGCACGTTGGTTCATTGTCATGAACTACTGTGTTCACTCTGTGATGTATTCGTACTACGCCTTAAAGGCGGCCCGCTTTAATCCACCCCGTTTCATTGCGATGATCATAACTTCCCTTCAGCTAACGCAAATGGTGGTCGGATGTGCGATCAATATTTGGGCTCATGGTTTCCTCAAAACCCATGGCCGACAATCGTGCAATATTTCACCGACAAATATCAAACTCTCAATTGCTATGTACTTCAGTTACTTTGTACTATTCGCAAGGTTCTTCTATAAGACCTACTTGTCGACAGGAGGTAATAAAAGCCGATCCGTACCTGTGCATCATTCGTCGTCATCTACCTCTAAATTATCGACAAAGGAAGCATCATCAGATTACTACGCACAAAATGGCAAAATGAAGGCACAGTAAGCTGTAAACACACGCAACACACACAAAGAAACCAGTTATCAAACACAACTATATACACCAATTTAATTGCAGAATACAGAAAGAAATAGACTTTGAAAAAAAGCTGAGTAAAAAATTTTTTACATTGCATTTTGTAGAAAAATGAAAAGCAAACAGGCCTGGCTGCCTCCGTTTTCTGTGCTGAATTATTAAAAAAAAAAAAACAATTCCTACAATTAATTTATGTGTTTTATTTGTTGTTTAATTTTTTTTTATCTTTATTGTAATTATTATTATTTTAATCTGTAATAATAAAACATTCTGATATTTTCTATTCGAAATAGACTTTAGCTTGTAAAGAAAATAATTAAAAAAACAAAAAACAATTTGTCGGTGGGAATAACTACTCCAAACTTAAAAAAACGTCTATATATAATATTTATTTGTAATTTTATTGTAAAATAAAATAAAAAATAACGTAAATATTTAAGAGCAGAACAAAAAAATTATTCATTTGCTTAACATACAACTGGCAACACCGTACAGTTTTTAAATACAAAAGAAGCCTTTTAAAACAAAATGTATTTATTAATAGGAAATAGAAACAAAAACAAATAAACCGTTGAATTAAATAAAAAAAACTTAAAAGACACACCCCCTACTTATTAATGAAATAGTCAAAAATAGTAATGAGTTAAATTTCAGTACTAATTGTTCATATTCGACACATTAAAATCGACCAATCGAATTGTTACATAATTACCCCTATTCTCTTTGTCGTTTATATGACATTTGTACAGTGTCGTCATTATCGTCAGCTAATTTAGATGATTATACGAGCTTATATCCGTTGCACAAATTTGAAGAAGTCCATACTGCCTAACGCCTCCAGGAATAATGCGATTCGGGTCCTGTTCACGGGTTCCAAAGCTTATCACAATGAATCAGGACAGACAGAGCAAACTGCACTCAGAAATGTGATTAGAGACGTCTACAAGCAATTTGGACATCCTTTTTTACAACGACACGACATACGAGTCGTATACGACTAGTGACATCGGGAATAGGGTTATTCATACCGGCTTTTAGTTATAAACGATTTTAAAATAATTTTACATTATCCGATCTGTTCGAAAATCCGTTCACTTGCTATTTGTTGCAACATTATCAAAATGTATAGATTTTCCTTCATTTGTAATTTATTCTATTGCTTTTGATATATAATTTCGGAATTAAATAAACGGCATTTAATTCTTTATAATTTCTGTTTCTAAACTATCAACGTTATGCAATTATTTATTTTAACATTTTCCACTACATATAATTTTTTTTTTACAAACAAATAGGTTGGTATTTGTAGTTGTTTGAATGTAAATGGTAGGTGTTTGAATTTTTAAATCAATATTGCCTCAAGTTCACAAAGATTATAAATAAAAATAAGACAAAATCACATACATAAGTTAAAGGAAGTAACAAAGTCATTCTTTATAATATTTTAAACGGTTCTTGTTTTACTTATATACAACTATTATTGTTTTAATTTTTGTTAATGCATTTAATCACGTTGTATTGGGATTTTTTTTTTATTTAACTTTATTTAAATTATGAAATAATGCTTAATAAAACTAGAAATTAGGAATTAACTATGGAGATGATAGTAAAATTTGCATGAATAAACAGAAGAAATTGGTTTAATTTTGTAAATTATGTGGTGAAATTCATCCATATGAAGGGAAACAATTGAAAGCTAAGAGAGTTTGTAAAATTTGATGATGAAAATACAAATAAAATTGGAAATAAGAAAAGGATTCTACTTTAAAATGTTTTTTATTTGTTAAAGAAATTTCAGATATTGTCAAATGATGGTTTTCCAAATTACTCATTTGATGATTTGGTGGAGAACATTTTAGTTTTCTATTTCAAGTCAGAATCCACAACAAACCACACAGAATAGACCGTCGACTCCTCCCACATAATGGAGTTTGCCTCAAGCTGCACGCGAGCCCAGATTTTTCATGGATTGGTGTTATACAAAATCAAAGGAGCACCATTAACGCACGCATACTTGAATAATCCTAGACCCATGGTATATCATGGAATAAACATTTCCGCCATTGATTTTGACATTTCACACGTATTCACAAACAGGGGAATTCATTCATTCATTCATATTTTTGACATGTCAGCATACGGCTTTGTAGGGATGATACGGAGCTTCGATTCCGAGTCCGATATGTCGGAATCACCATCATCGGTGACGACCAATGAACATGAGTTGTTTGTTATATCGAGTTGCGACATTTTCCAATACGACTGCTTTTTCATTCATTTATTTGTTTGTTTGACATGAATAGCCGAGATTTGCGTTGAAGTTGAGATTGCGTGCGTAAAACCACCTCCGTAACATCCCTGCACCTATGCTCTGCATGTTGTACTCATGATACAACAAGACAAGATATGTGTTGTACTTATGCCGTTTTCGATTGGTCGTCGAGAACCGTCCGGAAGCAATCCGAACGCTTCTGAAAGCGTTCGATTGGCACTCAACTGACAGTGTTCTTCTCCTGAAAAGAAGAGAAATTTGCTTCTGGATTTGAATTCAGAATCGCGGAGAGTTCTTCCGGACGTTTCTGGCTCTGGGCGACCAACCGAAAACGACATTAATTACGAATCTTTTACTGAGTTCTAATCGTTCTACTCAATACCATTTGCTTACCCGAAAACTTCATAAAAGAGAGATTGTAAATATAATCAATCCCTCCACTGAGAATCTTACTAGACGAAGTAGCAAAGCTGGCGACCTAGGAATATCGTATATAATGTAATTTCATTAGTAGTTTGTGGATCAAGAATTAATGAAGTGTAAAGTACAATTCGTCACTTTAAGTTCTTGTTTCTTTAAATAGGTACCTACTCATTTTATTACGATTAGTTCAGTGTGAAAGCTTGCGGGTCTCATACTTACCAGTATACATAATGGAATACATAAAGCATCATCCGTAGGCTTTATAAGAAAGCCAATCTTTATGACTAGATCTAGACCACAGGGTTTTCAAAATAGCGAAGCAAACAGCATTTACAGCTACTAAATGCTCATCATATACTAAAGTAACATGGCAAGAGTTTCCACATTCTGCCAATGAGAAACCATTTGAACCACTCAATATAGAAAAGGGCATAGCTTTAAAAAGCTCATGAACAATAACGTCTCTGGCAACTCTTCAGACAAGGACCGATGTTTTGGTTGGGCGCATGTACCAAATCGTCAACCAATTATGGGTGGCAGAATTCATATGACCCATCCACAAAAAAGGCGATACTATGTCTTGCTATTCAGGGTAGATAGATGTCCTATTAATGATTGTGATGTCACTTAAACCAACAACTTGCGTCCATTTTGGATAGATACATCAAGAACTCGAATAGATATTTCTGCAAAAAAACAAAACCAATTTTTAAGCTTTTTTTGCTCACTTATTTTGTTTATTGATTTAGTCAGCTCCAACTGCAATTAAACGCACATAAAGTAAGTTCTACTTGTATCTGAATACGTTAGAGGTTAGACTATTTCTCAATCAAGTAGATTTCTTGTTTTCTTATAAGCTACCACGAATACATTATACAAACAAAATTAATGTATATATTTAGGGAAAATATAAGAAACAACATTACACACGTAAGCCATTAATTTGTAATGCCATCGTAAGACTACAAATTGTTCAAATCTACAAGATAGATTGATTACACTAAGATAAAATCACTGAGTCTCAGTGCAGAAGAAATCTAATAAAAAAAACCATCTAGCTCTGTTAGGCGTCCTATTTTAGATGAGGACTCAAAACGATACATATACTGCTTGGATCCGATGTCCATAATTTCTAATTCCATCTGCTTTTCTTGGCGCGCTTGTTATTGGCATCCTCCGATGATGACGACGAAGAAGTCGAGGATTTCGATGATGAAAACGAGATTGAGGGTGGAGGTGGTGGCGCTGGTGATGCAAATACTCCCGACTCTGGGACCGTTTGCTCCCATGTGCGATCTGATGAAGCTCGAAACTGAGACATGTACTGTGTTCGAAAGGCATCACGCATAGCACTATACCTATCCGATGCAGGGCCGCCTGATGGCTTCGTTGATGGCGGGATTGATGCTGGTGGGATGGAAGGCATTGCCGAAGACCTTCCTTCCGAACCCTCACTCCGTCCACTACTAGCGCTTCCAAATCCGGTTCGTTCACGGTATCCCAGCCCTGTGCCTCCGACGTTGATACGTTTGCCTTTGCTGTTTTTGAACCGCGAGTTCCTGAACCACGCGCTTTTCATTGCCAAGTCCATTAGATCTTGGGGTACTTCCTGATCGGCTCCCTCAAGGTTCCGCACCAAATGCCCTGCAAATTCCTTGTCTTTGTCGGTAACAAGAGTAAAGGCGTTGCCCTTCTCCCCAGCTCGACCAGTTCTACCAATTCTGTGAGTGTGCGTGTCAATGTCCCTGGCAATATCGTAGTTTACTACTGTCCGGATGTGGGGGATGTCCAAACCGCGGGCTGCTACATCGGTGGCAACGAGGATGTCGCATTCCTTCTTCTTGAAGGCTGTGATGACTTTGTTACGATCCGCTTGGTCCATGTCTCCGTGCAGCAGAAGGCAGTTGAACTCCTTGACCATCAGATTGTTAGCCACAGTTTCTGCGTCGAGTTTCTTAGTAACGAACACTAACACACTGCCTTGAGAAAGGAATTCCACTAGCCGTAGAAGAAGCCAATTCCACTTCTGCTGAGGATTGTTGAACACGTACACCTGTTGAGTGATGTCTTGGTTGGCTTCGCCCAAGTCGCCTTGAATTATGCGCACCGGATCGGTGAGAACATCTCTAGCTAAGCGTTCGATGCGCTTCTTAAATGTCGCAGAGAAGAGAAGCGTCTGGCGATCTGGCCTGACATGGTTGCAAATTGAGCGCACCTACAAAAAATTAAGATAATTGCATGTCATGTGTCATAGCTGTCATGTGAACCACTCACCTGCGGTTCAAATCCCATGTTGAACATACGATCGGCTTCGTCCAGCACCAGGTATGTAACTCGTCGTAAGTTTGTCGCCTTCATCTTAACCATATCGATCATTCGGCCCGGTGTAGCAACAACAATCTCTGCACCCTGCTCCAGTGCCTTGCTCTGCTCCCACTTCGAGCCACCACCGTAGCAGCAGACCACATTGATGTTGTATACTTTGCCAAACTTCTTTGCCTCGTTGTATATCTGCAATGAAAGCTCACGCGTTGGGGCCAAAATTAGGCCAATTGGGCCATCGCCCTCCTTCAACTCGCGCTGATCCATGATATGCACAAGCATTGGCCATACAAAGGCGGCCGTCTTACCACTACCCGTCTTTGCAATGCCAATGATATCTCGACCTCCCAGGGCGGTTGGAATAGCCTGCGCTTGGATTGGTGTTGGCTGAGTATACTCTGCCTTACGGATCGCCTTTATTAGCGGCTCATCAAATCCAAAGTGTCCAAAGCTGGTCACCGGCTTAGGAGGCTCTGGCCCAGTTACTTTCACACCCAGAGTGCGGCGCAAATCCGCAACCTGGCTTTCCGATAAGGATGCAATGTCTTCATGCGGGGTATAGAAATTCTTCTCAAACTTCTCATACTCAATTTCAGAGTGATAGATTGGCGGCAGAGGGTCAATATTGCGGTTCTTCGGTGGAGCAATTGGATTGCCATCCTCATCGTAGTCAATTTCAATATCCGAACCATCATCCCGTACTCCAGCCATCGGATTCTCTTCCATGTAACGATAGTAGCTCTCCTCATCATCTTCATCGTCAATATCACCACGCACTCCCTTTTCTTCTACAGAAACAACTGCTACTTCCGAACGCTGCGCACGTACTTTCTCCTTTTGTACTTGCTGCTCAATACCAGCCATGAACTGATCCAGTGGATCATCTTCCTCTTCACTTTCAGATGCTACGGCTCGTTTAGGGGCTGCACTAGGACTCCCCGGCGCAGGTATATACGCCAACTCAGGAGTTGCTTCTTCGTCGTCGTCAAAGTAGTCGTCTTCCGTGTGAGCTTTGCGCTTGCCCAGCGACTGCTGAGTATTTGTAAACTGACTAATCGAATCCATGGTAGAGTAGCCTTGTTTTGAGAGGCCACTATTGGCCCCTAATTTTGAATTTCGATCGCCGCCACCACGACGACCAGTCGCAGAGGTTGATGGAGGTGGTGGTACAGCATTCATTGCAACCCCACTGCGGCTGGACGATTTGTAGGGGTATCCACCGCCACCTATCCCACGGTAACTCATTGTAGCTTTTGCAATTTAACTGAAAACAAATGTTTATGAGTGAAAATTCGTATATATATTTTTTTAAATAATTAAAATACTGTAGAGAAAAGAAAATCGGCAAACCGAAAAAAAGCGAACGCCTCCTGTCAAATGTGTCAAACGAAATTTGGGTACCTATTTCATTGTATGGGACGGATTTCCGTGTAGCGAAATGGAAGCATTCAGTGTTGATGAATATTAATGGCGAAATATACTTTATTCCAGTTAGAGCAGTTTTTTTGATTCATATTGCGAATCCCGATTTCTTTGAGAAATTTACACCCACTTTCACTAATAAAAAAAAACATTACATTTGTTAAATATTAAAATTTGTTATTTTAATGATTGGACAGGTATACGTCTGGCCACACATGCCTTCCCATGAAAAATTCGTGTCGAAAGAAACAGTTCGATTTTAAGTGTAAAGAAGAGAAGGGATTTTCGGTGTAATTTACCCATCTTTTCTCAACTAACCTAAAAACAACCTAAAACTTTCATGGGAAGGCATGCGTGGCCTAGCCAATAGGAAATGAAAAGGGTGTTCTTTAATGGCCAAAAATCACGCAATTTTATAACCCATCAATTTTGTAAACACAAATTACAATTTAATAACAGCTGACAGCTAAATGACACTCCAATACAAATGCAAAAAAGTGATCCGATTTTATGTTCCATTGCATTGGACAGGAAAAATCTAAAGTCTGAGAGCCGAACGAGGAGCCAAATAAAATCAAGATAATTTGATTGCGATAAAGAGGGATCTAGAGCAAGAAACCTCTTCTTCGTGAATGATCATGCTCACCGATTTATTCAATAGATTTTTATATGATTTTGTTTATGGCTTTGTGCTAAAAATGGCGGAATTGTTTACCATTATTTCAGTACCAGTACCTATCAGGAACACTCTGTGCATGCGGTTCGAATCGAACAAGAGAATTTCTTCCGGTATATTCTGATAAATATAGATCTGTAAAGTAAAGTAGAATCTTTAACACGTAATTACAACAACTATATAGAGTCTCGAAAGAGTCAAGCATTGTGAAGTTGTTGTAATGGCGTGTTAAAAATTCTACTTTACTTTACTTCACTGAGATAGATGTGCAATAAAACAGACCTTATGTAAAACCCTGGGGTTTCCTTTGGTGTTTGCCAGCCAGCCATACTGCACTTTCTAACCGCGATTCTGAATTCAAATCCAGAAGCAAATTTCTCCTCTTTTCAGTAGAAGAACTGTCAGTTGAGTGCCAATCGAACGCTTTCAGAAGCGTTCGGATTGCTTCCGGAAGATTCTGGATTAACAATCGAAAACGACATAAGTTCGCCCTAGTCTCATCGAACAAACGTACTAATGCTTGCACACCTACCTTAAAAAATTTGTTTGCTGTCATCAATTCGACAGCTGACTGTGACGTTTGTTTGTTGACGATTTGTGTGTTTCTTTCAAATTTGTTTTCTAAAGTTTTTCATAAATAAATTGACTCCGTATTCCTTGAATAAAATGGTTGAAAAATTAGCCGACGATTACGCAAAATATTTTCACAACTCCAATGTTGAAAAAGAAGTATGTATAAAACAAAATAATCAATTAGAAACATTTGCTTATAAACGCCTGTCTGCTTCAGCTAAATCCCCTCTGCCTAAGTATTGAAGAGATGCTGGCTAGACTCGATGAATTTGAAACTCTCCTCACAAATGTGAGTAGTGGATCGAAAGATATAAAATATTGATGATACTAATAGGATTGCTAACTTTCAGGTTAAAATTGAAACAAATTTAATTATGGACAACAGTGTTGCACAAATTCTTGGTTTTCGTGAAAACTTTCAATTGCTGTGTGGGCGAATTGATAAATTAGAGAAGTTTGTCAATGTTGTTGACGAAAACGTAAACACTGTTGAGAAGTCTATCGATATAGCAGAGGATGAGCTGGGTGTTACGGATTACAGCTTGAAAGGGCTTCTGTTTAAACCATTATTTGCAAGAGGAAAATCCGATGGTGAAAGCAATACTAACTTGAAAAATGGTGAATTCCAAGAAGTACCTGTTTTCAGTACATCTGACTATTTTTCACCCGAAGGCGAACAAAAATTGAACTAATGATAAAGTAGTTAGATAATAGGAACTAAAAGTTACCCAAATGCTGCACAGTTTTATAGATTTTGTATATTGTTAATGCTTTAAAATAAAAATGTTGAAGACCTCGTAAAAAATATGTTAATAATGTCTACGAATGCAAACAAATTTATTGACACATTCCGACACATCTGCTGCATCTTTTACCACATGACACAGTTGGCTGCCAGTACTGTTTATAAACCGTGAAGCATCCTCTCAATGGCCAGGTTATTGCTCGGGTTATTGTACGATCCTTAACCATTTCACCTTCCTGCCAGAAATACTATTAAAATGTATTTCTAACTTTCCATGCATCATTACCCTTCAGAGAAAAGTGGATCTCTATGATGATTTAGCAATTAGAAACCGTTGACGGGATCGCTGGAGGTGTTTGCACCGAAATTATTAATCTGAGCATATCCTTTACACTGACTAAAACCGTAGTGTTTTTAAGCGGAAGCGGAAGTGACGGCGATTGAAAAAACTGCCCTGTCTTAAGATAAATCAGGTATCCTACACAAATATTACGATTCTTACTGATATCTATGATGATAATATCAAATCCTGGAAATCGCGAAAATAATCCTAAGTTCGTATCGGACTAACGCTCATATCTCCATAACGAAGGAAAAGGAAATGATACTTTTATAGCGATGGCCTACTGAGTTTTGTTTTCCTTTAAACATAGTGGAATCCGGATCCGGAAACGGCCAACAGTTTGTTTAATTCGTTGAGTTTATTACCGAATTTACTGAAACTAATTAGTAATTGCCATCGCTTGAACTTATACTTGCTTCCATTTTATCTATATGATGGTTTGGTCTCCCATGTTACATTAAAGCCGTTTGTCAATTGCGCTAATTTCATCCGATAATTTGTTTCTCATATCATCGCAGGAAATGAAATCACAAATGCAAATAGTCGTTACACGGCGCAGGGACATAAGTTCATTATGGCCTTAAGGATCATTCACATGGGAGCGAATAATAAAATGTGCAATTTTCCGTTTATAAATGCATAAAAAGTGGTTTGTTCGCATTTCATCATCGTTCGTTCGCTCCCATGTGAATGGTCCTTTATGACTCACTTCGGTGGGACATACACCCCTATCGTGGAATCCGCCGGGGAGAATTATTCACGGAAAAGAATATTTTAAATCGCAAAGTGAACAGTTCCCCGTTCGGGAAAAATTCGATTTGAGCGTTTTTAACGATACATTGAAACTCATTCACATTACCCACACGGGGAACTGTTCACTTTGCGATTTTGACGATACCAAAATATTCTTTTTCGTGAATTATTCCTCCGGCGGATTCCACGATAGGGGTGATAATTCCAAATATTGATGATGGACTTATGTCCCACCGAAATATGTGACATAAGATGGACTTATGTCCCACCGAAATATGTGACATAAGTCCACAATTTTATTGGTAGCATAAAATCGGTGTCGTGATCGTGACATAAGGCCAAATTTTAAAATTTGGCAGTGGACTTACGACCCTGCGCCTCGTTACACGCGCATGCCAAATAGGACAACAAATTTCAAATCATCTGTCAATTTTCACTGACAGTTTTTTTCAATTCTTATGTCGTTCCATTGGGCTTTACCGTTTTGCTCTCATATCTCTGATTTTTCCTGCCCAATGGAACATGAAATGAGATCACTTTTTGTTTGCATTTGTGTTGGTGTATTATTTGACAGTCGGCTATTTTTTTAATGCAATTTGTGTTTTCAAATGTCACTATTGTTTTGGAATTAGTGAAAGAATATGTGAATCTCGCTCTCGAATCGAGATTCGCAAGAGTGCTCTGAATCTGAAAAGAAGTGTTTGTTTTTTCCGCCCAATGGAAAACAAAATTGACAGACAGCTGATTTCTAGAGCAGAAAAACAGCTCTAAATCTGAAATAAAGTGCTTTTGGAAATCGACTTTACTCAAACAAATTTGTTGAGTAAAAACTAATAAGATTCTCAGGGGAGGGGTAATGACTTACCCTCTCGAAGTCGCTCTCTTTTAATTTCTTTAATTTTACATGTTCAGGAACGACATTGATTAAAAATTCGTAAGAATAAGTCAAAATTCGTAAGATTTAAAAGTAAAAGAACAGACCTTAAGTGTCAGAAAATTAGCCGAGGATAATTATTAAGCGCAAATGACACTCGGCCTAAGGTGATGATTTTCGATTTCATCCATACGCCTTTCAATTTCAATGACAGCAGAAAAATGTACAATAAAGGTTGAAATTATTAAATATTTTATTTTTTTGAGTAAAAAAAAAAAAGAAATGTCAACAAAACTATGTAATTTTTGATCAGCTGGCGTTAGAGCTGTAGCTGAAGCGAGCGTTTCTCCATTTGTAATATGTATGTGCTAGACGCGTCCAATGTAAGTTTGTTTTTTAAGTCCTCACATTTGCCAGGGTTCAATGGGGCACGTGGTCTTCCTGCACGTTTCTCCATTAAGTATACTAAAATCAAGTTCCACGAATAATAAAATAATTTAAAAACGCTACCTTTTAGGATAAATATTATATATTTGTTTATTTCTGCATTTCTTTTGTATTTTTCTTCTGTTTAATTAGTTTTAAATTTAATATTTACATAATAAATTATATTTATTCGTCATTTTGAATGGCGAATGATTTAAATAAAATTTATTTTCTTTTACTTTAAAAATGCTGTTTATAGTTACCTAATATTATATTTTGTGAACTTAAACATATTAATTCTCAAATTTTTCGAATCTAATATTAATATTTTTTTCTTGCTGTTAAATTATTTTAGAATGAAACCACTACTAAATAATTAATTTTATTTTACATCTATTCATTTGGTTATAGATTGTTAAGAATTAATTTTTTTACAATAATTGTTTTTTTTTTTTTAATTTAATATTTTTTTTTTATTTTTATCCCGGATTGTTTTTCTCTTATTTGCTTTTGGATTTATCTACGAAGCTAGTATAGAAAAAATGGATCTATTAAAGTAAAAGTTATTTTGTTAAATTTTTTACTAATTTTTATTTTTGTTTAATTGAATTTTTTTTAGGAATTGCTACGCAGTGTTTTATCAAGCAACATTTAATTAATGCATGTTTAAGTTACTAGTTTTAGCTTTGAATTTATTTTCATTACCTACATAATATTATGTTTTCTTAAAAATTCTTTGTAAACAAATTAAAAATTTGGATGATGGTGTAAAAATGTTAAAATTGGTCCTTTTTTAATACGAACAAATTAATTTAAAGAATATACATAAAATAACAAAATGTAAATGAATATTTCTATATTAATTGGGTAAAATGTTTGAGTTCGGAATGTAGACAGGAAAGGTCGTTGAAAACAAAGTTGGGTCGATGCAAACACAAGAAAATAAAATCATTCACTATGTCATGCACCAAAAAATATGGTTTAAAAACTGTTAGCAATTTTAACACAATTCGTCAATTCATTCTGAAAGAATTTTTTACAATGTTGCTTTGTTGTTAATTTCCTGTCAAATCCATTACAACTCAATTGGAAAAAGACTGGAAACGGTTCAATAAATGAAATTAAAAACAAAATAAGGTTAAATTTGTTTATAAAATTTGTAATGGCATAAAGGTGGGTTTCCACAATGTCGGTTGATTGACAAAGTTTGACAGCTCTCGCGATTAGTTCATTTCCACTTTTGTCAATTATTGGCAAAAAATCGTTTGTCAGTTGATTGACAAACTTATGAACTTGATGCCAATTAATTTTCACTGTCAATTATAGACAAAGTGTCATTTTGTTTGACAATTCAGCTATTTCCTTTTGTCAATCAAATTCTTTGTCAGTTATTGGCAAACGCTGTTTGTCAATTTATTGACAAGCAATTTTTCGTTATTTCCACTTGGCAATTTTTTAATTGGCATAAAAATACGTTAATTGTCAATTTCAAATCGACAAGTGGAAACCGCATTAGTCATAAGTTTAATTCAAATTTCGTCAGTTTAAAAAAAAACCTAAATAAACCCCAGTATCGTCATAATGGACAGAGCTGCATGTTGCAGTACCATGTTGATTTTGGCTATTGCGAACGAATACGAATGCGTTTTCCTATCGACGTATTTTACAAAATTGTGGCTTAAGGTGTTGTCTTCCTACATTTCTTTACTTCATCTTAATTCACTCATAGGTACTGAAATATGATGCTTAGTCAAAAAGTAAGGGAACAGGCCACGTGCTATTCGTATATATTAATAATAAATATACTATCGATTGCCTTGTGGATTTGGGCAGTAACTTAGCTGTAATTACACCGACCTTCATAGCAAATCGTTACCGTCAATGTCGTCACCACTTCGAATAGAAGCCAACTGTAGGTACTGTTAATGCGACAAAATGAAAAAAATATTTCAAAACTACCAGATAACAACATTCGGGGAAATAAGTAAAACATAGACAAATTCAAACCCCGAAAACTATTACCCGTCATTGAAAATGACACTAGAAGTTTCTGTCAACCATTATGAATTAGGTAATAATAATTCAAACAAACACATTGACAGTATTATCCTTTGCAAAATCAAAACGCTTTTGTTAGGTATATAAAAATATCGACATTCTCATATAATTTATTACTTAGTAAAAAAACGTGTGAAAGATTGTGGAATTGCTCGCTTATTGAATTTCCGGTCTCAAAATGAGCTAAAAGAGAAAGGTCCAATTTTGTACCTGCCAGGTACTAATAAATGGAACTATCTGTTATTTTTGAACCTCTCCTTTTTGTATATTTTCGTAGTCTGATTGTGCTGATTGACTGAGAAAAATAGTTGTCATAACAGTTGTTTTTAAACAGGATTGAAGAGAAGAAGAATACGGAAATTATAACAAATATGATTATTGGCCACTTTAGATTTTACTTTCATATCGTCGATTTTCGCTGTCAAAACGTTGAAATAAGTTCTATTTTGTTAGCTGTGCATCTTCATTTGTATAGTAATAGTTAAATCTCATTTGGCCAAATTTGCCTACACTTTTCGAATGCATTATCGTACGGGAACAGACCAAATGCTGATGCATAGGTTTTTGTTAAAGTGACAGTTTTGTACATTCATATGATCATATTTCGATTATGACAAACAGTCGCGTAGATAGATGGCATAGGGCCGTTGGACAATAAGAACTGCACATTAAATAAAACCCCAACATTTTGCTCAAAGGTGAAAACTAACTATTTGACAGAGAAAAGTAGATGGGATAGTTGGTGTGCAAACAATTTTAAAACACGAAATTACGATATGAGCATGTTTGAATGACGTAGTTGGTGCTCACGTCACTATCGAATTCACTGAAAAATAAATAAAAAAAAAGGATTTAAAAATTAAAAAATAAATCGTCCGTTTTCAAATTATAAATATTTTCATTTATTTGCTTGAATTAGTTGTATTATTCATAATGTAGGTTGTTTTCTTTCCTGTTTTGTTTTTGTTATTATTATACGTAAACGATATACAAAACAAAAAATATAATATAATATATATAAAATCATAATAAAAAATAAAATAATAATAGAAATGGATAACATTTTAGTTGCTGATGTTATTACATGTTTCTCGTTTTATTTAGGAATTAAAAATATCTTCTGAATTTTTAATCGTTTTTCATGTTTAGTATTAGAAATTATTCTAAAATGTATATTTAAGTTTAGTTGTTGTTTTTTTTTTTCTTTCTGGTTTTACTCTATAGGGGATATTTTTTTAATGTTTTCTTAATTAGTTATTTTTTTCTTTCATAAAATGTACACTTTAATATTTTAATATCTCTTCCTTAAACTTTAAAAACAAAAATAAAATATATATATGTATGTATTTATTTTTATGCATGTTTGTTTTGAATTAATTTTACATCTTATATGTTAATAGTTTCATTTTCTTATTTTTTTTTCTTGTCAAATACTATATTTAAAAATATGCAACAATATATAAACTAATTTCTAAAAAAAAATGTTGTTTTAATACTTTGTACAATATTCTGTTTGTTTTTTTTTCTCTAAATATTTTCCGTTCCAATATTTAGATTTTTTTCGATTTTTTTTTTTGTTCAAAAATATATGAATATTTTCTATTTAATATAATAAAAAAATGGGGAAAAATGTAAATACTTTTTGAAATTTTCTTTTATTTATTTTTAAAATTAACAAATATGTTACACGGTTTGTTTCTCTTTAGTAAAATGTTAACAAAAATATAAAATTTTGTTCAGATTGCGGTAGAATTTAGAGTTGTAATAAGTTTGTTGCATGATTAAATTAGCAATTTAGGAACAGTCTTATGCAAAATAATCTTTAAAAAGAAAACAGGACAAATATATTGTGTGAATACTTTGACGTTGTGCTTGGTTTATTTTTGTTTTTTAAGAAACAGTTTTTGTTTGTTGAGGAATTCGTTTGTGTATTTTTAAATAATCAGCTAACAGTAGTAATACAAAATAATTTACACTTTTTTTTAAACCAAAATTCATAATAATGCCACAGTTTACATAAAAATATTTATTTGTTTTTGTTTTTTTCATTATTTTAAATAAATTGATTTTAACATCACAATTTTTGGGGTGCTTTTCTGTTTGAGTGCAGAATTCAAACGGAAAAGCTGGTTTCCTTGAAAGCAATTCATTTCTTTTTCGTTATTTTGTTGAAAACTTTCGCTTAATAATACTATATACACAAAAAAGTCTCCTTTTTATGTACAGGGGGATTTGTAAATTACCATTTTTTTTAATTTAAGTTGAAAATTAACGCCTAATCGAATAAGGACGCTAGTATATCATCTTGATTGGGATTGTTACTGGAACCACTAGATGGCGGGGTATTGAGTTCCGGTTGGGGATCTAGATACGATAGAATTTCCATTGGATCGACAACACTGTCAGAAAGAAGCTGTAAATGAAAAAACAAATTGTTATATGTAAATAAATTGTTAAGCAATTTTGGATAAATATTGAGCACTTAATACACAACTTTATGTGTATGTGAAATGTCAAATATTTGAATGGAAGAAAATAAGTCCCTAAGCCCAAAAGCAACTGCAACAATGCTCGATTTTGTTGTCCTGTTGCTGTCAGTGCTCACTAGGATTGACGACGTCGATCTAACTTATTATCAACAGACATTATTATGATAAAGTGACATTTTGTTTGTCAACTCAGTGGCCCAGCCCAATGATTGCTAAACTTGCGATTTTCCACTTGACATTTTTCTAAATGGCAAAAAATACGTGATTTGTCAATCACAAGTCGCAACTTTCATTTAACGTCAAAACGCAAGACAATTGCCTATGGTGTTTATAAATCCGTATGTTCTAAACAAAATGCCAAGAAAGACTGAGCTTAAATATGCTTAATTGGCATTGCGGTCCATAAGAATAGCGTTTGTTTTGGTATAAACTTCATATCAAAAGCGCCTTTTATGATTGAGAAAAATCTCAAGCAGAGATATAAGTTGTGCGTCTATATTATCAGAAAAAAACTAGAAAAACATAAAATTATAACTTACATTCAATTCATTCGCAGTTTCGTTATCGATAACCGATGTGGGATCGAAACTGCTCAGCTCTGCATTCAGATCACTGTCATTCAAATTCACCATATCATTCTGTGAGTTTATCAATGAATTGATAATTTGCTGATGACTTTGCTGTTGTTGATGATGGGAATTATCATTGTTACCGGACATCTTAGTCGGTGTACATGGTTGTGGTGAGTTATGACAACTGCCACTGCTATTCTGGCTGTTGTTATTGCTTCCACTACCACCGTTTGAATTGTTATTTGAATTAGTGCCACTGTTATTATTGTTGTTGCTGGTATTCGAGGGTTCATTATGTGCGGAACTAACGCTTGGCGGTCCGCCAGGTGTTAACGGATGTCCTGAACCGCCAGGAGTGTGTGGTGTATGCGGTGTATGGGGCATCTGAAAAGAAAGCAAATGTGATTTATTTGTTAGTAATGTTAATTTGTATTTTTAGTAATACACTTTTAAGAAAGTGGGGGAAAAAAACTAACCTGATCACTCAAAGACTTCTCCATAGCGTTCAACTGATCGAGTGAATTCACCGATTCACTCAAATGTGCCAATGAATCACTACCACTGCCAGATGTATCATTCTGGCCATTGGCACCATTGCCACTGCCTCCGTTACCATTCCCGCTGTACGCATCGTAGGAATTCCTGCTGGCATTACAACTGAGTATAAGAATTTCAAATAAATTCACATAAACCATTTGCACAAGAAGTTCGAACTTACCTTTGTCCCATCATATTGCCATTGGCTATTGAATTCATGTCATGACTCATGTACGGACTCATCGCTTGCGAATTATCCCATGTAGGTAGCGTCGTTGAACCCGGTGACATCACCTTCGATAAATCATCGATGTGCTCCTGTTTAATATTCGGCGTCGAACTATTCGATTGATTCGATGTGAGGGTTGACGTTGCCGTCGGATTTCCGCTGCTATGCATACCAGCAGCGCCACCTTGTGGTACAACTTTCCAATTCGCTGACGAATCAATGATAACCTCATCTACATCTGCATTGCTGAGGGTGTTTAATATTGCCCACATGTACTGATCGATTTCCAGCGTTTCCGTAAGGGCGGATTTGCTAAAGTTTGACAGATGTCAAATTTTAGTTTATATTCAAATAGATAGACCAAAACTGAACTTACTTGCACTCAGGACAACGCCAACTGCCGCGTTCACAATTTAGCAGTAAATATCCCTCCAAATCGAAGCACTGAATGTGTTTGCATTCTAGGCCTCGAGCTGGAAGCCTTATTCGACTCTTCATAATGGGACACTTGAGGGATATTTTCACGAATGGCTGTTGCTGAAGATCATTACCACCATTCGGATTTGTGGCATCACCAGCTGATGCTGGCGGAGTTGAGCCTGACATACCCATTGCAAAATTGCCCTTAATTTTGGCAACACTGCGTTCACGAGGCAACAGATTGCGACGTAACAGTCCTTGGAGGACTTGTCGTACTGAAGGTCGATGGACTAGTTGCAGGACAAACAAATGTGACTGTTGAAATAAAAAATAAAATAACAATTAATTAACTGGTCCAACGTTGGGCGCCATTTTTTCGTAAGACTTACACAACAGCAGGAACTGGCCGTTAGCTGAAGGGTATTCCTACCCGGCTGGCATACTTGCTTAAGATACAATGGCCTAAGTGCTTGGCCAGTTTTCTCTGATCGTTCTATGACCAAGGGGGTTGCATTCGCCGACACGGTTACCGTGTGCGGCCAATTTGTATTCATTTGCCGGTCATCTTGATGGAAGCACTTAAGCTGCAGTTCCAAATCGGACCTGATTTTCAACAAATACCCATATTTAGTTCAACTTACTTTATTACAAGTCTATTGGCAGTACAAACCTGTTTATCAGCGTATTGTAGACATTTTGCTTCAGGTGAAAGACATGATTGCTGACCGAAAGATTGTGCAAAAGCCGGAACGGTGGAAGAATTATTCCATCACGTACTGGGAAAGTTAATCGCATCTCTTCATCTGTACAGACAAAAAAAAAAATCATGTAGTCCTGAATTTATGGACCGTTTAGAAGCATTCACACTTACTATGATCAATTTGTGGCTTAACGTCAGGATTTGGACTAACATATGGAACTGAACAGGCGGGAGTTAGAGGAGGCGTAGGATTTCCAGGAACCGGACTATGCTGATAGTTCATATTCCGCACGTCTTGTTGGAAACTGCATAAATAAAACCAGTCAAAAAAGCCCCCAAAAGCGTCGTTCATTTTTCTAAAACTTACCCTTGCGCATTTTGATGGTAGGGATTAGGTGTACCGGCACCAGGACCCGGACCAGCGGGACCACCATTGCCACCACCCATGCCACCCATTGGTCCTATACCACCAGGCACATTACCACCTCCGCCACCATAAAATTGTTGTTGCGCGTGCGCACCCATCGGCGGCCCACCCCCATAGCCGGCCACACCGCCAGGACCCGCTCTCTGCTGAGGCATCATACCCCCCGCCGCACCGCCAGGACCCATCATACCACCAGGAGCTCGACCATACGGATTCATTGGACCACCCGTCCGACCGTAACCGGCTTGCATAGGAACTGGTACACCATTCGCCTGATGTGTATTATGATGCGCGTGCTGATGATGCGGCCCATATTGCATTTGTCCGGCTGCAGCTGCTGCTGCCGCCGCCGCCGCTGCCGCATGATGCTGAGGAACATTTTGAGGAGATTGTTGATGATTCATAGGATACATGCCCGCTCGCTTTTGGGCCGCATGCATTTGTGGATTGGGATAGGGTGCCATCCTTCTCGGAGGATATCCACCATTTGCCATTCCTTGCATTTTGGCCATGGGATTCATTGCGTTCATCTGATGATTCATTTGGCTGGCTTCGTTCATTACGCCACCAGCACCGTTACCTCGCATTGGTCCCATTCCCATGCTCATACTCTGCATTTGATTCATCGGCGACATCTGTGAATTAAAAGCAAAAAAAATAAATCAAAACACGCATAAGAGGTTGGATCGAAATGATCATATTTATATACTGTTATTCATGTGTCAGGTGTAAAGAGCGCACTCAAGGTTATTTATGGCCGACGATATAATTAATAACAATTAAATGAGCATTTAAATCGAAGACTGAAATTGATTTGCATGACTTTTCTGAGAGGTTTCTATGATAATTATATAATTGCGATATTGATTTGCAGAATGTTCTTTTCTGTTATGGCTGACACGTCAAAGGAAGGAGGGTGTCGTTTAATGAATCACTGAATTTATCACACCAAATGTCAGACAAAATTGATCTCATTAGAACTGACAGATCAAACAAAACACATAATATAAAAAATGTCATGATTTCTTTCGGATTTTGTTTGTCATACATTTTCCGCCATTATGTTTACGTCAGGGCGCCATATCAAAAAGAGTATAATACATATTACGTTAACAGCCGCTGTATTGTTCGGTGAATTGAAACACAAAACACATCATAAAGGTGCGAACACAATTAACTGTCAGTCAGAACAAACGCTGTATGTTAATTTTTACTAATTGGCGCGTAGATAATTTCTGTTAGAACACCGCCATTATGTCACAGTGTATTAGCTTTCACTACTACGCATACAATATAACAAAAAAGTGAACGGTTTACTTAAATTAAAGCTGAAATCCAGATGTACGGGTATGTACAAATACACAAGCAACCATTGATTGAGAATGGTTATGTTTCCTGTCCTTCCAGCGAATTGAATTATTTGCAGAACAAAAACGCTCAGTAAAAAGGCAATAAAAAAAAACTCTTTTCAAATGACGGATATTGCAATCCATGTTTCCCCTTCGCGGGCATCAATGCAATTACAATCCTTCGATGGAAAACATCGCGCAAACAGTAAAATGAATATCAATACAAAAAAAAAGAAGACAACAATCGGACCGAAAAAGGATTCACGGCAAACACAAAACAAAAAAAGTCTCCACAAATACTCACATGATGATGCCTGGATGCGTTATACGACATCCCATTCATATGTCCCATTGAATTCATTTGCATCGCACCACTGCCGTTGCCGCCGCCAATTTGCATTCCATTTGCTCCACCACCAGCGCTCATCATTCCAGCACTGGCTCCATTCGCTGCTATTCCTGTCATGGCACTCATCCCTCCGGCATTGGGATGCATTTGTCCACCATTCATTCCGACACTACCGCTGCCATTACCAGCACTACCACCCCCACCATTCATGTACTGATGAGGGTGATGTGACTGTCCACTGGCACCCATCATTCCGGCGCCATTGCCACCCGAATGCATGCTATTGTGCATACCCATCTGTAAATGAGGAAAAAATAATTTAATGTCTATATATACACGTATGCATGTATGTAATATATTTTTTGTATTCCCCTCTGAAACAGTTGCATAACAAAGAATGACGGTTAATAACACCTACCTGTCCATAACTTCCCATCGTGTCCATTGCTTGCTGTGAGCCAGTTGTGGCAGCTACCATATTACCGTAGCTACCAACAGATGTCGCGGATGTTGATCCCGCTGCCGCTGCTACTGCCGCAGATTGTTGATCAACTTGCTGCTGCTGCTGTTGTTGCTGTTGCTGTTGTTGCTGCTGTTGCTGCTGGATACTGTTACTATTTGAATTAGAGGAATTACTACTGTTACCGCCGTTGCTGCTGCTGGAGTTATTCGAATTTGTTGTGCTGTATGGAAATTCGGAATTTGGTCCAAATGTATTTTTCAGCGTACTTAAACTATCACTCCCACTGCCACTTAGGTAGCCACCAACTCTCATGTTATTGCCATGGTTATATGCTGGATCATAGGCGCCAGGATGGAAGCTTGTACCGATGACAAATTGCTGCTGTTGTTGCTGTTGTTGCTGTTGATGCTGTTGCTGCTGTTCTTGAAAATGTTGCTGCTGCTGGTAGAATTGTTGTTGTTGAAAGAATTGTTGCTGTTGCTGGTGTAGTGATGTTTGTTGGTGATGTTGTTGCTGTTGCTGCTGCTGATGTTGTTGCTGCTGATGAAGATGATGCTGTTCACTTGCGGTATATGCTGCGCCGGGTGGTGATATTTGGCCCCCTAAGGCTGGAGCCCTTGAGGAGCCCCCCTGGGCATTCATTTCTTCATCTTTTCTATAAAAAAAAAACAAAAACAATAATAAGCAATGTTGTCTTTTGTATAAGAGTAAATAATGATGATTGGGTGCATGCAGGCGAATGAGAAAATCATATTCAGAAAAATTGTGTCGAATAAAAAGCACAAATAAATAGAGTAAAGGATTATTGCCCACAGACATCAGGCGTTCGTAAGATGTAGTCACACGAATTATTATACAAAATACCTAATTAAATTGGGAATCTAAATAAAATAGGCTAATTGTTTAATCATGTCTAAATGCCTGAAACCTAATTTCTAAAACCATGTTTAATCTAATCCTCAATGCGGTCTCAGGAAATGGCAGAGAAATAAAAATATATAATATCAGCGGGCCCGGAAAACGTTGTTTTACCTGCTCGTACATTTTCATTGTCAGTCAATAATTGTTCTGCGGCCGTTTTATTATTTGAAATTTTATTTATGATTTTTTTTGGTGTTTATTATTTGATCGCAGCGCCACCTACCAGGTCCAATTGTGAATCTAAACCATCCTTAGACCCATTCAAACACACACACAAAATTTCATTAAAATTGGCCCAGCCGTTTAGGAGGAAAACTAAGGTCTGTCTCTTTGATGTCAATGTTGAGCTACTATTACACATGTCAAAAATGGTGTGAATTTTTGACACACTGACGTCAAAATAACGTAAGATTTTGTCCACGCACAGGTTAGGTTAGGTTAGGTGGCAATTATCCGTTAATACGGAGTAATTATTTAATTAATGCACAACTTTAGGATGAAATTTGACGGCATATAGATGTCAGTATATCAAAAATTGACACTATTTTTGACATTTGTAATAGTTTTACAGTTTTTCAGATTGAGTTTACAGTTTTTGGGTTCTGTTGGTAGATTGACACCACAATATTTCCACGGTACGTTATATAAAGAGAAAGAGGTTAATGCGGTCCTCAATTTCACTATCTGTTAAACAGATTGAAAACAACAAGCTTAAAAGTTGATAAATTATTTAAAGGCAGATGTTTGCAAATCATTTAAGGTTTGGAGCAACTGAAGATTTTTTGCAGTATTTGTAGACATTTTCAATTTTTGACTTAGTTCCAATGTTATTGTGTAAATAAGTTAGTTCGACCGACAAAAAAAACTGAGTTATGTCAAATTTTCGTATGCTTTCTGACGTCTGCTATCTAAAGGCACCATCAAGTGACTAAGAACAGAAAGCTTTTTCGTTCTGTAGTAAATACTGGTTCTGTTTACGTTGCTCGCTCAGCTACAGAAAACTGAAACAGATCCAGAAAAACATGGCTGCCGTCTATTCTGTCAAACGCTATCATGAAATTATGTCTATAAAACATTTTTTTCGTCTTGTAGTCGAATTTGCAACTCAAACTACATAAAGCAGGCAGCCAGATGACATTATGGCGAAAACTACAAACAAAAAAAAACTTGTCGCTGGCAGCAACAGAAACAATCAACATAAACTTGTTTACATTCTGACGTTAAACCGCCATTTTTTTGTTCCTAATTCTGTTTCTGTTCCTGTTCTTTGTTACTTGGTGCCTTAACCAACATCCAACAATAGTGGAAATTTGTTTATGAAGGTCATTTGTGTCAATTGCGCTAAATAATTATCATCGTATAATTGTCTGATACTAGCTATCGTGGTGGAAAACGAATTTTCTGTTGCTGTCAATATATTATGCTGCTCCGGGAGCAAGATAATAAACTATCCTATAGGCTAATTTTTTGACGTTTCCTTTTGCTTGAGATTTTCTAGAATGTTGAAAAGGAAATATAACATTGAATTTCAATTAATTAATAGCGTATATTTTTATAAATCCTAATTTTAAGACTGGAGTTTGGTAAACTTCTTTTTCAACACTTTCATAAGTGTCAAAAAATTATCCGAGAGTAATTATTTAGCCCATATTGACACACGGTCTAATAACAGGCTGACATCTTTTAATGGCAGCGTTCAGTGCCATTATGAATTCAGTTCACTTTCCGCCTTACCAATAATCAACTTTAGTCTGGCAGCTAACACAAAGACTCAACACTTTCGAAAATGCCCATACCAATAAACAAATTTAGTTGCCAGAATATCGTTAACTGTAGGGTTAAATGTTAATGTTGAGAAAGTCATGTTTATCTCGGCCATTAGCTAATTAAATCCACCCTAACGTCATTTTCAAGAGGAGTGATGCCCATACGATCAAAATTAGAGTATCAAAAATTGTAATAGGAGTGGATTGTAATACCCTGCATATGCTCTAACTGAATAGATTATTGGTATTAATTAATTAATTTTGGTAAATTGTAACGTGATTCCTTATTTTATTGATTGGGATAAAACAATGCAAATCTACACGAAATAATAGAATATTCCATTTCTAAACACAGTAAAAAACAAAAATCGAATGGAAAAAAACGATACAATTGTATATTTTTCTGTGCAAGTGCAAGGTAAAAGAATGTGCTCTTAGTCGACAAAGGGATAATATAATATAAACAGGTAGGTTGTATGTATTTCAACAAAACTACAACATTTCTTGCACTCTTTTCTTTTCTACATCAAAAAAGTATAGACCATTCCATTGGTAGACTATTCAAAGCAATATTATAAATTTCTTATGCCACGTAAAACTCAACCAAATACGCAAAATGCAATGCAATGTCTAAATTGTAACCAATATTTTTGAATGATTCAAGTTTTATATATCGCAGTTCATATATGAATAATAAGTAATATATTACTTAAATATGCATACTATTTTGTAGCTGTCCAACACCAGACCCTCCAAATTCTTTGAAAGGAAGTTTTCGTTTGCTGAGAATCCTTGGTGAAACATGTTTTGTGTAAAATGGTTGATGTCGCGCCAAATGTAGTTGTAAGAATTGCCGAAGACCTTCAGAACATTACGTTTACATTTTAAATAACTTTTCAAAGCTATTTTATAAAATGTGATGGCTTATACACTTATATATAATTTCGTGTCACTTTCATTCAAATACTATATTCTATATATCAGTGTGATTTTCTTGGAAACAACGTTCCATGAAATCGGCAGAAAGTATGTTCACATATTCGTGTGATGTTTCAGTTGTTGTTCTATTCGTTACATTGTATTTGTGATTTGTATACTACAAATAAATTTCTTTTTTGATTCATTAGCCTACGAATAATTTATAAACCGTGTTTTTATTATGATGCAGTAATCTGAAATGAATTTTATTAGAACAGCATCAATTTTCGAAATTAATACAAAAGTACCTAAATGCATAGGATAACGTATTGTAAATAGTATTGAAAATAGATCCGAATTATATGATATGGCAGTACTAATTTTCGTATGAATTTGACAAAACAGCTGACAATTTGTAGATTTCCTAATTGGGGTTTCGGTTTTTGCTTTTAATAAGCGTTTTAAAGCCTTTGGGAGAAATCTGATGGGCGAATTTAATTGTAATTTGTGTATAAATTCGTTTAGAATAATTTATTCGGCATAAAAATGATCAGTGGCCTTGTTTTCCGCGAAACCAAATTATGGAATTTGAGTCCTGCTATGACAGAAAATGTAATAGATCCTAATAAAGTTGTCGCACTAGTAAATGTGGAGATCAAATTGTTTATTGGTACCATTTCAATAAAGCTATACATTTTAGGTAAACCTGGCAGCCAACTAGTAGTCGGAATTAGGGTTTGATTATTAGTAAGGCCGTTTGTTTGTGCCATCCTCTTACATAATAATCCATTGGCTCTAAATGTTTTTCTGGTCATATTGGTTGTGGTCATAAGAAGCAACAAGCAAGACGTCTTCGTTTGAATTGGCATAATCGTTACACATGCCTTAAGAGGTAGACAAACATTTAAATATTTCCTTAAATGATCATCCAAATTACGTTTACATCTTGAAAAAAAAAGTGCCCTCCATATGCCCATTACAATACGAAGAAAGGATATCATTTTTTCACCTGCTCTCAATTCATGGCATGTGCCTCAATCCAAATTCATAACCATTCTCCTTCTTCACCAAATTGCCACACGACGACGACGTTATAATATTTTTATATTCTTCTTCCCTACGCAGCTGAAATTGTCCTACAAACAAACAAAGGGAAAAAACAAAAGGAAACTACCTCTACAACAACAAGAAAAAAAAAATCACTTTTACACAATATTTTAGTAGTCAGAGTGTTCAATTTTAGGAGGCAAAACATAAAATAGAAACGCACGCACAAGCCTGTGCAAGGATCGTCATCCATCTGTCGCATGTTGTGCTCAGTTTTTTTTGTTTGTAATAGCCTTCATCCCCACTCCTTTCTATAAGTATTGTGTTTAGTTTCATGTTGTTTTTATATCTAGGACGACACATAAATCGGTGACAATTTTAAATTACTCATAACATAACTAGACACACCCTACTTAATTGTGTTCCAAAAAAATACTCAATTATACCTTAATTTACATAAAAGCTCTACTACTTTCTCACTCTGTCTATGTTTTTCCATGCCATAACCTATCTATTTGGGTTCTACTAATCTCATTCTCGATATTTAGACATGAACTATTTACTTAATTGGTTATTGCGACAAGTGGTTAATTTGATATTTTTAACGTTTTCGTGGTCATATTTCTGACAAGTCAATGTCCTTATTTTGACACATAAGGGGTTGTATCATGATTTGCGCATTGCGTGTTATCATTTAATTTAGCAAAGCAGTTGATTCGTTTTTCTTGCTAGTTTTTATTAACTATAAAATAAACATTTTACGGTTTCTGGTGATATTATAGCCGTTCTCGAAAAAAAATAAGACAAACCATACATCAAAAATATTCAACCGACTGCCTAACTTGCCCGCCCCATTAATTATCTCAATGACACTTCAAATTTACGTGACGATATGAGTTGTTGTTAAAATTATGTTAACTAAGAACGCGATATCACAACCAAAAAACTCAAGTCAAATGTCAAAATGTGACAGCGGTATTTTAAGTCTTTCATTAACTTAACACACCGTGATATCAGGGTTGCCAGGTTATCACAAGCAAACTCTGATTTGTATTTATCTAGTGAACAGTGTTATAGAAGTAAATCGCATTGAATCGAATTTCAAGTACGTTATTCTTTTGTCGGATTTTCTTTATCTACGCTTTATCTGTTCAAAATATAGATAAAATTAAATAACTATTAGGTACCTATATCAACAATTTGACGGCAATATACACTACACACATTCGTATAGAATGTTTTTTCTGAACTTTTATATATATTTTTTTTGTTTGAAACTGATAACGTGCTATTTATTAGAGTAGCAGTAACAGTAATAGTCTTCTTTTGCTCCTGTTGATTGCCTTTATTCTATTTTGTTCTATATTCGACAAACAATTTTTCGTTGTGTTTTCTATGGTTGAGATCGGTTTCACAATTATTTTTTTTACCTAAAAAATAACTTGGCTCTTATCGTTGTTACAGTTTTCATATTTTTTTTTTGTTTTCGGATAGAAAACATACATTTTCAGGGTAATATCTAAGAAGGTATCTATTATCGCAATAGAAAAACAAATTCAAAAAAAAGTAGCATAACAGATACAGATAATATTTACTGATAAGACTTTCTGTGATTCTCAAAGGTTATTAATTTTGATTTAACGAAAGTGTATTTAATTGAATATTAATTAATAATTTAAATCAAGTATTTTACTGATGAAAATGTTAGGGATAATCATCAATTTGTTTATGAAAGTAAGGTATAATTGATGTTGGAAGCAAAAGTAAATTTGCATTTGACAAATGATGACATTTTCACATTTTAAACGGCGGACTGGATACATGTTCAGGGAATTATATGTAAAAATAAATTAAATGTTCTTAGTGGAATGACATTTAATTAAATCCAACCGAATAATAACTACATAATGTTTGATTTATCAATTCAAGGTTTACATTAATGACACTACTAATATGCTGTTGTTAGGTTATATGCGTTGCGCAAATTGAGCCGTCATCGAGCACGAAGAATTGGTGTTGCAATGTAACGCATTCCATTGAGTATGTTTAAAACAGGCGAGGCTGTGACATTTTACGGCAAGGACGGCGAAACAAAGTAGGTTTTCTACAGTTTTGACGTTTAATACATTTAATACAAATTTCTTCAATTGTGGTCTTCCATAAAATTTAAGACTAATGCCCAGTCGATTGTCCCTCAAATTCCATTCAAAGGTCGATTTCTGTTTCATACTACCCTATTTAATTATAAAACTTAACTGCCCAACATGGGAAACTTAAATTTTACCTTCTCGTAACTCTGACAGGTGGCAAGCGACTCAGCTGTCAACGAGTTGACGTTTATATTGAATTTTGTGGAAAATAAAATATATTTTTTTGTGTTTGTTGATTGAATTCTTAAAATTTACCTATAACAATTTGTAAATATGGATTCAGATTATGATTTAGATTTTGTAAGTGGCTGATGTGAATAAGGACGAATTGTTTAGTGGTGTAGTTTTACGTCGTTTTCACTAAAGTTAGTCGTCCTTTGGCGATCACAATCCATTTTGAAATTCAAATAAATTTTCAAATTATGATGTAGAAGACATTTATTTTTAAGTGCTGCCAAGTTTTTTGTACCATTTGAAATGCATATTAAAGATATCGATGTGAAAATATTGGATTTGCAAATTCTGATCAGTTGCAAAAGCTATTTTACAAAAATTTGCCAGGTTTAGGGGACAAAAAGTGTTGAAAAGCTATTTGCTGAGTTCAAAACAATTTTAACATTGTGACGTTAAGCTATCATTCGAAACTTTATGTTAAAAAATATCATAGCATAACATAAGGCGTGTTTTTTTTTTTTTTTTTTTTGATTTTATTGATTGTGTCTAAATGACATTAATTTGACAACCAAAATTAATATAAAAAAAACAACAACAATCCAGAAAATATGGACAAAAAAGATTGCAACGCAAAATGTTAACACGGGATGAGACACTGGTGAAATGCTACACCTGTTATCTACGGCTGAAACTTGCTATTGCTGCAGAGCTTTCCAGCAATAAATAAAGGATCTGAAACAAAATATAACAAACTAATTTACTGCCTGCAAATTTATCTTTGTAAAGATAGAAATAAAAAAGCTGAAAAGTCAAATGTCAACTAGCATAGCGCTGCCAAGTCACAGTAATGCCCAAAACACATGTGCAGAAATTCTGAATGCTTTACTGAATGCAGTACTGCAGATGAAACACATGTGCAGAATTCAATTTGCAGCGGTTGCTGTCAATGCGGGGAAAAATACGTGAGTGAAACACAGACGGCAAATAATTCCCGTCTCTCTTTTCTTCGTATGCATTAGTAGCTGAATTTAAAAATTTGATGCTGCCAAATCTATTTAATTTAATTCACTGCGTTGCTATGCAGTGGATTTAGAAATAGAGACAAGTTGCAGTGCTGCGGTGGGTGCAGAATTTACATTTGTATCACCACATAAGAATATGTGTATTCTAATCCTGCTGCGCAGCGAATTCTACACATGTGTTTTGGGCATAAGACGATTTTTTTTGTATTTTTTCTAAGCCTATACAGAATAGCAAAAAAACGCCTGCTATGAAGAAAACACCTACAGCGGAATTAATAAAAAAGCCCTATCCGCTCTTTAAAACATCTTTTAGCTACCATACGGATAGTGGACTTATTCGTTTGATAACTTTTATTATTAATAAATACATCTTATATCCATATTAGCTATCCACTCTTTATCACTAAACGCACGGCAGCACTGCGTCCAAACTGTACTAAACATGGTTGTAAATCTGTCATATTCCATCAGCTGACACTATCATGCTCAGAGCATTTTCGTTTGCGAATTTTAGATTCTCTCTGAAATTCTCTTCCAGCTTTTAAATTTCTCGCGTCCAATCGAAAATTTTGTTGGTATACGTGTATTTGAAATATGTGTATAGTAAATTAACTGTGTGTGCAAGTTAACCACTCTCTATACGCCGAATTCGTTGAATTAAGTTATCCGCTCCTTAAAACATGTCAGTGAAAGCTAAGATATGTTTATTAATAATATTTACGACTTAAAAGATGTTTTAGAGCTAATTCGCCACTATGCGGTATTTATTAATACGGGGGCTAAAATATAATTCTTGAATTTCAATATTCAATGCTGCCAAATCGAATTAATTTAATTCACTGCGTTGCAGTACAGTGGATTTCAGAAAAAATAGAGGCATGTTGTTGTGCTGCGGTGAGTGGAAAATTTACATATCTCAATAGCATTATAAATACGACGTGTATTCCAGTGAGTTTTGCACTTGTGTTTTGCGCATTAAAGTAAAAATCAAGACAGATATGTATTAAAATATCGCATTGCCTTGAATTTCATTTATAGTACGTTTACACAGCACCTAAATTCAGCATTTCGTCATATATTTTCAAACATTTCGAAATGTTGGATTGGATTTCAGCGAAATGTTGAATTTCATCACTGCATTTGTAAGATTGTCAAATCGAACAAACCTCTTCACGAATTCCGCACGTTATTTTATGACTTTTCAGCTCGCTGACAAAAAATAATTAAGGTATAAAAACCACTTCTGATTTCGAAACACAAAAAACATCAGTAATTATTTCTGACTCTAGCTGTCATTTCAAATGTTGAAGTTTCGGTAAGAATGCAGAATTGGATTTCGAAATTTTGTCGGCGTAATGTTGAATTAAGTTAAGGTGCGGTGTAAATGTACTATTAGCTCCCACAATTTGTTATTATTACAAAAATTACCAGTGAGTAAATATGTGTTTCTTATTTTCCGAAACACATTCCTGCAAGCAAAAATTGTAATTATAAACAACACATAGATACAATCTAACATTCTCTGTATTAACAAATCATCCCCTAGGGATTATATCGCCATTACCCTAAATTGTAAATCCAATTGTTTCCAAATAAACTCTGCACATAACAATAATCAGATGACATCATCGAAATATGTAGAAGGGTTAATCACACATTTCTACCATTTGACGGGACCGTTTCGCATTTCATTCTCCAACCATGTCGACTCTATCAGCCTGCCTACGCAACAAATACCGTATACCTATATCCGATTGAGGCGAATATACGCTTCTCTATAACGCCAGAAAATTAATTTAAAATCCATATAACCGGAGACAGAATAAGTTTCAAAGAGCTGCTCCGAATAAGAACGGGAACGGGATAGAACCATCAACCACCACCAAACTGGCAGATTGTCATTTTCTATGGCCCCGTCGTCGTCGATGCCGCTGTTTAGTCGTGAAAACATTTACGCATTTAGTCACACAATCAAACATAAGTACCTACCCCTGATCAACCCCTAATACGACGTATACTCAAAACCCACAACAACGCGAAGGTTATGTATATTCACGTAGGTAGGTACTCTAAATGAGCGGGGGTAGTCATCATACCAGTAATACTCCTATACTCATAAATAAATTCTGCAGACGAGACGACTAACGATGCTGCTCTATGAAATCATATTTACAAAACAAAAATGAAAAGGAACAAATCACATCGAGTTCTAGTGAATACAATCAACCCTTAGTAGAGGAAACGTTTCATGACAAAAAAAACAACAACAGCGCAAATCATGTGATATTGAGTGCGTTAATGCTGGCAATATTTAACGCTAGACCGGAATGTATGTTGCCCTATACACGAGGAGAAATTATATGTATTTCTTTTCAAATGTAAAACTCCGTATTGACCACCATTGAACGGCTATTGAATACATACATCTACGTATGTTTTTTTTTTTTTTTATTTGCACAAAATAGCAGCAGCAGATGACGGCTGCTGCAGCAAAAGCAGCAGCATTACAGTACAGTGGCCAAGCGGTAGATTGATTGCGTTACAGTGCGAGAATGAATTTCAATTAAGAAATACCAAAAAGAAAACGAACTAAAAAGCACCATCGCCTGCCAAAGAGAAAGGAGAGAAAACATGTTCACACATTTTATATTATAACTATAAGTTAGACGATATAATGATGGTGTGTCGGTGGTCGTCGCCACGCCACCACCAATGCAATAACCAACGATGCGTGTAAATTCAACGCTTGTATAAGCCGGTTTCAATGGCAATTGCTTAGCGTAAGTGTGGTCAATTAATCGGGGAGATATTATTTGTGGTTAACTTTTATTTTATTTTTATTTTTCTATATCTACTAGAGTGTAGTAAGTTTCCTTATTGCTTATCCATAATTTTATTTGTGTATTTGAATATCTGAATGACCATCTATAACGAATAAATAATTTGAATTATGTGTTCACACCTTAAACGGATTTGGCACCACTTGACATATCCGGTAGGTAAATCAGACCATCTTTGTTTTTTTTGCTCAGCCAGGGCTGCTAGTGAGGGTATTTTCTTTTTCGCATTAAAATTTTTAAAATGACATAAAGTGAAAAGTGCAATCAAAATAAAACAAATGGATTTTGGTAAAATTGAGAAACTAATTTTTAGCCAGAATCAAATGTGCCATCTCTGACATTAATACGATTAACGTATTTGTGTTGACAGAGTAGTTAGCTTGATTTAATTTCAATAGCAAAGATATTCGAAAACACATAATGGCCGCATTCAAGAATCTAGTTTAGTAAGTCTGACAGCTCTAAAAATTCATGTTGCTGAGTTTTCATTAGGCAAAACTGGACACGTGAACAGTATTCTCAGTTGACGTCTATGTCCGCAACACCAACGAATTAAGTCAAGAATTTCTCGACTTAAGTACTACTAACTTGACGTCTATTTGTTTCAACATCTTTCTGGAGAACCCAGTTTTGACATTTCTATTGGGTTATCGGAGAGCATGGGAGAGCGCAGGTTGACATTTTGGTTGCCCTGACGGGTAGAGCACCAATCAGAAACTCGGATCTTAGGAGAAAAAAAATACAATTGTCACTAAGTGACATACCGACAATTTAAGTTAGTTTTTCGCATTCAGGTCAATTTGAATCCAGACAATTCAAGTCGACTTACCCTTGACTAGATTCTTGAATGCGGCCAAACCTATTGACTTTAACTGGAGTTCAAACTGTGTTCAAAGTGATATGTAAGCGCAGTAGCTAAATTTTGAACAATTCTTTTATTGCAGCTGAGTGGTTTTAAAGCGTCTTCTTGTTTAATTAGCTTTCAGTAAACAGAATTTTTTTAAATGAAGCAAATACATCGAAACAATTTTCAAACATGCAGATGATATTAATTTAATAGTAGGTACTGATGCTGACAGCAACATTTAGTATTGTAAATGCATATTGCATACATACGACAATTATTATGAATTTTAAAGGGTATGTTATATTTCCCTTAAATTTGTCTTTCCTAACCAACAAGAGGCCATCCAGAAACTAAAATCGAGTATAATGCAAACTTCCTTCAACTTTTTTTCCCGCCATAAATTTCATTGCATTGAATTTCACCCTCGATCAAAAAAATTTTATACATATAGGTACTCGCTCCCAATCAATGTAGCAACAGCAACACACAAAAACTGCAACAACCCTCATATTCCAAAAATACATACTACTATACTGCAAAATACTGGGAAAAAATGCTAAGAGGCGCAGGTATCCCGCTGTGATTGTAATGTTATAAAAAAATTGTCTTTTTGTATTAAGCAAAAAAAGACGAAGAAACAGACTTATAAAACGGAAGGACAAGCACGCAAAAAAAAAAAAAACAAATATGTATGACAACAACCACATCAGAAATCCTTGGCAATTCGTTTTCATCTCGTTGTCCGTCATTGAAATCTCTTCACAGCAAAAAAAAACTCACTTTGATTGAAAAAAGGGACCGATGAAGGGAAAAAAGAAAGATAGAACAAAATGCAGTTGCGAGAGAAAAAGAATTTGAATAACAAGGGACGTTTTTTTTATCCTTTCTCATACCATACACAATATAATATTTGGTACAGTCTCAACAGTGTTCACACAGTGCAAAATGTCAAAATTAATTTGACAGCTAACGGCAATTAAATCGTTCAATACAAAAAAAAGTTATAAACACAAACAAAAATATGACGAAGGGTATATTATTTCGATATATCCTTACAGATTGCTATTTTCAAATTACTTCCTGAATGAGTAGGTACTATAATACCGCACATTACCCTATTAGTAGTGTCAGTGTTCCTACACCATCAAATTTAATTTACTACCATCTAGCACTTAAATGTATTGAACTTTATTTAAATCGGTACATATACCCAAATTCCTTTTTCGCCCTTCTGACATTTTGAAGCACTTTCCTTTTCAGTATCTCTAAAATGATATCCTCCCACACTCATATTCCTGTTAACGGAAATAATCTCTCGCGCGTGTCTTTGGGAACATTTTTACCAATCCAATTTTGACGTTTGCGCAAAATACCAAGCGTCTGACTGTCGTCAAATCACTCTAGCAAACTACGCGAAAACATTCCAAGCATTTAGTATTCTGCCCAAAGGGGGAATGATATACGGACCAGGAAATCAACCACCACTCACACCATGTCGCGTCGTCGTAATCTCTCATCCCGCATCTCCTGCTGTATGTGGGTGTATTGAATAATGTTCGAAGTCAAAATCCATTTTTAGATGGTTCTTTCAAGAAGAAAATTCATGACAGATAGAGTCATAGAGAGTGCGAGAGAGTGAGAAGGAGAAGGAGATGGAAAAGGGAAAAGGAAATCAGAATAGATTTTCATTTGTGGCAATTTGCAAATCCATGGGATATGATTTCTTTGGTTCATAAATTTTCCCCAATGTTGTTGGCTTTACATAGGTTTTTGGTTTTTTTTTTTAACAGAATATTCATGTATCTATTACTTACTCTGAACTCTGAGCATATGATTTGATTTTTGTAAAGAGAGTAAGTGGTGGATGATTTGTAGTAGAATAGAAACTCGTGTCCGTGTCACATAATGTGGTGGGGGTGTTATGTTAGGTATGCGAAAACAGTCGGTGGTCTATTTGAAATGACAGTTGTTATTATTTGAATTTAGTAGATTAACAACACTATGTATTGAGCAGCAGGGGTGGCTCTGAGGTATTTTTTTACTTTGTTTTATGCAAATTAGCTAGAATTTAATAATTAAATAGAATTAACTTGAAGTGTTGCTATTAAATTTTCAGTGAAATTATTTTTCACCAGCAATAATTAATTGAAAAATAATAAGTTCAAATAAAATCTGATAAGGTATACATTTTAGTTGCATTTTTCTAGTAGTCTCTGTCGTATCTTATCAGTATTGTTGTTAATAAGCAAAATACTACACGCGTCGTATTTAATTTCGGTATTCACCATACACATTCAGTAACCCCTTTACGAATGGATATATCTCTAATACAATAATAATTAGTTCTACAGTGTTGATTTGTTGAAGTGGTAATTTGGTTTTTATAAGTCGATTAAACTAATCGAATTGTGAGTTTTTGAGTTGTTCTGCTTCTTGTGGATGCAAACGTTTTGGTATCTCTTACGCGACGTGAACAGGTTTATTTCTTTTCTGATTATCAGTTAGTGATAAGCGAAAATGAGGTGATATGAGGTGAATTCTTAAGAGGTGTGAGAGATTTGTTTTTCTTCGTTGTTAGAATAGATATTTAGCTTTTGTATAGATAAATATTATTTATTTCCTAGCTGTATATATGGCGTATTGGCGTTAAGATTTTATTTGTTTAAATAGATATTTTTTCTCTCTATCCACCAGTAGGTATTGTAAGATAGAGAAGGGAACAAAACATAGTTAATTGAATAATTTGAATGTGTTGCTATCTAATCAGGATGATAACACAAAATGATATTAGTCAAGGAAGAGTAAAGGGGATATGGGGCTTTCCGCTCATAATCGTTTGTTGACGACACACTACGTTCTCTGATTGCGGAATGTTCTCTATTTTATCAAATGATTATTTCTATATTTTGTTTCGTTTTTTTTTCTTCAAAATCAGTAAAATTGACAACAATACATATTTGTTAGTAATAACTGGTTTCAATCGTGTGTTATCACTAATATTGTTAGAAGCGATTTTGTGCAGGCGACTCGTCAAGCACATTCTTGTTTGGTGGTGATAACAATTAATTTTTTTTTCGCGATATTTGTGATTTCTTTTTTTAGCTATTGTCTTTTGGACTTCGTCACTAGAGGTTTTTTTTTATTTGAATGTACTTGATTTGTAGGTTATATGTGAATTATTGGATAATGGACGAATAATAGTGTTGCGAAATTTTTATTACTCAAACTCAGCTATTCATGTATTTAACATGACCTTTATGGTATATTAAAAGGTGTGGAGTAGATTTGAAAAGACACTTCTGTCATTGGATTAAAAAAAAATGTCTGTTATCATTGGAATGATGAATGATTAGTTACTCGTCTTGTGTGATGCGATACTTGACTATTCTCACTCCCGTATTAATAAACAAATTGGCACTTTTTAGTTAGCTAGCAGACGTCAAATAGCATACAAAAATTTGACATTACTGCTGCGTATCCGGTTGATAGCTTTAACACAGCCTTTATTAATACGGGAGTCAAATAGAAAATCGTTTCATTCATACTAGAGCTAATCACTGTTGAAGCTATGCTTCCAAGTTGTTTTCAGTTCAAATAATCAGCTGTGATACTTCAAAATGTCATCACTTACGTCAATTTTGTATACCATCAGTCCAGCATTAACAAATGCTCCATTCGTACTAAAATTAAAAGCACCAGCCAATAGTACTGACTCGCTTAAGTAACAAATAGATGAAAAGTGCAGTCGATGGTTTTTTGATTTGTTTACAAACACAAAGGGACTCAAAATTAGCCTTAAGGCCTTCTAACCTTACCTAATAATTAAGCCCCTACCTAATCATATAGTTACTTAAATTTATTATCTAATACCTAAATCAGTATAAGACATTTACTTACTAAATATTCGAAATTATGAACATTTCATGGCGTGATCCTGGCTTATTCGACTCCTATATTATGCGTTTCTGAGAGGTAATTTAAATATTATGAAAGTAGTAATGATCCAAAGAGTACTATATTGCTTTTCATCTCTATAATACTTTATTTCACTCACGGCAACGCGTAAATGTTTTCTCTTTGACAGGTATGTATTGAGTAAAATATTATTGCTGCACAACTTGTCAGAATTGCAAATACTTTGTAAAGCCGTGTATCAATTGGGGTAAATAATTATATTCGGATAATTTTCTGACACTTATGAAACTGTTAAAAAAATAAGTTATCCAAACTCCAATTTTAAAACAGAGATTTATCGACTTTCACGCTGTTAATTAATTGAAATTCTGTGTTTTATTTCCTCTTCAACATTCTAGCAAATCTGGAGCAAACGAAAATGTCAAAAAATTATCCTATAAGATAAATTATTATCTTACTCCGGGCGTAGGATAATTTTTTGACGTTTTCTTTATAATTATTTAGCCCAATTAACACACGACCTAAGTATACAAATATAACACGTTACAAAAACACTTACGCCTTGTCCAGCGTAGACACGAGAAATGCGGTGCGTGCGTTCCTATGCGGGTAATGCGGGCACATTACAAAATCAAACCTATGTTGGGAAATGTAGATGTCCAACCTGGGCACGATTTTGCGGTAAATGCGTGAGTTGCGATGTCTCCGCATCGCACTCATTGTTTGAAAATCAAACTGGTTTGATTTTGCCCGCATTATCGTGCGGAAAATTATGATGGAAGTTTTTATTTCAGACATTCAAAAGCGAAGTGTCATGGTGAAATAAAAACCATATTGACAGAAGGAGTGCGGCAAAGGAATGGGACGAATTTTTCTGAAATATAGTCGAATGTTTTATCTGTTTATATATTATACTGTTGTGTCGCGTTTATTTTTGCGATTTTTAATATTCTTATTTTTAATAAGCTATTTTCCAATCAAAAATCGTTCTTGCCGAAAACGAAGCCATTTTACACAGAATATAACAGAAGGGTATTGAAGCTATCCGCATGAACGCATTATCGTGTTCTAATTGGACACATTCCGCATTCCCCGCAAATAAATGCGGTGCGTGCAACCAACGCACCGCCCGCAAAATCGTGCCCGTGTCTACGCTGGACACGGCGTTATATTAATAGGAAGAAATGTCAAGACTCTTAATTATTTTAATCGGATTTTATATTTGTCTTCCCCTTTTCTTTGACATACTGGTGATCATATTTTGCACAGAGGTAAAATAAAATCATCTCCAAATTGCCTATAATACAAATTAACTTGTTGCAAACTCGAATTCAGTTTTGTTTTGACAGAAAGTTTTATCCGCAGTCGATAATTATGTATTCTGCGCAGATTCTTTTTAACTGTCATGTAACATACATTTGAATATATGTACACATTTTTATAACAATTCAAAATAATGTACTACAGACAACAATTAGTCAATAAAAACTAAGCTGATTCCGTATTCTCCTTTTGTATTAATTAGGTAGACAATCAGAATGATGTGCTGATTGTGATTGTGATGATGCGTTCACCAAACCATTGTATTGATCAAAGTCAAAATCATAGCAATGAACCGACGACGAAACTTCAGCTATAAATCAAAATTTATATCTAGCTTCCGGAACTGCTTAATTTGTTGACAGATTCGATAATAATTATTAATTTCAATTGGTTCACAGTTTTAAATCCCGGAGCAGGATAATTTGTTTACATTTGAAAATTCGTTTAGTGTCAGAAAATTATCCGAGGATAATTATTTAGCCCAATTGATTCATGTTAAATGTCTCTGTATACACATAATCTCTGACATTGCTTAGCACAGGGATGTGATGAGGAAAATATTACAGGTAGCACTGATTTCTTCTTGAACCTATTCGTCCGTTTTTTTTTTAAATGTTTTCAGCATGTGTTTCAATTTCTTTCTTTCGAGTCATGACAATGTACAGTTATTAGCTCTAATTTTATCTGCAGCTATGAGTATTTTAATTATGTACCTAATTAAAATGAACTTAAAAAAGCTCTCATATGTCTAAATGTCACTCCAAATTGATGCAAATTTGTTATAAATATGACTTAAAGACTTATATTGATAGGTATAAGTTAATGTGACAGTAGTTTCACTTCTCTCTTTGTGCAAAATAAGGACTCATTACAAAAATATAATATAATTAGATTGCTTTACATTTATAGGTACATTTAAAAAATATAATTAATAACGACATAGAGAATGGTAAAAATTTCAATTGATCTAATTTGTACAAACTAACAAAATGTGATAATAGACAACATGTTTGTTTACAATTATATAATTGGATAATAATGAATATAACATTGAAAAACTGAGAGAACAAACAAAAACATGTTTTTATATAATTTGAAGCTTTAACTGCTCAGTTAAGTAACTATAAATGAAAATCGAGATTAACAACACGCGATCGACTAGGAATTTTTTATTTTTTTAAAATAAAGTGCCCCCAACAAAACCAGAACAGAAGTTGCTGCTATCTAATTATTGTTTTAATCCCTGTATACATACATACCTATAAATTTTCAAAATGTAATTACAAATTCAATTGACACGAAAATGTTCCACTTCTCATTCTGTCAAATAATTGTTATTTTTTTGTTTTCTGTCTATAAAAACCTAATTTAGTTACGTCAAGCAAACAAAATATTTTGGGGTGGCGTGTGCGATGAAATCAATTCACCACACCAATACGACTAGTATATATTTGACGTTTATTTACGTATAGTCTCTGTATGTTTTTGTTTTGTTTAGGGGTTAGAGAGGATTTTCAAAATGTTGTCTCACTCATATGCTATCGTCACCATGTTTATTACGTCCCACCACCGCCATTCCACCACCACTGTCAGCCATCGCATCGGGCGGTGGTAACGTCAAATAACTACTTGTACACGGGGGGTGAAAATTCGAAATTTACACTTTTTCGTGGTGTGATATGTAAACGCATTATTGGTGTTCTCTACGTGTAGCGCCATGCTATTATTAATATTATTTTTTTTTTTTACATTTTGATTGCGAATAGGGTGAGTTGCCTTTTTGGCTTAATGGTGGATGATTACGAGCGGATGATGATGGGTGAATCGAAAAGTGACATTGGTGTGTGGGTTTTGAAAATGTAATTTCAATATAATTTAATTTTTCATTTTACAAACACAATATTTTCGACGTTGAGTTGTAACGTAAACGCGCTCGTTTTGGGTCTGTCTGTATAAATGTAATTAACATTTTATTGAAACGACCGGAATGCGAATATGTGCGACATTTGTTGGAACGAGAGAAGTACCTACTGTAGGTAAATCTGAATTATTGTAGTGATTGAAATTAATTTATTGGAGGAGTTTTCATTGGGGTATATTTTGGATTAGATATTTAATTAAGCTTAAAATACGAATGCAAATTGAATTTACAAATTGTTTTCGATTGATTGGTTTTGAGGAGTTTTATATGACGTGCAGCTAATAGTCCAGTAAGCAATTATTTGAACAACAAAAATATGAAGTAAATTGACAGTTAAAACGTCAGATTGCTATTAGCATATTGGTTTAGGACGTTGAAATTACAAAATTAATGTCGAAATAGGTAGCTTAAATACTTCTTTATACATGCCTCAGTGAAATCAAATAATTTTAAGAATTCTGTTGTTAACATTTCCTTCTCTGTCTATTTCGTCCAAGCTTGTCAAAATTATTATAAATGTGATGCACATTTACAAATTAAAAAAGCCGAGCTCATTGGTAGAATCCAGAATACAAACACAATTATTTTCCTATGAACTAACCGGCTTGGACAGGCCTTAGGTAGCAAGCCTAGTAAATGAATGCGAAAAAAAAGATCAGTAACATAGCACAATAAGTGCACGTGTACGATTGGAATTTCCCATATAGCACTTCGAGAAAAGGACACCTGTTTGATATTTCTACTTCTACTTCTACCTGTTACTCATTTTATTTTACGATTATCGTTAACTCAATTCGGAGTAAAACTCCGTTTTCATTCCCTTCACATTTTTTGCTGCATTTTTAGGATTTACTTGGTTCTATTTTTGGTAAAAATCCTCAAAATATATACCTTACATTCTGGTCGGACAGGAGACACAACAAAGGAGTCACAATTAACAATGAAAAGGAATGTTTTCGTACATGCAGCCTCATTATAGGTAATCAAACACACACAAATACACACATGGGGTGTTGTTTTTATCCTCTTTTTTTTTAGGTAGCCGAATTGTGAAATACACATTATACTTTTCCAATACATACCAAAAGAAAAATATTTGGAAAAACTACAGGGGACAAGTAGTAACAGATAAAAGATCGATGCCGCAAATGAGTGTCATTTAAAGGGGAACAAAAAAGATCTACCCCTGCAATTCTTGTGTAGCAAATAATTCTAAGAATTCTCGTTTTTAGTCATTCTTAAAATTGTTGCAAGTACAGTTTACAGTTTTGGACAGAGCATGTTCAGTAAATCAGAATACGTTTTTGTTTCTTCGTTATTGACAACTGAATTGATTGAATAATGAATGACGTTTTGCACGTATGGTATAAGTATATGTATAACTCATGTTGTCATCATCTGGTTTTGGACGATATTGTATGTTATATGTATAAATATGTTGAAGTTTAACCCTGACATTTGTGGGAAAATAAAATGAAACAATTGAACACAGTTGGACTACCATTCAAATGTGTTTACTTTAACAGCAATGTCCACTTGACATTGTCGATGACTCTGCAGTATAGTAAACCACAGAAAGGCCTCCAGTGTGTTCAGTAGCTCTATTTTTTTTTTGTTATCTGATAGACATGTTGACATTTCATGGTTTTGCAATAATAAGGAAATTAACCAATTCATATAAAAGTAAACAATAAACGATAACATCCCTGTTGGTAGGTAAATTTATGACAGAAGTCAAATAATATAGTTTTTAGAGAATGTCAAAAATATGACATTTCTGCAATTAAATAAAGGCTTATATGTGTAATGATCTCAACAGATTGTAATTTACTCGCAATAACACTACTGCTCTTAAATAGGACAAATTATGGAGACATCACTTTGTGTTTCTAAAGCGCAATCTTGTGAGCATTGATTGACAATTAATAAACACATTTTTTTACCAATATCAATTGAAATTGCATAAACAAACGAACCTATTTCGCACATTCCGCAAATATAAAAAAAATAAAACGAGCAGTCATTGGATCATGCCCGCCTTGAGTGTTAATTAGGTGTGTTTGTTTGTACATTTTCAGCTGCTGACCTATATTACTTATTGATCGAAATAAAAAAACTATGTTGTTATAGTTAATTTTATTTTGATAAATTTAACTACACATAATCTACGATAAATTTGCAATTGTATGATCAACAATCACATTTTGACAGAATTAAGCTGTCACTTTTAAATTAGAAAAATAAGACGAACAATATAAACATGCAAAATATTGATTCAAAATTATTTATCCAGCAAGTGATAAGTCAGATTAATATGAATACTTTGACGAACGTTTGAAACAGCATGTTTTGTTCAACATTTTGACATTTTACTAGTTACAGTGGAGTAAGCAGTAACGATGCATCAAAGTTATAGTAATTTTTAGATAGAAGACAGTTTATTGTTTTTATCCCTATAAAGAATTATGTATCTAAACCTGGGAAATAATAAAAACATCTGACAGCAATGAAAATCAATTATAATGGTGTAACTGCTATGACTTTGTATACCTATGAAAATGTATAAACACCTTTATTTATATAACAAATCGTTGAATGTTTATATAGCCCAAGTAAGGTTTCCAATATAAAATATCACAACAAATAAACGAGTGATAAATAAAATGATGAACTGGCAATTGTATTCTTTATTAGTTATTGTTAAATCAAATAATAAGGCTGTCTGTCAAACGCATTAAATAAATTTTTACGCTATCATGGTGAGTAGACTGTCAAGAAATTTCCCTGCTTCAGGAGATAGTAATCAATTACCCTGTTGACGTTTTCCTTTTACTTCTTGTAGGTAGTGCATATAAGAAGAAAAAAAAACACTGAATTTTGAGTGAAATAATGTACTAGATTTTTGGTTAATCAGTCTGTGAACATTAATGTGGGATTTAAAATTTGTTTAATTTCGTATGCCAACTATAATATTCTGTTAAATATTTGACTTGTATGTCCAATGTTAGAAATGTCACAAATTTAATTAGAAGTGTGTGTTGACTTAGACGAATACTAACAGCAATTTAGGCAATGATATTTACAGTGGTAATAAATCATTTCAAATTCGCAACAAGTTCGATTGATAATGGGAACACTACGATAACTATATTCACTTGTCAACTACAATATCACATAGCAAATAAAGCAGATGTGTGCAATGAGGGTTGCACCTGTACTAATTGACACCTGAACACGTACTTTAGTTCAGGTGACAGAAATGCGATGATTTGCTTGTAGGCGCTGTCACTATTTAAATAAATATTGAAGATAATTTCGCAATTACTTTTAATTATCCACTGTATTTGACAGTAGGCAACATAATCATTTGTTTACCATAACTCACAGACATATTTTTTTGAAATAAACTAAAACAAATTTCATAATGATATTTACTGATTTTCTCCCTACCAAAAGCGAAGATAATTTCAAAAGATTGTGAGTAAGTGATGAACACACAAATAAAAAAAATTAAAATACTTTAAGGTCAACTTTTTGTAAACATTGTTGGCTGGGTTAAGAGAGATACGTAGATCAGCTATTTAAATATCCACTGCATAATAACAAAGTAATACACATGAAGCACAAAACATAATTGTATGGAGAACTTAAAGCAAAAAAAAAAAACAACAAAACTATATTAACACTGACATCAATTGAAAAATAAGATTATGAACAAATAAAAAAAAATGTTTCTCTTTATATTTATTTTTAAGAAAAATATGTACACATCTATTTTAAGTTTTTTTTTTGTTTTTTGATTTTGAATATTGATAGTTTACCTAAAATGTGCCAAATACTATTGCCCGTTATTATAGTTTTTTTTTAATTCAAAATAATTAATATTCCAGGAGTGTGGTCGAAAATTAAAATAAAAGAAGAGAACTAACAAACTTTCACTGGAAACACTATAAAAGTATTTTATGTAGTAAAAAAAACTTTTATTTTAAAAGGGTTATTTTTTTTTTAAATCACAATTTTTCTCTTTTATGTCACTGTTAACTGTTGTTTTGTTATATGAGCTTTTTTTCGTTAGAAACTTACTTCTTTAAATTTCGCTTCGATTGTTGTTTCGAAAACATGGGAATTTTGTCAACTAAAATTTGCATTATTTATAATAATCCACAGTTAAAAAAAAATTGTTTTGATGTTTTTTTTGTATTTCTTGTGTTTTAATCCATTTTTTTTGTTTGACAGATATTATGTCCGAGTTAGAAATATAATATTTTTTTTTATTTCTTTTGCTGGCAAATTGTTGTTAATCCAAGTTTTAATCGGCTACTGGTAATCCTTGTGAAGTTTTGACGTTTCAAAACTTTTTAATGTCACACAAACACAGTTTATATTCAATTAGGTTTGTATTTTTATATATAATAAATTTTTTTTATCACTTTGAGATCTATATTATTTTTGTTTTGGATTTTAGGTATCTCAGAAAATTATCTTGAAACACACGCACTTTTTCTTTTTAGAATACACTTGTATTATCACATTTAAATATTTTTATTTTACTGACTTTTAACCAACTGTTACACTTTTTTCAAGCACTGTCAGAATTTTTTGTTGTTGATTTTAAAACTTATTATCTTCACATTAACATTGTATTGATGTACATATTTGTTGTATTTTTTAAATAATAGAACACAGTTATTATTATGATTTACTATGACATTTTGCAATCGATGAAAATTAAAAAAATTAAAAACAGTAGTAAGAAAAATATTATAATTGAAAAGGGTTAGCGAACGATCCAAATATTTAGAAGAAGACGTTTTCTTATAAATGTGATGATGATTTGTTGTGTGATATTTTTTTGTTTCCGAATAATACGTGAAGAAGAAACAAAACCGGATTTTCCGCGTCTCGCGTTCTCTCTAAAACAATTTCCCGACGACCACTAACCGTACGTAGCGTGGAAACATGACGACATTTGACAGCAGCCAAAAAGGAACTACTGCCTGACTGTGTGCTACCTTCGATCCGAGACCATCATTTGTCAACCGTCAATGGTTCCCATCGGGCAATAATTACACATATGGCATATTACACACCAGCAGAGCAGCCAAAGCAGAGTGGTGTACACAAGAAAAGAGCGAATGAGAATAGGAGACAGAACGAGAGTGTAGAAAACTCGCGCAAGATACACAGTTATAGAGACGTATAGTATATCTGTCAGATGGAAAAAATGTCATTTTATGGTGGTGGTAGTAACGAAAAAAAAGATACTTTCTTGCTGTCAAAAAGGAATTTCCGATAAAAGAGTGTGAGAAGAGGTGACGTTTGATAGTATTGCTCGATTCAGACTAACACAAACAAGCGTTTTTCTCTTTAGTGGGACGATTTTAAGAGAGAGATTTGTGGCCAAAAATGAGGCCAAAACAAAATAATAGAATACGAAGGTACAGAGGAAGCGGACAGAAAAAAGAAACTTCTTTCCCACAAACACATGCAAAACACAAAAGATACAACTACAGATACAGTATCTTATACCTGAATCGCATATTTGAGGTTATTTTATTTTTTTCTTTCGTTCATAACTTTTTTTTTTCTTGTTATATGTGTTTCGTTTTTTTCGTTGTCTTCTTTCCACTCTTTAGTCGGTAGTCGCTAGTCGGTGTGTCGATAAAGGCCAACACGCACACATGGACATTTTGCTGCTGCATGAGTGTAGGTATAGCGAGATAGCCGACGACGTTTCTATTTAGATAGATACATTTCATATAGAATAAAAAGATACGGAGTAATGAAAACATAAACATTTCAGATGAATGAAGGTTTTATTCGTTCGATTTTGTTGAGTTGATTTTTAAAATTCTATTCTTTTTTTTTTTTGCTCTGAGGGAGGAATGTTATAAACGGGGACTTGAGTTAGGGTGACTGCAGCACAGTGCACATAGTGAATACCCCCCCTTAAAGTTGTCATGACGTTTTGGGGATGTAGATTAGACAGTGAGTGCACTGAATGCCTGAACCTGAACCATCTGACGTTATTTTGGCAAAAACAAAAAAAAAAAAAAAGGTCTGACAGATATGCATTTTTCCTTTCCTAGTTTTGGGAGGACTCTAGAGTCTAGAACTAGAAGACCTCTCTGCTAGCAACTACATATACCAACTGACTGTGGTGAATGGTTCCTTCTACTTCTTCATCAACCACCATTGAGATGGTGATGATGATGTTGGATTTGCATGGTGGTATTGGTGTGATGGTAAATGGTGGTGAAATGAAATGCACAAGAATGGTGTGACGGAGACGACGACGACGACGCGCGGCATGACCCTTCGGGTTATTAATAGCCCTTCAATCCTTATCCTGTTCTCCTCGGCCGTTCTGTTGTTCGGTGTTGTCTTGTGTGCTCTGTGTGTATTTTGGTGTAAAATGTTCGTTCTGCCGTCATCGTTGTGTCGTTTTGTGGTGCATTTTTGTTTGTTCGTTAGTTAATCATATCGTTTGTGTATTTGAAAATGTGTTCCGGTGTGTTGTTGTTGTTGTGAGCTGCGCTTGCTTTATATTCCTATTCCCTGTTTGCTGCTGCTAACTTGGTGGAGAGAGAGATTGCACTTTCAAGTGAGGGTCGATGTTATTATGATCGTTTTGTGTTTGTTGAATACCAATTGAGTGTTGCCAGATTGTTGGGAATACATAGTTTGTTTTCGAACGCAGCAGCGGCAGAAAATGAAGCGGAAAGAGAGAGAAAGAGAATTATTGGCTTTTGTTACGGTTTTGTTTTCCTATTTGAAAAGGTATCTTTTGAATGTTTTTGCTGTGTGTGTTTGTTTTTGGATTTTTTTTTCTTCTTCTTTCTCTTTTGTAGGAAGAGGAAGTAAAGTGGTTGAATAGTTTATAATGATAGATTTGGATGATATTCATTTATGGCGTTTATTACAGTTGTTGGTGTTGCCAGTGGTAGGTAAGTATGGAAGGCATTTTGTTGATTAATGGGTTGGTATGGAAGGAGGTGATTTGTGACGCCAATTTGATAATCCTTGGTTGACAAAGTGATTAGTGACACTTAACACCAAATGAAAAGTGAAATAAGATTACAAATTATAATTTTTTTCAGAAGTTAGGTAGGTAGCTACTTGGTCAATTATAGAAGAGACATGATGGAAGGTCATTGAATGCGGTTGAGCCTTTAAATAAAGACATGATTTTCACACTTGCCAAGAATATCAGGATTACTACCGACTCGAGTATGGTGACAGATGAAGTACCCATGCTGCTGACATGCCTAAGGCGAAGGGACACAGAATTTATTGGTTATGTCGTTGCAATTGGCGGCGGAAACCACCTCAGAAGAACATCTAGAATACGCTCTCAACAGGCTAACGAGATCGTTATAACCTATTGTGGATTGTGCAGCTAACTTGCAGACAAATTAACTCATCCGTTCTCTAGGAAATACAGACACCCAGACAATGTCTGGCGCTTAATATTTGAGTCTTATTTTAGACAGAACGTATATGTAGCTGAAGACCTATAAATGCCATGGAAACAATTTGGAAGCAGATCACGATCAGTAAAGGAATTGCTCAGGAAACTATTGTGAATACATTGAGGACTCTTCCAAGAAATAGTCTACAATTCTACATCATACCATACCCAGTCATTGCTTGTGACTCGAGCGGCGTTGGTTCGAGCCCCAGCGGGGGACAGAATACTCTGCCACCGACCATAAAGAGAAACGAATAATATCAGAGTATCTCCAACACTACGCTTGGTAGTACAATGGACCCGAATTGGTCTGAGTGCTCCAGGATTCGAAATTCCCTTTTTTCTTAAAAAAAAATACCAAATTGCAGTTTGACAAAAACTTCCAAGTTACCAATCTTTACAAGCAATGCTGAGAACGTACAACTGGAATTCTCAAGGATCGGCTGGCGGTTCATATAATAATAAGTATGAGCTACTACGGCTCGAAACACATGTTCTAAATTGATACACATTAAATGAACAGAACAACTAATTTTGAATTTGCAAATAAAAATGATCCCACGTTGGGCGCCAGTTTTAGGTCTCATCAATTGTTTAATTTTTAATTTACAATAAACGTCTTTCATCTATCGATCAATTACTGCAACAAACCCAAAAACCATTCCAATAGTTGCATTGAAAATATTGATGCACAAGCACATGACACCCAGAAAAATGTTCAGTGATCCTGAGCTGTCCTCACTTTAGACCTTACTTAAGCTAGTACATACTATTAAGTGGACTATAAGAATCATTTTGTTTGAGAAACATTCTTTAGGACAATTTTAGTGCTAAAATAATGGCGAGCTCCCCCTTAGTCTCCGTTAAAAAAAATGTGGACTTCACATTGGGTGCCATAGTTAGCATCACTGAATAAGATTGGATAGAAATCGGCTTCTTTTTCAAAGCAAATCCAAAGCGTTTTGTTATTGAGCGTATTTCTATTCACGGTAACTTTTTTTTTAATAAAAAGGCCTCACATTGGGCGCCATTTATAGATCTAATCTGTTATTACTGTTCAACGTCGCTGATATAAATTTATTGTAAGTACACTTATCCTCATATAACATTAGACAGAATATATTATACATTTTATGAATATTCTATGAAGCTGGATTATAACATTAACTCAGCATTTATTTTTTTAGATACAAATACTTAGTTTATGTAAGATACGAGGCTATGTTTCTAGAACCTAGATTGAAATCTATATCATGCTGAATTTTTCCGCCGCTCTATTTGAAATAAAATAAGGCCTCACACCGGGCGCCATTCATAGATCCAATCAGGGTTATACATTTCTACTGCTATAGCATTCAATTTGTCAAACATAAATTGAAACAAGTTGACACAAACTATGGGCAAAATAATTGGAATGAATTATATTATTCTTGTAAAGTGATGCAGGTCAGTAAAAGTACATAATTGGCCGCTGCGAGGTATCCGTCGGAACGGAGAATTCTCCGCAACGCATGTCGGAGACTCAAATTACACTCGAGGTATCCGTCTTTGGAAGAATAGTTAAAATGCGACGACGCATTGATTTGACATGATGTTGTTTCGTGCTACATAGGGGTTTTCCTATTTTGTGCCTATTTTTTTCGTTTGCTTTTGCCCTGGAAACACAGGGCAAAAGCAAACCTACATGTTTGTCGGAACAAAGTTACGAAAAGGAGTTCCGAAGTATACCTCGAAGCAGAAATCCTCCCATTCGTATGAAATCGGAGACTTCCGTTCCGACGGATACCACGTTGGGGCCGAATAAATCGAAATTCTAATTTTACAATTTTACGTTGGGCGCAAGTTGAAGATTTCGCAATACTTTAACTGTGGTAGCATTTTTTAACAGTTCTACTCTATTGCTAAAATTTATAGATGTATTCAAACAAAAATATACAAGTGAGGAAAGTATACAATCTGTAAAGGAACATTTTTGATTTTTTCTCCCTTTGGGCGCCAGTTAAAATCATAAACTTGCGCTATTATTCAAGTTATCAATCGACTTATTTCTTTAAAACAGATCCACAGTATTTCATAATGAACGTCATTCTAAATATTCCTCGTAGTTTGATTTTGTGAAGACCGGTGTTCGCCAGCAACACCACATCTTGTTCAGCTCCACATCTCAGAATCGACTGACTGCAGAAATGGGGAACAAGCTCTTATATAGAGATACTACAGATGTTACTCTCTGGCCCGTAATTAACTTTTGTGGTCAAGTTCTAAGCATAGGCATAAGGCACCACAGATTTGAAATAAAAAAGGCTCCAATCTGATCGCCATTCATAAACATATTTCATAGGAGGATGAGCAGAAGCTATTATATTTTTTTGATGTTGTTAAATTGTAACAATTTGGCAGCGTGTCTGAGACGCTTTTAGTTAAATTACCTACACGCCTTAATTGAAAATCAACGATATTTGTTAACAAGCGTCATTCACTATTCCTAGCTTCATGTAAGATAAATAAAGGCCCCACATTGGGCGCCATTTGTAGATCTAATCAGTGATAATCCATTTAATCCGCTAAACATCGTTTAATTAAATAGTTTGTCACTGAATGTTGACCAAATGCAAGAATTTAATAAAAAAAAATAATCAAAAATCAAATGAATTACTATGTATATTGTACCTACATTTTGCAGGTCAGAAAATGTACGCAATCTTAAAAAAGGAAAACAAATTTTAATGATCAGTGGAGTTCATATCAAAGTCGTCAGTTGTCAGACGCTTGACACCTGTTCTATCAATTTCTCAGCTTTTTGTTTTAAATAAGTGAATCGAACCAGAATATTGGAAAACGACGAGTAAAATGATTCCCATGTAGGAGAAGAGCTTCAGTCAAAATCCAGGGAAATAAAGAGTCTAATTCTGTTGAATTATTATCGTTGATTTCATGAGCGTTATTGTAAACATTTCCCTTTAATTTGATTTTAAGTCAAACGGCACATAACCGGGCGTCAATTATGATCCAAATCAATTGCTCTCACAAAAACGATAACTTATGAACAAATGAGAACGTAGTTGTTTTTATAGTGATGTTTTTACGAACTTCTATTAAACGACCCAAGAAAAGTCAGTAATTTTTTTTATAAATTGAGATAAGCATTTATCCCAAATTATGGTGAGATGATCAGTCTTCCTTGTCTGTACAAATAGCGTTCGCGTTGGGCACCAGTCAATGCAGTTAATAGATTGGTTATAATATAGCACCTATTCTGCTTGTAGTCGCCATGTGAATCGAAATATGTACTACAAAATGGTCCTATGACAAAAGTTGCCCTCAACGCTTATTAGGATCTGTATTAAAAATAGTTCCATCGATATCACCGGGCGCCAATTAGAATCGCACTATAGAATAATGGGTAAGTGAAAGACCTTTTAAATTATTAAAAAAAAAAAAAACAATCAATTCGCAATGTCCATTTCAAAATGTTGCACTAAAAAAAATAGATGAATGGACTCACATTGGGCGCCAAACTCATCGCCTTGTTTCCAAATATCACTGTGATATTTCAGTGTGTTTGTTAAGACTTCATTTAAAACTTACAAAACAAAATGCTTAAAAACAGGAAAAGAAGAAAAACACAGGCCAATGTTTTTTATAGCCCTCCTTTACAAAATGAATTGGTCTCACGTCGGGCGCCAATAGATGAAACGGTTATGTGATACAATCAAAATTCCTATTCTGCCATTCCATAGCTAACTATTCCCAAATCCCCATTACATATGCCGAATTGTCCACCAGGGTCACCCATTACTTGTGCACGCAATCGTAATTAAAGAGCTTTTCTCCGGAATAGTCCCTTTAAACTGTTTTCGGTTTTGCAGCTTTGGTGTTCATGGTTAATCACTGTGTAATTCAAAAAGGTGTTTGTTAAATTTTCTGTACCTTTCAGAACCAAAGATCGCATGAATAAGTTTTAACTTGAATGATCTAGTAATACTTTCATTAAACATTGGCCTCTCATTGGGCGCCATTAGATAAGTTATCCTTTAGTTGTTGGGTGAACCACTGTACTAAACAAAATTTTCATCCAGTCAGCTAGGTACATTGCTAGCTAACTCACAAATTATAAACATCGAGTTTGTCACATCATTTTTCCCAACACTTTTGTACGCCATTGAGGATGAAGTCTTCTTCACCTTTCTGGATTCAATTCAAATACTGTATAGGGGCTTGAGCTTTGGTGTTGAACCGCTTATGCGGTCGATGCCACTATACAATTCATTAAGAACTTTCTCCAACAATCTCCTCTTTATAAACAACTTTTCAATCGTTGGCCTCACATTGGGCGCCATTTCTATAAATCTTGAATTATTGTTTTGAAAATGATAGGGATTGACACTAGACTGAACATTTTGAAATTGTAAGCAGGGCCTCTAAAAGTATAAGATTGACTTCTTTGATATATAAAACTGGTCTCACATTGGGCGCCATATGAAAAAAATTAATATGTTTAACAAAAGTGCTGGCAAAAAAGCTTTATTTATGAGAAATCTTTAGAAATCCAAAAAAGCGCATTGAAAACGAAGCTACCAAAAGGCGAAATAAAAAACAAATTGTCCCAATCTAACACATCACCAAACTTCTTTCCAACTCGATGTAACTCAAATCTCCATTATGATTATGAACACAGAAGTACCTATCTACTTGGTAACACCATACTCTAGGACGAGCAGCAACATAGCAACAGTGCCTTGATAGCACCCTTCTCAACTATTCAAACATAATTCCTACGTTTTAGTAACGTGCATCTCCTCCTGGAATATAATGGTAATTAAAACTCCCAAGCCGAGTTAATCAGCTTATAACTTCTGAATGGGTTGTGCGGGCGATCATATTTCTATTTCAATTTTATAGGGATTCGCAGAAGAGGAATTGAGTTAACTCCATTACGCAGAGTGTGCACGAGCTGAGCATTTCTGCTGATACAATCGATTGTTCTTCGTGTTTGTTTTGCTCTGGAATAACATTCTTGACAAACGTCATAGTGTCCATGCTCCCGCTGTGTTTGACCATCAGGATAAGCTAATATTCATATATGAGGTAAGTATGCATATTACTTGCCTCGTATCCTGTTAGGATACATCCGCATTTCAATTTTTCAATATTCCCCCATCCATTAGACGAATATGTTTGCAAGCAATATTGAAAAACATTAATCCACTTCATCATCGTCGCCATAAATAGGAAGTTGAACGCGCCACACTATACCCTCGTCTAAGTAGTTCACTATGCAGTGAATGACTGTATAATTCCAACTCTAGCCATACGCACATATACAAACGATTGGGGTGATAAAACATCCCTTCACCGATACCTCCGAGTCGTATAGTAGTCGGAAATACGTTTCCTCCGAAATTTTCCGTTTTATTTCCGACGAAAGCGAACAAAAATGGGCATCAAGGCGAGCAGAGCAACAAATCCTAAACCAATTGACACGTGCAACCTATAACCGAAGGATCGAAATATACAACCGAAACGACTGTGTAAATACACACGACATGTGTTTGTGTGAAATCTACCCTTAGTCGGGCGTATTATACTGCATCCCTTGAACTACTTCATACTGTTGCCTATAAGAAAAAAAATTATATAAAAAATAATTTTCCATTCACGAAAATAAGGAGAATATTGGAATACGTACGTCCCTTCTTCGTCGCCTAAAGCCTTGACTAACCCTTTTATTATTACTGTGCGAGTATCCTTATTCAGTTTTCGGCTTCTTCGGTTTGCATTTACGCTTATATATCCAATACCCATCCCCCGTCTTTGACTGCGAGAATTTGTCGATATTGATATTCGCGGATTATTCGCAAATCCTTGTCACTGCCAACTATGTATACGAACCCTGCTTATGCGAATGCCAAGGGTAAATGTATGAGTGACGGACGGTATGCATGCATTTTCAATGAGCTTGTCATGGACCAACAAAAAGGACACATTTATCAAGGAGTAAACTATGATGATGATGTTTTTATCCCTTCGAATTTATTAGCGATTCGCTTTTCTTTATTCTCTCACAGCCCGACTGTGAGTGTGTGTATGAACTATACGGATTTACAAGAGTGTGGGTCCTTTTGTTGTACACTACACTTTTTTTTTCTTTTCATCCATTGTGAATCGTTTAAGGGTCATATTGGGTGATGGTTCTTTCTTGTCGGTGATTTTTCATTTATGCGGTGCAAGGACAATAGGTATCAACCCCCGATCTTAGACCATTTGGTAACAAATTTCTTTTTCTCCTGAAGAGGGCATGCTATATATTATGGTTGTGTGCATATTTTTTTTGTCTGATGTTTGTTTGCTGATGCAATGGATATTTTCAATATTCTAAATTCGCCTCACATGTGCATGGTGAATAAATTGAATATATGTAGTGTTGCTCTGTTGATGGAAAATCAAAGCCGGAGCTGTCAGATTAACTTCAGCAAGTCAGCAGGAGGGTGATAAATGAACATTCTATATACGTGTACAGTTTCTCAGCTTGAAGAATTTGTTACTTTGCTTTTAATAAAAGATATTGACCATAAAATATATTTTTTTTATATCTAATTCCCATTCATAGTTTCGAACTCCGAACTTCGAATTTTCGAAAGCTACAATTTTGTATGAATCTGTCAAATTTAACTACTATCAGAATGAATTCGCCAAGTGAAATTTTTGATTGAAAAAACACGAGTTTTTCGAAATACAGCTTGGAAGTTTATTACAATTCGAAATTTCGAAGTGCAGGTATGGATGATTTTATTAGTAGACGTTCAGCAAAAAATCAAATTCCTTTTACTGATTTTTGGTATATTGACCTTTGAGAGGAGATCAACAATTTTGAAAGGAAATAGCATTGCAACAACAAAGCAAAGAAATAAACTTTTGAAAATCACAATCTTAAATGATTTTAGAGATAACAGGAAATTACCATCATTTGATGTGGTAACACTGCTGGCGTTCTACTACAAACATCTTAAGATTTTTGATTTAAGATGGCCAGATGTTCTATAAATGACGGCCAAACTTCGTAAGCCATATTGCCGCCAATTCTACTAAATGGCAAATTGTGATCAACACTTAGTATATTTTTTTTATACATAATTGTATGTTCGAAAAACTGCAACGGCAACGTTACAGGAAAGCGCTCGATTTGTGATCATTTGCAGAACAGAAGGACATAGAGGAGATAAAACTAATTGTTGTTTCTTTCTCATGCTCGGCCGGAGATAGCAGGATTGAAATGATACAAAGGTCTAACATAGAATGTTCTTAAGCAACTATTACACAGTCACGTCAAAAATCGTGTCAATTTTAGACAAATTGACACAATTTTTGACATTTGTAAAACAGTAGCTTTAATGCGTTTTTTGAAAAGTTTTTTGACGGTTGTGGAGCATAGTTCTTTGATTTCTAATGTGATGTTATTTTTAGAGACTATGGCCGGACCAAGGTTGACAGAGTCCCAAATCACTTCAAAGTTAAAGCGTCGATTCGTCTATTCCAACTTTCTTGTTGTCAGAATGTATACTTATATAGTTTCGACCTCCATTTTGACCCATTTTTGTCCGATTCTGTACCAAAAATTTAAAAAGCACCAGAGGCACCTTGCTGTCAATGATATCAATGTCATCTGGGCTTGGAAGCAATTGTGTCAGACTTATGAAAAATTGTGTCCCTGGTTGGGAGTTTCGCACAATTTCCTCATTGTTTCGACTTTAATGGAGCAGAATTTCACAAAATTTGTCTTCTTAAGGTGAAAGTGACAGAATAGACAGGGATGTTAAGACGACACATGTAGCTTTACATCGATCGTCTGTATAAATGCTGTCATAAGCGGCTTTAATATTGGCAGATGGTGGGTATGGGTATCGATCTGGGTTTTTGGGTTTTTTCCAGGATCTGCATTAGTGTAAATATTTGGTCATTCGTTGGGTTACCAGGCATAAGATCGCACTGGTGTAAAGCAGTTCGTTGAAAAATAGCTTCAGACGTTCACACATTACGGCAGATATAGTATCTTGTATTAAAATGTTAAGGATACTGATCTAAAGTTTGAGCAGTTTTAAAGGTCTCCTTTCTTGTCTCCTTCATTTGCTTGTCGGTACTGTTGATCAAAATAACGATTTGCGGCGTTCCTGATGGCTTCCTTAATTACTGCAGTTTTACTTGGTTATACTCAAAACTCCAACTTGGAGGCCCAGATTCTTATCGTGACCCAAGGACAGTAAGATGGAAACTTCATTGCCATCAGTAGCCCAATTCGGTGATGAGAGGTTAATCCGCCACCATCTCGTTTTTAACACCCTTACTAGTGCTTTGATATCCCGACTGACCTTAGTTCCAAATAAATCGGAGTAGCTTACTTATGGTAACTGTCATTCTGGTTATTTAAAAGTAAGTAATATTTTCAAATAAAAAAGTATAGAAATCCAAGAAAAGGCGGATTTTTCTTCTTAATATTTTTAATTCTGGCTCTTGACAACACCTTGATTTAAATCTAGTGAATGCATTAATATAGCAACACTATAATGCTCTGTCGGAATGACTGACTGAACGAGTCTCAGAGGTCTTACATGTTCCCCTCAGTAAGAGGACATACAGTGGATGAATCCACAAGATAGACTCAACAGTGTTGTCGAGATGGCAGATACCTTGCGTGAGCTACTCTGACATTTTTGGATCAAAGTCAGTAAGGATTTTTCAGCACTAGACAGGGCCAACGGCAGCACTTATATCCCCGAAATGGGTTACTGACAAAGGAATATCCGACACGCTGTCCTAGGGTCAATTTAGAGCCTGGTCCTCCAGGTTGGGGGTTGTGCGTGGCGTTAACTACCCAACCGCGGAAAAATATATGTCTTACGAAGCAACCAAAAGCCTCGAATATGGGTGGATTTACTACTGTTGACGACCCTGCAAAACGAAAAAAGGACAACGACTTTCGGATCTGCACGTGGAATGTTCGAACCCTGAACAGACCGCGTGCAGCCGAACAATTAGCGAGGCCCTAGACTGCTACAATGCAGATATCACCGCCATCCAGGAGGTGCGGTGGGATGGGCCTGGCAAAAGAAGGATGAAAACCTGTGACATCTACCACGGTGATTGCTACAGAGAACAGAAGCAGCACCTATTTGGATGCGGATTTGTTGTGAGCGGCAGACTTAGGCAAGAGGTCTTGAGCTTTCGACACGTTAGTGAGCGCCTTACAACTATCCGCATCAAGGCTAAATTCGCCAACATCAGCCTGATATGCGCTCACGCCCCCACAGAAGATAAAGACGATGCTACCAAAGAATGTTTCTATGAGCTCCTCGACAAAACATATGAGAAATGTCCTAAGTACGACGTTAAAATCGTCTTAGGTGATTTTAACGCCAAAATAGGAAAGGAGGAAATCTTTGGTAGCACAATCGGAAAGCACAGCCTACACGACACCACGCCTGGAAACGGGTAGGTGCACGGAAGTTGGCGGTCTAGTTCTGTGTGGGTTGTACCAGTGACATCGATGCCAAGAAGCCATCAGAAATGACGCAACTGATGTACTAGGCTTCACCCGACCACCACCACGAAACCCTTGATTTGATGAAGAGTGCCGGAAAGCAAAGCAACTCGCCTACGAAGCGGCGCGGCAGAGAAGGACTAGAGCAGCTCGCGAGTGCGAGGATTTTGCACACTCGAAATTTTTTGATGTCACCTTCTAATTGTGCGCGCCGCGCCACCTATAAGTCGAGGTCTTTCCTCTTTGAGTTGGAATAGAAAACTCTTCCGTCTTAAGCGCTCATCAAGTTTATCAGTTTACAAATGAAATAAAATTGAGGGAGCTATAACGCCTGTGCTATTCATATAACACCCAACTATAAGGATTTGGGCTGTTATTTACAAATTGACGAGAACAGCTAAATGATAAATAAGCCCCAACAACCAACCAACTTTAGAACCACTTGCAGTGCTATTTTTGTGACCAGATCCTACACATCTTTTCAAGTGTCAAGTTAAACGGCTGGCCCAAAGTCATTATTAAAAGAAGATTCATCTTTTGAGAATCCATTTTCCTATCCGTTAAAAGATCAACCGAGTGACATGTCGGTCAAAAAGGATCTGGAATTGGCCATTCACCGCATCTATTATTGTCGACAATTTTCTCAACCACATACTGGGTTTGGAATTCCATTTATTTACCTAAACACACACCTACATTATATCCACTACTAATGAAATCCTTTTCGAATATACATAACTCCGCAAGTCCATATACATATAATCCTTAGAATCAATTTCCCACATCTGTCACTGAAAATCAAATCATTTTGCCAATTCATTAGATAGAATCATATGAAATCATAAAATCAAATTCATACAATAATAATAATAATCCGAAACAAATATGTACTGCAAATATTTTAATGCAAATTCCCATTCCCAGTCCCAGTCGAAACGACAGGACACTGTTGTTGGTGTTGAACGCCCAAAACACTAATCGGTCACAAAGTAGCGTAATACCAATTTCGGAGAAAATCAATTCCAACTGTGAGAGGTGTTCTGTTATGCTCACCGGCGCATATCTAAATGTACATTACACACATAGATACATACATTACATACCCAAATGAATATTTATTGTCTATATGTATATCGATAACGGCAGATAAATGGAAATCTTGAATTGAATCCAAAATGATAATTTGGAGAATACGCCTTCTTCCCCCATTTCTACACATATGTAAGTAGGTATGTATGTACATCTGTAGTAGGCAAAAAGGATCAGAAATGAAGATGCTATATGTTTATTACAATAATACAATATCATCCTGGCAAGTGTAGCGTCACAGCATCCTGTGTGTATTGTATTGTCAGGGTATATATTGTATGCCCTGAAAACACTTTCGGATTTTGATACATCCAAAGCACAATATGTATAATTGGTAAACTTTGTGTACACATAACAGTACCTACTGTATTGTTGTAGAGAAATACATTTATAGTTCTCGAGCAATAATCGAACAAAGTCGCCCTTTCCACAACAACAACAACAACAACAATGCTGCTGATGCTCTCAACCACAATATCCGTATCGGTCATAGAGAGTTACCTACTAATTGTGAATAATTCATTTACTTCTGAGATGGCAATGCCCAAGAACCCAACATCTACCACTAGTCTCATAGTTTGGGAAATAGAGAAACACATCTCGGATGGTCCGATGGTGACCTCTGTGACTTTGTGCACATTTAGATACAGAAAACACATGCTGCTGCTGCTGTTGTGGTGGTGGAGAAGTCTGACATCAAGCTCCTTGGACGCCATGAAGGCGACTGAGGACTGAGCCGAGGGATTTCAGTTTTCAGTTTTCATGTTTCACCCCTCTCTGCAAGTGAAGTTGGCAGTTCACTTTTCAGATGTTATGCTATTGTTATTATTAGTTTTAGTCTGGCGCTTATACGCTGGGACACCAACAAGTATATTGATGTATTCATTATGTTAATGGGGCTGATGTGACAACAGGGTGTCGCGAAAATATCAACTGACAAGTTGAATCTGTTATTTAAAATGAAATGCAATACATCTTTCTGCCTGTTTGTCATTTACGTAGAAGCTTAATTTGATCTTACAACAATAGAAGGTCGATTTGATAGCTTTATGGGAAGGGGGCGTGGCACTTTCCATACAAAAATGAAATTAAAATCCTATATCTTGGAACTTATAGCAGCTATTGTTGCCAAATTTGATACATCGATGCAAATTGTTTGTACCAAATACTTAGCAAAATGTGGGTGGAATTGTAGAACGGGGCGTGGCAATTTTATCACAAGAAATTCATCTAAAATTATGTATCATGCCAATAGCAAATTGTGGCAACGTTTGCTTTAAGATTTCGTAAATTAAATAGTTAATAGTAGAGTCCATTAATTTTTGATGGTCCGCTTATCCATTAAGTGGGTCGCGGGTGTAGGTTGCTTAAGTGGACCCTCCATAGCTCTTGATTCTCCGCCATCATTAAGGACAATCCCTATACGGGTAGAGGAGGGATTATGAACTTGATCTAACCATCTCATCCTGGGTCTACATAGAGGACGCCTACTGATGGTAGGGATTCCAGAGCACGTCGTGGGATTCTGCTCGGGGACATACTTTTAACATGGTCAAACCGCTGAAGCATGGACCGCTCCGCCCGGAGAAGTATCTGCTCGACATTGAGTCCCTCACGTATTCTGGTATTTCTAATGCGATCTCTACGGGTCACACACCAGCAATACAACGGATAAATCTCATTTCGGCAGCTTGTATCCGCGATCTTATTCTTTCAATCATTATCCAAACCTCATGATCATGACTATAGGTAAGAGTTGGAATAAACACCTCTTAATAACAGAATGACCAAGCTGTCTCAAAATTGATCCAGCCTGACCAATGCTACAGTAAAACTCAGCATTGCTCCTTCCATCACTCGTGAATAAGACCCCGAGATTTAGTACCTAAATTTCTCCACCTGTTTCAATGGGACTCCACTAACATACAGAGTGCATTGAACAGGCGTTCGGAAGATGACCATATCATTTCAGATTTCTTCACGTTTATTTTCATCTCAGCTTCAACACAAACGGCTACAAACCGATCAATTGCCAATGCGCCAATATTTCAGTCTGACTGGACTCAAGGAGAGTAGAGTCAGAATTTAAAATTTGCTTCTTTTTTCCCTGTTTAAACATGTCCCAGAACCCACGACACTGCATAAAAGAACACTCAAAATGGAAATTGCAGCTTTAAATATCTTTCAAGTAGCTAGCTGGATTCCTAATACGCTGCCGGAATGTTTGGCAGTCTGTCGGATGCAGAATAGCCAGTGTTCGGTCGATAAAATAATACAAGCTGCTTTTTTTTATTAGCTCTCAAAATATTTTTATCTCTTCTCTAAAGCTTTGCTAGAAAATAATGCAGGCTTAGCTTAACCGATCCCTTTGATAAAGCTTTCAGCAAATTAGTATAGAAGTTCTTTACAGGTTATGTGAAGGAACTTCGAAGGAACCACTTCAATGAAGCTTAATAGAATCTGAAACTTTGGCTACTTTCCATAAGTATACTTCCGGAAATTTATCGGAAGCTGACAGTCCATTACTCTATAAAAATTCCTGCTTGTATTTCCGATCGATCTAAACAAAGCATTTACAGAAGTCAAGACTTAGATGGAGAGTCTGTTTCTTCTGGAAGCTTTATCGATCACTTATAGAAGCCAGAGCTTCAATTTTTAAACGTTTTGACCTTTCGAAAGCTGAAATGTTAGTTGGGCTTGGAGGAACTATCGAGGTATGTCCCTGCTTAATTTCGCATATAAGATCCTATCCGACGTACTGTGCGAACGTCTTAAACCATTATCTGAAACAAACTAATCGGCACATATCTACCAGAGTGGATTCCGGCCCAACAGATCGACTATAGACCATATTTTCACACTGAGGCCGAAAACACAAACGAATTTCAAGTCGAGACTCATTACCTATTCATCGACTTTAAAGCCGCATATGGTAGCATTATATCGTCCAAACTAATTCAAACATGCACCAGATGCCATTATTTATGCATAGACTGTCATACAGGAGTCCTATTAAGGGCGGACGTGTTTTTGTTTTAGTCTCTTTAGTTTGTAAAATACTGAACTTTCTAGTGTTTTGTATTAAGAAATAAATTATACATTAAAATATGTAATTTTAAATAAAATAAAATAGCCATACCTAGCCTAGATAGGCCTACTTGACAAAATAACAAATTTATAAAAATATAACACTTTTTAAAAATGTAAGCCCAAAATGAAATTAAACTCTAAAAACTATTTACCTCTTAAAAGTCTGATAATCACCCTGTCAATGATGTTATCAAATCCATCGGCACCATTTTAGCACCCAACACAGCTTCCACATCAACATCGGTTGCTTTGCATAAGTGCCTTGGCATGTCGACAATATTGGCATATTGCTGCATCGGTAATTACTGGTGTGTTACAACGCATTATGGAACCACCTTCACACTCTCACCCGCAACCAAATCGATTCTCGACCGACATCACCACCTAGCTAGCGTCTCGACTTTATGTGCGTACATGTTCGTATTCGTATACATCGAATCCATTGCTGATCTGACTAAATGCACGTAACCCACCCGCAACACAATCCTTTGTCAACCCGTGATTTTGATTTACTGTGCGATTTAATTATCGCATTTAATTCAAAGCGAAGATGGCACACTGAGACTGAATTGCGATTTGAATCGTGCGCACAGCGACTGTGAGGGCGTGGAATCTGTCTCACGACGACGACGACAATCATTGAAGATGATGATGATGACATAGTTAGCGCGTGCATTCCAAGGGAATGATAGTCATAGCCAGATTAATCCTTGGTAGCAATCGATTGTGTTGCCAAGCGTTGTGCTATAGACTTTAATGCCGAAGCACTAGTTTCAGTTTCAGTTTCAGTTCCAGCTGCAGCTCCAGCTTTAGCACCCTTCGCTATCAATTAGCTCTGTCACTGTCAAAATGAGTACGGGAGTGCTACATGGCTAGCTGCGACTGGCGCAATGTGGTGACATTTATATGCGCAAACTGACAGCGTCTCGGCCGCGCCGCTGTCGATCATACTCGCGTTGTGTGCATTAGTCAGCGATATTACTGTGGTTGCGTTTGTGTGTACAGAAAAATTATTATTAATAATAACTGAAAGATATTTTGCATTATTTTCGTTTTATTTGATTTACTTTGGATTGGATATACTATACACACATAATATGCGGAAGTGTGACAGTCGCGTTTGCTTTGGCTTCAAGGTTGACAGCACGGCAGCAATTATTATTGCTCCGCTGATAGTGTCGACGATTTCCAGACATGCACTTGAGAATCTGTTTCAGGTAGTCAATTGGAATTTGATTGTTTTGTATGATTATTGACTGCATTTGCGCATGTGAGGATTTAATACAAAAAAGGAAATGAAACGAAAACTAAAGCGATAAGACACTACCTGACGCCAGTCAAGTGGCAGTGGGTGTCATTTTTTTGTTAGACATGTCATTTGATCGTGTAATGTTTTTTTTTTTGTTGTTACATAATTTCGCAATTTTGCACATTGCGTCACTCAATGTTGTTAATTAAATTGGAAACTTTAACCATATGTAAATATATCCTACTCTCTCTCAGGTCCATATATGCAAACAAGAATAAAGTGAAAGGGAAAGCAATGCCCATTGCTAATAAGAATAAATAACGTTTTTCCCATTAGATTCGCAATTCAGTGTCAGTGGCAGATTTTAATTTTAATTTAAGTCAAATAACAGTTGTTATTTTAAAAAACCCAAGCGCGAGGGCTTACAAGCAGTAGCAGTGTTGACACTTTTAGTTATTTACCATTTTTTTTAAAATGATGTTTCGAAATGAATTCTTTTAATGTCTTGTAAAATGGAGAATTTATTTAATTTTACTGATACTGAAACTAATATTACAAAGATGTTAAGCTTATAAGTATGTATGAGGTAATCTCCGAAACTAATAATCCGCGTCAAAAGTAAGTAAACACAATTGCGGTTTTCATTTGTCTTTAAAGGTTGGAAAAATTTTTTTTTTATTTTTAAAGTATTTTTGCTGTAGAAATGAAAGCCATTTTGTTGTTGTTATTTTGTTATCAAACTTTTTACAGATTATTGGTTTTCTAGAGCGGTTTCCAGACCCTAAAGAAAATTTTAAAGAGCATCGGTGTTCAGTCACTTTTGACGTGCACTATATATATACTATTTACCCTCATCAATGACTCCGTAACGCTCGTATTTGCCCAAGTAAGGACGCTATGAAGGAGAATCCCGGAAAAAATCAGGTCAACAGTTAAAATGAAAATTTTTGATCTGACCCGGTCAAAAATAGAAAATACCTACACAATTTACGAATTTTTATGTTCACCTGCATTATCGATGTTTAGAAAACGTTTTTATAATATGTGAATCTCGAGTTTGTGAACTTGTTTTTTATTTCATTTGTTTAAAATTTACTGAAACTAATTTTTCATTTTATATGACATGTTTTAAGTTCTGAAATACACTTTTAGTGCATGGCCATACACGCCTTCCAATGAACGTTGTGTCCAGCGACACATGTAGATTTTGAGTGAGTAAAGGAGAAAAGTAGAATGCATAGAAAATGCACAGAAAATCCACTTTCAGAAATAATTCTGGCACGTTCTTTTTCGCACCATTGTGCTTTCGATACAAATCTTCATTTGATATTTGCGTGAGGAAGTCAAAAACTGGCGTCCGCTTCGGCTTAACTATAGAATTTCACTATTCTTTTACCTGCCAAATTGTATTTCATTGCAATGACGCCTGGTTTTTATGTGTAGCCAAATCGTTAATGGAAACGAAAGTCATGAGAAGACGTGTATGGCCAGGCCATGTACTAAGGTCGTTTGTCAATTGTATATCTAATAATAATTATTCTCGGATAATTTTCTGACACTTGAAAATAGTAGTTCACCAAACTCCAATCTGAGATTTATCGAATTTCAAACTTTAATTAATTGAAATTCATTGTTTAATTTCCTCTTTAACATTTTCGCAAAGGAAAATCCGGTCGGAATGGCATCACTGATCTTAAGATCCAAATACAATTTCAAATTTTCGAAATTTGCATAAGTTACAATATCATTTTAGCAATATAAAAGCATTAATGATTAATCGATATCTATAAATATTTTTAACAGTTCTAAAACCTTACAAAGTGTCAATTCCTCCTACCAAGGAGGATTTGCCATCTGCCTGACAGAGGGAGGAGGATCTGACACATTATTATTTTACAACATTTTTAAAATAATAAAACAACTTGTATATTGCTTTTTTAATCAACAAATAATAATTTGTTTATTTTCAACGCATATTAATCTTTGTTTATTAGTTCAGTCTACTTTTATTTAAGTTTAAGGAAGTAGAATTAAAATAACAAAATAAATTTACCAACAGAGCTGAATGTTAAAATTGAGTCATGGAGGGACTTTTGTTCGAGTATGAGGAGTACATCTGAAGTCAGTTGACTACAAAAGATTATCTCCAGAGACCCAGTTTCATAGATCGGACTCATAGAGCGGGGGAGGTAGTGGGAACTCTTGATCAGGCAAACGAAGTCCTGATGGAAGTACACTTTCCGACAAGCTATAAGTCAGATCAGCCCTGGGCGCCAAGATAAGTGGCGAAAACACTGGAAAGAGCCGTGGTGGACTACATGGAGAGTACGGCGCTTAAGATGTATTCTTTGAATAGTAGACAACATGCCTATAGGGCAGGTATGTCTACAGAAACAGCACTGCTTATAAACTTTGTTTTGATTTAAATGTCTTTAATGGCATTATCCAACACTTGCTTTATCGATGTTGCGGTGGGAATTTTTTTCTTGTAAATATTTGGCATTTTTACATTCTTAAAAAGAGTACCTAAGAAGTTGTTTTACCACACAATTTTTATTTTGACTCATAAAGGAGGATTTGACACTTTGTCAATTCCTCCTTTAGCCAAAATGTCAAATGATTACTTTTGTTACTAATACAAAAAAACGTTTGTAATGGTGCTCAGGATGAATTATTGTTTATTAATGATTTTAAAACGAATGAATGTGCACTACATTGCACTTTCAATGTCAAAAGCTACATATTTAAAATATTATAGTTGGATTGCTTACCATAAAAGTTAGATGAAATGGGCACAAAAATAAAAAAGACGTCCAATTCGATTATCTCCTAGACAACAGTGATTGTTTATTTATCAATCGTTACTAACTTCGTTTTCTCATTATTTAAAGTGCTGTCAGGGTTTTAGTTTTTCAGAAAAGTATTGTTGTCAATTCCTCCTGCCTGTCAAATCCTCCCGACTTTACCCTACATTTGTTTGAAAACAGATGGCGCTGCACATCGACTTTGTCATTTTGTTAATGATTCGAAAAGTATACGTTTCCTGCGCGATATATAAATATAAAAGAGGAAACGAACTGAATGTCAAAGGAATCTCTGTGTACCAAATCCTGAGGGCAGCACGAGCGAATCCGCCGGTAAAAACTAATACTCAATATTTATGGGAAGTGAAGAATTATTTTGTTAATGAATATTTTATGAAGGTTTTTACTAGTAGCTTTTCCTTCCCACTTATTTAAATTCTGTGATATTTTTGTAATAAAAAAATATACCTATATTTTTTCAGTAGTAAAGGTAGTTTTACCATATCTCTAGTGTAAATTGTGCAATAGTGCCTATGTGATGAACAATGTATCTTTTCTGCTACAATAAAATGTTACGTTATGTTATTTTGTTAATAAAGTAAAACAAAAAAATTGTTTCTACAAAAGAAAATCTAAAATGCTATTTCTTGTCAATAAGTATGAAAACTAAAGATGTAAGATTCATAACATCGATGTTCATTGTCCTTATAGACAAGAACATTTTTACAATTCCTGGGCACAGGCAAACTAGGCGATTACAACTAGTTTTCTATAAAAAAGTATATGACGCGTTCAGAAGGTATAGGTAGGTATGCTTAAGGCCTAAATTTACTGGTAATAGTATTACAGTGAATTTATAGCCAAACATTCTCTTCTTATAAAAAACATTTCCGTATTCTCCTTGACAGGAAGTGAATCGAACAGTTGTGCAGTGCAAATTTTAAGTGTTAACTATTACAAAAAATCGTTGGTCGCTAAAAGTGGGCCGAAATAGGGTCTTTTTCTCCTATCTAAGGCTAAACGTAAAATTGGTTAGTTTTGCAGTGAAAAAATTAAATACATCGTGCTATCAAGAAACAAACATCCAAACAACCCGTCTCAGTCATGCGAGTTAGCACATATGTACAGTGTACTCCGGTGACTCCTTCTTGGCGTTACAAATGTAATGACAAAGTGAATGATATACCTTCCTGTAGAGGGTATAAAAACCATAACGCCTCGATTAAACATAACACACCGAACGAAAACGGTTTTCATTATCAAATAGTTTCGTTCGAATTAACTAGCCTGTTATATTCAACAGAGTTGGTAAAATAATCGAGTAGATTTAAAAAATTCGCTTAAAATTTAACTATTGACTTAAGCATTTTGGATCGGTTAATTTTAGACAACCAACCACGTAGGAGCTATACTATCGGTATCACTTTATATTGATAGTGTGTGGCATCACTTTATTGTATTTGGTTGTTTATAACTAACCAATTTTCCCCGTACTGTGTTGTGACGTAATCGATTTAATATTGTAGATTCGCATGCATAGGTATGCGAGTTTCCTGAACCTTACAAAGGAACCGGAAATTCGCATGTGCTCAAAAATCACAGGATTTTTCAGTGGTAACACCTCCAAATTAGAGGTCACCTACTTTGATGGGTATACAGTGGCCGGCATAAGTATTTTGACAAAACTGAAGTTAATTCTGCTCATAATTTGAACTTACTGCATGTAAATTTTGGCATCAATGGAAAGGTCATTAAAATTCCGTTGGAATGATACACAACTTGCCTTAACCCATTTAAGGGAAATACGATGAAAATAGACCCCCCCCCCTGCCATACAATTTTTTGTTCGGCAGAACTTCAGGAATTTTCCCTTAAAGGATTATACTTCTTAACTGGAACACCCTGTATATAGGAAATTCGCATATATTTTATTTTCAAAAGTTTCGTTGCGAGTAATCAAAGAAAGTAAAGGCTCAAGTGGCGCAATCTTCAATACCAATTTCCGCCATTCGTTGTATTTCATAACCAATTGTCTTATCCATACTAACTTAGCAATTTAAAATACAATTTGCTGTTATTATGTATCCTTTTCAATTACGAACCTGGCAACACTTGGTTTGTATACCCATTTTAGTTTGCAGAAAACTATTCATTTAGTCAAAGGCGTTTCCACAAAATTTGCCTGTTATTCAAATCCAAGTGCTGATCAGAATAATTGTATTTTCCTCCCACCTATAACCAAAAACCTAAAGTTCAAATTTATTGCCACACATATAAGATTAAAATATTTTACTGAAAACTTTCAAAGTTATATTCTCAAATTTTGGAAAAACAATCAAATAACTTATGGATGTTCGTATACGTTTCACGTCCTTCGTTCAATTTCTCCACCCACCCAATGTGTCGCCAATTCTCAGTTTCGCATGCAAAACAGCCCAATAACTTTTTATTTCCATCAATTGACAGCTACATCAGCGAAGCAATCAATTTTATTTTATTTTTTCTAGATAAACGCAGTTTAGTGAATTTATGTGAATTTGCTCGGCACTAACTAATTGTTCGGCAATAAAATATTTTATGACCAAAAAAAAAAAGTTAAACCAGATGGAGACTCAAAAATTCACTAACCGCCCCGATCAAGTTATCGTTCAGTGCTCTCGAATAAATTTAATTAAAATCAATTTGTGCACTAAAACGAGAGCAACAAAAAAGCCGCAAAATGCACCCTCTCTCTCATAATTAACTCTTCTCGGTTCGATCGGAAATTACTGTCGATTGTGCCACACTGGTGGAAGTTAAAAGTTAACTATACTCGCATCTCGCACCCGTTCTACCCTCCTCCATCCAATCATCGATTTATGTGTATTTATTTATCAAATTAATGGATCACTATTGTGAGGGAGCTTGTTCGCCCGAGGGTCGACAATAAATTTACTAACGTAAAGCAAGTATGTATGTATAGGTATACCCAAGCATTCATACAATATACGAGTACATATAGTCACATCCATCATAAATGACAGTGTAATTACAATTAATTTGAAAATATTTAACTTGATTTAATTAAGAAGGATGCTGGGTGTGTTTGTATTTATAGTTTGTCTATAGCGCAGTTTTGTCTGTCAAAAAGGATCATTTCAAGAACTACAGTAGGTACAAATTTACTTACCGAATGTCTAACGCTCGGTGTAGTTGCTGGAGGCATTTGTCAATTTTCCTCTTCCGGGATAAGGATCCATACGGGACAGTGAAGTTGTCATCTTTCTTGGCTTTTGGCATTTTCAGTAAGATAAATTTGAATGAGTGATAATAAGTAAAAAATAGCAATTGTCAAAGGCAATTTGTATGTCAAATAATGAAGTTCCCTCAACGGCTGCTCTGGAACAACTGAAAAAAAAATTGTTCTTGGTCTTGTCCCAGAAGTCACAGATCTTTTGAATCAGATTTTCCGACTGACTTTACTATCGCAAATGAGTCATAAATTATTGCTGACGAGGTGAAAATGTGGTGCGCAAATCGCAACGGTTTCATTTGAAATCTGAATATCCATAAAGTTGCAGATGTGACCGAATACGGCTATAGGCAATGGAAGTGCATTTTTATCAGCAAAACTGTTTTTTAGTTTTACTAAAAAAAAGGAATTCTTAACCATATGTTGCACGTACACAATGCATTTCATTAGATGTAGCTTCGAATCAAATGTTTTGATAATTTGAGCAACATTTTATATTGAAACAACCGCTTGCATCGAATTTTTATTTGAATCTGTAATAAAATCAAGGAAATGCAACTGTTTGAACTGTGCAAAGGATATTCATCAGTGGGCATTCGAAATACAAATAAGACTCATGACTCATCCCCCTGGTAAGATGACACCCCATCGTTCTATAGTCTTGACTTCGTTTCGGAATTGACAGATCTTAGGTATATAGATAACAAGGGTGGAGAGCAAACGTCATGACGTAACTTCCTGAGATAAAGAATTGCAAATGGAAACTATAGTCCCCCCTCTCGGATGTTCATGGGGGACTATCTCAGGGGGTTCAATATCAACATAGTAATTTGCTAGACAACGAACAACAACAGGCACCAAAAGATGTAAAACCAGTAAGACAATTATCTTCGACTATGCCGAAGCTCAAATACCCGGTACTATATTATTGTAAAATAAAAAAAATATTTTAGTATTAAAAAATTATATATTTGTATGGGAGGTGTGGGTACTTTTTATTCGACCAAGCTCATTTTTTGTCAAAAATTTTTAAATATTATTAAAACAATATGTGCAAAGTTTAAACTTGCTATCTTTACTATAGCTATTTAAATTTAATTTTTAACATAAAAAGCTATATAAATCTGATATTTTTGTATGGGAGGTAGTTGTAGTTTTCATCCGATCTTGCTCATCTTCGAACTTAGCCTCAGTTTGGTGGATAAAAGCTTACATACCAAATTTCAGCCGATAGCTCTTAAATTACGGCCGTAATCGTGCAGACAGACAGACAGACAGACAGACGGACAGACAGACGGACAGACAGACGGACAGACAGACGGACAGACAGACGGACAGACAGACGGACATCGTTAGATCGACTAAGAAAGTGATGCTGATCAATAATATATATAGTTTGTCATACCTACAACGCCTCCTTATGGGCGTTACAAATGGAATGACAAAGTGAATATACCCTCACCACAGTGTGGTACCGGGTATAAAAAGAAGTCTTACATTCTAGATCTTAATAGAGACATAAACAAATTCATCAACTGGGGTTGATTTACCGTGAAATCAAATTCAGGCACGTAGTAATCGTTCACGGATACGGTAATTAAGACCTCGATGTACACTCAGAAAACTGTACAGCTATACTGACAGCACCAGCAAATACGCAAATGTGCATTATCAGTTTATTTCGTCGCTGTTATAACCAAAATACAGTTATGTCCCGTCAGTATTCAGTAATATGGCTATAGCTAAAGCCTTTTAAAATTCATATAGAAATTCTTCAGATTTCGAGAAAGGCCAAATTGGAGGTTATCATAGCTTTTAGAAGTTTTGTATACTAAGCTTGTAGAATATTGAGAGCAGATTAGATGCTGTCATAGCCTCTTGAAAACTGGTTAGAACCTACATATGCTTTCTTAACCATTAAAACATCTTAAGGAATTTCGACAAATTTTTACCTGACAAAAATTAAAACACATCTGTACCTGACATAGGAAGAGGTTATGGGTAAGCTTCCTAAGCTGTGAGTAGAGCAAAAAAATGTTTGGATTTTATACTCAGACTTTTTCGATTAGTTTTCGCAGTGTATTTTCGCCGCTACGATCTGCACCTCGTTTTAGATACAAATGTTTCCAATGTGTATTACCCGTGTATACATCTAGATGGAACCCATTATGATGGTCTCGACATAAAAGGTCGCCCAACAAAATTCTACTAATTCTTCTGTGTTCTGTGTTATATAACGCTCGCCAAGCTATAACAAACCGTTTAGATTCTGTTAACATTCATCCGTTTTGGATGGCTATACAAATTCACCATCCAAACGCAAAAGTAATTATATTATACTTCTTCTTCTCCGGACGGAGCGGTCAATGCTTCGGTGGTTTATGGTCATGTTAAACACATGTCCCCGACCAGGACCCACCTCTAGGTAAACCCAGGATGAGATGGTTAGATCAAGTCCGTTATCTCTCCTCTACCCTTGATAATTTGAGGTCGATGTCGGAGGATCGAGAGCTATAGAGGGTCCACTTGATCAACCTACACCTCCGACCCATTTGATGGATAAGCGGGACATTGAAAATGAATGAATGAATGAACTTAATTAGTATTAAATTCTATACCAGATAGTTTGAGTCATTAGTTCCAAAAGTCAAACGAAAATAGTTAAAAAAAATTACAAGTTTCTAAGCGCATTCAAAACATCGCCTATTCGTACCTATTTAATGCTTTGACTTCTGACATTTTACTTAAAAAAAAAAAGATACGGGCTTTTTGAAAATGTTCATTTACGGGCTTCTGGTATTACAGGCTTTTATTTTACGGTCAACTTCGAAATGCTGTGTTTGCATCTACGGCCTTCTGTGAATACGGGCTAAAGTTTTACGGTCAAGTGTATAGTTCCGCGTAGAAGCGGAAGCTCATTAAAACCTCTTGGTAGGTGTGAAAAAAGATTTTTGATGCGATTTACGGTTCAATTTGTATCGATGGAATATGGAAAAGGGGATTCAACGACGAACTTACGGGCTATACGCACAGCGACGTTGATAAAAAAGATTAAAATACAAAGACTGAGCAGGTACCTAGGTCGCGTATAGAGCTTATGAACAAGAAAGCTACCTCTGGTGGCGCAAACAATTGGAGAGCGACCTCCCCAAACAACTTTAAATCTGTAACTGGGAGCAGCTACGGACCGTACAGGCTTAAGGGGCTTGCGCCATCTAAATTAAAGTGAAGTCACCAACAAATCCGTTTCTGATTAGTAGAACAATGGACCGGAAATCAAGAATTCTAGGATTTGGAAGCCCAGTATTCTGCTCGATTGGTTGTGAGAAGATAAAGGCCAATCTCTGTTACATTTTTTCAGCTCCTGAGGTCTTGCAGTTTAAGAACAAAATGACTACGCTTAATTGGTAGTCGCTTGCTCAATGGACAATTCGAAATGCAAGTTAATTTCCTGACAGGTGAAGGCAGAAGTGTTTTCCCAAACTTACGCAAATTTGACTGTCAGAATTTAAACAATTCAATATCAATCACTTAAAAATTTTAGTGTGATTTAGTGGTGTAGTTCGAAGGATCTATAAAACCTGGCAAAAGCGACTGTGTCTAAGAAATTGTCAAAGCAAACCCACTTAGCTAGAATCGTTGTTAATCCTCGTTGTCCATTCCAAAAATTGCAAATATTCAAGAAAACCTCGAGCTGAAATAATATCAATATTTCAAAAACTGTCCAAGCAGTCTCTAAAAGCCTAGTAACGTCTCAACAATATTACAATATGAGTAGGTATCAAGAATCAACAAATTTGACAAAAGCAAGCTATAGGTATAGGTATACGTACTCTGCTCTAAAATTCGACCCACATAAAATCATTATCCTTGATGAAACCGCGCATGATATTTGTTTGACTACTAAATTTTCTCCACATCCAAAATCATTCCCTACCATCTATACCTACGGAGATTTTAAATTCAGCTTTCACAGCCATCACTCTCCCAAGGTAACATTTCTAATCCGATTTAGAAAGCTTCTAAAAAAAAGGTAAAATCTTTAAAAAATCACTTCAGAGTATAAATTCGTTAATTATTCACCCCTCGAACAAATAAACTTAATTCCCATCATCCTGACCTGACCCCCAAAAGCGAAGGAAAACATAAATGAGCGCACATTCCCTATAATTTTCCCACCTTAAATTCCAAGAGCGCAGCACTTAAATAACAAATTCCTAAAAGTATCACAGAACCACCATCGTACCGGTCGTCCTAAAATAACCCCAAGTCCACTCCATACCCCATCATATACCATCCCCATCCCCATCCGCCTCCTGTTTTTATTCCATTGTATTACTAAATTGATATCAAAGCAGGAGAAGAAGTAAGAAAAAATGACCTCATTTCTGTTCGTTTTATTTTATTTTCTCTTCCTTTTGCCTGTTGTTTTGTTTTTCCTTTTTTTTTTTTGCTTCACTTTACCAACAATAAAATTCAGAGAAAAAGAATCCGCACAGGATTGCAAAAAAAAAAAAAAATAGAAGAAGACGAACCAAAATAGGACGAAGCGCAATGAAACTCCATCCAAATGGGAGAAGTGCCCAACCAACCACCCACCGCCATGCCAGCCGCATATAGGAAACTTCCATCCCAATACCGAACGTGAACGTGAACACAAACACACAGCGCAATGTTCTCTCTCTTTGCCGATTCGATTTATCAAATTAATGAGCTTTTTATTTATTTGCTTTTTCTGTGGGTGGCTATGGGAAGCTATAGCATCCAGCACCATCACCAGCTCCAGCGCTGTTGAGTTTTCCTGCCAGCCTGTTGTGTGTCCTTGTTTGAAAGCGCACCATGCTCTCGCATTTCACAATTCATAGCGTCGTACAAATGTAAAAGTCCACACCCACACAAGGGAAACACACACATTCCACAGTTATGTATACAAGAGGGACGGGCACGGGAGAGACAGCGATATGGTGTTGCCCTTACGACTCAACGTTAATCCTGACATTTGTCCTATTGCATATGGATGTACCTACCTACAACTGATGTGCAGTGAGTCAGAGAACTGTGCCCCCCCGCCGCTGATCGATATCGATGAATTTTGCAAAAAGGTCACCCGAAAGGATAAAATGCAAATACATGCTCATTTCCAGGGTCCATGGAAGGAGTGAAGCAGCGGGGAATGTTCTTTCTGGTGCACCTAGACATCCTACTTACTTTGGGTGTACCTGGGCCTCCATCGATTTGCCGTTTTAATTGTAACAGTTCTAGGCAGACTGTGTCCTCTCCAAATTTGTTAAAGTCCTCTTTCACTTATGCGCGCCACTTAAGCAAGGTCTTCCTCTTCTATGTTGTACCTCCGGGTTGGAATCGAAGACTTTTCGAACCGGAGCGTCAATGGCTCAAACTGTTCTATAGCCATCTTAATTGAATGATTCGGACTATTCTAAATAAGATGCAGCTTATAGAGTTCGCTCTTAAGCTCATTCCCAAGGCCCGTCATAGCAAACAGGGCCGAAAACCACTCGAAGAGTTTTGAGTTCAAAGCGTCCATTAATATCTTCATTTGCTTTCGCGAACGTTCAGTTCATTCTTCTATGGAATAGAGAAGGACTGGTATCAGAACGGTCTTATATAGAGTCCCTTTAGGGTTTCTTATGACCCAATAGCCGTTTTTGATGTAAGCAATTGGCAAGTACATATTGCTCTTCACTTGACTTCCAAAGTGATGCATTCTGCCCAATTCGACAATCTTGTGCGCCCCTTTCTAATTGTTAACAGAATGTACATATGGTTTTGTCGCCTATTAACCAATTTTTGCCGCTTCTGTACCAATATTTGACAGTGACAGCTCGCTAAGTTCTGTCAATGATGTCCGAATCTCAGCGCTTGCAAGTACAACATTGTACAGACTTTTGAAAATGTCTGCTCCTGGAATTTGCAGATATTTGAAGACGTCATATGACAGCGCAACACCGTGTCTATCAAAGGTCTAGGCGGGAGCTATTTCCGTCGACATTCTGCACAATCTGGCGGGATTGGCAGGAATGCCAAAAGCTGTATATAGAGCCATCTATATGCATCTTGTCTCTAAATGCTATCATGGATTGGACTTACTGGACTTTCGCCAGAGTCTGTCATAGTATATGAATACTTGGTCGGTTGTGGGCTTACCGGGACTAAAACGCACTGGTAGCCTCGAATCAATTCGCTGAAACATATTTTTAGTCTTTCACATACGACGTCAGAAAGGATCTTGTATACCAATGTTGATGCTTCTATGGTTGGTGCAGTTTAGAGGTCCTCCTTTCTCTTCTTCTTTCGAGCATACTTTCCTCTGGCCAAATTGTGGAGATGAGTTGGTGTATGCTCTTTACCAAGGTGTTCCCCTTTTTATAGGACTTCTCGATAGGTTATAGGTTTTCGATAGGAAGTTGCGACCGAAAAAAGTTCTAGCAGTTTTTTAAACGCTCCACATTCGTAGCAGTGGTAATAGTCCGAGTCTAGTTTAGTTTAGTTTAGTTTAGTTAAAGTGGCTCTCGATGAGAGAAACACTTAGGCCGTTATTCGGCCCATTGTTCATACCACTGGGATTTGGGGACCTGTTTCTTTGCTGGCTACTTATGTAAACCATTTGCTGCCGGTTATAAAGCTAGCGATGTTTTAGCAAGAATACAAGCTCTGATTTTACCTTTACCTTCCGCGTAGTAAGGGCTAAAGCCGGGATCCCTAAGTCCAGTGTCGTTGTCTTTAACCAGCCACGGTTCCTGGCTTAGGGCAATGTCCAGTCCCTTCTCGATGAGGCGGACCAGCAGGTTAGCGGATGCTAGCTTGGAATGGTGGAGATTAATCTGTATCAGTTTTAGCGGCATTGCTAACTGATACAGTTCTCTCCACAATGGTAGCGTCAAGATACTCCTGTGGCGAGTCGGTGTCTGCCGAGGATGACGCGTTGGAGCCGGCCAGGTTGGCGTCAGCAGTTCGTAGATCATATTTTTTCAAAAGCTTCATCTCTACTTCCTGAGTTCCTGCAGATGCTCTTCCACGCGTTGCATGGGGGTGGCGCCGGTGGCAGCCAGGGTTGTTGTTTGTTTTTTTTTTTTTTTTTTTGTTTAAGGATGAAATGTTGTTCCGACGAGTAGCTAGGGAAAGAAGAGTCGATCTGCACAGAGCCCCGCATTATGCAGACAAGGCTAAATGATCCAGAGGGCGCCCGGTATCTGGATACACCGTTAGCGACTTGATGCTATTTTTGTTGAGACCTGGTCCCACCAGCCTAGTACACCGTCGGCACTGCACGGTTGACACCTTGATCCAGCCCAGGGGGAGTGAAGGGATGAAAAGGGAGGGAAGGGTAGGACGGGTTCTGATTACCTCTTAATTCGTAGAGCTGGCGGCTGTTGGCAGTGCGAATGGCGATTGCCATCCATGCCGGCCTACCATGATGGCAAGCCTGCACACCGCGGCAAGGTGAGTAATCGTCGTCAACCAAATCCACACGTGATTGTTCCCTTCACAGGCCTAGTGACAGGAAGGAGGTGAAAGGAAGGAGTCTAACGTCATCTCTCTGAGGAGCTCACGTTGAACTTCTAAGTCCCTGACATTTCCAACAGAGCACTATAGTGTTGTTATTTTCTTTGTGTTCCCGATCCGAGCATCAGCAAATAGGTACGACTCTCTAAATAGAGTGGTCTTTTGACTAGGACTAGCTACGTCCAGTTTCGAACTACCACCTTAGTTGAGTTGAGATTCCTTTTAACCAAGCCACCTAAGCTCAGTCTTCCACTACTTGCATTGTCACTCCCGGTTGAAATCGAAAACTCTTGCTGTACACCAGTTTCTTTAAACAATTTCTGACTCACTGTATAAATCCATAGAGAAACAGTCAACGTTAACAGTTTACCAATTCACCCCTCAAAGAACCACCACTTCCAACACCAACCGAACTAAATAAAAGCAAAGAAGAAGAAAAGCCAACAACAAAAAAATAAATAAAAATAAAATAAGAACATAAATCCTTGCACATACAGACACGAAACAAACGTAATATCCAACCTTTGTGGAGAGGAAGAAAGCGCAAAATATAAATAAAGTATAACAAAATATAAAGAAACAGCCAACCCCACCAACCACCCCCATCTACCATGCGCTAGAAGATGCCAAGAGAATACAAATAGGTATACAAGAAAAAAAAAAAAAGAAAAAGTATAATGCCAGCCAGCCATCGCATCACAGAGAAAACAAAGAAGGATACAACACGCGGGACATCCGAAAGGCAAGCAACAAAAAAAAAACCCAAAACAATAAAAATAAAATAAAGCACTGAAATAAACTGGAACAAAGAAGGAAGAAGCACAACAATATTCAGTGTACAGTACAATGTACATACACATTTACACAATATCCTTCCACTCAACCACCGGGTGGTCCGTTCAAGTGTATTTCGCTATTTAACCCCACACCATGTCCGACACTCTAATTCATCACCGTGACCATTATTGCGGTGGTGAGCTTCGCTATTCACAGAACTTATACGAACAATGATGCAGACGAAACCACAACTATAGGTAGGTATAGGCTCAAGCTCACAAATCTAATCATAATAATTCGCCGCCCCTTTATTAATCATCCCCCGACCGCAGACAGTGTAAAACAGGGTTAAACCGAGCCTAAGCCACTCGTCAACGATTCAAAGACAATCAACGCGATGGTCATCGCACCACCGACTATGCCGCCCCCATCTATACGGCACATACTCGTACATGTTCATGTCCTTGTCTTGTTTAGCAAGAACTGTTTGTACATTTGTGTGCATGAGCATGACACACGACTATGTGCTCCTTTACAATCCAACCCCCAACCCAGTGGGCCTAAATATCAATAAAAATTGCGCTGAACCTTATAGCTATGAATATGCGAAACAAGGACAATTCTGGCCGACCATTTGTGTTGTATCCCTGCAGGCATTTTTGTCACCCATCGACTGACGGACGGTGAACATTTACCACTGTCGCGTCGCGTTGGTACTCGGTCTGCCCGTTTTACACTTTATCAACCCTCGAGGAGGACAGATGACGATGACGACAACGTCCACGATGGCGAATACTAATAGGGTAGCGCACCAACAGGAATGAGGGCGACTAACAAGTGTATACCAGTTATCCACCCACAGATTCGCCGAATTTCTCAAGTTACTTGAAAGTCTCTTCTTGCGGCGCGGCGTCCAGTTGTAATAGACTCTTGTTTTTTTTTTTCATTTTGACAGATGGAGAAGTGGCCGCGTAGATGATGACCTGGGGGTGGGTCGAGTAAGGGATGACAATACAAATTACTGCTTGCACTAACCGTTTGGAAAATAAAGAAACAGAATCAATGGAACAAAAAAAAACTCCCTAAACAAGAAGAGCAATAACGTATTGAAGATAAGGGAAGAAAATCTGGTGGAAAGCCTGTATCTGCTGGTGGTTAGTGTTACCTTGGTCGTTTTTTTTTTTAATAAGTGATGGCAGGTAACTCTACAGTGACTCAAGGCTTGAACTCTTTTTGCCAATAGAAACCTGAACTACTACAATGGAAAATTATTTTAGGGATGAATTTGGGAATGACTGAATTTTTGGTCAAATTCATGGTTGGAAACCCAATGGCTGACTAAATTAGATCGCATGGAACTGAACTGTCTGATTCACAGTCAGCAACAGTAAATAGGTATAATGATTGTTTTCATCATCAACATCAATGTCCCGTCAATCTAGTACAATAGTTGGGTATGTTGGATGATCAGTCATGCAAATAGTTGGAGCAGCGCAACAGGTCCATATAGAACCATAGGTCTAGCTTTTACATACGTTGGTGTAAGGTTGTATTATTTTTGGCGGATGAAACTAGCTTTGTAACCGAAAAAAAAAAATATATATATATATATGTATCTCTAAGTGAAGACTGAAGAGCTTGTATGAAGATCCTATTGTGCCTTCCCTTGGGGCACTGCCCGAATTAAGTGTTGCTTCTATTGTGGCTTCACGAGATTGTACAGTGCAAGAGCAAAAAGATGTATGAGTTGAAATTGGCTTCGCTAGTATTATGGGAGTTCACACTACTCTGTACCTAACATTCTTTTGAACGCAAGAACGTATACAGTTTACTGTATATATTTGAACGCATAGACATAAGTAAATGCTATATATTGAGGGTGCTACCTCAGACTATTGGAGTGAGTCCAAATAGAAGTGACCTTCTGGTTGCGGAAGCATTTACCAGTGGCTTTTAAAATATCACTGGACCGCGGGGGTTTGGGGGCCCCTGTATCATAACTGATGCAGCCCATTCCGATGAGGAAGAATCATCGCGGGGGCTGTGGTTTAATCCCAAATGCGGGAACATAGGTGTTCATTAGAACAAAGAGGTGAAGATAGATCTCGCTCCTACCAAGGAGACCGAGGCTATCCTCCAATTTCAGGCAGGTAATTGTACCAGAGTTAGTTAGGCTTGCCTAGCTGCTCTGGGGCGTGGGTCCACGTCTTTCTTAGGACTCAATGTGGGTGTGCCTACCGTGCGGTGAAACCGACAGGTATCTATCCACGTATAAAGCGTATTAATTACTGTGCCTTCCCTGGTGAGGTCCTAGAGCCATCTTTTTACTCCGGAGACAATGATGAAGACAAGGATCTTCTCTGGGGGTATGTAGCAAGATTTGCTGAAGTAACGATTTCCTCGCCAAGGACATTCTTTCTGAGACGAAGCCAGGTATTCCATGAGCATGTGAAGAGAGGATTCGTCACTCTCAAGACAGAGTCAACATGGTCCAGTGAGACGCCCATTCGGTGAAGTTGTTTTTTCATGAGGCCATGGCCACTAATTATACCTGTCAGGATTCTCAGGTTATTTTTGTCTAGAGAGTAGGACTATCTGGACGATAATATTGGGTAGGTACATTTTTCTGGTGCAGTTTTGCCTAGGTGTTTTAAGTCAGACTTCATTGGATTCGGTTTGAGGCAAGTTCTTGATGTGGTTCCTGAAATGTTTTTTACTGACACTACGGAAGGGTACACGTCCGATAAATGGCATTGTCGAGTATATATTGGAGGGTATAGATAAACGAAACGTTTGCATTTCATCGAAAGCTACATACATGGCTCATGATGAACAACCGCCGGCAGAAGAATTTGAACTTTTGATCTATAAGACAGTCATTTGGATTGGCTTAATAGCAAAATTACGAAAAACGTCGTGGTGAAAACGAAGATATTTTTAAACCAAGAAGAACTTCTACACACATATTCTGTCATGTGCATGTGGAAATCCTACGAAGACTCCCATGAGATATATAAAATAGCAATAACTAGGGCCAAGTCTTAGGCCTGGGTTTAAAACGACTGCCAATCTATTGAAAGTCGCAATGAAAATACTTTAAAAAAGAACGCGTCGTTTAACAAACGGTTGGAACGGAAGCTACCTGGACAGATTTTCTCACTACACACTTTCTCGAAAGGAAAGACTGTTGTGCCAGTTATAAGCAAGGAAAGTATCATGCTAGTTAAGGTGATTCATCGAAGATCGGTAACACTCAATTACATGGAAAAAAGTTCTAACGTATTCGCTCTAAATGGTGGTAAGACCCGATGGACCACTTTTTTTGTGCTCAAAATATTGAAAGTATCCAGGATTAAACAGACAGCCAAGGAAACAACTGGGACAAAGGTGCCTTTGTATTTAAAAAAAAAAACACAAAGGGAACTATGTAATTCTCTTCTCTTCTGTCTCCTTACTTGAAATTTTATGGGCCATTCTCTTGCTCCTTGCCGAGCAGGGAAGAATGGCTCATAAAGTAACCCACAAAAAGAAAATCGATGTACGCCTATACACCGCTCTATAAGGCTTCCTGATGACAGCAGTATCTTCAGAGCAGAGCTTTCGGCAATGGCGGAACCGTATGGGTGTCGATGATGGCAATACCATGCAACGATATTAAAATATTATTGATAGCCGAGCAGTCTTAAAAGCAGTTTCTGCTGATGAAATAATCAAATTCAAGCCAGTTCGAGCTCAAAGTTCTTTGTTGAAGCATAATATACTCGTAGATCTCCACTGGGTTTCTGGACACAGCAAAAAGGCCAAAAATAATATAACTGGACGCCTTGGCCGGAATAGCCGGATCAAACACTCGTGTAAGTTGGCTGGCTTCCTAAAAAACTGTACAATGAAATCAGATCTCAATTATGGGACTGGGGTGTAGAAGAGATCTACAAGGTTAAACCTAACTTTTTATGTCACTGCCTGGGTCCTTGTCACTTGAGAAACAAAACACTTGGCAGCTACTACTTCAAAGATATTCAATTTAACGACATCAGGATGACTGGACATCGTCAGTTAAACACGGAGCTGCAGTAAATGCGGATGGACATTACATCAAAAGGGGGTTCACAAAGACCTACGCGTAGTAAAGTAGAATCTACTCTATTCCATCGACCCGTAGATCTAACTTAAACTAACCTAAGTCTATAGAAATAGCGCTCCATTAAGTAGTGCAACCGATCGAGGAATCTATCTACAATAAACAATATAGCTTAGCTACCTCCTTAAATATAAAAAGGACTTTTAATAACGTTCATATTGAATCCATTTACAGGTACATGGAGTCAGTCCGGGCAGCAAAAGTGGAAGGCAAATAGTAAATTTCGTTACACATTTAGGAATCTCATAGGAGCCGATTGTAGTGCGTTTTGGTAGAAGATGGATCATAGTAATGATTAAAAACAGAATAGTTCGGCAAACTGCTTTTAATTAGAATCTAAAGGCCATTCACAAAAGTCCTGAATATTATACGCAATGGGACTCATCTATATCGAAGCCTTTGGGAGCGGCAATACGCTTCGCTATAGGGGACCTAAAAAAAAGATAATAGCTAATCATAACTTGAAGCTTGAAGGGCAAACGTAAAAGAAATTTGTTAGGTAATCCAATAAATGCCAACTTACCCTAAAACGTAACACATACACTAATGAATTATTACATTGCTGAATTAGAATATTCTCTCATATCTTATGTACTCAATCACTATATAAAGCCAGAGTTACTCTAAATAAATCTCATTCCTTTTATAACGAGTTAAGAGCCGTGTTTAATTTTTCCCTAACAAAGGTTATGGGCCCAGATTCGCATACCGGTGAACTTTTTAAAATAAAGTAAAGGAAAATTATTTTTTTTTTCAAGTTGGTTTCGTGGTTGGTTAAAATTTTAATAACTTAACATAATAATGAGTTCGTTTCTCAACATTGAAAAGCTCGACGGCCAAAACTACGACGGATGGAAGATCCAAATGCGAAGCGTACTCATTCATAATGAACTTTGGCCAGCTTGGAACCAGAAAGACGAGAAGGCGCTTGCAACGATATTCCTGTGTGTAAAAACTTGCCAGTTGAATCACATTCGGAATTGTCGGACTTCAAAGGACGCATGGGTCAAGCTAGAAGCGCTTCATCAGCCTACTGGTCCAGCACGGAAAGTCACGCTGTATCGAAAGCTCTTGTCATTGAAAATGACGGAAGGTCAACCGATTTCAGAACACATGGATGCATTCTTGGATGTGGTTGAAAAATTGAAAGAGATAGACGTAGATCTCAAAGAAGAGCTTTTGTCTATCATTCTTCTCTCAAGCTTACCGAAATCTTATGAAAATTTCGTTGTAGCGATAGAGACGAGGGATGAACTGCCGGACCTAGCCAAACTAAAAACGAAACTGAGCGAAGAGGGACAAAGAAGAGATAGAGACAAGAAGGAATCAGATGGGAAAATGGCCCTATTGGCGAAAGCTAAAGGGAAACAACCACACGTTCAACGACAAACATACCAGCAGAACAAGTCACGCGACAACAATATGACAAAAGGTAGATGTTTTAAGTGCAACAAAAAGGGACATTTTGCTTCTCAATGCAATGAAAGAGACAAATCTTGGTCTAAGCCAACAACTTCTTTTGCTTTGTTAAATTTAATCAATTCCGATGAGTTAAACAGAGACACCTGGATTCTCGATAGCGGTGCAACATCTCATTTGTGTTCGAAAAAAACCTTTTTTGTAAACATCAGCGCGCATATAGAACCAATTGAACTTGCCGCGAATAAATTTCTTCATAGCACGGGAAAAGGTGACGTCTTAATTGAAACTGCTTTTTATAAAATCAAACTCCGCGACGTTTTATTTGTACCCGAGTTGAAAACAAACTTTATTTCAATTAGTAAAGCGACCGATAATAATTTGAGTGTAAACTTTAACCGGAATAAAGCAATGATAAAAGACGGGAGCGGCAATTTAATTTTGTGTGGAGAAAGACAGGGCGATTTATATATCGTCAAAAATACATGGAGTTGTAGTAAAGCGTTTATATCAAAGGCCGTGAATTATAGTGAAATCCACAATTGGCATATGAAATTCGGTCACTTGAATATTAAGAGCATGTCACGTTTATCGAAAGAAAACATGGTGCGCGGTTTTAACCTCACAAATATTCCTGAGAATATCGAGTGCAATATATGTTTAAAAGGCAAAATATCACGCCAACCTTTTTCAAAGGAATCTGTAATGAAAAGTGAAAATATTCTAGATCTGATTCATTAGTGTATGTGTTACGTTTTAGGGTAAGTTGGCATTTATTGGATTACCTAACAAACTACCCCTCAATGAATACAAACTTAAAAATAAACAATTTAATATAATATATATGTAGTTCAGAATATATCTAAGAAGGTTTCAAAAAACTTCATAAGAAAATAAAATTAAGAATTTATGCCTAAAAGATTTACAAATTTCATGTGCTTTACTTTCATTAAATTCTTAGTTAAAATATCAGCCTTCATGTGGTGTCAGATGTGGTATTAGATTAGAGTAACTCTGGCTTTATATAGTGATGTGTGCGGGCCTATGCGCGTTCGTTCCCTCGGCGGTGCGGTATATTTTGTGACTTTTATAGATGATAAGTCAAGAAAAATTTTTGTAGAATTTTTGAAAGCCAAATCTGAAGTATTCAAGGCATTCAAAAACTTTAAGTCTAGAGTTGAGCTCGAAACGGGTCGCAAAATCAAAATGCTTCGATGTGATAATGGGCGCGAATATTTGGGAGAGGAATTTGGTAATTTTTTGAGTGATCACGGTATACGACGGCAGTTTTCGGCTGAATACACACCCCAGCAGAATGGAGTTGCCGAACGGGCAAACCGGACCCTTGTTGAAATGGCCCGATGCATGCTGTTGGACTCTGGTCTCCCGGAAATGATGTGGGCAGAGGCAATAAATACTGCGGCCTATATAAGAAATAGATCGCCGACAAAATCCCTTTCATCGATGACCCCATATGAGAGCTGGAGCGGTAAGAAACCTAATGTTTTCCATTTTAAATTATTTGGTTGTTTAGGTGTTATGCTAAACAAAAAGCCTGGGAAGTCAAAGTTTCAGGCAAAAGGAGTCGATTGCGTGATGGTCGGGTACTCAGCTGAGGCCAAGGCATACAGGGTGTATGTTCCTGAACAACGAAAGGTTTTCAAAAGCCGCGATGTCAAATTTCTCAGCATGCCCAAGTATAACAAGAACCAAGAAGTGCCGGAGTTAAATCAAACATTTTTTATTGACGATAAGGCAGCATTCGAAGTAGCGAAGAATAATAATGTTCAAAACGAACCAGGACCCGATGTTAATTAACTAAAACAAAATAATAACGATGAAGACGAAGATCATTTCGAAGACACAGTCGAAGAAATAGTGAACCAACCAGATATCTATAGTTTAGACTCAGATCAAGGTGCAGAAGAGGAAGGTGATGGTGTGGAACGTGATGCCTTGATACCAGGTATTGTCACACGGAGCAAGGCAAGAGAATTGGAGAAAGATAACATGCTTTTCTATTTCAATAAAACTCATAAAATCCCGCAATCGGTTAAAGATGCGCTACATTGCGAAGAAGCCAAACATTGGGAGCAGGCCATGAAATCGGAGTATAAGTCTTTGATTTCCAATGATACATGGACTCTCGTTGATTTGCCACCGGAAAGGAAACCAATAAAATGCAAGTGGGTATTTAGCTTGAAAAGGGACAAAGCCGGCAGCATCGAAAGGTACAAAGCTCGTTTGGTTGCCAAAGGTTGTACACAGAGGCCGGGAATAGATTTCGATGAAACGTTTTCGCCAGTAGTCCGCTACTCGACAGTGCGACTTATTTTTGCCCTATCCGTGAAGTACAAACTATATCTTCACCAAATGGATGTCACTAGCGCATACTTAAATGGAAGGTTAAAAGAAGAAGTGTACATGTGCCAACCAGATGGCTTTATCAGTCAAAGGTACCCTCAGCGTGTCTGCAAATTGAACAAAGCGTTATACGGACTCAAACAGTCAGGACGTGAATGGAACAACAGGCTGGACGAAGTTCTTAAAAATATTGGATTCAAGAGATGCAGCTACGATTCTTGTGTTTACACAAGCAACAAAAGGGGAGAAATCAACATCCTGGCTATTTATGTCGACGACATTTTACTCGCTTGTTCGGAGAGGAGCCGCATGAGCGAAATAAAGAACATGATTCAAAATGAGTTTGTGGTAGTTGATAAGGGCAAAGTGGGGTATTTCCTGGGGCTGGAAGTCCAGCAAAACGAAGCGAGGAACTACATCAGTATCTCACAGAAACAGGCGATTTCATCTCTACTCGAAAATTGCGAGCTGAGTGACTGCAAAGGACGAGGAACACCGTTAGAGCCCGGTCAAAAGTTTACCAAGTGTGAAAGCTGCGCCGATTGTCAACTCGCTGATCAAAAGGAGTACCAGGGTTTAATCGGCTCACTCCTGTTCATTGGGCTGGCAACTAGACCTGACATCCTACATTCGGTCAGCAAGTTGTCCCAGTTTAATGCGAACCCGCATATGCAGCATATGCTTGCAGCAAAGCATATACTCAGGTACTTAAAAAACACTACTAATTTTTCTTCGATTTATAGCAAACCAGACGATCCGTTGTGTGGGTACTCCGATGCTGATTGGGCAGCGAATCATGATCGCCGATCCTACACTGGTTATGTGTTTCAACTCTCTGGTGGAGCTATAACATGGGCAACAAAAAAGCAACCTACTATCGCATTATCCAGCACAGAAGCGGAATACATGGCGCTGACGGCCGCAGCCAAAGAAGCGGTCTACTTAAGAAACCTTATTTCTGAAATTGGTTTTGCAGCTCTTGTAAGTAATCCGCTGACAATTTTCTGCGACAGCCATAGTGCAATTTACCTTGCGAAGAATCCATCGCATCATGAACGCAGTAAACACATCGATATACGATTTCATTACGTAAGAGATGTCTATGAAAAATCCCTAATTGTCCTGAAGCATATACCAACAGATGACATGAAGGCTGATATTTTAACTAAGAATTTAATGAAAGTAAAGCACATGAAATTTGTAAATCTTTTAGGCATAAATTCTTAATTTTATTTTCTTATGAAGTTTTTTGAAACCTTCTTAGATATATTCTGAACTACATATATATTATATTAAATTGTTTATTTTTAAGTTTGTATTCATTGAGGGGTAGTTTGTTAGGTAATCCAATAAATGCCAACTTACCCTAAAACGTAACACATACACTAATGAATTATTACATTGCTGAATTAGAATATTCTCTCATATCTTATGTACTCAATCACTATATAAAGCCAGAGTTACTCTAAATAAATCTCATTCCTTTTATAACGAGTTAAGAGCCGTGTTTAATTTTTCCCTAACAAAATTGTACAAAATTTACCTTTACCTTGTCTGGTTTTTTTTATGAGTTATAGTGAAGTTATTCCATACGAAAAATTCTTTTTGCGTGCTTGAAAAAACTTGGTTACAGAGAGAAAGTTGCTTTAGAAAGGTTCGGTAGAGAGAAGTCTAAATATGTATATAAAAAACTAGCGGGTCCGGCAAACGTTGTTTTGGGGCCGTTTTATTATTTGATATTTCATTTATGATTTTTTTTAATGTTTATTATTTGAAATTTTATTATAAACCATCATTAGACCCATTCAAACACACACACAAAATTTCATTAAAATCGGTCCAGCCGTTTAGGAGGAGTTCAGTTACAAACACGTACAGAAGAATTATATATAAAATATATTCCGATCTTTTGTGAAATCGGGCTAACGTTTTCCAGTCAAAGGTAATGGCTTAAGACCCAATGGTACGCCTTAGGGTGAAATTAAGGTGGAGTTATATAGCTCATGATCGTTGACAAAATTCGTTTAGAGTTTTTTTTTTCAAAGGAAGTACTGAAATACCAAAGCCTCTTAGTCTTAGATATAATCAACGAGAGAAAAAGGCAATTGATCGAGAAGCTTCACCGTCACTCAAATTTTCATAATTACAACGCAGATCCTGGAAGAAAAAACCCAAGAAACAGAAAATTAATACCCTCATCTTAATATTAATTTTGAAGATCCTACGGCACTCGAAAATCGTTGATTCTATGCCAAGGGGCTTCTATGTCAAGGGGCTAAAGTTAAGTTTGAATCACGGGTACTTCAATTATTTCGGTCCTTATAGACAACTGCAACTTCAGCAGATTTTCCAAAGTACCTAACCCTGCCGCTCGCAACATCCGATAATGTTTACAATATACTCAGACAAAACACTATTTACATTCACTTATACAGCCCCACGCTCAATAACACGCATTGTTTTCCGTTAACTATCATCAACATCATCAATGGAAACATTCACTCTCATCTAATCCTCAGTCTAATGTATTCAAATGACTTGTTCCAATACCGACAAAACACACGCACACCCATTGGTTACCGTTTAACATAGAATGGCTTAATTAAATTTCAGCCAAGACAAAAGCCTTGGCAACACTTTCCAACTGCAACAGTCACACCCGCACATCATCTGCGTGTATAGCGCACCACACCGGACAAAAGGGATTTACCAATAATGAAACAATGACCAACCATAGCGACCTCAACTTAACCAAGCAAACGACCCACACTCATCCACCCAAATTGACTTCCATCTAAACAAGCACTGTCCGAAATGCTCGTGCTGAGCCGGCTGCAAATAAACGGTACCAAGAGGCTAAAACAATAAGAGTTTACGGATCACATAATAATACAGTGTGCGGTAATGTGTACAAGGATAACACTCTCGACCTCTTCGCCCGGTCGGGCGATGGTAGTGGTGTGGGTGGTGGTAGTGGTGCCTTGGTGGTGATGGTGGTACTCTTGGTTCCACAATCTGTGGTCTGATGAGGCAACTTCTGGTATAGGGGTTATTGTGAAGCAAGGTGTTCTCTATACTTCTATACACCCGAAGAATGCCAGGGGGGAGGGTGACTTATCATCCAAACTATAGAGACAATACCAAACAACCAACGATTTGATGGCGAAACTAAGAAGTGTGAGTGCAGCCTTGTTGAGGATAACACTTCATGCCAAGTTAATTTTCAATAGAAACTGTGGAACTGTTGCAAGAAGTTGGTTATTGTGAATATGTCGTTAGCAGATTTTGGTTTATTAATAAGCGGAGGTAATTATCGGAGATTTATTTGTGGATTAGGCGACCAACGAGGGTTGGATTATACAATGGGTGTGGAACGGGACACTAGCAAGTCTAACGAGTGGCTCGCGATGTGAACTTGACTTTTGGTCCATTTCAGACAAAGATGTTGCTTTTGTCGAAGGACACCCTGTTGTTTGATGAACTAAGGCTGCTTAGCGCATTTTGTTTCAAATTGAAAGCGTCCTTACAAAAAATGTATAAATTCCTGGAAATCTTAAATGTAGGTGGGATAGCATTTTAAGTCAAATGTACATACTCCGCGTTTTTTATTTAATTCTCTCGGATTACTGCCTGCGGATTGGATTAACCTGTGTACCCTTTTAAAAATTATTAGCTCAGATTTCAGAACAACTTATCACCTAGGAATGGCTATAACGCCTCAACAAAGTATTATTTTTTGTTGTACAACACCGGAAGCTATTTAAGGATAATCAGAACTCAAGACGGAGTCAAATGACGTATTCTTTCACAAGACTTAAGTTATTCTAAAATCTGAAAAAGCAAATCGTGTTGGAATGTACATATTCCAAGGGTAATTACCGAGGAAGAAAGCTCCAGGTATTCATGTATAGAGGCTGGGATTATTCCCGACTCCACAACTTTTTTGTATAGATACTTCAAAAATAGGTATACGAAATACCTACGTATATGTATACGGATTACAGATGTTATTATTGTGAATGAATTTACAAATTTTGAAGTGATTCGGAGAAAGGGTTTTTTAAAAATATACATTAATCAGATATATCATTTCAAGGAGAAGTTCCAGTTTCAACCACTAGTATAAATTATACCAAAAGTGGTCAAAGTTTAAATTCAAATATGTATACATATGTATACATTTTAATGTTTTGTGGTATAAAATATGTTGAGACAGAGGCGGACTAAGAAGCAGTGGCACCCGGGGCGGTAAAGCAAGCTTACACCCCTTAAAAATTAAAAAAAAAACATGAACAAACATTGACCACCATTTTACCCCTTTAAGGGTTGAATTTCTAAAATCGAAGAAATACGTTTTCTCTATTTTTCATAGAGAGTACACAAACCGAGTTTGAAGTCAATCGGATGAAAAATAAAAATGGACCCGTACAAACTTCGACCCCCTTTTTACCACTTTAAGAGTTGAATTTCCAAAATCGGAGAAATTAGTTTTCTTTATTTCTCATGAAGAGAGTACATAAACCGAGTTTGAAGTTAATCGGATGAAAAATAAAAATTTTCCCATACAAACTTTGACCCCCCGCTTTTACCCCTTTAGGGCGCAATCTGAAGTGCCCCAATATCTTAAAATCATTTTCATATAATGTGTCCTCCATGGTAAAAATTTCATGCTTTCATCACAAAGTGCACAATTGTTATACAATTTTATACTATGCCGCCTCACTATTGGTCAACTGTTTCCAGTTGCAGACTTCAAGTCGATTGAGATCCCCTTATAAATGGTGTCCCATAATTCACGCAAAATTTGAATTTTGAGCCATGTACAGTGATGCCAACGGAAAAAAAACAAGTAAAAGTGTTATCATTGGCCTGGCCGATGATTTGATACCCTCCACTGCATAAAAGTCATGCAAAATGTTGCCATGCCATATTGGTTTGGTATAGGAAGTACCAGAACTACTTGACCGACATAGACAATTTTCAATACCAACCTGACGATGGTAAAAAGAAGAGCTCTCACAAAATTTTATTCGCCTAAGTCGATTCGTTTGGACGCTATCGTGCTTTCAACAGACAGAGAAACACATGGGTCTAATAGTGCTTTTGTATGGGAGGTACCAGAACTACTTGACCGACATAGACCATTTTCAAAACCACCCTGATGACGATACAAAGAAGTCCTCTCACAAAATTGCATTCGCCTAGAACTAGATCGATTCGTTTGGACGCTATCGTGTTTTCAACAGACAGACAGACAGACGGACAGACAGAAAGACGGACATGGCTAAATCAATTCAGAATCCTGTAACGAAGCATTCGTTACCAGCCGAACACATATCCCCCTCCCCACCGCACTGGTACAATATCAACCACAGTCATCAAATACCAGTACCAGCCGTAGTGTACCATACTTACATGGTTCACCAAGAGAGAGAGAGAGAGAGAATTACGCTCCACACACCGAAAACAAATCATGTCCACTGAGCATGTAATGTAAACAAATAAATCGTTTTTCTCAGCCATATAATTCGCTCGCAGTCGCTTGCTGGACAAAGTTATATGAGAGGAGAGCAAAAATACGAAATTATCGTATTTTTGCTCTCCTCTCAATTAAATTATCGAGCAACCCGCTGTTAAAGCTACAAAATGACATAACCATAGGACTCAATAAGAAGGAAACAACTGTTGCGTGCTTGCTGGACATAGAGAAGGCCTTCGATAGCGTCTGGATCCAAGGACTACTTTTTAAGCTTATCCAATTCGGCTTTCCCAACAATTTGGTAAGATTAATTAATAATTTCCTAACAAATAGAATATTTTATGTACAGGTACTTGACGCAAAATCATCAAGGAAACGGATTAACGCAGGAGTACCCCAGGGGTCAAGACTTGGACCGATTCTCTTCAACATATACACATCAGATCAACCACTCAACGTAGGAAGAAGCAAGACGCTGCTGTATGCTGATGATTCTATAACTTACACTACATCGCTATCACCAGAGATAGCTGCTCGAAAGGTTGAGGCGCATATCAAGGACCTTTGGCACTACTATCTGAAGTGGGGACTAAAGATAAACTGTAGTAAGACGGAACTCATCTGCTTCCGGACGCCCGTCACAGCAGTAAGAGGGCGACGTGCTTTCGCCAACCGCTGTAGCAACATCAAGATTACGCTTCCAGATAGCACAGAGGTTTTGCCGAAGACAACCACCAAGTACCTAGGCATCAACTTTACAGAGAGGTTCAAGTTCAACCAACATGCTGATGTTGTCCTTAGGAAGGCAAATTTTGCTCTTCATCTGGTACACCCACTACTAAAAAGGCGCAATGGATTAAGCCAGAGGACAAAACTACTGGTATACAAGCAGCTCATCAGACCTGTGATAACCTACGGATGTCCCATATGGTTCACTATCTCACCAACGACAATGAAGAAGATCGAGCTTTTCGAAAGGAAGATACTCAGAATCTGCACAGGGCTTTGGCGTAACCCGATAACGCTTAAGTATTATCCAACAACGATGCTATATGAGAGAGCAGGAATGATTCCATTGGGACAATTTATGATGGAGCTCTCTGCTAGAATTCTCCGGAACTTAGATGACCACCCCAACCAGGAAATCCAGCAACTCATTCAGCAAAATTTAGAACCTCTACAACCATATCTGAGCGCAAGGGCTATCACAGATCCACGATTTGAAGAAATCATACACAACGAAGATACACCATTCTACGAGAGGACAAACAGCAGACATTATAGGGGTTAAGCCCCTGTAATACAACTTAAATATAATGCGGCAAAATTAGTTAGCCAAGCCAATGACAAACTAAATATGTATTTAGAAAATTATTCATGTAATAGATTAAGTAGCCACTAATATTGTTTTGTAAAAACTACGTAAATTTATCATTATAAATCCGTCGGGCCCCTTTTGTTGAGCCGACATTTCCTATTTTAGTTATAAGTCTAGTTGTTAAGCCAATTTGTATATAAACTGATTGAATAAAAAGAATTTCTTAATCTAAAAAAAATCGAAATTATCGAGCAACATTCAGCAGTTAGACTTGTGTACCGCCAGGACTGTCGCAAGACGGACCTGTGAACCGCCGGGACTGTCACAAGATGGACCCGTGAACCGCCAGGGCTATCGCAAGACGGACCTGTGTACCGCCAGGACTGTCGCAAGACGGACCTGTGAACCGCCAGGACTGTCGCAAGACGGACCTGTGAACCGCCAGGACTGTCGCAAGACGGGCCTGTGAACCGCCAGGACTGTCGCAAGACGGACCTGTGAACCGCCGGGACTGTCGCAAGACGGGCCTATGACCTGTACGAACTGCCGCCCCCGGAAATCGAGACACCGACTCCAGAAGACCGATCACCGAGGATACCACGAGGCAAAGTCATCACCGCTAAATTCATTATTAGATTATAATAACATAAAATTGTAAAATAAGATTAGTAAGCCTAATAAAGAAATCATACGTATATATAATAACCTAATAAGGTAGAATTAAGAAAACGTAATAAAACGGAAACTTCAAAACCAAAGTTAGTGTTTCTTTGGAAGAATCTTGGCGATCCGGCGAGCTAACCCCAGCCTCGACAAAAAGCACATCACAATCCTGATTCAGAATATATATACTTTATAGGGTCTCCGGTGAATCCTTCTTGGCGTTACAAATGTAATGACCTTCCTGTGGAGGGTATAATAACAATGTGACAGCTGACAGTTCGGGTTTAGTAAAAATGGAGCGCTATACGAAAGAACAACGCATTTTCCTTGTTGAGCAATATTAAAAAAAAAATACCTAATGAAGGTTTGTCAGCTACAGTCCGCAATTTTGGAACAAAATCATCTTTAGTGATGAAGCTCATTTTCAAAATTGTCGCATTGGGGTTCAGAAAACCCACAAGTAATTGTTGAGAAACAAATGCATCCACAACGCGTGGCTGTTTGGTGCGGATTTTGGGCTGGAGGGGGCATTATCGGAGCATTCTTCTTCGAAAATGCGGCTGGTCAGGCAGTAACAATCTATAAATATAATAAAACTGTAGGAATTTTCTTTGGCTGTTAAAAACTCGAAAACTACTGGACAGATTTCGATGAAACTTTTTTTAAATTGTTCCTTAAGACTGCGAGACTGCTATAGGCTATGTCGTTTATAGCCACGTCCTTAGGAACAGTTTTTAGCAAAAATTTATTTTTTGAAGTGAAAATATATACATACACATATTACACCTTGCTACAAATGGATGTTTATACTTTTGCGATCGTGCGACACGACAAACAGGGCGAGCACGGGTCAGCTAGTTAATTATAACCCAGTTTTTAGTGGATGTGACCAACATGTAGTTTTAACAAGACGGTGCCACATGCCATACAGCCAGAGAAACAATTCAATTACTGCATGGTTCATTTCCTAATCGTGTAATCGAGCGTTTTTGCGATCAGATCCATCCATCCAGATCTTGCGATTTTACGCCATTGGACTTTTTTCTTTAGGGTTTTTTTGAAGTCAAAGGTCTATGCAAACAAGCCCATGACCACCAACTCCTTGAAAGATGGAATTGGGAGGTGTATTCATGAAATTCAGCCACATTTATGCGAAACGGTCATAGAACATTGCAATACAAGAGTACGTACTTGCCTGCAAAGCCGTGGCGGCCATTTATCCGATGTGCTATTTCATACATAATCTCAATCTGTATACTCTATGAATCAATACAAAATTTAAGGTTTCTAATTAAAAATCTGTATCTAAAATAAAAAATCTATCAAAATCACATTTTGCGTGGGACATAAGGCTTTTGTTTGATTTTTGTTTAATTTTTTAAAAAGCACATGATAGCGCGTTATTTTGCCTAAGACCATTTCTGACACCAAAAGGGTCAGCAGCGTCATTAAAAATCTTTATGGAGTAGCCAGAGTTCTCAAACGTCATACTGCACAAACGCACAAGATAGGCGGGTATGGTAGAACTAAACATGGCTCTGTATTGTACACGCTATCGAAGGTAATCTTAAAATCGATAAAAAGGTGTGGTGGGTGTCGAATTGGAATTCCTGACGCCTAAGTCTTACCAAGATCTGCCGTAGTATGAATACGATGGTGGACATACCCGGCCTAAGATCGCATTTCTTCATGACAGGGTAAACGATGCTGAGATTCCATTCCTCGAAAAGTTGGGATCTTGGTCATCATCGCAGTTTATCATGCTGCAGAAGTCGTGCTTTAAAATGTTGAGCCCCGACTGTGAATTTCATGTTCCCTTGTTCGTCTTTACAGGCTTTGGTTGTGACTTTAAAGCCTAGACATGCTCTTTTAAAGTTTTGATACCTATCTATAACTTGCGAACCTCATTTTTGGAGTTACATCTTTATATTGTTCTCTCTGGTATTCCATTTTCTTTTTCCGATGAAGTTGGTACCCAACTTTTCTCCTCTGCATAATGGGGTCATAAGCAGCCTTGTGAGATATGACTATTTAGCCGTATAAGCTCTCCGGCATTAGTCATGGGATCATGGGTTTCTTCTTAGTGGTCGCCTTAAGCACATCAGAGGCGGTACTTCCGATGGCTTCTTGGCAAAGCTGTCATTGGTTTTTTAGACTTAAACTTGGTAGCATATTTCATTCATGTCTCCTGCGATCGCAGCCTTTCGACATCGAACTTTGTCGCAGTATTTTTTTTTCAAGTAACTTCCTCAACATTACACTTTAGAAAATTGGACAAAGCACGCAAGCCAACGTCAGAGGCACTTATTTTTAGGAGCCTATTTACATAATTCGTATAAGCCAATAGCATTGACACAATTGGCAGAAATCCGTAAGCTGTCACCGTCGCGTTTTGGAAAATTGTGTTTATTGAAATTTTACTTCGAAATGCATTTCGTCCTATGTCATAATCAAGAGACGAACCACAAGCAAAGAGCCCTGTTTACAGGTTTATTTGGGAGTAGCCAAAGATTTCCTGTCAATACGAAAGGACTTGCTATGTTGACTATTAGTCTAGAACGTCACAGACAGTGCTATAAGATCTAGGTGGTTAGGTATGTGCTTTTGTAGACCTCGGCTCCGTTATAAACTGTTAAAATGATATTGCATTAATAATCAAGCGAATAACTATGAAAAATTGGCATGGTAACCCGCATAGCCCCACATGACTTGACCTAACCTACCCTAAACTTGCCAATCGCAGATACCTACTTCGGGCTAAGAAGTCAATTTGGTAGTAAGGCCTTGCCAAGAAAAACTTTAAGGAATTTATATTAGCTTCTCATCATCCCAGTTGTGGTGCTCTATGTATGTATGTACAAATGTATAGATGAATTTGCTACAGAGTTTAGTACATAATTTCTTGGGCAATCTATCGGAGTGAAGAATCGGGGCAAAGGGCACACATTTTTTTGATTTTGTGGCTTTTTATAATTAGTCGCATTTCGATACAATTGCACGTTGAATTCAAATTGCGATCATTATCCTTGTGTCGATCTTAAACGACAGGAGTAGCAGAAAATGTCCATATCACCAATTTCGATCGCCATCCCTCTTCCTCTTCTACAAAAACGAAAACATGCTGCATTGGGAGGGAAAAACACATAAAACCTCAACGAACCAGAAAGTCCACACTTCAACAGGATGAAAGCTTACACTCCAAACAGAAAAAGAAAACTGAAATATTTTTACGAAATATCTATTCACCGTCTATCCACAAAAGCAAAAACCTTTTTCTCAACTCAATTCCAACTCACACACACACACACACCCATACACACTATAGAACCCAAATATTATCTCACTGCTCAATACCGCTATAGATATACGAAAAGACGACGAGAATAAACAGAGTACATCGCAGAAAAGGTACAGCATAAAACAAATCCTAACATGTTGGTACTATAAAAATGCTCCACCAAAACGCCAACCACCACCCACCACAGCCTCACAGTCACAGCACATATTTCCAACACGTGCTAAGCTAAAATGTGAAAAAAAATCCACATAATAGATACAGCGAGTAACTGAAGAAAAAAAAAAAAATCCACCAGCGACGTTTAAAAGAGCGGCAATGGGTATAACAATAAAAGGAGAAAGCAAAAACTCCTCAGTCCTCACTTAACAGGACGAGAGGAAAACGCCAGATAAACCAGAGAAAGACGGAGCTACTATAGCTATAGCAAGAAAATGTTAGTATAAATCTAAAATATCTACAGAAGCGCAGATAAAATCAGTCTCAATCTCCAAAACATCAAGGAAAACCACCCACACCCTGCCTCCTTATCACCTTTGATTCGACTACACACCCACACCCACACACACAGACGAACAGATTACAATTGGCAACATCAACTCAAGAGTTTTGCTTCGACTTGCACCAACAACAAAAAGAAAACACAAAGAAATATGAAAGGAAAAAAAATAAAATCAGAAAAATAAAAAGGACACAATGAAATTTCCTAACGTGCATAAAATACGAGATACACAGCACATCACGAGAAGCTGCTTAGTACTGTGTGCAAAAGGAAACGACGAAGAAAAAGCAACAAAATTACCTACCCTCCATTTTCATTAATTCGCAACCAACCCAACCCCGTCCCTCAAAAAAAAAAAAGGATAAGAAGGATACTCTGCCATGGAAAACACAAACAGATTCAGTACCACATACTTACAGTTACAGATCGAAGAACGACAAACCGTCTCATCCTCCCCCCCAGCAGCAAAGCAGCAACCTCCATGACACAGCAAATTTTCCATTATCCTTCATTCTTCAGCGCCAACTACTAGTCGTAGCGGGATACCCACTATATAGGGACACGATCCAAACTGAACTAAATGTGAGACATACTGTGTTGGTGTCGCTACTATTCTGCCAACTTTACCCAACTCTATGGTGGCTGCAAAAAAGGACATTGAAGGATATGCTTACCTACAACCATACCCATCTCAATCCCATATAAAATAATCTACCCTGATGACGCAACTATGACAGCAACATACACCCCAACACACCTAAAACAGACGACAACGAAGACGACGACGAAGAAGGCAAACAAAAAGAAATCCCCTCCCGCCTCCATGCCTCCCAACCACCCATCTATTCAGAGCACATAACACGCAAAAGGACGAAGAAACATGAAATTAAATAGAGAAAAAAAACACCTTCGAAGGACTCATAAAAGTCCTGAATGTATAAGTGGCGGCCATAAAATATGGGACGGGAACCAAAAACTCTCCAACAACTCCAACAATAGTCAAACACAAAAAGACAGAAAAAGGACTAAAGGAGCATAGTACCTACAGAAAAAAAAACACACACCGCCACACAAACAAAGAAAGAAGCATAACCTAAAATATTCCCTCCAAGAAGGATAAAAGTCACCCAGCCACCCTGCCACCCATCAGCCACCTTCGGGCCCCGTATTTATATTACCAATTCGTTTATACGTTTCTTTAACCAAAGTATAATACACACAGTTAAACATACACAGGGAGAAGATCCGGTGGGAGCGACTCTTCTACCACGCCACACCGACACCGTATCCATCTCAATGTCGTCCTTTTTAGCCATCATCGTTGTATACACACAAAGTCTACCCTCTGATTCCGTTCCATGATAGGCACAAAAAAAAAAAAATGAAAACCTCGAGAAGAAATAATCCAAAACGAAAGCACAAAATGTACAAAAGGACAAAATGACAATCCTTGTGCACATTGTACTGTGCCACCTTCCTTGGCATGGCACCCAACCAACCCAAACCCCAACCCCATGCGCGCTCGCTTATGTGCCACTGTATGTGTTCACTTATCTAGATCTATCTATTCGTGCTGGATGGAGTGTGGGGCGAATGTGTCGTGGCCCACTCCTGACGCTGCCACCAGAAAGCCCCACTTGTGTTATCCATGAAAATTCAATATGGTAACGCTTTTGCTTTAACGGTTTTTTCATGACCTCCTCGCCGTAACGGTATAAAGCATATATACAGACACACGCACACTTACACCCCATCACCCACTCAGTGTCAATTTAGACTTTCATCACACACAGCACAACACAACAAGCGCATATAGCTGCTACCTAGCAGGCTGTCAGCTTTCAGCTAGTCGAGTTCGAGTCAGTCAACCAACCACCACCACCTCCGCCACCACCACCCTACCCTTATCCTTGTTTATCACACCCGCACTTCAGCTAACCACTGACATTATTATGAGCAGCATAACAATGGATGAGAGCGACCTAAAGAGCGACAGAGTAGGCGAAATGGAGTTTGCGTACGCGAGAGCGAGACATACAGAGCAAAAGTGTATCATATACCGTATACCCTAAGGACCTTACAATCATGAGTAGTAGTAGATTGTTGGGTAGTTATATTTGGTGGGTCGATGTGTACGTGTACGTGTATGGCTATGGCATACTACTCTGCTTTCCCTAAGGGCAGACAAAGAGAGCATAGGATTCCTACCTACATATGTACATGCGATTAAAATAGAAAAGGCAGGACGGGAGAATGATTTAGTACGTGAGTCAGTGTTACCATCGTGCGTTGTGTAGGTACAGTTTTCAATACCAATATTCAGTGTCCATCTCAAGAAATGATTATAGGAATTGCCTATGCAGATGACGTTGCTATCGCTGTCTCAGGAAAACTCCTCTTAGGAATCTTCCGCAAAATGCCCTTCTAAGCTTTCTAAATGGACCAACAAAAATTCGCTCTTCGGGTTAATCCTCAGAAAATCGAACTTTTCCTCCTCAAAAGGAAGCACAAAATGCCCAACTTTGTTCCCCCAAAACTAAACCTTTGATCACTGGTAAGTACTTACCACTTATCATCTGCGACAGCTTGGTCTTTGAAATGGTGGTTAGGTCTTCCTTGTCTTCTCGAACCTGGGGGCTAAGATTCAAAGACCCTCATAGCTGGAGCGTTATTGTCCATTCGCTCGATGTGGCCGAGTCAATATAGACGTGTTTTAGCTTTTTGGACTACATCCACATCTTGGTACAGCTCATAGAGTTGGCGGTTATGTTCTTCTCCTCCATTCACCCTCCTCGCACAAAGGACCAAAAATACGCCGAAGTATTTTTCTTTCGAGTGAGCCTAGTATCAGCTCTTCCTTCTTGCTTATCGTCCAGCACTCGGCGCCATAAAGCAGAACTGGAAGGATAAGGGCTTTGTAGAGCACACATTTCGCCCTTCGAGTTAGGAGTTTTGAACCCAATTGTTCTGGTATGTACTTAGGCCCGATTTTAAATTGAAGCTGGAAACCCAATGGCCAATATCATGTAGCGAGTCATGCAAGCCTCTACGGCTCTGAACTACTGCTACATAAAAGCTATTAGCAGCATATGTGGATTTCAGCCTCGAATTACATATTAGCTCTATCTATGTATCCGTCATCAGACCTATTACTTACATACGGCGTTGTCACCTGGTGGGATGCGTTTGAAAAGACCGCTCACTACGATCAAAGGACGGCATGCGTCTGCATCAGTGGAGCCCTTAGAACCACTCCAACTGTAACTATGGACGTATTGTTCCACATGCTACATGTGCCAGCAAATGCAGCTACTCGCAAGAAAACAGTCCGTTTGTGAACTAAGTAAACTGGCCTTTCATCTATTCTAGGTAGATAAAATAGAATTCATCCCAAAAGACGCTGATTACACCCTTCCCCAGATTCAATTCAACAAGAACTTTTAGACCTACTTTCCCACCAGGAGCGACTGTGAGTCTAATAAAGTGTCTCGCAGGGAATCCGTCTGCTTTTATACAGACGGGTCCAAAATGGAAGGTATTTTCTCCCAAAATCTAAACTGAAAAATCTTATTCCGCCTTCCTACTCACTGTAGCATGCTCATGGCGATTAAGGAGGCCCTGTCGTGGTTGCGGTATAATATCCGTGAGGGATATGATCCTTTTTATCGATGGTCAAGCCGCGATTATATCCGTCATCTTCAAGTCCAATACTGCCCTCAGTCGCCGCTTATCTCTTAACAAGATGGCGGAACAAGCACTCCAACAATATTAGAACAATAAAAAGATCCATTCTAAGGATAATAGTAGGTGTCTTTACTGGACACTGTATCATTGGGAGGCATACCCCCTTATATTAAGCCTCAAAGCAAACGATTTCTAAGTACATGACCTGAATGGATGAGGAGGAGGAGAAGACTATTCTTCACCTCTTATGCACATGCCCGCAGCCTTCTCATCGCGAAGAAAACTTTATCCTGGAGAATACTTCTTCGAAAATCTCGGCGAACTCGCAAATATATAAGCATCAGCCGCCTCGAAAGCTTTATTCTTAGCACTTGTTGGTTCAACGGGTAACTTTGAGATCATTTGATCCCGTGGAATCACAATTATTTTGCTACATTCGATTTATCCTCATTTATGAGCCAACTTATTTGTGCGGTTAAATTCTGTGAAGGCTTTGGTGTCCCGCGTGTTTAAAAAGCTGCACTGATATTTGTCAACAAATTTGAAATAAAACTGGCGCAAGCGGTTTAGAGCGCGTTTCTAAGAGGGCTTATACGAAGGGGTTCTCCTTCTTTCCCTCCGTTCTTCATTGGTGAAAGTTCGGATGAATTGATATCCTTTTGACAGGGCTCGTCGAAACTATTCATCGACCTTGCCAATCCCAACTTCACAAATTTATTCTTGAGATCTGTTCTTTGAGACAAGGCTTCATCGGATTTATGAACTTCGTATTTAATCTTTAGTAGTCAACTTTGTTAGAAGGCCGTCCTTCAGTTGATTGAAAACTGGTATGACAAAAATCAGTTTTTCATGACAGAACAGAAACACCTTTGCCTTCTTAAACTGACCAAAATTGTAACTAGGAAGTACTTTATTAGTCAACACTATATATCGAGAAATAACTATTAGATGTCATAGGAAGACCCTACCCTAATCATCCCGGTCCTGCTATATGGCGCAGAAGCATGGACTCTGTCGAAATTGGATGAAAACCTCCTGGGATGTTTGGGGAGAAAGATTCTTCGGACGATATTCGGTCCAGTTTTATCGATGGAGTGTGGAGGAGAAGATTTAACGACGAGCTTTATGGGCTATACAGCGACGTAGACCTGCTCAAAAAGTTGAACCTTAGGTGCCGCGCACAATTGGAGGACGACCTCAACCAACTTAGTATGCGTAATTGGAGGCAGCTAGCTAGGGACCGAGCTGACACTGGAGGGGCTTGTTGGTTGAGGCCGTGGTCCACCTCGGACTGTAAGGACCCCCAAAACTAAAGTAATGCCATAGAAAGCGATGAGTGACCCGACCCAGCCATCCATTGGTAACAAAGTCCAGTAAGTCTTGAGTATTGAGTTCGTGTCGAAAATTAACGTTGACCTTGAGAAAGCAAACTGTGGTACAGATGTCGGCTAAATTCAAGTTAAATAACATATTTCTAAGAAATAGTCCTTATGCTTTTAGCTTAGATTAGTAGGTCTCATCTAGGTTCAGTTTCGGCCCCTATTTCACGAATAGCTTGCCCAATACATTTCTAGCGTGCCTGAATCGTCGCGCGAGTGCCATTAAATACACCGCAAAAAAAGTCTCACAAAAAAAGTACATAGCCGACGAGATGGGAATTCGTCTCATCTGAAACGATGATTTTTTGACCAATTGTCGTCAATTTAGAGCTGCATTAGAACCAAAACTGAGAAGCGAGTGGTCATTTTGCTTCAATTTGTCCAATTGAGTCCTGTAAGTGAGTAATCTGAGATCTTATGCAAAATTATCTTCAGGCAAGTGCGACTGATATCCACTTGCTGAGATCCTTGGCGCGTTGAAGTTCTGCGTTGCTAGTCACCAGATGGATGTGGGCATTCATGGTATGTTCAGGTTTGAGTTGAATACTACCATGTTCGTCAGAAAGATGTACGATTCTGTGTTCACATTCGAAGATCTTGTATAAATAATACAGTCCTGCGCCTGCCTATAATCTCCTCTATTTTTGGTCTTGTATACTCTTTATCCTTGTTTAGCTTGGCAAAACAGAGTTTTTGTTGGTCCTGATGGTCACTTAATGCTGCCCGTTATTCAAAAGAGTCTCAGTTCTTCATAGACGCGTTAGTGTAATCGCAGTTTGTTTTTATTAAAAGCTAGCTGACCCGTGCTCGCCTTTTGTACCTGTTTTGTACGTCTCTTCCCTTATGAACACGTCACGTATGTATGTTAGTGTGGTTTTGTTGTTGTTTGTCGTGTCGCACGATCGCAAAAGCATAAACATCCATTTGTAGCAAGGTATAATGTATATAATTTCACTTCAAAAAATACATTTTGGCTAAAAACTGTTCCAAAGGACGTGGCTATAAACGATATAGCCTATAGCAGTCTCACAGGCTTAAGAAACATTTTAAAAAAAGTTTCACCGAAATCTGTCCAGTAGTTTTCGAGTTTTTAAGAGACAACGAAAATTCCTACAGTTTTATTATATGATAACGTTTTCCACTAGCATTACAAATATTCAGTGCTATACGCTACACTTTGACACCTTAGCTTCACGAACCTTTTCGATGTCTATTATAACTGTCAATAAGCTGTATTTAAAATGTGTGTTAATAGAAGTTCGCAGCAAACAGACATTTCGTTATAAATGGTTAGGATTTGGTACCAGATTTTATTTGACACTTTCACTAACCAGTTTCGTTGCTACCGCTGTAGTTTCACGGCAACCCTTAATTCATCCATTCAAACTCTGTGCAATTTAATATTAATGATGCCCTCTCTCAGTTATTCAATGTGCGCTTTTCGCCTGTTTCACAATTCCCACCCTTCACTGCCTCCACGCAATCCAACATCATCATCCCTAACTGATTTTCTCCCTCTATCTCTCTGTATCTCTGAATAAATTTCTCTCTTTCTTGTTCTATACGAAATACGAGTATCTATAAAAGTCGTCCTCGATTTTCATTCAACCAATTTCAAAATTCAGCAACAACCCCTGAGAGAATACGGATACCTACTATTTTTTGGATATACATTCTGCTCGCCTAATACTATCCCGCTATTTGTTTCGGAGCTCAGGGCTAACAAAACAAAAAAAAAAAAAACACACGTCCTACAAAACCAAAACAACACAAGTTCCGGAGTAGAGAAACGAGTAACGAGAAACCAAAAGACGACCACCGGAAGAGGGTTGATGGGGGTCGATGGCAATAGCAAGGGGTTGCTGCTTTGATTCATCTCTGACTCGAACCACCCCCTTCTCTATAACGCTGGTGGTGGCTTCATTTAACTTGTTCACGCTCACTCATTCATCATAAAGCGATGAGGGGAAAGACGTTCCATGACTATCAGTAGTCATTCAGTTTGTTGTTGCTCTGCTTTTCTGTATCCTGTTACTATGTATTGTGAACACCGATACATACACAGAACCGGAGTAACGTTGAGTTTGGTGCTTGTATTACCGTTATTACTATCAGTTTATAATGGTTTAAGACACACTCACTACACAGTCGCTATATAGTCGCGTTTGAGTTTTTTTTTTACTGTAGCTTGCTTCCTGTTTTATTTTTGGATCGGTAGTAAGCATTAAGCGTTGGTGGACTGGTTGGTCTGAGTTTTGACGTATTCACATTTAACCCTCTTTTTCAGTGTTTGCCAACTCTGCGGGGAAGCGCACAGCTTGTATAGGTACAGCCAAGCACCCTGGTGTAGGATTGTTTGCATTTATAGGTGCGCGCGTTATTTGATTTCGAATGTTGATGGAAAAACTATCCGTCACCAGTTTAGAAAGCGGCCTGGTCATTGAAAACTACCCGAAAACTACCCAACAATAGGAAAATAGGACACACACAACAAAAAAAAAAAATGACAACGCGACGAAGGGGTGCGCATTAAGAATTCATTTCGGCCATATGTAATGTGAAATGAAATTTTCCAAATCCAAATGGAGATTTTGAAAATTTTCGTATACATGTGTTGGAGGCAACAGTGAAGGACCTGTTGGTTGGTCGATGGGTTTTGTATTTGATTTTTATGAGATTTCCACTCAGCGGGAGTTTATGGGTATAAAATCAAATAAACCGGAGGATGTGTGAGGGTAAATTGGTTTGACAAGTGACCATATGTGTGCCTACCTACTTATGAATTATTGAACTTTTAGCTTGATGATGTTAGATTGTATTGTAGGCAGTGCTTATGCGACAACAAAGTGGGTAAATGTTTATGAATTTCAATCTAACGAAGTTCGTACATTATATGTTGAGACATTGAGAAAGTGGGGTGGGGCCCATCGTCATTTCGATTCGACTTGTGGAAGAGGATTACAGTTCGCGAACACCCTTGTCACGAATAAATACTAGTTGAAGAAGAGTTACTTGAACTTTTGCAAGAAATTATGTTGACAGGTGTTTGACAATGTAAATTCTGAAAGGATGGGCTATACGGAGAAACTTGCCGCGGCAGAGAAATAAATTAAATACATTTTCAGAAATAATCCGAGAGTGTAGGTGGGTATACAATAAAGGAAAAATTTCAAGTAACATTTTTTTTATAACAATTTAAACAAGAAACCAACAGATGGCGCATCCAAATTTAGGTTAGGCCGAATTGGCAGATAATAAGATGTGAGAATCTTAGACCAATAGTAGAAGTGGTGCTCTAATGTATGTAGGTACATGTACTTCTTCCTTATGGATGCTTAGATCAAAATAAGGCCCAATGTCATACCACTTTTGGTTCATCCACTCTAACTTAAAATTATTTAAGGCTACATTTTATCAGTATGCATGATTATAAGGACGGCCGAAGCCTAAATGGAGTTATGGAAATTAATGTATACTTACTAGAATATTTTTGATACAATTAGGACTTAATTGTTCGTTTAAGCGTTCCGATTCCAAACCAAAAGTCCGTCTTTACATAAATACACCTTATTAAGGTAGTTCTTTGTCTCCGTACCCACATTTCTGCAAAGTGTCATCCATTCCGGAAGTACTGATCATAATCATAATCGGCCTCATTGAAGTAAGCCGAAGCTCTAGGCAGGGTCTGATAGTTCAGTTTTAGAATAAGGTGGCAGGTTACCAGTATCTTTATCGTCATTCTTGTAGACTTTTTAAATAATACCTAATTGTCTCTAAATTAAGTCCTCTCCCACGTCTAGTATTCGCCTAAGGAGCAAGCGACTTCTTATTGATAAACATAAGTACGGGTGGGCTAAATACAAGTTTCCTTTTAAAAATGCAATAAAATTAATAAAATTAAATTTTTTCATGTGTTCTGGCTTTATTAGTAAGAGCAACATTCCCATTAACTATGGAACACAATGTCGTTCAAGTGGCTGCCTCAGCTGGCTTCGCAGTAGCGCATTCTGTCACTTCAATTTTCCAAGACCTTGGTTAATAGTTTCGGACTGTAGTTCACGGATAGCTTGGATGATATTAGCCTTAAGTTCTTGAATCGTTTCCGCATTGTTGGCATAATATCGGTCCTTCCTTCGACCGGGAAAAATCTGACAGTGTCAAAACAACCTATGATTTAAAAAGAAACCGCTAGATGGCTCACCCTTTATATATGCACCTATAAAGAGGCTTTTGGTCTTCCAGCTTCACGACAATCGATTATTGGGACCGGTGACTTAATAAATTTGCTGCATGCGGTTCAGGGTTCAGCTGGGATGCAGGTGTGAGTTCTCGGTCTATACAGCGATGAGTTTCACACGGCCTTGATGTCATTCACTATCGCGAGTGATTCCAGGAAGCCCTGGGATAACCAAAATGATGATCAGGAAACTACAACAAAGCTTATATTTTACAATGCACGACCGTTTGACACAGATCGTACCTACCATTGATGTTGCTTCTGTTGATCACAGCGATGCCATGCACCTTTGGTCTTTTGAAGACGCGACCAATATTGAGAGTTATATATCGATAACAGAATATACTTCATTTTGTCTTCATTTGCCAGACCCATTTACTCTGACTCCGTTTCAATACTTGCAAACACGCCACTGACAGCTCGTCCCATTTCTTAAAAAAAAAAAAAAAAATTGGCGCAACAGGCGTGTGGACATCCTATAGGCTTAGCTTCTCACAACCATTCGTTCGTGTGAGACCTACAAATTTATGCCGAATCCGAACATCTGAATGGAGAAGCTTTTTCAGGACAGTTATACTCTCAGATGTTTGTCAGACGTTCGCGAGAGGTGGCGCAGTGGAAAAAACCTTAAGATGTAACTTGTGTTTTTCCGGATATCGAACCTGGGACCCTTCGCACAGTAGTCCTAGTCCAGCACACTAACCACTGTAACACTGCGCCCATATTCGCATTAATTCAATGGAGTTAATTCCGTCAACTTATGCAAGTTAAACCGACGCACGTTTGAGAGCTTGCACCTCTGATGCTGGGTCTCGGTCGTGAGTTTCATGCAGTTACTTCAAGACTGTATAATAGGCAACTCCTCGTCTTAAATACTTTTTCCAGGATTCGGTGATATTTTTGCCACTTCGACTGACCAAGGAAGCTTCCACATCGTCATCGTGTACAGATCAACGAATTTGTTAGGGATGACGAAGCTCGACAGGGCTCTATACCGCGGGCAAATTTAAAGTCGATATATAGGGACTGTGTAGCAATCTAGAATTTGTGCGCATTAACTCAGATTTGCCGGAGTGTGACGATTTTGTCGATGATTTGACTTTTTTGACGTAAAACCGCACTGATATTGTCATACGGAATTACTGATTCTAAATCCTTTGATGGAGCGACTGTGAATCAACTGTCACCGTATTTCTATGGTCATTTATATACCTAGGCCTTGTGAAGATCTTTTCACCTTCTGGAAGACTTTGTAACTATTGCCCCTGCAGCAGCAATAGTGCCGGCTTTTGGGTGAGGTAACCTGGCTGTCGCCTGGGGCGCCAGGGTGAAAAGGGGCACCTTATCCCATGTATTAAGAACCGAAACGAGTATTACCGCTCCTGCAGAGAAAGAGGCTCTTCAAATTTTCTATTCTGTATGCATTTTTTGTTGGGTGTGGACATTTATATTATCCTCATACAAGGGTACTGAAAAGAATTCCGCTCGGGGCCCCCGGATGACTAAGGCCGGCGCTGATGATCACCACTTAATTTTGGTACTTTTGATTTTTTTCTTCTGCGTAGTCAACGTTTCGGGCTCTTAGGATACATTTATAGAGCTCGCAGACAGCACTTTGGTGTCCTGCAGCATATTTTAAAATACCTCATTGAATCAGAAGTTTTATTGTGGTTATTTACACTAGATGCCCGTATGTTTACTGACAGGTTAAGGGAGATAGGGTCGGAATAAGTTCTGGCGGTTTTTTCGCGATAGGAGCTTTGAAATGTCAAATCTTCTTACGGCAAGCATTAGTACCTACTTTGGTTAGAGAAAGTAATGGCCCCATTCTAGTTCTCGAAAGACTTCGTCCATTTTCTCTTGTTTACATTCAGGTATGAGAATTGAGGGCCCTATGTCCTGAATAGGTCTCCGTAAGTTTTGTCATCATGCTGTCGTTAAGGCTGTGACTTTCGACAGTATCTGAATATGCGCACCTGTCTCGAAGTTGTAAATTGAGCTAAAAGGGACTTTCCTCTCCTAGCCTGGAATGTGAAAGCTGTTTGATAAGAAATTCCTGTAACAGTCCCGTCTTCCTTAACTAGGAAGTTAGCCTAATTTTCACAAATGAAGCATAATTGATCGGCCTTATTTAAATGACAGCAAGCATTTCTGAGAACTTACATAAAGACTCATTGTAGGCCTTTACTCAAATGTGCAGCTTTGATGATTTTACGGAATTGCTAAAAGCAGAGTTGAACTTAGTATTCAACACTCCCTCTGTGCAATATCTCAGCATTTACTTCCCCCCCACCATTATATACGGCTCATTGACGAAAAACTTAAAAATGAAACAACCCTCAGGGCTGAAAACATATTTGCAAAAATAAATTCGAGACTCCCCACCGGGATTTGAAATGAAAAGAAATTGAATCTTCAATGGAAATCAAATGACGACAGTCCTTCTAAAATTCCCAGTAGTCCTCTCAATTGGTAAACCAGAACGCGGAGCTAGATTCTGTATTGGCTATGTCACCCCACCCTCATACGGATGACGTCTTCTTCTGCTCACTCATTTGTACTGTAAAATTCCAGCAAATCCCATCATCATCCTCATCATCATCAAAGCCAAACCATCACCAAATCGATGACCATGCGTATGTCCTTCTCCATGTCCACCGCATTCGTCACTTTTACTAGCAAAAAGTCGACGAAAAGGGAACAAGAAATCGTTCGAAAAAAAGACCAATTCTCCCCGTCGTCGCCCTTTGTTGTCGTACGTTTGTCGTATCTAATTTATATTTCTGTTGAATCTCAACTTCCACCCCCGACATCGAAACTCTGGAAGCGATGATGATTTGGCTGTTGATATGTGTGTTCAACACCGAGTTGCTGTTCTCATCAAATTTGGGTCAGATTACTTAAGGGGGCGCCCGCCGCCGCCGTTGAGCATGGTAGCCCACATGATTGGACCTGGCTTCGAACGGCATATATACGTATACTGAATGAACCCATTTCATAGAGATGATGGTAATGAGGTAGTGACATCTACCAAGTGGTGGATATGGTGGCTGTGGGCAGATATGTGGCCGTGCAACCACAGTATGTGCGTACAGTAGACTCTCATGTGGGTGTGGGGTGGGGTGCGTATACGCAAGGAATTTCCCTTGAGGGTTGTGATGAAAATGCTCGCTCTCAGCCGAGAAAACCGACGAAAGGTTTTCTCACGCACACGCGAATCAAATATTTGCGGCATCAGTTTGGGCATCCTCCTTTTCGGTGGATGAAATTGCGTGCTCAGTTGGGAAGCATACCCTCGGATGACTGATGGCATACAAAAATGTTTGTTTGGAAACTTGTTAACTGAACTTTGACCAGGATATGACTTTAGACAGTTAATACTGAAATTACTAGATGATAATCAGTATCGATTGGTAAGAGGGTGGTGATTGGTGATATCAATTGATCGAAATTTCAAATTGAAAATGAGATGGAAAGGGAATTTAAAAACTGATGTTGAGCTCATGTCGAGTGTGGTGGGGGAGAAATGATGAGTCTACTCATTAAAAGAGAACATGAATGCGGGCGGCATTCGTCAATACGCATCAATTGCTAATTAACATTATTAGTTGATGGGCTGTTGAGTGGGTCAGATAGGTTACCCTCTGTACCTCTATACAGCTTGTTAATAAAATTATTTGTAGGGGGAGCATTTTAAAAAGAGAATTTTTATCGAGGTATATTTTTCCACGACTGTGTTGTAAATACAGACCAATTATCTAGATATACACAAGTACTTAGCTCTATTAAGGCTCAAAGGAAAAAGTTTAAAAACTAGCGTGCGTTAGCGCTCCCAGTGCATTGAGCTCGCTACTGATCGGCCAAACTCGCATACTGATCAACAAAGTTTCGTTCGACCCAGTCGTACACGTTTTTTTGATTGTAAATTCCGCAGTAAAATTTAGTTTGATTTTTCAAAAAGCATTAAAATTAGAATACTGATTGCAGAAATTAAAAGCAATGTCCAGATGATATTAGATTAGATTAGATTATTGGTCGGGAGAACCTTCACCGGCCCTGGCACTGCGGCCTCTTTAAAGGGGCCTATTGTGCCTTCCCTGGTAGGGTCCTAGAGCCATTTATTTACTCCGGAGACAGTCAGGAAGACAAGTATCTTCTCTGGGGGTAATTCAGCAAGATTTGCTGAGGTAACTATTTCTTCGCCAAGGACATTCTTTCTGAGGCGAAAGAGAGCTGGACATTCCGTGAGAATGTGAAGAGAAGTTTCATCGCTCTCCAGACATGTGTCTACATGTGGGGTCCGGTGAGACTCCAATTCGGTGAAAAAGTTTTTTCATAAAGCCATGGTCGGTGATTAAATCTGTTAGGATTCTTAGGGTGTTTTTTCCCAGATTGTTGAGGAAATAGGATTTCCTGGGGAGGTATTTGGGGAAGAATTGTTTGGTGCAGTTCTGCCCAAGTGTTTTAAGCCAGATTTCATTGGATTCGATTGGAGCTACGTCCTTGATGTGCTTCCTGAAGCATTTCTCACTGACGCCGCAGAAGGGTTCAGGTCCAACAAGTATGGTATTGTCGCACCGATTGTGGCTAGTGAGTCGGCTGTTTCGTTTCCATCAAAGCCACTATGGGCTGGAATCCAGTGTAGTATGACTACGTTTTTCTTTGCAAGTTCGTAGATGGCCATGTACTTTTCCAGGACCAGCTTCGATTTTATGACAGATGAGTCCAGAGCTTTAAGAGCAGCTTGGCTTTCTGAGAAGATGAATATAGTTTTACCACATGTGCTAGAACTTAAGTTTATTCTAGCGCAATGGTTAATGACAAAGCACTTCAGCCTGGAATATAGACGAGTATTTGCCTAGGCTGACTGAAAAGTTCAGATCCAGACCCTGTATCCATCTTGGAACCGTCTGTATACCAGACTTCCCTTGAGGGATAATGTTGGAGAAGTTTTTATGGAAGCCATATTTCGGTAGCAAGTCCTCTAAAAACATGCTGAATACTCCTTCAGATTCCATAACGTCGATAAGGGACCGGTGACCTCCATGGTAGGAATAGGGGTCGATGTTTTTCGAGTGGAATAGACGGTGAATACTTGCTTCCATTTGAATATGTACCTGAATAGGTGATAAGCCTAGGATGACGTTCAATGCAGTGGTCGGGGTGGAGCGTAGACAGCCCGTCATGCAGTTTCCGACTATACGTTGGACCCGTTCTAGCATTTTGACTGAGGTGACTTCGTTAGTCTTTGTCCACCAGACCACGGCTGCATAGGTAGTCGCTGGTCTAACCACAAGCGAATACAGCCAATATATCATCCGGGGTCTTAAACACCAATTGTTACCGCATACTCGACGGCAGATCCAAAGGGATCTGGTGGCTCTGTTTACGATACGTTCTATTTGTGGGTTCCATGATAGTTTACTGTCAAGGATAATTCCCAGGTATTTGGCTTCCTTTGAAAATTCAATGTTTTCGCCAAACATGTTGGGGCGAGTTAGAAAATCTAGTTTCCTTCGTTTGGTAAAAGGGACGATTGTCGTCTTTTTCGGATTTACCTTCTTCTTTCTGACACCATCTTTGGACTATGGGTAGTGCATTTTGCAGTATTTCTGATATAGTGCTTTCGAATTTACCGCTGACTATGATTGCTACGTCGGTCGTCAGCATATCCTATAGCGTCGATACCACGACTAGATAGGGATTAGAGTAGGCCGTCAATGACTAAGGACCATAAGAGAGGCGAGAGGACACCCCCTTGTGGACCCCCTCTAGTTGTTAACGCCGAAAGTTCCGCATCATATATGCGGGTCTGGATTACTCTTTCATTGAGCATTGCCGTGATCCATCTTCCTATTACTGGAGACAGATTAATGTTGTTGAGAGCCCTGTTGGTGGACTCAAAGGACGTGTAGTTGAAGGCTCCTTCAATGTCTAAGAAAGCAACAAGACAGATTTCTTTTCTATTGACGGAGTATTTGCCCGGTTGATAAGCATGTTGAGATTTGCTAGGCGAAAATACCTACTACTATACTAGTTTCTCCATGCTTTTGAGAATAAAAGAGGCTGATGGGGCGATATGATTTCGGACTTGAGGCCGAATTTCTTCCTGACTTTGATAGATATTTGACTGTTACCTTTCGCCAGGCTTCTGGTATATGGCCATAGGCTAGGCTGCAGGTGAACAGGTTTGCCAGGATGGGTGCTAGCGTATCACCTCCCTTTTGAAGAAGTGCCGTAAAAATGCCGTCATCACCTGCTGCTTTGTATGGCTTTAGGGAATGTATGGCATTTGGTTTGCATATTGTTCTCGCAGTTTTCCAGTCTTCTCTCGTCGGCAGGCAGGTCCGCTCGACTCGAGGAGGTAGGTTAGCTGTGAGTGAATCAATGATAATTGATCCAAGAGAGTGTGTTTTAAGTAAGAGTTCAAGTGTTTCTTTCTTTTTTCTTATTTAGTGTCTGACGTCCATTCTCATCGGTAAGTGTTCCTAATGTGACGGTTTTGTCGGAGACAAGAACTTTATGGAGTCGGCAGCTGGAAAGTATGTCAGATCTTCACAGAACCGCCTGAATTAATCTTTCTTTTGCCTTTTTAATTTCTTTGTTGTAGATCAGATGATATAATATATATCGAGTCGAAAAAATCCACTCCCACTAGGTCACACTTACCACTACACCATGACCACCGCACGTCATATACTTTCGGCTGTGACTCAAAAAATTATTTTCAACGACATCTTCCTGGTGTTGACATCATTTCATCGGGTTATTCTATAGAAAATAGTACTCCCTCTAAATAAGACAAATAAAGGACATGATAAATAGAATATAAATATTTTTTGAACAAGCCTACCTATTGCATTCCAATTTCAGTAGTAAAAATCGCCGTCCATAACCTCTTCGAATAACTTGAAATGATTGATATTGGGTTACGTCATTTGAATTTTATTTCCGCTTCGACCTAGAGAGAGTTCCCGTTCGAATGCTTTTAGTGGATTAATAAATACACTTTTTCGTTTATTATCGTTATTCCCTTTACAAATTTATTAGCGTGTTGCTCGTAATAGGCCTTCCACAATTCCCTGTGTTACTACTATACCGTAAACCGAAAAGCACTCAATAAAACCGACCATCGTGTCATTCTACTGCGTTCCACATATAAATTTTCACGTTTGTGTTATTTTTTCGTCGCACATTTTTGTCCTTATGACTCCTGTTTCAATTTTTTATATAAATTATGCCAACGCATTTGGTTGCTCGGCTCAGTTTTTTTTTCCTAGGGTAGTTTGTATAGAAGGGATGTTCTAAGTGGTAACTGTTTGCCTGAAATATGTGGGGAAAATTAATACAAAATTTTTTTTTTACCCACAATCAGCAGCAACCCCGCAATATTTTTTGGGGTAGTTGGTAATTTTTTTACACACGCATTATGATTGAATAGCTGAACTAAATGAAAATGTCAATGAATTCGTCCACCTTTGGCGGTGAAATTTACCACTCCTCGCCTATTTCTGGGGGGATGGCTGTCGAAATGTATTTACTACATTGTGTGGGTGTGTGTGTGCATACTCAGCGTATTATAAATAACATCATCATGGCCTACATATTTGTTTTGTTTTCGATTCTATTGGATTTTATTTGTGATTGCGGTTAAAAAGTTTTTGGCCGAATATTTGGGACATGTCGATGGTCGGTCTTCTCGCACGAGGATACAATGTGTCCTACATTTCAACCAGTTGACCAGTAGTTGATGATAAATCGATTGTTTTTTCACATGCATAGTACCTATATGTATGTATGTATAGTATGCGAATGTATAATGGGATTTATTTTGTTAGATTTGTTTTCGAGCTAATATTTTAAGGATATTGGGAAATGGAATGAACGTGAAACTTTATTGGGTCAGCAGCACAAGTATTTTTGGCGAACTATTTTTGAAAATTTATATATTTATAGCTTTTTTAATTAGCTAATTGTGTCCTGTCAACGTTCTATGTTTTTTTTTAACTAATTTTGGGGTCTGATCCGTTTATGCATACCGAGGAAAAATGATTTGTATCCGTTACTTTAGTCTTTTTCATCCAAGCCGATACACAGGTGGACACCAATTTTAATGATTATTTTTGCATTAATTTGGTATATTATTTTGTCGGCGGGATTCTATGAAAGTTATCTACTTTTGGCCCTTCAAAGATGACGAAAACACGAAACTTACTTAAATGTCTACCCAGCCATAAATGATTCTCTTCAAAATATAGTACCAGCCGAGAGTCATAACAGTCTCTGAAGCATATAAGGGGTTGTAGTGTAATTTGACCCACCGATCATCATCAAGAGCGATCAAATCATATAGTTTCAACTGAACGAAAGGATTGAGTGGATATGACGGTGGATTGTCTGGTCGTCCAGACAAATCCTTACCACTGCGCAGGACTTATTGTCATCAATCACAAGAAAACCGAGAGTCCGTATTGTCTTTTTTACTGAGCCCAACAAAATTTTGTATTGTTGTGGGGATAGACAAAAATTCAATGAAGGCAGTGATCCTGTGTGGAAACGACGAACTGCGAAAGGGCGGTGTTAGGGCGGACTACTTCGTAACTGTTAATGGCACCCATTTCTAAAGCATTTCTAAAGTCTAAACGACAATTCACATGGGAGTATGAAAGAACGAATTGATGAAATGAGTACAAATCACTTTTTATGCATTTATAAACAGAAAATCCTATTAAAATGTATTAAGAAAACAAGTTCATAAACAGTTTAAATAACGAAATTTAAAATTCCAAACTTTTTGCCGCGAACGAAAACACCATTGGCATACGAATTGTCAAAGTTTATTCGCAATCCACATCATTTAATTCGCGTTCCACAAACTAGCGAATAAAACATTCGTTCGAACTTAACCTCAAATGACGTTGCGGGTAGAAACTACTGATGGCTGAAATTCGCGAACTGCCGCGTCATAGAAAAGTGTTCATGTATTCGTTCGTTCGCAGGTAGTTGGTCGCTCTCTTGTGAATGGTCCTTAACTATCTAAAGCGACCACCAGGTGATTGAATTGCACATTGACTAAGCCAAACTAAACCAATAGGGCCACAGTATAGAGAGATATCCTCCGACATGGAGGCGTTAATGGGCAAATGCTATGCTATATGTTCGTAGGTTTCTGAGTTGTGGAACACCACAAGGGATAAAGTTTCATCCCCCTTTGTGTGGGTTGTATCTTTCGGCAAGCTACTAATGAATCTGGAAAGAACTGTTCGACACTTCTGTGATTACTGTCTCTTTGGAAGCTTCCAAATACGCCTTTTTCATCCTCCAGGGTTGATTATGAGTTAAGCTTAATGAAAAGTAATAGTCGCCTTCACTGGAAAGGACAAAATTCAACCGGTATACCTAACCTACCCTCCATGTATAGGTGCGCAGTCATTAGCTGTTAGTATGTTGTACTATTCAGGGGACCCTCTAAAAATGTCAAACTTGTATAGCCAAAACACGGTCTTCTGAAATCTTTTCAAATAAGCCATTCGGAATCAGCTAAAAGTTGTAGACTGTGAAGAAGAGAAGCCTTGGATCTTATGTGTACCTGTTGCGCCAATTCTTTATGTCAGGCCCTTATTAACACAATATACTACCTTATTCATTGCTGACGAATAGCTGGGTCTTAGCTGTCGCCTTATAGTTAAAATAAAAGTATTGGTAAGAAGTTGACTTACAACATCGTGCACTAAATATATATTGCAAACAGTATGCTACCCTTGCAGCTTATAGACTTAAAGCTTTTTTAAATGGTGAAGCTTCCTGCCAGCAAACACCAACTACTGCGTTGAGATGAGACTCTGTCTCTAACTTCCCACAGGAGGAATGGCAAAAAATTTCGTTACAATTGAGGAATCTACTCTTGGAAGAAGTCGGTATGGAGGTGTTCTATCCAAAATGTGTAATCTGAGCGACTCCGTTGCGCTTTCTGTACATTTTATGGTTTTTAGGCTTTTAAAAAAGACATACGTTATATCCGACAGCTATCCGACTGATGACCGATCATTGGAATCGAAAAAAAAAACAAAGAATTTGAAGGTGGTATCGAGGTAACGCTCTTCTCTCACAGAGACCGGATAGATCAGTTTAATACTCTCATACCTAGTTTCCTGTCTCGTTGCACAGCTCCTCCCGGCTGCTCTGCTTAGATTTTCGCTGGCCCTTGCTCCTGGACTCAAGTTCACCGTTGGGCTCGCGCTCGACCCTCGTTTGCCATAGAGCCCAATCTCTGTTACAGCGAAATCCACGTCCCATATATGGAGCTCGGCCCCAAAACATTCTCTTAACCTACTTGACAGTATACAGAGACGAGCAGTTCGACTTATTGGAAACCCTACACTCACATCGAATCTATACAGCCGTTGGTGCACAGAAGACAAGTCGCTGACCTATGCTCGTTCTTTAGGTACTCCCATGGTAGATGTTCCGAAGACATTATCCCTCGCTAATGCTCATGACCATACAGTACACTTGACAACCACGACGACATCAACTTTCTAAAACTCCTTCTGTTACAGGACAAGCAAACTTTGGAACTCGCTTCCTTGGGATATATTTCCAGAAGACTACAATTTGCAGCAATTTAAGTGCAGAACTAACATACATCTGCAAGCATCTCGGGGCGTTATAGGTTCGCCTTTCCCGGGAGAAGTATGAAAAAAAAAAACGAAAAAAAAAAATACACTGTGATATCTCTAAAGGTGCTAGTACACGGTATGTAGCACGCCACATATATATGTGGCTCTGACGTAATTTTGACGTCAGCGTATGAAGCCAATGGCTACATAAGGTACTCATACGTATGAGGCACGATATGAGGCACTCGTGACACATACGCATTATGTGGCTTTTCGACATTCCGTGTACTACCCTTGCACATACGATTTGTGCCAATACGCTACATAATGTCGAGTGGTTACCTGCAAGACTGCACACAGGGCAATAAAACAGCGGATAGCATCATCATAAACGAATAACCAACAGCCAACCGATATGTGCGCCCTTATGTAGCCACCGCGCTACATACGAAAAACGAAATGTGTGCCTTATGTGTACTCTATCTGGTGACGTCAGAGCCACATATATATTATGTGGCGCGCTACATACCGTGTACTAGCACCTTAAGAACTCGACAACTTGTGTTTATCTTCGCTCCAATATTTTTCAGCACACGGGAAAGGGCTGCTTGCATCTCTGACGCATTATTGCTGCCTTACTGGACGTTGCAAAATTTTGTTTAGTGTCAAGTTATCACGACAGTTTCTGTCTTCTGGTGAACTAGATCTAGGCCGACAGGCTCTAGCGACGAGGTTCTTCGGGGTGGCCTTCATTCCTTTTGGTAATAAAGCCAGATGTTGGCACTTCTCAAGGTCCGGTCGTTTTCGAATGGCCAGCCGCTTTTAGTGTCATATGCGGGATGCCATTGTCCATCAAATTAGGCTTAATCGTTACAAAGTAAGTAAATATACCAACGCGGTTAATTGACCACTAAAACTGGAACTCTCGTAAAAGTAAAAAGTGTGTTTACAATACTGACTCCATTTTAGCAACTTTGTCATTCTATCTGTTCTTCAACTAATACACGGCCTTGTTTGCTTTTTTTTTTTTTTTTCTTAATGACTCACTTCACCCAGTAGCTCTCGCACTGTGGCCAGAAAATGTAGATACAATTTATAACTATGATTAACTTTGATAGCCAGTTGTCGAACTACTTTTGAAAAACCATTAAAAATGTACTCAAGCCGAAAAATCGGTAGCCTCACCTCTGTATAGTTCTAATTACCCACCGACTAACAAGCGGCGCTAAATGCCTACCGTGCGTCGTCGTATACTCGCAGTCGGCAACCGCATTCGCCTTAAGAGTAATGACGGGGCTCGTTGGTCTTAATGTCTTCTTAAACGACTTGGGCGCGATCTTAAAGACAGTGTCTGCTGTTTGTGCTATGGTGCAACCTGTCAATGCGTTCACAGTGTCATTTAATTTAGTGATATAATTTTGAATAAATTTTTAATTTCCAAGTTAACAACGCTGTCCCGTCAGTAGGCATATATTTACAATAGGGGGACAAAGCCGCAACACATGTCCGTGTGACATGTGAGCCTGGCCGCCAGTTAATGGGTATCCGTATCTGTATCTGCTTGTATCGTATATGCTAAGTCAAAGCCACTTTAGCTATACGCTAATTTAAAATGTGCAACCAGCGGCAGCAGGTGGACGGACATACTTTTTTTTTCCTGTGCTCTGCAAGGTGTGTATAGTGTATACTGTCCGGAGAGAGGGTTCGTTGGCTGTTTTGTATCTTTTGATTAAGCATAACTTTTTTTTTGTGGATTTGGAAGGTCAACGGAAGTAAAGCGAGGCAAAGCAAAAATCTTTCTGCCTGTGTTAAGTGAAAGTCGGTCTTGGTATAGAAATCGTAACGCATTTCACTATGCGCGGCGTCTGTTCCCGCAGCCTTTTTGGCTCTCTAATGATGCGACGACGACGACGACCCAAACTCAAGTTGACTCTCTCGATGATGGCGATTTCGAAAACAATTAGTTTATACATTTGTTGCCATTTGCGTTGTAATTGTGTGCGGAGCATGTATCTGCGCTGGGAGTGAGTTGAGTTGAGTTGAGACTGATGGTTGTGCTTTGGCAACGGATCTGAATCTGTGTCTATTGCCAATTGCAATTGCATTGCATCCGCATGCCGGAGTGTTCCAAACGATTATTTTACAATTGTTTTCCACGCCAACAACTCTTCTTCGGGTGTAGTATGGTAACATACAGGCAGACAGACAGACAGATAGACAAACTGATGGAGCGACGCGGCGGACGGCGTATGCAAGAAGAAGAGGCCGCGATTTTTTTTTATTCATTGCTATTATTTAGCCTGATAAGTAGGCTGAGTGGCTGTCTGTCTTTCTATTGGGAAGACACTGAAGATGCGGTTCTGTTTCGTTTTAATCTGTTTGGTGGGATGGGATGTATCTACGTTCACTTTGCTGAACGTACATTATGATTTTGCATTTTCTCCATCAGCAATTGCCTAAATGATGTTGATTAAATAGATGCCGAATGGTTATGTACAGTGAATGTGAAAAGTTATGCATCTCTGGTTTTAATTTTGACTTCGAGGAATGTTATAGTACACTGGAGAGGTACTACTCATATGTATGTATGTGCGTTACATGCTAGTGGGTTACATAAGTCCGAGGCGATCGACAGTGTTCGGAAAGTCTTTTTGACTTATGACTTTAGGACGTTTGCATTTCTTGTCTTTTTGTTTTTTGAGCGACTTAGCACCCCAAGCAGTGTTGTTATAAATATTTTTTCTAGATCTTACGACTTTCAGTTTCATATCTTAAATCATCTTAAATGCCAGTTACAGCTACCTAAACCTAAAGAAATTTTGAAATTTTGAAAATATGTACCTAGTCAAAAACTAGGTGTGCTTGTGCAGCGTTTTGAAGGTATTTTAGATATGCTCTGTTTTTGAAATTTATATTGAATCTACCATTTTTGAAAAATGAGTTGAAACCCTATATTTTAATTTCAAAAAATCGTTTTCGAGATATGGATAGGTAACCCTATTTTGAATACAGACAGATTTTTATCAACATTTTACCCCGATTTCGATATTTGAAACAATCTTATGGTAATAGTTATTATGTAAAATCACCGGTAAGTCAAAAAGACCGACAAGGCGAAGTATTATAATATTTTAAAAGGGACCCTTTAAAAAATGTTAAAAAAAAGTACTTTCGCGCATGTATATTTTGTTTATCGCGACATTTGAGAGATATCGCTTTTAGAAGCGTATCTAAGATTTCGAAATTTTCAATTATTTTGCACTGCTCTATAACTCGAGGCTGTGCATAGATCGCTAACTTTGTAAGTTCTGTGCTACTGCCCTAGGTGATATGTTAAAGCCTTAGCCGTTTATTGCAACTGATTAAACCATATTGAAACCGAATTGTGAAATGTATACTCCACAAATATTCAACTGCACACTACATATAACATAAAAGGGCTCTGCAGAATTAAAAAAAAATAAGAACATAACCTAAAATTATTTAAAACGTTCAGAATCGCCGATTTCAACAGATCATCGATGTAATTCGAAAACTAAAATTACAATCAATCTCATTAATATTTGGCAACCAATTTTAATGGCAAAGACTATGAAAATTGAATTGAACTTGTAATGAACAATCTGAGAAAATTGCTATTTTTAACTCCAAAAATATGAAGTAGACTTTCTTCGAAGTGAGATTTTTGTTAAGTCTAAAGCTAAATATTAACAAATCTTATTAAAATTCTACAAATCTTAAAAATTGAATTAAAATTCAGTAAATATCTTCTCATCTGGAGACCATCTCAATATCTTAGAAAATAAGATAATTAAGATCATATAACAACGCTGACCCCAAGTGTAAATAATTTACGTGTTTTTTAACATTTCTGAATCTGAATTTCAGCTGAATCCTCCAAGTCCTCTAGAGTTATTGATAGAAATCTAGAAGGTTTTTCGATTCCTTTTTTCTTAATTTAAGGAGCTTAATTGACGGCGCTCAACATTTTTTGAAAATGTAAAAAATCTCTAAATATGTTATGCACTAGGTAGGTACCTACCTACTAAGATTTTTTTTTGTTTTTCAAAATTCGAGCATCCGATTTAAAGTAAAAAATAATTGACATAAATTGTGACTAGAAAAGCGTTTCAGGAAATTTCGAAAAAAAAAAAAAAAAAAATCATCGATACACAAGGGAAAAAAGTTCACCAAATGGTGAGCAGCATGTTCATAAAGGACCCTAAGCAGCGTTCCCTCCCTTTTGGTTGAGCAGAGTTCTCATCTCGGTGGAAAATAGTACTCAAATGGCTTCCAAGGTAGTACGTCTCGCAATGCACTTAAACTAAAGTGTACTTTCCAGGTATAAGTACAAAATTGGTCAAAATTAGAATTTCTATCAATTTCCGCAATCAGTAATCTATTGATGTAATTTTTGATTTTGACACGACAAATTTGATAAAAATAGTGCTTAAAAGCTTAAATGTGATGCGGCGATGTATATATATTTTTTTTATAGTATGATTTGTTTTTCTATAAATTGCTTATTTGTAGTTTTATTGTTTTTGAGACTACATTCTTTAGTTAAAAAATATCATAAATAAACTGAGCTGTTTTTTCCAAGCCTTTAGAATTCGGCTTGGAAACAATAACTTTTAAGACTAACAATGTATTAGGGACGTTGTTCAAAAATCTATAATTCCCACCAATGTGATTATATGGTATTTTCTTAACATTCATTTCTAGAAAATTCGACAACAACAATTTTTAAAGAAAACAAATCTCTCACTATATAAAGTCAATTTTTGTTCTCTTACAAAACGTTTTATGATTTTGTGTTATAATTGAGCACTTTTTAATCTATGAAATTGACAGTTCAGACTTAAATTGTATGGGAAAGTAAAAAGGTCCTTATAAGTAGGTAATTAGGTACTCCTCAAGTGTCAGGTTTAGGAAACAAAAATATTATGTATTTCGGAAAAATTAAAAATGAATTATTTTTATATGTTATGAAATAGTAGTACGCGACGGCTTTAAAGTAGTATCCGTACTCAGTTCATAAAAATGTACTCAAAATGAGCAAATGAGTACAATAGTAGCACGGGAGGGAACGCTGACCCTAAGTCTAGCTGCTCCCAATAATTCGCTTATGTGAGTTAAATTGTTGGTTAAAATGGAATGAGTCCGGTTGATGAGCTTACTCTTTTTTATTTTTTTTTTAATAATATCCCATAGGGTGACCATAATTTTGGTAAATGAAATAATTGATGATTACCTAAATTTTCTTCACTTTTTTGAAGTTTGTCTTTTCATGGCCGTTAATATATTTCTTTTAAGAACTGGAGAATGAGCTGGCCAATCAATGTCTTTATTAGGTAGGTAGGTAAACATATGCTCTTGTGGCGGTTGCCTTAGCTTGACATAGACCATCAGTTGGGACCATTGTGTCCAGTCACTGAAAGCATCCATTAAATATCTGTTGGAAACAGGAATTATAGCTTTTTATTTCAGCCACCTATAGATTTAGTATTAATCACAGGTATTCGTAAGCTCTTCGTATTCAGATTATCCAGCTTGTCCTAAGAGTAACCGAGGTGTGAAGGTTGTTTACCTACTGAAACCACCCCGATTTAAGTATGATTCTCAGAACTCAGAAGTTCCCTAATATCCACATTCTCCAGATCCTCTAGTTCATCGAAGAAGTAGCTGTTAAGAATCCTCTGTCTACTGTCTGAGCACTCTTCAACATCTCTACAGCTTCTGCAGAAGTCGTTATGCAGTATGCCCAGCTTTTCCGCATGAACGCCTTCTGCTCTGTGCCCAGTAATGACCCCGTAAGTATGCGAATATCCTTGCGGCTCAGTCCGATCATGAATTTGGATTTATTTTTACTCAACTCTGGCCATAAGTATTTCGTGTGTCTGCAGGTATTAACATAGGTCCAGCCTAGGTTTGTTCTACTCAAAGATTCAATGTTAATCTTCCTTGCAAGCGTGCTTAGCGCGATTCTTACAGATTCTAAGTCCATTAATGCGTGCATTTTCGACCTGCACATCCGATTGTTCATTATCCGCGGAATAACCATATGCCTTGGTACCCAGAATAAGGTCACCGTGTTGGCTTGTGATAATTCATTCAGGTATTTCTTGCAAAATAACTTACTGCCCTCGACTTCACCACGACTGACTCCATGGCTTTTGCTTAGCTGCCAGTGAAAAAAAAGTCAAAGAATATTTATCATCGGTCTTTGTGGGCAGTAGCTCCATCTTTATGATGTTACATGCGTGTAAGGGATAAGTGATTCAGCCTTGGAATTGAAAAATTTGCAAGACTCGTAACTGGATCTTCAAAGAAAAGGGCCCTCTGATCTTTCAACCGAAATACGAAGTGAATGCATCTATCGCTTCCGAATTATTACCTACTTAGATGGCGCTACAGTCCGGGGTGGAATTGGGCCTCAACGAACAAGCCTCTCCAGTCAGCCCGATCTTTGTCTAACCGGCTCCAAGTTGGTTGAGGTCCCCTTTCATATGTGCGCGCCACCTAAGGCGAGGTCTTGCTCCACTGCGCTGTCTCTCCGGGTTGGAATCGAAGACTTTTCATGCTGGATCGTTGGTGTCCATTCGCTCTACATGCCTCAGCCATCTTAGACGACTGATACGTGCCTACTTTTCTGACCAGGTCGATGTCGCTCTACAGCTCGTAGAGTTCGCTGTTAAATCTCCTCCTCCAAAGCACGTCAACGCAAACGGGACCGAAAATCATTCGAAGAATTTTGCGTTCGAAACAACCAAGAAGATCTTCATCAGTCTTTGTTAACGTCCATGCTTCTGCGCCATAGAGTAGGACTATGATAATAAGTGTCTTATATAGAGTCCCCTTAGTGTTTCTTGACAAGGCCTTACTACTCAGTTGCTTTTTTAAGACAAAGAAACAGCGCCAGCGGTTGACAATTGTACCTAACTCTTCGTTTGATTTCTGCTGTGGTGTCAGTTTGGTAGACAAAGTCTCTAACCACCTCAAAGTTATAGCTGTCTATAGTGACATTTTGTCTTTTGTATGTACCTTCTTGTTGACAGCCCTCATTCACCACTAAACCCATTTTTGCCGCCTCTGTGCTAATACTTGCAAACACACCATTGACATCTCGCTGCGTTCTGTCAATTTTGTCTATGTCGTCAGCGTATGCAAGTAGTAGCACAGACTTTTGGAAAATTGGGCCTCTGGTGTTGGCTCGCATGTTTCGCACAATTTTCTCAAGTATGATGTTGAAAAAGTCACATGACAGTGCATCAGCTTGTTTAAATCCTTTTTTGACATCAAAGGTCTCGGTGAGATTGTTGCCAAACTTTATGGAGCAGCGAGCGTTCTCCATCGTCATTCTGCACAATCTGACAAGTTTGGCAGGGTTGCCAAAACTAGACATGGTTCTGTATTGTTCGCCTCTATAAATGCTGTCATATGCGGCTTTAAAATCGCTAAATAGTTGGTGAGTATCAATTTGGACATTTTGAGTTTTCTTCAAGATATGCCGTAGTGTGAATATTTGGTCGATCGTGGAGCGGACCTAAAACCACATCAGGCATAATTTCCTCTGACCAAATCTTGGAGACGTGTTCGTGTACGCTCTCAAACCACGTCGTTGTCATCTCAAATACGAAAGACCCCTTGTTTTTAGGGGTCCGAAGGCTGCACTGTATATTGAAATTTTACAAATTCTAAAAAGTGCATACCTAATAAATAAATCTTATAACAAAAAAAAAAAAATAATAATAACTTAAAAAAAATTAAATAATTCATAACATGTGTATAATAATAAGGACATCTTTCTTTTTGGCTGTTTTTCGCGCTTTTCAAAAGTCCAATTCATAATATTAAAATATTCAACATCTACACCTTTTTTCTTCATATTTTCGGACTATTTTTCGAATACCTTTTCGCAACTAGAAAAACTGCTTCATCACTTTTCGCCTCAACTGTGCGTTGTGCATATGCGGTTCAAATAGATAGTCCCAGTTAAACGATAGTTAGCAACAAACTTCGTATCTTAACCCAAAAAGCATAGAAAACTGTTTTCATTTTTGTGTTTTTTTTTGCTTACTAATTTTTCTACACAGACAAAAGCGGCGAGCTGATGAAATGCCACAAAATCGAGGCGAATTATAAAATTGTACAAAAGCCACACAACAACAACAAACGGAGTTTTGACGAAGTAAGTCGAGACAATCGGCAAGCCAAGCCAACCAATGTTGTGGCGGGCCGACAAGAAGAGGAAGAATGGCCGCAATACGACGAGTACGAGTACGAATACGAGTACCACCATCAGTGCCGGCCTCAAAGTAATAGTTCTGCAAATTGAAATGAACTCTCTTGTACTCCACGGGCGGATGGATGGATGGATCAAACATCAGCAACATCATGATCATGTTGTATGTTGCTACACACAGTACAGCAGCCACCGTATCTCGTCGATTATAAGAAAATAGTGGCAAAAACAACTATACGGTCCGTCGAGGACCCAAAAGCAGGGGGAGGAGGAGCAACTCAAGCTCACATCAAGTGGGCAAAACAAAAATCTTTAAACTCATTCCAATAGAGCGCGCAAATAGTTTTGTGGGTTCGTTTTTGTTTTCTATATACTAGACGCTATCTCGCTCACGATGGATAACACGCTCTTCGCTCGTAACTGCTTCTTTATCTGGCCCGGTTCCACAAATTTTGCAAGGAGAAATAATAATAATTGTGGAAAATAAAAATAAAAATAAAAATAAAAAATATAAAACAAAAATAAAGTGTTACCCGCGAGGGGTGCGGGTGGTAGCCAACGAGGGGCGGGCGGCAAATTGAACCCAGGTAGTTGTAGCAAGTACCGTTCACTTTGCATTTTGAACCCTAACGATATAATTTTTTTTTTTGTATTCTGTTTGTTTGTATACCTTACCATTGTTGTGGCTTTCAAGTGGATCAAGCGAGGAGGTTTTGATTTTTCCCAGATTTGCGCTGTGCGCGCTTTCCCATTTTATGCAACAACAACAACAGCAACTACAACAAATGGAAGATAATGAAATGTTTATTTAATTTTTTTTTATTGGGGGGCCAATTGAACTGGATTTTTGGACTGCTTTGTAAATATGTACGAGTGCATATGCTATAGTTGATGTTGCTGTTGTTGTTACGCAAATCTCGATTCATCTATGAGCGGATTTAGCGTGTTTTTTGGAAGCTGCGATTGTGTGCGATTTCTCGGGACGGGGGAAATGGGAGATTAGGCGAATATGGGCTTTTGACACCGCTCGAGTGCACTCGATGGAGATATGGGAAAAAAATTCCATTTTTTGACATAGATATACGAAACGAATTCAAATTTAATTTTATTGTTTGCTAATCGGGAACAATTTTTGAAATATATACGAGTAGGTAGTCAGCACTTGTTTTATGAACACTTACAGGTTAAGTGACTGTACAAATAACTTGCTCATTTATATGGCGATACTTTAAGGGTGGAACTGGGTTTCAACCAGTACCTTGCGCGCTATCTAGGGCGAGATCTTAATCCAGAGGGACAGGATTGGAGTTGGATGGAGTTAGATGACCGATCTGTAATTTTTTGACACGAACATTTTACGAAAAATCTTTGCCTAGAAGGGAACGGAGATATCTTTATCCCTTTTAGATAGAATTTAAGCTCCGCATAAGCAGGACTGGGAATCATATAGAACCGTCTTCTTGTTCGGGATAGGGCTGTACTACTCAACAGCGATTGGCAAGAGTTTTTCTTCGTTTTATTCCTGCTGAGATGTTATTAGAAGAGTTTATTGCAGCGCTGAGGTAGACCGAAGTACATAGCTTACAGCTCAAAGTTAAAGCTGTCGATTGTAACATTTTGTTCGATTCGTCGATGTTGGGTGTCCCTTCTTGTTGACAGCATTTACTTTTTTTGTGCCTTCGTTAACAGTGACAGCGTGCTATATTCTACCAATTATGTCATTATCATGTCTTGTGTGTTGGCCTAAGAGTTTTACACAGTTCTTTCTGGGTGTTGTTAAAGAAGTAACATGACAGCGCATCACTCCGTCTAAATAATTTCTTGACATCAACGGTCTCGGAGATTTTGATTCCGACCTTAATGGAAAAGCGATTGTTCTCCTACAAGATTTCCTTGATCATCTCATCTTATTCCCTTGAAGACCAGACCTATCGTTTAGTTAGGGTTACCTAATTAAAAAATACGAAAAAGGAGTCATCGTGAGTTTTCTAGGTAGGGATAAGTGTGCAAAAAGTGGAACACATTTTTGAAATAAAGTTTTTGGTTTGAAAACAAAAACTGACAGAGACACATCAGATAACAGTACAACACGAGAACTTACAGGAAAAAAACTTATGCACGTGAAGTGAGTTGCAGTGAGTGAGCGGATGCATTCAGCTTTGAAAGTTCAATTGGATGTGTTCACTGAGAATCTTGCTAAAACTATTAAAAGAAAGTACATATTTTGAAAGTTTTCTTTTATTGAATTTTGACTTAAAAAGGGGGACAGTTGTTTGTATTAGGAAGAACAAACAACATATTGTTATGCAAAGGGGGGATGTCCCCCTTAAAGAGGGACGTATGGTAACCCTACGTCTAGTTCTGATATTATTGTAAGCGGCTCATTGGAAAAGGTTTTCTGTTTTTTTGATTTGAGCATGTACCTGTAGTTTCGAAATCTTTACGCAGTTCTTTTACCTGAGTTGCTAAGTTGTTGTTTTATCCTGCTCCTACCGACCTGCAGAACTTGTCTAAGCCGACTTTTCTTTTTTTTAAAGGCTTTTACTTAACTTCGTGAAAAATTTGTTGTGTCAAAATCTTGCAAGCCAAATTTGAACCACTTTCTCTAAACTTAGAACTTTGAAATTTTCTATGCTGGTTGGGTTGTGAAGACAATGCAATATTTAAAAATAATTTTTGGATTTTGACTTCCCCTGCCCCTTTAAGGGAGGCTTTTTCATAACACATGATCCATTAGCCGTATTAACTTGAATCTTTATATGGCAATAGATGAGTCAAATCTATTACATTCCTAATTAATACTTTGTACCGATTCGTCCTATAAGGGTTGTAAAAAGGGGGTACAAACTTTTCTATTTCGACCTTACTACGCTCAACTTGCCATTATACTCATAAATCTATGTAGGTCAACTCAAAAAATCCTTTTAATTGTTAGACAATACTTCACCGAGTATTTTGAGCTAACATTCATCATTCTGGTCCATCCATAGGGCGCGATATAATAAATTGAAACTAGGTCTTTTTTGGCCAAATGCAGAAAACAATTGCTATCTAGATCGCCGTTGTGCTTAGGAAGGGTAGTTTTAATTTGCGTTCTAAAAATAGAATTGTCATACGGCGGGCATTCAGAAAGTATGCTCATTATGACGTATGGCGTAGTTGAATTTGATGTCTTTATGCATTAACCAAACTATGTACATATGTACGTACATATAAGGAGATTGCTTGCATGCTATGCACAATCGTACATACTTATATTTGAGATCTGTAGCTATGGAAAGTGTATAGGTAGGTACGCGTAGTAAAATCAATCAAACCACACCTGTCGCGAATTTTCATTTATGTGGATTATGTCCATTGACTTAGGACTTTGAAATTTTGAATACTGGTTCAGTTTTGATGACAATACAATAACATTAAACTTGTGTTAGTAGGTAAATATAAAACTGTACTAAAAAACAAAAAATAAAATAATAATAGTTTAAAAAAACGAATAAAACGCTTTTATAAGTATATTGCACTAAAAAGCAAAATAATAAAAATTAACCAATCTATTTTTAAGGTTTATCCTGCAAGGGGCTTAGTGTAAGCCATGTTTGTAGTTGTACTATTGTATTATTTGAGTGTAAAGTACACAAACATGGCTTACACTAACCCCCTTGCAGGATAAACCTTAAAAATAGATTGGTTAATTTTTATTATTTTGCTTTTTAGTGCAATATACTTATAAAAGCGTTTTATTCGTTTTTTTAAACTATTATTATTTTTTATATACAAAGTTAATGGACAGTAATAATTTATTAAGAAGAAGAATCTTGTAAAAAAATACAGATAAAAAAAAATCTCTTATTTAATCATTCAATCTGATGCCTGATGTGATGTGACTACTGCAGCGACTTCATTAGAAGTATTAGGAACGTTGGTATCTATGAGATATTTTTAATTTTTTTTTGCGCAACGCACCAAGGTTCTTTAATTAACTGGCAGTGTATTTTGCAAAATACAAAATCCCCTTGAATTTGCGCGCATAAACAACATTATTGGCAGTGCAAACGGCCACTTTTCATTGCCTAAACACACCATCTCCGCCCTCCACCCACCGTCGTCGCGTCGTCTCCACCTGTGCACGGTGTATCTATTCGTATTGTCATAATAATTTGTTTATCAGTCCGAAAGTTTCTGAGCGCCATTCTATTCCACCAGTTTGTATCCCCATTGAAATGCTATACAACTACCATCCACATGCCCATATCGGCTCAGCAGTCAACACCTAAACAGGCTTGCATACGAAACAGTGCACACAAACAATAGAGAAGCGCTTATCGCCCTTATTTTTGTTGCTAAATACCCTAACAATATAAACAACAACTTTGCGCGACATACCATAGTGATAATATAAAATATATCTAACAACAAACCGCGATAAAACAAAACCAAAGACAACGAAAAAAAAAAGCAAAGTAAACCGACAAAAAAAAAACAAAGCTCTCTAGCCAGGTTTGTTCGTTCGGGTGTGTACGACTCTGTACGTTATATTTGAAGTTCATATCTGTATCTGGGTATCTTTTTTTGTCTAACGGCGTTTTACCCTTGTTGCTCGTATAGTATTGTGGCAGCTTGTTGATAGCGTGCGCACGGGGGTCGTTATCAGTAGTATAACGTAAAGTAGCGCTTCGTACTGTGTGTATTGTTTAACTTACGTCACAGTAATTATTTGTTAATTATCATTTATATGTATATATTTTTTTTTTATTTTTCTGTCATTGGATTTGTTTGAGGAGCTGAAGGCAGGGAAATGGGGCTTGGGGGTTTGAGATAGAAACAGATTTGGAAATGAATTTAAATTTATGTTCATGTGTGGTTTCAAGGTCTTGAGCTCAGAGATTGAAGTTGATATCGCTTGCCATAGAACAAAATATCTTTGTTCTGAAGAAGCCGTCCCTGGGTACCTATAGGAGGAGAGAGTTCCAAGTTCGAAATGTATTTACAACCCCCCGATACGGTGTGTAGTGTTTCGAAATCAATCTATAGTATCTTTATCTAAGTTTCTGTACTAGTTTCAGTTGCCAAATATTTTGTTTGTTCCCAAGTGTGTGCGTCGTCGTGTTTTTTTTTTCTCCACCACCAGGTCATGGTCACGAGACATTTTTTATTAGTAAGTGGCTACGATAAAAAAAAATATTTTATTGTTTGCTTGTTTTTCAGTAAGATGGCAACATTGCTTAGTGAATGGTGGACGTATGTATCTGTGCATGGAAGAGATTAAAATTAGACACATGACACTGAGACAGTGCAAAGTTTTGATTTAATCCTCGACGACGAGTCAAGTATAAATTATAGAAATCAAATAATTTCTAAAGCTTGATAGCCGCCGAATCATAAACCATTATGAGGCTGGCACTATCGCAGGGTGGTATATTATCAGTTGGAAAGTCAAAATCAATGCAAGGGAAAAATGCATTCACAAAAGTGGGTAGGAGCAGGGGGTTTCTGGATTTTGGAAGACCATTTTTGTAGGCCAAGTGAATGCTTTCAACAAGAGGGGTCATCGAAATCCAAGAATCGGACGGAACGTCATAATATAGACGGCTATAACTTTTAAGATGTATGATGGGATTTTATCTAACTCGGCTTCTGAAAATAACATCACCTCAGAAATTAAACGAAAAATTACGCTTGTCAATCTCTATTTCTTTGGCCTAAGAAGCCAATTTAGTAGCAAGAAGCCTTGTCAAGAAACACTAAGGAAACTACTGATTTTCGGTCCTGTGTTGTTTGTGTTGATGGGATTTGAAGAAATAGATTTAACATCGAATTCTACAAGCTGTACAGCAAACCCGACTTGGTTAAAAAATTGCGAACCATTCACCTAAGATGACTACGGAAGGACACAGATGCTTCGGTCTTTATAGTCTTCGATTCTAACCCGAACGGACAACGCAGTAGAGGAAGAAGCCAAGTTATAAAACGGTCACACAAGACAAATTAATCGAGAATGAAATCTTTTCCAATCCAAACAAAAATTATATAGCTAACAAGTTATATCCTCAGTCGTAAATTGCTTCTTATAAAGATTTTTGCGAAAAATTCGAGACTGTATGTGAGACCTATAGGTTGTTAAATGTTCTCCAAAGTAGCCAAACCAATCAAACCGGCTTCACTGAGAAAAGCTGACGTTGCCTAAACTGAGATGAAAGCGACGACTTTGAGCCTTCAGCTGGATATGTAACCATTTTCCTTATAATAAGATTGAGACATAGCTTAGCCCAGTTGATCATGATCTAAATCATCATATAGTTGGTAACAGAGACGAAGCCTTCCAATAACCATTTAAGATCACACTTTAAGTGACAACACGAACTTTAAAAATGTTTGCAAGAAATGAAATGCGAAGACAAAAATCACGCGTTTGGATAATTTTTGTTTTTCACTGCACTTTAGATTATGTGCTAAATGAACATTAAATAATATTGCCTTGAAAGTTTCAACACAAATAATTAACTGCTGTAAAAAATATGGCACGATTAACGAACACAATATATCTCTCATTCGCTATGCATCCTACGCCCTACTCGCACATAGGCCACATCACATCATGCTGCGATTTGCGCCCACCACCCGAAAGCAGAGCAACAACAAAAAATTATTGGTTTTTTCGTATATCTCATGAATGAGTAATCTGATTGCAATGAAATAAGGCATATATGGTGGTCATTGTTAAGGCCTACCTTTTCCAAAAAGATTCATACCAAACGGGTTAGTAGTTCTGGATAGTGGAACAAACATTTTAAAATTTACAATTTTCTTATATGTAGAGATCAGGACAATAATGAATTTGGACGGTGATCAGCATGTTCCATGTTGTGACAGAGTTTAACAGACGCCCATTTCGACTTCTATGGAGCGTAGTAATTGACTTTCCTCAATACTCCCATCAATAGTTCAAGCATCTACTCTCAAAGCTTACCCAGATGCTGTTGTTATTATGTGTGTGGGATCATGCCTTAGATATTGTCGATGAGTAGTGCACTAGAAATGGCTTTTCAATCATTCGAAAAATGAGTAAAAACTCAGTCAGTGTTAAAAGGTTTCACTACTCAGATCTCTGTTCAGGCGAAATATTTGGTATCTATAGCTAACAAACATTCTTGGGCAAACAATATCAAGTTAAAGTCATCCAAGGCGCTCTCCCTTGCTGGCAGTGTAAGGGTACTGATGGCTAAACATGTTGGTTGTTGTCGAAAAAGGTCTTTTGGGTCTATACGACTGTCATAAGGCATTTTCCAGCTTATGCGTCGGTACTTTGATAGAGAAGGCTTTCGGGTAAATCTGAATACCTTCTGTCCTAAAGTCTAAGGAACGGTCTCTTTCGGCTGAATGGAAGCATTCCCAAGTAGACCTATTTATCTGCTAAAGATGCTCTGCTTCATCAGTTACCTCTCATTGATACTCTTTTTATGGGCTGCACTATCAAACCATTCTTAATTCGTCTTAAACGGGGTGGCTTTAGGCATAATTCGCACTGGAGTTTCCATGACCTAGTTGCATGGAAATGTCATCTGATGCAATGATATCGCAACCGTGGTTACTGTGCAAATTTAGAGTCGAGTTGCCTTCAGGACTGGCTTTAGTCTGAGTCTGAGCTTGGAGTGGGCTGTAGTTAAATTTTCAAGGATGCCTCTGAAACTAGTCAAAAATCCGGTGCTGGTGTCAACCAACATCACAAAGGCAAGAGTGTCTCTGTTTTTCAAGCGGAGATCTATGATGTTCTAATGGCTGTCAACTATAAGAAGGGCTGACGGGGTCAAAGTATCTGCGTCTTTAGCAACAGTCAGACTGCACGTAAGTTTTAGCTCAACCCTGTAATCCGTTTCTAAATAGCTCGGGAATGCATGAAATCGTTGAATTAAGGCACAATGCTGATTTCTTTGACTTCTGTCTCGGTAAGAGGCCACACTGTCATTTCACAGAAGGAGACCTCCAATAGATTTCTAAGCAAGAGGATGATTTCTCTGGAATTGAATTTGTATTCTCGGTTAGGGCCTAAATTGACGATTGGGTTTCTTACACCAATGTGTGTGGCACTGCTCCCCGAGGATGCGGGCGGACTATATGAACGCGTGCTAACAGTCAGCGGAATTCTTTATGTCTTTCGGTAGAAAATACCTACTGTAGGCAACTTATTTTACGGTACAATTTCTTTTTGCTAAGTATGTTAATTTTTAATTTGCTTTAGGGTTCAGACTTGTGGAGAGGGTGACGATACCTCGAATCAGTTTCGTTGTTATTGTCATGTCTTTGCTCTGGATAGGGTGGGAGATCTTTGCTGCTGATATGATGGCTGACTAATACTGGTAAGCCCCTCGTCACTCAAATATATATCTATTCACGGCTTTCTTCAAAAATCTAAGTAATTTCAATAAAATGAGTATAGTAGGTACAAAGGACCAGTTGCATCTGAGAGCTCTGATGGACTCTCTCCTTTCCTGACAAAGGAACAAATATTAGCGTGTTCAAGGCTGTTTCTGTTTAACCACCATTTACACAACAGCTTTCCACCCCCCAAAACTGATCTATCCCTAACCACTTTCTCAGAGAAATCCCTCAGCCTTCTGCCATTCAGTATCGATCAAAACAAAATCAATTTCAACACCACCACCTGTAATGTATCTCAACAATCACACTTTAAATAATTCCCATGATTATTTTTGTTGCTACATAAATGAACGACAAAATGTTAAAGGCAAATGGCATTCATGGCAAAAGTCCTTGAGAACTTTCCAAAGATGGCAGTAGCCAGCCATATATACAAACATACTCGTACACCACCTTACCGCCGAACCAATAAGCACATAAAAAGCGGCAAATAATTCAATTCTCTTCTCTTGTTTTGGAGAATTAGTATCTTTTTTATGATACTACGACGCGACGCGACGCTGGTGACTTGTGAGCCCGCGTACCGCCTTTGAAGTGTTAAAATTTGAAATCCAAAAACTCTCAAAATATATACAAGGTAACTTGTGCGGCAGTAGCTGTGCTCGACACATCAACGCAAAAGATCAAGTGACACCCTAACGACAAATATGGGCGTGCATATCGTACAGCACCGGCGACATCGACACACTATTATACGCCATACGACACATGTGCGGCGAGTCATACATTTACATATTATTTCGCCGGCTAGAGCGATAGAATTATTCATTTCTTCAATTATTTCGAGCGAACTTCTAGAATCCAACCTTAGACGCGAGTCCGAGTAGTAACCTCATCCATCCCCCATCTAACCCCGTTTTGTCTGGCTAAAACAAATAATCGGATGGAAAAACATTGCGTGTTCAATTAACATATTCGGTCAAGTCGACGACATGTTGTGTGTACTCCAAGCGTTGGCATTACAAAGCTCGCAAGCTACTACACATCTGCATACATAATCAGTTAGATCCGGAGGAAAGTGTGGGTGAGTTATGGACATGACTGGTGTATGGTGTGTATCGGCTTGGCGACAATTTTTTTTTAGAAAATTATAGAGATTTTTATTTTTTTAGGTATAGTTACCCGAAAATAAAAAAAATCTGTCCATCTGCTCTGAGAAGAGCGTAGGAGATCGGTCCCGATCAAGTAAGCAAATCACGTAAGTACGTGAATCTTTTGTACTCAACGGATGGAGGGGGGCACGCGGATTAGGTCGCCGGGGGTATTGGTTATTGTGTTTGTTTGGTCGCGAAAGTAGCGGCAGCATCTCATATGATTTCCTTTCGTTTTGGAGCAACAACAGCCACCATAGATACAAATACCACACATTAGATACATTTTGTATCTCAATTCCACTGTACTTTCTAATTGGTTATGTGTTTGATGCGCTGACATACATACGGACCCCGTACGGCCGTACGTAGGTATTGTTATTATTTTCGTTTCGTAGTTGTTTTTCTTCTTAACCTCTTTGTCTCCGCAGACGTTTTTGTTCGTACTTTTTCAGTGAACCGCGATTACGAACTACGAAGAGCTGCTGTGCATTCAGTCGATGATGATGATCATGATGATGAGGAGAAAAGTTTCGCGAGCTTCAGTATCTGTGTACACTGTACACACACTTTGTATAGGTTTTCCGCTGAGAGATGAAGAAATTCAATTGATGAATTGTTTTTAACTCGAATGTGGGATGCGAGCGAATGCGATTTCGCAGGTGGCAACTTGAAGAATAGGCTAATAGGAGAAACAATGCCGCCCGCCAATCTCCCGCCAGTCAGTGAAAAGTGTTACATGGACACATTTCGGTAGTTATGGGTTGAGATTATGTTTGCGTTTCAATTTTGATGTGTTGACTTGTTGATGTTGTTGCTGTTGCTGTTGCTGTTGCCCAAGACACTGGTGGAAAAGTTTAGTCGAATATTTTGTATTTTTATCGTAGCAACCTACAGAGATAAGACAATGAGGTTATGTGTGCACAGTTTCGAAATGGCGCACGTAAAGTGAGTAATGTACGCTTTTCGGTGATCGGGGATTTTCATGGGTTGGGGTCAGCCAGAGTGAATCTGGTTTGGGGCTAGTACGTGCGATCAGGTCGTATTTAAATGACTGCGAAGAGGTATTTTTTCTTTAGAAAAGTCAATGTTGACATTGACAAGTTTTACTTGGGCTGGTGTGGTTCACGTGAACTATATTAACCTGGCTGCATCGGATGTGTGTGAGATATGGGCAGAGTTGGTGGCTAATAATAGGTTCCCCGCCGGAAATATAATAGTTATTTGGGCTATTGCCTGAGGTATTCTGGGTGATCACAGAATCTGTCGTATTCGTTATTTTGCTACGAACCCCGAAAGAACTATCACAGAATCCGTTGTAGTGGAAATTTTTCAGGGTTCGTAGCAAAATTCCGAATATACGACGGATTCTGACTCGTTAGTGGGTTAGAAAGACAGAAGAAACCTTTACGTGCCAAACTTAGATCAATGTAGATAAATTGTGATGCCCTCTGAGTTTATGGCTCACATACTATGGAAACCTATGAAAAACCTACGGATTGGTAAACCATCCCGAGTTAAGGAAAATTCTTCTAAATCCTCAAAAATTAACTACCTACCAGGGAGTGGCGGAGTGTGGGGTATCCTCATTTTTTATTTTTTATTTATTTTTAAATACTTCTCCCGGGAAAGGCGAACCTATAACGCTTCATCAGCGCCCCGACATGCACGCAGATGTATTCTAATTCTCCACTTAAGTTGATGCAAACTGTAGTCTTCTCGAAATATATCCCCAAGAAGCGAGTTCCACAGTTTGCTTCTCCTGTAACAGAAGGAGTTTTGGAAAATCCACCTCCTCATCCTGTCTGTTATATGTGTAGACTGGCCACATTTTCCTGGTTATGCTCGTAGCTCTTCGCGAAAGCGGGCTTCCAAGCTTCAATTTTAACTCAACGGTAGAGATCGTTTTTATTGCCCCTTGACTGTCAATGAAAAAGGTAATATCTGCATGAGGTATTGCCATCATTGCATCCTGTTTAGCAGCTGTTATCCCTGCCAGTACCTCAGCTTGAAATACGCTACTGTAGTCAGGAAGTCTGATTGAACTGGATAGTCCTAGACATTTGGAGTAAAAACCCGCGTCAATGCCGACCTCCATCTTTAATCCATCCGTATATAGATAGGTAGGTATGGTTGAACCCAGCTCCAGTTCCACTTATGCGCGCCACCTAAGGCGAGGTTTTCCTCTACTGCGTTCTTCCTCCGGGTTGGAATCGAAGATTGTTCGGGCCGGTGTCCATTCGCTCTACATGTTCTAGCCATCTTATGACGTACTTTTCTGACCAGGTCAATGTCGCTGACCAGCTCGTAGAGTTCGCTTTTAAACCTTCTCCTCTAAAGCCCGTCAACGCAAACGGCACCGAAAATCACTCGAAGAATTTTCCGTTCGAAACGACCAAGAAGATCTTCATCCACCATAGTTAACTTCCATGCTCTGCGCCATAGAGTAGGACTGGGATGGGGTAATATAAGAAGCAGAAAATTTTGATTAGAAGCCGTTGTTCTACTGGAGAGATTTTGATCGAACAATATGGCGAATCCAGAGCCAGTCTTGGATCTCAAAGGTTTTTGACCGGGTCTGTCAGAGACCACCACTAACTACAACTAATCCGTGGATGATAGCAAAGCTTTCATTGCAATTTGTAGTAGATTGTTTATCGTCGGATTCCTTTGTGTTGGCAACCCAATAATTGTAAAAAAGGGGTTGGCATCACTTTTGAATGGCATCTGTGAGTTTGTCACGACTTCTATCAGAATAAAGATTGTGGTAGTTTTGCCTGCTATATTTAATATATAAAACCCTTGTTTCTTATTGAGATATATTTCCCAATTTTGGTGGATCCCAAGATCCAACACTTTGATATAAACGTAGGAGTGCCACAAGGTTCTACACTTTGCCCTAATATATTTCCCTCCATATCAATGACCTCCTCGGGGCGACAAATAATAATATTTAGAGCTTTACAGCTCCTCATTCTCTATAAATATCAAGCTATACCAGGCTCAAATATAGCTACCATATTCCTTGCCTATTCTATAGATATTTAGAGGAACTTAACGAAATGCGACTTATTATCGCTTTACAAGACAGAAAATCAATTCACATCACATATTGGTACATTTAACAACAAGCGAGGACATCACATTATCAAAATTCCTATGGCTACGCGATAAGTAAAGATTGGAACTCATTTTTCAGAGGAGTACAACCTACCACCATATTTAAGAAGTGCAGAATAAACTTCTATCTGCAAGCATCTCGGAGGGCTTTTGGAATTTCATAAGTTCGCCTTTTCCGAGTATTTAAAAAAAAATCGTTTTAACGAGGATTCCATTAAAAATTATGTGACTTGGACCCTGTTAGGCGATATTAAATAGTTTCCTCTTTTAACAAGTATGATCTTTCGAATTTGTTGGTCCAATCTGCATATATATGAAAATAATAGTCATGGCGTGGCTAACCTGTATTTTGAAGATAACTAGTTTAGTTAGTTTAGTTTAAAGTGGCTCTCGATGAGAGAAACACTTAGGCCGCTATTCGGCCCATTGTGCATACCACTGGGATTTGGGGAGCTGTTTCTTTACTGGCTACTCATGTAAACCATTTGCTGCCGGTTATAAAGCTAAGAATGTTAGCGGCACTGGTGTTGCCTAGATCACTGAGATCATTGAGAAAATAGTTTCCTAAGTGGGTCTTTCTTAGATTGGCCAGGGCAGGGCAACTGCAAAGAAAGTGAGTGACGGACTCGTCCTCCTCTTCGTCTCTACAGCTTCTGCAGAAGTCATTGTAAGGCAGACCGAGCCTTTGCGCGTGTCTGCCTAATATGCAGTGCCCGGAGATCACATTAACGACTTTCGAGATGCTGGATCTTTTAAGTCGAAGAAGCTCCTTGGATCGCTTTGCGTCCAGAGCTGGCCAGGTGAGCTTGGCAGTGTCACAGTATCCTAAATGTTTCCATCTGAACACTGCTCTGCCTGCTGCGTCCGCGTGAATTATTTGTTTAGCGTAGGATAGTGGTGCATACACGTTGTGCAGACTTGTACTGACCACGTCAGAGGAGCCTCGCCTTGCTAGTTCGTCCGCTGCACAGTTCCCTGGGATGTCACAGTGACCAGGAACCCAGCAGAGGGTGAGGTTGTACTGTCCAGCTATCTCGTTGAGAGATACGCGGCAATCTTCCACCGCCTTGGATCTTATTTCGCTGGATACTAGGGATTTGATTGCAGCCTGGCTATCAATGTATATGACGATATCCCTTTGTGATACCGTATTAATCGACAGCCACGCTGTGGCTTGACGAATAGCTGTAATTTCGGCTTGGAAGACACTGCAGTGTTTCGGAAGACAGAAGGATAGGCCCAGGTTCAATTCTTCTGAAAAGACTCCGGCGCCCACTCCCTCTGGTGTCTTAGAACCGTCTGTGAATATTGACAGTGATTTGTGTAGGACATTTCTTGAAGCCCATTGGTTCCTGTCCGGTATTTCATGGATGAAGCCTTTTTCGAAGCTGATTTTCGTAGGCAGATAATCGGTTGTAGTAGGCAGGGGGATCGTCTCTAGGAGGATGCTGGCGTGCCCAGACGGTTGCCCTTTCCAGTGTTTCCCTTCCCTTAGTCTAATGGCCACGTTCGTGGCATATTCTTTACTGACGATGTCTAGTGGTAGTAAGTTAAGCAAGAAGATAACTAACATAACATAACTACGGCTACTCTCTTAAAAATAAAAACTTTAATATTTAAAAATAAAAACTTTAATATTTTAACATAGTAAAGCTTTACAAATGTAAAAGCTTTTAACTACTAGATTTGTATATATTTTGAGAGAATATCCTGTCTCCACGATCACGACACCATTATACTGCATCATGTTCGTGGCTAAAACGCACCAACTGACAACTGTACTCAAAATATTACGTATACGCCACCGTTTTTCCATAGTTTCAATTGTTGCATACCAAGAAATATGACGCAAGGTGTAAAATAGCCGCCTACTTTGGTGGTGAAGAGAAACAAAGATCAGAATACATATAAATTTTACATAAATACTCAACTTCGAACCTATTCCAAATCTCTGCTTGTGGGATTTTTCTACTCTTGAACATTTATTTCATATTGATGGTGGAGTTGTATTCAATAATGAAATTAAGGTCCACTTTTGGAGCCTTATTTCATTTTGATTTTGGGTCATTATTTCCTGTTACCTTATTTTAATAATCCGGCGTTTCAAAGGCGTCACCATTCATTTTCAAAGAAGTCTAACTTTGCTTTGGGGTGGACGTTATAATTATTAGATTTCTGATCACCCGTAAAGCACTTACAATAGACAAACATCGAACTTTACTTGCTGATCATTGATTAGTTATTATTCTATTTACAATTCTCATTTTTTTACTTAATTGCTTCGGTTCGGTATAGTCACATATTAGACCTCTTGACTTTTTTACGGTGACTCACCTTAAAAGATGAACCAGCATGAGCATGTGATATCGACAATGATAAGGTAGTAGGTACACACATTCGCTCATTTACTAGAAGACTGTCATAACTCAAAAAACGCGATTTTTGAGTTAATGATGCAGAAATATTCGTTTTTTGATGCTTCATTATTGTGTAAAAGTTTCGTATTAATATCCTGTATATCTTCCGCGTTAGAAGAGAGTATGCCGTTATTTCATTTCATATATCCTAACATTTTTTACTCATAAGAGCGACATATCTCAGTTTGCTACAGTCGTCATCGTGTGTTAGTTGGTTTGCTTTTCTAAAAAACCGCATATTTTGTGTTGTGACATTATTCGTTAAAATGTTATGATATTTGTAATGTAGATAAATTTCATATAAAGTGCATTATTTCGTGTTGTGACTGATTTGTTGAAATATTTTCCTTGAATCAAACTCCATATAGTGCAACATGTGACGTTCTTGATGAAAAAAATACTTTCGTCAACTGAAGTATTTCTTCTTATGACGTTATTTTTGTAAAAAAGACTGGCTGTTTAGAAGTCAGCCGTTTATATTATAAGACAATGTGTCGTTATTGAAGATAATTTTGTCGATGGAAACTCTCAATAGATCTCAATAACTCAAAATGAGACGAAATTGTTGATAAAAATTATAAATGTTTAGAAATAATACACAATGGCCACCGCACACGGAATGATTTCTGCCGGCATAATAAATTGTATACATGAACTCTTTTTCATTGGAGTGCATTTTTTTCTTCGAAATGTAAGAATAGAATAGGAACTATTAATTAAATATGAAATAAATGATACAAATTTTAATTCATTCATTTTCTATGGCCCGCTTATCCATTAAGTGTGTCGCGGGTGTAGGTTGCTGAAGTGGACCCTCCATACCTTCGTCTATGGTTTCGTTATCTAATTTGTCTTCAGTTCGATCAATACCACCTTGAGTTTCAACAGAATACTTCTTTTTCGAAGCACAGCGTATCCGGCTTCGTTTTTTATCCAATGATATCTATAAGGAGATGTACGACATGTTCAAGTTGATCTTAGTTTTGCAATTTTTCGTACGTCCACGTCCACGTCTTATTCATGGAAGCAAACACTCGACCGTCGATCAATAGAATTTTTCAAGTTTATTCAAATGGGAATAAAACAGTATGATTACACGATAAAACAGGGTTTTTCTCATAAACACAGGAGTAATTTTTCTACAGGATGTTCATTGAAATTGGCATGGTTAGCCATACACAAAACAAAGGAGACTCTGTGCATTCCTTAATTGAGAGGGAACGGAACGAATGCTTAAAAGTGGTCCCATTTATACTCCCGAATTATTTTTTTCAATAAACCGATCAGCGAATAAAACAGGAGATCCATTTATTGTAAAATAGCTTTGTTTTGAGAATTTTTTTGATTTAAAAATGCTGGCAAATGATATTGCTCCGTTAAATATCGTAGAGCTGAAACTTTCACAAGTAAAAATACTTAAAATTTATTGAGAATCACCAAATTCAGTTTTTTACAAATCTGCATACACTAAAGAGCAATTCAAGGAGGGTAGGGGGGTACTCAAAAAAAGAAGCAAGCAACAACGATTATACTTTAAGCAAAGCTTTTCATGCCAAACCAGGTTTACCAATAAATAAGAGAGATGAAATCAATAACTTAATTAAAAAAAATATTCCACGTGTTTACAAGCCATTTTATGACAATTTTTAAAAATATTTTTATCGGAGTTACGCTGAAGATATTTTCTTGTTATGGAATTATTGTTTTTATTAATTAAATACTTGAAGTAAAGGGTGTTTTTCTAGAGGTTTGATTCTTAAATTGGCAACTCTGTTTCTACAGATTTTCAAATGGCAGTTGAAAGATGATTTGTGGTAAATACGTTTTGCCATTTTACGATGAATGAACTCCAGAACAACGAGTGCAAATTATGCAAACTTATTTTGAAAACCATGGTTCGGTTCGCCCGAAATCAATTTTAAACAGTAATGGCAAAAAATTATTATCTATTAAATAAAGCTAATATCACAGACATTAATATTAGCTGGAAGTATTTTATTCCATATTGTATTTGTATACCTCTAAAAAAAACACCCTTTATATTAAGTTCAAAAAATTCAAATCATAAGATTTTGAAAATAAAATGACTAAGTACAAAACTATTGTTTTTTTTTTTTCTCAATAATAACGACATATTCGAACTTATGACACTCCTATGAATATAATTTTTGCAACAATAACGTCACAATTCAAAGTAGAGAATGTTTTCGTTCAGGTAAAAACCATAAACGACTAGTTGTTGTAGATTTACCTTTATGGATATATTAAATATATAAAAGTTCATTAGTTAATTTCGAAATTATAAGATTTCTTCAGATTTCTGCAAGGCGGTAGTCAATTGAAAACTTTAAACACGTTTTCTGCAAAATCGAGTTTTTTGAGTTATGACAGTCTTCAAGTAAATGAGCGATATATACTTACTCACTTAAGTGGCTCTACAGCCCAGGGTGGGCTTCGAATCTTTGGCCAACTGACTCAAAATGCGCAGTCGAAGTTGGTTAGGGTCACTTCCCCTTGTAGGGCTCTACAAACCTGAGCATTTTTTCCCATCCGCTCTATATGTAGGTATACAAGACATCTTAGGCGAATGATGTGCAATCTTTTGACCAGGTTGATGTAGCTCTAAGGCTTGAAGTTTTCGTCGTTGAATCTCCTTTCCTTTATAGCTGGTTAACGTAAACGGGCGGAATAGTTACGAAAAGTCTTCATATCGAGGGAAGGATATCTTCATGCGCTTTAAATAGAGACGAAGCTTCATCACATAAAACTTAGTTATACAGGTTGTCCTCAGTCCTACAGGATAGGGCTATACTACTCAATTGCCTTCTCCGCCCAAAGAAACAGCGCTTGGCAAGAGGTATTCTTCGTTTAATTTCTGCTGAGAAGTTATTACAAGAGTTTATAGCAGAACCAAGTTAGGCAAAGTCTCTAACTACTTCAAAGTTATAGATGTTGTAATGACCGGTGATCGGCAGCAACTAGATGTGCTCAGCTCCACATCTCAGAATCGACTGACTTCAGAAATGCGGACCAAGCTCTTTTATAGAGAGACAACCAGTGATGGGACTTCTACCACTTAAGTGGTATTTCTACCACTTTTTGCTCAACCCAAAATTCTACCACCCGCAAATCCAAATCTACCACTTTTTCAGATGGGAAAAAATGGAACAATAACGCAGATAATAACAAATACCTACGCACTATAAGACTTATTTTCCATCATCCACACAATAGAAACCGAGTGGTAGAATAATTTTAGATTTTTGTGCACTGGAAAATTGGTACTGGTACTGGAACTTTGGGAAAAAATCGGTGATGCTTTGTGAGGTGACGTTTATAGAGCTCAAGAAAATTTGTTCTGAATGCTTGCAAAAAATTACATCCCACTACATCCCTTCCATTTTTTCTTAATTCCCTAAGTAACATTTAATGCCATAAATGAGCAATCTGAATGCGTTAAATATGCTTTCTTGCAGTCTTGCTATTAACTAAAATCCTTTCAAATGCAACATGTTTCCTCAGAATTTTCTAGACATTTCAAGTAGATGATTTTTAGTTTCAAATCGATCCGGATCGGGATAAACCTATTATGGTGCCTGTTTAACCTATCTATCACGTCGTTCTTGTTTTCTTGAATTTCGATTAATTTAGACAACATTGTTCATAATCTAATGATTCAAATTCAATGTCTGGAACGTACTTTTAGGATAAAGAATAATCACAGATATATAATACCTTACCTTATTACTTTATTCTGTATAGCACATTTGGTATGTAATATCCAGATACGTTCATAGATTATTAGACAAACTGTATCAACGTACCTGTATCATTCGTCGTACCTACTTTATTATAATCAGAGAATAATATGTACAAGTAACAAGTGCAATGAATATTAAGGGCACAATTCATATTATCTAAACAATCTATATAAATATTACACACTCTTTCCTCCATTTTGTTTTTAAGAATATGCGTCATACTCATACACATGATCTTTAAGAATTAATTTAAGGTCGTACGAGCCTGCCTGCCAATGAGGCAATGAAATTTTGAATTCAGGACAATCGATCCGTTTTTAACTTTAACAACTTTGCTCAACTTCCTTTCGTTTTCCTTCCTTTCGTGTACTTTTTGAGTGCAGAGTTATCTAATGAACTAAGTAAAGGCGATTTAAAATAAGAAAAGAACTAATTAGCGTTGGAAGCTTTTCCCTTTCTTAAAACGAATACATGTTCGACATAATTTGTGATTACGATTCTCGTCATCCGAGAAACGATATGAAAATACATAGTAGCGATTTCTAGCTTTTAATCGAATTCGATACTCAGTTTTTGAATTTATGAGGCGTTTACACTGCTAAGTGAAAGTAATTTCTTCTTTTTTTACTTAGTTTAAGTAACGACTTGAACATACGCAATGTACTTTGATTGCTTTTAATGAAAGTAGATACTTAGTTTTTGCTTTTTATCAGGTGTTTCTTCTATACAACTTAGAATTCTTCATTACTGATTTTATTATGTGCGCTTCTACGAAAGCTAAAAACTTATATTTTGTTATAGGGGTACAGTATATGTTTAAAACCAGTTCTCTGTTGATATTTTTTTTTGTTGAATGTTTACTATTGCAGCTTTAAGCTTATAAAGGACCAAATTTATGCAAATGCTCAATTCTCCTTTAATTATTTTTTTCCTTTGTTTTGAGTTGAGTCCCTCTAATCTAGGATGTAAATGTGGTCAACTCGTGATTCGTATGATTGATCCATCACATTTAATTCTGTATCTGCGGATACTATAACAAGCTTATTGGCATTTTTGGTAACTGGGAAAATTCGTATTAGATAGCAGATTTGTAACAGTATATATTTTCCTCATAATTTCTCTAAAGAATTACTTCGTGAATGTTCAAATGTATAGATTTGTACACTCAATGTCGAACAAGACTAGACATAGACTAGATCTACGGATAAATTACTATATTCAACATGCTCAATACACCAATGGTTCTGACATACCTATTGTACGTCATATCGAAATTCGAAAGATACAAATCCGATTAAGTTACTATATAACTTGTATGTATGTACTAGTATCCAGTAAATCGCCCCTATTTTCCCATTTTTACATTTAGAAACCATATTCGAATCTGTGTCTTCTTATACTCTGCTTGGTAATTGATTTGGAAGATCTTCTTTGTGGGACAGAAAATTATTTGGTTCATATTATTCATCATTTATACGTTTTTATTTTATTATCAATCACTCAAAGCTATGATTAAATTAGATTCAAACAAATGCATGATTCCTTTTTACAATAACGGAGTTATACGCATCCAAACACGATTATTAACTGCAATAATATGCAGTATTCCGTATGAATATAAGTTACAGTTTTTTTTTAATTATAGGTATTCTAGACACGTTTCAGCAACTTCATTCGTTATCTTTTTCGAAAGTATATACTACCAGCAGTGCTACGGCTATACCTAAATTAAAATTTTTTTTTCTAATTTTGTACATACTGTTTTTTTATGTCTTATGCCTTTCCTATTCTTGTCACGCAAATGGATGCTTTACTCCATTTTAAATTTTATCATCTTCACAAACCGCAACATGCCCATGCAATTCAATATTTAATGCTCTTTCAAGTCATTAGCCGTCAGCCAATGCTTTTCTTATTGCTTTACTTAATTTATCATTTTCTCTTCTAGCAACTCAATCCATTTCTCTCCTCTGAATTTAACCGTTTTCTCTTCAAATAATTTAATGCTTTTTTTTCGAAATGTATTTGAATCTTCTCTTACAAATTTCGTCGTTTAGCAATGTAATGCTTATATCTTACAGCAATTGAATGCTTCTCTTTTGGCAACTTAAGGCTTCTATGAATTTAATCTTTTATCATTTCGCAATTGAATGCTACTTCCGGCTCGCAATTTAATGCCTGTACCTGCGTAATTAAATACGCTACTCATTTCACAATTACTTAATGTGTGTATTTGCCCACAATTTAATGTACGTTCTTGCCACAATTTAATGTGCATATTCTTGTTCTGCACAATTTAATGTGCCACATTTAATTTTCACAATTTATTGGAATTTTCCTCTCATATTTCATCATGCTCAGTTTTGTTTAATGTTATTTTAATTTAATTTAATTTTGTTTTGTTTTGTTTTGTTTTGTTTCACTATACTCACTGATTTTATCCTCGGCGCCAACATCTCAGAATCGACTGACTTCAGAAATGCGGACCAAGCTCTTTTATAGAGAGACAACAGATGTTACTCTTTGGCACGTAATTGACTTGTGTGATCATGTTCTAAGCATAGGTCACTACAGATGTCAATTTTGACGATCTGTCCGATTTGTCGATCTTGGTGCATATAATTAGTTTTGGCTCCTTCTTTAACCTCTAAACCTATTTTAACCGCCTCCGTTCCTATAGAAAATGCACAATTGACAGCTCGCTATGTTCTACCAATTATGTCAATATGATCAGCACATACAAGAACCAGTAAAGAAATGTACATACTTTTAATATGTTACCCCCAAAAAAGTATGGTAGAGGGGTCATTTTGAAAAATAGCGAAACAATTGTCGAATTTGTACTATTCTTTAAATTTATAGGCTTTGAAACCTATACGTCTTTTGGTTCTTTAGAAATGATGAAAAAGCTCCCTAAAAATGGTATTGGTCATTTTGCACTCCATTGGGGAAGAATTTTGTAAAATGCTGAGTTGCGTTTTAGAATTTCAAGTAAATAAAAATACATTTCTTACAAACAATATTTCCACCCTCTCCTGGTTCACCTTTTTTCTATTAACGTCTTATTAGACCAGGAGCTCCATTTGTACAGTACTCACAGTCCGGAAACAAAATTTGTTACATAACCAAATAAATGGTAAAATATGTTACAGTTACTGTCTGCTTGCTCTGTTTCTTACGTCATAATGAAATATGTAAATTTAATAACTTCTCAGTTCGGAGAATAATGGCCGATACAAAAATAACCTAATCACCCAATTGCTATACATACCATAAAAAACCCAACCCAGTTTCAATGGAAAAATTCAAAAATATGGAAAATATTAAAAAACAAAATCCAAAAGAGCACACACTTTGTAAATCACTTCCCGAGGCGGGTATATACAGTTACCGAAGGAAAAAAGCAAAACAACACATAAGGCAAAAGCCGGCATGACGCGTCGCACCCAACCCATGGACGACCATTGAAAAATAACCAAATGCCAGTTCGTTTGTCAACCCCATACATTCGCGACTGCTCTGCATAGTCCCAGTGCAGTACTTTAGCGAAATTCCCAGGCGCGCATGCGTGAATGCAAAAAGCCAAACCAATCGAACCGCACTTGTGCACTCTCGTCTCGTGGGCCATTTCGGCACGATTTGTCCAAATCACTAAATCTGGCACCAGAGATCAATGATCATTATTATATTCGAACCGCGGCATCACCCGCACCTTTCCCGGTGACTTTTTTTTTGTTCACATCGCCAGAAGGAGGCCCGACGACATTATGTTAACATGGCCGAAATACTATCTGCTGCAACACTGAACGGTGTATATGCGCGTCCAAAGCTGTGCAGAGATTGCCACTCGGGATAGAATAAATCATTTCACTGAAGTAACTGCTGATCCTGCCATAGTCGCCACCACCACAATCGAATGGATGGAGTCACTAGTCACCACCACCGGGCGCTCGATTGATTTGTGTCCAAGTGTGAGTGGGGTCCGCTCCGCATAGCACAATAATTATTTGGATCGATAGTTGTTGTCTAGCTTTGGCGAGTGGCTGGAGAGTGGAGACTGGTCCGTGGGATATGGTGCTGCCGGTGGTGGTGGAGGCGATGGATTTATATCGATTGAGTGCACCACTGGTATGCTGTGTTGAATGTCACAATCGTTGGGTAAATGTCATGTTTGACATTAGTAATATTGACATATTGATTTCATTTTTGGAATTTTCATGCGTTTTTTTCCATGATCGGTTTTTGTTTTTTTCTTCTTAATTATCTGTCTGCGCTTTTATAGTTATGCAATAATGTCGGAACGCTATGAACTATTTGCGTTGCGTAAGAAATAGTGTCATAATGAAGCTATTTGGGTATATAGCTCTTTTGGGGGCAGACTGTTTTAATGTGATTTAGAATTTCCCGCGCGGTAATTGAAAAGTAAGCAACTCTGACTCAACTTGTGCTTAAGGTGTCCTTATCCTGATCTCTGACGAATTCAAATATCTGGGAGTAATCCTCGATAGAAAACTTCTTTGGTCCAAGAATGTTGAATCGAAAACCGATAAAGCGCTGTTAACTTTCTAGCAGTGCAAAGGCAGTTTTGGCAAGACATGGGGCTTATCCCCTAAAAGGGTCCTTTGGATCTATACGGCAATGGTAAGACCATTTCTCTCATATGCATCGGTTGTGTGGTGGAACAGGCTTTCGCGGAAACGTGTTACTGCCTCTTTTGCCAAACTACAAAAAACGGTTTGCCTTGGCTGCATAGGGGCCTTCCCCAGCACTCCGGGCTCTGTTCTAGATGCTATGATGAACCTCCCCCCTTGATATTTTTATCATGGGGTGTACACCGAAAACCATCACCCGGTTAAAGAGAGGTGGCTTCTGGTACCACGCGCATTGGAATTGGAATTTTGAAGAACTTGTGCGAGAATTATCCTTAGACCCCTGTCTTATGGATATGCAGTCTGAAACCGAACAACAGACTGTTTCTGGAGTCTTCGTGAAAAGCGAGAACATTAGACTACACTACACATTAGGTAACCATGCGTCTGTCTTCCAAGCGGAGATTTTCGCTATCCTAATGGCTATGCGATATATTGTGACAAACAGGTGGAGGGCTAGAAACATATGCGTTTGCAGTGATAGCCAAGCTGCACTAAAAGCGCTGCTTAGCCCTCTTACCTCGTCCAAGTTAGTGCTCGAACTCAAGCTTTCTCTGAAATTGTTCTGAAGGCTAAACACCGTGAAACTTGTTTGGATCCCAGGTCACACTGGTATCCAGCAAAATGAGATCACTGATGAGCTTGCCAGGCTGGATTCAGAAGAAGCTCTATCAGGACCTGAACCTGCGTTGGGTCTGCCTGCATCTGTGGTTAGGTCATCCATTGATACGTGAACACGAGTGTCGGTAGCGTGACTGTGCTGGGTGTAGACAGACCAAACGACTGCGTCCGGATATCTGCAAAAGGTCCGCGTCTTTCCTTCTGTCTCTCAGGAGAATCGACCGCAGACTGCTTGTGGGCGTCCTTTCGGGCCACCAAGCTTTTGCCAAACAGCTAAATGTATTGGGCTTGAGCGACATCACCATCTGTTCTGCTTGTGGAGAGGACGACAATACAGCGGAACACTTCCTCTACAGTTGTCCTGCCTTTGCTCGCATCAGGTGGCGGATCTTTGGGGCTGACATGGTGAGTGCCGAACATATAAGGTCTTCATCACTGCTCCTTATCATATTTCTTCGAAAGACGGCAAAACGCTAACATTCGACTTCTTCAATCTCGTACTGGAGCAGATAGTACGCAGGGCAGGTGTCAACATGGAATGCACTATCTTCAACAGGTCCGTTCAGCTGCTGGGGTATGCGGACGATATTGTTATCATCGGTCGCTCCCAGGGTGCCGTGATAGAAGCTTTCACGGCGATTGAAGAACAGGAGAAATCCGTTGGTCTTTAATTAAATGAGGACAAGACTAAGCACATGCTGTCAATAAACAAAGAAGCATCTGTCCACCGCCTAGGACAAAACGTCACTATTGCAGATAGCAACAATTTCGAGGTAGTTAAAGATTTCACCTACCTCGGAGTAAACATGAACTCGACGCGGACGCAGCTAGCAGAGCAGTTTCGAGTCCGTCAATCACTTTCTTTGCAGTTGCCCTGCCCTGGCCAATCTAAGAGAGGCCCACTTAGGAAACTATTTTCTCAATGATCTCAGTGATCTAGGTAACACCAGCGCCGCTAACATTCTTAGCTTTATAACCGGGAGCAAATGGTTTACATGAGTAGCCAGTAAAGAAACAGCTCCCCAAATCCCGAATAACGGCCTAAGTGTTTCTCTGATCGAGAGCCACTTTAACTAAACTAAACTAAAACATGAACTCAACGAATGACACCCTAGTGGAGATCCGGCGAAGAATTACCTTAGAAAACCGTTGCTACTTTAGCAAAACAATTGGGTTCAAGACAGCACACTCGATGGACGCAATGTGTGTTCTACAAAACCCTTATCCTGCCCGTTCTGCTGTATAGCGCAGTGTGCTTGACGATAAGCAAGAAGGGAGAATATTGAGCTCCTTCGAAAAAAAAATTCTTCGACGGATTTTAGGTCCTGTGTGCATGGAGGGCGAATGGAGAAGAAGATACAACCGCGAACTCTATGAGCTGTATCAAAATATGGACGTAGTACAGCCAAAACACGTCGACTACTACGTCGGCCACATCGAGCGAATAGATAATAATGCTCCAGCTAAGGGGATCTTTGATTCCCAACCCCCAGGTTCGAGAAAACTGAACGTCCGATTTAGAGACCAAGCCATCGCGGATGGTCTGGATAACTGGAAGCAGCGTGCTCCAGATCGTAGAGAATGGAAGGCTGCAGGGTCTCAGGCAGAGACTCTTGACGACGCTGATCTTGCGATATTCGATAATTGGTCTTGCCATATTGTTCCTGAATTGAGAGTGACTCAAAGAAGATGCAAGGGTTTCTTAGGATGAATGAGTTGGTCGTCCATTTATATCTGCGGAAGGTTCGAAGTATTTTTCTTTGCAAACGTGCTGAGCTGTGCCTTCGTCGAAGTTTTACATCCGTCAGCGATGATTCCACCCTCGGTATAGATGGCGGTTCCAGTTAAGCAGAATCTAGAGAAGATTTCTTGGAAAAAATGTAAAGCAATTTTATCTGCCTTTTCAATTATTGCTAATTTAGAAAGAGAGGTTCCCATGATTCACTTAATTATGAAACTTAAAACTTACTTTAGTTGTGGATAGCCGCCATGCACCCTCTTAGATTCTACTCGATCAATACTGATGATGGCTTGAAGAACAATTTTTAAGTCTGGTAGCTGTCTGATTCAGCATCTCTTATGCCCATCGATCGTATAGTCTTCCCTCAGACAAGTCAACATCATTAATTTAATTATCCTCTGTTTCCCTGGTCCACCCTTCTTCATTTAACATTCGTCGGTGGTCCACAACAACAAGCAGCATATCGTGTTGAAATAAGACCATCCAGTCAACATATCAACAGCATCATTCAAACATGGGGAATGCGAGAGATCCAACTCAACTCAACTGATCTGATATGGTACCTACTGTTGTAGACTGCATAGCGGGAGCGGGCAAGGCAAACGCCGATCACGCATACTCCGAAAGAGAAATCGAACCGTTTTCGCTCACACAATAAATCACTCAATAATAAAATCATTCTCCCCCATTAAAAGCCACATCAGAGGCTCCAAACAGACACATATAGGCAGAGGGAGGCACCATCTCTCTCGTCGTCATCCTCTTTGTCCGCGCTGATGTATATTGTACAAGCATTTCCAGTTCCACTTTAAATTGTTTGTTTCGTCTCGACTGTCCACTGCCGCCGCCGACTATTTCGGTCTGCAACGTACATTTCGCAGGATAATTAAGCGGATTTTGGACAAGGTTGCACCACATATACGTACGCATCAACAATATGCGTTCAAAGCCACGCACATAGGTAGGTATAGAGAAGATGTGCTGCGATTTCTGTCTCCTCGTTGATTCTGATTCTTCCCATTCCTCTTGTCCTCTACCAAAAAAAAAGAAAAAGAAACACAAAACCCAAGTAAGACCCTTTCCCTGTGTGTGAGACATAAAATTGTAAAAAAGACAAATTTCCCACGATAACAAAAAAGCCCCTCCGCCTGTTTGGTTGCCTTCTCTGCCTATCAGTCAGGGAGTCAGACCAAGAGGATGAGAAGATTCCTTTCAAAACACAGAAGGGAAACGCTCAAGCAAGATGAAGAAACAGAAGGTTCTTTAGCTCTCTCACCCTCGTTCTGCGTTTTTTTTTTTGCTTTCCTTATCCCTGACTTCCTTCTTTTCATTTGGGCTATTCATCGTTGTGTGTGATGTGTGAGTGTGTTTGGTTTTGGTTTCTTCACGTTTGCACTGTGCCTCTTTTTCGGTGTTAAATATATGTGGGTTCGTCAGAGTGTGGTATCGAATTTTCCACAAAAAAAAATTAAACTGTTTTCTTAATCCGAATATTTCCCACAGGAACTGTGATGAAATTTTTGTTCTTCCTCTTCGTCTTCGATGTGAGAATGGGAACAGGAGAATAGGCCTCTGCGCAGCAGAAAGATGTCCTTATTTAAAAAAATAAAAAAAAAAAACGGTGAGAGACTATAGATTGAAATTGTTTGTATTTTTTGTTTAGGAAGTAGGACAACTACGGTACGGATACGGAAGTCTGTCAGATTCCATTGGCTGGCTGCCCTTCTAGAAATTTGACCGCACAATTCTTACAAATTGAGAGCACCCTCTCAAGTGTTCATTCAAAAATGGAACTTAATTCACTTCAATTCGAATTTTGAGCAGATTAATCGGGAATAAATTTAAAAGAAATGTGTCGGAAGGGGAACTCTAAAACAATCTTTTGATTGTTATTTATGGGAAATGCAATGCGTTGCTGAAGTGGGGGTTTGTTGTTTTACTATAGAGCGTTATGGTTACCCTTTCGTTCATTGAACTCAATTGAATGCACTTCGAAAATGAGTTTTTTTTTTGTTTCAAAATTTTATTCGAAACTGAGAAAATGGCGAACTGACTGCACTAGAGATCAGCGGCAATTCACACTCTTAAATATAAAATAATATAGCTACATATACTCTGCTGTCATCTTATATTGGTGCGAATGAATGATCGAAGGAATTTGTTTCACATTTCAAGGGTTTCTGCCAAAAATAAATTTGCGTCCACAATTTGACACAAGTATCTAATCTATACATTAAACTGGGCTTTACTTTTTCAATGATTATGCGTCAATCAACTTTGTTTACAAGGACTGTTGTGTTACCAACTGACACGAAGATTGTTACTTTGGCGTTCCTCAGGAGTCTCTAATAGGACCACCGCTATTTCACCTGATGTACAACGACGACTTTAAATTGACTATTCCGAGATTATCGAAAGTTATTGATTTTGCTGATTCTAGTAACTTAGCTTATTGAGCAGTTATAATACGACTGCAATAAAGCTGTTAGAATTGTACAGGACATGCTGACATGCATAAGCGGGACCTATACAACTTGCTAAGGAAAAAAGAAAACAAAAGTACGGAAACATTGTAACTTTTACTACACTTTAACTGCATATGCAACAAAACCAATACATTTTGATGGGCCTTACTAAGCATCATTTTAAACCTTCAACTTAAATAATTTGACGTTCACATAGATGCTTCTATATGGAAATTGTTGGCATTGTGTCTTTGTAAAAGTTAGCCCGGACACTAAAAATGAATTTTAGTACCGGCCGACGTTTTTCTTCCTGAACTACACTAATATTAAAAATGAGAAAAAAACAACTCTGTCTTTCTATCTCTTTGATAGCTTTCCAAGACTTGTACTGTGCATGCTTTTGTATGCAAAAATTTATCTCGAATTTTTCTCTTTTAAATACCTGCAAAAGAAATTTCATTAAGAAACATTTTTATTTTTCATCAAAAATTCATTACCGCATGGTAACCCTATCTTTTTAATAAGCCACACCCATGTGTCAACAAAATAATTTCAACTCTCACACCACAGAGTTAATTTTCTCTTATCTTTGACACACACCACGTATTTCATGTTTATCATATACAGTGTGTGTATGCCACTCTCGCAGTATAACAGTTGAGTTTTCTGTATTAGTGCTTGAGGTGAGTAGTGCGTAATATGAAATTGATCTTTTTCTCCCTCATGCGCATGTTGGCTATGGAAAATATCATTTTTGCCGCATTGCGTCATAATTTAATTTTCCCGTACATGTTTAAATGTATGAGTGACGCCAAAAATATTGTTAGTAGGCTGAAAGAGTAAACATGATCATACATGAGACTAGGTGAGATTTACTAATAGGATAGGAATATGGTGTAAGCAAGACAGCTTATTGGAATTGAATTTTCTTTGTGGGGAATTTAAAGTCATCACGACTGACGATTGATATTCAGTTGGTGGTTGGAATTGTGCATTGAAGGTTGGAGCCTTAGTAGCTCCTGCACTACAGTTTTTTTATTTCACTCGTACAAGTAACAGTTTTTGTTCTGAGTTTGGAAAAATAAAATTCCATGTGGGAATTTGTTCTTAAATATATTAACGTAATTTTTAAAGCAATTATCGCGTGTGTTAAAGAAATATTTTGCATGATAACGCTGGAGATTTAGAAGCTGGAAAAAAAAGGAGTTTTTTGTCTCTGCGGAGTTTTTTTTCAAGAATCACATTGCGCTGGACGCATCGCAATTATATATTGTCCTACGGGATATATTTCAAGAAATCCCTCAATTGAGGTAAGCTAGTGCTTTTTTTCTTTTAGTGTAGCGCGCAATTAAAAGCGTATTATTTTTTTTGCGTACTGCAGGGTCGCAGTACAGGGTTGATTTTTATCCCCTACGTCGTTCTTCGCAGTACAGGGTTGATTTTTATCCCCTACGTCGTTCTTCGCAGTACAGGGTTGATTTTTATCCCCTACGCCGTTCTTCGCAGTACAGGGTTGATTTTTTCCCCTACGTTACATATGTTCAACGACATACAAGTACGTTTTGGTTGCGTCATTAAAATTCGCAGTCCACGTGCCGAAGTGCCGCACCGCTTAATTAATTCTTGGAGACATCGTCATCTTTACTTACGCTTCGTCACCAGAACGCATTCATCTTTCATCAGGCCGTTTTTATAAGTTCCTTTATCGTTATTTTAAGTATACCATATATTAAAATTTAACTATATGCTATTATAATTACATAAGTTTAGTCACGCGATAAAGAAATTTCATAACTTAACGCTATTGGTTTAATATACCTAGAAACATATATATAGATATATGTACATAACTATACTTATACACGCTGCGTATAATCCTTTAATGAATTGACGTAACGTAAACGAACTCATCGACAGTTAACTATAACATTGCCACGAAGATTTTACGTGAGCTAACAAGCGAGATGATACCACGTGCCTTGACACATGGCTTCATCGTCATATTCCGTTACTAAGTTTAAATACTGTTTAAAACTTCGTCAGCACATATAACTGTTCGTAATATACGATATGTACCGTACGAAACTTGTACAGTCAGCACCATACATTAGCTGATAGAATCATCGTCCTTTACCAAACCAACGACTTATGTATTGTACTTCGTTTTTGTGTTTTGTCTTTAAATTTTGATTAAGATCGATAACGTAAATTTTAATTACGATTTAACGTAAAATTTCCTAACTTTTGGACATATCGTAAAGTTAAGATTTTGTCTTTTCTTTGCGATAGAACTGTAATTTATCGTTGATCTCTTTATTGAATATCGTGTCTTTTGTTGTCTTTAGTGTAACTCTTGATCAGTGCCTTCTGCATCTGAAATTGTTAACTGGAATAGGATTAAGAGCGAGATACATTTTCTCTATTGAAAAGAGCGAATGTATCGCATAGATAAGATATATAATAAGTTTAGTTTCTTAAGTCACATGCATATATATGTAGATAGGGTTTTCTACTTTCATTTAAACAGCGCTCATCGACATCTTCGACGGCAGGCCTTCCTTCGCAAGAGAGATTTTGATAAGCTGGTAAGTTTCTTTTCTTTGATTGAATTTTTAAAGTACTTATATATGTATGCATATTTTTAGTCATAACTTTATCGTAAGATTACCTTTAATTTACTTTAATGACTTCGTTAGTTGAAAATAAGTCATCGTTTAGTTAAGTAAATTCTTGATTTTCATAATGGAATAAATATTTTTATATAATGAGGTAAAAGAAGCAAAAGAGCGTTCGAGTTCATTCATTTATGGGGCCATTCATTAAAATTATTAGAGATTTACCCGAATGTGCCAAGGTTGGGAGGGTATAGATAACCAATACACCTGTGGTTATATTAAACGATCTTCTGGTTAAACGAATAGATAGACTACCCTTTCATTTCTACTTTCTATCCACCTATATCGAGCATAATTTATTTTTGTATTGGTAAGATCTGCAAAAACCCACTCCCCGGACTGAAGCAGCCGTAGTAAGCCAGGTGCTCGAGACCGCAGAAAAGACTTGGGAGAAAATAAATATTTATTTTTCCTTCCCGTACTATATACATTACAAAAATATGGCGCCCAACGTGGGGCGATACCGTTGCGTGTTTTACGTTGGAAAACCAACGTGGGGCGATACCGTTGGTAGCTTTCAAACCAACGTGGGGCGATACCGTTGCGTGTTTTACGTTGGAAAACCAACGTGGGGCGATACCGTTGCGTGTTTTACGTTGGAAAACCAACGTGGGGCAATACCGTTGGAAAACCAACGTGGAGCTCTAACGTAGTATATCCTTCACAAACCTTCACCACATGGTAACTGATCTTCTATCAGGATTCCACTATAAAGATTTTTTTTTCTCTTCATTTATCGTTTAGCAGACCATGTCAGAGCTGAATCGATCCAGTTAACTACTTGGAATTATCGACAGTTTTGGGTTACGCTATTCGTGTCGAAGTAACATCTTTATCTTTATCACTTTTGAATTACGCTTAACTTGCGGAGATTAGCTCTTATAGTTAGACGTCAAAGTGAATGTAATTTCAGGAGTTGCGGAACTATCAATAATTTGATTATGGACGTAGATGATCAGTTGTTGAACCGACTAACTTTTGATTTTATTTAGCTGCAATTGCTAATTTTAACATACTTAATTATCTAGGATTTGCGTTCGGATCCTGTGAATTACTAAGATCTGCAGTCTTTTTGCGATACTTTGTCCAGTTTATCTCGTACAACATTCCTAGACGATTAATAAATTGCAAAACATTGAAATTTTACAAAACAGTTTTGGGTTCACAGACTCAGGAATTACAGGCTTCGTTTCTGAATTGTTGAAAGAAGTATTACTGTCTTGATGTCTCGACCATTACTATAGTCACTTAATTTTTTTTAACTTTTTACCCTTTTACCTTTTTTTGTTTATTTAGGAGTTCACTAGAAGATCTATCTTGTAGAACTCGTATGCTTTGCTTTATACCTCATTATTTCATTTATGACATATTTACCTTTATTTTTTTTTATTTACCTTTATCTCTTTTCGTATCTTTATCTTTTATCTTTATCTTTTACCTTTATCTTTTTCTTTTATAATTACCTTTATTGATTTTTTTTTGTATCTTTACCTTTATTTGATTTTTCATTATGGCGTTAGCTAGAACACCTAACTCCATACCATTAGGATCTAATTCAAACATTTGCCTTATTTGCAAAGAACCTTTTAATAATAAAGAACTTGCAATTACCAAGTGTAAACATACCTTTCATCAATTTTGTATCTTAGAGTGTATTAAGAAGACTTCTTCTTGTCCGACTTGCAATACAAAATGCAATAACAAAGACTTAACCCGTGTTAGTACTGGGAGTAATGTGAAACAAAGTGGAACTATTCCTAAACCAAGTAGCGTAACTACTCGCTCTAAAGCATTGTTTCAGAATCCCATTGATTGGTCAATGCCATCATCACCAATAGCTGGAGTACCAACAGTTCAACACATAGAAGACAATTTGCGTAGAGATAGTTTTCAACAAACATCTTCAAATCAAGTTTTTTCTAACACTGACCTTAACTTTTCTCGTAATGACCAAACTGGATCAAGCGGTCATTTACCTAATATTTCATCACATTCTCGTATTCCCGTTCCGAACTTAGACGTTTCAAGCGAAAAGGATGACGAGATGTATCATTCCTTGTCTACTCGTTTTGAAAGAATGATGGATAAGAAATTACAGAATAGTATGACTATTATGATGCGTGAATTTGAGAATTTACTCACCAAGCAACATAAGCCAAGTGGTAATCCTCAAAGTCCTAACGGATTTCAGGAATCTTCGTTTCCTCACAGTCAAGCTGGAGAACGAAATTCGAATCCGCACCTGCCTTTTCATCAACCTGACTATACAAATAATTTTTCTCGTATAGATAAGACTAGAATTGCAAACATTATCCAAAGCTGGAATATAAGTTTTGATGGTTTGAATTCGAAATTATCAATTAACAACTTTATCTATCGCATTACCGCCCTGACGAACGATTGTTTGAATGGTGATTTTCAGTTGCTTTGCGACAACATTCATATCTTCTTCACAGATCGCGCTAGGGATTGGTATTGGCGTTACCGAAGAGGAGTCGAACGAATCTCTTGGGGACCATTCTGCCTTGCTTTAAGACAGGAATTTCAGGAATTTAAATCAGATTCTGATATTCGAGAATTGATTTCAGCTAGGAAGCAAAAATTTAATGAACCTTTCGACGAATTTTATAATTCCATATTAAGACTTACCGATCGTTTATGTTTGCCTATCCTTGAACACGAATTAGTGGAAATCTTGCATCGTAATGTTAGAACAGAAATCAAACAACAAACCTTTTATATGAAATTTGCATCCGTTGCACAATTACGAAGCTTTTGCTTACGTCGTGAAGCTGTATTTGGTATTACACCTACCACTTCTCAAACGGCTGGACGACAAAACTTCTTCAGACGACCTATTAGTGAGTTAACCGCAAACAATAACAATACCGAAATAGATTCTGTCACTGATCCGGATATAGCTGGTTTAGAAAACTTGCAATGCTGGAACTGTAGGACAGAGGGACACTCGTATAGAGAATGCTTAGCCCAAAGAACAATATTTTGTTATGGTTGTGGTGCAGCCAATGTGTACAAACCTAATTGTCAACATTGCTCACAGTCGGAAAACGCCAGGAGGAGCGTAGTAAATGTCACTCGACCACGCTCGTCGTAAAAAAAGAGGGTGATACTAAGAATAATCATTCTTCAAATAATTTACCTTTACCTAATAACACCATAGGCACAGCAGATGTAATTTCTAATAAAGTTACAACACCTGTTTCGATTCTCTCAAGATCAAACGAATCATCTTCGGAGAAACGAGAACCCAGACTTTACCCAATAATACCATACCATACCAGATTGAGTTCATATAATCGAATTCGAAATACCTTACTCAATACTGTACATGAATTGTCAACATCTTCAAGTACAACCAAACGACCCAAACGATCTACGCAGCGTCTGCGAACGTTTTGGAAAATGGTTAAACGAAATAGAACTTTCTTAAGACATGCAATATCTGGAATTGAGAAACCTTCAGTCGACGTTAGACCATATGCAACTGTATCTATTTTAGATAAGTGTTACAAAGGCCTTCTCGATAGTGGTGCCTCCATTTCATGTTTTGGTTCAAACGCAGCCAAGAGGTTGTTAGATTCAGATCTTGTTGAGGTGAAAAGATTAACATCTTTTGCAAAAACTGCTGATGGTATGTCACAACAGATTAGAGGATATGTAGAGACACCTGTTACGTTTAAAGGCGTCACAAAAATTATTAAAGTTTATATAATACCTACCTTGTCACAAGAGTTATACCTTGGGATTGACTTTTGTTCAGCTTTTGTGATTTCTCCGGATATAATTAGCCGAATGACCGTTTCTAGTAAAAGTTCTGATTCAAATAAAGACAGTCCAAATCAAAAAGACAAATCAACCTCGACTATAACATCTTGTTGCACGAGCGATGTCAATCAAATTGGTATATATGAAACACAACAACCGAATAGAATTCCTAACGATTCTACCAAGAATTCTAACGCTTGTAGTGGGTACTATAAATATTCTTCATTGACGAACACCCTTTCTTTTTGTAGAGAAAGTGGGTAATAACTGCTATAACGTAAAAGACGAATTTGGTAAAATTACACTTTACCATAGTAAAGATTTAAAAACATAAGCCTCAGCCTTGTGCTTCCATATGTCTTTTATATCGACATATTCTCACAAGCCTGTTTTGTACTGTGCATGCTTTTGTATGCAAAAATTTATCTCGAATTTTTCTCTTTTAAATACCTGCAAAAGAAATTTCATTAAGAAACATTTTTATTTTTCATCAAAAATTCATTACCGCATGGTAACCCTATCTTTTTAATAAGCCACACCCATGTGTCAACAAAATAATTTCAACTCTCACACCACAGAGTTAATTTTCTCTTATCTTTGACACACACCACGTATTTCATGTTTATCATATACAGTGTGTGTATGCCACTCTCGCAGTATAACAGTTGAGTTTTCTGTATTAGTGCTTGAGGTGAGTAGTGCGTAATATGAAATTGATCTTTTTCTCCCTCATGCGCATGTTGGCTATGGAAAATATCATTTTTGCCGCATTGCGTCATAATTTAATTTTCCCGTACATGTTTAAATGTATGAGTGACGCCAAAAATATTGTTAGTAGGCTGAAAGAGTAAACATGATCATACATGAGACTAGGTGAGATTTACTAATAGGATAGGAATATGGTGTAAGCAAGACAGCTTATTGGAATTGAATTTTCTTTGTGGGGAATTTAAAGTCATCACGACTGACGATTGATATTCAGTTGGTGGTTGGAATTGTGCATTGAAGGTTGGAGCCTTAGTAGCTCCTGCACTACAGTTTTTTTATTTCACTCGTACAAGTAACAGTTTTTGTTCTGAGTTTGGAAAAATAAAATTCCATGTGGGAATTTGTTCTTAAATATATTAACGTAATTTTTAAAGCAATTATCGCGTGTGTTAAAGAAATATTTTGCATGATAACGCTGGAGATTTAGAAGCTGGAAAAAAAAGGAGTTTTTTGTCTCTGCGGAGTTTTTTTTCAAGAATCACATTGCGCTGGACGCATCGCAATTATATATTGTCCTACGGGATATATTTCAAGAAATCCCTCAATTGAGGTAAGCTAGTGCTTTTTTTCTTTTAGTGTAGCGCGCAATTAAAAGCGTATTATTTTTTTTGCGTACTGCAGGGTCGCAGTACAGGGTTGATTTTTATCCCCTACGTCGTTCTTCGCAGTACAGGGTTGATTTTTATCCCCTACGTCGTTCTTCGCAGTACAGGGTTGATTTTTATCCCCTACGCCGTTCTTCGCAGTACAGGGTTGATTTTTTCCCCTACGTTACATATGTTCAACGACATACAAGTACGTTTTGGTTGCGTCATTAAAATTCGCAGTCCACGTGCCGAAGTGCCGCACCGCTTAATTAATTCTTGGAGACATCGTCATCTTTACTTACGCTTCGTCACCAGAACGCATTCATCTTTCATCAGGCCGTTTTTATAAGTTCCTTTATCGTTATTTTAAGTATACCATATATTAAAATTTAACTATATGCTATTATAATTACATAAGTTTAGTCACGCGATAAAGAAATTTCATAACTTAACGCTATTGGTTTAATATACCTAGAAACATATATATAGATATATGTACATAACTATACTTATACACGCTGCGTATAATCCTTTAATGAATTGACGTAACGTAAACGAACTCATCGACAGTTAACTATAACATTGCCACGAAGATTTTACGTGAGCTAACAAGCGAGATGATACCACGTGCCTTGACACATGGCTTCATCGTCATATTCCGTTACTAAGTTTAAATACTGTTTAAAACTTCGTCAGCACATATAACTGTTCGTAATATACGATATGTACCGTACGAAACTTGTACAGTCAGCACCATACATTAGCTGATAGAATCATCGTCCTTTACCAAACCAACGACTTATGTATTGTACTTCGTTTTTGTGTTTTGTCTTTAAATTTTGATTAAGATCGATAACGTAAATTTTAATTACGATTTAACGTAAAATTTCCTAACTTTTGGACATATCGTAAAGTTAAGATTTTGTCTTTTCTTTGCGATAGAACTGTAATTTATCGTTGATCTCTTTATTGAATATCGTGTCTTTTGTTGTCTTTAGTGTAACTCTTGATCAGTGCCTTCTGCATCTGAAATTGTTAACTGGAATAGGATTAAGAGCGAGATACATTTTCTCTATTGAAAAGAGCGAATGTATCGCATAGATAAGATATATAATAAGTTTAGTTTCTTAAGTCACATGCATATATATGTAGATAGGGTTTTCTACTTTCATTTAAACAGCGCTCATCGACATCTTCGACGGCAGGCCTTCCTTCGCAAGAGAGATTTTGATAAGCTGGTAAGTTTCTTTTCTTTGATTGAATTTTTAAAGTACTTATATATGTATGCATATTTTTAGTCATAACTTTATCGTAAGATTACCTTTAATTTACTTTAATGACTTCGTTAGTTGAAAATAAGTCATCGTTTAGTTAAGTAAATTCTTGATTTTCATAATGGAATAAATATTTTTATATAATGAGGTAAAAGAAGCAAAAGAGCGTTCGAGTTCATTCATTTATGGGGCCATTCATTAAAATTATTAGAGATTTACCCGAATGTGCCAAGGTTGGGAGGGTATAGATAACCAATACACCTGTGGTTATATTAAACGATCTTCTGGTTAAACGAATAGATAGACTACCCTTTCATTTCTACTTTCTATCCACCTATATCGAGCATAATTTATTTTTGTATTGGTAAGATCTGCAAAAACCCACTCCCCGGACTGAAGCAGCCGTAGTAAGCCAGGTGCTCGAGACCGCAGAAAAGACTTGGGAGAAAATAAATATTTATTTTTCCTTCCCGTACTATATACATTACAGACTAAACCTCTGAACTAATCATCAGGGATCTGAAGGAGGGCATACGCCAATTGTGCGCGAGTTATATGCCATATGGATTATATGACATAAGATCATCATCAGCCTGCAGATGTATGTACATTATGCAGTCAACACAACAACAACTAAATGCACCATCTAGCATTAGCGGCAATGATAGCAGCCCAACAACAGTATCAGCAATCAGCCTCTACCATTAGCACTTAAGTATTTACCTAAAATTAGTTAGTCTGAATTTGGCTTTACAATAAAGCGCATCGTGCGTACCTTTTGTTTGTTTAAATGTTTCTTTGTTTTAATTTTTTTGTTCGATCGGTCGCGGCCGCTCGTAACTCGCGCCACCTGAGGCGGGGTCTTTCTATGTTTCGTTGTCCTTATGGGGTGGACTCAAAGACTACTCGGGCTGGTGCGTTGTTTTTAATACGCTCCACATGTCCCAGGCATCTCAGTATTTTGAGCTTTTTGACAAGGTCAACGTCGCTATATAGCCCGTAAAGTTCCTCAACACTCCGTCGATACAAACTGGACCGAAAATCACTCGAAGAATCTTTCTCTCAAAGCGTGCCAAGAGGTTTTCATCAGCTTTTGATATGGTACATGCTTCTGCACCATACTACAGGACCGGGATGATTAAGGTCTTGTACAATATTTCCTTGGTTCTGCGAGAGAGGGCTTTACTTCTTAGATGCCTTTTTAGCCCTAAGAAATACCGATTGGAAAGAGTGAATCTTCGATTGATTTCTACGCCGATGTCGTTTTGCGAGGTAATTTGTAGAGCCTAGGACCTAGGTAGATAACGTCTTCAAATCTTTAAAAGTTATATCTGTTCATTGTGAAGTTTTGTCCGAATTGTCAATGCTGAGACTCCTTTCTCGTTGACAGCATATACTTCGTTTTGTTCTCATTTACAGCTAGACCCTTCTTCGCCGCCTTCGTTTCAATGCTTGCAAACGCGCGCCAGTTCGCTGAGTTCTTCCAATAATGTCAATATCATCTACATATGTAAGTAGTTGAACGGACTTTTGAAAAATTGTACCTCTGATGTTGGTTTGCGAGTTCCGTACAATTGCTTCAAGAATGATGTTAAAGAAGTTATATGATAGCTTTCTCTTAAACTTCTGCGATTTTAAAGAATTCCGTTGTGTTTCTTTCCCACTTTGACGGAGCAGCGAGATTTCTCCATCGTCATCCTGCGCAGACGGATGAGTTTTCCAGGGATGCCCGGAAAATTTTTCATTTTTTTTTATCTCTTTTTCCAAAATCTTCAGGAACGAAATACCCTATGCCAAAATCTCGCATTTATATACATACTTATTAAATCCCTCGTTAAAATCCCCTGTTCCACAGTTTAGAATCTATCAGTTTTTTAAACGCGTACTTTTGGCAGTATAATTAAGCAAACAACATAATATATAAGCTTTGCATAGCATATACCCAATTTCGCACATATACCGCAAATCTGACAGTAAACCCAAGCGGGGGGGGTTGCAGGGGGGGGCACCATGCCCCCCCCCCCATACGTATCTCACTCTGTCGCGCGACAGAATTAATAACACCAAATTTAACCAGTAAGACAATTATCTTCGACTATGCCGAAGCTCAAATACCCGGTACTATATTAGGCGTATTTTTTGGGAAGTGAGTATAACAAAATCAAAAGTGAGTATAACCGTTTTGCATGTAAAACCAAAAGTGGGTATAACAAAACCAAAAGTGAGTATACCAGTTTTGCATGTAAAAGTAAAAGTGAACTAGCTATAGATTTCCAAAAAATACGCCTATTATTGTAAAATAAAAAGATATTTTAGTATTAAAAAATTATATATTTGTATGGGAGGTATGGGTAGTTTTTATTCGATCAAGCTCCTTTTTTGTCAAAAAATTTTAAATATTATTAAAACAATACGTGCAAAGTTTAAACTTGCTATCTTTACTGTAGCTATTTAAATTTAATTTTTAACATAAAAAGCTATATAAATCTGATACTTTTGTATGGGAGGTAGTAGTAGTTTTCATCCGATCTTGCTCATCTTCGAACTTAGCCTCAGTCTGGTGGATAAAAGCTTACGTACCAAATTTCAAGTCGATAGCTCTTAAAGTGTCTTTTGGAATAAGGGATTCCAGCACAGGGGATTATGGAATAGAAGCTTTTGGAAAGGGGCTTTTGGAAAAGGAGATATCATCACCAACCCCTGTAAATGTCCTTTCATTTGATCAATAAATGTTTCATATTAAAAGTAATGTTGTTCTCGCCAAGGTAATTTAAAAATATTATTTTACATATTTTGCTAAGAATTTTTTGAAATTAACATTCTTTTCGACATATCTGTAAAGGTTAAGCTTCTATTTGGTAAACAAATAAATCGAATTGGCTAACATTAAGTAGGGTAAATATGTACCACAGGAAATAACGTCGGCGATAATTATACAGTGAGCGTCGAAAGTGGATTTAGAAAGAATTTTTTTTAAATATCAATAAATTATTTTATGCCGTCGAAATGAAATAAGTACATATGTATATATTGTTATTTTGATATCAAACAAAAACAGATTTTTGTTTTTTTTAGACAAGACATTAAAGAAAACTTAAAAGAGTATCGGTGTTCACTCAGGTGTTGATAGGATTTTGAAACCTTTTCCCTGAATCAATTATTTGTTTGCTTACGTATTTCTCTTATATATAAACCTATATTCTAAATCTAGACTATACAGTATGGTCTGTTTATAACGAACTCGAAGGACCTTACAAATCTGAAATAAAACTCACGTATGAGAACATAAAGAAAACAGTACTTCAGTAATCAGTATTACAATTTTATTTAATTAAAAAAAATGAATTGTTGTTCTTTTTTTTGTTAAGCAAATTATACATAGTTCGTTTAAAAACAATTCGTCCCTGCAAGTCCATTAAAAATCCTTATGGGGAATGTTTCATTTAAGTAAACATTATGAAACTGGGGATGGTCCCGGCGAAATCATGTTCAAACTCACCATTTTGTCATTTGACAGTGTTGGTATCGGTAGATACCTGGTACACGTCTCTATTTCTATACAGTTCCCGAAGAAGTTTCATAAAATAGGGGAAATAAAAAAGGAAATGGAAAGTAAATACATTTTTCTTCGTTTTCGGTATGTGCAAGTTCACTTTAATCGGTCCCTACTGTAGTATTATAAAGATGTAAAATCTGTATGTAGATTGTAGAGGGTATTCTCTGGAACTACTGAGCCAATTTGAAATATTCTTTAACTAGTAGAAAGCTACACTATTCCTAAATGATATAGGCATTGCTTTGTTTTAATGAGATAATGATTGGCAATGTCATCTCTTTGTGGATAATACTTTGCGGATTGGAAATATGGGCCATAGCCATGGAGGAAACACTTTCCCAAAAACGTCCTACAAAGCATTGTGCATAGCGGCTAGAAGGTGTATGATTCACAGTGACTTGTTGATTGGAAAATCATTATAGTCTCGGTGAAAATCGAGCAAACAGTGCGTCTAGATCAGATGACCATCTACTTATGAGCCCACCCACTACATCGGGGCGAAACGCATTTTTGGAGTAGCTAGAGCCAAACCAAATTTAAAAAATTTATGTATAAGGTTTTAGCCTTCTTGTGAAAAAAGCACAGGAAAAGTATTTCTCCAGAGTAACAACTGGAACACTCATCCGTTTCAAGAATAACAGCAGAGACGAGATGATAAAAGCAGAATTAAGTACATAAAGAATTATTATTCCAAACATCGAAGCATGTTGAACTTCTACCATACTGAAGTGCTTACAAATCATTGATATTTTAGAGATTATCCTTATAGGCTCGGACACGACATTTTTGGTGTCCAACCTCCACAGAAATTACTGAGTGGGAAAGCGAGGAGTAACAACGATTCTCGCTAGTGCCGTTTGACCCTGTCAATTTTTGTTGGGAAGTTTTGAAATACTGGAGAAGAAACCGGGCAGCAATTAGCACTACGAATTGGACGATCTCAAAGGGACAAAGTTAGTTATATCTGAAAATTATAAAAAAATATAGGAGGAGATATGAAATTACTCTGATAGACTCATTTTGCCAGCCAATAATAGGCGACCTTGCGTTGGGCGCCAGTTTTATAAAATTATAAATTTCACTAAAGTGAAATCCCAAGACAATTAGTGATATATACGTATCTAAAAATAGAAATGCATTCGTTTTCTGGGGGGAAAGGGTATTGATGTGTTCTCTTATATAATATTATCAACAGTTAGCAGGCAAACTCCTAAATGAACTGGTAACATTGTTGCTTTTATCAATTCTTCAATGCCTTCTCCTTTAGTCCTTTCGTGTTTGAGTATATCTAGTAGAAACAAATAAGAACAGACCGTATTTGGTTAGACGGTAAAAAAGCTCCTTTCCTGCAAACACATAGGTGCATAGGATGATCATCTACTAAATGGCTGCCAGGTTATGTCACAATATAATGTCAACTGACATGTTCTCGATATTCATTCATTCATTAATTCGCGTCAGCTATTCATCCCTAATGAGTTTAATTTATTTCTCCTCTAGCAAATAGGATATAAAATAACTCCCACAACTAGCAGCATGCTGAAATATGAGCAACCAATTAAACCTGCCACAAATAAAGCTGTCACAGTGACATTCACTTGCACACACATACGCTACAGTTGGCCAGTGGCCACATGTGCTCCATCGACATCCAAATAGTATAAACCTTTCAGCCGGCTACTTTTGCAACCGGAATCCGGATAAGTCTCTGTGCAACATTGTTCACAAAAAAAAAAAAAAAGAATTTACCTAATTATATGCATTCACATTATTGATATAGACAAACTGTGAAGCCGTATCTATGGTGTGTACCTGTGGCTACCGCCCAGCACTGCTTAGTTGAAAAATTACTTATTTGCTCATAATTTGAGTTGAATTGCTTTTTATCCGCGTAATTTTTATTATTATTTATTTTTTTATCGTCACAACAGTCAGGCGTGTACGGCTAGTATCCGTCGTCGTCATCATCATAATATAGTCGACACCACCACACCACCGCACCGGTTGCTACCGGTTGTAGTCACTGCCGTCAATGTCATTTGCAAACTTTAGCTTTAGCTTCCAGCTTTAGATTGGTTGTTTTGTTTTCACATGATTATTATTTTTATATCTGAAAGATACATTCACAGTAAATAATTTCTGACTAAGTTGAGATTTATTTGCTGCTGCGCAACGCATTATTTACTTTTAAATTGAGACGATAAAATTCAAGAACAATTTGAATTTGACAAATTAGAATGCATGTATCTACACATATCTGCATGAGTATCTGTTATGATGCAGTGGCCAATTTTTTGGGTTCTACTTCTAATTTTGATTTTAGAGAATCGAAAGAAATGTATCCATAATTATCTAGTCACTTTGTTGCAAATGGTATTATCTGTGTGAGCACACGTTTCTGTCTTCTATTTATTTATTTTTTTTTTAATTCAGACTCTTATCTGTCTACGTTTTGTGATAATTTAGAAACAATAATTGATAACGACGGAAATAGGAGAAGTTTGAACAATTTTTGTTTGAACATTGAATAGTGGGACGGGCAGATCTGTGATTTTTTTCGCAACAGTACCTATGGGATTTCCAAGAAAATTGTTAGAAAAATAGTTACACAATGTATCGAAATGAAATGTTCTAGGAAAGTTGAGATAAAAATTACCGTCATAGGCAGAGATATGGACTCAAGGGTAGTGTTTTGCTTTGTGCTGAGAGTAAGGTAACATTGAAGGTGATTTTAAGTATCTATATAGCAGCAATCGGAAATCGGTACTTCCGGTTTATATCGCATGTGCTGAGTAAATATTTCAATTGATACTTTGAAAGCCCAATAGGGATATAATTCAGATATCATCTTTAATGAAAAGATGTTCGAATCTTTTACTATTCTATATCAATTGCGGGTTGTTCTTTAGCCAAGTTTATATGATGGACACCCTAGCCTAGAACAGTATGAACAAGACGAGATGCTGCCAGATATGCTCGGCCCCGGAGCAGCCATTCTGTTGCAAATATTGCAGCTGTGGCTGAAGATGTCGCGAAAAACTGTAAGATGATCCCTTACAAAATTCAGACAGTGGCATTAGGCCGATTTCCACTGGTCGGCAAGATCGTCTGATTTAATCGTTCCACACTTGATTTTTTAGGGGTTTTTGAAGTCACGAATCTATGTCAACAAGCCTCAGACTTTTGAAGCCTTCAAAGAGAATATACATCAAGAATGCGAGGACCTATCGCCGGAAGTTCTGGCAAGAGTGATGGAAAATATCATAAATCGAGCCCAAATCATTTCCTCGACTTAATGGAAAAGAAATTAAAGACATCAGATAAACATAATCCAAAAGCAGAACCAAAGAACATCGGGTGACAATAACAACATTTTGCAGATATTTGATTATACGACTTTCAATGGCCTTGGATAGCATAGAAAGCAAAGCTATGAAACTGTAGATTTACGGCAAGAATTTCCTTTCTTTCAGAATCGATTGAATGAGAGCGGCCTTCCTGTAAGAAGGAAATCTGGAAATGTCTTCTGGGAGTAGTAGCTTACGTAGTTTTGTGAGTACTCTGGGGGCAATTCTATCTGGTCGCGTTGAATTTTTACAATCCAGCTCGTTGACTTGATCGCGGTCGACATTTTACTTACGTCATCGATGATTCACCTCCTCGATATAGATGACGGATCGAAATGAACAGAATCCGTCTGTCCGAACTTCAGTTATTAGACACAACTTAAAGTGTGCACGAAATAAGTAGCGTTTCAATAGCTTCGTAATTCAAAACATTTTTTTTTAATTATTTTTTTGCAATGGAGTTAATTCCAGGAGGTATGTGCTTTTATTTCTAATACTTGATTTTTTTTTTTGACATTTGTTTACAAGTTTCTTACACATTTTAAAAGTGTGTTCAAATCATGTGCCTGGAAATTAAAAAAAAAAACATTGGACTTAAAGTTGCCTTCCTTCCGGTCCTCTCCGGGCTTAAGTTTTTACATCGTCATCTGCAGTATATAAGTATGTGGCTTTTCAGATTAAAAAAAAAATACTTCCCATGTTTGCACATTTTTATTTTTTTTTTATTTTTTTGCTAATGATCAGTAGATAAAATCTTGTTAGAATATTCGTGCATAAATCTAGATTGCTCTAATTTGCTGTAGGTTCTCGTTCAAGGGATTTGTTTCTGACTAGAATGGAGTTATTTGATGTAGGGGAGACTGGGGCACATTTGAACATTGCTAATGAAACAACATTTAAAAAATATTTCTAAGTATAAAACAAATTTTAAACTTGGTAATACCGTGCTCTTTTGTGGTCAACGACTTTCGGATATCTTTTCAGTATTGTCGCCTGGAAGTAGCCGCATGAGGAGTTTTTATGCTTAAATTGCATATTTCAATTTTTCTATTTTGTAAGAGTTTACAAATTTTACGGTGAGCTTTTCTTTTTGTGTAAAATAAATTTTTAAAGAATAACTTCGTTTGAAACCGTTTAAATGTACGTTTTTTGATAAATATGGAAAATATAAATATTAACGCACATTTTTCTGTCGCTTGATCTTTTGGGGCAGGTTTGAACAAAACAGTCGGGGCACATTTGAACAAAACAGTCGGGGCACATTTGAACAAGGTGGTCTGTAAGTGGCATTGAACTAAAAGCTAAGCTACCACCACCAATTAACGCTCCGGTAACATCGAGGACAGCTGCTATGATGATTTTTGTCTTTAATTTTTCAAAATTTCTCTTCGGTTAATAAAATAACTCATTTTTGTTTTTATAAAGTTTTTTAATTCATTTGTAAAATATTTTAGTAATTTCAAAATTTCAGTTTGCTTTTGTTAAGTCGTTTTTGTTTTTTTTTTTTTAAAGTTAATTTATTTTGTTAAAGAAATACAAACCTTGTAGTAACTTATTAGCTGCTAAAAGCAATTAAAAATACTGCCGTTCAAAAGTGTCCCAGCCTAGTTCAAAACTGCCCCACATTGGGGCACCTTTGAACATAAGGACCTACTTCGTTTTTAATTAAAAATAAATTATACGCCCTTACTAAATTTACGTAGTTATTTGTCCAAATCAAAGTTTATTTGTATTTCTTAAAGTGAGAATACTTTACAGACCAATAATTTAAACAAATAGGATTTTATGAGACCTCAAAGCAAAAAGTGTTCAAATGTGCCCTAGTCTCCCCTAATGAAGAGAACAGGATGACAAATTAAATTTTTAAAAGACCATCTTCACGACCGAACCAATTGTCCTGACATTAAGCTAAATGAACTTAACCGTAAAATTTCAATATTTTCAGCTAGATTCAAAGAAAAATGGTTACAGGTCTGTAAAAGTAGATCATTCTTTAATTTTCGCCATGATTGATGGAAAAGTTTCTAATGCTTTAAAAATGCACAGGGGGTCAATTCTCAAAAATTCTCGCATACGTTTATCTGTCAAAATATCCAATTTCATGCGAAAGACTGAAATTTGCAATTCTCAAATTCCGCATACGAGTATTTCTCTTCGAATATTACTCGTCTGTTTTTCTAGGCGGATTTGCTTCTCGCATACGGAATTGTGAGTTTGAAAATTTGATTTTTTAATTTCTGTGTGAAATAATTTATTGTGAAGAAGCAAAAATAATTAAAATGGAAGGAAAACAAAAGAAGAAGGTTCTTCAGCAGTTACATAAAGCGTTTGATCATTATTAGTCAATCATAATGAGTAGCCAAGAAATCAATGAATTCCTGTGCCATAAGCGCTAGTTTAACCGAAATAATTTCATAAATTTTGTGTCGAAAAGTTCAAAATAGTCTTGGGGTTCTTGAATATCTCGGTCTATTTGAAGTTGCTTCAACTGCTCCATTGCCAACTGAACAAATGCTAATCTAGTAATCTCATTTCGCCCAATGTAGCCATTGTAAAAACACAATTAATTATTAACTGAAATTAGAACCAATCACACACAATCGCAAAATGTTTTTTTTTTTTTTTCGTTTTTGTTAATCGCAAATCAAAACCCACATCCACAATATTTCTTAGCCAATTTGAATAGTTTTTTTTTTTTTTCATGCCACTCTTTGCACAAAAAGTAGGTACATTTCGACGTAAAATTCTACCTCATGCGAGAGGTGAATACAATTTTCGCAGAGGTGGAAAAAACTTTGAGAATACCAATTTTTTTCGTATGCGAACATTTCAGGCGGATTTGCTCGTATACGAGTTGCGTTATGCGGAATTTGAGAATTGGGGTCCAGAATAATGATTGTAGTTGCCAGTGGATAATAAAATTGATTTAGAAAAGTTTTGTCAATAAAATATCCCTGGTATCATATGCCTCCAACTTTGCATAAATATTTTATTCATGGCTCAGAAATTATATCATCTGCACTATTGCCGATCGGCCAACTTTCGGAGGAAGCGCAAGAAGCGCGCAACAAAGATTTTAAAAATTTCTCAAGAAAATCAATCCGTGAAAAAACGAATGAAGTTGTAATTAATTTATTTTTACTGAGTTCGGATCCCATTCTAACATCCAAGAAAAAATTGCATAAAAAAAATTGCAGATTTTTCCCAAAGAAGCATTCAACATAAACTTGCTAAAACCCCCAAGTGTCCAGGAATCAAATGCTCTTCCTGAGTCTGATGAGTCTGGTGATAATAATGATGACAGTGATGATAATGATGATATCTAAGGATCTAATAACAACTTTTGGTTTTGTTTTGTGTTTTGTATTTAATGGACAAATTTAATTTAATTGTTTTTTTTTTATTTATAAGTCTCAATAAATACGTATGAAAAATTAAAGAAATGGTTTTACTAATTTGTTTTTCTTCACGTAAAAGGGGGCGTAAAAGTGGATGGGTAAAGCAAGTGTAGATGATAAAAATTGGATCTTCAAAAAATCTTCTTTAAGTGTTTAATTTTGAAAAACAGGCGCATTTCAGAAAAGTGGGCGTTTTAGTGGGCGTGTCGGGTGGGCGGGCTTACAAATATTTTGGGACTGGTCTCAGAAGCTATCCTGAAAAATTGCAGGTTCTTAGCTGTGACGGCTGATTTGATGCCACATTTTAGCGCATTCTGCCCCACTGTGGGTCGGTAGCCCGATAATCAAGTAAGTAATTGGTGCACCGCGAAGTAAATCCAAGTTCTCCGTGAAAAGATGGGAAAAAATATGAAAATTCCATCAGACTAGCTATATTTTAGTACTTCTGAAACTTTGTCATTTTGTTCGCAACAATGGAATTTGTGTATTGATTACATAGTACAAAAATGCGTAAACTTCAGAGCTATCCAGAACTTCAGAGCTATCAAAATGGAAACAAAACAATGGCATTGATAACGACCAGATTTGGTTGTTCTACGAAGCTTGTTTTCGGGGAAATGCAAGTTTCTCTTCGGTACTAATAATCATTTTAGTGTACAGGCTAACATTTACGAAGTCACAATGGCGAAAATTTCCATATCAAATTATCCATTGTGACCGTCAAAATATTTAAGTTGAAGACTAAAAATGATTATTGGTAAGGCCCTCTAAGAAGACCGGAATCCGGAAGTTTTGAGAACCGCAAAAGGAAGGAGATTGGACGCAAAACTACTCCAAAGAAAGATTTGCCGAACAAGTAGAGCTAATCCATCTTTGATGGCCATAACAATTAGCGCGATTGTTGCACTCGTTAAACTCCATCAAGAACTCACGGCCAGAGCTGTTAGGCGCTGTATCGTAGAACAAAATCCTCTTGAATGCATATTCCACAAAAAAAAAAAAACACATTATGTCAACAAAAACCTAAGGAAAAGCCGGAATTCCGAAAAACTCTACTTACAAAGATCATTGCAATTTTGGAAAAAAGTTCTTTGGAGTGCCAAATCCAAGTTTAATTTATTTGGATCCGATGGAAAATCGTACGTAAGGCCAAACAAAGAATTGCAGCCAAATAACACTCTTCAGACCATAAAGCATGGAGAAGAGAAAGTAATAGTCTGCGGTGCATTCTCTTGGTTCGGTGTTGGTCCATTAGTTGTATAAGAGTCGACACTTGATCAACACGCTTATAAAAGAATATTAGAGAAAACCCTTTTTTCATACATGCGCATGTAACATATGATTTCTAACACCACAACGATCCGATCGAGAGTGAATCAATAGTAGTCCCTTCCATTCGTCCCAAAAATAAAAACTCACAAAACAAGCGGTTATGAGAAGCTAGTCCTAAGGTGCCGAATTTTATTGGAAAGTCTTCAGAAAAGATTGACTGCCGTCTTTTCCACTAAATATTGGTAATTTTTATAAGTTTAGGAAACTGGCATTTTAAAGTTTTTGATGTTATTCTGTGGCAAACTCGAAAATGAGTTAAAAAAGTTGTTGTATTATTTTTTTTGTTAAATATCTATGTACTAGATTTAAATATTTTTTAAAATGCTAAAGGTCACCTCACATACATGTTACTTATTTCTTCTATTTAATAAAATTTCAAAAAAATCGGAAAATAGTATTTCTGTCGGGTTAGGAAACACTTTACTGGAGCACTCAGACGCAACTGGTCCATTGTACTACCAGGAAGCAAATCCAGTATCACCCATTTTACTAGAATTTCTTCGACTTTCGGAGAAAGCCGAGAATGCACTTCAGCGATGAGGAGCTTACAGTATCAGCACTCACCACATCAGCGCCAAAAATCTGCCACCTGATCCGAGCAAAGGCAGGGCAATAACAAAGGAAATGATCCGAAGTATCGTCGCCTTCTCCACAAGCGTCGCAGACAGTGGTATCCCTTAAGCCTAGCACACTAAGATGCTTAGCAAAAGCGAAGTGCCCCGTAAGAACGCCAATAGTACAATAGAACAAAATAGTATACTAGCGTTTTCCATAACTACGAAAAATTGGATGCGTACGGACAACGAAGTGCTCCGCGAGGAGTTTCTCTTCAGAAAAGAGCTCCGCGACCCAAAAAGATTGGGAACCGCTGCTATAAGGCGTTAATGCCACATACAAATAGAATAACCAATTTATTATATGTAAGCTTAGTAAAACCCTGAAGAACGATCATAAGCCATATACTATTGAAATCTTTAAATTCCACCTGCGCTTTCCTTTCACCCTCCAATCCATGCGGCATCGGCACATCTATGAAACTCGGAAGACTACTCCATAAATGCAAAAAATTTTCTTGACAAAGGTATGGGCCCCTCTCTACGAGTGCCGTTGCCAGGATTTTGCATCTGGGGGGGGGGGGGGGTTTCCTTCCAAATCTTACGAATAATTCTTTAAACAAAAAACTATTCCAATTCATTGATTTTTATTAGTTTTTAAATCGAACACAATAAAATAATTTTTTTGACACAAATTTTTAAAAGCAGAAGACGTCTTGATTTTTTTTTTTTTTTTTTGACATGAGATCCACATTAATATCCGAATGAACAGATATCATAGCAAGTGAGCTTAATATTGCATTCTCTAAACCTTTTAATCCTTTTCATAGTTGAAAAGCTTCTTTCAACACTAGCTGTGGTCACTGGAAGCGTGGCCAAAACGGTAAGCAAGAAGATTATACCTCTAAAGTAAGTCTTGTATTATATAACGCTATTTCAAAACTTCGGTAGAAGGATAACTCGACGATATTTTTTCTCACCAAAGAATGTAGGTAGCTACACAGTTTTCATAGCTGACAACAAAATTGCATTATTAAGTAACATGTTAGCTTTTCCATTTCGTTCACTCGCTCAACTGCAGCAAAACCTGGGAGAAGAGCTTCAAACGATGGTAGAACGTCTTCGTTGACGTCTGGCCGTAAGATTTTGTATTAACGAATCTATGCAAGAAATCAGGATAGACACTCTAAAATAGGCTTCCGTAGAAGTGGTTTCTGGATTGGAAGGCGTTGTTTGTTTCAATGAAGTTCTTGATTCAACTTCAAATAAGTCCTTGGCAAGTTGGGATGCGGATTGAAAAGCCTCTTTGGAAAAATCTTCGGCATTTGCTCTGATATTCTTAAGAGAATTCAGAACTTCTTTTGTCCGGTCAATTGCAGAAACGAAATGGAAATCTAAGGATTTGCTCTGTAGAAAAACTGAGAAGGGTAGCGTTAAATTACGTCAAATTTTAGGAGCAAAAGCTGTAAAATATACTGTATTGCCATTATGTACTATTAACATTGTACCTACCTATGAATTAAACTTTTTAAAAAGAAAAATTGATTTTATTTGTTTTTATTAAAATATATTCACTTTGGACAATAAAAATCATCAGCTTATTCGGGATTAGCTGAAATCTGTTTTCCTGACTTAAACTTAAATCTCAACTTACGTCATTAAAATATTCCATTGGTTAGAATTGGTTTGACGTATAAGCTATAGGTACCAACTCTTTTTGCCGTACGTGTATGAAGAGAAAAAATTGTAAATCAGATGGCGTTTACGTCAAACCAATTCTAAAGCGACGAATTCAGTCAAAGGCCGAAATAAAACCCTCCAATTTCGACCTTTGACTGAAGTATTTTTAGTCAAACCTAGGAGCGCCTGAGCTTGGGCCTTTGACTACAGCATATACAATAAATTACAAGCCTGTTTATAGATGATTATTGCCACATATATTTAGTGTTTGCTTTTACAGAATTTACAAGTTTAGTGACTTCAGGCTTATTTAAAAATGACTTAAACTTAGACAGCTTTCGTCAAAATTCAACCGAATTAATAACTCGGCCTTTGTTTAGACAAATGCCATTCGGTTTCTTTCATTAGTATATGGGTCGTTCAATAAACTGAAAACTCTTCCGCTACTAACTAACTAAAGTATTACTAACGGGTATTGCAAGTATACGAATGATATCAGCTTCTTCAAGTTTTTCAATTCAATACATACCTACATATTACATATACACAATTTTTAATAATTTATGGAATTTGAAAAATATGTTTTGCCGGGACTTTTGGCTAGACAACTAATTTTTAACCGGGACTCTGGACACCGCTTGAAATATCTGGACAATCCCGGCGAGTCCCGGCCGTATGGCAACCTTAACCACTACCTACTAGCAAAACATTACGAAATCCGTCAAATCATTACACCACATCATCCAATATTGCTCCATTGACCTTCCAAATCTATCTATCTATCTATTTATCTATATCTTATCTATACAATGTCACCTAGCTAGCTCCTTGAAAAAGTACCTACCTCCCAAAGTGATTTTCGCTGTTCTCTGGCGAATCAATAAACTCTAATGTGTCACCAATATGAGAGTTTACCAATTAACAAAACATAATCAGCACGTTCCCGATTTAAAACATCGCGCACCCACCGTAGATACCCCTCGTTACATTATATGGCGCGACACAATTGCGGTCTTGCTTTATCGGCTTAGACCTAGAAAGCAAAGTATAGTCAAAGCAAAGGCAAAAAATCGGAAAACTACTCAACGATTATGTTCCATTCCTCGTCGAGGTATATCTCACTTTCAATTGTCACTTTGCGGTTGTGCAACAGCGATAAGCCCCAACAAAACCTCACCAGTTACAATTAATTTGTAGATATATATATACGAGTGCATACACTACACGTACACACCGCGCTTGTAATTACAAAATTATGCCAACAGTTATAATCTGGAAATCGCAGTCAAGTTGCCAATAATATATATCTTTATTGAATATCTAATGACAATTTCTCTGCGACGCGACGCGACGGCTTTCCCTGTGCAAAATTTCCTATTGTATGCACCCGGACAAGTATTTTATAATCAATTTGACAGAAAAGATACATTTTCCATGCAAAAAAAAAAAAACAGCACACACACAACGCTTCAGTCAAAAATTCAACTCGGCCATTCAACCAATGATTTTGGTTTGCATACGTGCATACCTATATGTATGCGAGGGAGTTTAATGTCCTTTCGGGTAAAAACCAAAAATTGAGAAAAAATCTGTGCACCCCACCACACCGCCACCCTCATGCACTGAGGGAGGGTATGTGGGGCGCGATGATTTGTTGTGTTGGGCTATTTTTACACTGACAGCGATGCGCGGTGGGGCGAGTGCATTATCGCCTGAGTTGTAGCGTAGTGTGTATAATATGTGCGCATAGCGAATAAATCACCGTCGATTAGTCATATGCGTCGTCGTTGTCGTTGTTGTTGTTGACGTTCCGAAATTGGCGGTCCGAATGGTAATTATAATTTCTACGTACCTATCTACACACATATTTACTCTGCTTTCATATGTAAATGTTTTCGTTTCGCATTTTTGTACGGATACTGACTTTACGTCATCTACGGAGCGGGCTTGGATGCTTTTGTCACTCAATCGTTGCGACTTGTAAACGATTAAATAGCGTGTGCACCGAGTGATGCACTGATGCAGTCGTTCGACAATTTTAAGGGGTTTCGATCCATTTACGAAGTAAATTGAATTTCTATGGAAAATTATCCCATGCAGATGTAACGCGAGAACTGGAGCTGTTCGGTGGCATGTTTTTTTTTTTTCATAATTTCGTGGAAACTTAAACTAGACTGGGGTAGATAAGAGTTTCACAATGTGGGACAATTGGCAGTTTAATTGTGTTGCGCTATTTTTAAGACCGTAGATACATTCTGTTGACGATGATGAATAGTAGCTCAAGAGAAATATGAGTGATCCGTCTGGGGCGCAGTGGCTCAATGATTTTATTTTTAATTTGAGGGTAGTTTGGTTAATTGCTCAGCACTGCAACCTGTTGTACTTGTACCTACTTCCCCAGGAACCACTATGAACTATAATTCATATGGTCATTCGTTTCAATAAAGGTCCATTTAAAGTATACCTTAGAATTGTCATCGCCGCAGAGTTTTTAAATGTCTTGAGGCTGTAGTAAGCCTTTGTTGAAGTGTTTTAGTCTTTTCCAGCTATTGCTGGGCATTAAAATAAGATGTGCTCTGATCTTTCTTGTTCTTGCTAAGTTGAGACTTTTACATCACTTATATGCTCTTGAACAGTGTTTGAACCGTAAGAGAAGTTTTTTATTAGCACAGCTGACAAGTTTTTTGTCCTGAAGCATACCCTGTTTAAAGTTGAATTTCATAGCCCTATTTAAAACTTTTTAGGGCCTAGTTCTGCGCTGATGTTCCAGGCCACAAAAGGGGTCTGCGCTAATAAAAGGAGTGGTTGAGCCTTTGCGAGCTACATCAACAACAACAGTCCATTCGTTGCTTGTGACATGAACTCCAGAAGAGAGAGTGTGCCTTTGATGTGGGCAGCAAGCTGCTCTATATAGAGTCAGTTCCGGAATCCAGAGGATTCATGAGTTGAATTTGTATAAATCAGGATTTTTAAGCACCGCATGAGAGATTTCGTCTTAGAAATTCCTTTCACAGACATTGGTTGCACATATTTTAGCTTGGAAAATCGTTGCTATGTGCCGGGGGAAACTGAGGTATTGCAAGGCCCACTGATGCCAGCCCCAACACCAGTTCGGATTTTTGAACCATCCGTGCACCATACTGAGTGAGTTTCATCTCGCCTAGGGCCACTAATCTTTCACACAGACCGGTTCGGGATGGATATTTTTGAGTATTGAGGGTTTTGACATTATTTTTAGGTTATACAATTTTTGCATTTTTTGACGAGTTTTATAACGTATATCGTTTTTTTTTTGGTTGCGCCAATGGATGTGGTAATCTTCTAAGGATGCGGTAGCCCGTGCTACCAACATACGCGATTCGCAAACCCGAATAATCGATGCCAGGAGTGCGCCTGTCGTACTAATCCACACCCTATTTCCTTCAACCACTCTCCCCACGGGACTGCCGTTAGGTATTACTTCGCGGGGCTGGTTAGCAACTCATGTTAAATCCTCTGGGTCCGCCATTTCGGCTGTTCTGAGTCGTTCAAGTCTTCTTAATTCTTCGTTTACACTCGTTATAAAGGAGCATACCTCCAGCCAATCATCTTCTGACCTTAACATATGGCTTATTAGACTTTGGGGGTTTGGTAAGTTCGCTCTTCCTCCTGTAAAGCGCCTACAATGGAACATTGCGTGCTCCTTATCTTCTTCTTCGTCTGGGCATTCGGGACTGAAAGGCGAGCTATCGTGACCAAATCTATGAAGATATAGCGTATAGCGTAGGGTTGTGCGTCTGTCATCTTCAGACGTGTGCACTGGAGAAAGATTGAGAAGTTCCCATAAGTCATAAGGCCAGGCATCAGATGCCGGTTTGAAGTTATTTTCGTGTTGAGGATTGCTTTGCTTTTTCCTTCCCACGAAGAATAAGTAATAATTGTCATGAAATAGGTCCCGTAAATCGTTTTTGGACGAAGACTAAATTTTTTGCTAAATAATCTGGAGCAAGTTCATAAGACAGCAGGTGCCTTTTTAAGGGTATTTCCAATGTGGGCATTCTAAGTCAGATTTTGTTTCAGCGTTATGCCAACGTCCGTAGGTTTATTCCTATCCCGACTTTTTGGATAGATAAATAAGCTTGTCGAAAGCCCAATCATGTATAGAGGGAAGTTATTATTGTACTTTAGGTTAGTGTAGTCAGGTAAGAATCTTATATTCAGTAGACGAAATAAATAAAAAAAAATCTAGACATCACTTAGTCTCGATCAACCCTTCAATCTTTCGAACTAGATGATGAAGGGCTGAGACTGTGGATTTGCCAGCCTGGTAACGGTAAGCCAATTAATTTTTGTTTCAATTGGTTTCTCGTATACGATGGTCTAATATTTTTTCCATGACTTTAAGGAAGGTTGATTTGAGGTTTATTTAGGCTGATCATTAACCGGAAGGTGAAGAAAACCGAGAGAACGACAATAAACAAAAACACCTCGTAGCAACAACAACGCACAGAGGTTGGTCTTCTCCTCCGTTCTAATCACCAGTTGGCGGGCTTGTATTCGTCGCTCAATTAGCGCAAGTGGTAGTCACTTGGTCAATTGAGAAAATCGAGGTGCAAGTTCACTTCCTGACAGGGGAAAACAGAAATGTCTTCCCAAGTGGATATATACGGAGAATTGACTGTCAGAATTCAAAACTATTCAAACAATCACTTAAAGGAGTCTGATGATGAATTAGTGGTGTAGTTCGAAATAGCTATCATTCCTACCAAAGTGACTGTGTCTACGAGTTGTTGTTAATGTAATTCTCTCAAACAATAATTCAGAGACTGAAATTCGACATAATTTCCCAACAGAAATTGTCAGGGTCAATCCCAAAACAAGCGAGAATCGTTGTTACTCCTCGCTTCCCCACTCAGTTAACGGAAGGATTCAAGCTACGCTTGCGGATAGCTTGTACAGTCCTCGAACGGCTGCGATCGGATGCGACTGCCAGAGCATTTGCCAACTGCTTCTCATTCAATCTTTCAAGAAGTCCCTTGCCGCCAGATTTAAGCCCAAAAGTTCAATAGTAGCGTTGGCAGGAAGAAAGAAGTGCCGCCTCTGATCTTCTATATTACACAAGGCGACCACCAAAAAAGAAGCTCGATAATGAATACCGTCGAAGTCTTGCACCGACGCAAGAGGCATCGCGACATTTCACAAGGCCGAATGAAAATCATGTTATGACACCTTAGGGCAGGACGATTACGGAAAGGTGAAAAGTGCACGTCGAGACTATAGGGCCCGAACTGAAGACGAACAGTCTCCAACAAATGGAGATCCTTTTAAATGCGCCAACTATAGGGGCACACGTTTCCTCAATATTGTATAAAAAATTCTGTCTTCAATATAATCTGTTTACCTCTAAAGCCGATCGTCAGCAACCTAATAGGTCCAATCATCGACCACATATTCACACTATGATAGATATTGAACAATACCCGCGGTAATTCCAAATTGACACTTACTTTGCCCTAGCGTATAGAGACGAACTGTAACAGGGTCATGTCTAGTTATGACATCACCGCCAAAAATGAAGAACTCTCGATGTCTTCACTTCCAAACCAGTTTGTGTCAGAAAAGGGCTTAGTAGTTGACGTGCTATCAAATGATTTCATATAGGTACAGTCGTTCAAAACACTGTGCAATTACGTGCTAAATTTACTTGACTTGACAGATATTCCTGTCGCTCTATAGTCTATACAATGGGCAAAATGTCAAATGTCTGCGCAATCTATGCAATAGTTTGACAGCTCTAGACATTTATGGCACTGAGAACACGGATTTAAAAACAAAGTTTGACGATACTTTACTAAATCGTTAGCGCAATAGTCCTGTATAGGATCACGATCACAGGCCTAGGTTAGGTTAGGGCAGTTTGCAATATATGAAATTGTCACATGATTGGACATGCAACTAACAAAACCATTCGGATCTGTTGATGAATCTTCTTAAATCTGGTAGAGGTGTCGTTGGTAGTCTTTCAAGTCGTCAGGGAACCGTGCACCCCTACCAGAGTAGGGTCGCTTTTGGAGGGCTGGGCAGTGACACAGGAGATGTTTCACAGATAATATTCCATCAGCTGGATCTTAAACGTTCTAAGAATTTGATCTCTCTTGACAGAAGGCATATCAGCGCCACAATAGGTGTGATTACGGGACACTGCCTTATAGGCAGGCATGCAACAAGGCTTGGCGTACTCTCAAACGATTTTTGTACAAGCTGTTTGGACGAGGAGCAGGGGGAGACCATTCATCACTTCCTCTGCACCTGTCCGGCACTCTCCCGAAAACGGAAACTTCATTTGGGAGCCTTCTATTACAATGATCTAAACGATCTAAAAAACCTAGACATTCGTAGTCTCCTACGCTTCATCGGAAGCTCTAACTGGTTCAACGAGTAGGTAGAAATTTTTACTAGATTCATGTGATATCACAAGGGACGTTATAATGGTCTAAGTGCGTCCAACCACTTCAACCTCACCTATTTCATCTCCATCCCTGCAACTTTTGCAAAAGTCATTTGTAAGCATATCCAGTCTTTTGGCCATGTTTCCATTGAGGCAGTGTCCGGTTATTACCCAGAAGAGTACTCGGATTTGGTTTTTATCGAAAGATGTTAGAATCTTTGGAATTTTAGTGTCAATTGCGTGCCACAAGATCTAGCTTCTTACAAAATTTCCTTCGTGTGGGTTTTAATTTTTGAGACAAATGGAGATCCTACAATTTTAAGCCGAATCCGAATGGCTAAATGAGAAGTGTTTCTGAAGAGACTTTCAGTTGTTTGCGCAGGCGCCTTAAGATGAAATTGGTGTTTTCTATTGGTTTAACCAGGGATCTCCTGATCAGTATGCCAGCGCAATTTCTTAATGGACAACTAACTCTGGATAAAGTTCTATCACATGCAAGTGCTACACATGCTTTCAGGGTTCACCTCACTTGCTCCGACATATTATGAAAGCTGAAATTAATTTTAATATATCCACCCGTTCAGCCAGACATGACGACAGAATGCAGACTCAAGATGCTCCTTAATGTGCTTAATAATTCAAGGTACATGATTCCGTATCTAAATTGGAAACACAAAATCCACAAAAAAGAATGCCAACCTGTTAGTTGTAACTCCCTTTCAACAGGTTTCAACGCCAACACAAAAAATATACTTATACCAACCTTGCGAAAACGTCTTCACTTACACGGTGTTTTCCTCACTCTCACTAACTTTGAATTAACAATTTCAATTAGCTTCCAAGGGTGGCTGTTGCAGTGGCAAGGGAACCATCAGCAGCTATCTACCATCCACTGTTCGGTCAGCGGACAAATTAATTATTACCTCAACGCAAGGAGTTCCATTCGAATCCACCATCCTCGATCAAAAATTTACATTTTTTTTCTTCGGCTCGGCGATGCTGCTGTGTTCCTGTCCGAAAATGAATAAAAATAATTCCCGTCTTCATATTTGCTAAGTGACGGTATCCGTTTACACCGTGCCGCTGCCGGCAGCCATGACTAGTCGGCGTTAAGAGTGCAGTGCCATCTGCAAACTGAGACTATTATTAATTATGTATGCTCAGAGTCAGCCATTGTTTTACTATACCTAGTTCTTACAAGATAGACGCAAAGAAGCAGATCCGAATCCGACATGGTTGACAGACCGACCGACTACCGGCACTCCAAATGGGCAAACTATTTGCACTCCATAATGAAATTTTATTTCATGAGAATTATGTTTGAGAGGATAATTGAATAACACAAACAAAACAATTAACTTATGGGATGAGTTCAGTTCGAGTTGCTATTGTGGATGCGCGAGTTAAGTGTATTTGAATTTATAAAGTCGGCTCGGAATAGTCGGAATGAGAGCTAACGTTGCTTTCTGGTAATGATTTGCTGGTTGTTGACTTTTGACTGCGATTGAGGTTGCATGGTCTGGGGAAGACCGAAGACGATTGGCATATAGGTTTCTTGAGAACGAGGTAGGCATAGGTATGCTTATAGGTGCAATTGAAGTTTAGGTGTGTGTTTTTTTTTAATCAATTCTCAGCGATTTAAAAAAAAAAACAATAAGACAGTATGAAAGGGGATTTTCTTAGACCTGGATCAGAGTCAAAGATACTATGCCTCAGAGACTAACTGTCAGAGACAATATGCGGGGGGTAGACTGTTTCGGTTCGACTTATGCTCGTCTTTAAGACAAATTGTCACCATTTTTGACGTCAAGCAGTTGAGCATATTGCTTCAAACGTCTTCGATCTGTATCAGCCACACTCCTTACAAGCCGACTGTCAGAAGCTACAAGCGGAGGTAGACTGTTTCGGTCACCCGTCGACTTTTTTTTCCCGAAGACAAACCGCGACCTCTCATTCGGTACCAAGCAGTAGGGTGCTTAAATCAAGGTATTCTGATTCTAAATAGGGGCAGGCTGCTTTACCCACAGCAATAAACCGGATTGATTCCATCACCCAATTCTGCCACACACTAGTCTCCCTCCTTAGTGATGGACTGTTAAAGGCGATTGGCAGGGGCAGACTGTTGCGGTGACCCTCCATCCCTACTCGAAGACAAACCGCCACCAGGAGGTGCCAACTTCATAAAATTGAGTTGACTGCTTCAGTCACCATCAGGAGATAAGAAATTCGCAGGTAGCAATGGAGTACCCACCAGTAATGTCTGGCCCATAGTTTTTGTTGGCCACTCTCCCCTCCCCTCCTTCTTATGGTATCATATGGACTTAAAAATAAGGTCTAAGTCTGTCCTTTTAGGACAGCCACCTAAACGTACCTAACCTAACCTACGTGTAGGTAAAAATGGCCAACACATTTTTTGGTTTTAATAGGATGGATTGATTGCGGAAAAAAATCGAATTGGCGTGAACGGTGCGATTTTTGCAAGAAGGATACTGCCTTTAGTAGATGATGTTCAGAATTGCTAGATGCATGTTCTACCAACTATGCCTTACCTAATCTTGAAAACGATGCCCTGGACAGCACATTCACAGTTCAAGAGATCACTTTGGTAATATGTTGCTGGATAAGCCTAGGTTTTGAACATGCCTGCCTAAGCAGTGGCCAGTAGAAGCCTTTCAAATGTTTGGATTTTGATCCCTTCTAAATGAATAGTTTGAGGTCGATTTTAGTAACTTACTTACTTAGTTGGAACTACAGGACAAGGTGGAGTTGCTATCTGGGCTTCTACAAGTACGCCTCTCCCGTTATCTCTATCTTTTGCCAAATGTTTTCAGTTGCACACTCCAAGTTAGCTGCGAGGACCCCTTCTAAATGAGAGCACCATCTAAGGCGAGCTTTTTTGTAAGTGCTCTACTGTCTTATCCTTCTTGGTTGGAGTGGAACACTCTTCGTCTATTAGCGTCCATTCGTTCTGCATGTCCTAGCCAGCTTAGACGACTGATGCGCGATTTTATTAATATGTAGATCAAAATCGCCGCTGTACAGACCGTGTATAGGTTGAATTTCCTCCTTTAAAGCCTCTCAACGCAAACGGGACCGAACATTTTACGCAAAACCATTCTTAGATAGAGTTCAAACTTCAGCGCCCTAAAACGGGACTGGGATGATCAAGGTATTCTGCAGAATCTTCTTAGCAATTCGAGGCTCTAAATTAGCTCAAAATGACCATTTGGAGTTGTGCAAGTCAGTGACGTTATTGATGTTGATGCCTGTGACTGAGAGGTCCCAAAGAACGGGCTGAGAAGTGCGTGATGTATGGTTTTAACTAAAGTTGGACATACCCCAAAAAATTTAAATAATGTTTCACTCTCAATTGCTTCTACACATATAGCTCGGGCAGTGGGTGATGCCGACCTTTGCTTCAAGTGGCCCATACTTATAGCCTTCAGTCGAGAGACTTTTTCATGTGTTCTGAAAATGAGGTTCTTTGCGTTCTTTGAGTTGATCAATTCTCCTGGACCCTATTTGTCAGAACTCGTTAATTCGTTATCCCTTTGCCTTCACTCCATCACTTAGTTTCAAAAACTTTAAACGGTGGCTGTGATGTAAAGTCTAAGAAAGTTTCCCTCTTAACGAATCCTACCGGGGATGGACTTCTCTAGACCCATGCAACAGTGGAACCCATAGCTATAGACCGAACTAGTGTCTCTCCACACATTTTTGACAAGCTTGGACATACTATTTGAATCGAGGACCTTAATCACGACCTGGTTGTCAATGCAAATAATATAAGGCCGCCTGGCGGACCAGCTTCACATTTCTTTCAATCTTACCGCACTATACGCTACAATGATTTTTATATATGCTGATTAGCAGGGAGAATGTTAGAAACCACATTAAACGCTGCGGTCGGACTATACCTTAGGGCTCCGGTAATTCTAATTCATGCTGTTCTTTGAACTCTACCTACAGTGGGCCATTTTTAGTTGAAGTCACCCAATGATCGATATTATAGGCTTTCGGCTAACTTTAGGGTATAGGGTCAAAAATAAGCCCTTAGTAGTTGGACCTTGATTATAGTGGTGAGTACGGGTTGTTTAGGCGGGGATATTTTTACACTTTTTAAATGTAAACAATCTCATAATAGAGAACACCTCTCTAAAAATTAGTTACCGCACGAATTTTGTGGCACATCTATAATTTGTGACGGCTCCGGCTACCTAAGATCGACTGACGATCCGAGCCCTCACAAATTTCTACTCAATATCCTTGTGAGTGAGTTCCACTCCACTCATGCAAATGCTATCATTTATGCAATTAAACATATTATCCTCTAGCTACACACTACACAGAGACTCAGTCAGGCCTCTAAAACACAGTGGGATGCTGCAAAATTATGTTACCTGCTCTAACATACAGTGAGCCACAAAAGTGAGTCTAAATTTTTTTTATGGATTTCAAAAAATTCGAACTTCAAAAGGGGGTCAAATTTTGTACGTTCTTACTTTTCATCTGATTAACTTTATACTCGGTTTGTATACTCTATACAAAAAACAAAGAAAATTGCTTTCCCTAATTTAGGAAATTTTGTTTGGGCCCGAGTTATTAAAGACTGAAAAAGCAGGATTCTGTAGTAACTCGAATTTCTTTAAGTCGAATTTCTCTATTACTCGAAGTTTTATTGAGAACTTTGCTTAATATTCATGAATTTCGTCCTCCATAAGTCGAACTTCTATAACTCGCATTTCTCTATTTCTCGAATTTTTTTGATTGCGGTTGACCAAAAATCTCTTTAACTCGAATTATTGCTCTAAATCAAAACAAAAAATCAAATCAAAATCAATCAAAAAGACTGCGATTATTGGAAACAAAATGTTCTACCAAACTTATCGAATACTACAGCGAAGATGACATCTTTAATGCGGACGAAACCGGCCTTTTTAATAAATGTCTTCCAAACAAAAGGTGAGAAATGTCACGGTGGTAAATACAGCAAGGAACGAGTGACATTTATATATTGGTGCAAATATGAGTGGAACAGAAAAACTTAAGATTTTTTCGTCGGTAAAATCACTAACCCACGATGTTTTCAAGGAGTAAAATCCTTGCCTGTTACATACCGAGCAAACAAAAACTTATGGATGGTAACTGATTTTTTTTGTAGAAACACATTGGGACAAGAAGTTTTTTTTGAATATAAAACGAAATGTTCTGATGTTTGTTGACAACTGCAGTGCCCACAAATAACCAACAAATTTAAAGACAAATTAAGCTTTTTTTTCCCTCCAAACATGACAGCAGGCTTGCAGCCAATGAACCAAGGAGTGATACAGAATTTCAAGTGCTTCTACAGGAAGAGAATCATCAGTAAAATTCTGGCTTCTCTAGAAGAAGCTTCTCTAGATGAAGGAAATGTTTCAATGTCGTGGAACTGCAATGTGAAGAGCTCGACCATACGAAATTCTCAAAGCTGGATTTGCAAACATACCCTTTGGGATGAAGAAGATGACGTAAGTTTGGCAGAGTTAAAAGCTGATGGGATTCACGAAGACTTTGGTGTGCCCATAATAGAGTTCAGAAAAATGCAAGCTGACAAATACAGAATATGCAAGACATAGAATGCGGCCTTCAAGAATACATTAACTTGGATAATGAAATTATAGTTTGCCACAACCAGTCTAATGCAGAAATTTGATCCTCGGTGGCGTCTGAACCTGAAGTGGACACCGTTAGTGACGATGAAGTTGATGCTGATGCCGATCCAGGTGAAGGTTTAATCATACAGCCAAAGCAAGTTAAAGTCTATGAAGCACTTGAAACAATACGCGATGTTTTTCTTAAAACCCTTTCGGTACATCTTTTTTGTTCTAAGGTTAAAAAAATATTTTATTTCTTTTTGTTGCTACTTAGACTCCTACTAAAAACATTGTAACATTATTGTTGGTAAATATTGCTTCTAACGTGGTTTTTGGGAACGTTGCCATATGGCATCAATTGTCTCAAGTGGTAGCAAAATAAATGACAAAATTAATATTTTTGTTTTAGTTTCTTATTTTTATATATTATTTTTTAAACAAAATTGAAAAGAATAAAGTATAATTATTTTTTTTTAATAAAATGCATTTTAAAAAAATAAGGATTTTTGAAAATATTAAAAAAACACATATTTTCATGTATGTATTAAAATAAAAAATTCAAAAAAAATAATACATTGTTGCATTTATACTCGGTTTTCTTTGTTAACTTCAAACATTACAAGTACTACAAATTAAAAACTAAGTATATTCCAAGATAAACAATAATATTATAATAATATAATTAATATTCATAAAAATCTAAGTAATTTTTTTTTAATTCAAGCCAAATTAAAAAGTAATGATATTCAAGACTATTTATGCATAAAAATACATTTATTTTTATACATATGTAGGTATATATATAATGTTATTTATAGAAATGATGCCTTAAAATGCACCTCTAGATAATATTGATGCCATATGGCAACACAGAAAAGGAAAATTGTGCCAAATTGAATAGACTGAACTTATATGTTTATTTTATTTTTTTAATTGTCCGCCTGATATTAGTCAATCAAATAAAATTGAAATTGATAATTTATTTGATAATTATCCATTTAAAAAATAAATAATAAAAATAGTCTTCCGACGAAAAAATTCGAACTCTATTGCAGACCGATCTTTCACGAGAGCTAAAAGCACAATGACGACAACTATCACCCAGTTTTTTTGCTTCTAATTATTAAGCACATACTCTAAGAAGGTAATCAGAAAAAAGATTAGAAAAAATATACTCAGAGAGTGAGAATGGGTGTTATGAATATTCGTGTTGCCATATGGCATCAAAATACCGAAAGGGGAAAAGAAAACACATTTTTACCAATCCAAATGCAGTCAAATAAAAAGTCAAATTACTGACTTTTTTAAGACTTCGCTGTTAATTAAAAATATTTGTCTCCATGTCATTTATTATAGAATAAAATAAAATGAAATAAAACAATATAGGTATGTAACATTTTTGTTTACATTTCTTTAACTCAAATTTTCTACAACTCGAATTTATTTTCTTTCATTTTAAGAGTTCTGCAATGCAGATTTTTATGGAATAAAGTCTGGATTCACAAATATTGCGGTTTCCAAAAAATCAAAATGTTGACAGGATAGTGCTAAACACATTCAGTAGATATCTACTGCCTCATAAAACCAGAAGTGGATCAGTTTTAGACAACATTTCTACTCATGGAAGGTAAAAACCTCTACTTTTCACTTCTCTTCTATGTAGTTCAGAATAACTAAAGGACTAAACAAACAAAATATAATCAGACAAAATCTGCCACACAGATTTTGGCATTTTAAGTCTGCAGCTGGGGTGAAAATCTGCACTTATGGCAACGCTGAACGCGGACGAAGTTGCGGATAAATACTAATGTTAGTATTTTTATAAAAGCTTAGACTTGCCTAAGTATTGTTGTTTTCTTTAATAATATTTCTTGTCTCTCAACAAAGGCCAATTTCAAAAAAAAAAAAAAAATGTAGATTTGTCAGTTCAGTATATGGAACGATCCCTCTGATCTCCTATCGGCTATAGCTATACAATGTATATTTCACTTCACCAACCCGAAATTATTAATGAAGGTCAGAAGATTTCCTTTCATCTGAGAAATTCCAGCACCCAATGGATCAAACCAAACTTCAAAAGATTTTATTAACAATAGCAACGCATATTTCACGCTACTTATATGCGGCAGATGAAATTCCCTCCGCAAAACAAAAGGACTATCTCTCATCAGCTGACCTAATTGCTTTTTGCAGAATACGACGAAGCATTTAACTATACATCCAAGTTGAATCTCGACGCGCAAGCTGTCAACACTCGCTTATCGCGCAATACCCGAAGCAACCATCAACCTCTCTGTCATTCGCTGTACTAGTGCTATAAGCAAATTTAGTAAGATTTGTCTCTCTGAAAGCAATTTGTCGTTCCAAGGGTATACACCGAATACACACAACAATTTGTTGCAACAAATGACGCGACAACCAGAGATGCTCACTTCGTAGTTCGCATATACTGTCATGTCAGTCGGCCATAATTGCGCGGATAGTATGCTCTGTATACAGATCTATAATGCGAGTACTCAACCGATGACTGTATAGTTAGTGGCTAGCCGGGGGGCTAGCGGGCGTTTTAAGCGATCACAATGAATGCGTTTCATGTGTCACATGGCATCACAGATTATACACAAACCTCGAACAGAAAATGTTAAAAAAAAAAAAATTACAAAACTTTATGCCATCGGCTGGCGCGAGGGGGTACTAGAGCGAGTGACCTTGTTCCAAATTATTACCTTATACACATTTTATTGTATTATACTCGTACATGCATAAATAATTGTTGTACACACTGCTGCAGAGGCGCATACATCAGCTCTTGGTGTTTGACCAATAAGGCCGGACAGATGGAGCGCGCATATTTTATGCATAAATTTACAAATCAGCTTTGTGCTTCGTTTGAGTGATCGATCGAGGTGCTGCTGCTGCTGATGGAATGCCATTCTAAGACTGTTGACAGTCGAGTCAGATGTCACTCTCGACAAAGTATAATGAATTTATTAGTAGACCATTATAAGTATGTCGTCAAAATCACTTATATTCTTAAAATGTCATTTACTGCGATAAAGCTTATCCTGTCACTGTCAGGAGTGACAAAAATACCTCCACCTCTGACTTTATCTTCAAAAGAAATCCACACCATCTCTGCAACTATACAGACCCGAAGTCAATGACTTCTCGTTTGAGCTGACGCCACCGGAAGAAGGCACCACCCTCTCGCAAAGGTGAATGCATCTCTTCTTATCTATGTGCACACATAATCAGGGTAATCTTCCGGATCTACACCTCTGATTGAGTGATAAGTATATTGCAATTGCAGCTCAATTTGCACTTCTTCTTGTTGTTACACATCCGTTTGGGATGTTCGCACAGGAACATGCACCAAAGTTATCTCATACAAAGATTGTAGTCGAGATAACCGGGCTATTCAGAGCAAAGACCTATACGACTTATGTGTGTGTGTACTTTCACTCTCGAACAAATTCTCCCAAATCGAAGAGAAAAAAAAACCTGAATACCAGGCCAACAGAAGCAATCGCAGACGTTATAGGTACTCATGAAACTGAGAAGCTGGAAAAGGACATCGTACGAGTATGAAAATCGAAAAAGGATTTCTCCTCACATAGTGCTTCTCCATTCGTTCACCCATCTTAGATTTGTCGTCTACTTGAGAGTGGTTCCCATTACGAAGCTTGCTCATAGCACATGAGGCGAGGTTTTTAGGTAAGGATTTCCATGCTCTCAATGTGGTGGATGGGGGGTAAAAGGAGCTGATTTAATATACACCAGGACAGCATAGATGCACAGCATTTCAAGATATCTCAGGAAAGTGTTTGAAAACTGCAGGATAGAATTTTGTAATTTTATTCTTGTGCAAAATACCCGCACATTGGGAACATTTTCTGTAAATATTCACCACCCCCTGTGTGAGGCCTTAATTAAATGAGCTACATATATGATTCTGAAGCAAATGACCTGAACCTATATGTAGTAAGAACAGAACACATATCATGCGACTCCAATTATTATTTTAACCAAAATATGTTAACGTTCCCTAGCTAGGTTCTACCTTGAAGCAGCGGATATAGCTGGCTCAAAGGGTTAGCCGCCTATTTCACAAACTGCGGAATGATGTGGGAGTTGTTGCCCACTAAACTACACTGCCACCCCACAATCTAATCCAATTAGGGCAACCCAGTGCCCCTCGCAAGACTAATTTCAAACTAATTTTGACTGCCAGCACGATCATTAGCCACCTGCATCGAGCTGTGTTGCGTACGACGAGTTGTTCACTTTTTTTCCAGGCCATTGCGGACGAATTGTGGCCTTGACAGTTCCAGTCAGGTCGACCTTTTTAGTACCTAAACATAATCCCTATATAAAAACTGCTTCTTCATATTCGGGTACCAGGTGTAAAAGGATCTCCAATGCTAAGCCATCAGGGTATTAGAAAAAAAGGTGGTAGCGAAAGACCCTTTATAGGCCAATGGCCAACCCGAAATGGGCTCCTGGTGCTTATAACTTGACGCCTCGTCATATGTATTGTAAATGGATCTCCAAGTCGGAGATTATGCTCTCTACCCGAGGAAAATATCGAAATGGAAGAGCTACAAGCCTAGAAAAAGGGCGGATTTACTGTTGAAAACCCTACAAATTGTATCCCGATATCCTATGATTAATTTTACCGCAGAAACAGCTATTGCAGAATACCACAAGACCACCACCACTGGTTTGACGAACATTTTTTTTTTGAAAATGATCGACTATTAAACACAGGATAATACGATGCTTATAAGGCAGCGCTGCACAAGAGGATCGAAGAAATTTCGAGACGCTACACTATAGCAACTGAAGTTTTATCAAAGTTGGAGAGAACTTGCCGTACCTACAGAGTCAGAGCAGAGCTGTCTTGTAATAGTCGGTGCTGAGAATATGCACAACTATTTTTTGCCGACTTTATAACGGCGACGAAGACCAATATTTTCGCTGTTCGACTGATGGATTCAATTTTCGTCCATCAAAATTAAGTGAAGATTTCAATATTTGAAGTTAATGACCAACAAAGCTGGTGGACCACACAGCTTTTTAACACAACTGGAACATTTTGTAGACAGTAAGCCCAATTACAGCATCATTTCCCCTATCTATATCCATTCGATCCGATGTTATGCGACTTGTTTAATAGACCTCACAGACGAAAACGGTACGCTAGCTTTTCAAAAGTCTGTTCAAATAATCGAATACGCTGCGGGTATATATTAATAATATTGGACAATAAATTAGGCCGAGTCTCTTTTGAATCCAAAGCAAAGGCTCCAGTGCATGGAAGAAAATGGTTCAAAGTATCCTCGCCCTCTCCACAAGCGGCTTCCCACTAAGAGGCGTCTCTCAAGCCTTACACATTAAAATGCTTGGCAAAAAGAAAGGGTCCCTAAGAAAGTCTATACAAGTCAAAGTTGCCTACATTATTTTTACTGAGAGCTATCCAAAATTTTTGCATTCATTTAGTCTGCCCGCGTCCTGAAAAACCGAGCCACACACTATTCATTAGAAACCCTATCGTCAACGAGAGCATTGACCGAGAACAGGAGAATACCGAATACAGAACTACCTCCTGATAAATCATTCCCCGAGCCCTGCTTAGCAATCTCATAGGAGATCTTTAATCTCGCAATCCCAGTATAATCTCGGACTAAGACCAGAGTCAATAAGTATCGTGCAGTGTAGTCGACACAGATGCTTTGATAATAGAGCCCATAATGAAGGTATCACGTATCAATGACAGGTAGATCAAACAGTGCATCTAGAGCAGAGCCATACGTACTCGCAAAGGCTTCCGTGCAGCCTACACATCAGGGCGTTGTTTGGAGTTTGGTACAGAAAGTTGTCTCATACTTACGAGAAAGCCATCCAACCAAGCTAGAAAAGGAAGACCTATGGCAATCGCTCTTTGATATCGCTATATGAAGGCAACTTTTTAGTAGCGAGTGGTTACCATCAGGTTTTGATAGACCCTTCTGACCGACCAAAAACGGCGTTCAGTACGAGTAAGGGTCATTATGAATTCAATAGAATGCCTTTCGGGTTGACGGGTGTTCCGGCAACGTTTCAGAGGATAATGAACCATATTCTCACGGGTCTCCATGGTATACCTAGATGAGATTGTGGTCTATGGGAAAAACCTAGATCACCACAACGAAAAACTTGCAAACGTTTTCGCAAAGTTAAAACAGTATAACTTAAAGTTAAATACTGTGAAATGCAATTTTCTATGGCGTGAGGTTAGCTACCTAGGCCATGTATGTTCAGAAGGTGTGGTTGTACCTGACCCGGCTAAAACGCAATGCGTCACTGAGTTCCCAGTGCCTAAAACGGTGAAACAGGTCCAATCATTTTTAGGGTTAACGAATTATTATAGAAAATTCATACCGCGTTTTTCGAAAATTGCTGCAATTTACTAAAAAAAGAAAGTAATTTCGAATGGTCCGATGAGTGTCTGAAATCTTTAGAATTTCTTAACGCCGCTATTTCTTCGCCGCCGATTCTTTCCTATCCAGATCTGTGGCAACGAAGAAGACTCTACGTCTAAATAAGACCTTAATAACTACAGTTGCATTTGAAGCATTTACTCTGCATCTGAAGCATTTACTCTTTCAATGAGGACGATCACAATTGTGCCAAGAAACCAAGCTCTGTACAGAAAAGAAACAAAATACTACCGCCATCTATGAGTGGGGAGTTTGAACTTGCTATCTCCACTTAATTTACTGCGAAGATTATCCCCACTTCTCACTCACTTTTAGTTTTGCATGCAGCAAAACCAAAATAAATTGTGTGCTCAAAAGCGTCGCATGTCTGTTCAGGCTAACGAAGTTTCAATCCATCTCCATGAGTCAAGAGGTCCTTTTTTTGGCTAATTCGTCGCACCGATCTAACTTTCAGGAACGGACTTTGAGTTGACTTTAGTATACAAAGATATGCTCTTTAAAATCACCCACAACAATCGACTATACAATAACAATCTATGTAGGCATATTGGAACCCAATGTCAGTATCGCTTTTAAAACGCCTCAACTTGACAGAGTCCTTTTTAATACAGTACCGTCCAATTTCACCATTAAACCAAACCACATTCTGAAAATGGAATGACATACACGTCTATTTTCTTTCAACCATTCATGTTTCGTCGTCGTCCAAGCGTCTATCCCATTACCTGAGTCAAAAATCGTTCCCTACGTCTCAATATTATCAGTGGAAGACTAAATACATTCATTGTGTATTAATTTTCCCACAAACGGATCCCATTTACATTCTAAACAAACATCATTCAACTGTCAGGGGGGAAATAAAATTCCTCAGGCGGTAGGGGTATCTGAAAGTATCACATATCCGCTGAAGAAGAACAATCGATGTAACCTGCCTGCCTTCATACCTATACCTTCTTCAGGTAGACAAAATAAGTTTTCCCAAAAAATAAAATATTCTTCTTTTCGTTTTGGGCTAATCGCAGGAATTTTCCTTCCACACCATAATCATCGCTTCCCACACACATGCTCGATGCTCGTTTACAAATACATTTGCATATACTGCAGTGGAATCTCTATCAGAGTTCGTTGCGGTAGCAAACAGGTATTTCACCACTTTACACATACTTACGGGCACAATGGATGCTGCATCTGCATCCCAAAGAATGCTACATCGATTTGTAACCAACAGACCATCATACATTATCACGTTGCGAAGGAGGAGAGCGATGCAGTCTCTGATTCGATAGCCGTTTTCATTGCATTAAGATTTGGGTCTTCCACAAGTCGATTCATCAGCACATATACTATTGCAGATGTGGGTGTGAAGATAGCTAAGAATTTATTGGTTTCCATCCATATCCTTGAATCAAACAAGCTTTTTACACTAACTCGATAATTACTGCCAAGCACCCATAAAACGTCTCACTCATACCCTTATTTGTTTACCAAGCGCCACTTAGAGGCTGCCCAATTAGCAGGGAAATTATCCCTTACGGTTAGAGAGGATCAACATGCCCAAAAGTCTACAATTTCAATCATCGGTTATCTAACCACCACCACCATGGTCGTCGTCACTTTCCCATTACCATCATCATCGGCACCATATAATCTCCTCGGGTGATCGCATGTCGTATCTCACATGATCAGTGGCGCGGCGCATCGTGGTCTCTCCCCCATAACCACGTGTAAACACAACCATCGATGAGCATTTTTCTACTGACGCTGAGTCAGAAACTCTGAAACCCTCTGTGGACAAAACAGCGTAGCCGAGTCGGAGAAATGAAAAGCCGCTTAAATGGGTAGATACGGTGATCATTAGCGAGCGGACACGCAGATATGGACACGGACACGGACACGGCCGCTGGTCACCCTCGATTAAAATGGATTATTCTTAGGGTTTATCGTCGCTCGTCAGCGTGGTGCTTGTAAATTTGATAAGGACGCGATAAAGTTTCAGTTAGAAATAGAGAGGGTTGGTAATAGTTATGGGGAAGATGAAAGGCGATCAGCTTTTTTTTTTAGCGTGGACTGGTCTATTGAATGAGAGTTATTTTTAATTTTTTTTTTTAGAAAATAACTGACAATATTGACAGAATTGTCAGAAATTTTCTGACAAATTTGGACTTTGTCCCATAAAAAAATATGTCAGTCCAAATGTGTCAGAAAAATTCTGACAACAAATTGTTGGGTTTTTCTGTCCCATAAGAAAATATGTCGCAGTTTATCAAAACAAAAAAAGAATTCGGTTTAAAATTAATGTATCTCGGCCTCTGGACGGCATAAAAAGATGAGTGATAGCTCAAAATACTCGGTGAAGTATTGCCTAAAAACGTTTTCGAGCTTTTTTATATTGATGTAGATTTGTAAATTGTATGGTAAGTTGAATGAAGTAAAGTAAGGAAAAAATCTTTGCAACCTCGTTTTCACCCCTTAGATAACGAATTTTTCAAAATCTTAACGTAAAAGGGTCTGATGTTTGGGCTAGGGCGTGTCGTGTAGATTTTCTACTTTCTTTAATATTACATTATATAGATTAAAGACTGGTGGGCATCAGTCTGTAGTAAGTATCTCACAAAATGAAATCTCTTTCTTGATGCCAATACCCAACTCGATTGAGGCCAATTCCGAATGCTTTAATATTAGAGGACAGCGGTTATGGACGAAAAAGTTAGCTAATTACCAAATTAAACACACTGAAGTACTGCAAACATTTTTGAGGACTCACAACAAACAAGAAGGTTAGTAGAAAATGCATTGGAATGGAATATTTGCTTCCTGTTGGGAAATATGGTATGCAACTATCGCGATGTCCTCAGGAACCTGAAGAGTTAGTGAATGAAGACATTAGATAGTTCTTGTAGGTCGTGGAAGTTGTATATTCCTTGGGTTCAGTTCCGTAAGTGAAAAAGGCTTGTTTATTGACGTGTAGTGGGGTGCATTTTTCAGAGTCTGTTTATCGAAGCATAACCTCTGCATATACAGTAGACTCTCGGTATAGTGAACCTTCTGTATAGTGAATTATCCAATATAGTGAACCACCAAAATTTTACACAGACTACTCTAAATAGTGAACTATGAAAATCTCGATATAGTGAACTCAGATTTTTGTTCGCAAAAGTCAAAGAAAAATGTTCCAGTTTAGCAATGCGCCTGCATGTCAACAATTTTTTAGAACAATTTACCGTTCATTTGTGTGCTTTTTGATATTTTAGTTATGAAGGTTAGGTTAGCCACCTAGACTGTCCCAAAAACTGGCTACAGGAAGTGGTCAGAAAAAGTATGGGCCAGACATTATAGGTGGGAACTCTATTGCTACCTACGACTTTCTTTTAAAGAAAGGTATCTCCGTACATCTTACCGTGATGGCTGAAACAGTCAACTCAGTTGGTTAAACATGTTTGAATTTAGCATCTCCTGGTGGCGGTTTGTCTTCGGGTATAGACGGAGGGTAACCGTAGCAGTCTACCCCCTGTCTATTGCCTCTGACAGTCCACCACTGAGGAGAGAGAGACTGATACATGGCAGAAATGGGTGGTTGAATCAATCTGTTCTTCTGCTTGACCAAAAGTCAGTGGGTGGATTGTCTACTGGAAGAAAAGGATGGAGGGTAACCGTAGCACTCTGCCCCCCGTTTATTTCCTTTGAAATCCCGTCCACGAGACAAAGACTGGTGTTGACCAGAAGAGCTTGATTGAAGCAAACCACCATACTGCTTGGCGAATGATGACCGAAACATTTTAACAGTCTATTGCCTCTGAAGAGATGTTTACAGTGTCGAAATGATGTTGACTGATGTAGTCAGCTCCTACAGGTGGCGGTTAGTCTTCGACGATGGCAAGAAGACACTTAATGAAGGTGACAAACTATTTTTTAAAAATTTAATTATGGAAAAAAATTATATTTATTTCTGTGTTCCTCAAAAAAAATATCTTCATCTCAGTGTTTTTTAAAGATTAATTCCATTTTTTTTGTTATTTTAGTGTTTTGTAATAAAAACGTTGGTATGTGTTTATTTATATCAAATTAGCTTATTTGAACATTTAAAAACTCCCGCTCGAAATAGTGAACAATTTCGATATAGTGAACAGGTCTGGTTTTTATTAGTTCACTATATCGAGCGTCTACTGTAGTTTCATTTTTGCACCCAACAACATTGACATTGATTTCGGGAACACCCCTTTTAACCGAAAAAAAAAATGTCGAATCGACAAAATGTCGAAAAAAAATATCGAGAATTTTGGAAGATCACCGAAAAAAAATTGATCGAAAAAAAAAATGTCGAAAGCACAAAATGTCGAAAAAAAATTTCTGAAAAATGTCGAAAATTTTCGACATTTTGGGAAAAAATGTTATTTTGGTGAAATTGCTTTCAATTCCCTTAAAATATGATTTTTTCGCCTTTAAAAGGACGGAAATTCACTTAGTTTAACTATACGTACAAATTAAGCAATTTCATTTTATTGTGTTGTCAATGCTATATTGAGTTTTAAGAAAATCGAAAGTATTACTTATCTCTTAGGGATTATTTGTCGTCCTGAAAAGGACGTTTTGTTGAAACTGCTTAGATGTTTACGATAATCGTATCGTAACTGCAATGCTCTTAAGAAATTCGCACTTTTCCATGCTAGCTCTTTTCGAAAGAACTCTCTGGATCTTTTCGTTCTTCCGCTCTTGCTTAGTCCGCGGTACTCTCTCGCCACTTTTAGCTTTCTCCATGTTTACTTTAGCTACAATTAGCTCCTTCGCCAAGTCCCCGATGAGCTTGTAGACTCCAGCATGCTGCTTGCCTACCACCGTTTTGAGGCGTCTGTGCCAAGCCTCAACATTGTTTTGCGTTCTGGGGAAGTTTTGCTCTCCTGCAAAAGCGGCAACAGACCAAAACTCTGGTAGGTATTTTGGAGTATAATTGGGGCTTTTACCTGAGATGTAATTTTCCCTAAACCACTTCGCAACACGTTTAGCATCGGGGTCACGAATGCTTCTATAAAGGGCAGCAAAATAGTCGGGAATGTCTGATGGCGGCACAAAAGCCAAGGCTTTCAGCATTTTTAGCTCCATTGCGAACTCCTCATTTTGTCCATATCTTGTGCTAAGGCCTTCGCGTTGGATCTTTCGCCATATAATCTGCCCGAAGTGGAACAGGCACCCCTGGTATCTGACTGAAGGCAAAAACTCTTTCGCAGCTCCTGGAATGGCTTTCTCAAAATCGGACAGCAAGAGTTCTGGGTTGATATGAACTCCATATTCACACGCACAGTTAAAAATGTCAAAAAACAATTGCGCATACGCCTCTTTGGACTTACGGCTCATTAGACAGAATAGCAAGGGAACCGTAACACCCGCAACGGATCCATGAACCGAAAAAAGCTGCGTCATGACTGTTGGGACCACAAAAAATGTTCCATCCAATAGCCAACATATGGATTCGGAGAGCAACTGAACACTGCTGCGGGTTCCAAGCAAAATGTTTTTTTCGCTGCCAAAATTTGACTCTCGAAGCACAAACAATTCGCCATCTACATATTTCAAATTTGTTGGAATGTTTATTTCTTCTAACGTTGTGGGTTCCCGGACACTATCAGACCGTACGCGCGCGATTTTAGCCTTTTGGGCCTTCTTCGACGGAAGTTGCACCCGACATGCCGGCTCGGTTTGCACTATTGCGTCCCGAATTATTCGCGATGGGACAAGATCTGATCGAGCTCCGGCTTTGACGCGATTGTTCGCATTGCACACTTCCTTTTCGAAAGCGAGAGGGTCGTGATTGTGGTCACTAGGACCTTTTTTCACAATCTGCTCGTCGCCTGCTAGAGTGGTCACAATACGACCTTTACAAGAAAAGTTTTGTTTGCAACTGCAACACCAATAGCACGTTTTTTCCACTTTTCTTTCTAAGAAGTAATGATACCCTTTGAAAATCAATTTTGTTTTTTCTTTATTGGACTTGATGAATTCCATGTTTTAATAAAGCACTTGCAAATTTCACCACAATTCCGAAAAATCCAGATTTACGAAACGAATTCTGGATGAATTCGGCACAAAAATGGGATGATTACATCGTTAGCTTGAGAATCAGAAAGGAAGAAAGTACCGTTATTTCTCAAGATTACGGCATTAAACATTCCCCTCTTTGTAGTTTAACCCCATCCCCACATTTGAATCAAATATGTGAGAATCAAATAAATGTTCCTTCTCCGTGATTCTCATGAATTCGCGAACCTTATATATGAAATAAATATTTCTTTTTGGAGTATTTTTCTCTTAAAATACACAAAATTCTTGAAAGTACTGAAAGACAAAATGTCGAAAATAGGTGAAAATGATTGGTGTTAAAAATCGCCGCGATTTTGAACACCAATCATTTTCACCTATTTTCGACATTTTGTCTTTCGACATTTTATGGTTTCGACATTTTTTTTTCGACATTTTGTTTTTCGACATTTTGTTTTCGACATTTTGGGTTCGATATTTTGAGATTCGGTTAAAACTGGCCAACCCATTGATTTCCTGTCATTTTGAAGGAGTTCATTGGTTCTAGGTTCGTATCGTGGTCACTGGTCAGGGGCCTTATTCCCAAATGCGCGGCGGATCGCTTTTCATGGCGGATTTGTATTTTTATATTTCCAAAAGCGATTCGATCCATTCGTCACAAGAATTTAGTTTATTTTTTATCCACAATAAATCCGCCAGCAATCCGTCACCTAAATAGCTATCGCTTTTGAATGGACCGAATCGCTTTTTGGAAATACAAAAATACCAATCCGCCATCAAAAGCGATCCGCCGCGCATTTGGGAATAAGCCCCCAGAGCTTTTTTGATATAATAACATTTAATAGGCTATTACCACCAACTGTTTGCTTTCATTAGATTTTATGTTCAAATTGTTCCTTAAAGTTAGAGTATAGAGGTTGGATCCGTTAAAGTGGTTGATTTTGGCCGTACCATTCCAGACCCATTTCTTTGCAAGTTTATCAGCTATATCTGATTTTCGGGTATGTCGGTTATGTCCTAGGGACCCAACTGAAATTTATATATTGAGCTGTGACTGTGAGCCAAGAAACTTCAGTTCTTAGCTTCGACTTGATTTCTGCAGCAAAACTTGCTTAAATGCCCGCCTGAGCCTGACTATCAATGAAAATGGTGATATCGTCTCTGTCATGCTGGCAGTCTTTGTCACGATCAGAATTTGTGTTTGGAAGACACTGCTGTAGTCCGCAGTTCCGGGAATAATATACCCACACCAGTTTCTATAATAATCTTGGTCCCGTTTGTGTAAATGGATATAATTTTGACTTTTCTTGGCTCCTTGGTTTGCCATTTTTCTCTACATGGAAAAGTGCAGGAGAATGGATTATCAAAGTCGACATGCAGTCGCTGTTAACATAATCGCCTATGAGGTTATATAGGATCTGTATGCGCCCTTCAAAGTTCGAGTTGAAGCCGTTTGATTGGGTTCAAGGCACTCTTGCCGGCAGACTCATGCATTCACAGATCTACCGGCAGTTTGTTTTTAGAGACTGTTGCCACTATGGTCAACCACTAACTGCCAATATCAGCTTCCAAACAGGTAAATCACCAGTTGAGTTACACGCACACTGCTCTAGAATCGCTTTGGCTCCGGCATCGTCCACGATGCACCATCACCTTCCATGTTCATCAATCACCAGAGTCGCTCTACATACAAAATTAATTTAATCGATTTCCGAGAAACATTTTCAAAACAAATGTAGGTACCTACCTATATACCAACTGAAATCCTTGATCACATCCTCCAATCGAAAACAACTGCTCACTCTGCGCATTTCCATTCTCAAACAGCCAGAAACAGAGAAGAGACCCGAAAAAGGGATCAGATCAGGATCAGCTGTAATGCAGGAATGCACAAACACCATTCGGGCATTCACTCCGACTATACATACGCCGTGTCCTTCCATTCTCGTTCCGGCAGATGGTTGTTCGTCTACCTAATAGTTGTAGTTTTCCTCCTTTGAGTCGATCTGTCTGTCTGTCTCTCTGTTTGGTTTGTCGGCCTCAATTGAAACATATAAATCATCCCTACCCATTTCATTACTGTCATGCACAAAGGAGACAACAAGGCAAAGGCATACAATCAACCGCACCGCACACACCATCACCATCAACACCAAATAAAATGGATTTTCATTATCCCCGCAGCTAGAAAGAATACTACGGCTAGTGAATAAGAAAACACACTCAAACTCATTCACAGAGCCTCTCACACGTCTCACCCCCACTACGGCAACTCGAAGATCGATGGCACGAGCCATGCAAGTTGTGATTCACCATCCACGCCAGACCTGGCATCATAGTTCCTGAGCACAGCCTTAAGGAGCCATTAACGATCAGTGTACAAATATTTTTCCTGTGCAGCTTGAGTTGTATATCATCGGTTAATTATTTTAGGGGCTGCTCTCGAGAAGATCCGTCGCGGCGGCGGTGATGACAGTGACAGCGAGAAGCCGATAGACAGAGATGGAGATTACCGCGTTGCATCTTACACGCACGGCACGTACCGCTGTTGCACCTTTATCCCAACACAGTGACAGATAGTATGTTGTGTGCGACTACCACCACCACCCTAAGTGCTGTTAACTACCGGCACTTGACACCGGTAGATACAATGCGCGCTTAAAGAGCGAGAATGAGTTGTAGTTGTCGTCAGAGGGCGTGCATGCGTGAGTGAGTTTTTGTTACCGAACTTCCCTCCCATTCTCATCCGTTCAACTATTAGGCGCATTAAATTTGTCGAAATGTTCTCTTAAGCGTTGGCTTGGTGTTTCTTTTCGGGTGCATCCTGTTGTGCCATCGATTTTTGGCTGTCTTCACAGACCTTGTTCTTCTCGGGTCGTCTTTCTTTATTCAATGTCATCGGCGGCGGCGACGGCGGCTTGTGTTTTTATCTCTCTTTTGCTTGTTTATTTGTTGATGTTGTATTATCATGGAGGACTGTCAAAAAATTATTATTGTTATGTGTGTATGTGCGTTTTTCCAGTTCTTTTGTTTGTTGGTCGCACAGCGATCATCGGAGCGATCATCATCATCCGATCATCTTTTGGAATGCATTGTTGTCAGGGGGCACCTTTTCTTTGGGATCTTTGCGCTTCTTGAGCGATTCTTCTTTATCGGGTTTGTTCTGTTTTTGTTTTGTCTTTATTTTTCGTCGTCGTTGTCGTTATTTTGAAGATCGTTCGACAGATGTGTGCTTACCGGTGGTGAATTGGTGTTTTTTTTCCTGTTTTCTTGGTGGACAGACAGAGATACCTATCTCCTGGTGTTTGGCTGTGTTTTTGTGGGGTGAAGTGGGATATTAACAATGCCATCATGGCCATTACCATTATTGTGGCGCATTGATATTCATCGATTTGTTTTAGTGTGGCTATATAGCCAGATGGATTTGTTGTATAACATGTCTTTTTGTGTGCATGTGTGTGAGGTGTCAAGTATAAGGTGAGGAATTCGACAAAGGAATGTTCCTACTTGAAAGGTAGGTAGGTAATTAAAATCATGACATTGACATTATCGTTGGTTTCAGTGTTGGTACATAATTTAAAACGATTATGTAAATGCATTGGAAACAGGAGGAAGTCGTAATGGGATCAGAGGAAGGATATCGTGAGATGGAGATCAGCAGAAGCAGGTTGATTTGGAGACTTTTTGAGTGGGATCATCTTAATAACTGCCAATTTCTTTACAAGGGTAACTTGCAGGATGTCATGCCCTTCACTTACTAATGAAAAAAAACCTAAAAGATCGTACATTCGATCTACTTATGATTAGGTGCTAATGTGAAGAAGCAAACCAAACAGAGAACTCCTCCATCATAAAGCTGAAGCGACGAAAACAGCATTGCAATCATTTGTGAAATGGTCCTGGCATTAATAACAGCAGCCCATGAGTATGTGGTTAGGGCAATACCACCTGGAGGTATTACCTTGTTTATCGACAGCCAGCCAACAATAAAAGCCATAACTGCATTAGAAATCGAAGCCTGTGAATGTGAAGTGCTGTCGCGAAGAACTCAAGGCTCTTGGTACACAGCACAAGGTATCGCTCTGCTGGGTTCCGGGACATGAAGGCCTTCCAGGCAATGAGAAAGCAGACGAATTAGCAAGACAAGGTTAGATAGCTATTTCAGAATAAGCTGATCCCTCTGTGAACATCCCGCCTTGCACACTCAAGCTTGAAGCAGGGAGAAAAGCCACAAGAGAGGCGAACTCTAGATGGGCCGCCATAAATACATCTAATACCACAAGACGGCTATGGCCGTCCTTCAATGACACTACAACCGAGAGTATCATACGGAAAGATTAGAAAACCCTTTCCACAGTCGTTGGAATCATAACGGGGCACAATACTCTGCGGTACCACATGAAGAAAATGGACTTAACGAAAGAAGATAACTTTGTAGAGGCTGCGGTGATGATGGAGCCCTTGTCACTGCCCATCAGGTCTCCAACACACTAGGTATAAATTCCAAGGGAGTCACTTCTTCAAGGAACTAGACGAGCTTTCCAGCACATCAATAGACAAGATAATGAACTTCATCATTATCATAATACTACATAATAGATGGATTTTACGGTTCACATTGATTCTGCTGATAATTAGTTCAGAACTATGGCGTGTACAAACTAAGTTATTAGCACAGCACTCCTTAAGGCAGGGTCCTAGTGGTAAACGAGATCTTGATTAAGTTAGAATGTAGTGGAGTCGAAGCAGTCAGCGGATGACCTAGAACTGCTAGTGACTGCAAATTTCTATCCACTATCCAGAGACCAAATAAAGAGCGTTCTATTTATGGTTAAAACCTGAGCCAAGTGATGCCCAAAACAGATATGGAGAATTCACTGCGCCGCAAGATTAGAATACACGTACTTTTATGTGGCCTTACACAATCATATAAATTCTGCATCTACAGTAGCACTGCAAATGTCTCCACCTCGAAATAGATCGCCCAGCAACGCAGTGAATTAAATTAAATAGACTTGGCAGCATCGAATATTTGAATTCAGTTGCAGATACATGCGAGAAAAAAAGAGGGTCGCATTGACAGCAACTAATGCAAATTCAGTTCTGTATCTGCACATCTATTTCATCTGCTGTATTTGCAGTGAAGCATCCAGAATTTCTGCACATGTCTTTTGGGAATAATGCGTACTGCCAGAAAACCCGTAAAAGACGGAGTTAGTTCTCTTTACCTACATATAGGCAGGCAAAAAATCGGGAATTTAGCCTGCCTGCAACTGAAGGGACTCCGCTAACAATTTCTGATAACGCAAGGTCTGTACCTGGAACTGGATCGGAAAAAACCTCAACATACGGGAAAGAACAAAGACAATGAACGATTGCTAAACATATCTTGTAAACTATTCCAATGGAGAGCGTGGAGCCAGGTAAGGGAACAGAAAAGGGCCTAAAGACGTATATGGTCCCGGATGGGTCCAAGAGCGAACATGTTGCGGGGCAGAGATATCGAAGAAAGCAGAAACTGGTACAAATACGTTACGTTTCTTTCGGGTGTGTCCAAACGGTGAATGTGAAGCCGGCCCGAATCGGCCACCGGCATGCAGTCTAATAAGAGTAACTAGAATTGGATTGGAAGACAGGCCCACGAGGACGATAAGTGCAGCACTAGCAGATAGTGGGGCAAGGTAACGCGTTGTTGTCCACTACATATTATGCCATTATGGATACTATGACTAGGTATCCTAATATGGGATCTCATCACCGAAATTCCGTCAGCTGGATATAAATCAACAACGTTAGCGGAATTTCCGCTGCGGGAAGCCTTACCTTTATCTGTACGTAGGCCTGGATTGCTACAATTACCACTATGATAAGATAACACAAGATGTTTTCAAACTTCCACTCGCATTCGGATAACGGAGCCTAGGTAGACAAAGTCATTAACAACCTCACAATTATATCAGTCTATAGTGACATTCTGTCGGAGATGTCGGTGTTGGGTGTCCTTTCTTGTTGACAGCATACACTTTGTCTTGCCCTCATTGACCGCCAAACCCATCTTCGCCTTCGTCTCAATACTCACGAATGCACCAGTTCGTAGTCGGCCTTAAAATCCATGAAAAGGTAGTGGTTTGATCGATGGTGGACTTTCCTGGCCTGAAGCCATACTAATAGGAACCAAACAGGTAGTTGACGAAAGGCTTCAGGCGTTCACACAACATGGCAGATAAAATCTTGTAGGCTATGTTAAGAAGACTAATACCTCTGTAGTTGGAGCAGTTCAGAGGGTATCTTTTCTTGAGGATCGGGCAGAAAGATTTTCAGTTTAGTTAACTTTTGAAAGGTAAGTTTCGCAGTTATAAGAATAACTTTTTTTCTCTATTTTAATTGATATCATCTATGGCATGGTTTACAAGTTTGGTGACACATTGCGAGCTACCACAAACGTGCAGCGCCACGCTTACTTGTACCTAAGCTGCCTCTGTGGTAACGTTCCATTGAATCGACGTTATAACAAAACAATTCATTACGAATGAAAAATTGAATACAGATCATGAGGTTCCAAGGAAATATTCCCTGAAAAAGCTGAGCTGAATATCGTCCCTGTCCAAGTTTTCGAGGTCACTACTTATTTGCCATATATTATGTTAAATTAGTTTTGGTAAAATTACAGTAGTATACTTAAATCAAACGACCTTTAATTCACTGACATCAATAATATGCTTTTACCAAAACCATTGTTGAAGGTTTATGTGATAAATAAAGAGACTGTTCGTCCCTAGGTACCTTATAGTTATGAAATCTCAGTTAAGTTACCTAATAACAACCGTCTCAAAGTGTAGACAATTATTATCCAACCGCAATCATCATCTTCGCCACATGTTTCCAATGTCAATCTGCGCAGATAATTAGCCAGAAGGAGCTAATTTTTGTGTCCATAAAATTTCCTCCCGTTCAATACCAAGGCCATTACTGAATTCGAACGCAATCGTTAATGTCATTTGCCTTTCTTAGCCGACGTTGCTCGATGGCTTCAACCATAAGGAACTGACCAACAGCAGTTGAAAAATTATACATGTTTACGGTCTGCTGGACAGATTTAAAGAAAAGGTGCAATGGAACAATAAACGCTTCAAAGGAGGCAAAAAAAAAAAACTCCTCGAAATCATCCACTATACAAGTTCAATAATTGATCGAATCACGTAAGAAATTCTATACAAAAAGTAGTATTGTCCTTTTTTTAAATAAAAATAAAAAACTACTTCCATTTATATTTATTTTAAAGAATATCCAACGTTGGTCCATTTTTTATCTGCACAGTGAGCACGGTCGTGGTCGTTTATCCATCTACCGTCCACACTCATGCGTATTATAGTCGTCAACTGGAGTTGCAAAAAAAAAAACAACCGAAAACAATAATTTTATTAATCATGACAACTGCTTTAGTAGCTCCTTTATCTTTTGTTCTTCTTTGTCTGCCTATATACGTACAGCTTTTTGGCATAAAAAGGAGAAACAAATCTAAAATATTGCGTGCCTTCTGCAATTCCCTGACCTTTTATCGAAAACATATTCATGGCCATGATCCTTGCACCACCGGTTCAACAGAAAAACAAAAAACAATATCTGCTATAACAAACACAAGATAACTTTAATTGTTTTCGTGGTTCGCTTTTGGGTTCTGGAAATTTTTACAATAATTAAATTCACTACTGTCTGGTAAGGCTTTAATGGAAATGGACTGTTGTTTATATACACAAGTTAGCTAAATAGTTACGAACATTATTGAATGAGTTTCAAATATTTAAACGAAAAATTATATGTCGTTCGCAGGATGCTTAGCAAATGGGACACTTCGTATAGCCAAAAGTTCCTCTCTGGAACTTTGCGAAAGAACACTTAATATGCAACCAAATAATTTCTTGAATTAAGACAATAAGGACCACTTTGCCACAACGGCTTCTATTCGATTAAATATCTATTTCAAAAAAGAAAATTTTTTTAAATTACGAAATTCACGATATTTTCGATTCAATTCAGAGTTTGCTGTGTTGTTTTACCAGGACATCCAAATATTGTTAACAAAATTGTTATGTTGGTATTTTTTTAAGGAAAATCCTGCAAGATTCTGGAAAATTTCAATATAACGAAAGTTTTAGTGATTTGTTATTAATTTTTGAAGTAATTGTTGGGTGTGTTTAAAATCGTAAAAAAAAATTCTCAAGCGAATTTTTAGCAATTATTGTCTATTCTAATTTTTGACAGTTTTTTATTATTTGTACAAATTTCACGGCCATATATGAGTCAATTTCTGAGGCGATTTGAGATCTCGAACAATATTTTCATAGCAATTTCTGGAGCATTTTTGAGCTACGAGAAATTATTGATTATGAGTCATTGGGCTAATTTTTAATCATTTCAATAGTCGTTTTGACACGAAATTTAGAGTTTGTACAGCGGACAGGTAGGCCCTCCCCCCATAGAAAGTATAGCCATGTTTAAACACGGAGAATGGAACGGGAGCAGGAGTCTTCTCAGAAGAACTACATATCAGCCATTCATAAATAAATAAATAGTTGGCTCAATAGCTCCGAATATTCATCCTTGACATAACTTCTCAGAACCATTCGTTTGCTGCTCAACAAACTCTCTTAGCTAGGAAACTACCAGCGATGGAAATTACCTTCTGTGTGGATAGCCAAGCAAAACTTAAAGCGATTAACTCCAATCTGGTAAACTCTAATCTGGATATGTTGGTGTGTCAGCAAATAACCTGGCCAGATGCGACTCTGAAATGGACATACTATTAACTGACAGACAAATAATAGCAGCTTTCAACGCAGCTAAGATCGTCATTGGCAATGTCACTTTAAATTTCCGGTTGTACCATAATTCGCAGCTTGTTGCCCGAAATTGGCAGTAGAAGGTCAAAGATCCTAACATCTTTTGATAGAAACCAAATCCGAGTGCTCGTCGGGGTATTAAACGGACACTTCCTCATTGGAAAAATGACAAAAAGACTGTACATATTTACATATTACTTTTGTAGAAGTTGCAAGGATTAAGAGGAAATAGAATCTGTGGAACATCTCCTGTATTACTGCCCAGCCCTCCAAAAATGCAGCTACCCTTGTATGGGATCACGGTTCTTTGAAGGCTTGGAAGATCTAGCAACCATATACCTCTACCAGGTTTAAGAAGATTAATTAACAGATCGCAATAGTTTTGGTAGTTGCATGTCCTGCTATCATGAACGTGATAAAAAGGAAAATCACAATCGGCCTAAATGGCTTCTGGGTGAAAATTGCATTGCAAACTGCCCCTCTAATCTAAACTAATCTAACAAGTTTTAACTTAACTTGACTTTCCAATTGTTTGTGAAAAAATAATATATTATTTGATTTTTCACCAACTTCAAGAATACTTAAGCTACTATTACATAAGTCAAAAATCGTTAAGCCGATGTCAATATTATGTGAGATTTTGTCTAAGGTTGTGTGTAGACAAAATGTCAAAAATTGACACGATTTCTTATAGTAGTCTTAGAGATCTGAAGAATTTTTCAAAATGGGCTCAACTTGTCTCCCTTTGGTTTCTATAACAATTGCTTCCGATTGTCTCTTTGCTAAGGAGTTTTTGGCGGCTCCATTTTTGGGGACAAAAAGAATATGTGTGTGAAATGAACTTACCCAAATGTCTGTTGAACCGTATTTGAGTTGCAATTGCTCGATGCTTTCAATTTTAATTTAGGTCTTTTTTTTTAAATACTTCTCCCGGGAAAGGCGAACCTATAACGCTTCAACAGCGCCCCGAAATGCTTGCAGATGTATGTTAGTTCTGCACTTAAATTGCTGCAAGTTGTAGTCTTCTGGAAATATATCACCAGGAAGCGAGTTCCAAAGTTTGCTTGTCCTGTAACAGAAGAAGTTTTAGAAAGTTGATGTCCTCGCGGTTGTCAAGTGTACTGTATGGTCATGAGCATTATCTGCCTGTCTTGTGGGGCGCCCTAAAGTTGCATTTCGAGGGATAATGTCTTTGAGTTCCTCGGAACATCTACCATGGAATAACATATAGAACAAGCAAAGGTCAGCGACGGTTGTAGATTCGATGTGAGTGTAGGGTCTCCAATAAGTCGAACTGCTCGTCTCTGTATGCTGTCAAGTAGGTTAAGTGAATGTTTTGGGGCCGAGTTCCATATATGGGAACAATATTCCATGCCTGGTCTAACCTGTGCTTTGTAGAGAAGGAGAAGTTGCTTGGGGCTAAAGTACCTCTTTGCTCTAAATAGGTAGCTCAACTTAGCGGACGCCGATCTTGCGATATAGGATATATAATCCTGGCATGTGATTCCTGAATTGACTGTGACTTCTAGTAGGTGCATTGAGTCCTTGGGATAGATTGGATGGTCATCCATTTGGATCTGAGGAACTGTTGATGCATTTTTCCTAGAAAATGTTGTGAGCTGTGTTTTGTTTGCATTAAATACAACCAAGTTGTCTTTTCCCCACTTCAAGATTTTGTCTGTAATGTAAACCTAAATTGATATTCTTCCTTTGTGCATGTACAGTCAATTATATGACAGTACAAATTATAATAAATCGACGATGGTTGACATGACAAAAACATATTTGATTTAATGGACCTATGTAGGTATAGGTATATCATTAAATTAATTGTAAATATAATGCCGGTTTTTTTTATCTTCTTAACATTACCTACAAGATCCAATCTGCAGTGTTGTCTGAACGCTTGAAGCCTTTCGTCAACAACCTGATTGGTCCCTTTCAGTGTGGCTTCAGTCCAGGAAAATCCACCATCGACCAAATATTCACACTGCGGCAGATCTTGGAGAAAACCAAGGAACTTTAAATCAATACCCACCACCTTTTCATCGATTTTAAGGCCGCCTATACATATTAGCATTTATAGAGACGAGCTATATAGAGCAATGTCTAGTTTTGGCATCCCTACCAAACAGGATGACAATGGAGAATGCATCACCATCAATGTCGGTAAAGAGGCACCAAAACTAGGTGTATGTTGAACTGTTCGACCATCTCCATAAGAGACGATCGGCAGTCGAGGGCTACTAGATAAGTTATATATATCCAAGGATTTGATGGCTGCTTGGCTGTCCGAAAATATGCAGATGTCTTTGGCGGATATCACGTTTCTCTTCAGCCAAGATAAGACTTCTTTTATCGCCATTAATTCTGTCTGGAACACGCTACAATAATTTGGTAGACGGAAGGAGAGCTTAAGATTAAGACTTTTGGAGAAAAGACTGCCACCAAATATTCGTCTTTGGTTTTTGAGCTGTCAGTGTAGAAGTGAACTGATTCATCTTCTGGGAAAGTATCCTCATTCGAGATTGCTCTGGAGGGGATAATGACGAGATGGCCAAAGTCTTTCCTTGACCATTGTGAGGTATAGCTTTAAGGCGAATGTCTGCACTCGCCGCCATTTGCTTGCTAATAATATCAAGGGGTAATAGGTGAAACATTATGTCCAGTGCCGCAGAGGGAGTTGTGCGTAGTGCACCGCTTATACACATGCAGGCTATGCGCTTGACCTTCCTTAGATAGTCGCTATTTATGGTTTTCTCCAAGGCTGTCCGCCAGACAATGTTCCCATAGGTAAGTATCGGTCTTATAACTGAGATATAGAGCCAGTGAGTTATTCGAAGTTGTAGTTTGTAGACCCCATGTATTACTAATAGCTTTTTTGCAAGAGAAGAGTGCTACTGTAGCCTTCTTGACTCCTTCTTGGATGTTAAGTTTCCAACTAAGATTCCTATACAGGATAAGACCCAAATATTTTGCTTTGACAGAGAAAGTTAGGCTGATACCGTTGACTGAGGGAGGGTCGACTGTCGGAATTTTATAGTTCCTGGTGAATAGCACTAGATCAGTTTTGTCGGGGATTCAAACCTAAACCGACTCGCCCAGCTAGCTAGCTTATTTAAAGCATTTTGTAGGAGCCCTTTTAGTGATTTGCTTATATCCAAAATATGTATGTATGACTTATGTGCTATATCACTCTATAGCTAACCAATAGAAAGTCAAGGAGCCATTCTGAAATATCTTCCAGTAGTCAGTAGGAAGGCACCACCTTCTCCCAACGGTATATTCACCTAATTGCCATTAAAATATTATACCCATCGCATCTTCAACTGCTGCTCAATTCATTATTTCTTCCTCAAATGAACAGCATCAGCCATAGATTCATCTTTGCAAACATTTTGCTTATAGCCTGTAGACGGTAGACTATCTATGTACTGTTGCCCAGAAGCAATCACCCAAATTTTCCCATTTCGCACTCGACTCCATCCACACCGCTCAGAAACAGAATCAATGTCATCACGCTGATGCATTTCGTACATTGTATGTATCTATAACAGTATTCAGATACAAACTGAACCCAGGGTACATACAATAGATACAATCTATTTAATATGCAGATACATTTGGACGAGATAACGTATACGCCTTTCTCACCTGAGCGCACACACCAGCTTCTCAGTGCGGTGATGATGACACCGCTGTACCTGTAAATTGTACAACCGACCATTGGAACACCTAATTTCTGGGAATATTGTCGAAATATCTTTGGTCTCTATAACACAAATACCATCACAGGTCACACACGATTTTCCTCACATCGAAGAATGAGAACGCTTAGACCATCATCATCCATAAAACCGACCGGCAACTATGACACGGTATGAATGAATATTGTTGGGGGTCCTATTCGCTCTATTCACTTGCTTCTATATTAACGCTGAGCTTCGAGAGGAGAAATAAGAAACGAAACTCCAAAGCGACTTAACCAACCGTGATGACGAGTGAATTCATTACAAAATTAGACGGGATAAGTTTGTATAGATAGTTCTTACAAGACCACATGAAACCGGAGGTTCAAACCCAAGGCGTTGGCGTTTGGCTCATGATAATGATACGCATACATAGACATACCTACATTTCGATTCCTCGCACCCAATTTTCTGTAGCTCAAGTAAGTCAAGTAAGACGCGCAACGCGGTCGCTGGTGTGCAAGCGTTTCTATGTTGCTATCTCTCTGCCTAGAAAGCCACTGAACCGCATCCGAACGTATCCATTAGTAGCAATTTTTCCCTCATTTTCACAGAGAGCTCCGACGCGGCCGGGGGGGGTAAATGAAGGGGCGAAGGAGGTTTGCCGGGCGGCACATGAAAATCGCTTCTTGAAGGAAATCCATCAAATGGCCAGCAATGGCTGATGATGATGGAAATGTTGGTTACTTGGTAGCGTCTTCTATTTTTTTTTTTTTGATTCTACATTTAACTTATCAGGTACCAGTGCCGCGCCACAGTAAAGTGGTGGTCCGCCTGTCAGTGATCTTCGTAGGCGCGGTGGTGTTGCTGGGCTGATGGACTGAATTGAGTGACTGCACTTAGTGTGGTTTGTTTGTTAATTCGTTCGTTATAAGGCGTAACAATTTGAATTCGTATTCCCCGCGTGGAATGTTTATTCTGTTGTCTCTCTTTATGAAATGCTAATTTGATCGGAGAGCTAGTTATAAGGGAAAAGCCGGCAGGAGCAGTTCACATCGTGGGCTGAGACAAAGTTTCTTCTTTTTTTTCGGATGGGGTTTTGTATTTCTGTTTGAGTGCGGGAAAATTCTATTCCCTGCATCAGTTAAAACTATATTATTTCGTGTGAGGATTTGTATATTTCAGGCAAACTGGCTAATTATTTATTTAACAGCAAATTGAACCTGATGAAGATGGTAGATAGTGTGAGACAGAGAGACCGGAACATTGGGAAGAAAAATTAAAATGCACATAAACTTAGTTGAACATAAGAAAGTGATATATATTTTAGCAAAAAAGGCAACAAAGTCTTCAGACGACAAGGATATTGTTACTTTGTATCGACTGATTAAAAAAAATCTATGATTTCCTACCGAAGTTCGAAGTTGAACTCTTTTGTTTTTTTTATAAATCGTTCTGCATTTCAATCTGAACTTATACTTCAAGTGAGAGAGTCATTGCCTCTGCAGGACATGTTGTGGTGAGAAAAGAACTACAGAATTCAATAAGCCATCAGAGAGAAGAAGAAGGCTTTCAAGGTGTGGATTCACTTGGGGGATTTACCTTCTCGAAACCGGTAGAACAATCTTTGAAGGAGTTGGGCGAAAAATTAGACCGGGGTCACAGATCTCTGCAATCGAGGTGTTCTGGCAGACTTAGAAGAAGGAAGTGGAATATTATAGAAGAAGTCAAATCCAAAGATGGTGCACTTCTTTCCAATGAAAGGATTGTTTTCTGAATTATTCAATCCATTCCAGAGCAGTGAGGATAACAGATCCTTTGCCTTAAGCAGGGCGGAAAATTATCCCACAGTAGGGGAGTCACTTTTGTGATTAAATCGCTGAAAGCTGGCAAATCTGCCGGAGTGGATGAAATCCGACCAGAAATACTCAAGACTTTAGTTGAAGAGGGGGTTAAATGGCTCTCTCGTGTCATTAAAGTAGCCTGGGAATGCGGCGAAACTCCCAGCAATTGGCAGATTTGGGTGATTGTGCCCATTTTCAAGAAAGGGTATGAAAGCGATTGCTCCAATTACAGGGATAGGTATATCACTTTTAAGTCTCCCCGGAAAAGTTTTTGCCAAAGTGCTGGAAACGCGTAGGTAGAGCTGTGATCGAGTCACGATTAGGAGTAGGGGATGAGGTTTTCGTTCGGGCAGAAGCACAACCGACCAGATATTCACTCTCAGAAAGGTACTTGAGAAGGCTTGGTAGTATGCTACACCTGTTTACGCATGCTTCGTAGATTTGGAGAACGCATACGACCGATCCGTCGAGGAAAACTCTGGAGTGTATTGCAGGAGTATGGAATTGAAGGTTCTATCTTGACTTGGCGTTGAACTTCCGCAAGGGTGCGTTTTTTCTTATCTTCTTTTCATTACTTACACACTGTGGTATATGCCGATGACATAGCAATATTGGCAAGAGGCAAATTGACGTCACGGCCTCGGTCACGGCGGATATCATTGGGAGTCCACTCAAAATGGTTGAGCGGTGGTGTCTGGAATATAAGGGCTCTCCATTTATGCGGAGAAAACAGATCTAATAATCATCATTAAGAATAGGAAAAATCTAGAATTTCAGCCCTTAACATTTTTCGGATCGGAACTAACAACGACCAAGTAGGTTAAGTATCAGGGAGTCTATATTAGACTTACTTGGAACTACCATGTTGAGGAGAAGGTCCAGAAGCCAAAAAGGGTACTACATCAGTACAAACGTGTACGTGGACAGAGGTTGGGACTCTTTCCTAAGTCAGCATTCTGGGTGTATACGATGATTTGTAGACCCATTATCACCTACGCCTCGGTTGTATGGTGGGCGAAAGCCTCCCAGAAAACTGTTAGGTAGCACCTGGATAGGGTCTAACGTTTAGCATGTGTAGGATTTACAGGTGCAATACGTACAACACCAATATGCGCATTGGAAATGATCTTACGGAATTTACCGCCCTAACGGCACTTCGTCTGCATCGAAATACGGCACAATCGTGGTACAATCTATGAACACAGGAGGATCCTAAAACTTGTCAAAAACGAGATTAGGGAACTGAACAATGAACATGCCTATGGATGGGATATAAAAGGTGCGTGTTCATGTGAACCGCGCATAATTTTTACTCGTTACTTAGAATCGATAACTTTGAACGTAATATAAAATGTACTGTAAGAGGTCGCTACTGGTTAGTAGTCAACCTCCACGAGGTAAGTCTATAATATCTGTAATCAAACTGGAAACTTTAATCGTCTTTTTTTTACATTGAATCCCTCCACGTGGAAAAAACTCCATCTCAGCGCTTATCCTAGGGTCTTCCACAAAGCACCCGCACATTTTGGTCCTTCGAGCCGGATCTGAACCAGCGTCCTATGGATTTTGGATTATGGAAAGGAATCACAAAACTCGTATTGAGAACGGAGTACTCACTTCTCTTCAATTGGTAGAGGAATGGTAAAACAGCTAATTCACAAATGGATCATGGCAGAACACCTGAGAAGGTGGTCACAATGTAGACTTCCTAAAATGGCAATAAAATGGCCGACCTGCTCCACTCAAAGAAGGGTTCTAATCATGAGTCGAGGAATATTGAAATAGGTGGTGGCGTTAACTACAGGACATGGTAATTTCGGGTATCATTTAAGGATGATACTTGTAAACTATGCCTGATGGAGGAATCTGAGACAGCGGCACATATACTGTGTCAATGTCCAGCTTTGGCTTACAGAATAATGAGGATATTGGGACAACATTGGGTCGAAACCCATTGGATGAAACAGATCTCATATAAACACTTGCTAGCGTTAACACTAGGAATCGAATCCAGGGAAGAACTTTAGAAAGGTCCAGAGAATCTCTCTGGGCTCTACCAAATTTCAACGATAATCCTGAATGGAGAATGTAAAAAGCTGACTTTGGAGATTTTTTTGTCTGCAAGTCATACCGCTCTACCAATCATACCAACATTTCACAACAATGCAAATAAATGATAAATATTTTTTAAAAGTGGTCGGTTACTAGAGACACTTCCGAGGGAGGGGTTATCTCTCTCGTCCTCTGCGTTTTTGTCAGACGACATTCCGCTTACGCGGATGATCTTGATTCTAGTTCAGGGTAAATTTCTAAACACATTGAGTGAAACGATGGAATCGACCCCTAATAAACTAAGAAAATGTGCTGAAGGGTGTGGACTTCGTGTTAAAATAAATAAAAGACGAAACTAGTAATCTAGCCGCACTTAACGTTCAGCAAAGAGTCCGTAGGGCTTATAATGCTGTCTTCATTTGTAAGAGGATAGATAGCAAGAAAAAGTGGGGATTTCGACCAATAACACTGGTCAACAAAAAAACACTTTTTGCATGTAACATGAAAACTTTTGTCTGGTTATGTTTAGGACAGTTATAAGGATAATAGAAATAAAATTAGAATGATTCCAATACGAATAGTTTTTTTGTAATTTAGATTTTATTGAATTTTAGAAATGTCTAGTTTTAAGCACCAAAACTAAGTTATTTCACTAAACTGTAACATAATTATAAATGTAGCTTTATGATTTTCTTCTATACTTTGCTTCAGGGACATCTCGTTTTAATATCCAACAGTAATCCGCTAGCATACGTTGACTCCACTTGCCCTGGTACCGCTTTTCTATGGTATAAATATCTTGGTGGAATCCTTCACCGTGTTCATCGGTAACGGCGCCCAAATAGGTATTTCAAAAGGCATAGATCGAGATCTTCTCGCCCATCCAGTACGAAGACACACATATGTAACACAACAGATGTGTGGAACCCATGCTTTGTCTTGTTGTCCGATGGAAATACTGTTTATATAGCTTAGTTACTACACTCACAGAAAAAATTTTAATATTTACAATTTTCTGCGTAAAATTTACAATTTTAATTGTAACTATAGTCATTACAATTTTTACAAACAATTTAATAGTAAATTTCGCTTCTTTTTTTACTATTTTCAATTGTAAAATTGAATTTTGAATTTTGTTTTACTATCTGTTGTGGGAGGCCACATTTCCTGAAGTTTTATGACACGGGGGTAAATCGGTATGTATCGCCTGGCCGATGGATAGGTCCCTCAATGCCAACTTGGTCGTATCCATTTTGTGAAGAACTGTATCCCGACTTCTTTTGTTTGGAAAGCTTCGATTCTGATGTCACAATGCAGGAAATACCCTCGCGGTTCCCCAGCACGATAAAAAAAACATAAAAACACAAATTAAAAAAAAAAAAAAAATAGTAAAACTAAAAAAATTGCAATTAAAATAGTAAATTAACCAAATTTGCTATTTAAATTGTAAATAGATGGTTTTACAATAAAAGCATTTAAACATTTTTTTCGGTGAGTGTAATGGTGTCAAATTCCTTCGCTGAGTTTTAAAAGTAATGCCGCCACAAATGCAGCAAAACTTGTCGGGATCATTTTGACACTTTCTTGACATTATTTAAGAATCACTTAACACAGAAAACAGAAAAACACACTACGCTCTTCAAATGAAACAAAACTTTAGAATGCCGACAATGAAGCAAAAACGGCTTTTTTTCAGTTTTGTGGGAAGTAGCTGTAACATGAAAACCAGACCTGATGGAAAAAAAATAAATATGGCGGTAAGCTGAGTGTAGGCGGGTAATTCAAAATTACTAAGCACTTTTCTTGTTACAAAAATTTTGTTGACCAGTGTAATAACATTGATGCATTGGCTATTATATGATGGTATTCAGACCCATACTAGTGCCTGTTCGGTGAAAGACCTCACGAATAGGATGTATATAAGGAATATGTTGAGCAGGGTACAAAGACGGCTTGCACTGCTATTACTGGTGCTTTCCGCACTACTCACTTCTGCACTCGAGGCGTTCATGTATCTATCTTTTACCACTGGATTTACAAATAAACCGGACAGGTAGGACATAACTCCCTGCTCGAGGAACCCTTCTTCAATATTCCTGATAAAGCGGATAATAGTTTGGGTGCAATTGACTTTGACACTCCATACGAAATAATATAGGTACCCATATAGGGAGGACTGACAAAAGAATAAAGTTTCGAATGAAAATTAAATTTCTGTTTATACGGAGGATTCCAAAACTAAGGGGGACATAGGGTGAGGAATATGCTCTAATGATATAGACCTACTACATGTAAGACTTCCGGACACGCATGCAGTGTGTTCTAGGCAAAGGTTCTGACTACGAATCTTCTTGAAATGGGATCAATATCCAACAAGAATATCGCTATCTACATTGATAGTCATTGATGCGCTAAAGGCTTTAAAATCTTACATCATCAAATCTGAACTATACTCTAGAGCTGCCGCACAATGCTAAAAGCATTGAGGGTAACGAAAGGGCCAAAAAACGGAGCAGAGCTTCCAAAATATGAAACAATTGAGGACATTCCACTAATAATAGCCGTAGCTAAGGGAAATATTTTCGAGAAAACTAAAACTAGGGCATACCTAAGAGGGTCGCATATATAGCTGTTTACAAAATGGCCGGGTAAAAACACTGCCATTTAGAATTAAAAAAGTGGACCGATTGATGATTTCTTGAATCATTTGAACATAAAAAAATACCTCAAAATGATTTCCAAAGAAATTATGTCGTGTTCCGCACGGAGTCATATACGAATTGGCACAACATACGAATTTCATTTCGTGGGAAACATTATTGTCCATTGTTTTCTGTCTAAATTCTGACCACGTCTCCAAAATAAAAACTAATGTTCAGTTTGGCCAAGAAAAAGCTTCCCAAAAAAAAACAAATTATTTTAATAAAATTAATTATTTGTTACTGTTGCATGTGGTGGTCGCGTTTCACTCGCCAGTTGGAGTATAGGTACCGTGGTGTTGTCGTAACGTAATTCCAAAAGCTTGCTTACCTGCCCACAACACTCCAAGAAGACAAAGAAGTCCCACAAAAATTTCACCTCTTTTATTATTTTTGTGTGTCTCTTGCTCCTCTCGCGTCGTAACAAAACAATAAATCAAAGCAAAACGTAAGATGCCAACACAAAAAATACCCACCAAACAAAAAAAAAAAAAATGGCTAAAAAAACAAACAACCCAACGACGAAGAGGGACCGCCGCCGCCGAACAACGGGCCGAGAAATTCAAATGATGAAATCTTCAATTAAACCATTTCAATTGGATTATTGCGGGAGCAGTTCAACTCCGGTTGAACTCCAGTTGACTCCATTGGCGTGTTATTTTCTTTTTCTTCTGTTGATATTTTGCTTTTGGCGCGATCCAAAGCCATGGCAAGACGCAGTGGCGGCGGAGTGAGGTCCGCGCCCCTCTTGTGTGGAATGCGTGTGCGCAGCGCAGGGGTCTCGTTTCGCCTCAAATTGACACGTTTCTCGCTTTGTTATTTGAGATTTATTTTTGGTTTGTTATTTATTTGATTTGTTTTTTTTTCTGTTGCTGTTTGCATCTTTTTTAAGTCGTCGTGAATATTCAAATACAAATGATATAAGCGAGAGATTCAGACTTGTCGGTCTACCTGTGCTTGTCGCGCAGCAATTGTTGGTAAAACTAAATTAAAAAAAAAATCCATGATGATGTTGTTGTTTGACGATGACGAGTATATTGCCCTGGAAAAGAGAGTATAAACCCGACAGTTCAAGTAAAAGCAGCGACACATCAAAGTCTGTCACACAAGCAAAATTTATGAATCGAATAAATAAATTTTTGCGGTCACGTTTGATTTTCGGCCGAAATTCAACGAAATTCAAACTGAACAAGATATCAATAAATTGTCGTCGGCGTTGAAGATCGCGCCTGGATCACTTTGGGTGGTTCTTAAAGGTTAGATTGCGCGGGTGAATCATTTTTTTGCAATAATTTCCAAAATCGAACCGGAATCCTTTGTTTGCTAAGGCGGCATTTATGTCACAGAAGAACCCCTTTGTGAGCTTAATTCTGACAAATTTAGCTTGAAACGGTTATCGATAGGGGGGGGGGGGCGGTTATGAATGGTCATACTCATCATCAGACGTTATGCAAATTTCAGTTACAAATATTTCGGCAATTACGACAACGCCAACCGTATTGGCATGATGACAATTAAAAGGAACACAATCTTGCTAGTAGTTGATTATTCTGATCGCCAAAATACTCTTGCGATCGTTGGTAGACTGCGTGGCGTCTGGTGAAGTCTTGGAATTGGGCAAGGCCTTGCGGAGGAAAGGTATTACCATTGAAATGACGAGAATCTAACTGAAGAGGATGAAATTAAGTCTGAAACGGTCTCAGTCTAATTGACTTTGGTGTGGCATTAACGTTTGTTAGATCTAAGAGTTTTCTCCCCACATAAAGGGTGTTGCTTTTTTTTAGAGGTATAGAACTTTGAAATGGAATGAAACAAAGAAGATTTTTTTGAATTGACATGAAATTTACTTTATTCGAAAGATAATCTTCTGGTATTATAATTTAAATATGATTTCTGACATATGACCGCCACGGCTGGCTCGGACGTAGTCTAATCTAGAGGTCCAATTTTCGATGACTTTTTCCAACATTTGTGGCCGTATATCGGCAATAACGCGGCGAATGTTGTCCTTCAAGTGGTCAATCGTTTCGGGTTTATCGGCGTAGACTAGCGTCTACACATATCCCCACAGAAAATAGTCAAGCGGCGTTAAATCGCACGATCTTGGAGGCCAATTCACAGGTCCGCAACGTGAAACTATGCGATTACCAAACGTTTCCTTCAATAAATCAATTGTGGGACGAGCTGTGTGACATGTTGCTCCATCTTGTTGAAACCACAGCTCCTGCACATCATGGTTGTTCAATTTATGTGTGAAAAAGTCAGTAATCATGGCTCAATAGTGGTCATCGTTTTTAAAGAAGTTCCACCAACCCATAAAGCACACCAAACAGTCAGTTTTTGTGGATGTAACGGTGTCTCAACATACACTTGAGGATTATCATCACTCCAAATACGGCAGTTTTGTTTATTGACGTATCCATTCAACCAAAAGTGAGCTGCACAATATTCGCTTATGAAAATTGGGATCAACGGCAATCTTGTTTTGGGCCCATTCACCGTATCTACGCCTTGCTAAGTGATCCTGTGGCTTTAATTCTTGCACGAGTTGGATTTTGTAAGCACGCCAACCAAGATCTTTCCGCAAAATTTTCCACAAAGTGGATGGAAACATTCGGGTCTTCCTCTACGCTACGCTCTACAGCAGCAGTGACTTCTTCTGTACGCACTGTATGAAGTCTCTGTGGATGCGTATTATCATTTGGAGTAAACGTGGTGCGAAAACGTTCCATAGGTCAACGATTATGTTGACCGTAAAATGGACGTACTGCGCGATACGTATTTCGAACAGAACCAGGATTGTCAAAATAAATTTGCACAATTTGGAAGCGTTGTCCAGGTGTCAGTCTATTTATGTTGAAATGCCAAACCAAACTAAAAATAACTCAAAAGTTCCAAACTAAAAATAAAGTTAAAGTTCTATGCCTCGAAAAAAACACCCTTTATAATGGAATATGGCCGTCAAGATGGCGTCCGGCCATAATATTTTGAGTTCTTGAACATTTGTGCTAACATACAAAGCCCGGGCTGCTGCCTTGTTGAGAAGGACCAAAGTATGTTTCGGAAAATCGGAGGCGTTATAACAGCTGAGAATCTCTGTAAGAAGATGTAACACTAGAAGAGCTGCAATCACAAGAAGCTCATGATCTTTGTACCCCAGCAAAATCTGAGTTCGAAAGTTATATGTACCAAGAATTAAAGCGTCATGGCAGTGAGACCCGAATAGAAACCTGAAATGATCGCCGAAATTTCTAATAGAACCACCGTCAGTGCGAGGTTCAGTGTTAATGATATGGAAAAACTACTTCTGAATATGGTTACACGATCTATATTCAGGCGGAACCAATCATTTAACATGGAAATTGAAGGCTTCTATCCACCCGACCAAAGGAAGTTTGCAGTACAGTTTGAGCACCTGAAACGAATTAACTGACTCTCATACCATTCCCAGTTAAACACGGCCCCAACCAGCAAGCAACTCCAGCCATCTCGGTCTCTAAATAGCTGCTAACTAGATGCCTCCAGTTACGTACACATAGTTGGTTGAGGTCTCTCTTTAATTGTTTCGCGCCACCTGAGTGTCTTCCTCTACTCGTTGTCCCTCCAGAGATAGACTCAAAGATTCTTCGTTGCCACTTCCATTTCAGTACATACTTGCAAACTCGCCACTGATTTGCTTAAGCAATTTTCGACATCAAAGGCTTTGGTGGTGTTCTTTTTGACTTTGACGAAGTAGCGAGATTTCTTCATTGTCGATTGAGTTTAGCAGGAATGCCGATACTTTATAAAATTCGCCCCTACATACGATATCGTAGGCTGTTTTCAGGTCAATAAAGAGGTGGCGAGTATCCATCTGAAATTTCTGCATTTTTGTAAAGATTTATCGGAGTCTGGAGAATACGTTGATGGTTGACTTTCCAGGGGTAAGAACGCATTGTTACGGATCGATCAGGGTTTTGGCGAAAGATTTTATGTATTCAAGAATAGCCGAGAGGATGTATCGATTTGAAGGACGAATATGAATATATTTTTGTAGATACAAACTTTACAGAGCTATAATATAACTATCGCATCTAGCATCATGCTCATGCATCATTGTCAGACTTGTCAGAATGTACAGAATGGCTACTGAAAACCAAGCTTTATCTTTAAGAGTGTCTATAGATATGGTGATGTGGTGTCATGCGATATTCAGAAAAACGTTGCGCGTCCAATGTCAGGGGCAAAATTTATCTAAACGTTTGTGCAATTATTTAAAGGGTGGGCCAAATACAAAGCTTCTTTTTTAAAATGCAATAAAATGAGCAAAATTAAATTTTTTCCATGTATTATGGCTTTATTAGTAAAAGCAAACATTCCCATTAAATTATGGAACACAAAGTTGTTAAAGTGGCTGCCTCGGCTGGTTTCGCAGTAGTTTACCTTGTTGAGGGTTTTGGGCTGTAGCTCACGGATTGCTTGGTTGATATTGGTCTTAAGTGATTGAATCGTTTCCGAATTTTTGGCATAACATCGGTCCTTCACGGTTTCTCACAAAAATGTCCAAATGGATCAAATCGCAGCTCCGAGGCAGCCAATTGATATCGCCAAGACGTGCACAAATACTGCATTAACCTGAGGTCGTCCAAATCCATGTCTTCAATTTCAGTAAAAAAAATAGCTTAACATGTTTCTGTAACGCCCACTGTTATGACCGAAACGTTGTTCTCATCCTCATTTTCGAAGAAAAATGGTCGAATGATGCCACCACTCCACAATCAACACCAAACTATGTCACTCTCAATATCGATGAATCGGACAGAACGTCATAATAGACGAGCTTAACTTTGAGGTAGCTATAGCTTCCTATAGGGACTTTGCCTGCTTTGACTCTACTGCAAATCGTTGTTTCTGTGGCCTTAGAAGACAGCAAAGCCTTGCTAAGAAATACAAAGCGACAATATTGTGTAGTCGATTAGGTATTTATCCAAAAATTGTTGGTTTAGGACGTGATTCATTTATGACGTACATCGCGTCACATAAATAATTTTTACGCTGTCTTTACTTCATGTCTTTCTAACCAATAAATATCAGAGCTTGCTTGCTGATGTATGGCTATGATTTCATCGCATTTGGATTATTCCAAAGTTGAGATTAATTAGAAAATATTACTATACAATCTCGCCACGCCAGTCAATTGATTTTGTATTGAGCCAGACTAACGTAAAATATATCGACGTTGATCTTGACACCAAATTGACATTTTTAAGGGACAACTGATACAAGCATTCGAGACAGTTACCCTAACTGGTAGAATTGTATACGGATTTATTAATCGTTAATCATAACTATATCAATCGGCAATAAAATATTAATTTTCAAGGCTTTTCCAGGCAGAATTGCTATATGGATACAAAAGTATCTAGTGATTTTCCGTGTACTGGCATTTAAAACCATTGCATAGCATAATAAAATAAATTATTAAAAATGATGCTGCCTTGGAATCATTTTATATCCAGACTTGCACAATAGAACCAATATTGAATTGATCTGATATAGAATACTCATACATTTATTTTTGTCAAGGCTTTTTGACTTCTCTATATTTAATAAAGGGATGTGAGTTCTGAGAAAAGTTGGTTATATCTTCTATGACACCAGGTGACTTCATGGAAAAAATTGAGGGAAGATCCTGGCCGACATCGTATAGACTTCAACGACAGACGAACAGGTAAATAGACGATGAAGAAAACGATTCGAGATGGCTGCAAGACGAGCGTTTAAAATATACTGAGTGTAGGACACACATCCAATTTCAGGAGACCTAAATATGGTGAGACAATTTGGAAACTGGAGAATTATCAAAGAATACACTGATAGAGATCCAAGGCGAAAACCGAGGTGGAACCCAGACATACTCAAAGAAGAGCTTCTTGTATGCGTGATCGAGAAAGAACTAGAAAGAACTTCTAGAAATAGCAGCAAAGGATGGAGCTGTGAAACAATCAGTGCTGTAGCCATAGCCATCTATATCATTCGATGATCCGAGTAAGTAATTGCAACAGAGATAAGAGACCGGTCTACTGGTTGCACAGGTGAGATAGCTATGCTCCGAAGAAGGTATTTATATCGTAGGCGCAGAATTACAAAGAAAAGAAAAGGTGTACTCTTAGCCTCTGGAAGGCTCTCGAGTGTAGTTAAGAACTATGATATCCAAACATAAATGTTGTGACCCATGAGCAATAAGCAGAAGTTGAAGTAACCCCGCCGAGATGTCAACAATGACCCTTGTACACAGGGGCGGACTAAGTGGCAGCGGCACCCGGGGCGGTAAAACAAGCTTACACCCCTTAACAATTAAAAAAAAAACACGAACAAATATTTTATTTAAGCTTTCGGGCTTTTATTGCACTGAATGTTTCGATTAAATCATTAAAATCTATAATTTTTGTGTGCTCCTTTTCGATTGAAAGTATAGGCAGATTAATCAACCTATTTTGGTCCATTGTTGATCGATAAGATAAGTCTTAATTCATTTTAATTTTGAAAAGTTTCGTTCACATGATACGCAAATTGTTAAATAAATTCCCATCGCCAATGACAGACTCAGTAACGAGTCTAAAAACTCCCACTTAACAATGAAGCTTAAAAATGCAAAGGCTGTCCAAATTTCTGCATCTTTTAAATTTATTTTTGCAGCTACCTTGTGATGCCGTATTCGCCCGATTTGCTATATGATACTGTTGTTTAGTTCTATAAATTTCGAGGTAAGCATTGGAACAACAGCACTCAGTTCTTCTTCCATTCCATACAGCAATATTTTTAGTTGAAGAGCTGAGAAAACTAACGCAATGTCTTCCATTGCAGCACTTCTTGTATCCAAATTTTCCTATTGAGGATCACAAAGGAGTTCAAACTATCTTCACGAAATTTTCCTTCAATGGCTTAACGGCCTCGTGATGAGCGCTCCATCTAGTGTCTACAAGTCTCTTGACTGACAACCTACATTTTTATGAGAATATCCCAACGAAGCGTATAGATGCTGAGAAAAATGTGTAAAGTCCCAAAAAACGTTGTACTTGAAGGAGTGCTTCCCAAAGAGGTTTAAACAATGGTTTGCACATGGCGTAAACAAAGCTTTTGGATTAATTTGCCGAATTCAGTTTTGAACTCCTCCATGAATACCCGCCATAGTCGAAGCATTATCATATCCCTGAGCCCGGCAAAGGTTAATTTCAAGACTATCTTCGTTGAGTTGCTTTAAAATATCGTCGGTAAGTACTTTGGCAGATGTAGGAAAAAACGGTGCCATGAAATAAAGTAATTTTGGACTTTATTGCACTCAGCTATTTAAAAGATAACCACGAACAGAATAAAAAAGAAAATATTTTCCACTGACAGTGGTATTATTTACTTGTATTTTTTTTTTCATATTCACCCACTCCAAATCCTACAGTGACCCCAAGCAGGGGAGTTGCAGGTGGGCAGCACCCCCCTCCCCCCAATACATATTTTACTGTTTATGCATTATGGATACCAGTGGGATATGTATGGGGCATGCTCACCTCTGCAACCCCCTTGCTTGGGGTCGCTGTAGGATTTGGAGTGGGTGCGAAGTTTTTTGTATGTAAAGTTCGGAACTGCACCCTGTTTCTTTCAATTCTCCCCATATATTTGTTGTTTGGATTTTATTTCCACTGCAATTTGGTCTTTATTGCACTTTTGAAAATGACTTAAAGGCCAAAACTCGTTTTATTGTTTTATTTGTGTTTTTATGTTGTATAATGTGCAAAATAGTTATTTTGCTGTTACTGATGGCACCCCCTATTAGTCTACCACCCGGGGCGGATCGCCCCGTTTGGGTTTGGTTACTTAAGCGGAAAGCAAAGTTCGAGGTTCGCTACAATCATGTCAGGTCCACTACCCAATTTAATCAAGAAACGTTAATAGTCCTGCCTTTTTCCTAGTCGATGGCGGATGGTTTAGTAAATTTTCCTAGGTCTTCCTAATTACTTCGATTTATTTCGACGAATGAAAATCATCATACGATCCGAATGGAAAAGAAAGAAATTCAGGAAAGGCTTTTTTTTAAAAATGACTTAGTAAAGTTACCTCTTAACAGAGTTAGTTATAGGACATTCGTGTTATAAGTAACGAAAGAATAAGCCGCTAAAACAGGCTTAACAAAACTAAAGTTATGCACTTAGAAGAGACATCCACAACAAATTTAAGTCGGACAGAAAGTAACTTTATTTAGTTAGTTTAAAGTGTCTCTCGGTGAGAGAATCACTTAGGCCGTTAGTCGGCCCATTGTGCATACCACTGGGATTTGAGGAGTTATCCCTTTACTGGCTACTCATGCAAACCGGTGGCTGCCGGTTATAAAGCTAAGAATGTTAGCGGCGCTGGTATTACCTAGATCACAAGAGATCTTTAAGAAAATAGTTTCATAAGTGGGCTTTTCTTAATTTGGCCAGGGCAGGGCAACAGCAAAGAAAGTGAGTGACGGACTCGTCCTCCTCTTTATCTCTGCAGCTTCTGCAAAAGTCATTGTATGACAGACCGAGCCATTGCGCGTATCTACCTAATATGCAGTGCCCAGAGATGACATTAGTGACTTTCTAGATGCTGATGGATCTTTTAAGTCGAAGAAGCTCCTTGGATCTTTTTGTATCCAGAGCTGGCCAGGCCAGAGAGTAACATTAGACTGCGACAACTTCAACTTTGTGGTAGTTGAGAGGTCTCATCTACTTCGGCTCTACCTGAAAATTACATCTCGATCTCATTCAAGATCAAGAAAGTAATAGGTAACCCAAGCCATTCAAAAGCTCCAAATTTTGCAAGTTCTCATATATGTAAGCAAAAAATCGACATTGCTTGGATGGTCCTTCGTACTTTATTGCCTCGTATCCACAGATAAAGGTTTCTTGGTAAAAAATAGTCGTGTAATTGGAAATGCCACGAATCCTAACATCAGTGGATGTTAGTAGATTCGCATTTCATTCGAGTTCATCTGAAAATTCCAGATTTGGTTGTATGAAATGGTTGCGATTCGCGAAAACGTATGCGGAAGAACAAAATGCGAACGTGTAAAGAAATAAATACAGGAATGTGTACATGATGGTTATGCAACTTTACTAGGGATAAGGAGTGATTTGATCATTTATAGGAATGGATTATGCAAGATCACATAGGACGAAAATATGCGAAGTATGTTTCTCAAAATGTAACGATGTTCCCGATGTATTCATCTATACTAGAACGCGTTCGTTCATTGGTTTGCTGGGCAATTCCGGGCAACTCTCCCCGAAGACCGTGTGATTTGACAGCTGGGTACATGCGAATTACCGCATTTCGTCTGAAATAGTTGGACGACACTCATGCCATTGCCATGTCATTTCCACCGGCAGCCCTTCTACAATCAAGGACTCCATTTATCATTTTGTATGTATCTGTGAGATGACTCACCCAATTTTGTCATAAATAAAATAACTTGAGAGGGAAAGCCTGGGATCGATTCCCATCATCACTTCGATGAAAGTTTCCTTCAGATTAAATCTGTGAACATCTCAAACTCCGACAAAAATATGTGACTTCACTTCGACTTGTAGGTACTTTAAGATATTTCCATTCGTATCTATGCCATTTGCTGTCACTTGACTGATGATACCTTTATTGGTAGAGATATACACGTAACAAGAAAGATAATATGAAAGCTTAGCTAATACTTTCTAATTGTTTTCTAAATCTTCTCACTCGACCCGCACGTCATGCATAGGTATATACCTAACTTACTTACATTATCGCATATTCATTGCTCGCCTCCGCTTTGATTCCGTTTTTGTTGTTTTTTTTTTCATTTGCGGGTTTATTACTGCTTCAAAACTGCTAAAAACTTTAAACCCATACTATGGGTCTGAGATGATGTATCTATCACGTGTGAAACAGTTGATGTTGAAGACCGCCCGCCTTACCAGGTCGCCGCACAGCTCATGAGCTCATTTACCACTTCATAGTTTATTACTTTTATTGTTATTATTGTTATTTGTATCTATATACACAACAACAATAAATACAGCGATACGCATAGAAAAGAAATTCCGAAAATAGAAAAGAGAAATGGACGACTGCACGATGAGGAAGAATATGACGATGATGACGATAATGACGATAATGACAATAATGACGATGATGGTGGAGGTGGTGTGGTGTGGTGGCGTTGGTGGTACTGCTGCTGGCAGGTGGCGTCGCGTCGGTGGTGATGGTGACTTCAATTGGGTGAGGGGGGAGAAGAAAACGTTTCTTTTGTGGTCAGTGATCGGGAGTAGGTACCTCAAATGCTCTTTACTTTCACCAAAGAGATTAATGGAGGCCGACAGGCGCTCGCTATACACCATCGATAGCCTGCCTCCGCTGCGTCGCTCGAGTGTAATAATGATCTCGCACTCTATACACACCAATCGATGGGGAAGAGCCGCAACCGATCAGTGGCGGAGATCGATGGATTGCTGGATCAGTTGCGTGTTTCCTCACTTAACGTGGTCCAATCGACCTTACGGCGAGAGAGAGAGAGAGAGAGAGCACCTCTCGTATGTACACTGGTACGCTCGATCAATTACACATTGAACAGTTGTTATTTGTTACGGCGGAATCGAGAGCTCAATTGGAACCGGTGAACCTTCACACAGGTCTTTGGTGGAGCGGTACGCGCATTCCTTAAAGTATCTGCCGTATAGTGCCGTCCATCCAAGATGGAAACAGTTATGAAACGAAATGATGCATGTACGCAGGTGGGACAAGGTGAGGCGGCGGCGCGCGGATATGATCGGTCGGCAATGGCACACACACGGTGCGCCCGCGGACACAAAATAAAAACAGAGGAAGATGAAAACTTTAAATAAATGAAAGAACATCACATAATACCGTTTTGAGTTTCCATTCCATTTGCCTTCATTTGTCGCTCTTTCTCTATTTTCTCGACTCGACATGGATGGCGATGGCCCCAAAGACGAGGAGGACAGTCAAGCGAGTATCACTCGGATTATACTGTAGCACTGTATTATTATGTCGCTTTGTATATGTGCGCGCGCGCGCGCGATCCCCATTGAGGCACATGAAGGCATCGAGCGTTAAATGGTGCGACGACGACGACGACGACTATGACGGTGGTGGTGGCAGCAGCGAGTTGCAATGCATATGAAATTGGGATTGTTAGCGTTGATTGCAGCGTGATGTGTGGGGACGCGTCAGACTAGTGTTGCCATACTCCGATTGAAGGGTTCCATGGGAGTTTTCGGTTAATATGGTTTAACCGTATCTTTATTTTGATTTTGGCAACATGCCGTGTGAACGGAGCGGCTCAGTGGTTAGTGTGCTGGACTATTGTTGTCAAGACTTTTTTATAGCTTATAGTCCAGGGTGGACAATGGCATCAATCACTAAGCTCTCCATTCAGCTCGTTCCCTAGCCAACTGCCTCCAGTTACGCACACCAAGTTGGTTGAGGTTGCCCTCCAATTGTTTGCGTCTCCTAAGGTTGGGTCTTCCTCTGCTACGTTGTCACTCACGGGTGGACTCAAAGACTCATCGGGCTGGTGCGTTGCTTTCCATACGCTCCATGTGCCCCAGCCATCTCAGCCGTTGTATCTTCAGCTTTTTGACCAGGTCAACGTCGCTGGTATAGCCCATAAAGCTCGTCATTAAATCTTCTCCTCCACACTCCATCGATACAAACTGGACCGAATATCGTCCGAAGAATCTTTCTCTCAAAAACATCCCAAGAGGTTTTCATCCGACTTCGACAGAGTCCATACAGCAGGACCGGGATGTTTAAGGTCTTATATAATATCTCCTTGGTTCTATATGAGAGAGGGCTTTACTTCTTAGATGCCTTCTTAGCGCGAAGAAACAGCGATTGGCAGGAGTGATTCTTCGTTTGATCTCTACCCTGATGTCATTTTGCGAGGTGATAGTGGAGCCCGGGTAGACAAATTCTTTAACTATTTCGACGTTGACGTTTTGTCCGAGTTGTCGATGCTGAGACTCTTTTCTCGTTGACAGCATATACTTCGTTTTGCCCTCATTTACAGCCAGACCCTTCTTCGCCGCCTCCGTGTCTATACCTGCAAATGCGCCGCCACTGAGAGCTCGCTGCGATCTTTCTGAAAAATTGTGCCTCTGATGTTGGCCTGTGAGTTTCGTACGATTGCTTCAAGGATGATGTTAAAAAAGTTACACGATAGCGCACGATGTCTCAAACCTTTTTAGACATCAAAGGGCTCGGTGATGTTTTTGTCGAGTTTGACGGAGCAGCGAGATTTCTCCATCTTCATTCTGCACAGACGAACGAGTTTGGCAGGAATACCAAAACGAAAATTTGGTCAATGGGAGACTTTCCTGGCCTAAAAACGCGCACTGATATGGGCCGATCCGGTTGTTGGCGAAAGGTTTTAGACGTTCACGCAATACAGCCGACAAGATCTTATATGCGACGCTTAGGAGACTTATTCCTCTGTGGTTGACGCAGTTCAGAGCAGGTTTTCGCTGGTCTCCATCGAGGTGTCATGTCATTAGTGAAGCTTAACTTTACTATTAAACCGAGACAGATCTGCCCCTTAAATAATCAGCATCGGAAGAGATTTTTAGAGGCCGATTGTCCCTAGAATTTGTTGCCTGATGGCCGTTTTATTTCGGCGAATAATATACTCCATACAGAAAAGCACAGTGTCCCGCGCAAGTCCGACTTACCCATACGGGTTTTTTTTAAATCAACTGATAAGGGATGATGGTAAAAGGAAACGTAGTCCTGAAGTACACAATCCTATTACCGGTTGGTTACTTATTGAACGGATGACAACAGCCTTCAATCCTCCCACAAAGTGATCTGCAACTGAATTTCTTTGACATTTTTACAAAAGCAGTAACACTTTTATAAAAGTATTTCTAAGCCTAAGCCACCATGGCAACTCTAAACACTTGATATCAACCAAATGATATATCGTTGATGCTTCACTTCAATGGACGCGTGTAATTAATTTGCCAACTGTAGCAGCATTTAGTTCAAGACTCACTTTGCTCTGCGCTTCGCCTGATGGTGTGGTGTGGTGTGGTGGTTCGTGGTTGACTCTGCCTTTGCGTCTTTTATTCATCGTCGTCGTCGTCGTCGTAGCGTAGTCCATCGTGAGCTCTTCGTTCCATCTCCACACTCCACCGCACTCCACCGTGATACATACACATATCGCTCGCTTTAAAGTGGCATGACCTGGACTGACCTCGATATTTCCATGTTGGATATTTATTCGTTGGATATAATTTTTCTCTTGATTCGGTCCGTTGTTGTTGTTTGTTGTTACATACACTGGGTACACAAAATAACACAATTTCTTTCCACACATTTGCAAAACGTTCGCAATTAGACAATCGTTATAATTTTTCAGCCCCCCACAGCCCCACCGCAGCCGGGCCGTTGTTCGCTTTAGTTTCCTTCGCATTCCTCATCCTCATACACTTGGATTGGAGTTTGGTGGACTGGCCAGAGAGAGAGACCTCATCATGATGAGAGAAAAGTTATAAAAGATACATCGATGCATTGAATTAAAATGGCAATCTGTGCGGACTGAGTTGGTTTGTTGTTATTTTTGTAGTTTAAGGAAATCTTTTGTTAAAGCAGAAAAGAGTTAACAAAAAAAAAAAAAAAAAGATACACACGTACACGTCCCGTCACATACACCAAACCAACTGGCACAAAGTGTGTAGTGTATGGTTGAAGCTGAAGTTTATATTGGGTTCTCGTTTGAATGAATCTGGTTGCACGCGACCTGCATAACCAAATGCACTTCCGCTGTCTTTTTTGAGTTTCGGTTTTCAACCTCGTTGTGTCGTTCGTTGAGTGAATGAGTGAGTGAGTGTATGTTTGTTTGTTGTTATTTCAATTATACGTACGTGATGGGCTACTGATTGCATTGTATCTTGTGCATCTACAAGTCAAAGTGACAGGTGTCAAAATGTGTATAGTTTTAGGCAGCCAATGGTGCGAAGGATGACAGCGTTTAAAGGATTTTTAATTGAATTCAAATCGTTGATGGGTCGTTTTAAGTTTATCGGATGTCAGCTATTTGATGGATGGATTGAGGTGACGCACTACTTCAATGGTGACTTTCGGGAGATCGGCAGTTGATTAGTAAAATATTTATCAGAGCGAAAGTGGCAGTTTCCAGGAGATGCGAATACTTTGCTTTTGATTTTGACCGCTTTTATGGGGGTACACGAATCGAAAGGAAACACAAGCAAGGAAGAGGTTTGACATCAGGGGGCTTATTCCCAAATGCGCGGCGGATCGCTTTTCATGGCGGATTGGTATTTTTGTATTTCCAAAAGCGATTCGATCCATTCGTCACAAGAATTTAGTTTATTTTTTATCCACAATAAATCCGCCAGCAATCCGTCACCTAAATAGCTATCGCTTTTGAATAGATCGAATCGCTTTTTGGAAATACAAAAATACCAATCCGCCATGAAAAGCGATCCGCCGCGCATTTGAGAATAAGCCCCCAGCGATTAATATCTGAAAACTGGCGCCCAAGCAGAGACCGCACGTTGTAAAAAACACTCTAAAGATATCAGGAATCAAGTTCCATATTTTCGAATGTTGGCGGTTCGATAGAACTAACGCTGTAGAGTTTTAGAATTTACTCGGAAATGCGTTAAAGACTGACTGTCAATAGGTAATTTAATGTCAACACTCCATGAAAAAGCTGTACACGGTAAAGACTGCGAAATGGCTTATGACTGATGAAAGGCTTGTGTAGCTTGACTATATAATCATTGATCTCAGTTCCCTATTTCGGAAGGAGCATCATAATGGAATTGCACATGCACCTACTTCCATCCGGCTTAAGTCAATATGAAATTACGTTAATTTTTTTCTTTCATTTATTTTTAAAAGCGTTTTTTTTTTTAATTAATAATCTAAATTTTAATATTCTATATCTACTTAAAAGATCTTTTTTAAAAGATCATCTTAAAAATATGAACTCAAAAATCTTAAGAACATATCAAGAAAATTATATTAGATATGTCGAAAATGTAATGTGCACTGTTGAACTTTCGTCCTTGTGTTTTGTATAACTGTGAAGGCACGTTCACAATTTTTTACAGTATTCTTAAAGGCCAGAGATAATGATGTGATGATTGTCCGACTTAACGGCTGAGATGGTTGGGGCACGTGGAGCGTATGGACAACAACGCACCAGACCGACGAGTCTTTGAGTCCACCCCAACTTTGAGGATGATCCAAATTGTGGCGTGCACAATTGGAGGGCGATCTCAACCAACTTGGTGTGCGTAACTGGAGGCAGCGAGATAGGGCCCGAGCTGGCTGGAGGGGCTTGTTAGTTGATGCCGTGGCCTATCCCGGACTTTAAGCGCCCCCAAAAGTAAGTAAGACTGTCGGAGGTGCTACGCTGTCGAAGAGTGCCACCTGTATCCTAGTGGTTCCTCAATTTAATATTTCAGTGGATTTTCTTGCATTTTTGATACTAGCAAGTTTCAACCCATACTTAATTTTAAAGGGTATTTTATAATGAGCTATTGAAGACCTCCTTGGTTGTTTTTGCCATTGCGCATCCTTTCGTTACATTTTTGGATAACTTTTTCAAGGATTTGCGACTCTATTTGACCAATAATGCGTCCGAATAGTATTCGGTTTATTAGCATTGTGACTCTAGGTGGCCAGTTCATTGATTCATTGACATAAGCAGTACGTAGGGCCAGCGTGCTGGAACTGCATATCATCCAGATGAATCTTGTTCTGAAATATTTGGCGCATAAGATGATCCGTTTCACTAAACACGACTTTTTGATCATAAAAGACCGATTTTCAAAATAAGTTTAAATGATGTCAAAGCCTTCTACTGGGTGTTCATAAGTCTGAAGATAAATGCCAAAGAACTGTCAAAAATGACAACATAGTTTGATAGCTATCCCTATTGGAAGACTTTTAGCCTTTAAAAACACCCTTTATTACGACTTTCTGGTGATTATTTATCATTGCTCAGAAGTGTTCTTTATTTCCTGGGCCGCTTTTTTTATCGAAGATTGAGTTGTTCGTTCAATTTTGGCAGCCAGCTCTTTGCCTAATCAAAGTAAATAGATGCGCATACAATGTACTGTTTCTCTTTTGAGGTTGGCCCATTAGCTGCTTTGTGGAAAGCGTATTTTGCTTCATCGTTCGCTAATTCTTCGAGAAGATATCATCTGTAGTCCTGCTAGCTCATTTCATAGCCCAATCGGCAAAATCGCCATCAATACCATCCAGCACCTTCAGGTAATTCCTGGATGTCAGACTAGGGATAGTGCGAAATGAATTCCATTAATCCCAATCCCAGCAGTTAAAAAGTACGAGTAGTCCGACGGACCATCAACTTTTTATACATCTCAGTTACCACAGTTCCATCTTACTGCCTTCTATGATTTGTCGTCTATTCAGCTAAAACCTGGATGACTTTCCTTAGTGCGGTTAGTGCAATCTTTGACTATGGCCCTTAGTGTCTGACATATCCTATCTATCTTAGGCAACTGATGTGATGACTTTTCTGACCAAGTTCATGTCGCGTTTTTAAGCTTTTTTTTTTGGCATTTTTAGATGCGTTTTTGGGGCGTTTTTAAAGGCATTTTTTGTAGCGTTTTTGTAGACATTTTTAGAGTCGTTTTTACGTGTTTTTAGATACGTTTTTAGAAGCATTCTTTGTAGCGATTTTGTAGCATTCTTACAGGTGTTTTTGGGCATGGGTTTTGATGTGACTTTTGAGGCCGTTTTTACGCGTTTTTTTTATTTCGTTTTTAGACTCATTTTAGGCGCTTCTTTGTGGCATTTTTTATGTTTTTTTAAGGGTAAAATTGATGTCGCTATATCTTCGGCAAATATACTTAACGTAGACTATACAGATTCATCCATAAATCTGACATCATTAGTGGAATATGTATTGTAGAACCATAATGATGACAGTATTCTATGCTATCTACAAATTCCAAGTCGCAAGGCTGGCATTCCACAATGCTCTGCTTACAGACCTGTGCTCTGGATTGCATTTTTTAATTTGTTTCACCAACCACTTACATAGTTCCTCAGCGAAACAATAATTCCTTTGGTCTTAAAAATAATTCCAAGGCCATTGCTTCGCATGTCGAGCTCTAGACAACAACAGACTGTAGACCTCCGTCGATGATCGTTACAGAAACAACTGGCACTCCAAGTACCGACCGAGGAGTGCATATATCTCTGCTGATGTTCATTCTGGATGCCATCGATACAAAGACATCTATAGCCACACTCAAGTAATTCATTCCATTAAGTGCTCAGTAATGCAAAAGTAGAACCAAGAACCACTGTGGCGACAACGGTTAACAAAAAAAAAATTAAAATAAAAAATAAAAACCCCATTAATTGATTTTACCCTACAGTGTGTTCTTCTTAGTCGCTGAGATTTAAATCGGATGCCGCTCGGGCGCTCAACTTATCGACTTGGTCTTGTAATTTGTTGTATCCAGATTCCAGACACACTGGGCGAGAGAGAAACCACAGAAGACCACTGCACCGGAGAGTGCACTCCAAGTCCACTTTAGATTCGGCCTGGCGGGACGACCAACAGCATGTCCATGGAGCATTCCACAACTGCGTATACAAAGCCGCAACGCGATGCACTGCGATACAACTTTATTATTAGGTTCAGAAGCTTAAGTAGCAATGATCTCTCCGTCAGAACGCCGCGCTGAGATACACTAACCAGCATCGCTGCACTCTGATTAATTGAACTTCTGCATCCACAGTACCAGTTGCAACATATACAGTCATCCAAAGAGTGATTCTCGCATGAATTATATGTCATGTTCTGGTTTCCATTCGAAATCTATCTAGATGCCCCCAAACTAAGTGCACTAGCCCCCAGCCGTCAGATATACATGTATAAAAATGTAATTATAAATTATTGACTCATTGGCCGGAGTCGGAGGATTTATTTCGCCCAATTCAGTGCTCCGCCACAATCGGGCCCCAGTATCTATTGGATGCGTAAATCAGTTTTGCTTTTGTTGTGTGTTTTATTTCAGACCACTGATGCGCTGCGCTGCTAGCCCCTTTGCCTAAAAATACCACAGATCGCCGCGTATGGCGTCCCAATAATAGCCCAGCATTCACATATTTTATAGTCAAATGAAAAATTTTGTGGAAAACAATTTTTCCCGTTTTGCTGATGTCTTTTCATCGTCAGTCAGTCGGGTTCGGATGTGTGATGTTCCCTCCGTCCTCGTCGTCGTCTTTTGGAATTCCGATCAATTCTGATCGCGTGCACATATCCCCATACACAACACACAGATGTGATTGAACAATGAACTATATGCTCGCAAGTTCGGAAGGAACACTTGTACTTTTGATTTTGATAGTACCTATTCTATATACACTTAAAATAGGCACGACTCGTCCGCCCCAGCATCTGAGAGAGTGGCGGATGCTTGATGATCTGAGATGGTGCAAGATACTATATACACACACCGATCACCAGATTGTATCTATGGGTATGGAAATATTTTGAAATAAGAAAAACATACTTAAAGATCGCTGTTGTACAATTCGTTTTGGCTTTTTAATTTCTTTCGGATATTTTCGGTTGTTTGCTATAAATAGAAATTTAGTTCGAAATCATAAGAAAAAAAAAAAAAAAACATACACACAAAATTTATTTACAGCATTCTTATAAGAAATCAAGCAGTATCGGTGGTGGAATTTGTGTTATTTTTTTTTACTGTCGATTGCAAGGATGAATTATTATTGGGAAATTTCCATTTAAATTGGTGCTAAGAACAACAACGATTTGGCAATAATGTAGTTAGTACATTAGGGACGGAAATTGCACATTATTTTGGCAATTAATTCGAGGGGCCTCATGTTGGGCGCCAATTCAACAACACTCTATTTGCACGAAAAGCTATTTATCATTTTTCTTGGGCTTTTGCTTTATCTCATAAGGACACGATTTTTCGACTATTTTATTTTTTATGTCGATTATTCAGGCCTAAGATTTCGATGGTAGAGCAAGATATAAAAATATTGCCTGAAAGTCGAGAAGCAAACTTTAGAACTTGCTTGCTGAAAATACATAATATTTTCAGAAGACTATAAATCTTACAAAAATGTAAGTGCAGAGGCGATATCGATCTGAATGCACATCGGAGCCTTGTCGAAGCGTTAGCGGATGCACTATAGAGGGAAGTTAGGCAAATCTATAAAAGCTTTTTTTTAGTTATTTTATTTGGTCAAAGGAAAATACATAGAAATATACTTATGTGTATGGCTATTGAAAAAATTCGCGAATAGGCGTTTGCTTCTTGCGTTCAGAAATTGACTTTTTGACCGCTTTTTCGCGTAGACTTCGTAATGCTAGTATGCCAGCCAGTAGTGTTGACCTCAGTCCATGCGATAGCTTTATTTTCACTATGTCCAGACACGACTGTATACTGTGATGTCGACTACACCTAGAATATACGGGTGCGAGATATGGGCAAGGAATCCTGAAACCTGATCACAGCGTCGATCGTATGAAAAATAAAAATGTTTCCAGGAAAACTTTGACCCCCTATCCCCCAGATTTAAAAGGAAAGTTGATTCAAAATGCTTTCTAGCTCCTAACGTTTCGGCTCGGTAGCAATCAGGCAGAACAAACTGTTTTATTAGGTATATGAGACAAAAGTTATCACCCGATGTTCTTAAGCCGTAATTTTTTTATAAATGAAATGAAACTTTGTTTCTGCTTTTGTATTATGTTTAACTCAAGTCGAAAAAATGATATCGGCTAATTGGACGCAGCCAGAATTGATAACCATTCAGGCCCGATTTATGGCATTTTACATCACTCTTGCCAGAAATTTCGGCGATAGGTCCTCGCATTCTTTACGGATATTCTCTTTGAGTGATTTATGCGTCTAAGGCAGGAGTCTTATTGACATAGACTCGTGACACTTTTAAAGGGAACATCTTACAACCTTTCACCATAAGTATCTATTAAGACCGCCGATTGATACCCATTTACATGGCACGTCGCGTTGTCTGATTGATACTCCGGGGTCCCCTGCGACATCTGCAGCCACAGTTGCGATATTCTCAGTTCTCAGCTGCTCCGGGGCCGCCTTGACCTTTCAGCATCTCGTGTTGTTCCGTAGTTTTCTAGGCGATTGACTAAACTTCGGTCATATAGTATTTTCCTAGTTGGTGTCGGCCGGACAGAAAATCTGCTCCGAATTTCATTCTGCGCCAACACGACCGACGAATTACTCCGCTAAAAATCGAAACAATCTCTCCGCGGTCTTTAGAATTATAGTGATTCGTATCTTATTGACATGTATTTTGTGTTTATTTACTTCACAAAAGTCAAAGTATAATTGATATTTGCCGCCATTTGCAAGAATTAAAGCGTCTTCCGATAGGGTGACCCTGACCACCTTGTAGGTGTCACTCAGTTTCTAACTAGATATTAGTATTATACCGCCAGCCAATCTCCACAAGATGCAAAAGACTTATTCTCCAGCACAAATCAACCAACACAATCTTTTATTACAGCACAAGGACATGCGAGAGCTGTGTGTACTCTGGAAGTTCTATGATTGTAGCCATCACTCCGGGAGACATAGCCGCGAAAATATTAGCGAATGGCTAGACCTAGATCCGATTAGGTATTCGTATTCTCTTTCATAGAGAAGAAACTCAAAATAAAGAAAGTATGACCAAGACCTATATAATCATACCTTCGTAAAGCGTCGACTTCTTAGACCTCAAAAGACTTACAAGATAGTGAATTTTAGGGACTTAAATAGGGAACAAGCCCGAAGACCGCCAGAGTGGATTTACCAAGGCCGTTACAATTTGATATGACCTGACTGTAGGTACATTAAGAATTTCCTATTCCATTAAAAATGTTTTGGGCTTAGGTCCACTGAAACGCTTTGACTTCTTTAAAAAGACACGAAAGTTAATGCGGTAACCGAAAATATTTGTTTGGCAGTATTAAGTCAAGCTTTGGCTCTGATTGGACTTATACAAAAACGTTGACTCAATAAAAGAAGGGAAACGAACAAGTTCTTCCAAGAATTGCAGATTGTAAACCAGACACAAATAGTCATCACTTCTGTAAAATCTCCATATTTTTAGTCTTTATCAATCCGAATCCACTATCCAAACCACAAAAAATATTCAGCGAATTCATTTCATAGAAAAAAAACCGTGTATACTATAACTAATGCGTAACACACATTAATCAATAGACACACTCGACCCCGAAATCGGGGTCAAATGGTTGATTCCTCCTCCTCCTCCAGTTCTAACTTTCAGAATTTTATTTCCACCGAAATGAAAATCACAGACACTCCGTATCTATTCCAAAGAAGAAAAAAATCCGGGAAACAACAGAGAAAAAAACAAATAATGTGGATTTCTCTATTTGGATTTCCCGTGTAATAACCAATTTACAAATTTACCAAAACCACTCCCTCTTGTCCATCCGTGTTCGTCCCATTCCGTCCATATAAAATGCCACTGACCATCTAATGAGCCATAATTTTTCTTCATGAGAATTAAGTATCTCGCATCTCGTGAACACTTTACCATCAACAACTGTACGGCTACACAATAGGATGTTAACCCTACAAATTCAATTAAAATCCCAATCCCATCCCAGTCCCAGACAGCCAGTGGCTAGCGAGAGAGAGAGAGGGAGATCTCCCAAACGAATCACTCATGATCCAAATATGAAGTTTGGATTCAGATCCAACAAAAACAAGAAGACCGCAGATAGTATGGGCCATTCTAGATACACCGTATCTATATATGAAAGCAGGGTTTATGCGAGAAGGAGGCTTCATGTTTACGCACAAGCACAACATCAAAGTCACAGCTCTTTATAGTAGGTACTTCTCCCTGGGCTGGTGGCCTCTGTTGTGTTGAGATCCAGATAAAACTATGTGTGTCGACCTTTGTGAGTTAGACGATGAGGCTGCGAATATTCATCATCATGTTGAGATTCGTCGCAAGAGTCTGGAATTTTTTTTTTCTGATTTCCCTCACCGATGCATCGTAATCATGTGAATGTAACAGACCTTTGAGGAGAGAAAAGAAGATTCAAACGAAATTCTAAAGAATGAAAGATTTTTGGTTTGCGTTCTTGTTTTTTTATTTTTTTTTTTAGGGAGAAAAGCGGTGGAAAATATCTAGAACACTCTTCTTAATAGTATAGAGGAGGAAATGCTGTGTGTTCGTTTTTCCTTTGAAATTCCCTTCTCTTCCCTATGTACGAGTATGTTGTGAATGACAAAAGAATAATTTCTTTTATTCTTCTGATTCTTCTATTTCTTGTTCTTATAGTTGTTATAGTTATTGTTGTTGATATACGCCGCCGCCTCCTCCTCCTCCCCATCCTCATCGTCGTGGTCGGGATGAGAAGTGAAACTCTCATGCGGTATCCACATCAAGAAGAAGCGTAAAGGGTCAGGGTGCGCCGAGAAGGAGGGCATGAAATAAACTAAAAGTCAAACAATGCGCTACAGTTCTGAAAGGAACGTAAAAATGCATGGATTCGGTTGATTGTCCGGCTGAAAGATGGGATTCAGTGTTGCCGATTGGCTTTGAATTGGAAGTGGGATTTGTTTGTAAAAGTACTTAAAGCACTCTTGAGATAGTTCGAAGTTGTTTATGGAAAACATACTTATACTTACATCAAAAAGGGTCTGCAAGGAAAAGAAAAGGCCGCTTGAATCATATAAGTGACGAGGAATGTACGCGGAATTGAACGAGTCTAGGGTCCGACTTTCTCACAGCATTTCGTGGACCTCTGCTAGTTGTTCGACTGCACGTGGCCTATTTCGTATACGGAGATTACATGGCCAGATATGAAAATCATCATCATCATAAAGTTCGTTCCACCCCGGGCGGGATGAAGGCCAGAAACAAATCATTTCCATCTTTCCCGGTCTGCAGCTAGATATTTCAGATGTGAACCTGCTTCGACATATTCGGATCACAGGTCTATAGGGATCTCCAATGCTACACCAGGGTATTGGAAAAGAGTTGGTGGCGGATGAACCCTTAATGGGCCAACGGCAATGCTCAAATCCAGAAGTGGGTTACTGGTGCCCCTCGTTCTAGGGGTATGATATAGAACTGGTCCTCCAGGTTGGGGGCTGTGCGTCGGGGTAACTTCACTACCACGGAAAAAAAAAACTGTTATGAAACAGCTCCACGCCTCAGATCTACTGTTGACGACGATCGAGCACGAGAAGCGTATTATCGAAGTAATTGAGAGATGCTACTCCAGGAACAATGTACGAAAGTTTTACCAAAAGGTAAAAAGAACGTGCAAGGGCAGAAACTCCCGTACAGAAACCGGTAGAGATAATGAGGGAAACCTTATATTAGAATCAAAGTCAGTGCTGAGAATATGGAAAAATTACTTCTGCAGACTCTATAATGGCGACGAAGACCAGAATCCCGCTGTTAAGCAGAACGTACCATTCAATATAGACGATGATAGACAAAACTTCCGTCCACCTGGACCTGACCAAAGCGAAGTATACGGGTAGCAATATCCAAGCTAAAGAACAACAAAGCTGCAGAGCCTGATGGTCTACCTGCCGAGCTTTTTAGAGCAGCTGTAGATGACTTGGTAGAGAGCATGCACCAACTCATCTCCAAAATTTGGTCAGATGAATGCATGCCTGATAAATGGAATCTCAGCATCGTTTGTCCGGTACACAAGAAGGGAGACCCCTTCAACTGCGCCAACTACAGAGGTATCAGTCTCCTTAACATCGCATACAAGATCCTGTCTGCCATACTGTGTGAATGCCTTAAAACTTTTGTAAATAACCTGATTGGCCCCTATCATTGCTGTTTTAGGCCAGAAAAGTCCCCCGTCAATCAAATGTTCACACTTAGGCAGATCCTGGAAAAAACCTAAGAAGTCCAAATCGATACCCACCATCTTTTCATCGATTTCAAGGCCGCGTACGACAGCATCTATAGAGACGAGCTATACAGAGGTCTAGCTTTGGCATCCCTGCAAAACTCGTTCGATTGTGTAGGCTGACGATGGTAACGACCTTACCGAAACCTTTGATGTCAAAAGAGGATTTAGAGGATTACTTGCATACGCCGATGATATTGACATAATTGGTAGAACACTGCGAGCTGTCACTGGTACGTTTTCTAGTATAGAAACGGAAGCGACTAAAATGGGTCTATCTTCCAACGAGGGCAAAACCAAGTACAAAACCGAACAACTAAGGAGATTCTGTATAAAACCTTGATCATTACAGTCCTGCTTTATGGCGCTGAAGCTTGGACTCTATCTAAAGCGGATGAAGATATCCTCGGTCGCTTCGAGAGAAAGATTCTTCGTAGAATTTTCGATCCCGTTTGCGTTGCCGGGCTTTGGAGAAGGAGATTCAACGACGAACTATACGAGCTGTACAGCGACATCGACCTGGTCAAAAAATTGCGAGTAAGTCGTTCCTCAGTCAACTGCATCTATAGCGCATTTAAGTGGTTAATGTCCTCTTTTACTTGTGCACGCTATCTAAGAAGAGGTCGTTGTCTACTGATATCTATTCGGTCAACATGTTCTAGTCATCTTTAGTATACCGTAGTAGAATTCATCTCCAGTTCTTCAGTCACATGACACCGCATTGCCTTGTTCAAGCCCTCTTTTTTTGACATCACAATTTACAACTCATAGACTTATATGTCATGTCACTTTTATTGATAACTAGCGGACCCGGCAATTTTCGTCTCGGCCCAATTTAACGCCTTCAGAGAAACCCCAGACTACAGAGTGATAATAAAACACAGATAGTTCAAATTTCAATGTGATTTATTGGAATGGAATCAAAATTAGTAGAGGGAGATGTGATAAACAATGTTTTTTGATTTGTTTTCCGGCCAAAAAAACTAACAAAGAAGACGGTTTGCCAACACGCGAATAGCAACGTACAGCTGATCATTCGAAAAATTGGGAAATTTGAAATTAATTCCACAGACTTCCAACGATTGGCCTTTATTTATTGATTGTCATCGCAAAAGTCAATCGAACGGGGAACTGAATCCGCTTGAATTGGATGGAAGATCAGTTGGAATAAACGGAATTCGTGGGATGAGGACTTCCTTTCCTTTGAATTTGCCCTTAATGACCGTCCCGTCGCTTGAATAACATTTTTCATTAGTTTCTTGATGGACAACCGCGTACCGTTGCAAAATTTCGGATGATTCAGATTCCGCAACATGATTATGATCGATCCCACCTTCAGTTGTATATTATGCTGTGGGGTTCCTGAGTTCAAAAATTCCGTCGGATAATTGGTCGCTTCATCCTCGTCGGTCACGCTGTCAACGGATTTGTACAAATGCAGTTCTCCAGCGATTTGACTTTGAATAATGAAATTTAATCTATCGACGTCCTTATTCTTCGCTGCTAGTATTGCTTGTTCAATATTCCAATCGAGATTTTTATAATTTCGTGCAATGTCGGGGAACACTTTGGTGATGAGTTCCTTCTTCGATGATGTGAACTCTCAAAAATTGGCCGAGAACGATATCAATCCAGTCGAAACATCAACGGGATGAGTTCCTTCTTCGATGATGTGAACTCTCAAAAATTGGCCGGGAACGATATCAATCCAGTCGAAACATCAACGGGAATTTGGCCATTGCCAAGCGCCAGCAGGTTAATTTCTCCACCCAAAATGCACGCAAAACGTCTTTTATCACAATGCATTTCACAAATATCCGAAATTTTCCACCTTTACATCGTCCAAAATCATCAAATCATGTTTTGGTTTTGGTGATGATTCAAATGTTTCGCGTTTTCCGGAATTTTCTATTTTTCCATTCGAAAACCCATTCCGGAACAATTGCACACAAAATTCCATACAAAAAATCAATTTTCGATTTTTCCAATTTCCCGGAGGGTTTTCCTAAAATTTTCTTTCGTAAAAGCCTTCTCCTGGCAATTACGAACAAATGAAAAAATTTTTTAGCCAAATCGGCCCAGCCGTTCTCAATTTTCGATTTTTCCAATTTCCCGACTTTTCCGGAGGGGTTTCCCAAAATTTTCTTTCAGAAGAACCTTCTCCTGACAATTACGAACAACTGAAAAGAAATTTGAGCCAAATCCGTCCAGTCCAGGCGTTCTCAATTGATGAATTACTATATACATTTTTGCCACCCTTTTTGTATATATAGATGTACCAGCGTTTCTAAGAAATGCACTACGGAACTCGTGGCTTTGAAAACTTTTCAGTGGTTTGTAGTGGGACACCTCAACATAGGCAACACTATTTCCAGCCCAGAATTGGATTCATGCTACGTTTGTCTAATAATTGTGAATGAGTGCATTGCGCTCTCCCTCTGATTTCGTCTCTTTATCTTTAACGTACCTAAGCTCTTCCCAAAGTCGTCTTCGTCTCTAGGTAGTCCTCGAGTGCTCGTGCTCGTTCTCGTTCTCGTACTCGTATTCATACTCGCGTACTTGTGTCTTGATTTCTTTTTCTAATAAAAATATCTTTTCGATTTGTGGCATTTCGCGAAAGCCAGTTCCCAGCTAGCCCTACCACCCCACCTCCTCCCAATAGTTATTATTCTCTCTCTTTCTCCGTTTGTATGTATGTTAAGAGGTGCTACATATATGTTGGATATTTGTTCCTAGTTGTTCCCGAAGTTCCCGGTTGCCGGTCTTTGTCTCCATAGCTATCGTCGGTCGGTCGGTTCCACAGCCCCATCATCATCATCATCATCATCATCTACGTCGTCGTCGTCATCGTCATCGTCATCGTCAACATCGTTTGTGTTGTTGTTTCGTTCGTATTTTCTCTTCTCTGGATCTGGATGTGCATAGAAATTTTCCAGCGCAGTAATCATTTCGTTAAGTAGTTCTGGATACGAATTGAATACTAGATACACAGATAGAATGAGACACACACCGCACATAGCCTAGAGCCGCCTGCTAGTACAAAAGTGATTGACCTTTTGTTGGTATATGTCGTCCTGTGTGTGCTGCTTAGCTTAGCCAGATATCGTACAACAACACCACGGCCGGCATCGGCATGGATATTGGATAGTCATAGTGCTGCTGTTGCTGTTGTCTCCTCCAGCTGAACGTTGTTGGCTAGCTGCTGCTGGTGGTGCTTGTTCCTATACTTGTATGTGAATGTTCACATTCTTCTGGTTCGGTTTCTTGTCTTTGGGGGGTTCTATGCGAATGTACGGGTATTTCTCTCATTCATTTGATTTTTCGAGGCTCGCTCGGTGGTATGGTCGTACTCGACTCGAACCTTTATCGGGAGTACATCTATGTAGGTATGCCACTGCCGCTGCAATGCTTAGCTAAAGCTATACACGCTGACGTGATATTTAACTATATGTGAGGCTGAGGTGTTTTATTTTTGTTATTGTTGTTGTTGTTGCTGTTTAGAGAGGAACCACCACCATGGATCCCAACAATAAATTTTATTACCGCGGATCATAGTTTCCCACTTCTAACACTGGCCGAACTGTGCATATGTATAGCAACTTGTTGTTGAGTTAATGTGGTGCTGATGCCGGGTATTTTGTGTGACTATATATTGTGAGAAGTTGAACTAGTAGAATGGGAATGGGAATGGGAATCACAAATAGTTATGATAGGCTGAGAGGAGGCGGTCGGTCGGTGGGGGGAAAGCGGCGAGCGGTATCTGTCATGTCATGTTATTGAACTCTCATTTTGGTGGGACATTCTTGGAATATTTCGTCGGATTGTCTATATATCGTTCGCGCACATGTGGGAGAATGAATTTACTTAAAAGTCGAGTAATGAGGGCAGACAAGAAGACTGACAGGCATTTTCGAAAACGAGGAATGGGGAACAAAGACGATTCATAGTCCGATGGACAGTCGTATGAGACATCTGCATATATCATTTTAGATGGCGCTACAGTCAGACTTTACCACTTCACGAAATGGCCACCCGTTTTTTCGTTTCTTGATATACATATATACAATCGGACTCCTTTATAACGAATGTTGTTAGGCAATAAATAACGCCCAAGGAAATAGCGCTTAAATCGATTTGGAAATAACGCCCAAAAAATGCATAGCGCCCAAAATTAAACAACAAGATGGAAATAAAGCCCAAAAAAAATTTTCAGTTTAGTACGAATGGGGGGGCATTCTGCCACCCTGCAACCCCCCTGCTTGGGGTTACTATCAGATTTGGAGTATGTGCGAAATTCGATATATTGATAGGTATGTGGTTTTGCAGTTAAAACTCCCACCTATTCCAAAATCCAACAGAAAACCCAAGCAAGCGGGTTGCAGGGGGGCATACTTATTCCACTGTTTATGCATTTCCAGTTACTATTTTGGGCTTTACTGCTTGTCAAAAAAACGAACACCCAAAATTACGAAAAATTTTGCAATAGTTTTTTTTTTTTTTTAATTTTGACTTAGGTATAGCGTCAGGGTTGTCACTTTGCTGCAATTGCAGTAGATCTACTGCACTTTTTCCGAAAAATAAATCTACTGCCTTTATCAAATCTACTGCACTTTTTTTTTTTGTATAAATATCCCTTATAACAAAATAGCCCACGACCAATTTCTCAATTCAGTCACTGAATGCAGTCATTTTAATTCTTACAAAAATTAACCTACTCACGGCTTCCGGCTACCGGCTTTGTTTTAATGAGATTTACAGGTGACACGCGTTTTATATTACATTTTCGTTTGTTGTTTAGTTGACAGAAAACTTGTTGTAAAATTAACAAATTTTTAATTAAATGTTCAGGAAAAATGTAAAATAGTTTTATATACTTTAAGTTAGTCATAAGCAGTTTATTTATAGTCTTTAAATAGTCAACCACAAAAAAAAAACAACGTGTAGACGACAACAATGATTCTGTTGACCAAGACGCTGGTCCCAGCAGAACTTTGTATGTTTTATTTTGCAAGTACATACTTACATAGATACTTTTTACAATGAATAGGCAAAATTTCTAGTTTAGATTTTTTAACTAAGGGTTTTTTATGACGGAGTTGACGTTGACGATGACCAAATTGCAAGATGTAACCCACCAAAATTAAAAAAATATCAGCAAAAATATAAGCCAATTTGGGAGTCTGAGTTTCCGTGGCTTAAATTTGTGGACGGTAATAGTTTTTGAAGATATGCTTTAAGTCGTTGGACAACAACAAAACTAATCTCGAGAGGCACAGTATATCAAGAATGAACATAGAAAAATGAAAAACACCACAAGTTCAACTCCCATATCAGAAATGTTCCGAGAAACAAGCTCTCGAAGTGCAACTACAAACAAGTTGACTGCAGAAATAACTTGCGTTATGACGTATTGTGTTAGACACAATTTGTCCTTCAGTATATTGTGTTCCATTCTTTTTGACAGAATTCCTTCAAGTATTACGTTAAAGAAGTCGCATGACAACGCATCTAATTGTCTACATAAATTTTCTTTTTGACATCTAAGATCTCGGTGAGAGTGTTTTCGAACCTAATGGAGCCGGGAAGATTCTTCATAATTTTGTACAAACTGTCTAGATTGGAAGGGATGACAAAACAAGGCATGACTCTATATAGCTCGTTTCTATAAATAATGCTCATATACGGGCTTGAAACAGATGGTGGATGTATCAATCAGCACTTCTTGAGTTTTCCCCATGATCTGCCGTAGTGTCAATTATTTAGTCGGTTTTAGACTTCCCAATCAGTCCATTAAGAAATGCAATTAGGTGTTCACAGAGTACCTACAGCAGACAGTATCTTGTATACGGTTTTAAGGAGGCTGATATAAATGGCGCAGTTTAGAGGGTCTCCTTTCTTGTGCACCAGATAAACAATGCTGAGGTTCTTTCATTCTACATATTATTTATTAGACTAGACATACTTGGATCTGATCAAATCTTGGAGCACAAACCACGTAGAACTAGACCGCCGACTTCCGTGCACCTACCCTATTCTCCCCGGAATTAATTCCCCTGTCTGTGAATACGTGTGAAATGGTTTGGTGATAATATCTCCTTTTCCAAAATCCCTTTTCCAAAATCCCCTTTCCAAAATCCCCTATTCCATAATCCCCTGTGCTGGAATCCCTTACTCCAAAAGACCTGAGAGAAAATCCCCACGGGACAAAATCTCCCTGTTTTAAATTTGGTATTATTAATTCTGTCGCGCGACAGAGTGAGATACAGTGCGGTTCACTTGTTTAGACGCACAAGAGCTACGTTTTATTTCTTGGTTTTTTTTTCGTATTACGTGGGACAAAGAGAAAAAAAACTTTTTTGGCAGAAAGGTACATTCATACACTATAAAACAAACATAATTTCAAACTTGGTGATGAACCCATAACGGTAGTTTTACAAATGTTTTCCTATAACATGCAAAAACGTATGCATTTTTTTGGTTCACTTGATTAGACGCACCTGCAAAATGTTGGAAAAAATCAAACATAAACATAATTTTTTATTTTTGTTTTGTTTTTATTGTTATTTTAGGTTATTTCTAGTATTTTCAATATTTTGTACAACCTCCACGATTTAGAATTATGTACATCAAAAATTATATTTTTAATAGAATTATACAAATTTTCAAGGTAAGCCAAGGGAATCTTCGTCCAGGCTGCTTTGATTGCAGCGATTAGCTAGTTCCTCACAGCTTTCATATTGCTTGCCTCCTTCATAAATTTGACGGGTGAGCCAACCCCAAACATTTTCAATAATGTTGAGATCGGGTGAATATGGGGGCCATGGCAATAATTCCACATTTTCACCAGCAAGAAAAGTTTTTACAACCCGGGCGTTGTGAATCGGCGCGTTATCTTGTTGGAAAACCCACTGGAGAGGTCCAAACAGCTCGTTTATTGCAGGAAAAGCGGATTGCAAAAGAGCTTTATATGAAACTGCAGTCATTTTACTTGAAACAAAAAACCAATTCAAAAGCACCATAGAACGAAATGGCCCCCCACACCATTACTCCTCCTTGCCTCGAATGATGACGTTTTAAAAAGCATTTCTCTTTTCGGAGATCGTGGAAATAATAGTTGTCATCCAAATTAAACTTTTTTTCGTCCGAAAATACAACTTTTCGCCAATTTAAAACACTTCCAACTTCCGTATCCCATGACATGTGAGCACGTGCGAAATCCAAGCGAGGTTGCTTTCTTGCGTTGTTGAGAGGCGGTTTTTTTTTGTAATTTTTGTAGCTTTAAGTGTTGAGCACTTAAAATTACTCGACGAACAGTTGATTTACTGGCATTAATCGCGGCTAATTCTTTAATTTTTCTCGTGGAGTGAGCAGAATTTGATGCAAATCTGATTATTTTTCGCCTCTCCCGCGGTGACAAAACTGTCTTTGTCCTTCCTCTATGGTTTTTTCCGTAAAACACAGTATCTTTTAAATAATTTCGAACTGCATGATCACTCCGTCCAATTTTTCTCGCAATACTCCGAATTGAAAGACCTTCCGATTGATAAGCGTAAATTTTTCCTCTTTCTTCAACTGTTAATCTTTTTTTTTACCCATTTTCGCTTAAAACGAAAGCCACACACTTGTTAAAACTTAAAATTTATATAACTGAATCAAATTCGCGTAACAGGTAATTACCAACTAACTGAATTCAGCAATGCGTCTAATGAAGTGAACCAAAAATATGGTGTTGTTTTTACATGGCTGAGAAGAAAGAGAGCAAAATAACTGTAAACATTCTCTTATCAAGCATAAATGTTTTTCCAATTGACAACTAAATAATCTTTCTAATAAATGCAATTGTTTGTTAATTATTCCAAACATAAAAGAAAAAAATTCAAATTTACAAAAGAAATGTTGCTGCGTCTAAACAAGTGAACCGCACTGTACGTATGGGGGGTCGTGCTGCCCCCCTGCAACCCCCCTGCTTGAGTTTACTGTCAGATATGCAGTATATGTGCGAAATTGGGTATACGCAAAGTTTATATTATGTTGTTTGCTTAATTTTACTGCCAAAACTACGCGTTTAAAAAACGGATAGATTCTAAAAGAACAGGGAATTTTAACGAGGGATTTAATAAGTATGTATGTAAATGGGAGATTTTGTCAATAGGGGATTTTGTCCCGGAAGATTTTGGAAAAAGATTATGTCCAATAAGGGATGTCTTGGAGATGATTTGTTGTGTGCACTCCAGCAAATCGTCTCCTACTGTCTCAAATAGTTCGACTGTTAGACCGTCTGATCTAGCAGTCTTTTTGGACTTGAGTTTAGATGTTGTTATCCTTACTTAATTTTGGACGTGTGAACAGAAATTTTTAATTTCATCATCCAGATTCTATGGTTTGATCTGCTTGACGGGGGAATTTGAGTCATCTTCGCCATTTAACAATTTGCAAAAGTTGTTTTTCGACATCCCCAACACCGACTGCGACTCTACTACAAGGTTACCTTTCTCATCCCTAAAACAGGTCTCTGTTGATGTATGTTGCCTTGACAGGTTCTGTTGACCTATTTTTTATTTTAAACTTCCCAATATCGGTTCATAGAGCATACGAGACGCTTTCGTAATTTTCTACAGCGAAGTTCTAAATTTAAAGTTGATGTGCGGTGTCCACAGAAAGTTAACAGTCAATGGTAAAACCTGGCAGTTCCTATTCTGGTGTCGCACCCCCCACGATTTTCATGAGTCGGCAAATCAACGAGCAATTTTCAAAAATTAGGTCTTAGGTTTGGATTTTCATTTAGGTATAGGTTTTAAACTTGTAAATGTATACCTACGATTCGATTTTAAAAAGGACGGTCAGCATCGGTGAATTAGCCGACTGAAATCCTTAAAATTTAGCGAGTTTCGATTCGATTTTAAAAAGGACGGCCGGCATTTTTAATTAGAGGTTAAGTTCGAAGGAATATTCATTCGCTAGTTTGTGGAACTCGGCTTATTGATGTGGATAGTGAACTTTGACAATTCGCGGCAAAAAGTTTGGAAAACGAAATTTCGTTATTTAAACTGTTTGTAAACTTGTTTTCTTAATACAGCTGATTCGCGAACTGCCGCGACCTAGAAAAGTGTTCATGTGAACGGACTGTTAAGACTTGCGAATATTCGTTCGTTCGTAGATAGTTGGTCGCTCTCATGTAAATGGTCGTTTAGGTATTAGCCCAGGGGTGTTTCTGTATACATACAAACAAAAACAATCAAAAGCTTATATCCCGAAGACCACCGAATCGATTGAGCTCAAATTTACAAATTATCTTAGGTATTGGCCCGGGATATTTCGGAAAGTCCTGAAATAAATCGGCATTTCAATGAAAGTCACAATATAAAACAAAACTTTACCTATCGATGTGTGGATACATTTTTATTTCCTCTCCTTTATCAAAAACGTCAAGCGACAGTCAAGCAGCTATTAAAGCACTCGAATCACCAATATTAAGATCCAAATTGGTCAGGCACTGCCGCAAATCTTTAAATGAGATCTCGGATATGTGCACGTTAACGCTGTGCTGGGTCCCTGGTCATAGAGATATACCAGGTAACTGTAAAGCAGACGAACTAGCAAGGAACGGCACGAAAATGGAACTCTCTACTGGTAAAGGAGAGCCCCATGTGCCAATTGAAACGGTAAGATACAACATCTCCACACTAGCACTGCAACAGGCTAATGAGAGATGGCGCGATATTGACACCTGCAACCACGCAAAACAGACCTGGCCACGAATAAATCGGCGCAGGACAAAGGTCCTGTTAAACGTCAGTAGAAAACATATCGGAACTCTTGTCGGAGTACTAACAGGCCACTGTGTACTAGGAAGACATGCCGTAAGGCTTGGAGTTACCGCTAATGACTTCTGTCGCAGTTGCATGGATGAGGAGGAAGAGGAAACTCCGTTCCACCTACTATGTAACTGCCCGGCGCTATCCTCGATTAGAAAGCAAACTCTAGGAGAGTACTTCTTTGAGGAGCTTGCTGATATTGCCGAAACGGATATCAGTAAAATACGGAAATTTCTCCAAAATTCGAAATGGTTCCAAGAGTAGCGGAAATAACCGACTCTGCTTGTGGTATCACAATGGACCTTACTTGGTCTAAGTGAATTATTCCGTATTAATGGATAATTGCCACCTAACCTAACCTAACCTTATCAAAAACGTAAACACACATTTTCAATAATCCCACACAAATCGGAAAAATTAAATAAAACAAATATGCACCTATAAGATTATCCGATTCAGTGAATTAATTAAAACAATCATAAAAAATAAGCGTCGAATTAGCCCTCGCCATAACAAAACAAGCCTAACATGCCTTATTGATTTTAATCTCCTCTTAAGGTAATCAGAAAATTTATTTACAATTTGTAATCCGGCATTCTGAGCCGTTCTCAGAGCGGCCAGCGTTTTTTTAATCCGACAAGTGGCCGCACACACGCATTTCCACCAAACACACACACGGACCCTAACTCCGAGGCGACTATAGGGATCTTCATCAGTTGATCTTGCAGTGTTAAGAATTAAGATCTAGCTTGGTCGATATGATTATGCGCCCAACAGAGCGGCCGCAACAACAGCGTATTTTCATCTAATCAGGCATGAAAAATCAACCGCATCTGGAGCGATCAGATACTTTTTATACACACCGATGCAGATATGGAACGCACACCAAGCCACCACCGTACCGGGTTGGTGACATTTTCTTCTTGTCGATGATCACCACCGCATCGATCGGTTTCGGCTTGTGCTGTCGCGGGGAAAACATGAAAAACTACACGAATTTCAACACTTGAGGGAATGGATGGGATGCTTCACTCTCTCATGAGAGTGGTATGCCGCTGCTGGTCCCCATCCCCAGTCCCCACCGCTAATATTGTGGCGCACATAGGATACCATTTAAGGTGCGTGCACAACAACAGCCAGCAAACACATGGACGCTTGCATTTTCTCGTGAACTAAATTTGGAATTTTCCAGCAGCACAAATCGAACTTTTTTTTTGCCTGCGTTTGGGTTCGACGATCCGATCGTTGTCGTCGTCGTTGTCTCAATCGCGCGGCGATCTCGACGTTCCTCATCGAAAGTAGCAGAATGAATTGTATCTACGGCCGGTGGCGCGGCGCTGCTACTTTGTACTGCGGCGAACAAGTACAAATTTCTGCCGCTTTTGAGGAAGTGAGTGAGTGAGTGAGTTCGAATCGACTCGACAGAGATTTTTACTTTCACTTCTGCCCCGAGGGAGCTGTCAATGTTGGATAGCTGTTATGTGTGCTGGGTATATGTATTATCGGTCCATAACTCCAACTACCTATATGACATAATCGCAGATCTGGAGCGCTGCAGTAGTGGAGTCCGGTGGGTATTTGAATGCCCAAACGAAATCACTTAACTGACGCGCTGCGGCAGCTGATAATTTGTGTGCGTTACGCTCGTTCGACAATGATTTCGCGTGACGAAATTGGTCGCGATATAATTTTGAGACTTGAGTCATCTGTGGTGGTCTAGTTAACAAGGCGATTACAAGCGATGCGGGGAGATTAGGTTAAAATGTGTGGCAACTCAAGGGGGCAGTATTGTGGTTCTTAATCGATTGTTTCTAATGCGGAACCGACTTTGGGTCGCACAATTGTGTTATGTGGTACTTTTGACCTGCGTTGTTGATTGCCGATGAAATATGGGCAGTTCTAATGGTTTTTTCGACAGTGCTCCTTAAAAATGTTAGTTTAGTTTGCTGTTTTAGTATAAGCATCGGTAGATGGTAAAGTATTGACTCTTCTTTGGATTAAGTGGGAAAGCGTCGAAACAAGCTGCGCACTTTCGAAAAGTTTGCATTGCTACACTTAATGCATTAACTTGGAGGGACGTATCTATGGACCTTTTTGAGACAGCAGGTAAAAAGTGATCACCACCTTTTTATCGACTTTAAGTCACCTATGACAGCGTATTTAGGGACGAGCTATACAAAGACATGTCACGTTTCGGCATTCCTGCCAAACTCATTCGTCTGTGCAGGATGTCGATGGAGAAATCTCGCTGCTCCGTCAAAATCGGTAAAAATATCACCGACCCTTTTGATGTCGAAAAAAGTTTGGGACAAGGCGATGCGCTATCGTGTAACATTTTTAGCATCATCCTTAAAGCAATTGTACGAAACTCACAAGCCAACATAAGAGGTTCAATTTTTCAGAAGTCTGTGCAACTGCTTGCATATGCTGACGATATTGACATTATCAGAAGATCGCAGCGAGCTGTCAATGGCGCATTTGCAAGTATTGAAGGCGAAGATGGGCCTGGCTGTAAATGAGGAAAAAACGAAGTACCTACCTATACATAATGTCTCAGTATCGACGACTCGGACAGAACGTCACGATGGACAGATACCACTTCGAAGTAGTTAAAGACTTTGTCTACATGGGCTCCACTATCACCTCGCAAAATGATATCAGCGTCGAGATCAAACGATGAATCACTCTTGCCAATCGCTATTTCTTCGGGCTAAGAAGGCATCTAAGAAGTGAAGCCCTCTCTCATAGAACCAAGGAGATATTATATAAGACCCTAATTATCCCGGTCCTGCTGTATGGTGCAGAAGCATGGACTCAATCGAAATCGGATGAAAACCTCCTGGGATTTTTTGAGAGAAAGATTCATCGAACGATATTCGGTCCAGTTTGTGACGATGGAGTGTGGAAAAGAAGATTTAACGACGAGCTTTTATACAGCGACTTTGACATGGTCAAAAAACTGAAGATACAACGAAAGAGATGGCTGGGGCACGTGGAGCGTATATGGACAGCAACGCACTAGCCCGACGAGACAACGTAGCAGAGGAAGACCTAAGGTTGGGCGCACAATTGGAGGGCGACCTCAACCAACCTGCTGTGCGTAACTGAAGGCAGCTAGCTAGGGTCCGAGCTGGCTGGAGGGGCTTGTTGGTTGAGGCCGTGGTCCACCCCGTTCTGTAAGCGCCCCAAAAAGTAAGTAAGAGATGAACATGACTGACTTCAGTCAGATAAGACAGCTTAATCTTTTGGGTTCTTCAATCGACTTTGAAGTGGTCCAAAAGCTGGACTACATTAGCTCAATAGATTAGAATGGACATACATTCTGAAGCGAAATATCTTGGGATCTAAAACTCCCTTTCAGGGACCTACCAAAATGTCCTGTATCGTAGAAAATGTAAGGCTTTGTCTAAGATAGTCGCTTCATTAAATAGGTTAGGTTAGTGGGAGAAACCTTTACGTGACACACTTAGATCAATGTAGATCCGTTCTGATACCCTTGGGGCTTACGACTCACACACTTTCGCAACCTATGAAAAACTTACCGATTGGTAAACCATCCCGAGGTATTCACAAAATTTAAGTAAGTCATTTATGGATCTGTCGGAAAGTTCTTCCAAATCCTTCAAAAAGTAGCTACCAAGGATTCTATTTCTTATGTTGCAGAGCGCTGGACATCAATGGCAAAGAAAGTGTGGGGTGCTCCTCAACCTCATCACCTCATCCCTCTGTACCTGAGACTTTTGGAGTAAAACCCCCTGCTAACGCATACCTCCATCTTTGATCCATCCGTGTAGATAGGATTGGTTGATCCAATGGATAGCGGTTGATCTTCGTATCATTCGTTCCTGCTGGGGGAACACGTGGTAAATGGTCTTGTGAAATCTAGCTGGAGACTAGTGTAGACAGTGCATACATTATTGCCCGTGTATCTGTTCAGAATTTGTGCATGGCCCGTCAGGCTGTGTTTCCAGCTTTTATTCTGGCTTCACCGAAGGGGCTGTTTACAGCAGATTCCTGTACAAAAAGGTCTAGGGCTTTACGCTTAAGTATAGCCTCTAGCCAGGGGCGTAGCGAGGATTCGAGCCTTGGGGGGGGTGACTTTCATTGAAATGCCGAGTTATTTTAGGAACTTGCCGACTGTATAAAAATCATGAAAATCGGCCCAGCGGTTATCGAGTTATATCTAACTTTCGAATTTCACCCCATAGATCATAAAAGATTTTTTTTTTGAATGGGAGGTCCCAAGCCCCTTTGCCCAATTTTGACTAATTTTCACAGGAAATATCCTGGACCAATACCTAAGATCAGCTGTAAATTTGAGCTCAATCGATTTGGTGCTGTTCGGGATATACGATTTTGATTGTTTTAGTTTGTATGGGAGGCGCTATACAGGAGCACCCCTGGGCCAATTCCTAAAGTACCATTCACATGAGAGCGATCAATTATCTACGAACGAATATTCGCAAGTTTTGATAGTCCGTTCACATGAACACTTTTGTAGGTTGCGGCAGTTCGCGAATTTCAGCCATCAGCTGTATTAAGAAAACAAGTTTATAAAGAGTTTAAATAACGAAATTTCGTTTTCCAAACTTTTTGCCGCGTACGAAAACACCCTTGCAGCAAATTGTCAAAGTTCGCAATCCACGTCAATAAGCCGAGTTCCACAAACTAGCGAATAACATATTCCTTCGTTTTTCGCCCGTTCTTTTTGCTAAATTTTAAGGATTTCAGTCGGCAGTTCACCGATGTCGACCGTCCTTTTTAAAATCGAATCTAAACTCGCTAAATTTTAAGGAGTTCATATGGAACCTTTGAAAATGCCGACTTGTTTGGAATGCATTTATAAGTTTAAAACCTATACCTAATGAAAATCCAAACCTAAGACCTAATTTTTGAAAATTGCTCGTTGATTTGCCGACTCTTGGAAAGCGGGCTGGGAAACCCCCCCACGCCCCCTCGTTACGCCCCTACCTCTAGCCCAGCTGTGAGGCTGGTTCTCATTGCCCCTGGCGGCCATTCAGGCCATTCTTTGAATTTTTGTCGTGGCTCAGAGGCTGGTGGCCTTCTTTGCCCAGGGGGCTTATTCCCAAATGCGCGGCGGATCGCTTTTCATGGCGGATTGGTATTTTTGTATTTCCAAAAGCGATTCGATCCATTCGTCATAAGAATTTAGTTTATTTTTTATCCACAATAAATCCGCCAACAATCCGTCACCTAAATAGCTATCGCTATTGAATGGATGGAATCGCTTTTTGAAATAGGAATTTTCCCATCGAGATGTTTAACTGCATAAATTCTAGTTTAATCAGGATCTCGTTTACCACGAGAACCCAGAGAGGTATTCCTTTAGATGCTGATACCCTAGTTTGTCCTCCTATAAAAATTCATTAAGTATCCTGACTGAAAAGATCCAAAGCCAGTTGCTACTTTGAAATATTTCTGAAGATTTCAGTTAAACTAGACGCACATAAGACCTCTTAAAATTGAATAATGTCATTTATACAAATTTCGTACAGCGAGTACCTATACATACGTACACTACTTATGACAAAGTCAATGCTTCCTTATAAGCCACCCTCCATCCCGCACATTGACATTGCCCCCAATCACATTTATAACTCGAATAAAGCATCTGCTGCACCACTACCTACCACGAATTAGCCCTAAAATTAGCTTCATCTCAAAGCCAATCGACTGCATCATCACTTAACTCGAATACGAACATTTTAATTCCAGTCACTCCACACTTATCCCATATAGCCCAGCATGATCTGCCTGCCGCAATTCCCTACGACCAAGACATATCGGGGGTTAGGTGAGCGCACGAAAGTCTAATGTGTCATCCACGCATATCTCTAAAAATAGCAAAAAATCCAAATCTAAAATAGCGGATCCCATCCTCCCCCAAATTGACTGCAAGAATATGCCGGAGCATATCTCTTGAAATAGAATCACACAAACAAAACGAAGCCCAACAATAATTCCGGTCCCAAATCAGGAAATCTGTTTAGCACATGTTTACTACACTCGCTTCCGATTGTCGCATGCATCCTAAATTTAGCCGCTTAACACACGTCGTCTCAAAAACGCGACGCAACATCAACATCAACACAACATATGCGGGGAAAGACAAAGGGAAACACTCCATTCTCCAATGCGCCAAGTCGCCAACCTTAAACAAACAGAAGAATTAGAAGCGCCCCGATAAGATGCCATTGTCCTCTTAGTCGAAACGGGCCGCTTTGTTTGTATTTGTTGCGCCTCTCGAGTTGGGGTCGATAAATCAGGACAAACACATGCCCTCCGATTGGGAATTTTGATTTCTTGACGCCCCAATTCATTGGTGAAGTGAGTTCGTTTCAATTGGAGTGCATTTTTAGGGGAATCCCTCTTCTATATGTTGTGCGCGAGATATTTACGATACATATTTATGAGAGTGTATAGCGAGAGGGAAAGAACGGACATTTTTTTTTTCTGTCTTGTGATAAGTTTCTATTTGCGGGGAGTTATCAATAAAATTGAAACTAAATATGGAACACACAAGGTTATGGTGATAAATTGTAACGATAAAGCGGGTCAATGAACTAATAGTGAGGGGATGAATCTCGAATCTGTTCGATATTTCTCTTTTTAATTCGACGTGCTTGAAAATGCTAACGACGAAGCTGTAGATACGGAAAGAAATACTTAATTATGTGAACTGCTCAAAAAATATCCTTCAAAAATACTAAGGAGACTATGTACCAACTGTACTCAACGAAAAATAGTAAAATGAGTTGAAGCAATGTCAACGACAACTGGGTCCAACATTTGGAAGAAAATAAGCCACACATCCTCGCATTATAAAGGGTATTTCATTATCGACTTGACAACTTCAAACTTTCCTCAAGTAGCACACTGGTGTATAAATTGGTGTAAATTCGTAAATTTTGGTGCAAAATTGAGAAAACTGAAGAAAAATTCAAAATTTTGGTGTATCTGTCAAAATTATCGGTATAAAAATTACACCATTGACTTTCCTGTGCAAAATTTCAACATTTCTTTTGAAATTCGGTGCAAAAAATAAACCGATGTTCAGCTGTTTTTATAATATACCAATAATGGTGCATAAAATTATTCGATTCTGAAACCAACCAACATGGCATATTTTATACACTATATTTTGTAGATATTATACACCATTTGAAATGGCCAACTATATTTCGGTGAAGGATTTACACCCTGTGGAAATTAAATACACCAAACTACATAAGTGTGAAAAATAAACAACAAAATGTTATTGAAATTAGCTATTCAGTCGCCATTTCATTCTTAACGAGCTCTGCATTCTTAACAAGCACTGTCATTTTAAATTAACAAATATTAACAAAAATTAGTACCTCGAGTTTAATAATTATTATTTGAAGTGTTATCGTAGAAGGAAAAACTTTTTAAACAAATTTAAAAACATTGTCAAACCAGTTAACAACATCCAGCAAAGTCATCGAAACTTATTCGGAAATTGGGGAAACATCAACTTTTATATTCGGCCCAAAAACTCTAAAAATGGTTCATTATCTGGACAAAATATTATTTTAAATGAACCTAATATTGTATGTATTACAGGCAAATGAAATATCAAGTGAATCAATTTCGAATGATGATTTGGATGATAATGACGAAGTTGCGGAAATTGTATATCGCGAATTGGAACTGTCTTCGGAAAATTGTGTCATTGATGATGTGAACGCACATATTCATTTCATGTCTAAATTAGCTGATTGGGCTGTTTTATTGCGAACTGAAGGAAAAAATGAACTGCCAAAAGATGCTCCATACACCACGGAATATTGCTATACATACAATGGGATACTAATGGGATAAATCAAACAATGCAAGCTCTTCTCAAATTCAATGTTGACGGATTACCTCTCTTCCGAAGTAGCAAATTCCAATTTTGGCCTACTTTTGTATTTTGTTAACTGAAAAAAATGTTTGGAAATATAAATATATACACCACTGTATATACCACACTGAGAGTTCGTTGATTTTAATACACCATTTGGTAAAATATTCACCATTGAATACACTACACAGAGAGTTTGGTGTAATTAATACACTTTTTGGTAAAAAATGCACCACACCGAGTTCGGTGTACTTAATATTAGTGCTACAGTGTGGTTCACTTGTTTAGGCGTACAAAAGTTACGATTTATTTCTTGTTTTTTTCGTATTATGTGGAACAAAGGAAAAAAAAAACTTATTTGGCAGAAAGATACATTCAAACACTATAACAAAATCATTACTAATTTCTTAATACACCATGCAAAACGTATGCATTTTTTTGGTTCACTTGAATAGGCGCACCTGTTAAAAAGTCGAAAAACAACAAAACACCAACATTTTTTGCAATATTTTTATTTATTTTAGTCAATTTTTAGTTATTTTAATAATGTGTGAGGCAGTACCATTGGATATAATCTCAAAAGTTATATTCTGCAAAGAGCCATAATGAACTTTTTAGGTAGGTAATTTAAGGATATATTTTCTCAAGAAGCTTTGATCGCTACAATCAGCTCTTGATTGTGTTGATACTGATTGTTGCCTCAAAAAATTTCACGGGGCAAGAGTTTCAATAAAATTAAAATTAGACGAATGTGGGGGACAGTGCAATATTTTAATATTTTCACTGACAATCCATTATTTATCAAGGCGTGAATTGTGCGTATATGCACTGGAATATCCATGGAATAAGTCCACAAAGGTGCTTTATTACGGAAAAAACTGTGTCCAAAAAAAGTTTTGCAAGAAATACTAATATTTTATTGGAAACGATTTCCAATTTAAAAGCGCCGAAGAATGAAATTGCACCACATACCATAAGTACCCCTAATTTTGAATGATGACGGTTCAAAACATATTTTCTTTGTGGAGATCATGAAAGTAATAGTTATAGTTGCAGGACCATCCAAGTTAAACTCCTTTTTGTTCGAAAAGTCGTCTTTGCTTCAATTTCTGGAGACCACCTTAATGTTCATATCTCATGCCATGTCAGACCTTGAAAATTCAAGGCCTGGGTTTCTTGCATGCATGATTAGGCGGTGGTTTTTTTGTAGTTTTGTAAAATTTGGGTATAAAGCATTGACAATAGCACAACGCAAGTGGATTTGCTACAAAAAAACCCAGCAAATTCTATAATTTTGTTTGTAAATTGAGAGCCATAAGGCACTATTCTTACAATTTTCGCTTGTTTTGTGGTGTTAAAACTTTTACGATCCTTGCTTTGTAGTTCTTTCCATAAGATACTCTATTGTTTACAAAGTTTCTTATCAAGTCTTCACTTCGAGCTATTTTATGAGCCATTTCACGATTTCAAAAGCGTTTCGAGAGTTAAGCTTTAACTTTTGACTTTTCTGAAAATTCAATACTTTTTTCCTGCCTAATTTTAATAAAATGTGTGCGTCTAAACAAGTGAACCGCAATGTATTTCTCACAATGGTGCATTTCTCTCATTTCTCCTTTAACTTTGGAGCAAACAGAATATTGCATATAACTTCTACAATTGTGTATTTTTCTCCTTCTTCTTTTAAATTGGTGCATTTTTATATCCAAATTCAAGAATTGGTGTATATTTTGGGCGACGGCCATATTTTTCAAGGAATATTAGGAAAAAATAAGATTCGGCTGGCCGCCATATTTAGAATGAAGACAATTATTATTTATTTTACTATATATATCGACTTAATCATGCCGCATTTTTTGTATTTTTGACTCGTTTTTAAGAGTAGGTACGTTTCTAAAAAATTTAAAAAACAACCAGAAAATTATAATTTTCGAAAAACTAATTTTCACGCATCGAATAAAAAATCTTTAATTATTAAAATTTTCGAGGCGCTCGATTTTTAGACGGGGTAGGACAGAAAATAAATCGACAGATTGGGCTTCGTTGTTCATGATTCATGATTTTCTTACGTCTATATTATGAATGTGAATACCTACTTAGAATCATAGAATGAGTTTATAATTCTAGCAGATACATCTTTCATCAAAAAATAAAAAACGGTGTAAATTTTAGCTCAAACTCTGTTTCCGATGGAAAAAATAATCTTCGATTTAAATTTTAAATCAGAATAAATTCTAAGTTTAGGATTTTAATACGCTAATGGTGTATTTTATCAATCGAATTATCGTGTATTTTTCACACTCAAGGAAAAAGTTTTTCACCAAAATGTGGTGTAAACTGTTTACCATTGGTGTATAATTTGAGCTAATTATCAGTACATAATATACACCTCTGGAGTATATTATATCCTAGTAACCAGAACAATTTTTATACCACTAGCACAATTTATATACCGAAAATCGGTATAATTTTTGTACAGCCGGTGTTAATTATATACGAGAACACGGTATTATTTACACTGAATCGAAATTAAATGTGCAAAAACTGCACTAAAAAGTGGTGTATTTTTTATATTGAAAATGCATATCACGAAAATGCATAAAATACACCAAATATTTTAGTGTATTGTAGACTTTTGTGCTACTTGAGTCAGTGTGAACGCAACCTTAAACCGATTACCGAACTGTCAACTATTCAGTAAAATCAACATTTTCATCGGTGAAGTACACGAAGGAACAACTAATTACTACAAATAACTTTAAGAGCGTTACCATACCAATTTTCGGCCGTAATTCTCGTCTCAGTAGACAAGCAATTCATAGTATAGTGAAAAAAATTAGAGTCAGATGCCTGTGAGACTACGTTTTGCCCGAAGTTTGGAGAATATTGCTGCCGTAGAGCTAAATGCGTTCGTCGCAAAGGAGCCAAATCAGTCAATTTCACGGCGTTCTCAAGAATTGGGCCTCTCCGAGACCACATTATGGCGAATTTTGCATAAGGATCTTGGCCTACTTGCATGAATTGGACATCAGTGATATGTAGTTCCAACAAGACGGTGCCACAAGCCACACGGGTGCAACAATCGAGTTATTGAAATCTCAGTTCGGTGAACGCCTTATTTCCTGGGGCCTTATTTCGCGGAGCCATATTTTTCATCCGATCAACTTCAAATTCGGCTTGTGTAGTGTATATAAGATACAGAGAAAAGGGATTTTTCGGATTTTGAAAATTTTGCTTGGCACCCGAGTTATTAACGAAGGGAAAGGTGTGTGGTGTGGTTGGCCTTCAATAATAATTCTGAGGAGAATTTTGCTTACTGCTCTGAGCGAAATGTGAACTGATTGAGCTGAACCTTGCCTGGCCAGCTCGTCCGTCGGCTTGTTCGGTTCCATAAACGTTGCTATGAACTGGAACCTAAATCAGGGTAACCTTGAACCAATCAAGCGAGGCCAGCTCGTCTCGACATTTTAATACTAATTTAGAGGTTGTATGGACTGAGGCGATAGCCTTGATGACAGCTTAAGTGTCAATGAATATGACTATCCTTTGCCTCTGAACAACATACATACAAAATGTAGTTTGATTTGGCGGCAGGTATCGTGGAAGGCAAGTATTTCCGCCTGAAACACTCTGGGCCGTATCCGGAAGCCTAAAGGATTTTGATATTTTCAGAGACTCCGAAAATACACCCGCACCTACTCCACAGCACATTTTTTTAACCTTTCGTATAGATTGTTAAATTCGAGTCCCTGAGACGGACGGGTGCCGTCTTTCCAGTCTAATCTTGCATAGCAAGCTATATATGCTTACCGTTGTTCGATGTTGAATTTCCCAGTTGAGCTAGGGATCCTAGATACCTAGCACTGGACGATGAAGTGTATTTTGGTCTTGGTGGAGAAAAGCATCAGTTCAGTTTTTTTTTCATTCTATTCTGTCTTTTCATTCTATTGGGTAACAGTACCTCCTTCCTTAACGAGAGCGAAGATGCGGATAAATGCCATGCCAGTATGTAGTAGGTTAGATTACATTGGGGTGGCAACCACAACGAATAGAGCCACACTTAGGCCAAAATAGGCCCATTGTGATACAATCGGAGGATCAAATAATCTCATAACTACCTGTTGAACCAACAGGAGCTAAGAATAAAGTTTTGGAGGCGGCTGATGCTTATATTAGCGAGCTCGTCGAGTTTATTGAAAAAGTATTCTCCGAGATGAAGTTTTCTTCGGGCAGGCTTACTCTGGTGGCATGCCTCCCAATGACGAATGTGTCAATGTGCTTGATATCCAGCATAGGAAAATTCTGTTTCGTATTGGAGCACGTGATGCAGTTTGACTACCTATGATTAGTAAACAAATTAAATTACCCTAATTTAAGGCACAAGCTTACAAACAGATATAAGTGTTTTTGCAACTCCTTATCTAAGCGTATAAGATGAATAAAAAAAAGTAAGCGCTAAATAAAGAGGCCCTACGTTGGGCGCCAGTTGCTACTTTAAGAAACCTATACAAATCGTGAATTGACAACACGCTGTGCGGTATTCGCTTTCAATATAAAGCTTTTAGTGCATTTTTTTCTCTAAGTAACATACCCTCAAGTAGGGCGCCATTTGCTAACGTAGGAGAATATCGCCAGAGTCTGTATAGGTTACACTAATGTGTAGAACTGTACCAAAAATGGGTGACTTTAAACTCTAGATAGACCCCACACTGTACGCTAGTTGCTTATTAAATGAGAATAGTTTCCAAATTCAGTAAGGACGGTACTGCGGCTTAAAATAACCTCATTGGCATACAATTTCTAATAATAGCCTACACAAAATTGAAACCCCACTTGAGGCTCCATTTGACTGTAAACAGAGGTATCCTTGAGGATGTCCCCCAGATTTCGTATAGGCAAGCTCTAGTCCGCCAACCCTGCGACACTTTAAATTGTGGATAGACCTCACACGTTGGGCGCCAGTTGCTAATATAATTGAGAGATTTTCTTAGATTCGGTATGGCGTATGGCGGTTAGGTGTTTTAAGTGCCCCTCTTGGCGTACATTTTTTTGTAAGTAGCCTTAAGTGATTCATATTGGCAAAACGTTGAGCTCCATTTCTTAACAAAATTGAGATATTGTCGGACTAGTATGGTGCCAGCGATGGAGTAGACAACATTAGATGTCAGATTTGATAGCCAAATTGATTTTTGTTCTGTTAAATCGAATTTAAACTTCCTCATTTTCAATTTGTTCTAAATTTAAATGTGATCTAACTTAATGGATTTTATGTTTACAGGACTATGACCAATTATTCTTAGTTCCACATTGAATTTGTAAATTTTCTATATATGTATGTATGTATATCCCTTCGCACTTTTGACATAACCAATCCAGACTGTAACTCATCAGTCATCACAGATAAAAAAATCCAAACTAAAACATTTTAAAACAAACCGTTAAGCACCTCCAATAAAGCAATCGCTGTTCTCAGTTCTAACGTCAACAAAAGAAGACAAAGCACGTATTCTCCCGCTAAAAATATTCTTTCCTCGCAATTACCTTCACCTTCGCCTACAAATCGCTCAAGACCACTAAAGGAGGCGTCATGATTAACTCGCATTTACGCGTCGTTGTCCTCCTTGAGAATGTCTTTAGTGTAGGATGCGGACAAAAAAGAAGAGAAACGCTAGTGCGTCATACGGCACTCGCCACACAGAGTACCTACTCTCTCTTACCTGTACGCATGTACATTTAAATAATTTTGACGGCCAAGCAAAACCTGATAAGGCTGCTCCCGAAATGCCCCCTCATCTGTGTGTAACCATCGTTGACACAAAGAAGAGGATGAATCGTCCAGGCCGGTCCACAATGATCAAAAAGCACCTCACATAGCGTAAGCAAAAAAAACTGTGGAAGTTCAAGCCCGTTCAACCGGAGGAGACGACAGTCGTCGTCACATGGTGGTTCTACTTGTTCTGACTCTCGCTCTTATTGATATATTCTTTCTCAAAACCTGATCCTAATAAGAGAGCGAGAATCCTTATCCTCCCATGGGGCACCACGCAGTGCCTGTGCACGTACCTTATGGCACCTACGCTCCTCTGTTGTCTGTGGTTTTTCCTGCTCGCGCATTTACACGCACAGCCGAGGAACTGGAAACCTGTCAGTGTGGCATTGTTGCGTCGTCGCGTCACAAGCTCCGCGCGTTTCATTGATGTCTTCGTCTCAAAAAGAATCCACCGAAGTGTGCACAATTTACACACACCCGCCTCCCCAACCCCCGAAGGGAGCAATCGTGCGACAGAACCAGAATCTGGCCACAAACACTCCAAGTCCAAAGCAAAGCAGGAAGGCACAAAGACTGTTGTGTATGCTGTTTACTGCTGCTTCTGATGCTGCTGGCTGAACTGCAATCGATGCCATTGCGTGTATCGATAGTGATATCGATAATAATCGAGGCAGATTGGATTTCAAGTAAACAACTTTATTTTTTGCTAGCCGTCTTGGTTGTGTGGTGTGTGTGTGTGTTTTTTTTTTGTTTCGAAGGCATTTCGAGGAAGGGCGCGAAAAATGAATTTGAATTTCGAAGTAATCCTCTTAAGAGGTCTACCTTGACAGAGACGCTCTCTGAAAGCTATAAGCTGCGGTGCGACCGTTGTTGCTGGCGAGAAGGAAGTCTGCAGCAAAATCAACGGAGAAGGAGAAATATTTTGACACAACCTATCCGAAATGCAATAACTTGACAAATCGAAAGATGATGCGGGGAATTTGACTGGGAAACAGCCGAACGGGCAGCGCTAAGGTATGTGAATGTGAGCCGTAGTCGAAAACCTGCTCAATCTTCGTCTACATCGTCGTCGTGGGTGGTAATGGGTGTCAAAAGCGAAGCATTTATTTTATGGTTTCTTTATAGCAGAAAACGATTTTAAGAGATCAAACTGGAATTGTTGTTTTTTTTTTTTTTTTGTTTTTGTTGTGACGGGCAATCTGTTTAAGTTATTTTTTTGTTTTGTAACGTGGAATGTGGATATACCGATTTAAAAGATGTGGGTGATCATTTGTAGATGCGATAGTATAATGTCGAATGCCGCGGGAACTAAGAGAATTCCAGGAGGTAAATGGGAGAGTCCAACTTTCAAATTAGATACAAGATTAGATGGTGTTCCAACAAAACATTTCAGAAAGTTTGCGGACCATTGAGCAACATTGAAGTTTGTGGCAGAAGATGTACCTACGGACCAAAAATCAATACCTATACGACTTCTTTACGAAAATGTTTTTTATTATCCTGTCATATAAGTAAGAGTGGAGGTAACAATGATTTTCGAAAAATATGCAGGTCCATTTAATGAACCCTGCGGTACCTCAGAGATCTTAGAGGCCCTTAGCTGATGGGTATCTCTACATGTATAGCCGCTGTTCTATAGTACCTACCTACAATGTTTTGAATGGTTACAGATACTCACAGAAAGAGGCTGATACAGATGGTTTTGAAGCGATGTACAAAAGTCTGCATAGGGGAAAATGTTGATATCAAAAAAAAATGTTTAGCTTCGAAAAAAGTCATTTTTAACATACTAGCACTCAAGGGCTTAGGTAGGTATATACAGCAGCACAATCGTAACTGGCCATTGGACTCATTCAAAACCACGTTAGACATTGGGTCCATTTCTTCTCACATACCCCGGTTCCACGTGCGTCGTTGAACCCATCCAGGAGCCGGGACCACGTTTATATGTACATATTTCCGGCTTAACTATGTTTTTTTTCCGAAAAATTACCAATTAACAGAAGTTGCAAACTGACCAGAGGAACAAACTCGACGAAGATGCATAACCAAAGTAGCCAAAGTTAGTCTGCCGTGGTTTAATGATGTCGTTCTTTTTAGACAAGGACATGAAGAAAACAGCCCGTAATAATGTTGGTGAATGTGAAAAATGTGACAAAGGTTACACATGTTAGGTTAGGACAGTGTAAAGTAAAGGCAGCAAAGCGACAGTATAAAACCACAGGAAGGAATAAAGGAAGATCTTAAGTATGTGTATAGTGACCTATACTTAGAACATGATTACACAAGTCAATTACGTGCCAAAGAGAAATGAGCTTGATCCGCATTTCTGCAGTCAGTCGATTCTGAGATGTTATTTCCCAAGTCAAGGCGATAGAAGACTCTCCTCAAGATCGAAACAACACCAAAGGTTTTTGTAGGAAAGGCATTCATGTGGTTTTTGGCTACTGCAAAAATTGAAGCGTTTAACTGAAACTGAAACTGAAACCGAAACTGATGGAATTCCCATAAGTTGTCAGTTCAGTTGTCAGTTTAAGCAGATATATCTTCAAAACTTCCGTTGCCCACAAGTAAAATAAAAGCTCAACTGAATACCGGACTGAAGTCTAAATGCACTGCCTATTTTAACTGAGCTGATAACTGAACTGATAACTGATCGTCTAAGTACGGCTTAAGACCTGGGCGCAGACTATTGTGAATAAAGAAAGAAACCTGGGTATACCAAAACAGTTTTTTCAGCAGCTGTCTAAATGAGCATCATACATCAGAGAGGGTAATAGGGCAAACGGAGAGTGTTACGGATTTAATGAAGAATCTGAATGACTATAGTGAAGGTTCAGGAGACTTGAAGGTTGAAGCATGCTCTATGTCTATGGAACCCTTATCCTGCCATATCTGCCTTATGGCACATAGCAAGCAGGAAATATAGGAGCTGTTACTGGGCTCCATCGAACGAAAATTTTTTCGATGAATTTTAGATGATGGAGGAGAAGATATACCTCGACTTAATTTACTGGCTATACGTTGTGTGACTGAACAAAATAATAATGCTCCAATAAATGTCCATACAATTATGCTATGTTGTTCTGCATTAAGTAACTTTCTGTACAATTTATAGTAGATTGATATGACTGGTAACAGAATTTCATGACAAGAGAGCGAAGAGAAACTGCTCTTAACCGACTGAGAAGTCTAGCGTTGAAGAAGACCACTTGCAAGATGCCAAACATTTTTATCTGATAACAGTTGGGGATTTCCTCAATTTAATTGAATTTAATAATATTTCCTTTAGCGCCATCTATCGGGGATAGCTAAAATTAGATAATTTTTTTAAATTCACATGATGATGAATAGAGAAAGCTAGTAAAAGAGTGTTTTTCTTAGGGAACATTTGAAGTTGATTACACGGTTGGTCTGATGGAATGAATATGTCTATATTTTTTCCTAAACTCACGCTATTGTCATTTGGTTACCTTTGGCTCTGCATGTGCCCTAAAATGTAAAAGACCACACAACTGACTACATATTTTTGCCCTCAATATATCAACGCCATCTATTGAGTAATGACAAACTGTCAAATCACACACTAATCCACAACAAATTGCAATTCGTTTTCCAGAGTTTCGTATTTACATTGTATTGGATAGGGAATGGTATCTATATCGACTACTCTCCTCTGCTTATGTATCGCTTCAAATATGCAACTTATATACGACTACGGGACTGCAAAACGTCGTGCTCTCTCACACATGCAACTAACAACTAAGAAATACAAAAATCAGTTTCCAACCAAAGGCATCATCATCATCAGCACCATCGTCATCGTCAGCGACCAGTGCAGTGCAGTAACACTATCCCAACAGCAGCCCATAGCTGGTATATGTGCTTGTAGGTATATGCCAGCCAAGTTGGATATCACTGACAGAGTGGTAGCGAGATTGGGCTCAAATCCAAACGAGCTCTGTGTTTTTACATTCTCATGGCGTTTATCGGCACAAAATGCCTATTCACCGCTTGCCACCACCCCTGAGGGTGATATGGGATTCCCATTCCCATGTACAATACCATGCGATATCATATCATAGCCTTCTCGCTATGCTATCTCCCCAGTCTCTCTCTGTTTTTGTTGGCAGTATAGAGGACAGAGCACAGAGATACTCTGTTCATTGGTTTTTGGGCCTGATCCCCTTACAGTAGACACGCAGATTTTAGCATTTTGTGTTGTTTATACGTTCGCACGGTTATATGCGCACAGCGAACCATACATGACCACAATATAGTATCAGAAGGAGCAGCAGCAGCAGGAGCGGTGACGAAGTGAGCGCCATCAGGCCTAATGTGTTCCCCCTTCGGGTTAACTCACTGAACAACCTATCGGACTGATTGTGCTGGCCTGGGCGATTTTGCAACAAAACAAGTTGCGGCCTAAAAAGCCTCCACTCACACAGCCATGAGGTACCTGCGACTGCTGCTACCTGCTGTGGTAGTAAACAGGAACAGAAAACAATAAAAAAAATTAAAAACAAAAAAAAAAAAAAAAAATACAAAATTCAAAAGCAAAATGGATTTTCGGTTTTTGGCGGGAAAGGACGATATGTTGCATTCTCTCTGTGCACTGAGCCCCCAAAGTACTGTATACACAACGTACACACATAATCTCATATCCCAGCGTTTTGCGATTGCGAGTTGAAGCGCACACAGTCCTACACCAAAGGAGATGAAGGTGGAGGTGATGCAATGGAGTGAACTAAGTACGTTGCAATAATAATAAATTGCAACCAAAACGGTGCGCGGACGAAGAGGGACGATGAAGATGAGCAACACTGTTGAGGTGGGCAAACGAACGGGAGTATCTCTGTAGTTTCGTTCGTTTCAGGTGGTGTTGACGGTATTGTCGGTGTGCGGACGTTGTATGTGGCATTGTGGTACCCTGGCCACATATTCATTCCAATGTCCACGAGCGATATAGATTTGCATATGTGGTGTACATTTGCAGCATTTGGTCGATTCGAATTGTGACTGTGAGCCTCCTATATGTGCGTTGTCGTACTACCGATGTCCTGCGTTTTGTTTTGTTAGATCGAATATTCGTTAAATTCTTCATCAGTATGACTACCAAATGACCGTTTGCAGGTGTATTGGTGTGGGTAGAATAAAGTGTATACGATTGAAAATCAACGGTTGTTATTTGTTTGACAGGCGCATGTCACTTTAGTGATGTGAGATTTATAAGTTTACTTGATTTGCTTAAAAATTAAAAACAGTTTATGCAAAGTACATATTATTTTAATGTAGGTAAACTGCATTGAAAATATTGGAAATTCTGCGAGTTGGATGTCATTCAATTTTTCGACTTTGAAATTATCGTATCCAAAGTACCTATGTATGTACTTGTTGTTCTACGTCCTTGCTATATATGGATGACATATTGTCGATCTCTATATGTATGTATTGTGCGGCAGGTACTAATAAAATCATTTTTATCATATTAAAAGAAGTCGAGCTCAGAATAACTATAGCCAATAGCTGGTTCTTTAGTCTATAAGAAGCAGTGGCGGATTTACACATTTGCCGCCATTAGGCTATTCAAAAGTGTTACCGCCCCTACCGACATCTATACGATTCCATACCCTAGTTCACAATAAAAAGTGGTTTGTTCGCTTTTCATGAATTCCTTCGTTTGCTATAATGTAAATATTCTTTTAATACCTATTAGAAGTTCAGAATACAACAAACTGAGGCGATTCCAACCCAGAGGGACAACGCAGTAGAGGAAGACCTCGCCTTAGGTGGCTCGCTCAAGTGGAAGGGGACCTCAACCAACTTGGAGTGCGCAACGGGAGGCAGTTAGCCCAAGTCCACCCCGGACTGTAGCGCCACCTACCAATGTATGTAAGTAAGATTAAAGAAATGTTGGTCCCAACTTTGCTACTTGCCCTAGACTCCAGTCTACTCGGCCTGCTGATGGTTAAACTGTCACTGCTGAGTATGACCGACCCTCTCCTTAACGACTAAGGAAAGGAGACTTTGTATTTGTACTAGACCTTCAATGAATCTCTTGAAAACGGGTGAAGGTATCTTAGCCCCAGACAGTCCGATTTGCTTTGCGGGTTTTGATGGTTGAGGCGATACAATGACGAACTGAACGATCTATATACGAATTTGTCTAAAAGTTTCGTATTTGTCGTTGTTAAGCGAATGAACATCAAAGTTTCGGCCCGGGGAGCCTTCGATTCTAACTCAGTGGTCATTGCGGTAGAAAATGAAATGGAAAATCAAACGGAGGGCTTTACGTGTACACCTAGCTTGAATGCTCAATAACACTGTGGGCTTTCCCACAGAAGGGGTCAAAAGAAAGGCGTTGACCACGCAGTACAAATACTACCCCAGTACAATTTCATAGTCATATTATTGTATAAGGCATGAACTATACTCCTTGCTAGAGAGCGAGGCCTATCTAACACCTCTGTCATTGCGGTAGAGGAAGACCTCGGCTAAGGCAATTCGCATAAGTGGAGAATTTTTGAATTTTTCGAATTTTTACTCAATGCCGATCCGTAAGCGTAATCAGGGTTGTCAGGTTTTAAAAACTGGAATCGCTAAAGGTAAAATATAAAATGCCAAAAAATTGCCAAATTTCAAAACTTTCAACTCTACAAATTCAAAAACCATAAAAATCAAATGAATTCGCGCAACTCGTAATTTTTCGTAAGAAAACTTAAAGCAAATTCCCCAAGTTCCTGGAACACTATGGCTGTCTTAAAGCCTCACTGAGAATCTTAACTACAGTAGAATGGAAAAACTGTCAGTTATTTAGCCCTAAAGTATCTAAAGTCCATCACAATCCAATAATTGATGAATGATGATAAACAATGTGGTTACATTATATAGCTACTGCAATTTATTGAAAACCAAAATTCATTTCTCACTTTTCATAGATTACCGTAAAATCGATCCCTAACTTTTTGGAAAGTTTCTATCTCGGAGAGGTAATTCATTTCCACTGAAATTTTGACTTTTTATTTTTACTACAAAAGTAAGGGAACAAACCTCTATACTGTTTCTCTTAAAGTCACCATAAATGACTTAATGGTCAAAGAGAATTAGATTATTTGGACTTAAGCTAGTGTCAAATATGAAGGAAAATTGATTCTTACATTTTTTCAAAAGCTTGATATATACTTATACCACTTACCCAATTATTATGATCATGACACAAAATTCAAATCTATTCGCACATTGGCTTAAGCTGGATTACTCCGCTCTAGTAATCCTCTTATGATTATCCACTAAGGCTAGAAAAAAGTCGATTTCTTCCTGTGGCACTATTTAAAACTCAATCTATACAAAAATAGAGCAATTAGATACGTGTTGAAAAATGAGCTTGAAAAACCAGCATCCATCAAAAAGAGGAGACACTTTTAACTTAATAAATTGTAATGTTTTTCGCCTTGAACAGATTTACGGACCACCCTGTTCAAAGACATATGCGTATGCCGCTTTACAATGGTAGGTATTAAATTTACCTTTTTAAAGAAGGACATAAATGTCATAAAATGTTGTTACACATTCATTGGTTCAGGCGTTTGACCTGTTGAAATTATGTGGGAATATGACAGTTGTAAAAATTACCGGGGCCTACTACCTGTTAACCTTATCTGAATTCTGTAGGTAAGTAGGTATTTTTAGAGGATTATCTAGAATCATGATATTTTCCTTGCTCGTTAATTTGTGTGTTATGGGTTATACATACTTGAAAATGGTTAACCTATTTGACAGCCAACTATGGGCTAAAAGTCACTTACATAGATGTTAAACCACTTTAAAAATGTTCTCGAAATAAAAACAAGCCACCACTGAAATAAATTAAAACACTTGACTACAGTGATGGGAAATGAACTTTTTAAATTGTACTTTTCACAATTTGAAATTGTAACTTTTAGGACTGAAGTGTATCTTCTAGACCGAGAGCCCACAGTAATTTTTGGGTGTGATTGATAACACAAAATAACTCACATAATTAGGTAGTTCTTAAGTAGTTGTTCCTAAATGTCTTCATGCTGTAGTGGGGGCAATGGTGAGTAATTGCTTAATCAAAAATGCATTTTTTTCTGAATTACAAATAATTGGTATAACAACTTTAATATCATTTCAAAATATAGAGTTAAGTGTCCTGATTACCAATATGGTGATCCAAGACGTTTTGCAGGCGGCCTTCTACCTGCAAGGCGCTCTTAAAGTAGCCTAAAATCGATTTTTTAAATAGTTGTGATCACTTTTTTTTCTTCTCCTATATATACAACTAGCCATCCTGATGACAAATATGCTGGTCCAAGACGTTTTGCAGGCGGTCTTCTTGCTGCAAGACGCTCTAAAAGTAGCCTAAAAATCGATTTTTTAAATAATTGCAGGCCTAAATCGATCTTAGGCTACTGTAAGAGCGTCTTGCAGGAAGAATTAAGACTGAATTAAGACGCTTTCTCAGGAAAATTATACTCTGAATCTATGAAACTCTAACATTGAAGGGCCTACTCTATTACTTTAAACATAATACCTACAATCAAACAAATCAAATCGGAAATAAAATGTCAACACTGTCAAACGCGCGTAAAAGTAGAAAGTAGGTCTGCTTGTTCGATGCGTTGAACCTTACTATATTTAGTCGATATTTACGCCAGAAGTCGCATTTTAGCTTGTACCATATGAACGCGTTGTTTATACATAATCTGTTACGGCACGCGCTCAAAAACGCCACAGTGAATGAAAAGCTGGGTTTTTGTTGTGTATCTAAAGAAAGAAGTGTTGTGAAATTATCTTCTCTGAGTGAAAATGAAATCTCAACACTCAAGAGCATGCGTGCACTGTGCTTCACAGTGCCCCTGCGCATGGCCTATGAAATTTGTTTCTTAGTTGGTTAGCCGAATGTAGAATAGAATTTGAAGCTGAATGCATTTTATATTCTTTATTTACAAATTCTGGATGTATTCGTAGTGTGGGTATGAAATTGTATCTTTTAAAGAAGGATTGTAACTGCTTAACTTTTGAAGCAAAAATATGTTTTGCTAATTGTATCTTTTTCGAGTGAATTGTAACTGTGTAACTTTAATTTCTGATTGTATCCAAAAGATACAATTGTATCCACTTTTCCATCCCTGCTTGACTACTGCTTACAAACTTTATTAAATAAAATGGATTTAAACAATTTCCTTAAAATTAAATAGAAACTTTTATTTTTCCTGTGAATTCAATCAATGCCACGATTCCTTACAGTGACTGATCTAACGGACTGCGACTCTTCAGCAGGCGACTTACAAGGAACTCCATTTAAATATCTAAGTTTTGGCAACAAACCAAGCACATACTCTCTATAGTCAGTATTTGACTGCCCACTGAGTAAGAACTTTTCACCTGGATTTCCCATTATCGACAATTGCTGTAACTTCGGACATAGATCCTGTACTCGCTGAAGCCAGTCCGTGAGATTACTGATCTCACAGTTGTTGATCCATAGTATTTCCAGTTTTGGCAAAAACGGGACCGTATTGACATCCAAGCTGGTATTCCGATCCAAGATCAGTGTGTGTAATTTATTGAAAAACGTCAAAAATGACAGATTTTGAAATTTATTATAACTCAAATCGAGACACTTGGTTTTTGTGGCAAATTTATCTGCCACCCGATTTGGTATTAATTTTAGATTTTCATAAGCCAACGATATACGTCCGTTTTCCTCGAGTATATCATCACCAAACGAATCTGTGATTGGCACCATTCCAAAGTAGACATTTGAGCAATTTACTCCAATGTTGGGACCACAATCGTAATCATCTGTCAAACAAAAACTATTTAGGGATCGCGGATGATCGGAGTCTTGCAGTATCGAATAAAAGTTATCACTAATGTCACTATCGTTGGTGGTAGTACTCATACCGTCGGACATTTTGTATACGTTTTTTTTTCTATAAGACTGTAAAAATAAGTATAGTGCAACTTAAAAAAATTACGTTCGCGTTTCGATGTCAAATGTCAACTGATGAATCCAGATGTACGTGCCTTACTTTTGTTACCTTACAGGTTGAACTAATTACCTTTCAGTGATGCCAGACTACGAGAGCAATGTGTTTGATATGGTGGCATGTAGGTGGCGTTAATAGACGCATGGGGTAAATGTGTCATAAAAGGTTGGCCGAGTCAGGTAGATTCTTAGTTGAGAAAGGGGTTAAACTGAAATCTTTTTTCTCACCTTAAATTTACCTACCTGTCGACGTTCATGCGAAGGCCTCTTTTTACTTATCAAATATTTCGCCGTAAATACTGATAATAGTTTTTGGGTTCCAAAATCTTTATGATCTTTTTCGTATAACCTAACCTAACCTAAACTGTATTTTTACAGCCTTTTTAAAAAGAAACCAACAGATTTCCCACCCAATATTTCGGCATTTGTTTAATATTGCCAAGTCTTCGAACAAATGCAATATCTAGCTAGTTGGACAGAAGTTAACTAAAGATGGTGAGAATCGATTTCTTATATCTAGGAGACAACTTCTTCCCTTCGCATCTATTCGTCCCAAAAATAAAAACTAAAAAATAGAATGGGTATATAGGAGCTAGGCCAAGGGTAATTGAAAGTGGATTACGTGACTGACCAACTGACTCCGTGGCAGAGCCACATGCTCGAACATGATCCACCAATAGTAGTTTTAGCGATTAGTGTTACAGATATTGCCATCTCAGGAATCATGCTAGGAGATGAGGTTTAACAAATACGGACACAGGCATTGTGAGGACCTACATGTCGCAGAGGATATTAGGTATTCATCTTCTCTGTGAATTTCAAGAGGAACCAGGATCACATTCTGAAACAATTTAGCCATGTCTGTCTGTCCGTCTGTCTTTTGAAAACGCGATAACCTCCAACATTTTTTTTACCGTTGTCAGGTATTGAAAATGAGCTATGTCGGTCAAGTAGTTCTGGTACTTCCCATACAAAGCATGGACCAGACCGATGATAACTTTCTACTTGTTAGTGTTCAAGTTAAATTTAAAATGGCGGCGAAAATTTTCATATAAAATGATCTATTGTGAACGTCAAAATATTTAAATTGAATGTTAGAAATGATTACTGGTAAAGCTCCGAATTTTTAGTTGCATCGAAGTTTTATAAATCTGTCAATTGTGATGTTATTGCTAAAGTCTCCGAGAGTCATTTTTGGATGACAGTATAATACTTCGTTTTGTCCTCGTTAATAGTCAGACCCATCTTCGCCGCCTCCGTTTCAATACTTAAAAGTGACAGCTAGCTGGGATCTCCGAGTACATAATACCAATATCATCAGCATACCTACTCGTATGCAAGTAGTTAAACTTGAAAAACTGTACCGCTGATGTTGGTCCGGTAACTTTCGTAAAATTCCTTCAGAAAGTATGTTAAACAAATTACTAGCGCTTCACTTTGTCTTGAGCCTTCTTCAAGGTGGTTTTCTTTCTATGACTTTAACTAAGCATCGTCAAACGAGTTTGGCACTGAAAAAAATATTGATTGTCATATTGACAATCGGTGGTTGTTAACTGGAAATTGTCAAATTGACGAACAAAATTGTCGATATGATGAACGTGGAGCGTGGACAATAACGCACCAGCCCGACGAGTCGAATCCACCCCTGAGGGACAACGCAGCAGAGGAAGACCCCATCTTAGGTGGCGCGCACAATTGGAGAACGACCTCAACCAACTTGGTGTGCGCAACTGGAGGCAGCTAGCGAGGGACCGAGCTAGCTGGAGGGGCTTGTTGGTTGAGGCCGTGGTCCACCCCGGACTGTAAACGCCACCAAAAGTAAGTAAGATGTTCAGATTGACTACTGCGGTTTTCATTATGAAAACCGAATTCTTCAATTTTGCTTCTCCGGTCTTCAGATTAACGATTGCGATTTTTATTATGAATATCGAGTTCTTCACTTTAACAATTGCGATTTGCATTATGAAAATCAATTCTTCCAATTTGACTACTGCGTTCATCAAATCAACAACGGCGATTGTCAATATGAACATTTAATTGATTCAATTTAAATTGACAACTCAAGTTCATCATATTGACTACTACGACTTCAATATGACGAACTTTGTTGTTAATATGACGTACCTTTTTGGTTCAGTGTACCTGCCCGATCGTAGTCGAATTTGCATTCGAGAAAGAGACGGTATGTATCGATATGCAATTCCTACGTTTGCTCTAATATTTGCCCGTAGGTATATCCTTGTCAAGATCGTTTTACTCTCTCGTAAATTTTTCGAATAGTATTTCATTCTGAGAAGTCGATGTTCCTTTTCTGATTTGATTGGGAGACTGCGTCTGGGTACACAAATCCTTTTTCAAAGGGCTAAATGAAGGGAGAAGGGTGCTGCAGTAAGAGATTTCACCGTCAATGAAACCAATCATCTAATTTGTATAAAAACATTTTTCCTATTTTCCCGTTTCCGGACTTACGATAGGGCTTCACCTTGATAACATATGAAATGACGGAAAGCTGCATTTTTGTAGAGCATCATTGTTGTTGAAATCCAAATATTCATCTGCCTCTTTCCTTTTTGGGATTCGTCGTCCAACTGAGCTAAGGCTGTGTGTGTCTCTTGTTGAAAAAGTAGAAATGTATTGGCTTCTTAAAGTCTTAAACAAATAAAACAATAAAAAAAAAACTAATTCACATAAACTCACCTGTTTGCTGGCTGGAAAAGACCCCGATTAACATCGCATGGTGTTGGCACCGCCACCGGACCGAGCAACAAAGTTCACTTCAGATGGGAAATATTTTTATTCCACGAACAGACAGAAACTATATCCAAAACCGCGTAAATGGTGCTGACGTGCAGGTGCGTTATTCAATTCTGAGAAGAAGCTGATGCTCCTTTGACGAAGGTCCCTGAGCCTGAGCCTGAGCTACTTGTGTACAGTGCACCTAACTAAAATTCCAAAAACGAAACGGAGAAGAAAGTAAAAGGGTAGATGACCAAAATGAAATATTATGTACATACATTTTAATTTTGTTTTTTTAATCGGACGGTGGGGGGGAGCAGCACTGAATTTTATTAATTTATTAATATAGAGTGACTATTGCATTGTTTTAAATAATTTTTAGCACTTTATACGTCATTAAACTCATTTGCTGTCATCACTTACTTCTTCATCCCTCCAACAAGTCTCTTTTGTATGTCTGTGGCTATCCGCTTGTTTGTTTTCATCAAATATCCTTCATGCTCCTTCTGATTTTTGTATACCTAAATTTGTAGTAGCTCATCATTTTATTTTCGGTTTAACCTTTCTGTCTTTGCTTTGTTATGTTCTCTCGCTTTACTCGATTTGGTGCAAAATTCCAAAGCGATATTTCAGCAACACTAGAGGTAGGTACCATACGCGACCCAGTCCTGCCTGAATGAGCGGCAGCGGCATTTTATAATGCATCTCTCGCGCTTTGTTTATGGACGAGGACGACATCGGAATCGGAATCGGTGGGATGTATTAAATTGCTCTTGGGGGTGGCTGGCGGTGCCGGTGGTTGTGTTGCTGTTGCTACTTTGCGGCTTTTATGCTTTATTCCATTATCTTTTGACATTTCTTTGAATTTTTAATTTTTTTATTTGCTTGGGAGTATTATTTCATCATGATCATGGAGACTGACTGTATGTGTGTGCTGTTTCGATCGCTATCGATTGATGTTTGTCTGATCGCTGAGTCTTTTTTCTGAGAAATCTCTTACACAGCTTGGGGTTCTGGGGATTCTTCGTCTCATTCTTTGGGTGATTATGATTCTAATTTAGGAGAAGCTTCTGCAGGTACTATGAGTTGTATTTTATTTTTGTTTTATTCAGAAATCCATTAGGTCTGAAGTCTGATGGATAGCTAATTGTGGCATAATTCAATTTGGCATTATGGCGTCTCTGAGTCCGATGACAGCCGGTGGGGAAATCCCGGGAGTCACCAAATATTTGCAGATGGTTGCATATTTTTGAATTATCTTTGGCATATATAGACAAAGCCACAAAGCTATAGATAGCTGGGCCTTATCTTAGATAGCAAAGTAAAGCAGAAGATCAACATAACAACGCTTTCTATAGCTATTGACAGAAAAATCTTGGTAAGAAGTGGATGGCGCTTACAAAACATAACGCACTAGCTGAAGGACATTTTTTGAGATTTATACACATCTATGGTCTTCGACAGAAAGCTATAAGGGGCAATTCAACGAGTTGTCAGCATCTCTATAACCGGCGTTTTCCGCTCTGCATCTACATCTACAGCAGTTTGATAAACAGTCAAGCTGTCAGTGCGGCTTGTAGACTAAAATCCTCCTCTCAATTGTCAAATAAATCGAACTTGGCATTACTGCAAGAAAACACGGACCTCTGGGTTTCTATAGATTTGACTTTATTCTAAACAACATTGCCCTCGAGAGAGGAGTGGGCAAATGATATTATCAGGAAATAGGAACCAAGAATTCTATCCATCTCTACACCGATACGTTGGCTCAGAAACCTTGGATGGGACCGGTTAAGGCGATTGGACATGATTAAAATTAACAGTTTGGACGGAAGGCTATACTTCACGGTTACCATGGATTTTTTTGACAGTCAAGCTATCTACTATCAAAATCCATAAAACCTAAAAAATCGAGAATAGAAAAATAGTTCGTAAAGCCTACGATTGCACTGCATGCTGCCGTACCGGTTTGATGTCATGATTCGACATTATACCATAAAACAAAAAGTCGGAACAACAAAGCTTTTTCAAAATGATTTCAGCAGGAGCTCAAGGGATAAAGAAGCGAATAAGACCATTCTTCACAATTTCTGTAACCATACCATCGAGGAAGTACAGAATCCCGAGAGGGAATAATGAAGAGATGGACTCATACCTAACTCGCAATCGCAATCCGTACTCCACAGCCGTATTTATTGACGAATCAAAAATGGACATTTAGGTCAGGCATCTTCCCCAATCAAGAGAAATATCAAAAGCGGTATGCCTCCTGGACCAATGTAGCGTCTTCCAAGTAGAGGTCCTGGCAGTGACAAAGCAGCGATACTACCAGATATAAGGTATTACCTTCTTTATCAACAGCCAGGGTAGGTAGCTTTAAAAGCAATAACTACATAATTGTGAAATGCTATCGGCAAGAACTCAGCGATCTTGGAACATACCACAACACATTGGTCTGCTGGATTCCGAGATATGAAGCCATTCTACGCGAAAGAAGAATTTCGATAGAAGTTTCAGAATAAGCTTATCCCTCTGTAAATTTCCTGCTTTGCACCCTCAAGCTCGAAGTAATTAGAAAAGAGACAAGAGAGGCGAACGCTAGATGGACTGTCCCTGTCCCATAAAAACTTGTTGTATCACAAGAAGCCATGACCAAGAGACTCCATACGGAAGCATATAAAAACCTGATACAAGTCACTAGTGTGGTGGGAAAAGGCAAATCAAAGATTGAGTGTCAGGCACTCCTGCGTCCTGCCCAACTGTAGCATTGCAAAAACTACTCAATCTTCATCTAGTATCTACACATACTCGTACGACTAAGATGAGAGCCGCAGTTCACACTAAGCCTACGCTAAAATTTCACCTCGTCTGAAAATTCAAACCAGCTGATATAGGCCCGGTGATATTGTCCCGCAACGTTTGCGTGTTACACGTAAAAATGACGCGCGGGCTCCCAGCGTGTCCACCTACTTGTGTGGACCACCCAATTTAGGTGTGAGTACTGTAACACGCAAACGCGACCCGCTGCGGGCTCGCGCGGGAAAAAAAAAACGTAAGTGTGCACCAGCTCTAAGAGGCCACACGAAGATCCTAATTTTATGACAAACCCTTCAATGCAAGTGACTCACTTCGTGATTTCATAAGTCAACTTAAATCGAAGTTACAAAAGATCCTTCCCGGACCGATCTGTGCGGGAGACTGGGTGGCGCCAGGCTAGATAAATCCCACTCAGCATGGCCCACTCAAAAATTGCCCCATAGGGGTTATTTTTACCTAGTTTGAGGATTTCCCTAGATCTTCTAATATTAAATTGAGGACAAGATATCCATATATACCATGTGTCCACTGTCCAGTAGGTTCTGACTACCTCCTGTCGGCTTATTCTCTTCCTTCTAATTCGCCGCATTTTCTCGCAAGCTCCTCAGCTTGCTCGCAGTGTCCTTGTATCCAACACAGTCGCACACGGTTCTGAATGCATAAGGGCTTGAGGATTATGCGACAGTTTCTGACTATTTTAGAATTGATGTTCGTAGCTCCAGTGCCTTGAGTGGGGCCTGACTATCGATGTAGATGGCTATATCCCTTCCAGGTATATATGCGGTCTGAAAAAAGAAAGAAACACTTTCAAGGTTGGATCTACTGGATAGATAATAGAACCTGTGCCTTCCATATTCTTTTGAGCCAAATTTACAGACTGCTTAATAATTTAAATCCATACCTTTCTTCTGGAAATGTTACCTCGTATGGAGTGTTGAAATCGACAACAAATCGAAACAGGGTAAATCTCATCAGACTGCAGTAACTCCGTTAGAATTATACAGTTTACAAAGGCGCCTACCCTAAAGTAGCCCAAGCTGTATATACGTCTGACTAAACGTTTTGGGACCGAACTCCATATTTGGGAACAATATTCGAATCCAGATAGTTAGTTAGTAGCGAAGAGATTTTTGAAAAAAATTTTTTGCAGTCACTATTAGAATTGTTTGAAAAAACTTTTTGCATCAAAACATTTTTTTTGATACCGAGGAAAAAAGTCAAAAAAATAGACATTCACAAAAGTTCTAAATTCTAAAATTTTTAAATGGGTACTTAATTGGTTAAGGAAAGTTTTGTATCATTCAAACGGAATTTAAATGACCTTTCCATTGGTGCCAAAATGTACATGAAGTAAGTTTCAAATTATGAGCAAAATTAACTTTAGTTTTGTCAAAATACTTATGCCGACCAGTGTATATGACGATATCCCTTTGCGATACCGAATTTTTCGACAGCCACGCTGTAGCTTGAAAAATAGCTGTAATTTCGGCTTGAAAGACACTGCAGTGTGGAAGACAGATGGAGATGCCCACATTTAATTTTTCTGAAAAGACTCCTGCGCCCACTCCCTCTGGTGTCTTAAAACCGTCTGTGAATATTGACAGTGATTTGTTTAGGACATTTTGTGAATCCCATTGGTTTCTGTCCAGTATTTCATGGGTAAAGCCTTTTTCGAAGTTGATTTTCGTAGGCAGATAATTCGAAGTAGTGGGCAAGGGGATCGTTTGTAGAAGGATGCTGGCGTGCCCAGACGGTTGCCCTCTCCACTGTTTCCCTTCCCTTACTCTAATATCCACGTTTGTGGCATATTCTTTACTGACGATGTCTAGTGGAAGTAAGTTAAGCATGGTTTGCAGAGCGGCGGTTGGAGATGTCTTAAGTGCGCCCGTGATGCACAGGCATGCCATGCGCTGAGTCTTCTTTAAGACCTTTAGATTGGAACTTTTGTTCAAGGCCGGCCAATACACAATGATGCCATATATAGATATAGAATTATCAGTCTTATGACCGCAGTATAAAGTCAATGCATTATATAGAGTTGAATGTCCCATCTAGATTCGACAGCCCAGGAGTACAGAGCCACTAGGGATTTCCTAGCGCGTTCGGCAATATTTTCTCTCAATAAGAGATTCCTGACCAGCCTCAGCCTCAGTGAACTCGAGTGAAGTTCCTTTGAGCTTTGTGGGAGTGACAACGGGTAGCTTAACATTCCTTGTGAATAAAACTAACTGCGTTTTCGTCGGGTTGACGCTATGACCGCAACTGGTTGGTCTAGGAGACTAGTTTACGTAAAGCGATTTGCAGGATGTCGGAAAGTGTTTGAGGATACTTTCCGGAAGCGAGTAAGGCGACGTCGTACAACGTAGCCAGGTATAACTAGTGTAAGAGGAGTCGCTTTGGTGTTCTAAGTAGCTTTTTGATTCAATTAGCTAAGACGCTGATCTTGCGACGATATAGAGATACGAATTGTCTGTCACCAAAACAAGGTGTAAGGATAGATGCCCCCGGAATACCGTTCAGATACAATACCAGTTGTTGCTGTCTGTGGTGACATTTCATTGTGGTGTCTTTATAAGAACCCAGCTATGGTCTAAGTTTTCTTCCGTTTCATACCTATTCAGCCATCTGTTCTGTTGCAACTATCCTCACTCTAAGAAGCAAAACGCACTGTTTGTGACACCATGAAAAGCACCACCTACTTGTATCTACATCTATATTTTATGAGTGCAGTGCGACATTTATGTAGACGGTGCGGCAAGAATTTAATTTCCATACAAACCCAAGCGTATTCCAATCATTAAAATGCACCATCAAAATCATTGCTTAAACTTTCATAAGTCCAACAAAGTTATGAGCATCCGTTAGCCAGATTTATCGAGGCCGAATTCTCATCCTCCCTATAGGAAATCCCATGTTCAATAGGTCAGCGTCAGCGTTCCGGCAGCTCACAGCATAAATTATAAAATCGACGACATTTAACAGAAAACCCATTAAACCAGGCCATTAAAAATGCAACAACGAAAATTACCGTGAAAATGTCGCGCATGCGTCGACCTACCCACCGTTTGCATCAGTGGCAATAATAAAGCTGTCACTTTTTGAATGATATTATGATAATTTTCCACCAACAAAATCATATACAAAAGTCAATAAAACTTAATTGAAAATCGCACCTTGTCCAATTCCAAACGCGGTTGGCACCCACCGATCGTCAAATAAACACTTTTTTTATGGACCCTCTCCCTCTCTCTTAGCAGTATTCGCACAAACAATTAACTGAAAAGAAAACACCAACTCTACATACTCGAATGTGGCGCGGATAGACGCTCGACTTTTATTAGTTCATGAACTTTTATTGGCCAGCATTTTACAACTCACTTAACGATATTGCGCCACCGCCGGCCGCCACCGTCATTGCCACCGACACAACACTTTCCCCAGGCCCATACTATTCATACTTGTACAACACTGCATCCTCATTCTGAATGAAAATGCAAACAACGATAATTAGCGTGATTTGTTTATGTTTATAGATGCGCCAAGTGATGCCAATTATGCGAGAAATATAATCTCAACAATAACAACGAGAAAAACAGGTGTGAGCGCGGGAGTGTGATTAATTGCATTTAAATTGAACTGACACGACAATTTGTACAGTTCAGGACCAAGGCAATCGACCTGCGGCATCTCACCACCAGTCGACACCTCCGCGCTTTGGCTAATCAGTGTGTCGCTCACCTTTAGACACCCCAGGGGTGGCACATTGCGAGCATACCACTGCGGCGAGTACTCGTCGTAGTCTGTGCGATCGAATGCAGGTACCCCATACCGGCCGGCGAGAAGCGCCAACAACAGCGAAGAAGTCGCGCAGCAACAAGTCACACACAACAAACAAATTGGCAGTCAATAGTGCACGAAGGTGAATTGTTGGATGTTGGGATTGGGAGCTCAGAAGCAGCAAGAGCGAGACTTCGATTGGATACCAAAATACATTCACATTCCACACAAGTGTATTTTGTTTTCGAAGTGACCAAAAATAGGGAGACGAACGAAGACGGCGAAGAGGACTCAAACAAAAGGGAACACTCCGACCAAATGTCGCTAAATTTAGACCAGGCGCAAGCAAGGAGCGTGATACCAATTGAAATTTTTGAATCAAATAGCATGGTAATGGAAACAACACAACGACGAAGGCCAAACAGAAACAAACAGAAACAACAACTACAACAGCTCGAGGAAGCGACAGTAACAATAAAATAAAACACCACGCAACGGCAATAGCGACAATCAGACAAGTCGATACAAAGGGTGGACGACTGCTATTTTTGGAACTCAAGTTTGGCTTGAAATTGATTTAGTTTGTTTAAATGGTGGGCGTGAGTTATAATGTGGATGCCCTCGCGCTTCTGGTTGGTAATTAATTCCTCAGCTGGCAATCAGGAAACTTATTCTTATTCGTTATCTGTGAGTTTGTGGTCTCGTAAATAGCGTCAGTGTCTGGGGTTGCCTTAAACAAAAAAAAAACTTTAAACGAAAGAACGCATTCCTTACTAACTATTTAGAAGATCTAACTACTCTCGAAACTCGAAAACTACTACTAAATTCCGATGAAACACTCATTAAAATATTTTTTGTGTTCCTTTGCGTGACATTGTAGGCATGGCCAGAATGTTCAATGTTTGAAAATGGGCACCGGAACATGCTAAGTTTGTCTTAAATTTGATGAAAAAAAAGTTCGGACTGTTGACATACAACTGACGATTGTCACATAGATAGATATTGTTCCTTTACGTTTAAGAATGTTGCTTGATATTGGCTCCCCGTCAGGACTTTTCCATGAAGTCAGAAGTTGGTGCAGATTTTATTACCCAGGATATAAACAAACAGGAATATTATCTATGTTTTAAAAATTGCAATAAATGTAGGTTAGGTAAGGTTAGATTTTGTTGATAGACAGACTTAGACCCAAAAGTCCTCGGTTCTATGACGGAGGGCTTAACACAGACAAGAAGTTCCGTCATCCTGATAACAGCTAGCTATCTAAATAAATTTTAAATCTTTTTTTCTGGCGTTTTTGAGGTATTTGATGCTTTTGTGTCATTTTTTGACAATTTTTTTCAGGCATTTTTGGAGGTGCTTTTTGTGCAGTTTATGAAGGTTTTTTTGTGGCGATTTTTGACACGTTTTTCTCGGCGTTTTTTGGTGCATTTTGGCACGTTCCTTGATGTGTTTTTTGAAAAATTTAGTAGGGAATTTTTAAACAGTTTTTAGGCCGAATTTTGAAGCGTTTTTATGACGATTTTTTGAAGAGTTGTTTGTGTCGTTTTGTATTCGTTTTTTTGGGGCGTTTTGTAAGGAGTTTTTTTTTGTGTTTTGTGGGCGTTAACTGACGCGATTTTTGAAGCGGTTTGTTAGGCGTTTTTTGAATACTTTTTTGAAGGCATTTTGGTGGCGTTTTTGGGGTGTTTCCTTGAGGCGATTTTTGGGCCCATTTTGAGTCGCTTTTTGTTTCATTTTTTGAAGCGTTTTTGTGACGTTTTCTGAGGCGTTTTTAGGGTGTTTTTTTGAGACGTCAATGATTGTTTTTTTGAAGAATTTTGTTAGGAGTTTTTTTTAGGGTTTTTGGAGGCATTTTTGAAGCGATTTTTGTGGCGTTTTTTGGTGCGGTTTTTATGCCGGTTTCTTGAGGCGATTTTTGGGTTTATTTTGAGTCGCTTTTTGTGTCATTTTTTGAAGCGTTTTTGTGACGTTTTTTTGAGTCGTTTTTATTGTGTTTCTTGAGATGTAAATTGACGTGTTTGTATTTTTTTCGTACAAAATTTCGAACTCGAGATTTTGATAAAGTCTGATATAACGATGATAGGGGAACTCAAAAAAGTGGGTCTCGCAATTCTGTCCGTCCGTGTGTCTGTCTATTCCATAGCTGGGAAATCTAAACGCTTGGACGGATTTGTTTTAAACTTCGTATTTAAAGTTTGTGGGCTTCCCGCTAGGAAGTGTTTTTTTTTTATGCTAGCCCTAATATTAACGGTACTTCCCATATAAACATTTTACGAAATATTTAACAATTTAGATCTTTTCGAAAACGGCTCTAACTATTTGAACCACCATTTATAGTTGAGTTAATGTGGGCATGCTTAACATGACTGAATACACAGTTTTTTGCTAAAAAGTCCAGCAACGGCAGTTTTGAAAATTGGCTTTTTCTCGAAAAGAGTAAAAACGAAAAAGAAAACTTATTTTTAAGGTACTATTGTCATTTTTAACGTGAAAGCAAATTCAGTTTTTCTATAAAAAGACTGCGTCCTTTGATATCCACCCAAATCCCTAATAATAGTACTTTAAAAAACTGCTCATACAGTACTTCCTCGATAATGTGAACTAATTAAAACATGGGCAGTTCACATTTTCGAGGGGTTCACATTTCTGGATACGAACAAATTCGTTGCATTTCATGCTTTTTGGAATGATCACTGACTTGATTTTTGAAAAATAAAATAGAAGACACAAAAATATTGTAATAATTTAACTTTAAAAAAACTAAACTTAATGATTTTTCAAACGGGACAGTTAAACCCAAATAGGGGTAAATTATAAAATAAAAGTTCACATATTCGAGTGGGCGCAGTAGCGCAGTGGTTAGTGTGCTGGACTACTGTGCGAGGGATCCCAGGTTCGATCCCCGGAAAAAGACAAATTACATCTAAAGGTTTTTTATACTGCGCCACCTCTCGCAAACGTCTGACAAACATCCGAGAGTATGACTGTCCTGAAAAAGCTTCTCAATTCAGCCGTTCGGACTCGGCATAAAGTTGTAGGTCCCTTCAATTCGTTCCAAAAATAGAAACTCACATAAAACGAATGGTTGCGAGAAGCTAGGCCTTGGGTGTCTACCGCCTGTTGCGCCGCCTATTTATTTATTTTTATATTCGAGTATCAGGAATTGATTTTGAGTTCACATTTTAGAATATGTAATGCTAACTTTTTCCGGTTTTCCCGTTCACATTTTTGGATAATTCACATTTTCGAGGTTCACATTATCGAGTATCAAGAACTGGTTTTGAGTTCACATTTTAGAGTATGTAATGCTAACTTTTACCGGTTTTCCCGTTCACATTTTTGGATAATTCACATTTTCGAGGTTCACATTATCGAGGTAGTACTGTATCTCAAAAACGCCATTTTCGATTATGATAAAAATGTAAGTGGCAGGTAATGCTTAAGTTCATAGTAATGCTTTTTGCTCAGTTTTGAGCTAAACAGTTGCAAAACAGTGTTTTTTGAACCATGAATGCGTCCTTCGATTTCCACCCCAATCGCTAAAAGTGGTACCTACTTTGAAAACTGCTCATATCTCGAAAACTCCATTTTCGATTTGGATGAAAATGTAACTGCAGGGTATTGTTTATATCTTATGTTTTATATTTTATATTTTAGCTAAACAGTTTAATAACAGTGCTTTTCGAATCCAAAGTTGTAACATTTGCCAGCATAATTCTACAAAAAAACCGCTCCAACGATTTTGATCGAACTACATATTAAAGACAACATAAGCATTCTAAACATGATCACGTACTTAGTTTTTCTCAGAAAACACGAATATATCAGTTTTATGAATATTTCTCAAAAATGACTACCCAAATCCCGATCACATCCGGGATATTTTTGCAAAGCCCAAAACTTCAGTGGCAATATAATTCTAAATTCATTGACTACTTACTTGCCTTGAAGGAAATGTCAGTTCGGGGAGAAATTTGAAAGCAATAAAGTGTTGTAGTTAATACGTATGTTTATGTACAGTGGTGGAAAACTAATAAGAAACAAATACATTTTTCTGAGGATTTAATTACCGCTGGTTTATTTATCAACAATTTCGATACGACCTTAGTAAACATAAATAATAGCGTATTAATAGTAATAAAAATGGGAATCAAATAAAGAAATAAAAAAAAAAAAAAAAAAAAGAGCAGAAGGTATGTTTCTGTGTGGAATTATAATTAGAAACAAAAAATGTAATTATAATTTAAATTCAAAAATAAATATAAAAGTTTTTGAGTCCAACTCTTAATAATTATAAAATTTGATCGATATTTTGTGGGAAATCTACTATTTGCAATGACAGCAGCACACCGGTTTGGTAAAATGGCTACCAGCTTTTGACATCTCTTAACGGGGATATTTCTCCAAGCTTGTTCAATGTTTCTGAACAATTTGCGGACGTTTTTTGATGTTTTCGTTCCCAAACTTCTTTCCAGATCAGCCCACAAATTCTCAATTATATTGAGGTTGGGACTTTGAGCTGGCCATGCCATCTCAAAACATCTATTTTTTCTTCCGGAAACCAGCTCTTCACAAGCCGTGAAGTGAGCTTAGGATCATTGTCTTGTTGGAAAATTTAAGACACTTGCAAATGGTAAAAAGCATATGGCTCCATAACATTTGGTAGTATATCCTTATACACATGCTGATCCATTCGTCCAGCAACACGCACAATAGGACCAACACCGCGCCAGGAAAAGGCTCCCCAAACCATCACATTTTCACCACCATGCTTGAACATTTTTATGGTGTACTTGGGGTTGAGTTCCTGATTTTTTGGCGCCTTATACATTTTTTTCTATTGAATCCAAACATATTAAATTTTGATTCATCACTCCAAAGCACTTTTTTTCAGAAAGAGAGGGGTTTAAGTACATATTCCTTCGAAAATTCCACCCGACTTTTTACATTTTGTTTTGAAACGTGTGGCTTTTTACGTGTGATGCACCCCCGCAGACCTGCTTCTAATAGTCGGTTCCTGACGGTTTTGCATGTGATTTCCTGACTTAGTTGTCCCGATACATTTGACAGAATTTCTTTACTGGTAAGAAAAGGATGTGTCTTACTCAAACGGAAAATGAGTCTGTCTTCTATAGCGGTTGTTTTTCTTGCCCTTTTTTTTCTTTTGGGGTTTTCTATACTACCTGTATCATTGAAAACTTTTATTGCGCCATAGACCATCTTTTTGGAGCATTCCAGGTCCTGGCGATGGATTCCATAGATGCTCCTGCCGTACAATATTTTCGGATGATCAATTTTCTTAGTTCCTGTATGCAGCTCTTGTTTTTCCCCATTTTACTAAAGTAAATAATATTACTAAGACGTATTAACAGGAAAAATATGCAGAGTCAAACTTATACCGTAATAAAAACAAAGTAGTCAAAATTGTATGCGATGTTTCTAATTAAATTTCCACAGAATTTCTTATATCGATATTAAACCTTAGTAAACTTTGTCCACCAAATACTTCGCGATAAATTTTAACGGATCTACTTAATGTACAAAAAATGCGCAAGGCTGCTGCAAAACAACGGCACTTAACCAGCCCCAATATATTGTATGAAACTTGTGTAAAAAAAGACACAATGACAACTCCATGTCTATTTTTTCATTGTTTCTAATTAGGCTTCCACCACTGTATATTACGTTTTTAATTCACAAGGCTTAAGTTATAGCGCGAACCAATTCACTTGGCCAACCGTCGGTTGCGCAGAGAGAGGATTTAAGAGAATATACACGACACAAAACAAAACACAAAAACAAAATACACAGAAACCTGCGCAGTAGAATGGCCAAGTGAATTGGTACGCGCTGTACTAAACCTGAATACATCTTGAGTTGGTATGATTTTAAGCGTAAAATTTGCTTAAATGAATCTGAGATTCTGCGAGATTCGCAATATAAACAAGAAAGTTTCGTGCGACCCAGTCGTGCACATTTTTTTCATAAAACACTTTTTATAAAATTTAAATTTAAATATGCGATATGCGAACTATTGATTTCAAAGTGCACCTTTTCTATCGGTATAATGTGACCACTCGATGTCAGGGTTTCGCAAAAGCATCAACCTTTGTTAATTATGGCTTAAAATAAGATCAAATCATGTTAAAAGTTTTTCAAATATGTACCAATTGTAGCTTAGCTGCACTATATACGCCACCCTTTATCAACCCCCTTGTCCGCCATATTTCTGCTCTCGCGCAATGTAATTTGATTCTGACAACAACAGCGATATCAATAAGTCATAAGTCTCACACAAAGCGTGATGATGGTGGACTATATGCGAATCAACACGAACATGAATTTCTGCATAAATGTGAAAACAACAAAACAAAAACCAAAGTAAAAAAAAAATATATAATAAAAACGCCTGAAGAAACAAAGAATAACAACTCATCGTCTGAGGATGTCCTTCCCGAAAGGGGTCATTGTTTTATAAATGTTACTTTTTCGCTTTTATACTGACAGACGCCCTCTGTGTGCTGGTGCTCTTCCCCATTGACTTTGATTTCTCTGACTCAGTCTCGTCGGTCCCCGAAGGAAGCAAAGAAACAGAGACTACTAAGGCAAAACCACCTTCAATATCGCCGTCAGCCAGCCACCTACCGCACCGTTTTTATCCAGACTATATAGTGTTCCTTCTTCCCGACCAAGTTTCTCTCCCGTTCTATATCGAGAGTATGATTGTCGCCTGAAGGCGCTTTCAATGACAGCACCAGCACAGCCAATGAAACGTTCTGACTGCTGCTGTTGAAAAATATATTATGGATATCACAGCTTGAAAACGGAATGCAAAAATGAAAAGAAAAACCAAAAAATAAAAAAAATCATGAAAATTAAAAAGACAACACAATATAATACCCGAAGAATGCAAAAATCCTAAAGTAAAGTAAAAGATGGTAGCAAAAGTATTTTCAATGCAATAAGTAGGTATATAAAATATCTAAAAGATATAAAAAAAAACAGAAACATCTGAAAAAAGTATATAATGTCAAAATTTGTCTGAAGTTTGTTGTGAGATTGAGGTTCTCCGAATAATGACGCAGATAAAACAAACGAATGGAAATTTTATTAGCACACTCGTCAATTAGCTATGCAATCTCATACCGCAAGGAATTTGTTACGTCACATAGTTAGAGATGGGATCTATGGCATGGCAATTCAAACGAACTCTATTTTTGAGAATCAGTTATTAGTAACTGTTATTAGTAATGTTATTACTTTGCACATCAATAATATTGTAGGTATACTTATGTTATTTCCTCGTGGAGGGTCCGAACTGCCAGGCTAAATGAGCCGGCTGAATGCCAACATAAGTCCCTTAGTAATAGGACGTACGGCGATTAAATTTATTAAATTAATTCAGTGATGTCGCCAACAGTCAGAATAACATAGTATTTACTCTAAATTCTGATGTATCTGTAGGTGCTATAAGAATTTTAGGGGTTCTGCAAAATGCCTTTGAATCTGCACGTGCATTTTTATAGCATGAGTCTTATTAATATCGGACTTCCTACCTCCTATTTCACAATAATAATTGATAATGATAATTAAGGCCAAGGAGTGAAGGAACCATGGCACCAGGGGCGTAGCGAGTGTTCGAGCCGTGGGGGAGTGACTTTTATTGAAATGCCGAATTATTTCAGGAACTTGCCGACTGTAGATATAGAAATCATGAAAATCGGCCCAGCGGTTATCGAGTTATAATGTCATAGAATTTCATGCCCCTTTGTCCAAATTTGATCAATTTTCACAGGAACTATCCCCATACCTAAAATTACCGGAAAATTTGAGCTCCATCGGTCCAGTGGTTTTCGAGATATAACATTTTGTATGTTTTTTGTTTGTATGGGACACGCCACGCACCTTTGTACAATTGTGACCAATCTTAACAGGAACACTCCTGTGCCAATACCTAAGACTACCTGTAAATTTGAGCTTAATCGAGTCGGTAGTCGTCGAGATATCGAAATGCACGCCTCTACAGCACCACCTCTTGATAATTTTCCAACTTTAATTTTTTTCTAAACCTTCGCGTAGCAATTACAAACAAACCCGCTGAAGGAAGTATTCCATTTGGTCCAGTCGTTTTCAGATTTTCACCGATGCCGATCACCCTTTTTAAAATCAAATCGAAACTCTCTAAATTTTAAGGATTTCATTCGGCAAATTCACCGATGCCGACCGCCGTTTTTAAAATCAAATCGAAACTCGCAAATTTTTAAGGAGTTCAGTCGGCAAAGGTGGAAACTTTCAAACTCACTTCTTATTTTTTAACATTTTGTTCTGAGCTAAATTTTTTAAAATTGCTTGTTTTTGCCGATTTTTTTTAGTTGCTCAAGTTAATAAATGTATAGCTTCCTTGATTTTCCGACTCTTAAAAAGACTCGCTACGGCCCTGCATGGGACGGAAAATCGGACTAAAAAAATTTCTGGCGACTGTCAAAGTTGTCAATAAACAAATTTTACTCTGTTTTTGAACTGGGCAAGAAAAATATAAATGCGGTCGTTTTTTTCACTTCATCGGAGTTAGAAAATGCTACCTAAAGACCCATGCGAATTTTTATTTTGTTCGCTGTTGCTTTTTCGTTTCATCTGACTTCGGACTTATACTGTCCAACGAGTCTTAAAAAGTTTCACTTCACATCCGTTTCCTGTCGCATTTTCGTTTTATTTGGATTTGGAATTACTACCAAAAGATGTTTCACTTCAAAAATCTTAAGCTTCAACACGTGAGCTAACGACTTATGACAAACAGCATGATATAGCATTAAAAGCTATGTTTTTGGCCCTATGCCTACAAATGATTGTCTATCTGTGAATCTCTGATCTACGTCAAAGTTAAATAAACATAAGCTTCAATACCCCCAAAGAAGAGGCTACGAGTAAAGATCATGTCAAAGTGAAGTTTTATGAACTATTCCTCTGTTTAACGTATTAGGAGTAAGATGTCAAAGATGTGCTCGGCCACTTAAAATCTAAAGTCGTAAAAATCAGCGCCGTTGGGTTAGCTGATAAATAGTGATAACCTTTCTTAATTCCACAAGCTGGATCTAAAACCCCCTCTTCGACAAACTTGCAATAACCAGGTCAATTGAGTTTGTGGTAACAAAATGCCACATGGTGCTACTTGGGTTTTCTAAACCGCCACACCTACCTATCCTACCTTGTACCAACCTTGGTTCCCAAGGCCAAAGAGGCATAAATGCTAAAGCTGGTTTCTGGAGAGAAACCTTGTTATATCAGGTTAGCTGATAGTAGGGATGTTATGAGTTAAAGCAGCATCTTCGGGACTTCTTAATTAGGTATCATGTTGTAGATGTAGAGAGTGACTGTCCAGAAGAGATTGGCTTTGCATTTCCAATAACAACAATTCTAACGATTCTCAGCCATCGACTCTAAAACATCAAGGGCAATCCCCATACGGGTATAGCTGAGAGATTATGGACTTGATCTAACTATCTCATCTCGGGATACCTACAGGATGCCTGCCTTGTTGGTACGGATTCCATAGCACGTCTTTGGGATCTTGTTTGTGTTTGGGCCGTGGGGACATGTGTTTAACATGACCACTAGCACTAACCTGCCAAAATAAAATTCTTTGATATGACAATATTTATGAATCCAGATTTTTTTTTCTTCATTTTATCGAAATATGTTCATGACAACGGCAGTAATTCAGATTGACAGGACCGAAAAATAGAGCTCGGAGTCTGCCAACTGTTTGTCTCTTAGCTGTCTCCATCTCAGGAATAGCCTTTTCTAAAATCTCACTTCTGAACTATACTGTTTCAACTGAAACGGTTCGACCCCCGAAAGAGCACAAAATACGTCTTTTTACCAATGCGCCATCTCTCGAGAACGTTTGACAATATTCCGAGAGTACCTACCTATAAAAAGCTTCACGGATTGGGCAAACCTTTGTAGGTAGCTTCTTTCCAAAAAAATAAAAACTCACACAAACGAATGGTCCTATAGATGGACAAACTATTTATTTACTTATTAAAAAAAATAAAAATAAAAGCCTACACAAGGTTTCCAAAAAACACCATAATAAGCAACAAAGGGTGTCACATCATCACAAACCTTTGGTTAGGTTTTATGTTTTGTGCTACACCTTAGCGATTTTTGTCTTGAGCACTTTTTTTCGTATGTAATCCTTGTTTATCTTAATCTAAATGTTTGGCTTCGACATCTCAAACAATTTGCGACTATGCTGCTGTGTCTGCTGCTTTTGTAGCTACACACAAAAGAAACACCTTTCTATCAGCAATATAATGCTAAAAATTGGACTCCTTTGATATACGTATTCCTTTTCGTACACCCTCTACTCAAGTACTTGAGTCTGCTTACTGCAGGGGATGAGCGGATGTCTGAGAGGAGACACACTGTTAATACTTCAGCGGGAGCCGGGTTAGCTATACTTAAATACGCCGTTGTCTATGTTGCTGTTGCTGTTGCTGAAAGGGGTGTTCGTTCAGCTCTTCTATATCTACAATCGGTGGAGTCTTAATTATTTTTGTTCTTCCATTCCTTGAGTTGTACTTTGTTCGTGTTTCGGTTTGCCTTTTGACGGTCGGGGTTGTTTTTGCCTTTTTTATTTATTTTTTGTTGTGATTTTGTGTCTCGTCGCTTCGATCGGATTTTGTTGGATGTTTGGGGGGGGGGGGGGGGGTGGAGCGTTGATTCAATTCACTTTAAACGGCTTATTTGCAGCAAGTTTTAAAGGAGAATTATATTGCTGAAATGGATATTGTGTTGATTAGCCAGTGCCACACTTAAACCATAAGCAATAAATCGAAATGTAATACATCATTAAGTTATAGAAGCATTTATGACCCAATAACGCGGAAAGTACCCACTAAATCACTCAAAATCAGTTCCCGGGGGCCAATTACTCCCCGAAAATGTCCTAAAAATACATACACACAAGTGCGTGTCCTACCCTGCCTAATGAAAAACGATTTGTGAGCAATTTTAATGAGCTCAATCAATAACTCCCCACAGCGACACACAAATTGATTTATTGTTGATTCATATCGAAAAATCGAAAAACCGGACAGCGAAATTGAAAAAAGATGGCCCACCGTGATACAAGGCAAGCGCCCAGTAGCAGCAGCAGCAACAAAACAAGCCCATCAAATGTCCTTCACATTAACCGAGTGTTGATTTATTTTTGGCACATTCACTTTCACGCCACATCGTGCGTCGTCGTCCGTGGGTAGTCATCATATCATGGGCACATATGTACCTATACATATCGACTGCATGAATGGCTATATCGATCGATCCGTACTCCTTTTGTTTGGACAAAAGTTCCCGCACAAAGTCGCCTAAGCTCTTCATACAAATTGTAGATAAATTATGTATCTATGTGAAATATATGAAATGTCCTATTTACCGAAAATCTAGCACAACGCAGCGAAATGTGCACAGCAATGAAATTAAAATGGAAGGAAAAAATTATGCAAACCAAAAGCAGGAAAACGGAGATGGGGTGCACAAGTGGAGCAGGCTCCATACTTTGTAACGCGTCAAATCGCATACCAATGGTGGAATTCGTAAGTGAACTATACCGGTACTGGCGGAGAGTGTGAATAGTGAACGAGTACGAGATGTTTTTTTTTTAGTGCATAGTTAGTCGCCGAAGCATACGAAGAGAAATATGGAAATGGAAAATAAAAAAAGGGAACCTCGATATAATTGGCGACAACAGGGTGACACGGATAATTTTCGCCAATGCTTGATGGATGTCTTAAAGATTCTACGAATTGTTCTTAAAATTCGTTGAAACCACGATACCTAATGATGATGTCCTTGCTGGATGACCACTCTTATGTATTTTCAACCGATACACTAAAAATGGAAGGAGTTGCCATAAAACTACCGCCAAATAACGTAAATCCAGAGACATGACGGGATTAAGGCAGACCTTACATAGGGGCCAGTTATAGCCATCAGAAGAGGCCATCCGCAAAAACACGAAACAGAACAAAACTGAAACATTTAACCCCAGAATTTCATAGGAATTCAGAGTAAAAAATCTTGTGGAATTGACTGACAAGTTGAACAGAAAAGGTTTTACATACGTAAAATTAATAAATTCGTTTTCTAGAAAATTTAGAGAGCAATTGCTTAATTTTTTTTGACCGACTTACTTTGTAATTCAAAAGCAACATTTTAAGATCAATATTGAGTTCAAACATTAAGTTTAAGTGTTCCAAAAAAGCAAAAACAATAATTGTTCGGTTGCATTTTACTGATAGCTATAAACGAGGCCTATAGGGTGGCTCGCTCTGTTCGAAAGGAACCGCAACCACCATGACAACTTGTGGCAGCTAGCCATGTGTCTAGCAGACTCTAGAGGCAAGTTGGTTGAGGCTGAGAGGTGCCTAGAACTGTAGCGCCATCAATGGTGAAACAAACACTAAAGGGACACACTTAAAGGGAGTGTCTGTCTGGCTTATCCACTGTTTCACAGGAAACCTAAAGGAGTACGCAAACACAAGGTACAGTCGAATGGGATGATGTTGAGCTTTATAGCCAACATTTTTATGACTGATTTCGAATGGTCTCTAAGCAAACATAAAAAACTTTCCTCGCTTTTGGAGAACATAATTTGATGATGCACTAGTCACAATGAACAAAAATGAAATTGAAAACTTCCTAACAACATTGAATTTGAAGCATGAAACCATCAAATTCACAGTGGAAAGAGAAGACAATGGCAAGATTCCGTTTCTCGACTTATTATTGACCAGAAACAATAGCATAGATATATCTGGCTACAGAAAGAAGACAAACACTGACATATATATAACATTCAACTCAAACTCACCTATCAGCACAAAATGGATCAACCTCCAAAACTACATTAAAGAACTGCAATATATAAAGAGAATAGCCCTCATAAAGGATATAAAAGCTCGAAGATAGATGAATTGGTCTGAAAACATTCCCGAATAATAAAACAACAAAGCATTACTACTTTGACGAAAACAATACATGAACCACTAACAAGACGTAGGTTTTCATACATATGGGACCAGCATCTTTCCAAAGTTTGAAGTTTTTGACTTAATTGGTTTTGGCTTTATTAGTTCCATATTTCTTAGCGATTTATAGTCGAAAAACATGTCCCTTAAAAAGGGGTTGCCAACCACATCCGACCATTCTAAACTAGGCAACCCTATATATTTCGGTTAGTCTCGTCGAGCTCTATAATTTGGCCAAGTTTCAGCCGTTAACTCAATGAACTACCAATATTTTTATGATGTTAACAAGAAAAATGTTATACTTTTTTTATTTCTTTGAAATGGGGTTGCCAAGGTCATCCGACCATTTTAAACTAGGCAACTCTATATCTTTCGCTTAAGTCTCGTCAATCTCTACAATTTGGAGAAGTTTTAACCATTAACTCGATGGACTAAGTTATGGTCGAGAAATCGCACCGGAGGTGACCCGTTATAGACGTCATCCGACCAAAATATTTTAGGCAACCCGGGTGCGTTTTCTTAGTCTCGAGTAGCTCTATCGACTAAGTGCCATAAGAATCTTTAACTCGATGAGCTAAGTAATTCGACGGTCGCCGCTTGGACTATAACATCACCTGCGTCTATGGGAGTGATGGAAAACTATCGAGTTTACTCGGAAATGCTAAAGACAAACAAGTAAAAGTGTTATCATCGGCCTGGCCGATGCTTTGATATCCTCCACTGCATAAAAATCATGCCAACATGTTTGCCATGCGAGTTAGTATAGGATCTCCTATAGTCGAACTGCTCTATATGCTGTCAAGTAGGTCCTGTGGAGCAATATTCGAGGCCTAACATGTAAATTCACTTTATAAACAATAAGGACTTGTCTCAGGTTAAAGTATAATTCGCCTGATACTTAATGTCATAGACTGTCATAGACTATAGAATTCTTCAAAATTCTGAAGCATTCAAAAATTGTTGACTCCTATTCCCCCTATTCCGTGGAAGTCATCTGTCTTTGCTTGACGCTACACATGGAACATGAAAGCCGATTCAGCGTGCTTCTAGACGACATGCTATCTGAATATAGATTGCATGAAAACTTCTGTCATCGTCCCTTCAAGGGAGGACTGGGAAAAATAAAAAATCCAATCCACCACGACTTGACTTCGTCTGGTATACAGACGGTTCTAAGACGGAATCAACGAACTATGCAGTCAGCCTTGGCAAAAATTCAACCATATTTCAAGATGAAGTCCTTGTCATTAACCATTGTGATAAAATATCTAAATTCTAATACACGTGGCAAAACTATATTTATCTTCTCAAACAGCTAAGCAATTCTCAAAGCTCTTGACTCACCTATCATAAAATCGAAGATTACATGGTCACCTACGAACTTGCTAACAAAACCTATTGTTAAATTTGAGTGGCCTCGACTCCAGTAATGCCTTTCGCCCCGATATGTGGAGGGTAGGCTCATCAGTAGACGACCACCACATCTGATCTAGACGCACTGTTTGCTCGATTTTCACCGAGACTAATGATCAATCAACAAGTGACTGTGAATCAGTCTACACTGGATTCCAGCCCACAATGGCTTTGCTGGCAACAGCTCACTTACTGGCTAAAGTAGGCGCAACAATTGATACCACTTATTGAACCTGAACCCTTTTGTGGTGTCACTTAAAGGCATTTAAAGATCTACATCATGAGCTTGTGGCGTCGACACGTCATCAGAACAAACAAACCTTGGCCGATGTAACTCCTCAATTAATTTCAATCGATAACATACTTTCGATAACATATCGCGGCCATCTTTTATATCGTGGCCATCTTTTATTTTGCGGCCATCTTTATATCGCGGGTTATAAGTATCGCGTACTTGTTCCATTCGTTCTTCTTTGTGATTTGTCGCGCGCTGTGGTTGCTGGTCTAGCCTTTTTTAATCTTTGTATCTATTAACTTAAAATTAAATTGAAGTCAATAAAATGAATTTTGTAATTGGATTTCTAAATATAGTTTTGTTCTAAATCCAAATTGGTGACCCCGACGTGATCTAAGGGCTCGGAATTCTCACCGGCTATCATAAAGAAGCTTTGGCTTCAAAGATTACCTGACATGGTCAGGGCAATTTTGGTTGGGAACACTCAAGATGCAGAGGCAATGGCTTCCACAGCCGATAAGATTGTCGAAGCTACACAACATTATAACATCTGTACTTTGGGCGTTCATACGCAAGCTGCTCCCAGCACTTCACGGGTGCATTCGTCTTCACGACCAACTGTCACCGCACCGGCAAATTCTACGATATCAAGCCTAGAGAGGCGCCTGGAGCAGGTAACCGCTCAACTAAATGAGTTGAGAACACACGGTAGGGTGAACTCCCATTCTCGAGCAAGAAGTCGATCAAGGAGTAGAGGGTATAGGAACACAAACCGTGCTAGTTCTAGTTCAAAGGTGTGTTGGTATCACTTGCGTCATGGTGATAAGGCCGTTCATTGCACACAACCATGCACTTACAACCGCTCGACCTCTAGACCGGAAAACTAGAGGGCAGGTCGGATGTGGCGACCGTCGACCCCTGCCCTTCAAGTAGTAGTCGCCTTTTCATTTTTGATCAATCGAGCAGTACACACTATTTAGTAGACACGGGTGCCGATGTTTCGGTACTGCCTCCTTCACTTATAAGGAAAAGCAGCCCTCCTGACCCAAATTTTTCACTGTTTGCAGCCAATGCAACTCGCGTACGCACATACGGAAAAAAAGTTTTAATTTTGGATCTTGGTCTACGCCGCTCCTTCAGATGGGTGTTTGTTGTTGCTGACGTCGACAAACCCATTATCGGTGCAGATTTTCTGCGAGCCTACGGTATTCTGGTAGATCTAAGATCGAAACGTCTTATCGATCGATAAGTATCGCGTACTTGTTCCATTCGTTCTTCTTTGTGATTTGTCGCGCGCTGTGGTTGCTGGTCTAGCCTTTTTTAATCTTTGTATCTATTAACTTAAAATTAAATTGAAGTCAATAAAATGAATTTTGTAATTGGATTTCTAAATATAGTTTTGTTCTAAATCCAAATTGGTGACCCCGACGTTGCTAAGGGCTCGGAATTCTCACCGGCTATCATAAAGAAGCTTTGGCTTCAAAGATTACCTGACATGGTCAGGGCAATTTTGGTTGGGAACACTCAAGATGCAGAGGCAATGGCTTCCACAGCCGATAAGATTGTCGAAGCTACACAACATTATAACATCTGTACTTTGGGCGTTCATACGCAAGCTGCTCCCAGCACTTCACGGGTGCATTCGTCTTCACGACCAACTGTCACCGCACCGGCAAATTCTACGATATCAAGCCTAGAGAGGCGCCTGGAGCAGGTAACCGCTCAACTAAATGAGTTGAGAACACACGGTAGGGTGAACTCCCATTCTCGAGCAAGAAGTCGATCAAGGAGTAGAGGGTATAGGAACACAAACCGTGCTAGTTCTAGTTCAAAGGTGTGTTGGTATCACTTGCGTCATGGTGATAAGGCCGTTCATTGCACACAACCATGCACTTACAACCGCTCGACCTCTAGACCGGAAAACTAGAGGGCAGGTCGGATGTGGCGACCGTCGACCCCTGCCCTTCAAGTAGTAGTCGCCTTTTCATTTTTGATCAATCGAGCAGTACACACTATTTAGTAGACACGGGTGCCGATGTTTCGGTACTGCCTCCTTCACTTATAAGGAAAAGCAGCCCTCCTGACCCAAATTTTTCACTGTTTGCAGCCAATGCAACTCGCGTACGCACATACGGAAAAAAAGTTTTAATTTTGGATCTTGGTCTACGCCGCTCCTTCAGATGGGTGTTTGTTGTTGCTGACGTCGACAAACCCATTATCGGTGCAGATTTTCTGCGAGCCTACGGTATTCTGGTAGATCTAAGATCGAAACGTCTTATCGATCCCCTAACTTCATTGTACTCCGCTGGCCGTTTAGTTCCAGGTCGTACGTCTCTGTCTGTCGTGTCGGATAGCGTTACTAATCCCAAAATAAGGGAGTTGCTAAGGGCGTACTGCAGCACGAGGCCTGAAAATGCATTCAGGCAAGAGGTGTCACACAATGTAACACATCATATTGTGACCAAAGGCCCACCAATTGGTAGCAAACCTCGGAGACTATCTCCTGAAAAACTGGCCATTGCCAAAAAGGAATTTCAGTTTCTTTTAGAAACTGGTATATGTAGACCTTCGAAAAGCAGTTGGGCTTCTCCATTACATATGGTGCCTAAGAAAAATGGGGACGTTAGAGCATGTGGGGACTACCGGCGTTTAAACGCAGTAACGGAACCCGATCGATATCCAATCCCACATATTCAGGATTTCAGCCATAATCTGCACGGCTGCAAGATTTTTTCCACTCTAGACTTAGTGCGCGCCTATCACCAAATTCCAGTAGAGCCGAAAGATATCCCGAAGACTGCCATCTGCACACCCTTCGGGTTATTTGAATTCACACGTATGACTTTCGGATTGAGGAATGCTTCGCAGTCATTCCAGCGTTTTATTCATTCGATCACCCGTGATTATAATTTTTGTTATGTGTACATCGATGATGTGCTGATAGCATCCGCAAACGAGAAGGAACACTTGGGCCATGTAGAGATAATTCTACACAAGCTGCACGAATTTGGGCTCGTCGTAAATCTTGACAAAAGCATATTTGCACAACCTTCAGTAGAATTCCTCGGGCATACGATTGATGCGAATGGTATTCGTCCCAATAAGGCTAAGGTTGAAACGATTCTCAATTACGATCCACCCAGAACGGTAAAGGACATGAGAAGATTCCTTGGATTAATCAATTTCTATCGGCGCTTTATTCCAAATGCGGCACAAGCGCAAAGTCTGTTGAACAGTTACCTCGAAGGTAGCAAGCATAAAAACGACAAGAGGCAAATTGAGTGGACACCGGAAGCCCTGAATGCGTTCAAGGAATGCAAAGCCCAATTGGGCAAGGCGACAGTTCTTGCGTTTCCAATTCCAAATGCCGAGTTAGCGCTGGTAGTCGATGCCTCAGACTCCGCCATTGGAGCAGTGGTGCAACAAAAGCTTAATGCTAATTGGCAGCCAATAAGCTTCTTTTCAATTAAATTGTCTTCAGCGGAACGCAAATATAGTGCGTATGATAGGGAGCTTCTAGCCGCGTATGCCTCCATTAAACATTTCAGACACTTGCTGGAAGGAAGAGAATTCACGCTCTACACCGACCACAAACCTCTTATTTATGCATTGCGTCAGAATCCTGAGAAAGCAACGCCCCGTCAACGTAGACACTTAGATCTAATATCACAATTTACGTCAGATATTCGACATCTACCAGGGGAGAAAAACGTTGTGGCGGATGCGCTGTCTAGAATGCACGAACTGTCAATTCCGGAAAATGTTGATTATGGGGAAATAGCAAAGGCTCAAGAGGGAGATGAGGAACTCAAACGCTTGCGTGAGTCGGGCGGATCCACCAAGTGGAACGCCTTTCCGATTTCGGGAACAAGGAGCCTGTTGTACTGCGACATTTCCACCAACAAGGCGCGTCCCTTCATACCGCAGCGTTTTAGAAAAATCATTTTTGAAAAGGAGCATAATCTATGCCACCCTGGTATCCGGGCTACGGTCAAGGCAATGCGTAGCAAATTTATTTGGCCTTCCATTAATAAAGATGTTCGGTCGTGGGCAAGAAGCTGCATTCCTTGTCAACGATCCAAGGTCAGCAGACATGTCAGCAGTCCTGTAGGTCATTTCCCAGAAACTGTTAACCGCTTTGACACTATCCACCTAGACATTGTCGGACCCTTACCCACCTCGGAGAACTGGCGCTACTGCTTGACGTTGATCGATCGATTCACACGTTGGCCTGAGGCCATTCCACTCGTCGACATAAGGGCGGAAACTGTTGCTGAAGCCATATGCCGGGAGTGGATTCCGCGCTTTGGTGTTCCCACGACGATCGTCACAGATCAAGGAAAGCAGTTTGAGTCCCGACTGTTCGAAGAATTAGGCAAGCTGTTAGGGTTCCAACGAAACAGAACGACAGCGTATCATCCGCAAGCCAACGGAATGATTGAAAGGTGGCACCGGACATTAAAGGCTGCGATTATGTGTTACCAAAACCAACAATGGTCCAAAACTCTTCCGTGGATTTTGTTAGGCCTCCGAACCGCTCTACGTGAAGATTTACAATCCTCACCCGCAGAGTTGGTGTATGGCAAAACCCTTCGACTGCCACACACCTTTTTGGAACCAGACAATCTGGACCTTCAAACCGATTTCGTAACTGAACTTAAGAATTATTTCGACGAGCTGCGTCCAGTTCCGTCTACTAACCACGCCGTTCAAAAGCCTTTCGTGTTTAAGGATCTCATGACTTCTGATTACGTTTTCGTACGCAACGATACAGTTCGCGCTTCCTTGCATCAGCCATACGATGGACCTTTCAAGGTTGACAAACGGGACAAGAAATACTTTTCAGTGGCAGTTAAAGGCAAGACTGTGAAAATCAGCATTGACAGACTGAAGCCGGGTTTCGTGGAGAGCCCTCAGGAAGAAATTGTATCACCAGGGACTTTACAAAAACAGAATGTTTTAAAAACCGATAGGAAAGTTAGCTTCACTAAAGCAATCGGTCAGGGAAGCCAATGTACTCGGGACTCTTGTCCAATTGCAACAACGCGTTCAGGTAGAGGTGTCAAGCCTCCGATTAGATATCGGGCCGCGTAGACCTGGCCACTTGGGGGAGGGTACTGTGGCGTCGACACGTCATCAGAACAAACAAACCTTGGCCGATGTAACTCCTCAATTAATTTCAATCGATAACATACTTTCGATAACATATCGCGGCCATCTTTTATATCGTGGCCATCTTTTATTTTGCGGCCATCTTTATATCGCGGGTTATAAGTATCGCGTACTTGTTCCATTCGTTCTTCTTTGTGATTTGTCGCGCGCTGTGGTTGCTGGTCTAGCCTTTTTTAATCTTTGTATCTATTAACTTAAAATTAAATTGAAGTCAATAAAATGAATTTTGTAATTGGATTTCTAAATATAGTTTTGTTCTAAATCCAAAAGCTTATCTCGAATCGAATCGAATGAAATCTGGCTTATGTCACTTGGGCAGAACTGCACCAGACAATTCTTTTCCAAATTCTCCACCAGAAAATCCTATTCCATCATTAATCTGGACAAAAATAGCCTGAGAGTAACTGAAATAGCATTCAGCAAATCTTGCTGACATATCCTTGTATTTCTAACTACCATTGGAGGTAAAGAGATGGATCTCATACCTTACAAGACAAGGCACAATAGGGTCCTTTAAAAGAAGCCGCAGTTCCAGAGTCCCGCAAAAGGCTCTCCCAACTACTGATCTATCTATAGATGTGAAGTGCTGTTTTTTTTGGAGGTTTGATTTTTAAACTGGCAACACTGTTTCTTATACAGATTGTCAATTTGACAGTTGAAAGTTGATTTGTGGTTAGTATTAGTACGTTTTGCAATTTTACGATGAATAGATTAACGCCAAAACAACGCGGGCAAATTGTGCAAACATAGTTTGAAAAGCATTGTTCGGTTTGCCAAACTTATCGTTTAAATGGATATGTAAAAATGCAAAATTTCCGAATTTGGGATGGAGAAAACCCAGAAGTCTTTGTCGGAACGCCTTTACATCCATTAAAATCATGGTTTGGTGTGCTTTTTGAGCTGGTGGAATAATCCCCATATTTCTTTAAGCACAATGCCGGCCAGAATATTACCGTCAATGGAAAACGCTATAGAAACATGATTTCTGACTTCTTCATTCCTCAGTTGAATGTCATTGACATGACAGAGCTTTGGTTTCAACAAGATGCCACACGGAGAGCGACACCATCAATTTATTGCGGGAAACATTTGTTGATTTCACGTAATGGACTTGTGATCTCACACCTTTAGATTACTTTCTTTGTGGGTATGTGAAGTCAAAGTCAGTAGTCTATGCCGATTAACCAGACACTTTGGACGATTTGGAAGTCAACATTGGCTTGATGAAGTTGTCGAAAATTGGACTTTACGATTGCGCTTCTTTTGAAGTAGCCGCGGAGCGCATATGAACGAAATCATTTTTGAACAGTAATGGCTTAAAACTATTTATTAAATAAAGCTAATATCATAGACATTAAAAATAGCTTCAAGTGTTTTATTTCATATTGAATTTGTATACCTCTAAAAAACACATCTTACAAACGGTAAATTTTTTGCCAGTCCCACCTTTTATTTTTTACTTTTCAGAATTGTCCACCAGCAACCCACCAAAACTCAAGTAGAAATCACCTCGTGGTATGTAATTCCAGCACAGAAATACAAACCGCCAGTTTTTAAGCCACTCGACATTTTTCCTGTGACTTTCCAAACTCACTGGGTTTTTCAACTGAAGTCCATCTAAATAATATAAGCAGATGTCACCTTGTGCAAGGATCGTCTTCACGGTTTGTTCAAATTCGTTTAACCTAAACCCCATAAGACGTTTGACACTGCAAGTCCTTCAACTTACCAACAATGTGTAGCATTTCTCTACCACCCTGTTCGATATAAGAAAATGTTCAATACAGGTTCAATACAGTTCGTAATGCAGTTCGAGCTTCCATTTAAGTCTTTTTGTCTTTCTGTGTGCACGGCACTATTCCTTCGTATTTTTTTTTTGATTGACATCTTGATCAATATAATCGAACACACTGTGTCAGGCAAGTGGCTGACGTTTTTGTTGCCACTACAATGGAAGGCATGGAAGGCACCACAGACAATAAGCAAGCTCGCGATGACGATGATTGCTAACAACAATGACTTGGATTCGGTGCTAGCCAGGTAGTGGTAGTGGTGGTGATGGCGACAGCGGCGCTAAATCAGTTGTTTTTGGTGGTGGCACCAGCACTACCGCCATTATGCAGGGACTCTGCTTACTGTTTACTCCGATTAACGCCACCACTTTAGATGACAGACAATAAACGAACAAACTGTCAGAAGGGTATGCCCAACAAAATGCAGCAACAACTCAAAACGGGGGGCAATTGTGAAATAGGTACAAGTACAACATTCATTGGGGTCTCTTTCTCAGATAGAAAAACTGTTGACTTGTCGTCGCGTCGATTCGGTGTCGAAGTAAGAAACTGAAACGTGATTGCATAAAGCGCGCGCACACATATTTTTCGTCAGTGTATGTGCCATGTGGAACCATGGAGCAAAAAAAAAAAAAAAAAAAAAATAGGAAAATTCATAATAACTATTTTTTTTTTTTTTTTTGTTAAATAAATAAAAATAAAACTAGACCCAGGTACGGTATGGCAGACCGATGTCGTCGATGGCGGGGGCGAAGGGGGTGTCTACTGCTATGTGAAATCATAAATTTTTACGTAACATGAAAGCGAGTTATGTGTGTCGTACAATATTAGTGGAAACAAAACTGAAATAAATGGTAACAGCATTAGTCACTCACGCGCCGTGTTTCCTCATAGTAATAACTCTATCGAGTATCGGCGACTGGGGGTGAAGTTTGGCTTTTATATTGAATCTAAAGAATGCCGTATGATGGAAATAATTTTGGTATTTCGATATGTTGGTATGCAGGATGTTAGCAGTCCTTCTGTGTTATAGTGGAACAGACTACGAGTAGCATGCCAAAACTTCCACTTATTTGATCAGAAATTATTGTTAGGTATACTTAACGCTCGTATCTTTTTGCGGACAGAAAAGGGGATAAATGCCCGAAATTTGGAGATTTCAAGGGATATCGCAATCTAAATAAGAGGATATATAGGTACAGCGACCATATTTTTAGAAGCCAAACTCGGGACAAACAGATATATTAAAATTATAGCAACAAACAGAAAAAAAAACCAAACTCTTGTATTGGATTATTCCATAAATTATTACTTTTTGAAGGGAAGACATAATCTACAAACTTGATTCCTTTATGACTTCATAAGTCATGACGTAAAAAAAACACAATAAGGACAAAACATGTTGCACTCATTTGTCGTACACATGTCTAAGACAAATGCTCCGCACCCGTTGAAACCCAACTTTAAAACTGTCTTTCAGTGACTTCTCGATTTTTTAAATGAGACGTGTCCTTCAAAAGTATTTCTCCTGAATCAAGCTATGATGATTCCATGTTAAATTGTAAATATGTATGTACAGAAAAAAAGAAGACTAACCCCCCAGTATAAGGCCCTAAAATCGATTTTCTTTTAGGTCTGGTAGGTCATAGGTGCGATGTCTGCACTAAATATAAGCTCCCATCCAAATGTACCTTCATATTCCTTACAGGATACAATCACATACTGCATAATTAGTAATCTTTACTCGATAGTTGCCTTGTCTAAATTTGAATTTGTTTATGATCGTTTTGTGAACGCAAATCTACCGTGAAGTCGCGAATTTATACAAAAATGATCAAAAATAAAAACACTTTCCGCTTTTCTCCAATTTTCAAATTGTCCGGGAAATTTTTCCAATATTTCATTCGTAAAAACTGCATTTCATGTTGAAGACTGAGCGATAGGCCTTAGTTATATGGAAGTGCATGTTAATATTCATGTGTTTGAATAATAATTTAAAAAGTTTATAATGAAAATACGGGACTAGGTAATTCGGGACTAAAAATTAAATACGGGAACATTTGTACGTCACGTATGTCTTCAAAAAAAAGTCGGGACAGTCGATTGAAATACGGGACTGTCCCGAGAAATACGGTACGGATGGTCACCGTATATATAGGGGATACATTTTTAACTTGTTTTCTCACTGAAATTGATGAAATTCAAGCATAATATCAATACAAAATTGAATGTAAATTGTTTTTAATAAATTATTATTATTTTTAAATTACACGGTACTTTTTCCGTTGAAAAATATAAGGATGCAAAATTTTTGTTTAGAATGCAGAGAAGAGAATAAAAATTTCAAAATTCCGTTACTTTCGGTCAAAACTTATTTACTTTTGACTATTTTAGAGAGATGCACTACTATTTTCATGAACACAGCTGTATGTGTTTAATAAACAACCAATGTGCCATCATCGCCGTCGTCGTCATTCGCATCTGAATCGTTTTCGATGGCAATAATTTCCCCACTTTTGGTTTTCTTCTTATATTTGTCTTATGCAGGGATTGAACGAAGCAATTCAGGCTTTGTTTTCAGAAATTTTTAGAATTCAATGCATGAGTACTGCAAATTACATTTTACCGTGAGAATTGCTTTTAACGTTTTGATTAGCAATCGAGTTTTTTCGTTGGTCCAAGACTTGGTCATCGCAGAAAAGACTCGTTCCACCGATGCTGTTGTTCCCGGCAAGCACAAAATGTATTCCACCAACATAGCCATATTGTTGTGCTCACAATTTTCGGCTTGCAGATGTTTGAATATTTCCACCAGAAATCTGCTATGGTGAAAAGATAAAAAAGGGATTTTGGAAATTTTCAGGCGATAGTTTCTTTGACTTTGAAAAAAGGGATAATCCACTAAAAAAGAGGATAGATACGAGCGTTAGGTATACTTTATGTGGCTTAAGTCCAACAAGGATGTTGAAACTTATGTTATAGATACGCAGGAATACCACCTCGCAAAAACTCAGATTTGGATCAGCTGAAAGAATGCATGACAAATGGAGTCTCAGAATCTATTGCACGATCCACAGTAATGAACACAGCCTAAACTATGCTATATCTCGTAAAAGGTTAACATCTACGGACCAGAGATAAAAAAGGTAGCTTTTGTGGACGACGTAGGTATATCTACATACTTACTTAGCCCCTTTATATCATAAAACAAACAAGATTAAGCAATCTTCTCTCCTGAACCAACAGCTCTATAGTATTATCATCAATCTGACGAAAATTGAGTCAAAGGCTAACTCTGTATTGAATTAACCTGATTTAACTAGCACTGTGGGATGACAAAAGAGAGCAACATGTTTTAAAGAAATAAAGATCAACAAAATCACAACACACTCGTCAGCCTAACAGCAATTAAAGCGATTAACTCCAAACTAGTAAACTCCAAATCTGTAAGTCAGTACCTCTCGGCATTGAGAGCAATAAATCCACATAGTACTCCTATGTTGGGTTCCTGTACATGTTGGTGTGGGAGGAAGCGAGCGAGGAGATAAACTGGCCAGAAGCGGCTCTGAAATGGACATACAATGTCACATTAAACTTGGCTGAAGAATGATGGAACAACACTTCCTGTTAACCATAATTCGCAGCTTGTGGCCCGCAGGTCGCAATTGATACTAAAACGTCAAAGATCCTATATTATATCGTCGGCGTAATAACCGGATACTGAATCATTGGAAATATGGCCAAAAGACTGGGTATCTTTACAAATGACTAACAGGGAAGAGGAGGAAATTTTATCAATGGAACATCTCCTGTGCGTTACTGTCCAGCCCTCCAAGAAAGTCGTTACTCTTGCATTTGGAGCACGGTACCTTGACGATATGAAAAAGGATAAGCTCAGGCAGAGCCTAGAGCTGGCAAGGCCAAAGTGAAAAGGCACCTACAATTCAACAAAGGCAAGTTTGAGGAAATGGCTTATATCGGTAGTGGAAAAGCGAAGACCCAGTGTTTCAGTAAGTGACGCAAACAATTACCACAGCGTATATATGATGCAGCAATGTCTACAACGTCAGCTAGTAGAAGGGGCGAGCCTTGTTATTGGTCGAACGACGAAGTCAGAACGCTCAGACTAATGTGTCCTCAGGTCCGACACAGATCCCAACGTCAGCAGTCCAGGAGAAGGCCAAAGTTTCAAGAACGCTTAGCTATTTATAGGCTTGCCCGACACGAGGCACCTAATCCCATATAGGCCTTCTACTTTGACCATCAGAGAGATAAGCTCGAAAAGTCTACCTGAAATCACTTTAAGGAAACTTTACAAAGCATGCAGAAGGCCGCCCCGACCCCGACCAGATGGCATCCGAATATAACACTCAAAGATGGCTGTTCAAAAAAAAAAAACCGATCATTTTTATTGCATAATGATACAAAGGTGACTTGCGGGATTTGGTTTTAAATAAACTATGGAAATTCCAACATTTTGATTTGTTACCTAAGGGAAAGGAGCTATCAGAAGAGTTATTTTTCATTATGGGAAAATATGTCTGCTGTATACATTGGGGAACTATTACTCTGTAGGTGCGTTAACTTAGCACCTCACATTAAGAAAAATAAAAAAATAAAATACTAAGGGCCAGTTTCAAAGGTTCCGGATAAAGTTTCGGATAGTTAGCCGACACATAACGCTTTCCACCAGATAAAAGCTTCTGCTATTTTTTTTCTGTTTCATCGTCAAAGTCTCTGATAAACTAACTTGCGGAAAAATTTATCAGCCGCTACGTTTGTTTCGATACACATGTCATTTGTTTTGTATTTTTTTTTGTGTCGTGTTTTCTAATATTTTTTGTTGTTTTAGGTAAACCAAAAGAAAAAAGAACCTTTATAAATTAACAGAAGAAAAAATTGAAGCACCAAAAATCCAAAAACCTCTAACGGGGGGAAGTAGATAAGCTCTCCAGTATTATCAAGCACTCTAACTAAGAGTTTTTGGGTAGTTCTTAGATCGTTGTTCATAAAAACAGCCTGTCTGTCATGGGTGACCCTACTAGCGACTAAAGCCGCCGACAGACACCTCCACACCATCAACGTCCAAAAAAGGACGCAACGGTAAAGTGTCCGCCCCTTCGTGGTAGGAAGGTTTAGGAGCAAAGTGAATAAAATTTTCTTTTTCAATTCGCTTTGGGCCTTGGGCGAAATAGTCTGTTCCTACGGAGCAATCTACGCTCGTCAACGAAAAAATGCTCTGAAATTATATTTTTTCCAGCCACTTCAAATAAATATTTTGTTTATCTTCCGGATATAGGATTTAACAGCCACTTGAACCGGCTGATACTCTATCCAATACTATATCTGTCAGATATCACTATCCGAAACCTTTGAAACCAAAAGTTGAAGTTTAGCTGACAGATAAGTTCCGGATAGTCTATCCGAGACATTATCAGCTAGTCTTGAAACTGGCCCTAAATGAACAGAACTTTTCAAAATTTTTATCAGGAACTCTAGAACTCTTGTCCAGCTATCCAGAACTCAAAAATAAAAATATTTTTTAAACATTGGGATACTAAGCTCAAGCACACGGAAACTGTGTCATACATACGACAGACTGTTCTATGTGACAGGAGAGAGGATAAAGGATATTTGTCAGACGACCAGAATGGATTTAGAAAATCATGTTCCACCGTCGATGCCATAAAGGCGGTAGCAGATACAATAGCCGAAGCAAAACTGGGGAATATATGAGGGGAAGGACAAAAAAAAAACCAGTAAGACAATTATCTTCGACTATGCCGAAGCTCAAATACCCGGTGCTATATTATTGTAAAATAAAAAAAATATTTTAGTATTAAAAAATTATATATTTGTATGGGCGGTATGGGTACTTTTTATTCGACCAAGCTCATTTTTTGTCAAAATTTTTTAAATATTATTAAAACAATATGTGCAAAGTTTAAACTTGCTATCTTTACTGTAGCTATTTAAATTTAATTTTTAACATAAAAAGCTATATAAATCTGATATTTTTGTATGGGAGGTAGTAGTAGTTTTCATCCGATCTTGCTCATCTTCGAACTTAGCCTCAGTTTGGTGGATAAAAGCTTACATACCAAATTTCAAGTCGATAGCTCTTAAATTACGGCCGTAATCGTGCGGACAGACGGACAGACGGACAGACAGACGGACAGACAGACGGACAGACAGACGGACAGACAGACGGACAGACAGACGGACAGACAGACGGACATCGCTAGATCGACTAAGAAAGTGATGCTGATCAATAATATATATAGTTTGTCATACCTACAACGCCTCCTTATGGGCGTTACAAATGGAATGACAAAGTGAATATACCCTCACCACAGTGTGGTACCGGGTATAATCACCACAGTGTGGTACCGGGTATAAAAATTGCGCAGTAGTGGAGAATGACTTTAAAAATGTCTCGAACTCGCCGAATTGGTCATGTATTTGAATATCCTTGGCCAGAATCAATGCACCGCTATCAGAAGAAACTTTTGCTAAAAGGTGCTCGCATTCGATATATTTTTGATGGGGTTTTCCACCTAACTTTGATTGACCTAGAGCGGGTCGATCGAGAAATACATGACTCATAAAAGGACAAATCATTGCAATTGGGGAGAGCTAAGATCATACTATCAGAAACAGAACACGATATATAGTATGGGAGGTAGACATAGTAGAGCTCATATAGGCCCCACAAGGGAAAACACAAGATATGAACTCCACTTCTGGGGCTAGCCAGATTTTATTTTAGCAGTCGCAATGATCTGATCTGAAGTGAAGATGCAGTTAGTATTTACACAAACTATCAGTGCTTATGTACATCCTGACCCAGCTAGAAAGGGTGCATTCCAGTGAATACTTAAAGAAATCAAAATTTAATAACCATGCCAGAGCTCATACAACTGACCAGACCTCCATTTGTAGCTACTGTGCTAAATAAAACCAAATTTAGAATACATGTTACCAGCGCAACTCTCCATAGATACTTTCCAAATTTCACACAGAACAGGACGAATAGAAATAGAGCAATCTATGGCGAGAGACCAAAATCCACAACTGCATTCTGCACGGAAAACATGCAAAACCATTTCAATAAATATTAAAAACCCCAAAGTACAGCAGAGAATAGTCCAGTGCCAACTGGCCAGCGGCAGTTCCTAGAAACCGCACCAACACCACCCACCCAAGCCCATTCCCAACTCGTACATGATGATCAAATGTGAGCACATTAAAAACTTTTCACTTTGCATCAACAGAAATCCCCCACAATCATCATCATCAGCCCAGCGTATAGTTTTGTTCGCACAAGCATTTATATGCACGCATCATGGATATGGTAGCTGAATGTGTGCTCTTTTGGCCTGCCTAGCCTACAGTCCCCCCTTACCACACTCTCTCCTGGTATGCCGTCGCTTAGATACAAACAAAACAATTCAAATAGATACAGAGATAGATACTATTCACCTAGCCGAATAGTAGCCTCAGCGTCAGCCTGCCTCTGGTTATTATTACCTTACTTCGTATAGTATAGTCAATAGTGCATATGGCGAGGAGAATGTGTGCATTTGCGGATCCATCCACACATAGTGTGTCTCCCCCACCTCCAGGCTTCAGGACCATCAACTGATCGACTTCGGACGAACTGTATAGGGGCTGCTGGGGCTGGGGCTGTGGCTGGGGCCACCGATGCGATTAGATACAGTCTGTCCAGGAGAACTTTGCACTCAGCTCTGTTTCTATGTGTGTTGGTGTGTATGTGTATGCAAGCAAGAATATAGTTTCTACGATTGTTTATTTGTTTTGGTTCAGATTTACGTTTAGATGTTGTTACAGGGTGGTAATTTCAGGTAATTTACTTATCTGTTCAGCTTTTATTGAGTAAGCGTGATTACGTCCAAGTACCTACTGTAGTTTGTAGCTGTAATCAAATTGAGTAGGCTCTTACTTATACCAGTAAATACATAGGTACGCGGTGCATTTGTGTTACAACTTTGTATAGGAGACAAACAAAAAAAGTAGCAAACGAGGTATAATGAATTACAGAGTAATTAAGGAGTGAGTCTAGCTTTTTTTTTAGCAATGAGCAGAGCAGTGGTGCACAAGTTGTTTTCAAAGAAGTCAACCAGCTCCTGAAAATATTCGAAGGCACCTGCATAGCAGGTTCTTTATATGAGAGCCTTCGATGTAGATACAGGCAATATCATTAAGGATCTTAAGCACTAAACAGGAAGATACAATGTATACGCTACCAGAAGAAGACTCAATAGACCAAATACCCTAGAATCTTCTTACAGTATACCCGAAGTAAGTATTCGGCATAATATGTCCAGGGATTCTAAAAATGGCACTAACGACAACATTTGGATGTAAGATCAGTAATTACTGGTCATGGTGTTCAATATTGAATCGACCAATGGGAGCTTTCACATTTGCGAAGTGGATAACACCTGACATCAAAATATCCTCTCTGCTATCTTTTGACAGACCAATCGGCCATAAAAGCCATGGAGTCAGTCGTGAATTTGAGGGCAGTAAGTCATTACAAGAAATACCTGGACGAGCTATCACAAGCCAACACGGTGACCCTATATGCTGAGTACCAGGGCATTCCGGGCAATGAACAGGAGGATGAGATTGCAAGAATGAATGCATCAATGGCCATCAATGGTCCACTAAGCACGCTTGCTAGGAAGGTTGACATTGAATCCTTGAGTAGAACAAACCTACGTTGGAACAATCTCAGCATCTGCAGGCATGCAAAAGAACTATGGCCAGAAGTGAGCAAAAAGAGATACAAATTCATGATCGGACTAAGCCGCAAGGATATTCGCATACTCACGGGGGTTGTTACTGGACACTGTGCGTTCATAATGACTTTTGCAGAAGCTGCAGAGATGTTGAAGAAATAGAATCTGTTCGTCATCTGCTTTGCGAATGCCCTGCCCTTAAAAACAGTAGACAGAGGATTCTCAAGAGCTTCTTCTTCGATGAACTAGAAGATCTGGAGAATGTTGATCTTAAGGAACCCCTGAGATTCATACTCAAGTCGAGGTGGTTCCAGTAGGTAAACAAACTCCACACCCTTCGGTTACTCTTAGGACAAACTGGGAATCTGGATACAATGGCTAGCAATACCTGGTGATTAATACTAATTCTTACTTTTTTTGTGGCGCTTACAGTCCGGGTGGACCACGGCCTCAACCAACAAGCCCCTCCAGCCAGCTCGGTCCCTCGCTAGTTGCCTCCAGTTCCAGTTGCGCACACCAAGTTGGTTGAGGTCGATCTCCAATAATTGTGCGCGCCACCCAAGGTGGGGTCTCATGGGTGGATTCCAAGACTCGTCGGGCTGGTGCCGATGCGTTGTTGTCCATACGCTCCACGTATCTCAGCCATCTCAGCCGTTGAATTTTTTTTTTTTTTTTTTACTAATTCTAGGTGACTCAAATAAAGCGGTAAATTCTTTTTCTCCAACAGGGCAACAGGTATTTAAATGGAAGGTTCCCGTGACTGACTGGACACAATGGACCCTGGACAATGGACGGGAGGTCTAGGTATATGAAGCTGTGGCAACCGCCACAGGAGCACCCAATTACTTACCTACCTACCTATTTAAGGGTCAAAGAAAAGGCTTAGCCGTCCAGTTTTAGGGTTATTCCATTGGTTTAACTTGCCTTCCATGTACAAAAAAGCATAGTTTCAGGGACTGGGAAAAACCCAAAACTTTAGCGAACTACAACATAAGATCAAGCTATCCGTAAAGCACAGAAGTTCTCCAACACGAATCTGACCTCGTATGGTAAATCAAGACTGAAGGTATGGCTAAGCAGGAGATCATTAAATACATATGCCATGAAAGATAACGCGTATGTTGAAGCGAATTTGAAAACGACTTAAAGCACAAACTATTGACGTAAATGATCCCCAGACTAATCAAAGCAATATTTCAAAAAAATAGCGTCTATATGCGCCACTTTGGAAGAAGCTGAATACCATTGAAGAATGAAGAGTTATATGACTTAGTCTACGTAGCCTGTCTGAAGTACTAACCCCTTTTCCAAAATCCCTTATTGGACATAATCTCTCATTTTTTTTTCTTCTCTTTTTCCAAAATCTCCTGGGTCGAAATCCCCTATGCCAAAATAGGCTCCGCGAAATAAGGCCCAAAAAAAAAATTAAATAAGGCCCCAAAAAATCATACTACAGGAAACAACAACAACGATTTTTAATAAAATTTGAGGTGTTATTTCCTTTTTTGGGGCCTTATTTCCTTATGAAAATCGGGGTCTTATTTCATTAATACCTTTTGGACAAAATACCCCCTGCAACCCCCCTGCTTGGGGTCACTGTAGGGTTTGGAGTAGGTGCAAGGTTGGGTATATGCAAAGTTTATATTATGTTGTTTGTTTAATTTTACCACCAAAACTACAGCGTCCTCGTCGTGGTTCTGGAAATCTGAAAATTCCTTTAAAATACCTTTTTCCCGACATTCTGACAAAAGAGATTTAAAAAAAGGTATTTTGTCCCATATGTGTTTTCTCCAAAAAAAGCCCATCCAAAAAAGGTATTTTGAAATTAGGTATTAGGTAGGGTTCCCCAAAAAGACGACAGAAGACGGATACGAGTATATGAAGACGCTTCAGCGTAGAATAAAGAGAGCGAGGCAAGAGTATCGGGTTAGATTAGGGAAGAAGAAGATCGGCTTTCACAGTTTATCAGTTCAAACAACTGGGTGCTGGCTTCAAAACCGGAGAGCAGGCTCTTTATAACAGCGAATCAAACCTATCCAACAAAGAGGAGAAAATTGTAGACCTACTGATTATGGTTGTAAGCCTCCCTATTGGAAATTAAAATTGGTGGCATATTCGTCTATTCAGTAGATCTGTTTGTTTGGCATTATGTAGAAAGAGTGATAGGGCAAGAAAAGAACCTATACTTCCAAAAGAATCAGTTTCACCATCACCATCACCAAAATCAATGAAAAGATTCACTGACTATAAAACCCATAAGAACAACAAGCTTGCTGCCTCTCTGATGGCTTATTATACCTATAAAACCATCAAAAGGTCGCATGCTCCAAACCAATCATCAACAAAATATGGGTGGAAGAAAGCATTCCCAACGACTAGACTATTAGCTTTATATCCAAACTTGCAATAGATGTTGAAAAGGAAATACGGCTGTATATGGAATTTTGACTGTGTGAATTTAGGCCGCGGATGATTTTGCGTGGCATTCTAAATTAATTAAAAAAATGCTGGCGCCATGCAGATGGCATCGCTCCATCGGAGTATAAGAGGCTTTAACGGCCTATGAAGAAGAATCGAAATTATAGTCGGTCTTTAGGTAAACTAGGATAAGACTAGATACATACTGTCGATAAACCTTTGTGCACCATCTTGGAAATGAGGAGATTAACTTCAGAAGTGACCCAATAGTGCAGATGGAAATACAGGCCAAAAAAGGTTAAGAAAACCGCTGCGATCTCGATTTGGTAAAGTAAACGGATTCAAAGCTTTTGACTCAAAAGTAGAAGTGTACACATACAGAAAGTAAGTTTTAAATTCTAATGCCGAGGGCTGGTAAACTGAAACTGGGCTCCTTAGCTCATAGATTTCACGTTTTTATCTTCTCATCTGTCTCCTTCAAACGCTTAACTAAAAATCCGTATATTTTTCTTAAATAGCCAACACACTTCGATTATATATTGGCTCGGCTATGCTTCGGGTGAATGGACAATAACGTGAAGATTTTCGAATTGCTGGCTCTATGTTTGAAACTCACACGGAAGTCGGCACCTTGGGTCTAAAACGAAAGGCCTAGTCATAGCAGATGTCCAGAGTGCATTGTGTGTACACAGTACAGCATGTAAGAAAAACGCCCGTGATCGTAGATCTCATTATAGAAGGCTGAAGTGTCTAAGGCCTTTAAGAGCCACTTAAGTAAAGTAAGTTTTGTTTTCAGTGAAATATGTTAGATTATGTTTCCTTGGTTGGAAATAAAGTGAGTGATAATGAAAATCATTACACGGACAATATCTTTATGTAAAAGATGACCCTAGGAACTAAGTCCCTCATGGAACTAACTCCTACTAGGCCAACTAAACTAAGTCCATGCAGTGGGATTTAATTAGTAAGTTTGGGATTTAGTTCATTTGTTATGTAGTTCATTATGAACTAATTTCCAATAAAGTAAGTTTACAATGCTATGAACATTAAAATGTGTATGGCGGTTAGCTGCCCCCCCTACAGCCCCCCTGCTTGGAGTCACTGCTAGGAGTAGTTGCGAGATTGGATTTTTATAAAATTTCTTTAAATACATGTGAAACTTTGCATATACCCAATTCTCATATTAAAGTCTTAGTTCATCCCAGGGTTGGATCCTAGTTCCTGTTGAGTTCCTGTTAGTTCATATGAACTAAATCCCAAATTTCGGTGAGAGTTACTTCTTAGGGCGGCACTATTGATGACAATATATTCTAGGTATACCTATACCTACTGAAAATGCTCGCCATACTCAGGTCACACGAACCCGTCCATGACCCTATGTGCCTATTATACTCTTGTCTATATTATGTGTATACTTATACATTATACAGTATACGAAATGGGGCGTCGTTGGTTTCTACCGTTTGCATTTTGCAATCACACTTGGCACCCTACCTATCTCGTTTCGTGGTCTTTTTCGTTTCATAGGATTTTGAAAATGTAGGTCAACGATCTATAAGAAGTTCCATTTCAATAACGCGAACAAAATGCCATTCATTAATGTCATCCATTTTCCTATAAAAGTATTTTACCGAGGCGAGCTCGTAGTTAGTGACAAGGCATCGTTTTCCATGAGTTGATACAAGTTTTGCCAATGCCAACAAGACTAAAAGTATGCACACTAGCCGGGACAAAGAGGTCACTCAGTTTAAGTATCTGGGTGGTTATGTGTCACCCAAGGGTGTAACGGATAGGAATATAATAAATACAGCTCGTGGACTCGTGGTGCATTCGGAATCCATTCTCTAGTTTGGAACTCTAGAAAAATACCGCTTCGCACCAAGTTAAGACTGTTTGAATTCAATGTAAAATCGGTACGCATGTGAAACGTGGATAATGCTCCACCAACATCTCGAGCAGGTTACAATCCTTTGTTAATCGTTGTTTGCGTTACATCCTAAAGGTTCGCTGGCCACAAACAATTTCCAACAATGAATTGTGGCTTAGGACTGGACAAATTATAGTGGATGTTGTCATCAAGCAAAGGAAATGGCGCTGGATTGGCCATACACTGAGGAAACCAGAAGACAACATAGCAGAGCAGTGCTTCCAATGGAACCCACAAGGTGTAAGGCGAGTTGGTAGCAGTGTTGCCCCCCCATCTGGTTGAAAATGTAGCGTGGCGGATTTAAAGTGTAGTAAAGCAATAGGCGTGTATTACTGGAAATCTTTCCTAGCAAAGTAAAGTAAAGTAGAATCTTCAACACGTAATTTTAATTTTTTCGTAATTTTCTACTCGCCGAATTTCGACTTACTGAAAAATGAAAACTGTCATCTAAGTGACAGTTCAAAAGTTTGACAAATAAAACTCTATTTTTTCGTCTTCAACGATGTCGGAGGAAGAAGTTGTAATTGAAAGTTCTCCTAGAACTTATCAGCGCATTCAAAATGTTAGGTTTAATACGTATTTTAGCTTATAAAAAATTCAAATCCAACTTATTTTGTAGATTCTGCCGTTAACGTTTATTTTACGAATGTCGAAATGACGTTTCTTAAACTTTTTGTAAGAAAACCGGTCAAGTTGACGAGTCTGGTACTTCTCTGTAAATTGAGGGATTTCTCTCTCGATTTTTGAGATTTGACATTTTTCATTTTTCTATGCTGAAAGTACACGAACGAACGAATAATTCCTTCGATTGCATTATTGCATCCACAGTAGAAATATATAAATTATTTCGTAAGTCGTCTTTAATTATATTTAAGTTGGAAAAGCATCGTTCTGCAGTTTCACTACTATGAGGCAAACTACATAACGTTAGCATGTAATTACATAAGTTTGTAAATGCTGGCTTGATTTTCTTGGGCCTTTTCAAATTTACCCAAAATTGCACAATATCTTCATTATAATATTCCTGTGGAAATAGAATGTTCTGCGTTTGCATGAAAATCAAAAGTGTTTCGCAAGTGCTTAAGAGTCAAACACAATATTCGATATAAGTTTTAATTTTTCTTTTAAATTTTTATTTTCTGAAATTTTGAAATTGTAGTGTTTTGTGAATATTTTACGAATTTTCGTAGTGACTTTTTGAGGGCGAAAAATGTAGTAAAAACGCTACAATTGTAGTAGGGGGGCAACTCTGGTTGGTAGGCTATGAACAACATGGAGGTCACCTTTTTTGTCGGATGCTCAGTCCCAAAATTTGCGATCGTGGCCACAGCTGAGGTATCGAGCTGCAAACAGAGAGAGAGAGATGGAAGGACCTGGTTGTCGCCCTAGGCTCCAGGAGGAATTATTAAAGTGTTGCAGCTTCCGGAAAAAAAGAAGAAGAAGAGCTACAAGTTTTGCGGCGAACCATTTTAAATATGTACATAGTTTTAAAAGCTGTCTCAATGTCGTTCCTCGTTTGATTCGACCCCATAGAACTTCGCGCGAACCTCCAACTTCAAAAACCAGGATACAGTCTGTCTCTTAATCACAAACCTACAACCTACTAAAATTGACACCCTGTATCAGCTTTCAATGTTTTGTAAAGAATGGCCGCAGCATAATATTCTTGTTCCCTTTCATTATTTTTACCTCTTTAATTTTTTGTTTCAACATACATTTATAAGATAAAGATTCTTTTTATCTATTTGCTGCCTTCTGTATCCGTATGTACACATTGCGCTAAAAATATAATTCAATCAAAGAAAAATACAACCGAGCAACTAACTATAGGCAGGCAAAAAACTAAAAAAAAAAAAAAAAAAATTGAAGACAGCATACAAAAACCGATCTGATCCATCCAAGCAAGCAAACCAGCCAGCCCCAGCAAGCGCACAAGAAGAAGAAGAAGACGACCGACGACGGCAACGAATGCGAAGAAGAAGAAGAAGCACATTATTATAATATTATTGAAACTATGTGTATCTATTATAGGTAGACACAAACGAAAACAAGGCGCTATAGAGGTCGCCTTGTAAGTATCTTTTTCTGATGAATACGTATACGCTTGGTGCAAAGAGGCAATTATATAAAAATCTTTCATGAAAATAGATGGAAATGCGCGAACTAGGTACACAAGCCGAACTGAAGGCATCATCGATGACGATGAGGGGTTGTGCGCTGAGGTGGAGCGTGGAGGTCTCTGCAAAAAAGGTGGATACGGATACGGAGGAGAAACAAAAGTAAACAGTCCGCCGCGCCGCATACCACTTTGTGCACACAAATCGCGTAAATCTGAATGCTCGATTTGTCTATTGACGCTTTACATGAGCCTAGAGCTAGCCAGTTGACTAGCCAGCAAGGCAGCTAGCTACAACAACAGCAACCGTAGCAAAGCAATGCATCAGCATATAGTAAGCCGCTTCTCAGATACAGGAGAGACAGGGCGCGAGCACACACACTCATGACACTATAGTGCGGTGGCTAAACGTCAGCCAGCATCCGTGGTCGCAATTGGCTTTTGTTTTGTTTTGTTTTTGTTGGTAGAAAATGCCGAGAAAGTAATAAAATGAGAATTAAATAAAATATAAATGCATATGGAGAAGGACAAGACAAAAGGAATGCATTTGTAAGGTCCTTGAGCCTATTATACTTATTTTACAATTGGCTCTAAAGGAAACATTGTGGGAATGGTATTTGGTTCAGGATAAGAGAGTATTTTGAATACTTATAGGTGTCGATGAAGTCTTATACAATGCCAAATAGTATAGAAGATAACAAAGTAAAGCATTCTGATCACCTCTAGAAGTTGCATTAGCAACCAACCAGTATTCCTCTGATCAATGAAAATGGCGCCCAACGAGGGGCCTATATAAAAACTTAATAAGATAAATGGCTTGCAGTTTGGGGCCTTTAACTACAGTTCTGTAGATGTAGGGTATAACTAATTGACGGTTTCCGTTTACAAACAAGAGAATAATACCACAATTCGAGGCATCAACTCAGTGCTGCCAGATTATGGGAAATTTCCCTTTTTGAGGGAATATTTGTACTCGAAATGAGCTAAAAGGGAAAAAGGGAAACTTTCCGTTTTCCAGAACAAACAAAAGGGAATCTTTGAAACTTTACTTTAATTTTCGTGTTCAACTTCAAGAAGACAATTTATTTTATACACCTGACTGCGTCCATGAACAAGCGCTTGCATTGACACAAAAAGAAAGAAGTCCTGGGGCCAAATAACGTAAAATGAAAACGACCGAACGATATCGTCTCTGTCTATTACCACAGATATGATAGAGCTATGTTCACTGTTTAGTGAAAACGTAAGTGGTTTTCGTTTCGTATTTTACAGAATCCCACCCCTGTTTTTTGCAATAACTATAATGAAGAAGACTGACTACCCTATCCTAGCCGATAAAAGCGGCACGTAGACCTCATTAAGATCTACATATTGTACCATACATTAGAAAGAGGGTTTAGGCTAGGAGGTTCTCTACTTTTTTTGTACAGTTTATGATACTGCTGCAGATGATTTTTTTATCTCTTTCGGGTCCAGTTGGTCCCTGGAGAAGATCTTCCTTCCAAATTCGAATATAATGTTGTTTCGTCTTCTCTCGTACATAGCCTGCTCTCCGCTGAGTTGGCAAGATTTATTTAGCTTAGTATTGTAACCCATGATGTCCTATAAGGAATCCTATACAAGGTTTCTGATATCATGTCTGCTATGGGCACTGTTAAACCTGGGATATTCTCCCATTATGAGATACATTTTGTATGTTCCCAGCCTTTTATGGCTAAGTTTTTAGGGGGTATATCAGAAAGATTCCGGTCCCGCGAAAGGGGTTTTGGAGCATATTCCGGCCAATTCGTCTGCTTTTCGTTTCCTTCAAAGAATTCATGGCCAGGAACCCACCATCAATTTGGTTCTGTTCCCGAGGCTAAGGTCAGTTTCAAGACTAGCTGATAAAGTCTCGATTAGCCTATCAGGAACTTATCTGCCAGATCGGATAGTGATATCTAACAGATAAAGTCAAGGATAGCCTATCAGGCGGTTCAAGTGCCTGTTAAAGCCATTAGGCAAATATTTATTATAAGTGGTTGGAAAAAATATAGTTTCAGATAATTTTTTCGTTGACGAGCGTAAATTGCAGCCACAACATGGATTTATTTGAATTTTTAGAAAACTAATTTTTACATCAGTCTCTATGCGAAAAGTAGTTGGAACAATTTGATCATGAACCCTAATAAATATTCATAATACACTATGACAAACAAGTTGTAAATAAATAATTGACAGACAAGAATCCTAGAAACTAGTATCACAGGGATTTTATTGCCACACTGATAGCTACTCCTTTACCTGTCGAATAGCGTTCTGTGTCACATAATATTATCCGAAACTTTTTCCGGAACATTTGAAGCTGGCCCTAAGCCTTTGAAGGGTGTTGAAATAGGCATAGTGGAATACACCAAGGTTTTTCCCCATAGTTATTGAAGCAGTTTTGTTTGTTTCGTAATTTTTTTTGGTTTTCCTTTGTAAAATATGGAAAATCTGAGGTACTTTTTTGAGCCAGGTGAGGGAAAAAAAGGGATTTTTTTGGCACTTGCGTGGGAATTCTTATGACAAAACACTGGCAGCACTGCACCAACTCTTGAGGGAACGCCTCAAAAGGTGACAGGTTAAAATATCTAAGAACGATTCTCGATAGGAAACTTAATCGAGAATCAAAAAAACACTGAAGGCAATTCTTAATCTGACTTCTCTAGACCTATACATGGTGGTATCTGCTACAAAAGTGTCCTACGGATTACCTACACTAATACTTGGAACCCAGGCAATTTGGCCACGCACAGATTCTAGGGCAATACGTTTGGAACGTTGTCACTTCTGACTATATGTCTGATCATCTGAACTTTGGATAGACCATTCTCTTGCTCTTTTCCGAGTAGTTATGAATGGAACACAAATGAACCCAAAAGGAATCCGATGTCCATCTACACAAATGAATCGAAGATTGACTGTGGAATCGGTGCCGGTATATTCTCTGAGGAATTAAATATACACAGCTCAATCAGGCGCTTTTTGATAGCAGGAGTGTCTTCCAAGCAGAGGTTCTGGCAATCGTGGAAGTGGCTTGAAAATGGTGTCATTTTATTGTAGGCAATACCACGTAAAGATATTACCATTTTCATTGACAGCCAGGTGGGTCAGGTTCAAGCTAAGGAAAATCAACAACTATGCACTTACTGTGGGCGCAGTAGCGCAGTGGTTAGTGTGCTGGACTACTGTGCGAGGGATCCCAGGTTCGATCCCCGGAAAAACACAAAATACATCTTAAGGTTTTTTCTACTGCGCCACAAATTACATCTAAGGTTTTTTCCGAGAGTATGACTGTCCTGAAAAAGCTTCTCAATTCAGCCGTTCGGACTCGGCATAAAATTCTAGGTCCCTTCCATTCGTTCCTAAAATAGAAACTCACACAAAACGAGTGGCCTTGGGTGTCTAACGCCTGTTGCGCCGCCTATTTATTTTTTTTTTTTATACACTTACTAAGATGGCGCTACAGTCTTTGGTGGACCTGGGCCTCAACCAATACGAAATTTTTTTGATAGCTATCCTGATGTATAAGTACTCAATCTCTAAACCACGAACTGTACGGGCTGTACAGCGACATCGACCTAGCCAGAAGAGTGAAGGTGCAACGACTGCGGTGGCTGGGTCATGTAGAGCGAATGTAGACGTGATTGCTCTGGCCCGGAAGATCTTCAAATCCACATCCAAGGGAGGGCGCATTAGAGGAAGACCGCGACACAGGTAGCGCACGCAAGTGGAAGGGGACCTTAACCAACTTAGCGTTCTAAACTGGAGACAACTGGCCAAACATTGTGCTGGCTGGAGACGCCTCTTGGTTGACCACCCCGGTCACCACCTGTAGCGCCACCTTAAGTAAGTAAGTAAGGCCTTAACAATGGGCACTATATAGGCTTTATTTTGGTCAAAATTGGACAAAGGGGCATGGCTCCGCCCATATAAAAAAAAACATTCAAATCTTATCCCTACAGGGATACTACCTTTAAGATACAGTGTACTCCCACCTTTCGGACACCTCTCATAAGCGGACACCTCTTTTAACCGGACACATTTTGTGGTACCATCAGTGTCCGCCAATGGGAGAGCTCACTGTATTTTCGAATAAAAACCATTCCCTATCGATGTCTATTGTAAATCCTATTGCAACATATACAATTGACTAAAGTGGGAATTCCCCTTCCTCGTTTATAACATGTCAGACCAAACTTCATTCCTAATAAAACCTACAAATAACTTCTTGCCACTGATAGTGACATGGTCAGACATACTACCTATCTATGATTGCTTTTTCATTTGTTATTAAATCAATGGTAAATATAATTACCCTCAGTCCAAAGAGCACCTATTTTTGTTTAAAAACAATAAAATAAGCACACATATGTGCCTACCTGACTCAAACCCAGGAAGTCTTAAATAAATCAATACAATAATATTCAAGGTACCTAAAAGCTACAACCTACCTCTACCTATCGCTCTGAATTTGGCGCTCATTAAAAACTTCTAAACAGATAGCAGCCGACATTATATTAGTTATCACGCAATTCCAATCTGCGTCAAGCATTTCAACACACAAATACCATACAATACCACAATATACCCATACCCACAGTAAGAAAAAATAAAAAAAACAAACCTAAACAAATAGAACCAACCACCCCACCTTCGATAACATTTTTCTCAAATCCAGAAAAAACTATCAACAGCCTACTCTACAAACTACACCCAAAGAAATCATACACACATTAAATTCCAACGTTGCCGCCGTGCGTCGCGGTCGCCTTCGCCGAGGCTGTCGTCGCCGCCGCCGCCACTTCAATTTCATTCCAATATATTGAGTACTTTTCTAAAAACGGAACGGCACCGCACAATCGCACAAACAACCCAAGTACAGTGCAAAGATACAATCATCTCGCTACTACGTATAAATTTATAAATATAGCTCATCCGTGCTGAAAGCATAATGAGCCAGCAATCACTTCGCTTGCTCGTACACTCGCCATAATACCTTTTGGCTCTATCATAGCGTACGCGAAAAATTAGCCCCCCTCCCCGACCCCATCAGACACAATTGTATGGTGAAAATTATACCATGCATTTTACGCCAAGCCAGCCAAAATCTGTCGGTTTAGGTAAAATTAACCAGGCAACAAAAGTATCTATACGAAATACATATCTGTGAAAAACCTCCACCATATCAGTCCAATAAACCAACCAACCCTCCCACGTTGTTGTGTAGTGTCCTCGCCGGCACAACCCCTACCATACAAACTCATACATAAGCCACCGAACTAATCCGAATCCGAAACGAATCCGACCCGGCTAAGTGACTTTACATGAATAGCGAGAGAAAACGTTCGACCGATTGAACGGTCGGTTACTTGGCTAAATAAACTTCTTAAATCTATACAATAATTGCAGCGGTGCCCCGTGCCCCCCTCAATGTGCTGCCCCTAGCCCCTTCGCTTATCCGTTGCTTTGTCTTTAATAAATTATCATGTCATTACATGTGTATTAGTTCGAGTTTTCGGATCAGAGTGTGACACTCAAACTCAAGCCGTGTGTTGTTGGTGTTCCACCGCGACCGCATATTCCATAGCCGCCCAGCTATACATGAAAATCACAACACAGTGATATACGCCAAGAAAAACAAAACCAAAACAAAACGAAATCAAATAAAGAAGACAAATGCGATAAAGAGCGAAACGTAAAGTAAATAAAAGCGTACACAATGAAAAAAGAAAACCCAATAAAGAGAACAACAAACCGACCGAACCAAGCAGACAAATAAAGAGAAAACGGCCAAAAAAAGCACACAAACATCAAATAAACCCCAATTCCCCAACCCCATCCCCAATCAGTATCCACATCCACACCATCAGCTTCAGCTCTCTCCAGCCGATATAATACAATTAAATGTACACGCTGCTGAAGCTGATGCCGATGCCGATGTCGAGCCGACGCGAAGCGATGATAGTACGCGTAAACGAAATAAAAACGTGTATCTATAAGATACAATTGGAAAGAAACACTGATCGATTTATATCTGTGCACTGGATGGAGGCTGTTGAGCAGGGGGACGCAGTGGTGACTGAAGTTAATAGTTAATAGCCTAACGCAACAGTGTTGCCGTGGGCAATATACTTTCAGAGGGAAATTTATTTAATTCATACCAACGTTTTTCAAATACATAATGTAATGTAGTTAAATCTCTCTTATCCTTATCTATCATCATCTTCGACTATTTACCTTGCCGTGGTGTGGATGCTTAGTAGGTACCTATTGATACCGGATGGCGATTGCAGCAGGTAATCCCATACTGTAAGGTCTCCGGAGGAGGGTAGTCCGAAGCTAAAGGATAGTCAACCCAACTCCAGTGGTGGTGTGAGCGTTTTATGCAAACCGTGCCGAGGGATGAAAGACTGCGGGTTTCAGCCAGTCATTAACGAGCTCCTTTAGGTGCCTTGGCAGGGCCTGTCGTATTTAGTGCCTTACCCCATCAGAACCGGCTATGTTGGGGCGGACTTTTCTTCACCGGCTTACTCGTGGGAACATTTATGGACTATCAAATAAAATCAAACAAAAACAACAAAACACTTCAAAAATCAGGACACATAGACGACGAAAAAGACAACGTACCGACTGACACAACGAACTATAGGACAATAAACAACGACGACAACGAATCTGTACTCCCATCGGATTCGGATTCAAAATCCATCGCGTCTGCTTCGGATGCGGAGTTTGGAACTAAAGCCAAATCGGCTAGAAGGGGAAAAAAGTTCACCCTCAGTGCCAAAAAATCGAAGCAGCTATGCGCAGCTAGGCACAAATTGGCGGCAGTCCTGGCGAAGCCTGACAGTTTCTGAGATGAAAAGGATAGGGAGACCATCCGATGGGCGGGCGCGATACTGAATGAGGAGGAAAGTCAACCTGATGCGGGAGGACTTCCTTCCTCTACCAGTGGCCGCAACCAACCGTCGGACAACAAACAAAGACAACGACCTTCCCTCAACAGAACTGACCCGACGACCAAACCGACGACGAGTGCACCTGCTACAGGAGCACAGACCGTTTGTAGCAAGCAGAGAAGTCCTACTGGTACGGGAGGATCCTCTGTGACAGCTGCCAAGAAGGACTTCACGTCCAAAAGACCAAGGCCAACTTCTTTGGAAGAAACTCGGATGACCTCAAAGAAGGCGAAGAATGCTGATTCGGCGCTCTTCAATGAGGTCGTCAAGGACCATTTATGCTCTATGGCATCTGCGACAACAGTCACGACGAGGCTAAGATGAGTGGGGAGAACTGGTTGTCGCTCAAAGCGACCCTAGCCGGAGAAGTCCTCAAATTCTTGGACGCACACCCTTCGGCTGAGCCACTGTCTTTCTTGGATGGTGGATACTACACAAACGGGGTAAAACTCATAAAGTGCAAAAATAGTAGTGCGGTCGACTTTCGCAAAGTAACGATGCCAAAGATTAGTCCCCTGTGGAAATTGCAGCGCGACTGCACTGGAGCGACATTCCAGTCGTCCAAGAGGACGCGTGTGGCTACCCCCGGGTCCCACCAAGGAAGCAGACATCCTAAGAATAATTCGTCTGCAGAACCCCGATCTCCCAGTGAGCAACTGGAGAATTATTAAAGCCGGTGAACCGGAAGAGAAGGGAAGGCTGGTTTCTTTTCTCATGAACAAGGAATCTCTCGACCTCCTTAGTAACAGGGGTTATCGCTTCTCTTACGGCATGGACGAATTAGTCCTCAGAGTTCAGGAGAAGGATGAGAGACTTTTGTCGGGCGTGGTATCCTCGCTAGGGGAACTTGGCCTGGATGCCGGGCCTGATGGTCTCTCACCCTCCTCCCAGAGAGAAGAAACCAGCCAGACGGAAGTCAGGCAGCCATCTGATACGGATGGCGCCAAGACTAAAAAAGTGGTACGAAAAAGTGGTACTATACAGAGAAGAAAACTTAAAAAAAAAACCTGTTTTGAGGCAAGTCCACAAGGAGCATCGAGTGAATTTTGCAAGAGAACATGTCGCTTGGAGAAGTGAATGGAAACGCCGTGTCTTTTCGGATGAACGGCTTTGATGTCTTGCCAAAATAAGCTCCTCCTTTCTTAGATCATGGTAATAAAAGATGTAACGGGGCCGTAAAGGTTAAACTTCTTTTCATCCGAAAAGACAACGCGTTTCCATTCACATCTCCAAGCGAGCCAGCCTCATCCTAGTGATCGCCAGTGCGTATACTTGACGTTGAAGTCATTGCTCGGTATAGCTTATCTCTTAATACCTCCGATTTCATAGGACATACTAAGCTGGCTAGTCAGTATTTTAATTACGGACTAATTTTATGAATTTCATTATATGTTTTTCTGGTGGGATTTTTTAAAATGCTTATTGATCCAGGGTGAGCATCCTCATAGTAATCCGGCTCCATGAGGTTTCACTTCAATCCCCTAGCATCCAGAACTTCGAAAAAACTACCTGAGAAGGTCATCTGCGTGATGTTGCCTGTGGCCAGAAAATGACAGTGTCTAAAGGGCGTTCTTGCGACGATCCTCTATTCGCTCTTGTCTTCGTCTTAGCTGCTGATGGCATTCCCTACATTTTTATTTAAATTAAACGATACATATTCCAACTAAATTCAGTTTAGTGCAAACAAAATGCTCTGACGAAAAACGTTATAAAAAGTACAACAAAACTGCCACCAAATGGTTTAGGTACATGCCAAAATATATAAAATCGTCATATTACCTACATGCATCTGCGGTGCAGCATGTCGTGTAATCGGCATATTTGGGCAGCTATATTCGTAGATATGTCAACATATTAAAAATAAACACATGCCAATCACCGTCGACATAAGAATATGTCAACTTTGAGACAACTCTGCATATTTTCGGACAGGCCACAATATAACGTGACATATTCTACATATGCCAAGTAATTACCGTGATGTCGGAGTGGCATGCGTATGTCGTATTTGGCATGTCGTGTACTCGTTTAGCTTTAGTTTTTAGGAAAATATTGTTCAGTAGTTATCTTAGGCAGAATCGCTGGCCGGTTTATAAATCGAAATAAAGTTTTTTTTTTTAAACAAAATTACTCGTATCTAATTAAAATTAATTTATACTGTGAGATTCTATATCCCCGAGATCTTATCAATTAGTTTTAATTTTATATTTAACTAATAGCCCGTAATTAATAGTATAACGGGAATATGATAAGGAAGTTTCATTAGCAAGGGCTCTAGCGATTCATATAAATAATCGTAGGTAACGCTGGCGCTGCTGGATAGCTTAACAAAACTTAATTCATCCTCACTCACAATGGAAAGGCTTGCAACTCTGATCAGTCTGCTGTTTGTGTTAACCGCTGTTCAGGTCCAGGCTCAGGTAAGTTACAATACATGTTTACAAATCAGAAGTAAACGCATTGGAGTTCCATATAGGCCGACGAAGACCAAATCAACGCGCTTCTAGAAACTGGATGTCTGGAGAAAGCAAACGTAACTGTGGAGGAGGTTCTCGGCTTTACGGCGGACGACGTTGAAGGCAATCCACGACTGCAGTGCTACTTATCTTGCTACCTGGAGTATTATTAGCTTATTAGAGATTGCGACTTAGTTTTTGTCGGACTAGAAAATGAAGAAGAAGAAGAATTAAGAGAAGAGCTTTACAAAACATACGAATGGTGCAGGCTAGCTTCTCAAGCCAGTGAGCAATGTGATTGTGGATTCAAGTGGGCCAAGTGTATTAATCAAGTTGCTCCTGATTCGTCCGTAGGGTATATTCAATCACTGTTGTATTTGATATAAATTACTTTTTTATTTTTATTTTATTATTTAATAACAGATACTACAATGCACCAGGGGAGTGATAAATATAAATATTGGAACAAAGCTGCGAGGACTATTAGCTCTGAAGATATTTTACGAGTTCCGCACGTGTCGCTTTCTTTTCATTTAAATAAAATTAAAATTTATTTGAGCTATAGCTCCCCCCTTTATTTTGACCCCTCCACTAAAACCTAAATGGGCATGAAATGGGCCTAAATAGGAGCAGTGAGCCTAGTAGTTACTGTGCTGGACTACTGTACGAGGGGTCGCAGGTTCGATAAAAGGTTTTTTCCACTCCGATATCTCTCGCGAACGTCTGACAAACATCCGACAGTGTAGATATTGGTATGGATGGATTGATGAGAAAGAAACGGGCCATTCGTTGGTCCTAAAGAAATACTTTGTCCATGAGCCTATCACGAATTACAATTTTGAAGTCCTTTCTCGAGTGCCGATCCTAGCAGGGATAAAATGGACAAGTGGGCGATTACTTAACGCGCAGTCAATATTTTTTTTTTTAAATACTTCTCCCGGGAAAGGCGAACCTATAAAACGCTTCAACAGCACCCCGAGATGCTTGCAGATGTATGTTAGTTCTGCACTTAAATTGCTGCAAATTGTATACTTCTGGAAATAAATCTCCAGGAAGTGAGTTCCAAAGTTTGCTTGTCCCGTAACAGAAGGAGTTTTGGGATACATGTATAAAACATGTATAGAGGGTCAGACATCTTCCCCGAATTGGGCATATCTAAATCGGTACGCCTCACGAACCATAGTGTTATCCAAGAAGAGGTCCTAGAGGTGTCTTCTTTATCGACACTCAGGCAGACATGTACCAGAAATAACATCGAAGCTTGCAGAATGCTGTCGCGAAGAGGTCAAGTTTCTTGGAACGTAACACAGGGTATCGCTCTGCTGGGGCTAGGAGCATGAACATAAAGGCATTAAATGGAATGAGAAGGCAGATGAATTAGCAAGACAAGGTTTGGCTGCTATTGTAAACAAAGAAAGCTTTATGACTGTCGTTCAAAGAATCCAGAACCGAGAGACTCATGCGAAAGGAAAGAAGAACTCTGCAGCACCATATGAGAAAAATGCGCGTGAAGAACCTTGCAGAGGCTGCGGTGATGAGGAGCTCTTGAGCTGTCATCTGAATCATGTTCTTGGTTCGCTTTCGTGAATTTTTTAACGTCTGTGGTTGACGAGAGGACTCGTTATATGTTTCCGTTACATCTACAACTACATTGTAGCAAATTTATTTATTTGGTAATCTCGAATGCTAAAAATCTCGAAAAGTTTTTTTTTAATCTCGAATGCAAAAATTTCGAATGTACAAAAATCTCGAAAGACTATATGTCGAAAAAATCTCGAAAAAAAAAATAAATTCGAGATTTTTCTTTTGGGATCCCATAATATAAACTTTTCGTATACTCAACCTTGCACCTACTCCAAATCCTACAGTGACCACAAGCAGGAGGGTAGCAGGGGGGCAGCATGCCCCCCCATACGTATCTCACTTTTTAATACCATTTTTAGATTTGGTGTTATTAATTCTGTCGCGCGCAAATTGTTACCATTGTCTCAAAAATTAATATTAATTCGATATGTTTTTTTTCGAGAACCATGGATTTGCAAACTGGATACAGAATACCAGATGCAGCGTGAGCTTTACTTGTTCTACTAGGTCCGGGTCGCTGTCAGATGATGGGGGCACTTCAAACTTCCTCAATTGGCATCACTGTTTTAAAATAATAGACTAATTACTAATGTATAGGAAGCACAGACCTATTTTCTTTTTTAGTGTCTCTATGCACTTGATCCTTAGACCGACCGACTCTCCAATCGACTGAACTGTACACATTTCGTCTAGTACTTACTAGGAAACAGTTTATCAGCACCGCAGCACCGAAGTCCAAAGGATTTAGCTTTTTGCGCGGTCTCCACTGAATGACATTTCTGTCACATAAACATAACGTGCGGCTAGCACATCCTGACAGGAATGACTGACAGCTAACTTATCAGAGTGATGAATCCCTCCCGCGTGTGATTGAATTAAGTCTTTGAAATGAAAACTATAACACTGCGGCTGGTAATTTAATTTTATATGAACATTTTGGTTACGAAACGTAGCCGGGCAGCCTAAGAGATTTCATTGTACATACAGATGGAACAGTCCCATATACAAAAATTTGCAACTCTTCCAGCTCTCCTGAATCGTCCAACAGGGATCGTCCAGCGCAAAAGCGTTACTTCTCATCCAGAAACGATCGGCCAACAAAATTATAGCCTTTCATATGGGAACATTCCCAAAGACGGACACTGGGCTAACGCGGACCAAAGAGGAGGAGATTTTTTTGTAATTTCAGTTAGTTTTTTATTGGATCAATTGTGTGGAAAAATTGACGGACAGGATTATTTCACTGTATACGGATCGATATTAAAATATGGCCACAGAACTCCACTTTCGGAATTGCAAATTTGAAAAGTAGTATAGTAGTAGATTCCATACCGCTATCGAGAGTACAAAGTACTGGGTTTCAGAACGAAATACAGTGAACAGCCAAAGATGTTTTAGCTCCTACTAGATATGCATCGTTTTTCTGAAGTTCTTTCTTGAAAATTAAAGCAGCCAATCTTTTCAATAGCAGGCTTCGTCTATAATGTTGTCTCACCTAATTTTAGCATGATTCGCGCTAGTGTAGCTTAAGCAGTTGCAATTGCTCATTTAAGCAAAGTCCACGACTTTCGCAACCTCCTATTAAGCTTCCTACATACTCGTTTGGCCGTTTTTGTTTAGATGAATATGGGGCATCCTAATCACTGTGTACCATGTTGTCATATGGTTGGGGCGCACTATTTGTGTCCGTTGTTAAAGTCAGATTGGTCTTAAGACAGTGGCTACATTACAACCACGATTTCTCTGAATAATATTCGAAGCTAGAATCACCTAGGCTTGGTCGGGTTCTACGACACACTATACTTGCGTTAAATGAGATCTGTGATAAGCTTGCTAGAAATCGCTATGAAGTCGTTTTATCAAGACCTATTTTCGGTCTGTCGCCATCCCTTATGAGGCCTATCATTAGGGATTTGGCTTCATTATGTACACCATCTGATGGGACTGCAGTCACATGAAACTAGTTCCTTAGACTACTAGGTATTACACATGCTAATATAATCTTGCCAATTTTTGACATGCTGACGTCAATGCCGTCATATTTAGCCCTAAAGGTGTGTGCTGACAAAATCTGGATTCATTTTGACGACAGCATTTCAGCAGGCAACTAAGATCTGCTAGAAGACCTCATCTGCAACAAACCTCATCTGTGGATGTGATATACTTTGAAGAGCGTGATAGGTGATGACATCGCGGCACGCTTACCACATAATATGTGCATGGGGAGTATTTGGTCGTTTATAAGGCTCTGGCTCCAATCATCTTTCTAGCCTTTATAGGTTAGGTTAGGTTATACGGGTTGGTGAAGCTGAGTAGCCTCTTCTTCACCCCACTCAGGTCCTCGTGGTCTCATTGTGATACCCTTCGATGGGTTTAGCCGCGTTGTAATGGCTTTATTTCATCCTTCCCGTGGTTACTCGACGTTGTCCAGCCATCCCGCTGTCCTCAGAAACCTGTAAAGATTAGATATTGAGACATTAGAGAGTTCTTGGATGTTGTGTAAATAATGAATTTGATACTGTAATTAGTATTGAGTTTTTAAGTTTGTTTTGTTCATTGGAAAAAATGCTCTGATTAATTTTGCTATAGATATTTTCGATTTTGAAAAATTATTAAAAAAAATAAAAAGCTGATCGGAAGGAGGATGCTGATGTGCTTAAATGGAAAAAGAGTTATCGAACAGATTTCCTGTAAGTAGTAACTTCCATAAGTGTTCTGTTCCTCAAGTGACAGAGAAAGTGAGGTGTGTCCTCGTGGACTTCTTCATCACCGCAGCCTCTACAGATGTCGTCATTCTTGAGATTTAGTTTCATTGCATGGCTTCTTAGAAAGTTGTGACCGGTGAGGGTCTTTGGCTGAGCTGGCATTTCTTTGATTCTGACCTACTCAAGGCGAGGGGCAATGGCCCTTCTTCCTTGGTCCAGCCATAATCTTTACAGAAACCTTCCTGGCCTTTATAAAAAGTTACAGAAAGTAGCATACACTTAATAGAAATACCTACTCGTCTGGTAGTAGGTACAATCAGAACTAAAACAAGCAAAAGCCGATGCTCTGATACCCTCCACTGCATACAAATACAAGTCATGCAAAATGTTTGTCGTGTGAGTTAGTATGTAGGTATGTATACAGTACACGGGATCATGACGTTAACTAGAACGACTAAAATCTAGAATGGCCAAAATCTCGAAAATGAATTTGATAAATCTCGAATGCAAAAATCTCGAATGGGTCAAAATCTAGAAAGTACAAAAATCTCGAAAGACTTTATCTCAAAAAAAAATCTCGAAAACAAAAAGTAAATTCGAGATTTTTTTCTTTGCACCCATCCCATAGCCAGACAGTAAACTCAAGCAGGGGGGTTGCAGCATGCCCCCCCCATACGCATCTCACTTTTTAACACCATTTTTAATATTAATTCGAGATTTTTTTTCGAGATTTTTGTTATTCGAGATTATGCTTTCTAAATTTTTTTTTCGAGATTTTTTAAATTCTAGATTTTTTTTTCGAGATTTTTACATTCGAGATTTTTGTTTTCGAGATATCGGGGTAGACCCACAGTACACGCATGGGTGTAATATTGTTTTTGTATGGGAGGTACCACAAATACTTGACCGACATAGTCCATTTTCAATACCAACCTGACGACGCACGGACGGTAGAAACAAGTCCTCTCACAACATTTCATTCACCTAAGTCGATTCGTTTGGACGCTATCGTGTTTTCAAGAGACAGACAGACGTACAGACAGACAGACGGACATGGCTCAATCGATTCAGAATATGTTTATACTTTATACCTTCCTGTGGAGGGTACAAAACGTCCTTACAATGACTTTGAAGCGTTTTGTCAAAAAGGGCAGAAATAAATATGTACTTATCAAAAAGCAAAAAAAAAAAAAAAAAGAGAGAAATCGAATTCAAATTAACACAAATTCTGATGGACCGATTTTTTTTTGGTGCCAACTGCCAAATTTTCCGCAAATATCGGTCGATGTGAGTTCGGCCAATATTTTATTTATTTTTTTTTAAATTTTAGTTTCATCTAAAAATAGAATTACACAATTACATTATATGTAAATACAGTCAAGCTTCCATAACTCGAACTTCTTTAAGTCGAATTTCTCTATTACTCGAAATTTTATTGAGAACTCTGCGTTTTAAACTTTTCAACTTTTGGCCTCCATAATTCGAAGTTTCTATAACTCGAACTTATTTTCTTTCATTTTGAGAGTTCGACTTATGGAAGTTCCAGTGTACCTAAGCAATTCTTATAGACATGACCAATTTAATTAAATTAAATTAAAGTCGTAAATAAACACACTCACTCCAAAAACTAGTACATATTATCTACTATGCATCTACAACAGCAACACTAACATCAATCGACCAATTTAACATCCAATAAACCCCCCACGCGTCACCCTTCCAACAAACTCAAATAAAACGCTCACATTTGAAATATATGGCACTTAACCAACCATATGCGTGTATTGATCGGAATATAAAATAAATTATGCTAAAAGCATCAAAATAAAGAAACCACCACACAACGCACAAGAAGCAGAGAAGAGAGCGTCAGAGCCAGAAGCAGCAGCAGCAGCAGCAGTTTTTCTTTTAGCAGAGCGTGCACAGGCAAAATACAAAAACCCATCAAATACTCACTACACAGAGAAAAGCAGGGCACATCATCGGCATCGGCGAGAAACAGAAGGCACAGCACGGAACGACAGACGAAACAGATACAAAAGCCAAGCCGATGAAGAAAACATTGAAAATAATAATAATAATGTATCTCTACCACACTTACTTCACATGCTTATGTTTCACCTATAAAACTAAATATTCAAACACCATGCGGATGGGGCCACAAAGCAACATCAGCGCAGCGGTAGCATAGGAGCAGATGAAATCGTCGACCAAAACCGCTTGTGTGCACACGTACACACCGTTTGGCCAAAAGTCTGTGACCCCTCACCGTCCCCCCTAGTGCCTAGTGCCAAGGACCATCATCCATTTATACCTATATAATTCGTCGCGTAAATCGTTTGTTTCGGGTCGAACTGAGGTGGTGGTTTCCATATTTTGATGCCGCCTGCCACCACCCTCCCGCGCACCCGCCCCAGAAAACGATCCGAGAAACATAGTCCGCAAATCGAAGCTGATTATTCGAAAATTATTCACATCCAACATAAATCATCCGCTCTGGCGATGGCACATCAACACACCGAGAACGAGAAGACCGGGACATATGGAAGGAAACCGAGAGAGATTATACGGGGGATGAGATGGGGTCGACCGGTGGCACAACACAAGGTTCCACTTCACCATAGCATCGGCTTCGGCTTCGGCAGTGAGACGAACGACCGACGACAACGCAAAGCGATTGCATCGGCATTTGTATAGAGAGAGAGAAGCAGCGCACCAGCAGTCATAGAGAGAAGGCGAAATAAGCAAAACGAAAAAAAAAGATAGTTCTTGGGGTTTGGGTTTGGAGGAATTGTCGACTGTCCTGCTGTCATCCTGCTGCTGCTCTTAGTCTGCAATATTTCGGATTGGGTGTACCTACTACCAGTCGGTGGACATACATACGTGTAATTACATATTTTTGCGTTGCTATCTTGTTTGGATTTGCCGGGACTCTAGTTCTAGATAGGCCGATAGAGATACACATTAACTTGTATCAAGGAACTCGTATAAAGAAAGATATTAGGGGGAGGAACGGTCACAGCCCTGTGCGAGCTCCTTGCTTCTGCTATTCTAGCTCGAGAGAGAGTATTTCATTTTCAATTTGGTTCCTTGATGAGCTCCTTGGGTTCAAAATTCCAATAGTATTGATTTTTTTACATATAGGACTGAGGAAAGGTGAACTATTCAAAGTCATTTCGAAAATACTTATTGACGTACTACCTACGTTCTAATTCAAACCACAGATACCCACTTCTTCTGTCTCAAGAACTCTAACGCAGAGGTCATTTTTGTGTCCTTCCACCAACCGTAGGTGAAGTCAGTGCTGGCTCATCAGAGGAATATATGTACGTCCATGTGGGTACCTTTATAGTTCGTTAGAAATTTGTTAGGGACATACAAGGTTCATGCACCTGGAATAATTCGTTATTAAAACAATAGAAATAGTAAATGATTAGCATTTATTAGAAGTCTATCCTTTTGTAGACGGGTATGGGTACTACAGACAGATAGGGCTAATCCACTACCCCATGAAAAAGATACAAAAAAGCACTATACGATCGAAAGAATAAGCTTCAGGCTAGGTTAGGTTTGAAAAGAAGTGCGCACATCATCCACAAGGGCAACTGCGCTGTCGTCTAGAAAAAGTCGGTTTCCCAGATACTTAAATCGTTTTCGCAGAGCAGGTGCTTGATGGTATCCGTTTCTTCTATATCTTGACAGCTCCTTCAGTAGTCTAATGAGCTGATACATAGCCGAATGAACATATTATTTTAACTCAATCGATTTGCCGGGTTAATACCTACGATTTTCTGTAACTATGAGCTCAATAGGTTCGGCGGTTTTTGAGGTACTATAAGATTTTGAATGTTTTTTTTTTTTTTTGTATGAACTATGCCACGCTCCTTGTCCAATTTTGACCAATCACATGTGCACTTCTGTAACAGTACCTAAGCTTATTAGTAACTTTGGGCTGAATCGATTCAGCAGTTTTCGAGATATAAGATTTTTGCCAAGTATACCTACCAATTTTTTAAAAGATTTAACCTTCTTAAACTAAGAACTTGGCGTACATTTAGATCTCATTACTTTTCGTGGCTGACTACATAGTTACGCACCTAATTTTTGCTGTTGTAAATAAGATAACTTGGCTCTTTTTTTACATTTATGTTTTTGCTGTGATTTTACTACTTTTAGCAAAGTTTTTTTTTATTAGATTTCACAAACAACGTTGAAATGTCTTCGCTTTTTAATATGTCAATAGACACTGACTACATCACTTTGGCTTTCTTTCTTATAGATAAACTATTCATTAAAATATTCAGCAGGTAGATTAACTTCTATTCATATCTTAAGTGGGCAGATTCCATGCTAAAAGTGGCCCAAATAAATAATAACCGATTTTGAAAAGTGGGCGGATACCACGCCTCCTGAATGGAGAATATATAATTTTAGATTTTATTTCTTTTTGTACACTGCAAGTCCTACCGCTATACCAAATTTCAACATTTTACGGCAATGGGAAGCAGCACAAATAAATAATAACCATTTTTCAAAAGTGGGCGTATACCACGCCCTCTGAATGGAAAATCCCAAGCTTTGGACTTTTCCCAGTGTATGCACCACAGGATCTAGCATTCTGCCAAATTTCATGATTCTAGGATGGCTGGAAGTGCTTCATAATTTTGATGATCATCATCTAAGTGAGTGAGTGAGTGAGTGAGTGAGTCAGTTACGATTTTTGCGATTTTCGAAGTCCTGTATGTTGCGAACCACTAATGTTATAGAGATGAAATTTGGTGAGATGGGCCTTTTTTAGTAAGCTTGGTAAATGTTTCAAGTTTGAAGTTTTTGGCTTAATTGGTTCCGAAGTTAGAGGGGGGTCGAAAACAGTCTGCGTTTGTTCCTGTAAGTGCCTTTATACTAGAGAACTTGGCTGGGGCACTACTGTGCCCTTTTTTTGTAGCACTTTAAATTTATTTTTTTTCTCTTTATTTTTTTTTATCATAAATCTGTGAAAACCTATATAATAATCTTATATCTTATAATTTTAAATTTTAGCAAATCACTAAATTATAAGACAAAATATATTAATGTCATTTTGCATTTCTTGAATAAATAAATAGATAGTGTCTTTTGGCTATTTCGTTCAGGACTCTCTGACAGTTCCTGAACTGTCTCTTACTTAGGTTAGGTTTGCTGTTTAGTGTATTGATCTACAAAATGTCCGTTCAGGAGGTAAAAAAAAAAAATGTGGATAGGATAGCAATATTCAAGCTAAAGACCAATAAAGTTGCTTGCTGTCGAGCTTTTCGGATCAGCTTGTCATGATTTGGTAGAGAGCATGCCCTACTCATCATAGCATTCTGCCAAATTTCATGATTCTAGGATGGCTGGAAGTGCTTCATAATTTTGATGATCATCATCTAAGTGAGTGAGTGAGTGAGTGAGTGAGTCAGTTACGATTTTTGCGATTTTCGAAGTCCTGTATGTTGCGAACCACTAATGTTATAGAGATGAAATTTGGTGAGATGGGCCTTTTTTAGTAAGCTTGGTAAATGTTTCAAGTTTGAAGTTTTTGGCTTAATTGGTTCCGAAGTTAGAGGGGGGTCGAAAACAGTCTGCGTTTGTTCCTGTAAGTGCCTTTATACTAGAGAACTTGGCTGGGGCACTACTGTGCCCTTTTTTTGTAGCACTTTAAATTTATTTTTTTTCTCTTTATTTTTTTTTATCATAAATCTGTGAAAACCTATATAATAATCTTATATCTTATAATTTTAAATTTTAGCAAATCACTAAATTATAAGACAAAATATATTAATGTCATTTTGCATTTCTTGAATAAATAAATAGATAGTGTCTTTTGGCTATTTCGTTCAGGACTCTCTGACAGTTCCTGAACTGTCTCTTACTTAGGTTAGGTTTGCTGTTTAGTGTATTGATCTACAAAATGTCCGTTCAGGAGGTAAAAAAAAAAATGTGGATAGGATAGCAATATTCAAGCTAAAGACCAATAAAGTTGCTTGCTGTCGAGCTTTTCGGATCAGCTTGTCATGATTTGGTAGAGAGCATGCCCTACTCATTTTCAAAATTTGGTCATAATGTCAGATGAACCTTTGATCAGTCCCCAATAACCACAATAAAGGAGACCCCTTCAGCTGTGCCAACTACAGGTATCAGTCTCCTTAACATTAGATACATACAAGACCCTATCTGCCATATTGGGTGAGTGCCTAAAACCCTTCGTAAATAACTTGATTGGGAGTTTTAGGCCAGGAAAGTCCATCATCGATCAAATGTTTATACTCGTACAGATCCTGCAATAAACCCAAGAAGTTCAAATCGATTCTAACCATCGTTTCATCGATTTCAAAGCCTTCAATGACTGCATTTATAATCACGAGCTATATAGAGCCATGTTTAGTCTTGGCATCTCTGAAAAACTCGTTCGTGCTTGTGTAGGATGATAATAGAGAAAGCCCGCTGCTGTATCAAGGGCGTCCTTACCTTATCAAAATTTTTGGTTTTAAAAAAAGAATTAAGAGAAGATGAAGCACTGCTGCGCGACTTATCTAATAATATTATCATTCTTGAAGGAATTGTGCAAAATTTATAGGCCAGCACAAAAGTCCTGAGATTACTAGCATAGGCCAATTATATTGGGTAGAACACAGCTGCATTTGCTAGTATGTAGAAATGGAAGCGGCAAAAATGGGTTTAGTGATTATAACGAGACCAAAACCAAGTATATGCTACCTACAAAAAGGGACACCCATCGACGAATCGGACAAAACCTTATAATCGACAGCCATAACCAGGGCCGGCCTTAACGATCTAGGCGCCCCGGGCGAGTCATGCACTTGGCGGCCTTTTATGTTTTATTAAAATTTAAACCAAGAAAAGTGTCATCATTTGATGCAAAATGTGTTCCGTGTGGGTTAGTACATATAATGAACTCGCATGGATCTAATTTTGGTTCTGTATGGGAGGTACCAGAGCTACTTGACCGACATATCCAATTTTCAATACCAACCTGACGAGCGACGGTAAAAGAAGTCATCTCACAAAATTTCATTCGCCTTAGTCGATTGGTTTGGACGTTATCGGACGTTAACAGACAGACAGACATGGCTAAATCGATTTAGAATGTGATTCTGATTCAGATTTTTAGGGTCTCCGGTGACTCCTTCTTGGCGAGAATATACCTTCCTATGAAGGAAATAAAAAAACCCTTCAATTGTGTTAGTCATGAAACGAAAAAAAAATAATAAAAAACAACTAAAATCTTATTTTTTTAGATTTTTGTCAGCAAATTCTCTGATAAGACTGTAAAAATCTAGGCTTTTTGCAAATTTGATTTTCAATGGACAGTGAGGCCAAACAAACTAGTTAATTTTTTTTGGGACATTGTAGACCATAAGTTAGTACGTTTTTATCAACTTTGGTTTAAAAAAAACTGCGTTCGCCACTTGCAACTGTCACTGGCATTGTTAACAGAATACGTATCGATATACAGCTGTTCCGGATCATATAACTCTTGAAGATTGTGCTTTTTGATTTCATCGCACAACAAATCTCCAACAATATCAGATTTAAAGTTGATCGTTAACTTTTCTTGCAGCTCAGAGCAATGTCGCATGAGTTATTTTTTATTTTGATTTTTTATGTTAAACAAGAAATTCCACGCGTCAGGAAAATCATGCATCTGTTGAAATCTTTCCTTCATAAGTACGGTGTCCAAAAGAGCATTACAAAATCGACTTCAAACTCTTTTTTTATTTTTTTTATCAGTTATTGGTTCATGGTTCATCAGTAGCCTCTTCACCAGATCTACGTTATTACTTTACACTTCTACAGGTACTTCTCTGATCACAAAACTTTTTAAACTAGACTAATTTGGTTCTATGGTCGCTCAGTTGGCCTCTCTTTCGCCCCACATAAGTTAGAAAGGAATACGACAAGACAAGCAACACAATGACAGGTCGCGGTAGATAAATGCTGAGTACTTAGCTCATACTCACTCCTAGAATATAAGTTCATAGAATGTAATACGCTGAATTTAGTTTAGTTTTTCTTTATATCGATAGAGATAGGTATTCAAATTCAGTGATGTTAAGCTTACGCGCGTACACTTCAGCGCCCTTCAGGTGCCGGCGCCCCCGGGCGACCGCCCCGGTCGCCCACCCCTAAAGCCGGCACTGGCCATAACTACATATGATGTATCATAAGAGACTTTGTCTACCTCAGCTCTGATGTAAATTCTGATAACAATATCTGAGAAGAAATTAAACAAAGAATGACTCGCTTGGCAACCACTGCTTATTTGGCCTGAGAAGGCGTGTATGGCCTAGACTAGAGTAGTAGAGCCCTATTCCCAACAACTAATTATCGATTCTATACAAGACCTTGATCATCACAGTTCCCTGCTTTATGGCGTTGAAGCTGGGATTCTATCTAGTGCAGAATGAAGATATGCTTGGTCACTTCAATAGAAAGATTTTTTGTAAAATATTCAGTCCTGTTTGCATTGACGGGCTTTGGACGAGCAGATTCAACGATGACCTACAAGAGCTGTACAAAGATATCGAAAACGTCAAAAAAGTCCATATTAGCCATCTAAAATGACTACAACTTGTACAGCGTATGAACACAAATGCTCCAGCCGATAGTGTTTTCAAGTATAACCCCGGAGTAGAAGAAAGACTTGCCTTAAGTTGAGATCATACGTTTGTACAAGGGGACCTCAAACATATTGGGCTGGGCCCCTGGAGGCTGAGGACCGGGCTACATGAAGAGTAATTTTAATTGAGGCCTCGGTTCACCCCGAATTGTATAGAGTGGCCTAAGGAATTATGTTTTAGCAGCACTGCCTTAACTTGAATATTCTTAAAAATAAAGCAGGGACGCTGTTAGACATTTCTCTTTTTATCGACTCCTCTTATCCAATGTTGCTGCTCCCAACTAGACTTTTGTCCCCAAGAATCAAGCGGAGATCAAAAATCGCTGCCGAATAAATATTGTTAGGAAATAGGTGGCGGGATCGGAGTATCAGCGTCTGTAGCGACAGTAAAGCTTCGCTTAAGGCCTTGCTCAAAGCTCAACTATGTTAGTCGTTCCAAAATAGTTGGGGAATACTATACTCTGTCCCATTTATATTTTCAGTACAGGGAAGATAGGGTATTTGCCTTTCACCCTTACTTTTATGGATTTCAATAAGCTGTCTCCATTATAAAGCTCTCACATGGTTGCCATAGTGAGCACTATAAATTGTCATAATTCTCTCACAAATATCGGTAGGGTTACCAGCCGTTTATAAAGATTTCATGAACAGAAACATGTAGATCTAAACTAAATCTAAAAAAATTAAACTAAATCTAAATTAAATTAAATATATCTTTTTCCACACCACCAAGAGGTAAGATAGTAGGCGCGTTTTTTTTAAGAGTTCCCCAGAAGGCCTAATCTCTTTTAACGTAAAAATATATTACAGAAAAAAATTAATTAAATTAAAAAAAAAAAACACTTTATCACTCTGACGAGTAGTTGCTGCTACTACTCTCTTCACCTAAGTTTATAACTAAACTTTCCACTGCTCCTTCAGTAAAAACATCAATTTCCCACATCTTTGGCTCAATCACCTGTTCAACGTGTTGGACACACCGTTGCCATTTTTCAGCCTCAACCTTCGTAAGTCCTGTTTTTAGAAGATCTTTTATTTCTGCCAGCTTAAAAGACTTATTTTGGCTTGCCACGAATCCTTTCACTTGAGCCCAAACAAGCTCTATGGGATTAAGTTCGCAGTGATAAGGTGGCAATCGAAGTACTTCATGTCCTGCATCTTTGGCCATTTGATCCACCGCGTAAGTTTCATATTGGGATTTGTACTGTTTCACGATACATAACAACTCATGTTTCACCATATCGTCTTCATAGCTGATACCATTAGAACTCAGCCACTCTTTTATTTCGTCCTTTTTGGTGGAAGTACAGGGAGCCTTGTTAAGTTTCCGAGAGTGATACGAAGCATTATCAAGAACGTCAACGTCAATGATTGCCTGCTTCTTCTGTGCACTTGTATCCTTCGAAGAACTTGAAGCCATTTTTAAATGTAAACAAGTTTTAAAACAAGCTTGAATATGAATTGAATATGAATTATTATTACTATTAACTTATCACAATATCACTGCAACGCACTTATCACTTGTTGCACTGTTAATGAAATGAAATTAAATGCAAAAATATTGCTCTTTATACCCGCATTTTTCGGATACCCGTTTCTTTTTGAGTACCCACTTTTTTGGGTACCCGCATTATAAAAAGTATAAAAAACTGTGTCTCGATATTCAATTCCAAGAACTTCTGAATTTAGGATAGGTACCCATTACCTGGAATTACCGAGTACCCATTACTCGAAATTACCAGGTATCCATTTTTCGGGTACCCGTTTCTTATTGTGTACCCACTATTTTTTGGGTACCCGCATTATAAAAAGTATAAAAAACTGTGTCTCAATATTCAATTCCAAGTACTTCTGAATTTAGGATACCCATTACCCGAAATTACCGGGTACCTGAGTAATAAATTCAACTCGACAATAAACCTCATTGTTTCGACAGCTGGTGGACTGTATATTAATATCCTCCTCCTCCTCCTCCTTATCAGTTTTCGATTTTTTTTACACATTTTTTGAAGCAGCAATAATAATATTATTAAACATACAAAAAATTCCCTGTTTGAGCCGATGATACAAAATAATAAAGTAAACAAATTAAACAGTGTTCCATTTCTGCTAAAAGACAAAATCGAAAAAATGGTTTAACTGCATATTAACAGATCCATCAGAATTACAAAATAATTAAAGGAGTACCTAAAAACTGTATGGCAACATCCCACATAATCAAATTCATTTATTTGCTCTCAAAAGCTTTAAAAAGCAACAAAACACGAAAGTTTTTTGACACAATCCATAGAAAAACCCGTAATGATATTTTTGCAAATGAATATGGTAACACTCTTCTGAGGTGCTTAAAACACACACCAACACCACAACAACACATGTTTATTTTCTGTGATAAAATAGCAACCGCACACGAGAAGATCACCCTCATCGTCATCCTCATTCTGCCAGCACATGCGAGGCAGACTGGTCATGGTGGGGTGTATGCGCCTTTGAGGAAAATTTCTTCATAAACAGACTGGTCATGGTGGGTTTTACGTAAATGACAACAACAATTCCTTGGTAAGTCAGTGGCTTGGTTTTTATTTCAGTGGCAATTCTTGTGATTGAGTGCCGTAAAAGTATCTACTGGCACCTTTGGTAGAAAAAAGAGCTTCCCATAAGGCCTGTACTGAAAATATAAATGGGACAGAGTAAGAGTATAGAACTCTTTGAACTCCGTCGCAAGACTGAACTCTTTGACTCTTGTCTGGGTCTCAGGCCGCACTGGAAATAAGATATATGATGAGATTGCTAATCAAGGCTCAGAGTATAATTTCTCGGGACCAGAACCTGTAATGGGTCTTCCTGCGTCCTCGGTCAGGGCCTCTATTGTGACTATTGGGTCTAAAACGAACACAATAGTTTATGGCAAAGCTCTATCTACAGGATGTATGGGAGACTAAACGCATGCTCCAGAAAGTAAGTAAGAAGTCTGCGGCATTCCTCAGTAGAGATGACCGCAGAAAACTTATTGGCGTTCTTACGGGACACTTTGCTTGTGCTAAACAATTTAGTGTGTTAGGTTTAAGTGATACCACTATACTTCGGATCATTTTCTTTGTTATTGTCCTGCCTTTGCTGGGATCAGGTGGCAGATTTTTTGCGCTGATGTGGTGAGTGCTGATACTGTAAGCTCCTCATCGCTAAAGTGCATTATTGGCTTTCTCCGAATGTCGAAAAAATTTCAGTAAATGTATAACATTTGATTTTTGGTAGTTTCCTAACAATTACTTTACCTTATTTATGTCTTTAAATTTTGCAAAATGGTCCTGCCAATGACAGGCTAAGTTAAGTGGAACAAGATATAAGGATCCTCATACAAAAACAAAAAAAAGCCCATTGCTCCTCTGGCAAGTATGTATATTTTTTAGCCTCCTTCTGATTTGCAAAATCTGATAATACTGCATTTTATTTTGACTTTCAAAAACTGTCTACCAAAGATGCGAAGCATAAAATAGCAATTTTCACTTCTGATCTGACTACACATAATTATGCAAGACACAAATAGTTTACTTCAACACGACGCGACGAGAAGGTAGGTATACCGATTTCAAGAAGATCAACCATCTGCCTTGTCAGACGACTTCATCGCAAACAAAAATTTGCACTTTACACCATGAGAAATGCTCACATCGCAAAGCCATCAAATGAAAATTGAGTTAACGCACATGCCATTTAGCCACAACGTGCGTGGCAAACATTATAATGTATCTGCCTAACTATTCCTCTAAGGAATGAGCTGTGTAATTGTGGCGTACACGCCACTAGCAATAGCAACACAAAAAAAAAAAATAGAAGAAAATGCCTAAACAAACAACAAATTTAGATATTTCCACACACCGCACTAGTGTGGGACTAATATCTCCCGAGAGTGGCGGTCGGTAAATCTGCTTCGAATAACTAGCACCGCCACCGCTTTTCTGCCACCAAAATTATAGCAAACAAAGATCGACTATGAGCTGTACAATTTATTCGATTAGGGGGAGGAGGACTGTCGGTGTGGGGTGGCGAAACAGTGGAACCGAAAAGTGTTAGAGCTCTATTCCATACCAGGTGAAGTAGTCACTTTGGCAAGTATTTAAAGGAACTTATCTGCCAGAGCTCAAGCAATTTATGTATTATTTTATTCATTATGACAGGTCCAAGTAGGACCTTTAATATAGCTCTTCTCACAGCCATGCGACTTTTTTGGGACGAATAAAACGAACGTACAATTCGAATGCCAAATCAGATCGGCTGAATTGAAACAGGATTCTTGTCAGACGTTCGTGAGAGGTGGCGCAGTAAAAATATTCTTATGGTGGGGCTTGCGTCTTTTCCGGGGATTGAATTTGAGGAACCTCGCTCAGTAATCACCACTAAGATGCAAATGGACATCATTCCATTTGGGGAAGCAGCAAAGAGAGGGGTGAGTCACTTTTTACTACATATATCTAAAGGGAGTCTGATGATGAAATAGTTCGAAATAGCTATCATTCCTACCAAAGTTACTGTGTCTACGAGTTGTTGTTAATATTATTCTCTCAAAAAATAATTCGTCAAAAAATAATTTCGTCAAAAAATAAATGAAATTCGACAAATTTTCCAACACAAATTACGAGAATCGTTGTTACTCCTCGCTTCCCCAGTCCACTTGCTAATCTTATAATTTGTAACGGAACGGAAAGTGTAAGACATTAACCTAGTTACTAACTCTTCCTCGATTTTAGTAGAAAACTAATCAAAAACTAAGAATAACTCTTTATCTGACCACTGTTACATTTTCTTTAGCCTAAATATTGCCCCTGCTCATGCAGTGTTGGTTAGAAAGCTATCTAGCAAACCTAACAAAGGTTCTTGGTAACAAACCCGCATTGTTTGAACACATTGACTCCTTGACGACAAGGTTTACTTCGCAAAGTCGTGTTCTATAAGGATATACACCAAACGTAAGAAATCTCCGTGGTGGACTAGAGAGCTATAGGTTGGTTGAAAGTGGCTGGCAGTTATGAATCGCCAACACACTTAGACTAGCGTAGGTCCATTGTGATTAGAGCTAGGTTCACTTAGAAGAGAAAGTAGAAAAGTCTTTAACAAGTAAAAAAACCAAAGTCAGCCAAGGATTATGACTGTTACCAGAATCGCCTCGCGATTCTACAAAAAAGGAACTAAAATTGTGCAGAAAAAATTCTGGTTCAAAGAAATCCCATAGAACGAAACACAGTCTATAGTCAAGAATCGCTTGAGTTGCTTCTAGACACCTATTCTCAGAAAATAACGTGGATGGCGCCTTGAATCGAGAACCATTTCATCTCCGAACTCAACTCATTTCAAGGGAAGTGATAAGCAAATGCAAACGTTCATGGACCATCAGTAGCTTCCTCTTGTAGAAATTTACAGAACTAGTTGGAATCATTCCGGCGGAGATGCAACACGCGTATGGCTTTCTCAAGCCTTGGATGATTTTACTGTGTACCTAGACCAAGGGTTCGCAATCCTTTTCATACTGCGACTCCCTAGAGAGGTTGAAATATTTTTGCGACGCCCTTCTAAAAGCACATAGATATGTGAATAGAAGCTGATCTTACTGCACCTCGTCGTTAAATATGATTTTTCAGCCAAAAATGGGGTCCTCTTCAAAACGCTCCGAAGCCAAGTCAACGCGCAAACGGCTTTGTCTATTATGTTCATTAACTCTGAGCTCCTGGATTAGTTGGATCTTGCACGGGCGAATCTCCGAATGGCAGATTTCTTGTGACTGCCTCAGGTTCTCCTGTACACTCTAATGGACCGCGGCAATGGTCCCGACCAATTTGAATGGCAACGACCCGTACCAATTGAAAAGCCTTTATTTAATTTTGAGTTCCAGGCAAATATACGAGCCACGAAGCAAGTCTGATTGGAAATGCGGGAAACACAAATGCGCTTAATCTTCGACTGCAAAGTAACTACATATATTGGATTTCGCTTCGACTTTGCTCTTGGTGTTCGTAAAGAGAAAGGTAATGTTTTCCTTTAATCGGAGTCTTACAGTGAAAAAATAAGTCGCGACGCATACGCAACCTCTGGGGTAAACCGTAGATTATAAAAGTGGTTTTTATACCGAAGTCGGGAAAAACCTCTCACACCACACCAAAAGACGGAAGGCTAAATCACTAGATCCACCAAATGTTGTTAAACAGGGTTATAAATTCAGAGCTTGGATGCAGGAAGCTTAGAAAGATGTAATTATTTAACCGCGCCTAGTTAGACCAATATCCTTGTTGGTCTTAGGGATAGCAGTACGCAGCAGATAAAATAAGATAATAACGCTAGAAATATAGGGACGGGTGACTGTTTTCGAGCCTCTCATTTCCATTCTCCGTAAACCAGTCTTTTAGACCACCAAATAACTGAATTTTCATTCAGGCAAAAGTTATGGCTATTCGAAGCCGATGGGACCTGAACTGTAATCGCTGTCGCCAGCGGTTTGACTGCCATAAGTACTCGAATCACCAATAGTAATATCAAAATTGATCATGCAGTGTGGTAAGCCTTTGAATGAGATCCCGATGCTAAAGTTAGGTACTGGATTCCTGGCCACAGAGATATACCAGACAAATACAATATAAAGCAGCCGACATGCAAGTGGGATATTAGACTGCTGAAGCTGTGCCCCTTTTATGCCAAAAGAGATAGCAAGACGCCCAACATCTCCTCCTTCTTACAAAATGTGGAGGGATCTTGATAGTTGCAAATATGATGCGAAACAGAAATGGTCACAGATAACAAAGAGCCTGCTAAATGTAAGTGTCAGCAGAGCACATATCGATCTACATCTAACCAAACTTACTCGTAGTGGAGTTTGGATTACCATTGAAAAAGGTGGAAACGTATCTCACTTTTTAACACCATTTTTAGATGTAGTGGCGACCGGATTAATAACACCAAATCTAACCAGTAAGACAATTATCTTCGACTATGCCGAAGCTCAAATACCCGGTACTATATTATTGTAAAATAAAAAAAAATAGTGGGTACTTTTTATTCGACCAAACTCATTTTTTGTCAAAATTTTTTAAATATTATTAAAACAATATGTGCAAAGTTTAAACTTGCTATCTTTACTGCAGCTATTTAAATTTAATTTTTAACATAAAAAGCTATATAAATCTGATATTTTTGTATGGGAGGTAGTAGTAGTTTTCATCCGATCTTGCTCATCTTCGAACTTAGCCTCAGTTTGGTGGATAAAAGCTTACGTACCAAATTTCAAGTCGATAGCTCTTAAATTACGGCCGTAATCGTGCGGACAGACGGACAGACGGACAGACGGACAGACGGACAGACAGACGGACATCGCTAGATCGACTAAGAAAGTGATGCTGATCAATAATATATATAGTTTGTCATACCTACAACGCCTCCTTATGGGCGTTACAAATGGAATGACAAAGTGAATATACCCTCACCACAGTGTGGTACCGGGTATAAAAATGGGGAATTTAAAACCGTTGATATTTTCCCTTAGAGTCTTTTAGAGTAAGGGATTTCAGCACAGTGGATTTTGGAAAAGGAGATTTCGTTGCATTGCTGGAACACCTTATCCATGGTATCAGACAGGCGTCCTCTAGAATTCTAGATATAGTGGATGGGTTGAAGTAAGGTCAAATATGACATCTCAACCTCGTATGGCAGATTACCGCACAGGTAATTTAGAGCCCGCATTGTGGAAGATCGATTTGATTATACTTCACCTGCTACCTCGTAATCGATAGATAGGTTACAGACTTACAGAAGGTATAAACAATTAAAAATTCAGGGATGGAATCAACTAAGTTGACATATAATATTAATTTTTTGATAATCATCCCTTTCGAGGTATGTCCACATTCCACAATTATTAAAGTGACTAACTGTTACCAAAGACAATTTCAATTACATTTCAGGCTAATAATAAGGACTTTAAACTACCTTGGTGAAGAGAGATAATCTAACAATTTGAATAGGAATAATCCAGTCTACACGCTTCGTCTAGACTGATAGCCACTCATCACCTAAGAAGCAAAACACTCTAAAAAGCATAATTTTCATCGGAAAATCCTTCTGTCCACCGAAGAAGAAAAGTCCTCTGGATATAATGTATACATCTTTTCGAATCAACAAGAAAAGCAACATTTTTTAGATTATCGATATAAAATTTTTAAGCTTGTATGTATTCCTTTCCTTCGTTCGAAGTGTATGTTATTTATTCCATGATCATGGTCGACATCTATCCTATTTGTGTTAATCATGAGTACCAAAACATGCAGCGAATACAACAATTTCCAATTAGGTACCTCTCCCTAATGCCCGTTATAAGTGGTGGTAGTTATGAAATAACCAACTCGTAATTTTGAACTTTGAATTTGTCCGACCTAATGAAAATGGTTCTAAATTTATCTAACTACTTCTTTGATGTGCCAAAGAAAACAGTCGACACTTTTGAAATCTATAAGTATCCTCGACATCTCTGAAAAAATTCCTAGTTTCTGCCCCTCCTGATGCCTGCTCATAACACCCAACTTAATAAGCTGAATGGAAAAGTACTTTCGTTGCTCCACGTACGAAACCTTTTGCATACAGGTATACAAAGATTAATTTCTCCCTTTCCCTCGATTCGATTTATAGCGAATTATACTAAATCTATCTTTCGCTTAATAGCGACCGATTTTTCTTTCTAACCACACTATTACTTTCGCCATACACTGTACCCGTACTGACTGTTTATCCTCCTCGAATAGCTGCCATTCTCCATATCATCTTAATTGTCTGTATTTAAGTGAAAAATTATGATTTTTCACTTGGCTCATTGCGCGCCACGGAGAGCGTGTGTTTTTCTCTTTCGATACTGCGGCCCGAGTTGGGTTGGGTAGACCGATGTGACGCGACGACCGACGACGACGATGGCGATGATCTTGCCAAAGATACTTTCATTCCAATTTTTCTTTTCGAAGAAAATCATTTTCGCTGTGCCTTTCTTTTTTGTTTATGTGTGCTTTTCACTTTGATTTCCCTCCATTTCTTCATAGGTTTTTTTTTTGTTGGCAAAAATGCGACGATGACGTTGATATAGGTAATGATGGTAGAATAGAATTGGGTACCTATGCAATTTTGCGGATTTGGTTGAGATCGCTGGACTATAGGAAATTATTTTTTTTTTTACTTTGGAGCACAAATAATATAATAATCTGCCAATTTTGTAAATTTGAATGCCACTAAAGAGGTTGCCACTAATTTCGCGCTACCAAGAAGGAACCACTTTTTCGACATATGGAGGTTGGAGAACCTTAATTTCTCTCTTAAGCCGGTGGCTTAGAATATCTTCTAGTTCTCGAGCTCACCAGCGAGATACCATGGGGAAGAGATATTTTTAATTCACGACCTCATGGTAAACAGATCCTTATTGTTGGCAAATCTGATGTCAACCGGCCACTAGGCAGCGAAGGGAAGACAACGTTAAAATTTCAGGATAACAGGTGATGGATGAAATTGGCTCAATTGGTACACGCCCTCTGAATGGAAAATCCCAAGTTTTGGACTTTTCCAGTGTATGTACCACAGGATCTAGCATTCTGCCAAATTTCATGATTCTAGGATGGCTGGAAGTGCTTCATAATTTTGATGATCATCATCTAAGTGAGTGAGTGAGTGAGTCAGTTACGGTTTTTGCGATTTTTGAAGTCCTGTATGTTGAGAACCACTAATGCTATAGAAATGAAATTTGGTGAGGTAGACCATTTTAATGAGCATAGTAAATGTTTCAAGTTTGAAATTGTTGGCTTAATTGGTTCCGAAGTTAGAGGGGGGTCGAAAACAGCCTGAGTTTGTTCCTGTAATAAGGGTAAATGCTTTTACTAGAGAACTTGGCTGGGGCACTACCATGCCATTTGATATCTATATATATATAAATGAAGTTTACCACTCACTGATCATCAACGCCCAGCAACGCTAACCCTTTGCTTTAGAAAGTACAGAGGTTCCCTTTATGATGTATACAAGGAATAAGGAAGGATATTTAAAGGGGGGTCAAAATTTGTATGGGAAAATTTTTATTTTTCATCCAATTAACTTCAAACTCGGTTTGTGTTCTCTCTATCAGAAATAAAGAAAACTAATTTCTCCGATTTTGGAAATTAAACCCTTAAAGGGGTAAAATGGGAACATTTTTATTTTTCATCCGATTGACTTCAAACTCGGTTTTTTATGAGAAGTAAAGAAAATTGATTTCTCCGATTTTGGAAATTAAACCCTTAAAGGGGTAAAATGGGGGGGGGGGGGTCAAAGTTGTTATGGGAAACTTTTTATTTTTCATCCAATCGACTTCAAACTCGGTTTGTGTAATAAAGATAATAATTTTTTTCGATTTTGGAAATTTTGCTTGGGGTCCGTGTTATTAGCGATCACCCCTTTTTAAGGGGGGCCTTTTCTTAACCCACGAACCGTTCGTCGTATCCATTTGAAACTTTGTAATGCATCCAAACTTCATCGCTGTTGAATATGCTGATCGCTTCATTTAACGATTCGGACTAAGCGGAGAAATTCATCTGAAAACAGCTATATCCCTTGTCTATTTAAAAAAAGAAGCAGTAATTAACCCAGACTCAATGATTCTGGCTGCTGGACTGCAAGGCAGTATGGCCATAGTAACATTCGGTACCAAACGTCATGGTCACGTCTCCAACCGACTACACCCAAATAAACGAACGTTTCAGGGTCACACTTCTCTGGGTTCCAGGGCATAGTGACATAACAGGCAACGAGCGCGCGGATGAGCTGGCCAGCTAGGGCTCAGCACAACACGCCTCGCTCGCAACGAGGGTCCACATTCCGCTAGGGGCGGTTAAGGGACAAATATATTCACATTTTCTGCAGAAAGCCAATCTCCGATGGTCGGGATTGACAAAGTGCGTCATATCAAGGAAGATATGGCCTACATATGATCAAAATAAAATAAAAAACCTACTAAACATAACCCGCCCAGATATCGCCAGAATCACGGCAATAACGACGGGGCATTGACCAATTTACAATATATACGGAAATACAAACGAGAAAGAAACTCTCTCTCATTTCCTCTGCAAATGTCCAGCTCTAGCAACATCCAGACTGCGCGCACACTGAACCAACCATTCTTTGACGACCTTAGCGACATCTGGGGTAAAGGGATACAGGGGCTTACCCGTTTTCTCAATTCTGTAGATTGGTTATAGGCACCGACCGGACCACATCCTTTACAATCATTACAAAGTAGGTCACACGAGGCATGGTAACAAAACGGCAAACCCTAGTGCTAATTGGGTTCAAAGGCTGAACCGCCACTTCTATCTACCTAATTGACCCAGACTTTTACAGCAAATCATACTGGATACACGGGGCCTTATAGGTTCAATTCAAGCACATATTAGGTACACTTTAAGATTTTTTTCGACTGCCCACACCTCGTGAATTTATGACAAGCCTCCGAGAGTTTATGTATAGTCACTCAAACGAATGGCAGCAAGGAGCTAGCTATAGCTTCTTTATAATGGGTCCATTAATTATTTTCCGATGTGCTGTTCTCGAAAACTGGGATAGAACTCGTCGGGTCTAGGGGTGCCCCAAAGAAACACCAACTTTAGACCGTTACCTTTGTATTTTCTCATAAGTCATCGCGCTTAAAAACTAGTCTTTAATCGTTAACGGCGTATTTAAGAACTACATGCTTAGTTTTACCTTGACAATGTTTGGATATGTACGGTTTTAGGTTAGGCTATGTCAGGTTTATACGGTTTGGTATAGCAGGGTGAGTCCTACTATACAACATTTAAGTTCTTGTGGACCTCAGAAAGTGAGACATCAGAAAGTTCTTGTAAGTTATGGAAGTAATGACTTCTAAGTGTTCAGTTCCTCAAGTGACAAAGACTCGGAAAATGACAGAGGTGTGTCCTCATGGACCCTTTTCTCTCTGTTTGTCATTACAGAGTGGAGGCTTGATCGACTGTAGAACGGTCGTAACTACTAAGGTGGCGTATCGGACGTTGCTCATAATACCACCAGCAGAATTTTGGACACCAAAAATATTGAGAATAGTGCAAGTCTCTAGAGTCTAGAATAACAACTGTTTTCAGATAGATAGTCCGCTCACAGTTTCGTTTCGCAGTCCAGCTTTCCAATGAACCTGTATCACTCAGAATCCATCAGGAACCAATTTTGAGTCATACATAAGTAGTTTTTGAGTAAGCATGTAAATGATATCCGAATAGTGTGTCTTTTGAAAGGCCCCTAAACCGGGGGGTTCTATCTCAACCTTGACAAAAAGCGCACTCCAAGTTTGGTGCAGCAGCAAAGAATCACCATTGCAAATGATTACGGGATGCTGCAACTACGCATTATTAGAGTAAGGACCTCCATCAAAATCTGCCTCTATGTCGTTTGTCAAATTGTCGCATAATGTTTTTTTTATTTCTCCATTTAAATTTTGCTTCCAAAATGAATACAATCTATGAGCAGGAATGTGCGACGCAATCGCGCACCTTAATTATTATGATTCTCCTTGGTATACGAAAATCATTGAATTTTTGAATTTTTCAAATTGTGCGGCATAGAGCAAGAGCAGTGGCGATGGCGATGGGGATGAGGTACTCCCTAATTTGTATCTGTTATTGTTGAATGTACATTGAGAGAAAATGCTACGAAAATAGAATTGACTTTCCGAAAATGTGTTCTGTTATATTTTTTTTTATTAAAAATACGCCGTGAAAATAAATACACAGAATCCGCGCGAACCAAGTCACTCACAGTCGCAGGGTAATCTAGAACGAGAGGAATATTTTTGGATAAATAATACATTTTAATGCAGAGTTGCTCTGGAACTGGGGACGCAGGACGACAGGACGGCGGGAGGAGCTCGATTAAGAGGTTATTTTCTCATATAGATACTTTTTGTTTCTTTGGATTATTGATTGTTTACACGAGTATATATCGCTGTTGGTTTGGCTGTGTGTGCGACGACAACGGCCCTGTGATTATGTATCCTTCAATCGGTGTAGATTTAATTAGATTTAAGTTTGCAACAGTAAAGTTAATTATGGAGTCTTCTCCCCCTCATTTGAGTGTGGTGTGGGTGGGTGGCCTGGTCATAGGGGAGAAAAACAATATAATTGTACAGCGAAAAGGTGGTAGCTGTGCAAAGAAGTTTTGTTAGTTAATTTAAGTTTTTGTTGTTCTGCTTCTTTTCATTTCCATGTTTGAGGGAAGATTTATTGCGGCAAGCAAAAAGAAAATTGAAGAAGTGTGTACGTCGATAGTGAAGTTCACCTAAAAGCAGAAATGTGCACAACACACGTGCGGTTTTTTTTTGCTTGGTTTTGGGAAAATATAGATAAAAGCGAATACCTCCAACTTCAAAATCTACTTACCCATACATTTAGGATAAACGTTCTATATGAGAATGAAACAATTTCGCTTATGATTTTTCGACAAGGGCATCGACTTAGGATAGGCTCACAGAACATCTAGCTTGTTATAGAGGTTCTCAAATTTCTATTAGATAAATGTATTTGGTATCACCTTAACAAAGGAAAAGGGTTCTGGAACTGCGAACCCTTTGGATGGGTGGATACTATTCATGTCAGGAGGAATAGTACCACCAACGTCTTCTCAGGCGAGAGTGCGGGTACCCACAAGTCCCTGGCAGAGTAGTGGACTGCGGATACTATTGGGAGGATGGGTTCCTGTCTTAAAGCTTTAAAGATCAACTCTTGAAGATGCAGCCTTGAAAAGGTTGCAGTTATGGATTCATTATTTCTTACATTCTGATGGGTAATTTTAAAGCTCACGTGGGTGCAGATTAAATGATTTGTGGCAGTCTGATTGGGAGGAACGGTGGCTTTGATCAGAATTCGAATGGTGAGAAGGTGTTAGGCTTTTGCTATGCAAATGGTATGTCCAGTCCATTATGAACTTTGCACAAAAATTGTATCCATACCATAATCCATATGGTACCGTCGAAGTCTTCAACAGTCAACTGCTTATCTATATCTATCACCTGGGTGTTGTGCAAATTGTATTACAACGGACACATATTTCGCCTACCAAAGCCTACCTAGGATCGATAAACGCATATGGTGGGAGGGTTTTTTTTTATAAATTCCCTGGCTGACACTGCGACCTTAAAAGGTCTATTGTATAATCTAAGAGATGGATGACCTTCCTATAGTGAAAACCACTAAATCCTTAGTAGCGGAGTGCCTCGTCTTCTTAACCAATGAGGTGCCGGGCAAACACAGAGAATGTGCTGGGAGGATTTTACATCCCCAAGACAGAATCTGTATTCCGTGTCCGGACACAAATTTATTTTGTTAAGATGATATTTCACGCCACAATGGCCTGTGAGAAAGCCCACCACTTTCCTGATTCTTTCCCTATTTAGGTTGAGGATTTTCTTGTAGGAGAAAGATTTAATTAATCTTTTGGATTATCTTAAAGCCGGAACATTTTTCCAGTGGTTTAGACGAAGTTGTTGTTCCCAATCGTTAATTAAACCTAAAGCTGTAGACCATTTAACTGCTATAAGGTTCTGGTCCATAGAACGCGGCTTCAGATCCAGTCCTAGCTAGTTGGTGCGCCGATTCGTTGGCAACAGTACCTTGATGGCCACCTAGTTTGACCTTGGTGTGTTTGGATAGGGCTTGCAAGGCATCGTAGCAGCACTTTACTGTTTTTGAGTCCATTGTATTGGACGATAAAGCTTGTAAGGCAGCTGGGTGTGGCTGGTGGTATTAAGAAAAGAACTGGAGCTCAAGAACCCATCAGAAAGAAAAGAGGAGGCTTTAAAGGTGTGGATTCATTAGGGCGACTCAGCTTCTCGAAAATGTATGCAGATTGCCTATTACAGGAATGAAAGAATAATCTTGAAAATAGGTCACAGATCCAAAATTGAACAACACGGCGAATTCAGAGCCGTACCCTGCTTGGACTGGACATATCAAAGGCATTTGACCGAGTCTGGCATAGAGCCCTATTAAGCAAGTTAGCGTCTTATGGATTACCACAACAACTCTGCGGATGGATGCAAAATTTTCTTCTGGAAAGATCGATCCAAGTTGTTGTAGATGGTGTATCATCTAATTCGTTTGCTATAAATGCCACCATCTCGAATAGTGGGCCACATAGTCAGAGATGTGAACAAATTAGTTCTCTAAATGATGATCTGTACAAAATCTTGAAGTGGGGAAAAGACAACTTGGTTGTATTTAATGCAAACAAGACACAGCTCACAACATTTTCTAGGCAAAATGCATTAACAGTTCCTCAGATCCAAATGGAGAACCATCCAATCCATCCCAAGGACTCAATGCACCATCCAGGAGTCACAGTCAATTCAGGAATCACATGGCAGGACCACATTTCCTATATCGCAAGATCGGCGTCCGCTAAGTTGATTTACCTATTTAAAGCAAAGAGGTAGCTCAGGTTAGACCAGGCCTGGAATATTATTCCCATATATGGAGCTCGGCCCCAAAACATTCACTTATTCTACTAGACAGCATACAGAGACGAGCAGTTCGACTTATTGGAGACCCTTCACTCACATCGAAGACAAGTCGCTGACCTATGCTTGTTCTATAGGTACTTCCATGGTAGATGTTCCGAGGAACTCAAAGACATTATCCCTCGAAATGCAACTTTTGGGCGCCCCACAAAACAGGCTGCTAATGTTCATGACCATACAGTACTTACACCTGACAACCGCGAGGACATAAACTTTCCAAAACTCCTTCTGTTACAGGACAAGCAAACTTTGGAAGTCGCTTCCTGGGGATATATTTCCAGAAGACTACAATTTGCAGCAATTTAAGTGCAGAACTAACATACATCTGCAAGCATCTCGGGGCGCTGTTGAAGCGTCATAGGTTCGCCTTTGCCGGGAGAAGTATTTAAAAAAAAAAAAGAATAACTGATACTGATGACTGGGTCTTTAATGCGATGTTTGTTCCAACACTTACTTATTGTAATGAGACCAAAAGAATAAGATAGGATACAATCTGCTTTGCAAGATCTGACAACCGTTTGAACATAGCTCTATACTCCCAACAACACACTCAAGAAGTATCTATATTCCTTGTGATAGGTTCACATGCCAAGAAACCCATATCCCGATTACCTCAAGCACTACTTTTCTAAGAACTATGACAAGTTATATCTCTACTCCATTTCAGACATCCCTCACTCAACCTACACACGTGTTAGGTAATAAAACTCGCAAAAATCACCGCACACATTCATCACGCTAAAAAGAACATACTTCTCTTGAAATTGAATCATATGTCAACAGCCTCTTCGACCATAGCTCAGCACAACAAAGGCCCAAACAACAAATCATTGGCCCCGCGTGAAAAATCCCATCAAGAATACAACCCAAAGAGCCCAAACAAAAACGACTCCAATTGTCTGCCCATTTAACGCAAGGGATTTTCAAGTTTCACCACATCGACTTGATAGAGATTCTGGGGCCCACCCAAGCCAAAACAGATCTCCTCGTTCCAATGGAGAAAAAAAAAAAAAGAAAAGTGAAAAACCAAGCAAACAAAAACAGTTAAAACGAGTGAGAACTGAGAAGACCGCGCGAATCGGATTGAATTTGTTTCGAGCTGGTTCCATTGTCTGTATGCGGGCGCGCGCTCGCGCAATGATAATGTTTCCTTTTCCGGTCGTCTAAGTAGGTGCCCCCTCGCTTGGGCAAGTTGTCAACACTCCCCGCACACCATCTGATGATCTACGTTTTGTTTCATCTTTCGTTGTTTCATTCTTATATACACTTTCACGTCACAGTCGCAGAGTGCGTATACTCAAAAGACCCCGAAACGTCCATTGACCAAAACACACATCTACCAGCTCCACCATATCGGCGTGAACTACTACACCCATCCGTGTACATACAGCGGATACAATAATCTTCCCACGAAGAACGACAGCGATACATACTTCTTTACACGGTCAACTCAGAAAAGATAATTTATTGAAGGCACCATCTCAATGGAATTCGATCCGGGTGATTTGTATCTCAAAGTCGAAGATGAACAAAAACGAACGTCATACACAAGCCATGATCTCCACAATAGCTAGGTATAGTAGGTGTTTTCACGGACATTTACATATCCCCATTGAGAGCACACCACACAAAACGAGAATGTCAGCAAATCCCCCGAAAATACTTAATCAAAAGTAGCTCATGGATTTGGCGGCCGGTGTTTGTGGTCGTCCAAGAAAAAAAAAAAAAAACAAAAAAAAAAGTCAAAAAATCTTGTTCTTGTTGGTTTTTTTGTTCCTCCTAATGTTTTGACCATTTACTGTCAACTGGAACATAATAAAATAACGAAAATTGTATCTTTCAACAGCGAAATAGATTTATAGATATTGTTTGGTTAAACATTTGCGTTAATTTGTTTCGGGTGTTCGGCGACGAGGAGTCCATAAATTATACACTCGGCTGGGGTTATTAGGATTTCTGTTTTTTTTTTTATTATAATTCAGTTGGTAACAATTTTATTCTGTCAGTCGGAGACATTAATTTGCAATGCATAATAATGCAATAAATAATGAAACTTGTTTTGAAATAAATAAATTAGTAGTTGAGTGACAAAGTGCCATTAAAAGCAATTAACACTCAATTCCCTACTGTTATACTGTCGAAATGCATTAAGCGATGACTGATAAAGATGTATAGAGGGCGCTTGCAATTCTGTGGACGTAAAGGTGACACAGTTTTGACGGAACGTCTTTATTTTGGTATAATAATTTGTAAGACATTTTTACTTGTAAAAGATTTGTTTAGACTTTTGTTTCGGCAACACTTTTACCAGCAACAACCTTTGACAGCTGTTAGGTGATTTGTGCTCATTTTGATTTATCATTTCAATTAAACTTCCAGATTACGCTTTATTCGACAAATTGCTCGAAGTCATACCTGTTATGTTAAAAGTCTTCTTATCTATATATATATAAATTGAGCCCTAAAATGTTTGTCGTCGATTCACGCCTTAACGCATATACCATTTTTAACCAAACTTTCACACATCTTTGGTATTGGTCCATATACGGTTTCTGTGAAGTTTGGTCAAAATTGCACAAAGGGCGTGGCACCGCCCATACAAAAAAAACATTACAAATCTTATATCTCGAAAACAGCCGAACCGATTGAGTTGAAACTTACAGACAGTCTTAGGTATTGGCCCAGGAGTGTTGCTATGAAGATTGGAAAAAATTGGACAAAGGGGCTTGACACCTCCCATACAAAAAATATCTTGAAAACCGCCGAATCGATTGAGTTGACACTTACAGACAATTTTAGGTTGGCTTAGCAGTGTTGCTGTAAGATTGGTCAAAAATAGAACAAAAGGGCGTGGCACCGCCCATACAAAAAACATCTTCTATGGGGTGAAACTCGATTATGTTATAACTCGATAACCGCTGGGCCGATTTTCATGATTAATTTTTTTTTCGTATTGCTGTATTTCAGGTTTACGCAGAAAGAAAATTCCAGAAAATCGATTTTTTCTCATTTTTCGAATTTTACTAAAGAACATTATTATCTAAGATCTATAAGCAATACAATTTCTGTGCACGGGCAAAGCCGGGCGGGTACAGCTAGTTGTATATATAGTTTAAGTTTATTTCAAGATGTACAAATTAAGACTGACTCTTCTCTAGCTATTACAAATATTTATATGTCTTAAGGCTTATGTGTTAGTGTTGTAATACTATACAAATACTAATATATTTAAGTGTAGTCGTAGTATTATAATGTATATACATAATATATATTATAATACATAGTTCAATATCATAACATCTCCTTTTTTCAAATATATATATATATTTTTTTTTTAACTTCAAACTTTGGGCATATCTACTTATATTCTATATAAAGCATACTTACAGATAAATACATAAGTCTTAACAGAATTATATACCTGTAATCATAATTATAAATATTTACTATTCACATTGCGTGAATATGTACTTTCATTTCATAAAACTGACAACAGTGATTTATTGATTACTTTGTACTATTTGTACTCGAATGGCTTAGGTGGTACAACTTTTCTCCCATAGCGTGTTGTAGTCGTTTCAGTATTTTGAGTAGAAATTTGATCTTGGATGTGTGGACCTATTAAATTATTGTGGCCGTTATTAATATTTTGATCAGGTTGTTGTGTTTCGCAAGTTGTTTGATTGTCTCCGTCGTGATCATTTATGTCTTGGCTATTTTCACAATTGTTATTTGACCTTGGTGATTCCATAAGATGTTCCCGATTTCTCCTGTAACAATTACCATTTAAATCAGTCACCAAATACGAACGTGGTTCTTTACATTTAAAACAAATTTTTCCAGGACTCCAAACTGACTGTGGTGTTTTTTTGTAATACACCGATTCGCCGTTTGCAAGTGGCTTTAACGACTTCGAGCCCTTATTGTAATATTGTTGAGACAATACTTGACTCTTAAAGACAGCTTGTTTATGTTTTGAAACATTTATTAATTTCGGGTTAAGATTTTCTTGAACGATTGGTAATTTCGTCCTTTCGTCCATCAGCAGTTCAGACGGCGAGCTAAGATTCCCTTTTGTGGTTGTTCTATGCAATAGAAGAGCAATATATGGATCGGTATTTGTTTCATCACAATTGGTTAGTAGTTTTTTGATTGTTTGAATGGATCTTTCCGCTAGTCCATTCGACCTAGCCAAATAAGGACTAGAAGTGTAATGATCAATATTCCATTCTTTCGTAAAGGTATTGAAATATGCTGAGCTAAATGGCGGACCATTATCCGAGATCATGACTTGGGGTATGCCATGACGAGCAAATATCGATTTTAGTTGAGTTACTACAAGAGGACTTGAAAATCCAGAACTAAGTTTAGCTAGATCAGATGTGGTGGTCGTCTACTGATGAGCCCACCCACCACATCGGGGCGAAACGCATTACTGGAGTCGAGGCCAACACAAATTGTGATGACAATCGTACACTCCAACGTTATTCAATTCATAAATATGTTTATGATTGAAAGTAGTTTGATTAAAGTTTAGCTATTTCAATAAATTTTGAAAAATAGTCAACCACTAGAATATATGTATTTTTGTTTAAATTCAAAAAGATCAACCCCAACCTTAAACCACGGCAGTGGAACCACCTTATGAGACAGCATTGGCTGTTTACTATTTGAATTTTTGTGGCGAATGCAAGATTCACAATTGGAAACGATATTATTTATATCTTGATTAATATTTGCCCAGAATACATTCTGTTTAGCTAAATTTCTACAGCGCTCTATTCCCATGTGCTCTTCGTGAAGCAACAATAGTATACGGTGACATAATGACTTAGGGATGATGAGGCGGTTTGATTTAAATAATAGACCATTTACTACCTGAATATCATTTCGTACATTAAAATACGGCAGAGCAATACTCTCAATTGTCTTTTTTAAGGTTGGCCATCCTTTTTCGCAATATTCTTTAACTAGACACAAGACTTTGTCATTTTTGGTTTCATTTCTTATTTCCTCCAGCCTTGAATCCGACACAAATAAATTCGAAATCAGAAATTTGATAAATTCCTTATCAAATTCAGTCAAAACATTCTCAGTTAGAGGCGCCCTGGACAACGTATCAGCAACATAGAGACATTTTTTTGTACACTACAGTTACATCGTAATTTTGAAGGCGTAGCATAAACCTTTGCAATCTGATTGGTATCTTGTGCAGAGATCTCCCAAATAGAGGAATAAGTGGTTTATGGTCTGTTTCCACAGTAATATGTCGACCATAAATATATTGGTGAAACTTTAGACAGCCAAAGACAATGGCGAATAGCTCCTTATCTATTTGGACGTAATTTTGCTGACTAGATGTCAATGTTGCTGAAGCAAATGCAATTGGTAACGACCCATTCGAAATGACAGCCCCCATTGCATTTTTTGACGCGTCAACAGATAATGTAATTGATTTATCAGGATCATAATAGGTCAAAATTGGCGCTTTGGAAATCGCCGACTTAAGATTTGCGAACTCTTCTTCATGCTTTGATGTCCAGTGCCATGCTATTTCTTTTTGCAGCAGTTGCCGAAGACTAGATGTTTCAATTGACAAATTCTTTACAAACGACCCTAAGTAATTGACCATCCCCAAGAACCGCTGAAGATCAGTTACATTCTGAGGAGGCGGCATATCGCAAATTGCTTTGACCTTGCTTTCGTCTGGACGAACGCCGAATTCACTAAATATGTGACCAAGAAACTTTATTTGTGTTTGTAAAAATGTTGATTTATTTGGGTTAAATTTTAACCCAATTGATTTAGCCCTTTCTAACACAAGTTTAAGGGTTTTGTAATGTTCTTCTTTGGTAGCGCTATGAATCAAAAAATCGTCAATGTAAATAATAACATTGGGTATGTCACTGAAATGATTAACCATTTGTTGATGGAATGTAAAATAATGACATAAAAACGCCCTATAGATAGGTAGGTACCTACTTCACGCACTACAATGTAGCCATCAGGATTTTTGTTTAAAAAAGTCAGAAGAATTTAAAAACTTTGCCTGTGTTCGATTTATAGTTTGAATTGATCCCTAAATTTCGGGACTGATTAGTGGAAGTGTAGGCTCTATACAGTCGATGTCACTGTCATCCATGAATTGGGATGGACCTGCAATTGTAATATATCCGCACTGTGACTCTTATATAGAGAACAGAAGCAGACCCATATATTTGGGGGCAGATTCGCTGTTAACAACAGACTTAGGCAAGCCATCCTTGATCCTTGATAAAATAAATCTCTTGCAAAGAAGTTGCATCAGAACTGAATTTAGTAATATTAACCTGCCATGCAATAACACAGGGTCCTATTAAAGACTGTTCCAAAACAATGTCCTAAGAATGACGATTTTATAATGATCATGATAAATGATTTTAAATAATTGAGGGATGTAATTAGAGGGTAGAACTCTTTGAGACAATCCTTTCCACATGCGTATTGAAGAATCTGAATTTTTTAAGTTCGGCCCACGGTAGACTTAAGGGTGAAGGGTGGCCGTCGTTCAATGTAATCAAAACCGAGAACATAATACGGAAGGATAGGAAATCCCTCCACACACAATATTCTGCGGTACCATATAAAGAAGATAGGCTTAACGGAAGTAGAAGCTGCGGTGATGAGGGAGCTCTTGAGGATACCACCCACTTCCTATGTCACTGCCCAGTGCCCAGGTCTCCAACACACAAGGTATAAATTCCTAGGGAGTCACTTCTACAACGACCTAGACAAGCTTCAATAGACAAGATAATCAACTTCGTCAAATCAACAGGATGGTTTGTATATGTATCAGTAATTAATACGGTGTTATAATGGGTAAGGAACAATCTCTTTCCCCTACCATTATCACAATGGGTCTGAGTGTGGCACGGAGATCTCCCCGCTAGCACACAAACCTAACCTAACCTAAGGGTGAACTGATGCATGCGATGAATGACGAATTTTGACTCGGGAATTGTTGAATGCAGGCAGAAGCACTTCTGCGTTGTTCAAGCGGGTCAATTGAATCCTCTATAGTTCTTTCCGCTATTAAATTTATTGCACGGTTTTGGATTCTAACCACTAGCTAGGTGTAATTCATAGTTTTTACTGCCATTACACTGCTGAGTGCGGATATCTATCTTATAATTATTACAACAACGAAGAAATACTGTGCGAAGATATATAATGTTGCAATCACAGCCAATCGCCAGAACCTTTGTACATACGGTTTTAAACGACGCAGAGAAGTAAATAGGAACGCCGCTACTGATGCAAATGCAATATCTACTCTAGGAAGGCAACTAGACCCGAATAAAAATCTGTAGAGACGATCACATATATGAGAGTATGCACCTGGAATGTAAGAACACTCTACACCCCAGGTGCCACTCAAAAACTTGAGTCTGTCCTCACGCGGTACAAGGCAGACATCACCGCGATCCAGGAGATACGATGGATAGGATCAGGCATTTATTACAGCTGCAACAAAAGACTGCATGTATTAGGATGCGGATTCGTCGTGGGAAATCGGCTTAGGACAAAAGTTATTGACTTCAAGCCGATAAGTGATCGCCTTTCTGTGATCCGCGTCAAAGCTACTTTCCAAAACATAAGCCTAATATGTGCACACGCCCCTACCGACGAGGCTGAAGATCCCATCAAGGAGGAGTTTTATGACCTCCTGGATGGAGCCTACGGAGCCTGTCCGGAGTACGATGTAAAAGTTGTACTCGGGGACTTCAATGCTAAAATCGGAAAGGAAAACATCTTTGGCGGGTTAGTTGTTAAGCACAGAATCCACGAAACGACAACAGACAACGGCTACCGACTAATAGATTTTGCAGCAGCTCGTAATACGGTGATAAGTAGCACTAGGTTTCCAAGGCTAAGGATCCACACAGCAACCTGGCGCTCTCCAGACGGTCGAACCGCCAACCAAATCGACCATGTGCTAATCGATGCGAGGCACGCATCCAACATCCTCGACGTGCACATATTCCGAGGGGCAAACGTCGACTCTGACCATTTTCTTGTCGCAGCAAAATTCAGAGCTCATCCAACATCCTCGACGTGCACATATTCCGAGGGGCAAACGTCGACTCTGACCATTTTCTTGTCGCAGCAAAATTCAGAGCTCGGCTGTCCAACGAGAAGAAGCTGCGAACCGCCCAGAAGAAGAAATTCGACGTTGGACGCCTTAGCACACCTGGAGTAGCCAGAGCCTACAGCGAGCGCCTGAGCATGAAACTCTCCTCTGTGCACTCACCTACCACAGACGCCAACAATCAGTGGTGCCAGTACCGCGACATCATCAAGGAGGTAGCCGAAACCACTGTAGGGTACCAGCCACCCCAGAGAAAGAGCCCGTGGTATGATGATGAATGCGTGTACAGGAAAAAGGTGACAGAAGATGCACACAAGAAAGCGCTGCAGCGCAAAACAAGGGCAGCGAGAGAAGAGTATCGAGCCAGGAGAAGAGAGGAAAAGAAGATCCTGCGTAGGAAGAAGAGGGCTTACGCAGCTTCCCAGCTCAAGGAGATCGAAGAGTCGCGCGATCGTAATAACATCCCGAGGTTTTATAAAAAAGCCAAGCAACTGGCTGCTGGCTACAAAACCGGAACGCAGGCTCTTCGAGACAGCGAAGGAAACCTAGTCACCGAAGCGCAGGGAATAGTAGATGTGTTTAAGCAGCATTTCCAGCAACTGCTAAATGGGCATCATGTAGAGAGAGTGATAGGGCAAGAAGAGAACCCGCGTCCAGTCAATGAAGAACTAGTTCCACCACCTAGTATAGAAGAAGTTGGCCTAGCTATAAAAAAGCTTAAGAACAACAAAGCCGCAGGCTCTGATGGTTTACCAGCGGAGCTCTTTAAATACGGTGGTGATGTTTTGTTAGGGAGCATGCACCGAATCATCAACCAAGTATGGCTGGAAGAAAACATGCCCGATGACTGGACTATCAGCTCCATATGCCCCATCTACAAAAAAGGCGATCCTATGTCTTGCAAGAACTATCGAGGCATATCCTTGCTTAATGTTGCATACAAGATCCTATCCAACGTACTGTGTGAACGTCTTAAACCGTTCTGCAACACACTAATCGGCACGTACCAGTGTGGCTTCCGGCCCGGCAGATCGACTATAGACCAAATTTTCACACTGAGGCAAATCCTGGAAATGACCAACGAATTTCAAGTCGAAACTCACCACCTATTCATCGACTTCAAAGCCGCGTATGATAGCATACATCGTCAGGAGCTCTGTGGCGATGGCCGAATTCGTAATCCCGGCTAAACTGATTCAGCTGTGTCGCGTGACGCTGGAAAACACGCGCTGCAATGTGCAGTTTGGAAGCAGCTCCTCCGATCTATTTCAAACTTGCACCGGATTTCGGCAAGGAGACGCGCTGTCATGCGACTTCTTCAATCTCGTACTGGAGCAGATAGTGCGCAGGGCAGGTATCAACACGGAAGGCACTATCTTCAACAGATCCGTACAGCTACTGGGCTATGCGGACGATATTGACATCATCGGTCGCTCCCAGCGTGCCGTGGTAGAAGCGTTCACGGCGATTGAAGAACAGGCGAAGTCCGTTGGCCTTCAAGTAAATGAGGACAAGACTAAGTACATGCTATCAACAAACAAACAAGCATCTGTCCACCGCCTAGGACAAAACGTCACTATTGATAGCAACAACTTCGAGGTAGTTAAGGAGTTCACCTACCTCGGAGCAAACATGAACTCCACGAATGACACCCTAGTGGAGATCCGGCGAAGAATTACCATAGGAAACCGTTGCTACTTCGGTTTGGCAAAACAACTGGGTTCAAAACTCCTAACTCGAAGGACGAAATGTGTGCTCTACAAAACCCTCATCCTGCCAGTTCTGCTTTATGGCGCCGAGTGCTGGACGATAAGCAAGAAGGGAGAGCTGATACTGGGCTCCTTCGAAAGAAAAATACTTCGGCGGATTTTTGGTCCTGTGTGCGAGGAGGGCGAATGGAGGAGAAGATACAACCGCGAACTCTATGAGCTGTACCAAGATGTGGATGTAGTCCAAAAAGCCAAAACACGTCGACTACATTGGCTCGGCCACATCGAGCGAATGGACAATAATGCTCCAGCTAAGAGGATCTTCGAATCCCAGCCCCCAGGTTCGAGAAGACAAGGAAGACCGAACCTCCGTTTCAAAGACCAAGCCATCGCGGATGCCAGAGCGCTTGGTCTCGACAACTGGAAGCAGCGTGCCCGGGATCGTAGAGGATGGAAGGCTGCAGTGTCTCAGGCAGAGACTCTTCACGGGTCGGGAGCCCGATAAGTAAGTAAGTAAGAGACGATCACAGACGGTCGGTATTAGTCATAATGTAAAAACCACTTCTGCAGAATTTGAAATGGCAAGGACGAGCCAATTTCGCTGTCATGTAGGACATACAATTTAAACTGAACGACGGAAGCCAAGATTTCCATCTACAACCGATCAAATTAAAGTATGGAAGGCAATTATGTAACTCGAGTCCAACAAAGCTTCTCTATACGAACTGCCTACCTGTCAAACTATTGAAGACAGCGGGAGATTACTTGGTGAACAGCGTACAGTGATACTTTTCCAAGGAATTCTACTCACAAAACTCAACGATCCACAAAAAAGAAGCCCATCTAAATTGCGCCAATAGCAGAGGGATCTGGTCGCCTTAACATTCCATACAAGCTCTTGTCTGCCAGTACTGTTCAATGAACTGATTGACCCTTATCAGTGCAGTAAGACCACAACCGAGCAAATATTTACACTACGGTAGATGCTGGGAAAAAGATGTATACATCAATACCCACCAACTGTTTATTGATTTTTAGCCAGCATATGACTGTAGAGACGCGTTGTAAAAGCGTTGTCTAGTTTTGGTATCACTGATTAGCTCATACCGACTAAGGCTGATCTGCCATGGAATGCGGGACCATATACTCAAGCTTCTACAGTAAAAAAATATCCTTTACTGAAGTACATAGTACATACTTAGTATGCTTTGCTACGGCCCCAATAGGATGAAATAAAACTGTTCCCCGCATACAAACGTTGACTCCCCCTTTTACCCCTTTTGGGGTACGAATTTCCCCAAATCGCTTCTTAGTGCTCAATTGGTCCATAAAAGGAAAATTGTTATAAAAATGTCAGCTTCCTACCTCTTACCATTTGGGCTGGGTGTGCTGATCATCAATCACCACCAGTCAGTCAGGACAAACTGTTTTATATATGTAAAAGGGTGTAAAGGGTCTTTCATTAAGGACTTGACAATTTCCTTTTTAAATAAAATGCAAATTATTTGAGACATTTCAAAATCAATTTATTGGCTTGAATTACTATGAAAACATTTATGAATAGAATTCGACTTCGTTCATAAAGTCCTCCACTTTGAACCCAATTTTCGATGACTCGGCTGCACATTTCGACCTGAGCTCCTCTAACGTCGCCGGCTTGTTGGCATAGACCAATGATTTAATGTAGCCCCATAAAAAAAGTCTTGAGGTGTTAAATCACACGATCTCGGCGGCCAATAGGCCAATAGTCCGTTTCTCGAGATAACACGTTCACCGAACTGAGATTTAAATAACTCGATTGTTGCATCCGCTGTATGGCTTGTGGCACCATCTTGTTGTTGTTGGAACCACATATCACTTTCTTCCAAATCATGAATTTCCTCGGTACCATTTATCGTAACGTGACGGTCATTTCCATCGACGAAAAAAAAAAACGGTCCAAAACCGCACCAAACAGTGAATTTTTGAGGATCAAGTGCTGTTTCATGAAGCACATGAGGGTTCTCACCTGTCCAGTAACGCATATTTTGCTTATTGAGGAAGCCGTTTAACCAAAAATGCGCTTCATCGCTGAAGATGATCTTGCGATGAAATTCTTCTTAAAGTTGATGACCACAGACTCGGAATTTCGGTAGTAAATTTAAATTATTTGTTGAAAATGTTGATTTTACTGAATATTTTGACATTGACGCTTTAAGGGTGTGTTCACTCTTAAAGTTTGAAGTTTTCAATTAGCTAATGAAAGACACATTAGTAGGTGTCATTATGTGACACTGCATCATTGAAGGAATGGCCTGGGCCTCTCTGCTAAGGATTTCTGGAGAAGCTTCATGGACGAGAAGGAGGAGGAGAATATTCTTCACCTCAGCTCTCAGCTTGAAGAAAACCATATCTATAGCAAAATTCTTCATTGACAATCTCGATGAGCTCGCTAATACAAGCATTAGCCGCCTCCGGACCATACTTATAAGCTCCTTTTGTGTTCGGTTCTCCTCTGGCCTAAGGTGGCTGCACTCTTTGTGGCCTGCCACCCGAAACTAACTTACACTGTCATAAACAGGCCAAAGACAATAGTGCTAGTAATTTCTTCTGCGATTTAAAATACAACAATATTATGTAGGTGGGCATATTTAAAGGGGGACTTATTCTTGAAATCTCCCTTGGCCCTGAATTTTAGTCGGCGCCACAGATAGCATTACATATTTTACCACCGGTTTGCAACTAAGCTGCCGGGAACTTCTAAATGAAGCACTGATAACACTCAAGAGGCTGTTTCTCAACAAAGATTTTCGTACGTATTTAGCTCCTTTAAGTGAAGCTAAGTCTGTTTGATCCGCGCGCCGGCCGTATAAAATATTAAGAGGCTATGCCAGTTTTTATGACTGTCATCTAGACCGATGGGTGATAAATGGACGTCGCTGGAATAAAATAAGGAACCAGTGACTGCGTGCCCGAGTCAGTCGTAGTTAGATGTTTGAGAGGCTTAAAGCAGCAAAATTTCAATTCTATAGGTACTCATTCGTCGTATTAATCTATCTTCACATCAGCTGGCTTCACATTTAAGTGATGGCCAGATTTCGATCTCATAGATCCAAATATCTCTTCTAGTTCCGTCTGAATAAAGGCAATCCCATCCAGCAACATTTAACATTCAAGGACATTCACCGCTAAATATTTAAAAGGCAAAAAAAAACACCTTTATAACCAAAACTTGCCGCCGCAAGCTAGAATTCCTTTCCTTGATTTACTCTCAAGATACCAATGATATTATTGCCATTTAGCCACAATAAACATCAACAACAACAACATCATCATCATCATCATCAACAGCATCAGCATCACCAATACCATCACTATACTAATATCGTTCGCGGATCTGCCTATTTTTAACCCCTCGGGCACTCTATCGAACTCCAGTTGATTTATTGAGCAAACACCATCAACACCAGCGCAAACCGTCAACCAGTTCTAGACTCGTCTTGGCCAAAAAATAAATCTTTATCGGCCAGAAAAAAATAAAAAATTATTTCTTCGCTAAGCTCGAAAATCTACGTTTGTTTGGCAATCTTTTTGGCTAATTTCGCATACAGATAGATACACTCCATTGGATCGTTTACCCGAAACAATAAATTGAATTATATAGCCGCGCGTCGCGTCGGTCGTTGTTAACACGCAGACACACTCATTGAAGTTAAAGAATTAATTTGATATGAAAACATGGCATAATCACTCACCATTTGCGTCAAGCAAAATACGAAGTCGAAAACTCGAACGCAAATTAGCAATTCAATGCGATCCGTTGGTTGTTCGTAAATTCGCACGTTTTATGCAAATCGACCGCCCCTTGTTGTGTGGTGACCTTATCTACTTTATTTGTATTTAATTTTTTTTTTTACGAAATAAATGAACACAAATAATACTCGTACTACCATGAAACATATTGTAAAGGTACATTCGTCGGTTCAAACGGATCGATGATCGGCGGCGCGCGGCGCGGTTGAGTTCGATCGGTCATCGATCTTCGGTAGAGCATGGCTTATTGAAAAAATGTAGATATACAGGCGGCTTAGGTCGGATTGCGGCCGCCGACTTTTGGTGCTCTTTCATTTGGCCAATTTGTTAAGTTATTGCCGGTCAATTTATGGGTTTTCCATATTGTTGAGGGGATTTCACCTGTCAGTTTGGCGGGGTAACAATGGCTTGGGTTCGTCTCATTTAACGGAGTTTAATCGACCTCTCTCTCTCTTAGAATGATTAATGTGATTTAGTCAAATCAATCTGTGAAAGATCGGTTACGAGATTTATAATCGAAATATGCCAACAATAATATGTTTTGGTCAATTTAGAGAGTGGATCTGTTTTTAAATGAGTTGAGAGGCACTTTGTATGTATAACTACTGTTATGATGGTATTACCTGAGGCCTGACCTTATTTAGATAGTTATTGGGACACTTGTTCGAAAAAGATTGCGATTGCCGACGTAACTGGTAGCAGCATACTCTTTTAGAAATGCCATACACGTTCCAAAATTATTCACAATGGAAAAAGTTACAGTTGGAAGTTAAAGTTGGAAGGTTTTAAAATTTTATTTTTTTTTAAACTATCGGTGAAATTAAAACAAGACCATATTTGACTGTAATTTGCAATTTTTTATGTTTTCTTGGTATTGATAAAATCTGTACAAAAAAAAAACAGTATGACAATTATCTTCGACTATGCTGAAGCTCAAATACCCGGTACTATATTATTGTAAAATAAAAAAAAAAAAATAAAAATATTTTAGTATTAAAAAATGATATCTTTGTATGGGAGGTATGGGTAGTTTTTATTCGACTAAGCAAATTTTTTGTCAAAATTTTTTAAATATTATTAAAACAATATGTGCAAAGTTTAAACTTGCTTTCTTTACTGTAGCTATTTAAATTTAATTTTTAACATCAAAAAGCTATATAAATAAGATATTTTTGTATGGGAGGTAGTAGTAGTAGTTTTCATCCGATCTTGCTCATCTTCGAACTTAGCCTCAGTTTGGTGAATAAAAGCTTACGTACCAAATTTCAAGTCGATAGCTCTTAAATTACGACCGTAATCGTGCGGACGGACAGACAGACGGACAGACAGACGGACATCGCTAGATCGACTAAGAAAGTGATCCTGATCAATAATATATATAGTTTGTCATACCTACAACGCCTCCTTATGTGCGTTACAAATGGAATGTCAAAGTGAATATACCCTCACCACAGTGTGGTACCGGGTATAAAAACTGGACTAAAAAAAAAATCTAAATCTTGTAAAAGACTGTGAAGTTGACTGAAAATTCTGCACTCTAGTCCTCTTCTTATTATTATGAGGTCCTAATCCCAAAATAGTCAGCGCTTATAAGACCGATGTTTATTCTGGTGACTCTCAAAAGCCATTAAACCTAAAATCATGCCAAAGATTCAAAAGGATGACCTGTATTGGCACTATAGGGACAATGAGAACCAGCCCCACAGCTAGAGGATATACTTAATCTTAAATCCCTAGACCATTTTGTACAGGAATCTGCTGTAAACAGGGCCCCTTGGCTAAGCCAGACCAAAAGCTGGAAACACAGAATGACGGGCCATGCACAAATCCTGAACAACTATTCCCCAGCTATAGATTTCACAAGACCGCGTGTTTTCCCAGGAGTGCCGAATGGTACGAAGATCAACGGATTTCCATTGCACCAACCATACCTATCTATACGGATGGATCAAAGATGGAGGTCGGCGTTGGTGAAGGTTTTTACTCCAAAAGTTTCGGACTATCCAGTTCAATCAGACTTCCTGACTACAGCAGCAGCGTATTCCAAGCTGAGGTACTGGCAGTGACAACAGCCGCTAAACAGGTTGCAATGATGGCAATACCTCAAGCAGATATTACTCTTTTCATTAACAGTCAAGCGGCAATAAAAGCAATATCTGCCGTTGAGTTAAAATCGAAGCTTGTAAGTCGTTATCACGAAGAGCTACGGGGTTTCTTGGCACACAGCATAACATGAGACAATGCTGTGTTCCCCAGAGGTATATCCGGTATATCCGGAAATGAGAAAGCTAATGAGGCCGACACACATAGTCATGATTCCTACCTGCAATCATTGTTCTCGATTATGTGTACTAAGAAAATGGGAATCAGTACAGACGACCTGTGCAGAGCATGCGGTGATGAGGAGGTGCATGAGGATACCCCACATACTTTCTTTGCCACTGCCCAGCGCTCTGCCACATAAGAAAGATAATCCTGGGTAATTAATTTTCCAAAATCTTAGAAGAACATTCCGACAGGTCCATAAATGACATAACTAAATGTGTAAACACCTCGAGATTGCTTAACAATCCGTAGGGTTTTCATAGGTTTCCAGAGTGTGGGACTCATAAACTCCTAGGGCATCACAACGGATCTACATTGATCTAATTTTGGCATTTGTGTAGGTTTCTCCTTTGTTGCTAACACACTAACCTAACCCAACCGAACATAACCTTCTTCTTATGTGCCTATAGACTGGAATCGAAGACCCTTTAGGCAAAAACGTTAGTGAGTTCGTTGTTAAATCGAAATGTCCAAGTAGCGCGAACGGCACCGAAAATCACACAAACATTTGTGTGCTAAATATGACCTAGTACATGTTTATCAGAAGGGCTATAATAGGGTCTTATGTAGAGTCTCTTCGGGTTTCCTAAGAAGGCCTTGATTTTCAGCTACTGTCCTCCTAAAGTCGTTATTGGGGTGAAAATGCGTAGATACGATTTTGTCGCTCTTGTGTCAATATTTTCAAATGTATCCAGTAAAGCTTCGCCGAAGAACATAGAACATTTTGCTGACAAACCAATATTGCGTACAGTATGACAGGATCTTCTATACAATGGACTACCTCGAACAGTTCGATTTGTACCTTCTTTCTTATCGCTAAAGTTCTATCCATCAGGTGAACTTTTGCTCCGACAGATATTAAATGGTGAAGCGTGTCTCTTCAGCAATCTTGTTGGGATTGAATTCAGGTATTGCTATTGTCACTTTATTGTAGTCTGATGAGGCTTTTCTCATTCAGATCGATTGATTCGTTATGCTCTAGAGCTGAAGACTACTACACCCGTTTCTGTAATCTTTTGAAAAAAACTTCGGCTTCTCCCTCATTCATTCTATAAAGCGTCCCGCAGCAATAGCAATTATTCAAAATTCGTCGTAGGGATGCGGTGCAGGTTATTTTTCCCGAAATAGCTATGCTCTCCTGTTAACGCTTTTTTATCGTTAAAGTCACTGAGAAACCTCATTATTTTGAAATTGCGCCATCTATTGGTTAAGTTCTTAATTCATAAATTCATTAATTTTAAATTTGACAATTACGTTGAGGAATAGTCGCACTAACCTGAAGAAAATTTTGCATAAAAATGTCGGATTAAACTCTTACAATATGTTAATAATTGTTGAAGGAAAATGGTTTTAAGACCATCCCGAAATTGAAGACAATTTTGTTAAAAAAATCCTCTCTTAATGTAAGGCGAATTTCCATCTCAAAAATTAAGTAGATATAGGTATAGTAATAGAGCATCTAATGCATTCTCAACTTGTTTCGAGTTTTATAAGTGCCGACATTAGTTGCGTTTTTATGAAACCTCGCCAGCCAGTGGTTGCCAGTAGTTGCCAGTAGTTGCCAGTTGAGACACATTTCACATGCTAATTAAAACAACAACCTGCTGGCAACTGCTGGCAACAACTCTTGATTTTCTCCCCAGTCGGAGAGCTGCTGGCTGGCAGCTGGCTAAATTCAATTCACTATTAACAAACAGGTGGCGCTGAACGCACCTATTAATGGTAAATTTTTCTTCCAAGACGTAGATAGGAAAAACGTTAGAATCAATAGATGAGTTCGAGGCCTTTGACTTGGGAGAGCTAGGCTGTCAATCAGATGAGACTATGCGTGCCACATAAGCCGTCTAACAATCGACTTATTGCACACCAAGTTCAATAATACACAATTATGTCTGTCATGCTGCTGTTTGATGTGGTTGGATTTTTATGTGGGGTGCCATTGAAGACCGATGCTATGCGAACAATTCAGAGACGAATTAAGCACTCAAGAAATCATGGAAAATGTATTGAAAAATTGGGTCGAAAGGATGGCCTATTCCAATTATCTAGGTCCTCCGCTAATTACTCGGCTGCACTTGGCCTGTTTATGTTCCGAACATTCTAAGAGCAGTTTCGATTAGGTCGTTCACTGCTTTCTGTTTTACAAATAGGTTCCCTTTACCTGTAACGAAAGGCTCCTTGCTTTGACTTATAGACATCTGGTTGAACATTCCGGTCCCAGTTACCAACTTCGGAGATATTTTAACTGCTGTTGGCCTATATAGAGTTCATCCATCTCCACTTTTTTTCAACTCCAGATATTTTGGAGAGGCTTACGTCTATGGTGTCCATTATTCTTACTGATAATTCCACTTGGTCTCCGCAAAAGTGCGACTTGACGCCGTTTTACTTCTTTTTCTGGGCATCGTCAAAAATTGATGTTATGTCGAAGATCCAGCAGCGTTTCAGGTGACCAACCATTTAGTTGAGCTCTTCATGAAACAGATCTTCAAACCCATCCAAAAAAGTGCTTCCAAATTCTGTGGACTACTCTCAAGCCAGTCAAGGCACTCATGGCAATGGAATTGTTTTCCATAACTTATCGAAGGGCTTACCTTTTTCTCCAAAGGAAGACACTTAGAAGTATGTACATATATTAAATCCTGTTTATTTTCTAACAATTCCGATACAAAGCTCAGCTATTGCTAAATACATTTTCAAAAATTCAACCCACCAGCTATCACAATTGAATACCACCTTGTTTTTGAAGGTCAGTTAAAAGTGTGTGTCCTCAAAAGCATACTCTACTCGTAGATATATCTATATTCAATCATTCCATCACCTCATCGCACAATTCATATAAAATCTCCTCCTCCCTAGAAAGGTACCAGATTGATATATACCAGTTTTGCAAAACTTCCACAAACCACATTTTTGTCCGACTCCAAACTTGCCATTCATTTTCGCTGAACCCGTTTCGCATAAATAAACATTCCAAAAAAATCTTCGTTCCCACGCTAAACAAATAATACGTGACGCTATCAAATCGAAACAAGAATCGAAAATTTAAATCAAAATATTCGTCAATATTATCGGATGTAAATTAATTTAAAAGGCGCGCACCGGGCGCACCACTCAACGCGACCTCATGCCGCAGCTCGTTTAACTCTCTTATCAATAAAAATGTATCTGCACTAATATCGCTCTCAATTTGCTAATCGATTAATCGACATTCCATATCTCAATGGGCGTTTATCTTTATTTAACAGGTGTGTGTGGGGGGATTTATTGCGACCTGCTACAAGATCAATGCCCAGTTGGGGGGCCGCGAAACACCCCAGCATGCATTCTTCAGATTGCTCTCGGTCAACATGCTAATTATCGCCGATTATTGTATTTATGAATCCGATTACTATACCAGCGAGCAAAATCCTCGAAATTATTACCCCTGTGAATGGCTTAATAGGCTCTCAACACCCGTACCGTATTTTTAATTTGGCTAAACAAAGGCCGAGTGGCAGATAATTCACACGACCCAAAGTGTCAATCCGGTTACGATTATACGAGTCGATAAGTATCTGTATATAGGTATTTCCCCAAATCGAATTTTGAACTGGAAATGAAAAGATCACCCACAGATTAGGGGACAGACGCTGCTCTGGTCGAGTCTGGCGGAGAATTTATGGGGTTTTAGTGAAGCCTCGTTGGTTCTATTTGGTTGCTCATAATCGGACAGGTGGATCGCTATGAGATGATCGCAGTATGGCGGTACCAGCTAGGGAGCTGGAAGTTAATAAATTTTACCTATTTTAGCAGGTTTTTGGTGCTGTCGTCTTTGGTGTGGCTATGGGTGTTCGGCTTGAATTAGATGCCAGATAGACTGACGTTAATGCGACTCCAGGGGTGATTATTAATAATAAAATTAACGATAATTTAATAAATTTGTTTACGATGCGAAATATTTTTCGAATAAATTTGTTTATGGATGCTGGGTTATTATCATTGATTGAATTGCAAATCTGAATACGACGGTGGCAAGTGGGTTGGACTTTTTACAGCTTAAATTGAATATTTTATCGTAATGAAATCTAAAACACTGTATTTTGTGTTTATATTCAGATGTCGTTTTTGCAACGGGACAACTCTCTAATCCCTTTTCAATTGCTCCCTATAGGTGTGAGTGGTATATGCCCGAAGGTGGTTGGATCATGAATCAGGGAAAAGGGTGATTTACGTCAAAAAACCGTCGAACTAGTAGTAGCCACCGGGTACTGGTCTTCTACATCCGGACTCGACCTTCTAGAATTATAAACGCGAGTGTTGAACATAGAAACATTTTACTGCGATGTTGGAATTGAACCAACAAACGTCCCTTTAGAAGGACGACAAACGGTGGATGCATTCACTAGGTTCAACAACAGTGTCGTCACATCAGTCAGCATGTGAGACATAATTCAGATCAGAGTAAGAGAGGATTTTTAGGTCTAGCCAGGGTGCTGGAAGGCTCCGCTATGGATGACATATTCAACAACGAAATTCTTTCATACACATGGAAATGGAATGGTTGGACCTTAAATGAATCTCGAGCAGTTGAATGACTTGCTGAGACCATGGGTATAAAACTGATATTGCAGCTTTACAGAAAGTTAGCTGCAATGAGAAAGTCAAATAAGAAGTTGCGTTCTTCAGTACAAAAGGGATCAGAGGAGTGAATTCACTCCTAAGACCATTCAAGACGTGGTGAAGAACCACAACCTATGTACAAGAGGTGTTCCTGCTGCAAACTAATTATGATTTGGAGAAGACATCTATAATCAAACCAACCCAAAGTTCAAGGATAATAAAAGATTACTAGAACATAGTACACCACTTGAATGTGTGCTAAAACCCCATCATTACCTTTACCTACACCACTTACTTTCCACCTTGCCCTCCTTTTCCATTGAATTTAGGATAGTGGTGTCACCTGTACAATACCACCGATGTGCTGGGTCTTACTAGGCGAAACAACAAAGCCCCTGGTTAAATGATGAATGGCGGCTAGTGCATAAAGCGTATCAATCAGTACTGTATACCAAAACCATAGCTGCTGCGAGAACTGCCTCAGAGCTGGCGAAAAAGGGGGTGAAGCCTTGACGTCTCAGAAGACAAAAATTAAATGAGCACGAGAAGTGGGTCGTCGAGTTTATTTGGTAATGGATGTAGTGGGCGCAGTGGCTCAGTGGTTAGTGTGCGGGACTACTATGCGAGTGATCCCAGGTTCGGTCCCCGGGTAAACACATATTACATCTTAAGGTTTTTTTCCCACTGCGCCACCTCTCGCGAACGTCTGACAATTATTCGAGAGTATGACTGTCCTGAAAAAGCTTCTCAATTCAGCCGTTCGGACTCGGCATAAAATTGTAAATCCTTTCCATTCGTACGAAAAAATAAAAAAAATTCGCGCAAACGTATGGTTGCGAGAAGTTAGGCGTAGGGTGTCTACCCGCCTGATGCGCCACCTATCTATTTATTTTTTTAGTCGAAGTTCTTATCAGAGGATAAAAAAAGTGCTCACAAGGATATAAGGGCCAAATAGTAAAGATTTTGTGAGTAAGACAAACGATTCACACACAGTCAGTGTTGGCGATTTGAAAATATTGCTCATGCCTGATAGGCGACCGACGACGGAGGGAGGCAGCAATCATCAGGTCATGTAGTATTATTAATTCAAACTCAAATAGCCAAAATTTCCGTCTACCCGACCAACACGATATCCGACGAAAAAGGAGATGCTCTAATTACAAAAGAATGAGTCTTCTGAATACAGCGTATAATCTGATCGCCAATAAACCTGATCGGCCCCTTTCCGCGCCGGCTTAGGTCAGGAAATTCAACCATGGACCCAATATTCACATACCGGCCAAATTGTAGAAGAATGCCTGTAATTGAAGTTCGAATTACACTACCTCCCTAAAGGTACAATACGTACAACACCAACATGCGCATTGGAAGTGATCTAAGGGATTTTACTGCTAGACTTATTTATTAAGATAACAGCGGTCCTAACGCTATACTTCTTCAATAGCACAATCGTCTATGGACACAGGAACAATAACTGGGTTTGCTTTACGTGGGTATGTACCAATACGGTTTCACCGCACGGTGAGCATACTCACTTAGTGTCCTGAGAAAGACGTGGACCCACGCCCCAGAGCAGCTAGGCAAGCCTAACTAACTCTGGTACTGGTATTTTTTAAGAAGGAACTTGGTAACCCCTTCCGCAACCCGGAAGTTGCTGCATGTTCGAATACTTAAGATAGACAGAGTATGCTATACTCTTCAGCTATATCTAGCAAGCTACATATATGTCGTGCACCATGTATACTGTACAGTACACAGTAGTTTGAACTCCCATAATACTAGCAAAGCCAATTTCAACTCATATACCTTTTTTGCTCTTGCACTGATCAATCTCGTGAAGCCACAACAGAAGCAACACTCAATTTGGGCAGTGCCCCCGTCTATGGACACAGGAGGATCTTGGAACTTGTCAAAAACGAGATGCCATTTAAGCTTGTTTGACCAACGATTGACCACCTTCTCAAGTGTTCTGCCGTGATCCATTTGTAAATTGAAGAAGGTTCTGGTCCCAACGGCCAGCAATATTTCAGTCGACCTCTGTTTTGCAATGGAGTCCGCCTTTTCGTTGCCGTCAATCCCTATGTGTCCTCGTACCGAAGTCAGTGTTACCTGATTTATAGACGAACACTTATTGAGCTTGAATACACATTCCAATGACAGTGATGTTGTGATGGTTCTCTGCTCCAAGCATCTAATCACCGCCTGAGTGTCCAGTGCTATTAGGATATAATTATCTTCCTTCCAATTGACTCTCAAGCAAGTAATCCAACGCATACCTACAGCAAAGCAATCATCTCAACCGGGTATACTGAAGTGTGTTTCCGGAAGCTAATGTGACGGGCTAGTTCCAGCTCTTCTGAATAGATACCGGCCCCCGCTCCGCCATCCATGATGGATCTATCCGTGAAAATCACTATTTCCTGTTTTCTGGAAGTACCTAATCCGTTCTGTGATTCCTTTTCATAATCCGCACCTTTGTTATACCATCCATAGGCATGTTCAGTCCCTCGAATGACACGTCTTTAAGTCTACCACTATGCAACCATCCATGTATCTGAAGAAGATCCCACATTTGTCGGAGCGCACAACGGAAAGTACCTAGCTAGGGACCAAGCTAGCTAGCTAAAAGTATTTGGTGGTTTACGCCGTGGTCGACTCCGGGTAACCTACAGTAAAGTAGGTCTCTGTATGCAGCCTTAGATACACAGCCCCACTTCACTTCGGCTGGGATTAAGTAGTGACAGAATATTGCGAAGAATGCTTAGGTACAGCGAAAAAAATCTTCCGTTAATCAAAACGTTAACGTTAACCAAAATAATATTAAGGGAGACCTCAGGTTGGGCGCCAATCCAAAGACAATTATTGCATAGCTCTGGGATATGGTGTTGGAGAAGTGATTTTATTGTTATACATATTGAGCTCAATCGTTTCTTTAGGCGCCGTAGTAGCTGCTTATTTAATTAAAAAATGTAATTTTAATTTAATAATTTCTTTAAAGCTTGTTAATTCCCTAATAAGGCTAGAGTACTAAGTACGTACGGTTATATGTCACTGAAACTATGTCCTAGATCAAATTTTGTTTAATGGCTTTTTAGAGGCTGATTTAATTATTTTCGTTGACATATTTTGCGCCGTTTGAGGTGACGACACACTTGGAAGTCCAATTTACTTACAGACAGTATACTGACACTATAAATTGAGTGAGTTTGTCTTTCTACACCGAACTACATCCTTGTTGTAAACATTTAGTCAACAAAAGCCAGTACATCCATTTCGCAGCTCTGAAAAATACAAATTTACCGTCGCCTTTGGTGTCATTCACATTATGTGGCCTCGCGTTGGGCGCCAATTTCGTACATTCATATTATATTTTGATCGTATTTCGTTTCCTGGTCCTGCAAGTGGTATACTGTCATAACTTCATGTACACGTCTACTTTTGATACAATTAATCAGCCTTCCTCGCGCAAGGAAGTCCCTGCGAAATGCTAATCTATTTTCAGTCACTATATTTAAGCACTCCTCTTGAGATGGCAAACGCGCGTCAAGCCTTATGCGTGTAATTGCTCAACATTCCATTGAATTTGCTTCCCGGTTTCTGTGACTACTCTGACTGAATCTAGTGGAAAATCCTTTTGCGGCCATTAATCATTTTACGACTTATCAAAACTTCAGTAGCGAATTCCAGCAGCTTCAGATTCAAATACAATTCGCGATCGATCACTTGGAAACATTCCTGTTTACATTCTCGCGAACACGTTTGTTTACCACCCATTTAACCCTCATCAAACTCTACATCTACATCATTATTCGCCGTCCGACTTCGCCGTCGTCGTTAAGAGCAACTCTCCTTTCCGCTCGCACACAATCGAATCATAATCAATTAAATCATTAATCCCGCTAACTGAGTCCACTTAGCGGTATTATCAGCGTTTCCTTTGGCAGTGCCTTGCTCTTTAACTGCTCATCTAGACACTGGTCTCTCTTAATCAGCCAAAGAGCAAATAAATGCAGTTCGTCTTCAATTTCTTTGGTTATTTAAATTTTCCGCTGGCTTTTTGTCTTTTGTCTTGTTATGCTGCTGCAATCGGCTGCGGCTCTTGGCTTAATTTGCAAAATTAGTCGCTTCGCTTGGCGTGCGCACACACATTCAACAAGAGAGATGGCGTTGTTTTCGTTATCCTCTTTAGCCCTGGTGGCGTGGCGTGTCGTCGTGCCAGCGATTGATGCACCAAAACTCACACTCAGCAGCCTGCAGAAAGTCGAAACCAGATTTTCGCTTCTCAGCAAAAAGCAGACGAGTTTTTGCCTTTTTTTGTTTTCGCTCTTTTTCGCTTATTTTCGCCAAGTGTATATAAGAATCGAGCGGTTTAGGATAGGGGCACCGTTTTTGATTCACTCTGTAGCTGGAGTTATTTTCTCCTTGTTGGTGGATTTCATTTGTTGATTAATTTGTCTGAAGGGTATTTAGGACGTGGTAGTCGTCGCCATCGTCATCGCATCGGGCTGGTTTGGGTTTCTTTTTGTTTCGCGTCTCTGTTGTCTACGGGGGCTTTTTTATGTATGCAAAGTAAAGCGACGACGACGCTTGGTGGTGGTGTACCGTCGCGGATTCGCGGATTTCTTGTTGTTTGCACTTATGTTCGCGAATTATCCAGATATAGATCCTGTGTGTACCGTACGCGCGCGTATCAGTGGATAAGTGTGCGTAACGAAGCGTTCTCAATCGGCCGTTAGTGCGGGCGCGCGAGGAATTGTTGCACTGTCGAGTTGTCTCCTCTTGTGTGCGCATTTTGGCGGCTCATGAGGCCCGCAAGATGAGATGAGATGAGGAGGCCATTTAGTTTGTCATTTATAATTTCAGTTGCTGGGTGATGTTCATTTTTGTTTTCGACTTCGTCGTTGGATCTCGCAACTTGTTTTTTATTTTTGGGAATTTTTGTAATGTCGTGAGGCGGTGCGTTGGGGCAATTTAACGCACACCACGCGACTTGCGCTTGCGATTCTCCATGGTGCATTACATGATCGGCTGCTGCTTGTTGACAGTTTTGTCGACAAGCGATGAAAATTGCTTAAATACGTCGACGAATTGTTTTTTTTTTTTCTGTTTGTGCTTCTGCGCAAGTTTTGCATGCGATGCGAATGCAAGATGTCAACACAGTGAATTCCCCGAGTGAATGGGGGGGGTGGGTTTGGATAGCTGAGGAAAAATGTGTTTCTGTTTTTGGCAATCATTTGAGGACAGAGTGAGAATGTTGACAAGTGATTATTTGAATTAGAATAGGTATTGTACGGATTAGGCAATTAAATGGACATTCAGCTCATTTTGTTCATATAAGGTGCAGCCGTTATGATCACTTTAACGAGCTCATCGGACAGCATAGACTGATTTCATAGGAAATACTTTATAAACTGTATATGTACGTACCTAAAGAAATGTTCAAAACAAATGGTGGACTCTCGTATCTACAGTGAAATCCTGCAGAATATAAGGGAAACCCCTTACCTGAAAGACCTCGACGAGAATGTCAACCAAATCAGGAGAAGGACAAAGAAGAACTGCTGCTTAAATTAAGGAGCTTCGCAACAACGGCTGCGATGAAATTCCACACATCAGTTGAAAAGACCCTGGTTATGGAAAGCGCCAGTAAAAATTCTAACGAAGTACTCTTAAAAATCAAAGGTCTATACGACATAACAACGAGGGGTGAAATAAGCCACACGAGCATTGAAAAGTGTGGTAGACTGGTCACCTAGATGTATTAGGTCCGGCAGCACACAGGAAGCGGCAAATGTCCAGCGTTCTAAAAAGAATACAAGCTTTAAAAAACTAACCATCTATTTACATACAACAACTCAATCTTAATGTCTGCGGACTCGGAGCTTAATGAGCTCATAAAGACGGTAAACGAACGAAAATTGGATGTTGTTATACCAACTCAGTGGATTCCAGTTCTTGGCCAGTCGACGCTAAAAAATTTGCCATATGGACCTGTGCAAAGTGCTTCTTAGTGCTTTGTATATAATTACATCTGCTATTCACAATCAAACCTATCGATAGCAGATTTCGAAGAGCTATTGGACAAACTGGTAAACGATGCCTTAGGTTTGTTGTGTGAGCGTGGGTAGTTGAATGGGGTTGTAGAGGAAATAATATTCTATGAAGAACTCGACTTGAGGTCTTTCAAGCTCTAGACATAATGCTAATGCTAATGAAAGCGGAAATAAAGCCGCATTTTTTGGGAAAGCTCATCTTCTATGATGGATTTGACGTGCGTCAGTGGCTGCCTGATGAGTAAAACAGAGTGGGAACTTAACGCCGACTACATGCCCAATGATGAACAAGCGATAAATTTGGGAAATATCACGATGCATAGCAGTCTCTAGGTGACATGAATTTGCTTTGCTGGTTACCACCATGAAAAAAGTGGACTATTTTGGAAATGAAATCAGAGGATGACATTTGGTATGCCATCACCAACGTTCCCGTCGTCCTTAATGAAACCAAATTGGTTTTTAAAAGGGAGCTTTAGAGCATCCCAGAAATATCTAATTAAAAACAAGTAAAAGTGTTATCATCGGCCTGGCCGATGCTTTAATACCCTCCACTGCATAAAAATCAAGCAAAATGTTCGCCATGCGAGCTAGTATGTACTGTACACGCATGGGTCCAATAGTGGTTTTGTATGGGAGGTACCAGAACTACTTTACCGACATAGACAATTTTCAATACCAACCTGACGACGGTAAAAAGAAGTCCTCCCACAAAATTTCATACACCTAGGTCAATTCGTTTGGACGCTATCGTGTTTTCAACAGACAGACAGACAGACGGACAGACAGAAGGACATGGCTAAATCGATTCAGAATGTGATCCTGATTCAGAATATATATACTTTATAGGGTCTCCGGTGACTCCTTCTTGGCGTTACAAATGTAATGACAAAGTGAATATACCTTCCTGTGGAGGGTATAAAAAATATGCCCATATATTTCCGTTAAAATAAAATTGTATTAGTCTGTTTGTTGCTATCATATATTTTAATGTCACACTAAAATGTTGATAGAAACCAAAGGAATTCTTCTGTGGTACAAAGTTACCCCAAACGTGGAGAAAATTATTACCAAACTTTTTGGAGTTTTAAAATAAATAAATGGATGACACAACATGTCCGTTTAGGGATTCTAGGACCACCTTTTACAACCATTCTTTTGTATCTGTTTTGTTTTATTTTTTTGGGACGAATTGAAAGAAGCTATACAGTATTTTATGTCAAGTTCGAATGGCTGACTTGAAAAGCTTTTCCAGGGCAGTTATAGTCTAGTAGGGTAATTGTCTGACATTCGGGAGAGGTATCACCATTTTTTATACAGAAACAAAAATTTCAAAAGTTGCCAGTGTAAGCCGATAAAGGGGGCGTGATACCTCCCATACAAAAAAATATATTTAAAATCGTATTAATTCACAGACGATCTTAGGTAGGTGTTGCTGCCATATAATCGATACAGAGCTTTGGTGTTGAATGCACCCACGGCAAAAGTTAAACGCGACCATTAATGGATTTAAATTTGTTGGTCAATGGCGGCGTAGCAAGACACATTTTAATAATTTCTTTATTGTCTTTGTAAATAAAGTCTACTTAAAGATTAATAAATTTGTTAAAGATAAACTCTTAAAAGAGGTCTATTTTGATTCCGTCTGCAACAGTATGTATTGGCCCGAGAGTGTTCCTGTGAAGACGGATAAAATTGGACAAAGGGCGTGGGGCTTCCCACACAAAAATACATTCAAAATTGTATATATCTCTAAAACAACCGACCCAATTGAGCTCCAATATTCAGACAATCTGATTCGTTGCTGTTAAAATTTTTTGTGAATTCACATCATCATAAGAAGAACTCGTTAGAAAAGTGTATAAATACTGGACGCAATTATTTCAACCACGATTGGCTGAGTTAACGCGCGATATTAGCTGATCGCGTGACAAATGATGACGAAGCAAAAACTTATCAAATTGAATTTTTGAATTAATTTATATGCATTAATTTATTTACTAGAAAAAAATCCTGGTATGGATGGCATCCCGCCAATTTTACTTCAAAAGTGCTCCTCCACGTTTTCTGTACCTTTGTGTTTAGTATTTAATTTATCTCTCTTTTTAACGCCCATATATAAATCTGGATCGAGGCATGATATTACAAACTATCGTCCAATCAGTAAAATTTCTATAAATATCCCTAAGTTGTTTGAAAAACTAGTTTGTGACAAACTTACACCTCTCTTAAAAAGATTTATCTCTCCGTCTCAGCATATCCACTACTACAAATCTCTCAATTTTTTGTAATACTGCCTTGAATTGCCTTGAGAATGGCTTGCAATGTGATGTAATTTATACAGACTTTGCTAAGGCATTTGATCGCGTTAACCATAGAACATTAATTTCCAAACTGACTACCTTAGGATTTCACTCCAATGTCCTAAAGTGGATTCATTCCTACTTAACGGATCGTATCCAGTATGTTCGCATAAACGAAATGCTCTCGTCACCAATTTATGTTACCTCTGCAGTACCCCAAGGTAGTCATATGGGCCCTCTGCTCTTCCTTTTGTTTATTAATGACATTCCTGACTTGTTTTTGAGTTCCCAGTGTCTTATGTTTGCCGACGATCTGAAGATCTTCCGAGTTCCGACCAATACGTTCAGCTCAAGATTGTATTCTTCTACAAGAAGACCTTAAATGTCTTTCTATTTGGTGTAATGACAATGACCTTCATCTCAATGTCTCTAAATGTCAAAGCCTTTTTTTTATCGTCATCTCTCTCCAATTCCCTTTACGTACGTAATCGATAATACCCCTTTGTCCATTATTTGCTTCAAAAAAGATCTTGGTGTTATTTTTGACATAAAACTTAGCTTTTGCAAGCACATTGAGTTTTTGGTTGCCAAAGGCAATCAGATGCCTGGTTTTTTATTGCGGAACTCGAAAGACTTTCAAGATCCTCATACTCTTAAATGTCTATTTTTTGCATTTGCCAGATCACATCGAATACTGCAGTATAGTATGGAATCCATTTTATGAAGTACATTCCTTTAGAATTGAGAAGATCCAAAAGCGTCTTACTAGAGCAGCTGTTCGTAGACTGCGATGGAATATTGAAATGCCATCTTACGAGACGAGGTGCAAATTATTTGGTATCTTACCTCTTTTCAGAAGGAGGCAATATTTTTCCGTTATGTGTATTCGCGATTTGATAGATGGTCATATCGATTGCCCTTTTCTATTATCATTAGTTGGGTTTTATGCTCCTGCGAGAGTTCTTAGAAATCGCTTTTTATTTCATATACCCTATCATAGGGTTAACTATGGTTACAATGAACCAGTTTCTAAATGCCTTAGGGAATCCAATAAATATTGTGATGTTATTGATTTTAATATTAGTAGAGAATCATTTAGGAATAAACTAATCCTGTTGTTAGTCTTTGGTGGTCATTTTTAAGTATATTTTTTTTGTATTAAGTATCTAATCTAGCGAGAACCAGTGATGGGAAATTAACTTTTCAGATTGTACTTTTCACAAGTTGAAATTGTAACTTTTATTGCTGAAGTGTATCCTCATCGTTTTGGAAATTGGTAGCTACATTTATGGGGAATTGTATAGTTTCGAGATCACCTGGTTTTTTGGCTATGAAAAATCCAAGATTAGACCGATCTTCAATGATTTTTTTTAAATGTTCGTTTTTATGGCGGATTTATGAAAAAAAATTTCATTAGATTTTAGCTTTGAATGCTGAAAAAATTTAGTTTTTGCAAATGACCCTACACAATTTTTTTACGATAGGTACCAACTTAACTTCTTAATCTACACAAAAAAAAACTAACAAATTACAAAAAAAGAAAAATTAAAGTCAAAATCATGAAAATCGACCTATAATTTTGGGTACCTATTTTATCGACAAAAAACAAGGTGAACGCGAAAGTATACAATTAAAGCTATATGAATATTAAGACTCTTCTCTTAGTTCATGATATAAAAACAAATAATGGCCCTCTTTGCCCTTGATATAAAACAAATGGCTATCATTTTGAAAAATTTATTGGTGATATATTAAATTACAATACAAATTTCGAGCAGCAGGTCCGTATCACATCTGCAATGGCGGTCTATTGTGACTGTGACAATAAACGCACCTATAAACGTTGCTGGCAATTGTGACTATTCGTATCTCTATGAAAAAGCTTGCCTTTTTGACACATGTGCAGAAAGAAACGAAAAAGAGTTCTCGGAATATATTACCTAGTATACATATACATTATACCTACCTTGGGCCGTATAAGTACCCTATAGGATTATCTTCTCACAATCTCAACCTTTTGTTTTGTGTGAATTAGCTAAATTTTATGATGCTTTCTCTGGAAAATTGTACTCTCTGATTCTATGGAACTCCAACATTGAAGGGCCTACTCTATTTCTTTAAACATAATACAATCGAACAAGTCAAATCGAAAATGAAATGTCAACACTGTCAAACGCGCGTAAAAGCAGAAAGTATAGTTCTGCTTGGGCTATGCTTTGAACCTTACTATATTTACTATCTAAAGTCGATATTTACGCCTGAAGTCGCATTTTAGCTTGTATCATATGAACGCGTTGTTTCTACATAATCTCTGTTAACGCACGCCCTCATAAACGCCGCCGTGAATGAAAAGCTAGGTTTTTGTTGTGTAAAGAAGTGTTGTGAAATTTTCTTCTGTGACTGAAAATGAGATCTCAACACTCAAGAAGTCAAGAGCATGCGTGCACTGTGCTTCGCAGTGCCCCTGCGCATGACCTATGAAATTTGTTTCTTAGTTGTTAGAATTTTAAGCTTCAAGCTGAATGCATTTTATATTCTTTATTACAAACTCTGGATGTATTCGTAGCGTGGGTATGAAATTGTATCTTTTAAAGAAGGATTGTAACTGCGTAACTTTTGAAGCAAAATATGTTTTTCGAGTGAATTGTAACTGTGTAACTTTAATTTCTGATTGTATCCAAAAGATACAATTGTATCCACTTTTCCATCCCTGGCGAGAACAGATGTACTCATTTGATTGAAAATAAATAAATAAATAAAAATAAATAAACAAATTAAAGTCGGCTGCGGCTGTCATCATAATGATGTGCAATCTGAAGCAACCGAAACTGTGCAATAGACCCATGTTGACGTTGAAGAAACTTGTGAGTAACATCATCCAAACCACCATAATCAAAGGCAAGTTCAAAGGTGAGAAAGTTCTTATTCCAAGAATTATAAGATAATACCGAAGGGAATCCACCCGAGTTGCACTCGGCAAATAGTTTTCCAGAAAGTAGTGCAACAATGCAACGCAAATCATATCAATTCGCTTCAATAAAGCAAATGCCTTGCTGCTAAACGTATCACAAAACAATTTAGGAGTTTTCTCAGACTATAAAACAGTTATGAACCTAACAGAAGTTTGTAAAACTTTAACAACTTGAGGCATGACCTCTATTTACCAACAACACCATGGTCGGTATTACTCACGAAACTTGAAGTTTTCAAGCTCATTGGGTATTTAATTTTGACCCGTATTACTAATTGAACGACATGTAAAAAAATTTTCAAATTCCGCCTAAATGCGTAGAGCATTAAGAGGCGCCAATTCTATGTCGAACATACTCCCCTGACCAATCTTCATCTACAGCCCATATCGATTATTTAGACCAAGGCGAACTGACGAACAACGTCAAGCATTATAATTTTCTTGTTTTCAATTTCCCATGCGTTAAAGTGATAATTATTTCGGATTTGCGCCAACAACGTTGCCACAGTAATAAACAGATTCGCATGTACCCCCGCCCCAAACCGTGCAACACCTTCAGAAACACAAATCAAATAATATCTACATAAAATACCCACCGATCATCTTGCGCTTATAGTATAAAAAGATACATTTTTGGTGCCGCCGAAAGTTCATCAAAATACTTTGCGGTGCGCTTCTTCAAAGCCTCAGCAGCGACCACGATCCGAACATGAATTGAATTCAGAAAAAAAAAAAATTAAACATCAACTCGCCCATTTTGTTGGTTGAAATCCAACAAATTTATTATAAATAACATCCGAAATAGATTCGTTTTGTTATTTTATTCGAAGATACAATTTTTCCTATATTTACCGCTAATAATAACTCAATGAAAAATCACAGCTAACAGAAAGGAATCCACCAGCGAACAGCATTAAATGCTGCCTCAGATACTCTACTCTGTTCTACTGATGATGATGATGATGTTGCCGCGATCAAGATGAAGATGATAATAATGATGAAGGTAGATCGGTGCGGGTGGTGGGGTGGTGACCGGCGATAGGATCCAAATTATTTGAGGAAGGGGGCTAAACACAATACATACGACTACAAGTACCTACATCTCTCTTTAGTAGCCATCTCTCGATTGGTTTGGCAAATTTACACGAATGCTGTGTGTGCACTTGAAAATTATTAGGCAGAGCAATATTTTGTATACACGAAACGTCAAACGTCACTATTGTATGTGCCAGATGCCAGATGAGGACGATGATGGGTTATTTGGTATTTACCATTGGCGCGATGACGATAGGGCGCAACAGAGAGGGGCAGGAAGGCTGGCTAGCTTTTGAAATGCGTCAAAAATAATATGAAAGCGGAAAGAGGTAAAATTATGAACACACTGAAAACAAAATACATAAAAAGACTGAAAGTACTACTTGCCAAATTATTTTCGCGCGATACCAAAATAGAGAAGGAAAGCAATCAGAAAGAAATTGTTTCATCATCATCATCAGTGGCAACAACACAGAAGCGATATTACGGTAGCGGTAGCAGCATCGCCAGATATATTTATATTTAATGACTGGCTTTATGTAAATTGAAATTTTTACAGATTCGGATGAAAAATGGAATTGTATCGATTGAAAATATGAATTTGTTTGAGAGAGCAAGCGACCGAATAATGTTGTCATGTGAGGGGGTTATTTTTGTCTTTTCACCCTTGTTGGCAGCAATTGCTATAATTGAACGAGCAATTCGCAAAGGTAATGGCGTTATAAAAATATTATTATGTTTTCAGCATCTGCATCGCGCTAATGTGTGATTAATTTATATCGCTGTGTAAATGCTTTAACTCAATAAGGAGATTTGCTCATCAGTTTTCTCGTATTTATAGCCGGTCCGCTCCGATTTCAGTCCATTTGCGAGGAATTATTTGTGAGAACGTTGCCATAAAAATGACAAATTATTTAAGTGACTACGGCAGGCATTCACCGGTCACGCAGTATCTAAGGCACTTTCGCCGCAATACGACCGTAAAAGCTCTAGGGAAATCCTCAAACTAGGAAGGGAACAGCTCAGGATACTGATCGGCATATTATCAGGGCACTGTCTTCTTATAAAACATGCCAAAAGGCTCGGGCTGGCAGAATCGGACAACTGTAGATTCTGCAATGACCTGCAATCCGAAGAGGACATAACACATATACCTACTATGTGAATGTGACGCAATAGGTCGCAGTAGAAAAAAATGTCTGAGCAGGTACTTCTTCCAACATTTAGAGGAGATAGACAATACCAACTATAAGGGGCTACTTGGTTTTTGCAGGGGAATTGGGGCTTTCTCAAGGGCAAGTGTTTAGGTGTTTTTCCATTGCAGCTCACTGCAATTGGTTCCCCCCAGGGATCGCGATGGGCCCTTATGGTGCCTAGTGCCGTATGAGACATCTCTCTCATACTTCTTTTTTAACCTAACCTAAGGCAATCATTCCCTACGTGTCGCGAACCACAAGGGTGTCACAGGACTTTGAGCTCGATTTGAAATCAGATTTATCTTTTTTTTTTAACAAAGGAAGAGCTTAACATAACGTAGCATTACGAATGACAAGAGCGAGGTCGAAGCGAAATGCAAATCCACATTCTAGCCGCATGCAATTCGAAGCCAAAGGGTATTTGTTTTTCCCGGATTATCCAGCCAGACTTGCTTCGCGGACAGTACATTTGACCGCCACAAAATCTTTTTAAAAAATAGAAATAAACTATAAAGCTCCAATTTATTCAATATTTTTTATTGAATGAAAAATAAAATAACCACACATAAAACCATGACAAAAAAAAATTAAAGGTTAAAACATTTTCGTCTGAAAAGAAATTATTTTCATCTTCTTATTTGTTCATATTCATCTGCTAGTTTTTGTCAGCTTTTTTTTTTAAATATTCGTCTGAAAAACTTGAAATTTCGTCTGAAAATCTGAATAAATCGTCAGCATTTCCTTTTACTCAAACTTATATTAATGTTTTTAATTTTTCAGACGATTTTTAAATTATTCAGACGATTAGATACTATCCCCCGTATTAATAAATACCGCATAGTGGCGAATTAGCTCTAAAACATCTTTTAAGTCGTAAATATTATTAATAAACATATCTTAGCTTTCACTGACATGTTTTAAGGAGCGGATAACTTAATTCAACGAATTCGGCGTATAGAGAGTGGTTAACTTGCACACACAGTTAATTTACTATACACATATTTCAAATACACGTATACCAACAAAAAGTTCGATTGGACGCGAGAAATTTAAAAGCTGGAAGAGAATTTCAGAGAGAATCTAAAATTCGCAAACGAAAATGCTCTGAGCATGATAGTGTCAGCTGATGGAATATGACAGATTTACAACCATGTTTAGTACAGTTTGGACGCAGTGCTGCCGTGCGTTTAGTGATAAAGAGTGGATAGCTAATATGGATATAAGATGTATTTATTAATAATAAAAGTTATCAAACGAATAAGTCCACTATCCGTATGGTAGCTAAAAGATGTTTTAAAGAGCGGATAGGGCTTTTTTATTAATTACGCTGTATTTATTTTCAGACGTTTTTTCGATTTTTGCCAATGTCGAATTTCTATTTATTTGTAGACGAAAAAATTGTAGCCAAAATTAAAATCTAACTATTAACAGAAACGAGTAGTCGCAAAATTATATAATGATTTTTGGCATCCTGTGGCCATATTGTTTTGGTGGCGTTTGGTTCTGTCTCATCTGGAGTTTATTACTCGGATTTTTTTGTTACAAAAAGGGAATTCCAAATCCTGGAGCACTCATACCAATCTCGGTCCATTGTACTACCAAGCAGAAACCCTTTTTGGTGTAGTGGTGGAGAAACTTTGATATTATTCACTTCTCTTTATGGTCGGTTGCAGAGTATTGCTGTCCCCCGCCGGCAGGCGCTTGAATTAATGCCGCTCGGGTCACAAGCAATGACCCGATAACCAATAACCACTACACCATGTCCACCGCGTTATTATTATGATTACACTGATTCCAACTCAACATGTCGCGGTTTGTGATAGAAAACCTACTGGAGAACCCAAGGCATCAGTCAATTCCTCGCCGTTTACCAGGAAGTCGGCTTTTCGCAGATTTCAACCTGACAAATTTTGCAACGGGACTTGGTGCGACACCCGTACAAGATCCAACTGAACCAGAAGCTCAAAGTTAATGACTATAGACAACGCCGTTTGTTAACTGACTGAGCTTCGAAGTGTTTGGAAGAGGACCCCGATTTTGGCCTAAAAAGCATCTTTAGCGACGAGGTGGGTTTTTGGATGAATGGCTATGTTAATCAGCAAAATTGTCATATTATGGGACAACGGAATTTCAACATCGACCCGCCCTTATTGAAAACCCTTTTTAGTGAATCTTCAGTAAGATTTCTATTCACATATCTGTATCTACTTTTAGAAGGGAGTCGCAGTATGAAAAGGTACCACTACACTAAGGTGTATGGTTATTGTTAAAAAAAAAAACAACTCGGATGAAGCTTTTCTAGGGCGACTTATAAATTTTCTTGGATTGGGTTTTGAGAAGAGACAATGGTATCGAATTTACCAACTACGATGACTGCTATAGGGCAAAGACGCGTATATGATACATATAAGCGGCAGACTCCATCTTCTCCAGATCAATCTGTAATAAGAATACATTTTCAGAAGATGCGAATGAATTCACTACTATACCTACTGATGATGGCTCGAAAACCAAAGACGGAGTTGGTGCGAGCATTTACTCCTAAATTCTTAACCTTAAGCTCTCCTTCCGTCTATCAAACTACTGTTCCAGGCGGAAAGAATGGCGATAAAAGAAGTCTTATCTTGGCTCAAAAAAAAAAAAAAAAACATGATATTCCTCTGGACAGCTAAGCAGCTATTAAATCCTTGGATTCGATCTCTATAACTTGTCTAGTAGCCCTCGACTGCCGATCGTATCTTACGAAGATGGCCGAACAGTTCAAGCTTAACCTATTTTGGGTGCCGGTCGGGGCATAGAGGATTTCAAGGAATTGTAAGGCCGATAGGAACAACTATACCCATCCTGCCGGATAAAGGCACTTTGGGCACACCAATCGCAACTTGCAATCAAAAGTTAAAGCTGGATGCTATAGAGAGTGCAAATCATAGGTGGACAAGTCGCACTACATGTCTAGCGACAAAACAATTCTGGCCTAAGCTGGAAGAATTCTCTGTTTAGAGAATTTGATTTCTCTAAACAGATTTCATATCGGTAGTGCCAATAAGTGTCATTACTGGGCACTGCCTAATATGAAAGCACTCCGTAAGGTTAGGTCTTTTTGCAAACGAATTTTACAGAAGCTGTATGGAGTATTATGGTATATATGGATGAAGAAGAGGAGGAAACCATTCCTTACCTTCTTTGTTCCTGCCCAGATCACTCCCGTAATAGGAAGCTTCCATTACAACAACTTGGCTGATCTGAAAAACACCAGACATTAGTAGCCTCTTACGCGTTATAAAGAGCTGAAAATGGTTCAAAAAGTAGGGAGATCTCACAAGTTTGTTGGCGGTTCCAAACTGGCAGCAAATTTCAACCAAACCAAGCCAAGTGGCAGACTTAGGCAAGAAATCTTGAGCTTCGACTCGTAAGTGAATGCCTTATGAAAATCCGCATCAAGGATATAATCTTCGACTTGTACTCACCGAGATCAAGACCGATTCTATGAGCAATGTTCTAAGTAATACGTTAATATCGTTATCGGTGATTTAAACGCCAGAATAAGCAAGGATACCATGTTTGGTAGCAGAATATGGAAACATACTTTACATGACATCACGATTAACTGACTTTGCACCAGGATGTAACCTTATAATGTGTGTCCCATAATTCACGCAAAATTTGAATTTTGCGCCATTTAATAGTACAGTGATGCCAAAGCAAAAAAGATAACAATGTGACAGCTGACAGTTCAGGGTTAGTAAAAATTGAGCGCTATACCAAAGAACAGCGCATTTTCATTTTTGAGACTACTTGAGACTAGCGAAGAGAATTCGTTGAATGGATTTCGGAACAACAACATGTGGATGCTGATTTTTCGAACAAAATTATCTTCAGTGATGAAGCGCATTTTCATCTTGATGGTTTCATTTTCATCTTGATGGCTTCGTTATTTGTCAATATTGACGCATTTGGGGTTCCATTCTTCTTGGAAAATGCGTGACATGATAACCTATAGTTTTTAGTGCCTAAATTACAAGATATGGATGTGATCAACATGTGGTTTCAACCAACCGGTGCCATCGCCCGTTTGGGATCAGAATTGGCCATCCAGATCTTGCGATTTAACGACATTGGACTTTTTTCTGTGATGTTTTTTGAAGTCAAGGGTCTATGCAAACAAGCCCACGACCAGCAACGCCTTGAAAGAGGAAATTGGGGGGTGTATTAATGAAATTTAGCCACATTTATGCGAAACGGTCAAAGAAAATTTCAATAAAATAGTACGTACTTGCCAGCAAAGCGGTGGCGGCCATTTATCTGATGTGCTATTCCAAACATAAAAAATAAAAAAATTAAAAATCTGAATTTTCTATTGGAATTATATTTTGCATGAATTATTGGACACCCTTTACATGATTTATTTCATAAAGGAACATGTCTATCATCAGACCAGAAAAAAGTCAAGCAAATTGGTCAAGTTCCGATCGACATAAAGCACTTATCCAATATTTTAAATGGACGAACAATCCGAGCGGCAAACATATAGACTAGGACCTCTGCCGTTGTATAGTCAAGGCAGAAAAATACTGTGAGGGGATAGAGAATGCCAGATCCTTTAGCTGGTCACGTACACTCAACAAATCGGTGTCTCCTACTTCTATGGCGCCAGCATACAGCCCCCAAATACAGCTGCATCGATGTCAAGAGCCCATGACATTCTCCGCAACTGCTGTGCTGGATGTAACCCCACATTACGCGATCATTAAAACAATTAGCATACAAACAACGATGCAGAAGTGGACTGACTTGTGTCATGACTCTAGAGTCATGAGCATTAGATATCGGCAAATGAGGAGAAAAGAAGACCGCCTTCTCCTCAAGAAAAAGTTAGAAGCGCGATCGAGGAATTAGAGAGTTGGGACTCTATGAGCAATGCTCGAAAATTTTACCAAAAGGTAAAAGAACTTGTCAAGGCCACAAGATCAGAAGTCGCCCCTGTAGAGATGTGCAATAAACGTATTACAGTAGAGTCTCGAGACTGCTAAGCGGCGAAGGTGTCTTAAATTCCCCTGTCAAGCTGAATGAAATATATAATCTAGACGTTTAAAGAAAATATTTTTTCGTCTACCTGACCAAAATAAAGTAAGGCCCGCCGATATAATTTCACATGTAGCGAGACGACTTAATGGATGGATTAACAAGCGCACCACTAAAATTCTGTCGGAAAAAAGTAGATAATGCTTTGTAAATAGAACCTAATCCTTAACCGTTTGACCGGTTACAAAAAAAATGTATATCCTCTATACTGCACTAAATATAGACGCAGAAGTCTTAGTTTTTCACTTTTGGACCGTAATCCAGCATCAACTTTTAAGTACCTACTTTAGAAAACTCTCGACGCAATCTGTAATCGATCGGCATCAGCTTTTGAGTCAATATGACTTTTTAAGGATGCAAAGTCAAACTCTAACGCAACAATCTTCAAGTAGACCTATGGGAAATCTATGAATTACTTAGCATACCTCTGACCCTTGGATTGCGGGTCCAGTATTTGGAAAAGTTATCATCTTCACATTTTCTACATTTTAAGCGAGTGCGAGGGTATTATATGGACCCCTTGCGTTCAGTATCTTCAAAGACGCTACCTTATGTTCGAGTATATCTAGGCAACTGTGGCCACGTTGTCTTTAAGTAATGCATGCGATGATTTGATCATAGGATAATCTTGGAACATTATGTAAGATTTTGAGGTATCCTCTGAAGTTGCCTTTGTCTGCCTTACTAGAACAAACATCATATTGTAAATTTAATCAAACTATTTTCAAATCATAAACATATTTATGAAGTGTATAATTTGGTGGAATGTACGATTGTCATCACAAATTTTTAAATTTGAGTTGGCTTCGACTCCAGAAATGCGTTTCACCCCGATATGTGGTGGGTGCGCTCATCAGTAGAGGACTTATTTCATTACTTAGAAGAAACTACGACCCAAACGCAATATAGTTGGTCTATTTTTGAATCAACAGATTAATCTTTTTTCATACTTAAATTTATTTTGGTTGTAAATAGTTATTTTTATTTAAAAATGTGTGTCATGTAATACAGTAATTATTCTTAGTAAATTAGGCTAAATGAAACAAAATTTAAAAAAGCCACCGTTAAGATTTTCTGTATTATCTCAAACAAAGATATGTGCATAAAAGTTGGTCTACTCTCTTTTGAATGCAAATTCTTGGTCTATTTAAATAGTGTTTTGGTGAACCGATGATCTCTGTTTTTATGCAAGTAGGCATCAATTTCATGTTCACCATGGCGAGTGGCGTTGCATTATTACGAGTCCTAAAAGAATCGATAATTAAGGCATTTAAAACGGGATTGTCGAGTTGTAAAATTGCTCAGAACGCTCATCAGTGCAGAACATTATTACAAAATTAAAAAAATTGGAAAATGTTGAGACAAGTAAGAAAACTGCGCGTCCACCGATAGCAAAACCTCGTTATTGCCGGGTTTTAAAGAAAGTAATAGAAGAAAATCGGCGCAAAACTGCTGCAGCAATAACGGTCCAATGGAGAGAACAAATTCAAAAAAGCATTTCGATCGACCCTCGTAAGCGGACGATGAAAAAAATGGGATATAAATTGTATAAGGTTTTTCGAATTTTACAAAACATAAAGCTTCTCAATTCATTAAAAACACGGGCAAAAGAAAAACTACTTTTGATACCTAAGCAGAAGAAAAAACGACTTGAGTGGGCCAAGCAACGCAAAAACTGGACTTTAAGTCAATAGCGGTCTGTTATCTGTCTGGAGTGATTAGTCTAGATTCCAGATTCGAAGTCTGCGTTGGTGACGAACGCATACGTGTGGTAAGAAATTCAAAAGAAGCCTTTCACAAAGACTCCCTGAAGCAACAGTCAAGTTCCCAGCACCTCTAATGGTATGGGGATGCACGTCTGGGCGTGGCATGGACAATTTACATTTTGTCAATGGACTGGTCAATGCTGCCAAGTACCAAGACATTTTAGAAGAAGGGCTTCTTTCATCAATAACTCGTCTTCAACCAAGTGAGGGAGACTATATTTCCCAACAGGACGGTGCTTCTTGCCATACTGCTAGATCGACAATGGCGTGGTTAACTGCTGAAGGAATTCCTTTAGTGTAATGGCCTTCCAGCAGCCCTGACCTTTCACCAATCGAAACCGTTTGGCATAAAATGAAGCAAAAACTGCGACAAGAACCAGCTCGGACACTTCCAAAATTAAGGGCCAAGATAACAAATATCTGGGAAACTTTCGGCTCCGAAGAGTGTCAAAAATTAGTTGACACTACGCCACGGCGCTTAGAAGCTGTTATCAATGCCAGAGGTGTAGTAATACAGTGGTAAAATGAAAATAAAGACTGGTAGACTAACTATTTTGCGTCGTAAAAGGTCTTCAATAAGTTATTTAGTTGTATAAGCTCACTCCATAACATTATTTCAATGAAGTCGCCTTCTTTTTATCACCTTTATCTATTAAGAATAAATAAATCTTTATATAATCAACAAAAAATTGTGGTCTAGTTGGAAAGAATTCAAGAATCAGCACATGTTTTTATTTTATCTTCGGTAGACCAACTATTTTGCGTTTGGGCTCGTATTGGCAACGTCACATTGATCTAAGTGCGACGGGTACAAAATTCGTTCCATTTGAAAGACCTTTTGCCAATTAGCAGTTACATCAAAATCGATTGGGTGCCATAAATTTTATATCGCTCTCTTTGTCTGATATTGATCGAAATTCCAGAGCGTCATCCTCCAATCCAATGTAGCCCTATATCGAACTGTTCCGGTAATCAACCCCAACGCCGACTCTTTACAATTTTTTTGATAAATTCCCTTACAAGTAGGTTTCCACGTAAATATACTTAGATATACTTACCTACTTGAGAACTTCAATCAAAAATGCATATGTTCCAAATTTCCCCAACAAATCTCCTCTACTATTGCACACAAACACCCAACCCAATTGTCATTAGATCGGCCTACGTAAATTCTTCCCCATATACAGTCTGTGTGAATCGGCTTTCGCACCAGACAGACCACTGATCTGAATTGAACGTGGGTGCACAAATTGTACACTTAACTTTGTCATAAAATAATATTTCCTCATTCGGGCAGTCTGTCCCGAAACGCAATGCGCTCAGATTGTTTATCTAAAATTTGAAAAAAAAAAAAAAAAAAACATTTCCAACCGAAATATCTATCTCCCATGGACCTGAATTTCATTGACAAACAGTTGTAGACAATAATTGCTTCAGACCTCTCCGCCTAAGTAATAGCAGGCGAAAACTTCAGTCCGTTTGTTGTTTGCTGCTACCCGTAGTCGTATAGCCTGGCCCAGACAATGTGTCCACTCGACCGATCCAAACTACATGCCTAATTTGAAATCATTTATTTACTCAACAGAAAATTGTGAAAAATATTCATAGATACTATTATTTCAGTCCACACCATCAGAGTATCTGAAACAAAACTGAATAGCAACTGTAGTCGAAGTCGATACTTATCGCCGGTGTAGGTACTGTTTAGTTGTGGCTGTAGGTAATGCGATTCATAGTCGTATTGTAATTTTCCATTAGGCAAGCACTGCGATTTAAGTATAGATAGTGTGACGCGATGACCGTTGGGATAAATAGTACATAACATACACGTTCCGGAATCAGGTCGATGACGTGACGACGAGTGTTGTTTTGACACTGGCAATGAGAATTCGTAACACAGTCGCAGTACGTAAGGTACTCCGTACTCGTAATGGGATGAAACTCTAAAGGGTGACTGATCAGTTTTGAAATGAAAAAAAAACCAACTCCAAAGTGGATACCTACTAATGAAATTGAAACTGATCATTTATACGCTCTTTGACTATGAACGGAACGTGTCATAAGAAAGTTACTGGGTGGTGCACCACTAAGAGGTCCACCTTTTACATTTTGTTTTTTTTGTTTAAGGGAAAAATTCCCTCAGCATAACATCAGTGCAACCGAACCTTTAGTGCGAAAAATCTGGTAGATACTATATCATTAATTATAGTTTAGCGCATTTTCTCATTTTACCGAATGAAAAGACGGCGGCGTCTTTTTTTTTTTTTTTTTGGTCGGGCCGCTTTTAATTAAGACGTGTGAATCACAGCAAGCAATTTTGTCTGATTATTTTGTTCAAATTATAGCGAAAAAAGTGCGATAAATATTTTTAGTTTATTAAATATATTTTTACTTAATTGTTTCGTATATTAATTTAAATTTTTTTAATTTTTATGGTGTTTAATATACCTACAAAGACATTTTTTAAGCGTTTTTTAATGTCTTTACATTTTGTTAAAATTCTTTGAGTAATTTGCACGAAAAATAAATAACATTGAAAATCACATACCTACGAACCGTGCGGGTAGCCACTCGAAATTATGAAGCGTATTGTCACAAATCATATAATATGTGCTATAGGGTAGTACACGGAATGTCGAAAAGGCACATAATGCGTATGTGACACGAGTGCCTCCTTAAGTACACGGCACTTAGACAATGGCACGATACACTGACGTCAGAGCTACATACGTATGTGGCGTGCTATATGCATAAGTATCATTTTTTTCCATAATTAAATTTTTAAAAAATAATTTGTCACCTTCATTAAATGACTTCTTTTCTTCGCCATCGTCGAAGATTAACCGCCACCTGTAGCTGTAGGAGCTGACTACATCAGTCAACTTTATTTCGACACTCTAAACATCTCGACAGAGGCAATAGACTGTTAAAATGTTTTGGTCACCATTCGCCTTTGCTTTCCCTGAAGGAGAAACTCTAACCCTTTTTTTGGTACCAAGCAGTTTCAGTATGGTGGTTTGCTTCAATCAAGCTCTTCTGGTCAACACCAGTCTTTGTCTCGTGGACGGGATTTCAAAGGAAATAAAGGGGGGGGGGGGGCAGAGTGCTACGGTTACCCTCCATCCTTTTCTTCCAGTAGACAATCCATCCACTGACTTTTGGTCAAGCAGAAGAACAGATTGATTCAACCACCCATTTCTGCCATGTATCAGACTCTCTCTCCTCAGGTTTGGACTGTCAGAGGCAATAGACAGGGGGTAGACTGCTAAGGTTACCCTCCGTCTATACCCGAAGACAAGCCGCCACCAAAGAATTACTTTAAACGAAATTCGTAGGTAGCAATAGAGCTCCCACCTGTAATGTCCGGCCCATAATTTTTCTGGCCACTTCCTGTGTCCTGTTTTTCGGACAGGTAGGTAGCTAACTTAACCGTTAGGTTGTTACGGCCTTACGGGGAGGGGTAGGTAAAGGGGTAGTTGGGGCTAACTCTGGAACTATTTGGCCAATTTTAAAAATTTGTTCAACATTGTATTGGCTACATCCTCCGGATCCATTATAGGTTACTTAGCGAGAGGATGAGGGAAGGGGAATCGAGGGTATAGAAGCTATATTCAGAATTATTCGGCCATTGCCGGAGTTGACCTTCGACAGCCATGTTTTTCACATATGCACAGCAAGATTGTTGCGAAAAATTTTCGCACAAAACCTTTGGTCCTTCCAACCCTCCTGTTCCTGACCCATTTCCACTTTTTGGCCTTTTGAACCATTTTCTCCCGTTGTCTTCCCTTTCGCTCCTGGAGGATGACAAAAGTAGTTTTTCTTAGAGCCCAGACGGACGGTCGGGAATCTCTCAATGGGCGGACGGTCCCCAATATATGGATAAAAACAAGGGCAGGTGATCCCCACCGACAACAAATTATCGGCGAAAGAATTCCACCCTTTCACTGAGGCGTTTAAGCCCAAAAAGGACGTCTGTCCTCGTCGAATCAAAATAAACAGTTATCGAAAGGCCCCGTGCCCATCCTAAATAAATATGGCAAAACAAGCCATCGCTAAAAGAAAATAATATTGTAAACTATAACTTCCAACTACCTGGGTTCTTTTAGCTTACTAATTACTACCCTTTGTCCGCGAAAGCTCACTCGACATTAGTACGGGGGTCGCGAGTTATTTATCCTTCCACTCCTAGTTGTTGTTTCCTTGAAAAACAATCCTATTTAAGTCTGGTCGGGGTTGGCAAAAAGCGAACCTAACAGCCCTATTATGGCTATCAAATATCAACACGATATTTGATAATATTTGATACGTATCAACAAAATGAATGAATCGGTATTATGGCTATCAACCTATCAACATTTTTGATGAATTGTGAATTGTATTAGATTTAAGATCTATTGTGAATAGTTTTATCGATAAACTTGGTATTACGTTTATCAAAAAAGTTGATGTTCATCAAATTTTCTATCAACCACAAATTTCTCGTTGATACGTATCAAATATTCGGTGCATCAAATTAAAAAAATTATATCCTCGTTTTTATTGTTAAATAACGACTTTAGACCGAAATGTCTTCGGTAGACATCCCAAATGTACTCAAACCACGAGTAGCAGCGATTTTAAAATTATTTACTCAATGAGGAAACTATCAACTGAGCGTTGGGAATAACTTCAGCATTTGCATTGCACAATCAACAGTGTTGTTCGTTCTTTTGATTTGCGAAAAAAACAACTTTTGTTTATAAAAAATAACAATATTATTTAACCAAAACTAGTAGTCAGACATACAACAAAAACCAACTACAAACCAGAAACGTCAAACGTCAAAACAGAACCCATTCTCAATGAAATTTCGATAAGTATTCACAATGAGGTAAAATGTATCAATTGATACTCATAATACCAAACTATCAATGAATTGATAGATCTTATCAACTATCAACTAATTGATATTTGATAGCCATAATAGGGCTGTAAGCAACCACTAAGATATCTAATCGAACAGCGCAAGATCGCTATTGTGAATATTGCTGGAATGAATGTATCACCGAAGGAGAAGTTGTCAAAGCTCTGGACGTGATTCCCTTTGCTTTGAAAACTACGACGACGGCATCTGGAACGAATTCAACACCAATACCATAAAGACTCCTCCCGCCAAAAATGACAGGGCGACAAGGACGACATATTTTAATAAATAAACATAAAAAAAAACGCATATCTAAAAATCGAACAGCGAAAACCAAAAGTAAGTGTATTAAAACACAAAAATTCTAAGGAATAAATTCTACGATTTCAGCCTTGAACGAAAAAAAATATGGCTGCATTCGCCCCATGTATGAAAGGATGCGTGTGTGTGTGTGTGTGTTGGTGTGTGGAAGATCTATCAGCGCGGCGAACGTCACTTTTTGGTTACCCGCCTGAGACTCCTGAGAGACAGGACGTATCGAGAGAGTTCAGCAAAAGAGCTAGTACATAGTTAAGACAAGTTGTGTCGAAGAAAAAAAAAAGGAAGTTAAGGAGAGAAATATCCTCTAATATAATATTTATTTATCATTTACCTTTCTTGTTTATCATAATTATCTACTATTATTGTGATTGAACCCACACCCAGCTGACTAGCCAAATTACAGCATCAACGTGCTGCTTATTGCACTTTCGATTTTCTCCTTGGCCCTCCCCATTCGCCATCTATTCGACCGATCGCCGAAATTGTCATTTCGACTTACAACCTCTCGGGCAGCGGCGGCTGCATTATTTACCCGGTCATTTTCCACGCATCTCATAAAATCGTATTGTCTTTAAGTAAAATAACAGCCCTATTATGGCTATCAAATATCAACACGATATTTGATAATAATTGGTACGTATCAACAAAATGAATGAATCGGTATTATGGTTATCAACCTATCAACATTTTTGATGAATTGTGAATTGTATTATATTTAAGATCTATTGTGAATAGTTTTATCGATAAATTTGGTATTACAGTTATCAAAAAATTTGATATTCATCAAATTTTCTATCAACCACAAATTTTTCGTTGATACGTATCAAATATTCGGGCGCATCAAATTAAAAAATCCTCGTTTTTAATGTAAAATAACGACTTTAGAGCGAAAGGTCAGCGGTAGACATCCCAAATGTACTTAAACTACGAGTAGCGGCGATTTTAAAATTATTTGCAAAAAGGAAACTATCAACTGAGCGTTGGGAATAACTTCAATATTGGCGTTGCACAATCAACAGTGTTGGTCGTTCTTTTGATTTGCGAAAAAAGCGACTTTTGTTTAATAAAAACAACTAACATTATTCAACGAAAACGAGTCTTCAGCCATAAAACAAAAACCAACTACAAATCAGAAACGTCAAACGTCAAAACAGAACCCATTCTCAATGATATTTTGATAAGTATTCACAATGGGGTAAAATTTATCAATTGATACTCATAATACCAAATGATCAATGAATTGATAGATCTTATCAAGTATCAAATAATTGATATTTGATAGCCATAATAGGGCTATAAGTGCAACAAGATTTATGTTGCATGTTCGCGTATGAGCTGCAGTCGTAATTTGTTTATATACAAATATATATATATACTTGCGCCCACTAAAAAAAATAAAATATATAGTTTACAAAAAGCCATTGCGATAAAATATTTTATAAGTTTAAAAAAGAGGAAACTATTTAAAAAAACGTACATTTATGATAACTCAAATAAATTTTAATTTTATTTAAAGGAAAAGTAAATGACGCGGGCGGAGCTGCGGGCATGGCTAGTAGAATATATATTTCAATCCGTTGGGCCTACGGCCTACTATTTTTAAAATGGATACCAAATTAAGGGAAGCCATACCAACGTGAGCGTGTATTGGTAACACTTAGATTTCTGGCATCTGGTTAATCAGTTGATATGTATATCATATTAAAAGGCGAACTAAAATCACAGTTTAAAATTGTTTAATCCGTGCAGGTGATTCATAATGGCAGTCTTCAGTATCTATTTTGTATCCCTGTCTGTACGATTGGAAGAATTGTGAGAGAAGTCTGTCCAGAAATTTTCAACAGTTTAAAAGATAAATATTTGAAGGTAAAAACAAAAACAAAAAAAAAACTTTATTTACACACAAAATACTTCAAAGATCATAAATTAAGTTAATTTTTAAAAATTATTTCAATGATTCTTTCATAATTTCCTTCAAATTGAGGAACAGTTCATGGTCCTTCTGTTGAAAAATTAAATCGATCTCTAGGAAATAAAGAATTATTATTTGTTTGAGATGATGTTGATTGTTGGTGCTTGTGAAAGTGAGTCATCTTCATCAGCTATAAGTACTATAGCCTTGCGAATTTCACTTTTGAGTTTCCGTTTGTTAAAATCAAACCGTAAGCTGCGTAATTCTTGAGCAACATATTGGCCAAACCGGTCGTATTCATCAGGTTCTTTTTTTAAAAATTGTAAAGCCGCTTTGAGATAGTCTTCATTATCTGACGCAGGTCTCCTTTTTGTTGGTCTTCCTTTCGATTTAGTCTTTTCTATGACTTCAGCGGTTTGCAATGATTCAGATAAATTATTCTCAGTTATAATTGTAGTGGGATCAACAATTTTTTCTTCACAATCCTTCTCCTTAGAATGAAATAAAAGGAAAAGTAGGTAAAATAGATTTATGTTTATCTACCTAAAAAAATAATTTTGTTTCATTTATTATCTATTATTTATTTAATTAGTAAATATTTTGTTTAGTTTCCACAAAATGAGAAAGATTGGTTGGATATTGTGGAAGAATAAGAAAATTTTCCTCATTGCTTTGGAAGTTTGGACGGAAAACACATTGCATTTTAATGCAAGCTCCATATAATAGTGGAAGCCATTATTATAACTATAAAGGATCCCATAGCATCGTTTTGATGGCAGTTCATGATGCCAACTATAAGTTTATATATATCGATGTTGGATGTAATGTATTTTTTAATACATCATTGCACGGTGGATTAACAGAAAACACTATTATTTTCCCTGATCAAAACCACTTCCCGGTAGAAATAAGCCAGTTCCATACTGTTTTGTGGCTGACAATGCTTTTGCAATGACTAACTTTATATTAAAGCCTTATCCATTTCGTAATCAACCAGCGCCAATTCGCATTTTCAACTATCGTTTGAGTAGAGCACGAAGAATAGTTGAAAACTCTTTTGGAATCATAGGCAACCGTTTTGAGGTTCTCAGAAAACCAATGAATCTGTACTCTTCACAATTTCCTGCTATCAAAGAATGAACCTCATTACTTTAACATGCGAATGGTGGATTCCGAACATACAATGGCCACAAATAGCCACTTTTTCCTCCTTTTCATACAAAACTTTTCTGAGATCATTCCATTCAAAAAATCATAAAAAATATTAGCGAAGAGATTTTTGAAAAAAAAAAATTGTTTGCAGTCACTATTAGAATTGTTTGAAGAAACTTTTTGCATCACACACCCGGATTTGAACACCCTGAGGTCAACCCTGACAACGATGAATACTATACGAGTATGAATCTAAGAAAACAATAACAATTTATGTAAATAGAATTAAAAAAAAAAAATCAATGTAAACCGTTGGGCCCCTGTTGTTGAGCCAACACATAAAATATTAATAACCACTTTGTAAACTAGCCTTAAGTCAAATTGTATATATAACAGTTCAATAAAAATTAATGTAAATGTAATTTTTGCATCACAACATTTTTGGACCGAGGAGTTAGGAAAGTTTTGTATCATTCAAACGGAATTTAAATGACCTTTCCATTGATGCCAAAATTTACATGAAGTAAGTTCAAATGATGAGTAGAATTAACTTTAGTTTTGTCAAAATACTTACATAATGTCCACCATGTACAGAAACTTACGATTTATTAAATGGGAGCTGGCGTTTAGAAAACAATTTGGAAATTTAATTTTTTGATCTTGAAAATGAAACACGGCATAACTATAATCTTTCTTAGAAGGATGTTAGTGATTAATTAAAAAAATACTTTATGACCCCACAAGGTGAGGTTCCCTGGCAGTACAGACACATCACATCGAATAATTAAAAAAAAGGACTTACCAGATTTGACTTAGTTGGAGAAGACGTAAGAAATGGAATTAAAAACTGTAGAGCTCGAAAATAGGGCCACTTACTGCTGTATACTTCATCAGTTCCGGCTTCAATTTTTCTTTTTTTATATTTTTTTAATTCTTGAGACATCTGTAAATATATTTCACGATTACCTTATAACGTATTTAACATCATTAATAAAAATTATTATCTTACTTGGTTTCTCAAATTATGAAGTTTTCTTTTTATTTCGCCTTCAGAACATGAAAACTGTTCTGCAAATTCCGTTAATATTACATTTTTTTTTTATTTCTGTCGCGAAATGCCTTATCTGTAGTTTTCCACAAAATTTCAATCGACTCATATTTCTCTATGAGTCGATTAATTTCCTCCGATGTCCACTGTTTTGCCATGTCGACTCTTGACAGCTGCTCGCAAAATACGAAGCATGTTGGAATTTTGCAAGCTAATCTCCGATAGTGATCAGAACATATGCCGACTTGCGACTTGCGAGTGACTTTTAAAAGGCTCGAATCTCGAGAGAAAAAAATTAACACTCTAAGTGAACTACTCTGCAGTGTTGTTAGGTCTCTCTCTTCATTTTTCCCACGAAACGTGGTCATTTTTTCCCTTTTCACCGAACTCAAATTCCCACGAAATTCCCACGATGCATTAAAATGAAAAAAAAAAAAAAAAAAAAAAAATGTTTATTATGTATATTGAAAGAAAATCACAATGGTCGCGTTGCATTGACCGCTATAGCCTATAGTTATCTAGCGGTATGCCAAACTCCATATAAAAAAACTGACATTTCAGCATTTGCGATAGAGCTGTAGCACATATTGTTAAATATCCTTTTCTGGGAAATGTTTCAATCTAGCGCAAAATTAACTAAATAAATAAATAAAAAATAGTTCATGCAATAAGTCCGTATAGGCACCCTATAGGTCTAGCTTCTCTAGTTTGTGTGAGTTTTTATTTTTGAGGCTAATGGAACATGGAAGGGACCTACCATTTTATGCCGACTCCGAACGGCTGAATTGAGAAGCTTTTTCAGTACAGTTATACTCTCGTATGTCTGTCAGACGTTCGCGAGAGGTGGTGCTTTTCCGGGGATCGAACCTGGGACCTCTCGCACATTAACCGATGAGCCACTGCGGCCACAAAATTAACTGGTAAATTGAAGGAAAAATAACGAACTGCCAAAACAAATCTATCAAGTCTAAATTAATTTAATAAAAAATAAGGAAAAGTGAAAGTGTAGAAGTTATACAAAATACATTTTTGATGCTCATGAAGATAAAGTAATAAAAATTTAAACTGGTTCCATTCCAATGTCACTATGCCGCTGGCGCTAGAGCTCTAGTTACATACGCTGTCGATGTACCGTCAGATTGTTTTTGTACTAGAATTTTTTTGTTAAGAGGCTATTTACATGAGCCCTTTTTATTTCTGCTGATAATTGTTGTGAATTTTTGTCAGATTCCTGAAATTCCCACGTTTGTGGAGCTTTTTCCCTTTATCACACGGAAGACATTTCGGACATCGAAATTCCCACAATTAGAGATAAATCCCACGATATAACAACACTGCTACTCTCAAGACTATGTCCACTTGGGAATTTGCTCTCGAGAGCTGCTTGAGAGCTCGCAGCATTTTTACTCTCAAACTGACAGACACCTTAATTGTCTTGAGATAGCTTCTCAATTCAATCGTTCGTTTACTTTCTATTCGTGGTGGTGTAGAAGGGACCTGAAATGTGATGCCTCCTCCCATCGCATCAATTGAGAAATAACACTAATACCAATAAAAATACAAGTCCTCGATACTATTAGTAGTACTCAAAACTATTCTGCTCTTTGGCTTACGACTATAAATTAGCCCTAAGTGCGCAAGTACGCCTTCTGAGGTACTCTGCTCGGTGTAGATCTCTGCTAACATGTGGATCGTGCGTGAAGTTGTAGTCTTATAAAAACTTGGAGTGTTTTTAGGCCAATAAAAACGTCTATGACAACAGGCACTCTGGGACCTCTCTAGTCACTACCCTATTACGAATAAGTGATGATTCGTCTCAGATATACCGAACCGATCTTCTGTAACTCCAATGTGGACGACCTTGTGGCGAAAAAGATACTTTGAGTCTTCAAATAAGATCCATTAGCCAAAGAAAATTTCATTTAAATCGAAAAAGGCTTTCAAACTATATAGACTATTCCACCTACCAAATTACCTTCTTGGAATGAGGAAGCTCCTAGACCTCGCAATCACCTGTGATCCATAGCCAAGTGGGTATAGCTAGTAAACTTTGTACCAACTTGTTACTTCATTCAATTCAGACAAACACATTCAATGATATAATGCTCCACATCTAAGCCGCAAACGCAAACAATCACTTCCTGCGCTAAGTGGTAAACACAACGCGCGTCTAATGTGCCTCGCTCTGTCTCTATCTTCCCCCGCCCGTGTTCAATTCCATTATTAGTGTATTGTTTCAAACTTCACGTGCCGCACTGCACGCCACCCATACATGAGGTGAGCACAGCGCAATAATGAAAATATTACTCGAACGACAGCGACCGTAAAAAAAATATAATAACTTTTCTATTTACGTAATTGTTACGTATACGCCGTAGTTTCTCGTACTTGCTGGTAAACAGTATCATTTGCTTATTGCGTTGGAGATATAATGTTCGCCGATAGATATCCGTGATAAGAAAGCGCCATCTATCTGAGAAGCGGAGTGAGAATGCAATTAGCTGGCCATCGCTTTATGCAATTAGGCTCCATTCAATGTCAAGTTCGACTTAAAAATCAAATAGGCGATCACAGATTAAGTTATCAGTCAAACGGGTGGACGGCACAGGCAGTAATTAGGTACCTGAGTTCCAATGCGCCCCCCGACATCCCTTCCGCTTGACACTTGTTTGTCATTTCGATAATTAAGAAATTTGTAGTCAAGTGGCGGTGCACATTTTTTTAACGCGTGCCGAATGTTTTTCTCTGTGTTTTTTTTTTTCCGCCGCCGCCGGCCGCTGCGCGTCGCTTTATTTCTTTGGGAGTCTTGGCGCGTCGCGCCGGCCACCACCATCACACGATGATTTATGATGTTGCTAGTTGCTGGTAATGGCGCTGATCTGTTGCTGCGGTTGCTGTCGTGTTATTACTGGTACCGTCCCGGTGCCGATGTCAAAGCCGATGGTGGTGGTGATGTTGCCAACAATGACGATGATGCCGATGATGGCAATGGGGTGTGTATGGCTAATTTGATTGAATATAGTGGCAATTTGTCAGATTGTAAAATGTAGGTAGTAACACATGGCTGGCATCAGGCTGATACTGGTGCAGCAGCATTGCCAGTGGAAGAGGTTTTAATGCGGTTAAATGGAGTGCTACTGTCAAATTTATTAATTGTCACAGCAAACAACTTCTACGGCTAATTAGCATTTGAATTGACATCTCGGCATGACGTGAGTACTTCCCCCCATGAATATAGGGTTGACCTTTTAGATGACATGTATGCGGCATTATTGATGACTGGGGACATTTTTCATTTAGATTATTGAGTTGATTTTTATGCAGGAATTCCAATTGATCGCAAATATGATTTATCAATCATTTGACAGGGATGACGAAGTTGTTGGTAAACACGACGATCTACGACTTTCGAGAGTAGATCACGTCGTGTTTGTATTTATGTACTTTAAGTCATTGTTTAAGCTAATTAGTTTTCCGTGGGCTTTTTGTGAAACAGTACAGATACAGATTGCTCGGAATGAAGTGATGTAACGCATATGGAAATATGTCAGTTCAGTGATGTAATTGTTGTAAGGTTGTGAGTCGAGAAAATGGGTCTGAAGGCCATATCCATTGAGGAGGTAGCAAGTGTATGGAAGTAGGTGTATGAGTTTTATTTGAAATGCAGGCATTACACTTATCATTGTGTGAAAAATGCGTAACTCTGTCGCAGAGTGCCTTCTGCTCTTACATTTCTAGGTACCTATAGTTATTGGAGTACATTTTTGTTCTAACTTCTAATTCCGATTAATTGACGTTTTGAAAAATATCAGTGATCGTTCTTCACCCAGTGATCGTACTAAAGAAACTTAAAATATTGTAGACTGTCATTCTGTACAGCATAGTAGAGTTATAGTACTTTTTTTTACAAAAAAAAGATTATTAAAAATTGCTATAATATGAAAGTGTATAGGGAGAGGAGCCTAAAACTTTATTCAAAAATGTTTCCGTACCCGAAAATCTTTACGAAATTTAAGAAAGTTTTTAGGTACTAAAAGTTTATATGCAAAATTCTGTACGATACGCAATTCACCATCAAGTAGGTACATCACTGAAAGTCCCAGGCGATTAATTTTTGATGTTTCGTGTGAAATTGTTGAAATTGCAGGAATTGCCGATGGAAGATTCGCCTAAAGCCTACGCGGAAGAACAAAATGCGAACATGTCAGGAACTATGTACGAATGGATTGAGGATTTCACTGTCCCTCTGTATGCAATCCAAAAAATAAAAATAAATACAAAATACAAATACAAAATCACAGTCCGGGGTGGACCTGGGCCTCAACCAACACGCCTCTCCAGTTAGCACGATCTTTGGCTAACCGCCTCCAGTTGCACACTCCAAGTTGTTTGAGGTCCCCTTCCACTTGTGCGCGCCACCTAAGGCTAAGGTCTTCCTCTACTGCGTTGTCCCTCCGGGTTGGAATCGAAGACTCTTCGGGCCAGAGCGTTGTCATGTCCTAGCTTAGTCGACTGATACGTACTTTTCTGACCAGGTCGATGTCGCTGTACAGCTCGTAGAGTTCGCTGTTAAATCTCCTCCTCCAAAGCCCGTCAACGCAAACGGGACCGAAAATCACTCCAAGAATTTTGCGTTCGAAGCGACCAAGGAGATCTTCATCCGCCTTTGATAACGTCCATGATTCTGCGCCATAAAGCAGGACTGGGATGATGAGGGTCTTATATAGAGTCTCCTTGGTGTTTCTCGACAAGGCCTTACTAATCAATTGCCTTCTTAGGCCAAAGTAACAGCGGTTGGCAAGTGTAATTCTTCGCTTGATTTCTGATGTGATGTCATTTTCAGAGTTCATAGCGGAGCCGAGGTAGACAAAGTCCCGAACTACCTCAAAGTTATAGCTGTCTATCGTGACGTTCTGTCCGATTCTTCGATGTTGTGTGTCCCTTCTTGTTGACAGCATATATTTTGTTTTGCCCTCATTCACCACTAAACCCATTTTTTCCGCTTCTGCGCTGATACCTGCAAACGCACCAGTGACAGCTCGCTGTGTTCTGCCAATGATGTCGATGTAGTCAGCGTATGCAAGTAGTTGCACAGACTTTTGGAAAATTGTGCCCCTGGTGTTGACTTGCGAGTTTCGCACAATTTTCTCAAGAATGATGTTGAAAAAGTCACATGACAGCGCATCACCTTGTCTAAATCCTTTTTTGACATCAAAGGTCTCGGTGGGATTGTTTCCGACCTTTACGGAGCAGCGAGCGTTCTCCGTCGTCATTCTGCACAATCTGACAAGTTTGGCAGGGATGCCAAAACTAGACATGGCTCTGTATAGCTCGTCTCTATAAATGCTGTCATATGCGGCTTTAAAATCGATAAATAGATGGTGAGTATCGATTTGGACTTCTTGGGTTTTCTCCAGGATCTGTCGTAGTGTGAATATTTGGTCGGTTGTGGATTTTCCGGGCCTGAAACCGCACTGATAGGGTCCAATCAGTTCGTTGACAAATGGTTTCAGGCGTTCACACAGTACGGCAGACAGGATCTTGTAAGCGATGTTAAGGAGACTGATGCCTCTATAGTTGGCGCAGTTTAGAGGGTCTCCTTTCTTATGGATCGGGCAAACAATGCTGAGGCTCCATTCATTAGGCATACTTTCCTCTGACCAAATTTTAGAAACGAGTTGGTGTATGCTCTCTACCAAGTCATCTCCAGCTGCCTTAAAAAGCTCGGCCGATAAACCGTCACCGTGAAACCGTGAAAAATCATTAGTCTCGGTGAAAATCGAGCAAACAGTGCATCTAGATCAGATGTAGTCGTCTACTGATGAGCCCCACCCACCACATCGGGGCGAAACGCATTACTGGAGTCGATCCCAACTCAAATTTAAAATGCAAAATAGTTTGCGGCACAACATTATGGGCACTACGACCCAAACGCAAAATAGTTGGTCTATTTTTGAATAAACAGATTAAACTTTTTTCATACTTAAATTTAATGTGGTTGTAAATAGTTATTTATTTAAAAATGTGTGTCATGTAATACAGTAATTATTCTTAGTAAATTAGGCTAAATGAAACAAAATTTAAAAAAGCCACCGTTACGATTTTCTCTATTATCTCAAACAAAGATAGGTGCATAAGAGTTGGTCTACTCTCTTTTGAATGCAAAATTCTTGGTCTATTACTATTTAAATAGTGTTTTGGTGAACCGTTATGAAAAAAATGGCATAAACCCTATTTGTTGTTGAATGATCTCTGTTTTTATGCAAGTAGGTATCAGTTTCATGTTCACCATAGCGAGTGGCGTTGCATTATTACGAGTCCTAAAAGAATCGATAATTAAGGCATTTAAAACGGGATTGTCGAGTTATAAAATTGCTCAGAACGCTCATCAGTACAGAACATTATTACAAAATTCAAAAAATTGGAAAATGTTGAGACAAGTAAGAAAACTGCGCGTCCACCGATAGCAATACCTCGTTATTGCTGGGTTTTAAAGAAAATAATAAAAGAAAATCGGCGCAAAACTGCTGCAGCAATAACTGTCCAATGGAGAGAACAAATTCAAAAAAGCATTTCGATCGACCCTCGTAAGCGGACGATGAAAAATATGGGATATAAATTTTACAAGGTTTTTTGAATTTTACAAAACATAAAGCTTCTCAATTCATTAAAAACACAGGCAAAAGAAAAACTACTTTTGATACCTAAGCAGAAGAAAAAACGACTTGAGTGGGCCAAACAACGCAAAAACTGGACTTTAAGGCAATGGCGGTCAGTTATTTGGAGTGATTAGTCCAGATTCGAAGTCTACGTTGGTGACGAACGCATACGTGTGGTAAGAAATTCAAAATTAGCCTTTCACCAAGACTGACTGAAGCAACAGCCAAGTTCCCAGCACCTCTAATGGTATAGGGATGCACGTTTGGGCGTGGCATGGACAATTTACATTTGGTCAATGGACTGGTCAATGCTGCCAAGTAAAAAGACATTTTAGAAGAAGAGCTTCTTTCATCAATAACTCGTCTTCAACCAAGTGAGGGAGACTATATTTCCCAACAGGACGGTGCTTCTTGCCATATTGCTAGATCGACAATGGCGTGGTTAACTGCTGAAGGAATTCTTTTAGTGTAATGGCCTTCCAGCAGCCCTGACCTTTCACCAATCGAAACCGTTTGGCATAAAATGAAGCAAAAACTGAGACAATAACCAGCTCGGACACTTCCAAAATTAAGGGCCAAGATAACAAATATCTGGGAAACTTTCGGCTCCGAAGAGTGTCAAAAATTAGTTGACACTATGCTACGGCGCTTAGAAGCTGTTATCAATGCCACACGTGCAGTAATACAGTGGTAAAATGAAAATAAAGACTGGTAGACTAACTATTTTGCGTCGTAAAAAGTCTTCAATAAGTTAATCAGTTTTATAAGCTCACTCCATAACATTATTTCAATGAAGTCGCCTTCTTTTTATCAACTTTATCTATTAAGAATAAATAAATCTTTATAGAATCAACAAAAAATGGTGGTCTATTTGGAAAGAATTCAAGAATCAGCCAGCACATGTTTTTATTTTATCTTCGGTAGACCAACTATTTTGCGTTTGGGCTCGTATATGCCTGTGAGAAGCTACCTATAGTTGTTATTTTTTTTTTTTTTTGTAATTTTTTAATTTTTGTGATGAATGCAAAAGACCTACAATTATATGCCGAACGGCTGAATTAAGAAACCTTCTCAGTACATTTTCGTACTCTCGCGTGTATGTCAAACTTTCGCAAGTAGATCACGCAAATTCAAATGTAATTTTGGTCTTTCCGGTAATTGAACCTGATTGGGCTCGCTTTGTAGTCCGGCACACTAACTAACCAGTGACTCACGCAAGGAAATCCTTTCTCAGATGGGAAATATGTAATTCTAAGCATAAGTCCTAGGCAGTGATGCCATTCTGACCGGATTGCGGTCATATCTAACCGGAATCTGTTTACTCTGACCGGAGAAAATTTTGAAATCCGGCCTAACCGTTTTCTGACCGGAACGAAAAATGTTTTTAACCGGAAAACCCTTTTTTGACTGGAAAAATAAAATTGCCCTAAGGACTATAAATAAAGATAGATTTCTATAAGTTGAATATACCTAACTTTGCCATACATTACGAACATGCTCCCAAGTTCAAATTTCAAACAATGAATTTCAATTAATTAAAGTGTGAAATTCGATAAATCTCAGATTGGAGTTTGGTGAACTACTCTTTTCAAGTGTCAGAAAATTATCCAAGAATAATTATTTAGCCCAATTGACACACGGCCTTAGTACATGTCCTGGCCATACACGTCCTCCCATGACTTTCATTTCCATTAACGATTTGGCTACACACAAAAACCAGGCGTCATTGCAATGAAATAAAATTTGGCATGTATAAAAGAATAGTGAAATTGAAAACAAAAAGAAATTCTATGGTTAAGCCGAAGCGGACGCCCGTTTTTGACGTCGTCCTCATGCAAATATCAAATGCAGATTTGTATCGAAAGCACAATGGTGCGAAAAAGAACGTGCCAGAATTATTTCTGAAAGTGGATTTTCTGTGCATTTCCTATGCTATCTACCTTTCTCCTTTACTGACTCAAAATCTACCTGTGTCGCTGGACACGACGTTCATTGGAAGGCGTGTATGGGCCATGCACTAAAAGTGTATTTCAGAACTTAAAACATGTCATATAAAATGAAAAATTAGCTTCAGTAAATTTTAAACAAACGAAATAAAAAACAAGTTCACATATTATAAAAACGTTTTCTAAACGTCGATAATACAGGTGAACATAAAAATTCGTAAATTGTATACATATACCTAGGTATTTTCTCTTTTTGACCGGGTTTCAGGTCAAAAATTCTCATTTTAACTTTTGACCGGAATTTTTGACCGGATTTAGAAAATAAAAATCCAGTCATTCGGTCAGATTTGACCGGATTCACTTTTCTTTAGTGGCAACACTGGTCCTAGGAAGCCAAAATTTGAAACATAGGTAGATTTCATTGATTCCTTTGTTAATCGTCAAAATTGTCGCATTTGAGGTCCAGAAAATCCACGAGTAATTGTTGAGAATCAAATGCATCCACAACGGTGTGGATTTTGGGCTGGAGGCATTATCGGACCATTCTTCTTTGAAAATGCGGCTGGTCAGGCAGTAACAATTAATGGTGTTCGTTATCGTGTCATAATAACCCAGGGGTGGGATTCTGTAAAAAAACGAAACGAAAACCGCTTTCGTTTTCACTAAACCTGTCTCTATCATATCTATGGCAATAGACAGAGACTGCTATGGTCGAAACGAAAGCGTTCGATCGTTTTCGTTTTACATAATCTGGCCCCAGTTTTTAGAGCTTAAATTGTAAGATATGAATGTGACCAGCATGTGGTTTCAACAAGACGGAGCCATTTGCCATACAGTCAGAGAAACAATTCAATTACTGCATGAGTCAGTAAAAACTATTCTTGAATTCATCTCCTTCGTTGTCTGAGTCTTTTTTTTACTTGAAGTTATTTTTTCTTTAGCCATCACCGAAACTTATCATAAAATAATTTCGCATAAAGATTTGGAGGCCCCGGCGAGATAAAGGCTTTCAAGTATATTCTTTAAATCTCAATTTTTTTTATATTTTACGTGCATAGTGCAAGAGCTGCAAGAGCTCCAGGTTTGAAAATTGTTGCAGAGAATTATGAGGTAATATTGGAAAAGTTAAGAGAACGTTCTGAAAATAAAAAAAATTATTGGAAATTAAATAAATAAATAAACACATTAAATTAATTTTTCAACATCCCAAAATTCCATGGATTTGTTTAGGACCTTATATACTACCAGTAGCTATGTGCTGCAGTCCTATAGTTTGAACACTTCAATGCATTTTGTTGAAATTCCAGCTTTCCGCACCGCACCACTCACTATAAAAACTCCTACCCAGTTTTAGGTTTCTTGGTAAACTTTAAACATCTAATTCGATTGAAACACCGATAGTTAGTCTAATAGTACAAGGTTTCCCTACGTCATCTTAACAGTTATATGTTCAGGTATTGTTACCTTGACACGTTCATTCGACGCTAAGTTAAAACTGTCGCAAATTCCTTTTGGAGTAACAGCTCATCCTTGATCGGCCTCTTTACGTGCTCTTTCTTAACTTCGGGTCACGAGTTCTTTTATGTCATGTATCTTGTGCTTGCTGGTATAACCTGTGTCAAACCAAGGGCTTCTTTGAAGTTTGAAGTGGTTGGGTGAAGCCCAACAGGTTCGCATTCGGCATTTCTTGACATCGATGACACTATAGTCTTCGACTTCGGTACTTGATACTGACTGCAAGGAATTCTTTAAAGGTTAAGGGATATGCGCTCATTAAGGGTTGGAGAGGTTTGTTGCTATTACATCTGTTCAATGTTATGTTTCCACACAGTATTACTCGGGGTTGTGGCGTCTGAGATACTAACATTTGTTCTTTGTCCACATCAATTTAGTGGTCTGAGTCCATCTGCCTGGTGCTTTCGGAATTTGTTATAACAATAGCTCTAATGAGGTAGCTTCATTTAAGCTTGTTGTCCGACGGGGATTCTTTATATTTTAGCACCCTTGAACAGCGCTACAAAAGCACCCCGAGATGCTTTTTGATAGGTCTATGTCTAGAGTGGAGTAAGTTAACCACCACTGACTGTAAATGGAGCAAATACAACTAGAAAGACTACTTAGGCTCACTCATATCATATTGACAAAGCTAGTCGATATGCTCCAGCATTTAAAAAAAATATTCCCATCCAGTAAAGATGTCCAGTCAGAAACAATTTCAAGGACTCGCCATCTTTGCTTGACTAAGGTTGACAACGACACTATAATATCCACACACAAGATCTAATTTGTCATATGACCATATATTGACCTTTCCATACATACCAGTCATTCACATGACTTTCAAACGATCAATTCCATCAGCAGTCACCAATATTGTTTCACATTCATTCTTCGGTAGTATAAACAGAAACATTATTATAATGACCTCATCACCGTCGAAGATTAGTATCTCTTTTGAATACGTAACTGCATCGTCGTTCTGCAAATCAATCTATGCAGCAAATAACACATCATGCTCATGACCAATTGCAATTCGAAACCCCTAAGACGATGGATTGCTTTGCTAAATCTTAAGCCGAACCAAGGTTTCCATCAATTCACCTCTCTCTTCGTTCGCATCCTGCCGCCGCCGCCCTCCTCCACATCAATCACTCGACGATCTGATAAAATCATTTTCCAATGCAAAAACTGACAGACGTAACCGCCACGATGACTGTCAAAATAGCAAACTCTGTTTGCTCTGTGCGAAGATTGGGTAGGTGGGTGGGTGGTTGGTTGGTTGTCCACACAGCAATACGTCAATTGGCCAACTCTATACCATGATTGATTTCATTCTCGTTTTCAATTTGGTTTTCGCATTTGCGAAATGCAACTGCGCGCTCAAATGTCACACAATTTATCCACTTCGGCCCATAATGCTAATGACAGATATCTGTCAGTTGGTCTGTCAGCTTGTCAATCCATCTTTAAGGCGCGCAACACATAATGCGCCAGTCAGACAGTGAGTCAGCGATTTTTACCGCCAAGTGTAGATATACCAATGGAGTGGATAAGTAATTGTTACACATTATGTAAGTCCCACCACTGACTGTCAAGTGGCTTGACGTTTGTCGAACGTAAGAGATTAAACAATTTGTTTTTCTGACTCCAAGTACACGGCGAGTAATTTGAATGTAATGTGACCGCACCGCGGTGCGCTGCCTCGCAAAAATGGACAAATTAAAAACAATTAAGCGGTTTCGTTGTTTTATTCGTTCGCTATTATCGGTCTTCTCTTATCGCGTGACAACGCTTTGCGAACGCGCGCACATCGCTTGTGACAATTATCATAAATTGTAAACAAAAAGGCAAAACAAAAATTTATTGGTGATATTTTTAGCAATAGCAATAGCAATAGCAACTTTGTCTATAGATTCACCTTCGCTCTGGTTGCTCGCCGGACTTCCCGTTCCCGCCGCATGATTCTGATACTGAGCGATCGCTGGCGCTCTTTGTGATCTTTGGGCGGAAATCTGCGGCCCAACCTTCGCCGGCAAATTCGATTTATGCTCGTTGTTCGCTCTCGACGTGTAATTGTTTTATATTTTATGTCAGCGCTGACTGCTGAGTGAGTGTTCGGGTTTGTATAGCGATGATGTCGCGCTTCATTTTCGAATGGGAATCACGTATACCCAGGCCAATTGGCTTTAATATCGTGCTCCCTCCCCTGGCCGTTTGACTTGAGCTTGTTTTGTGTTTTGTACAAAACGAAGGAGGTTTATTGGGGTTCAGTCACGACAGGGTTCAAATTGGGACTTTTTGCTTAATTTCGAATTAATCATGAGAGACAATTAAATTGTACGTTGCCGGCTACCTATACCTATAGTTGTTGGACTGTTGGAGTGAAGAAGCACATGAGCAGCTATGTACTTAAACAAATTGTTTGTTTGTTGTAATGCGATGAGTTTGACTCAATTTTATATAATGATGAAGGGTTTTAGTCGGGCGGGAGTTTTTTCAGTCAATTTTGATCGGTAGAAACAATAAACGCGGTAATAAAGAGACCGCAAACGCAAGTCAATGTTGAGGGCGGGAGGCACCCCACCAATATAACAAAGGATATAAAAAGGTGTTTAATTTGGCGAATTGGGAACCTATCATGAGCTGCCTTATGATTCTATTGAGGGATTAAAAGAGTAGACTGCCTGCAGGTTCAGTACTAGGACCCTTGCTGTGGAGCGTTATGCGTATGATGAAATTATTTTCAAACCGGTTCCAAGAGAGGCGTCAATTATAGGGTTTGAGGACGACATTGCCATGGTGGTTGTAGGTTCGCCACAACAGGAACTATGTTTATTATGCGAAAGGACAAAGTTCAGTATGGGAGGGTATTTCAATCATTTATTAAGTTACCTTGGAGTGATTATTGACGCCAATCTAAGCTTCCAGGCAGAGGTTCTAGCCGTGCTCAAAGCTGCGGATCTACTTGATATGGGATCAATATTCAACAAGAATATCGCTATCTACATTGATAGTCAGCCTGTGCTAAAGTCCTTCATCATCAAATCTGAACTGAATCTGAAGAATATTAAAAATAAGGCAGATGAGAGATCATCTCCTCTGTGGTTGAAAATAGTAGGGAACAGGGTCTCAAAGGCTCTGTGGCCTAAGCTAGATCGGAAAAAATCTGTAGAATTACTAAAGCTCAGCAGATCAAGGCTACGAATGGCAAAAGGGATACTCTCCGGGCACTGTCTTCTAAGTAAGTACGCTATGAGATTAGGTCTAACAGATACATACATATGCAGGTATTGCGAAGACTTACATGTCGCAGAGGATATAACTCATCTCCTCAGTGAATGTCAAGCTATTGCTCGGTACAGGAGGAAATACCTTGGTAGGTACTTCTTCGACAATTTGGAGGATGTAGGCCTCGCAAACAAAATTGAAACAATTTTCAGGTTCTGTAGGGAAATTAATTGTTTGGGCGAAGTGTTTTAGGTTATTTGTCTGTTAAGGTTCCCCATCCCCAGGGATGGCGATGGGTCTAATATGGTGCCTAGTCCCATGTGATGAACTCACACCCTATTCAACCTAACCTAACCTAACCTAAGCTTCAAATAATACCTAGAATATCTATAGCACGTATGCAAAATCGCGACAAAAACTCTTATATCGACTTGATAAATTTATAAACGCGAGTGTTGATAATGAAAGAATATCAAAACTGAGTCTGAGAAGTCTAAAATGAGCCCCTCACAAGGAGGACTTACGGCGGATGAATTCACTGGATTGAGGCTTTGGTGTTGTCAATAGTCGAGATGACAGGACAAATACTTTACTAACATATAATATACATAGGTATTTGAAGCTAGGATCAGTGAATACTTTTCAGTACTAGTCAGTGTGCTGAATTGTGGTGAATGATAATCCTTGATGCGCCAACTGCAGCTCTCATATCCCCGAAGTGGGTTAATGGGACCGGAATGTTCCAACTGTGAATAGGCCGCGAACAGATTAGGCAAGGAGGAAGAGGATATCTTTGGGAGTACAATCGGAAAGCATAGCCTACATAACATCCCACATCTGGAAACGGACTTAGGCTAATTGCCATTGCTCCGGAACGTGAAGTTACTAGATATAGCTAGCACACGGTTTCCTAACATTCATAAAGAAACAATTCTTTAGCCTGATCAAAAACAACACTGTCAGCCAAATTGCGATCATCTTGCGATCTACGTAAGGCATTGCTACAGCGTTCTGTCAAACGTAGACTCGTATCAGGTACGAAAGCGTATATCTAAGACTCCAGAGGAGATTTAATATTGAAAGGCTTCAATCGCAATCGCAACCGCCAGCACTTTTCCAATGGGGTATCCGTCAAACTACAAAGAAGCTCTGTACCGCCTTTATCAAGTGCCAAAGACCAATGGTATCTATACCAAGTGGCCATCAGAGACGCTTGCCGCAACAGATGTCGTAGGATCCACCCGACCACGAAAAAGCCTTATGGCTTCATGAAGAGTGCCGGCAGCAAAGCAACTCAACAACTATACCTGACATAATTTTCGAAATTTCTGACATATTTTCTAACAAAATTCTGCTATATTTTTTTCCAAATTTGAAAACACAAATGTTTTGCTGACATATCTGACAAAATTTCCAACAAAATTCTGCTATTATAAGGTACATTGCTATACATTCCAGACCAGACCCATTTCTCGCTAGTTCGTTAGCCCTCTCATTCCCGGCTTTGTTACTGTGCCCAGGGACCCAGCAGAGGACTGTGGTGTGCTGTGAGCAGACAACCTTTAGCTCTTCGCGGCAGCGATGAACTAACTTTGATTTTATATCAATAGCAGAAACTGCTTTAATAGCCTCCTGGTTGTAAATGAAAATGGTAATTTCATTTCTTGGTATTGCCAACAGTGACACCTTACGAGCCGCTTCCGCAATTGCCAGAACCTCTGCTTGGAAGATACTGCTGTTATCAGGAAGCCTGATTGAGCAGTATATATTAAAATCTTCCGAGAATGTACCGGAACCGGTACCACAGTCCATCTTCCATCCATTTGTGTAGATGGATATCGATTTCCTCTTTGTGGGTTCATCTGTGTTCCAATCATCTCTACTCGGAAACGAGCAGGAGAATGGTCTATCAAAGTTTAGATGTGAGATCATATAGTCAGAAATGACAACATTCCCAATGTATTTCCCAAGAATCTGTGCGTGATCAAAGTTGCACGGGTTTCAAGTACCAGTTTGGCTAATCCTTAAGGCACTTTTGGTAGCAAATTCCTCCATGTATAGTAGGGTGTGTCATATTTTTTAACTTTAGACTTTTACTGTCTAATAGTTTTCAAAAGTTGCATTGCTGACTTAAATGAAAAACTACATTTATAGTTTTTATTTTGGTTAGTACTTTTGGCTCCCTCAATGGCCTTGAAATTCCGAAAAAATTGTTAGGTAATATGCTATTGGTGCGCTATATTTTTTTAAAATCTATATCCAAAACTAAAGTTAAGGCCTGTCCAAATAATGTAAACGCAATAATATTATACTGTTTGTCAAATACCGACACAATTAAAGATAAATATATTTTACAACTACTCGTTCTGTACACCGGTAAACGCTTTTCGAGTAGTACAATCTTCTTTAAAATATAAAAGAAACAGCCGTCCGTGTGTGCACTCATAACTCGAGAACGGATCGTTCGATTTTCACGATTTTGCGCTTGATGGATTTGTTTTGGCCCAAAGAAGAAGATAGGGAAACAAATTGGGCAAAGAGGCGTGGCACCTCCCATAAAAAAACATACAAAATCTTATGTCTCGAAAACAACTGAACCAATTTAGCTCAAATTTGCAGAGCATCTGAAGTATTCATCCGGGAGTTTTTTGTCTGTGAAGTTTGGTCAAAATTGGACAAAGGGGCGTGGCACCTCCCATACAAAAAAAAACATTGCAAACGCTTTTTCCCGATATTTCGAAAAGTAATCGGTTGATTAAGCTAAAACTTACACAATAGGTCTGTTTTATTGGCAATATATCTCAGTGAAGTAAAGTAAAGTTGAATCTTTAACACGCAATTACAACAACTACACGCTCTTTGACACTTTCGAGACTCTATGTAGTCGTTGTAATGGCGTGCTGAAGATTCTACTTTACTTTACTTCACTGAGATAGATTGCCAATAAAACAGACCTGTAATCGGTTAGGAAAAGAAAAGTACACGTGGATCAAACGTTTTCGAGTTTTCCGATAGATGGCGCTGAACACCCAAATCTTAAAATTACACTATATCTTGACATTTGCGACAGCTTTAGCTTTGAAATTTGGTAAATAGAGGTTTATTGCCTTTAGAAAGCACTAAAAAAAAATATGGGCGGGATAGAGAAAAGGGGCGTGTCACTCCCAATAAAAAACTGCAAACGTTATTGCTCGACACTCATGCGAGCTAAAGTTTAAAATTTAAAACATTGATGTAGATTGTCGTCATAGGCAATTCCTGAGTACGGGCAAAGCCGGGTAGCTACAGCTAGTGATAATAAATAATAAATGCATTAAGCTATATCTATGTTTTTTATTCTATTCCCTAAAAGCAATTAATGTTTAACGATTTCAATTATTTTTTTTACAAAAATTGACATTAAACACTATCTGAACAATAAATCAACAAAGTACTAAAAAACATTTTCTCCAAAACTTCAGCTGGTTTGAGGGAGCCAAAAGTTCATAAAAATCACAACTTTTTTTATATATTCTGAAGCCTAAGATCCCAATTCAAATTTTGGCAGGTATTAGATTAAACAATTAATAACTTTTTTTTCGCCATACTAAAGTGACACACCCTAATGTATAGGTCTAGAGGAGCCAGATTGAGTATTGCCTCCAGTCCAGCCGTAGGTGAGGTTCTCATCGCACTGGTTGTCCCTATGCATGCTAGTCTTTGTATTTTTGTCATTGACTTAAGATTGGTCGCCTTGCCCGCTGTTTGCCACCAGACTACGCTGCCATATGTGAGTATAGGCTTATCGATTGCCGTTTACATCCACAGGATTGTTTTGGGGTTCGGTCCCCACCTCCTGCCAAAGATGCGGTTACATGCGTAGAAAGCATTAGCTGCTTTTTTCACTTTTTCATTGACATTCGGCTTCCAATTAAGTTTTCTATCTAATATCATTCCTAAATATTTCGCCCTATCCGTCACCTTTAGAGGTATTCCCTCGAGAGTTGGTGGCTCGAATAGAGGTATTCTTTTGTTTGTGAACGGGACAAGCTCAGTTGTCTGGGCGTTAACCCCAAGGCCGGATTGTTTTGTCCAAGTATCAAGTACTCTTAGTGAGTTTCCTAATAGGTCGCTTATTGTCGGTAAGAATTTCCCTTTTGCAAGCAGGACTACATCGTCTGCGCATGCAGTTACCGTGACACCCATGTTATTGAATTTCATTAGTATCTCATTTATGACAAGTACCCAGAGTAAGGGAGAGATGAGCCCTCCTTGTGGAGTGCCTCTCGAAGCGGTTAAGGGCCGTGCCTCCTAGTTTCGCGTTGATGTTTCTTTCACTATGTAAGTTAACAATCACATTAGTTATAGATTCGTCAACGTTTAGATTCGGTAGTGCCCTTTTTACTGCGCACGTTTTAACATTATTGAAGGCTCCTTCAATGTCTAAGAACGCAGCTAGAGTATATTCTTTAACTTTTAATGACCTCTCTACTTATAGTTCCAACGACTTCATGCAACGCGGTTTTCACCCCTTTGCCTTTCATTTAAGCGTGCTGAGAGGTGTGGGAATGGCGCTGTCCTCCAGCCGACTGCGTATAAACATAAAGACGTTCATTAGTTTTTCCAAGGTTTTCAACATAAAGGATGTTAGCCTTATAGGCCTGAAATCTTTGGCGGTGGATTGATTTCCCCGCCTTCGGAATAACCTCTCGCCAGGCATTAGGAATTTAGCCGCATTCCACACTGCTAATAAAAAGTCATTTTAAGATCGGTATGATAATTGTCTTAGCTTTCTGGAGCATGATTGGAAAAATCCCGTCGCTTTCTCCAATCGAGAAAAGAGTAATTTTTTTTTCACTTGGCCGAATAAGATCTATTTTCAATTTATTTATCTCACCGTCAGGTTGGACCAGAAAGATGAATGTTAGCTCAAAATACTCGGGGGAAATATTGGCTAACAATTTAAAACTTTTTTGAATTGACCTCCATCTATGTATATTATGTATGTTTGTCGCCGATTCGATTTTAACCAAACTTTTACACATTTGGTATTAGTTTATATACCTATGGTTTTTGTGAAGTTTGGTCAAAATTTGACAAAGGGGCGTGGCACAAAGGAGCAAGCATCAAAGGTATTTGACTAATTTTTAGAAAGCAGGCAATCCAACATTTGATTCAATTGACACTTAATCAATACCGACAATAATTACTGCCATCAGCCATTGACAAAATTGCAAAATACCTTTCATCCGGAATTGAAATCAAAACAGTGCAATTTTTATTTTATTACCCATGTGCAATAGATACTGCCTTATCCACACCAATACACACAAAATATTGTATAATAGAACATAATTCAAAAAAAAAAAGAAGCAAAAATCTAAGGATAGAATGTTCCAATTAGTCACTAGCTGACAAGTTGATCAACATACTGATAAACTGTCATTGTGCCGCTCCATTGTGTATATGGTGCGCTACTCGTTTTATACAAAACAATACCCAATACCTCCTGTCAGTCATCTACAACCCGACAACCCCCTTTAACCGACCAACCAGTGCATATACAATTTATGTAAATTATCACGCACATTGAAGTTGAAGCGCAAAGAGTACGAGAAATTATATTATATATTCATTTCATAGACGGGCATTCAGAATCAGAATCGCTGAACCTATTTATAGAAGGCAACAAACAACCGCACACGCTACCATGTGCCTTGAAACGGACTTTAAATACGAGCACTACCCAGTAGAGTAGTCAAGTCATCATAATCCGCGTTGTCACTTACTGTCTATACGTTTAAGTTAAGTTGCTGCGCTGCTGGCTGCCGCGCGCCGTCACGTTAACTGCCATATTAAAATTGACTTATCTTGGCGTTTTGTTTTTCTATAATTTGTTTAATTTTTGTCTCTGTCTCTCTCTGGCCGTCTCAAGGCGGTTAAATAAATAAATAAATCCAAATATGTATGTACAAAATTTAATTTTATTACAATGAAATCTCTGGCTGTACTTTGTCCGTATAGTAAGCTGCGGCGCTCTTTCTTAAATGCATATCATGTAGATAATATTAAAAAATAATGAAATATAGGTTGCGCAAACTTTTTAAACATTTTAAGAGTGTTCAATGACAATTTGGGACTATTACTGTCAGTAGAATGGTTTTGCATTTTTCCTTTTGTTCAACTTACGTAGGTACGGCTCTTCATTGTTTGTGAGATAATTTTAGAAAGAAATTTTGTATAGTTTTTCAGGGTCTTTAACCTTGCCGGACAAGGGCCTCAATATATTGATGTTCAGCCAACTCGATCCATAAACCAAGGATCCTTTGCCAACATACCTAATAAAGGGTTATTTATATTACACTCTTAAAAGTGTCATATCGCACGCGGGGCTTTAAGTCACTTTTCTGTGGGCTTTATGATACTATAAGAAGTGCATTAACGCCCCAAATGAAATAATACCCGAAATGTATAAGGGGGCATGCTGCCCCCCTGCAACCCCCCTGCTTGAGTTTACTGTCAGATGAAGGTTTGGGGTGTTATTTCCGAAGGCGCTATGACACTTTTAAAAGTGTCATAGCGTCCGAGGGCCTTATGACACAAAAATGTGTGTCATAGCGCCCCAGGGCGTTACATGCACCCACTATGGAGACCTACAAATAATATAAAGGTTTGTAAGCCATCCCGAAGCATTTAAAAACATGTAAGTAGGTTATTTAAGTAGATATACGTACTGTCGGAAATTTCTTCCAAGTCCCTGAAAAGCTATGTTCCAATCCAAGGATTCTATATCTGATGTGACATAGAGTGCTGGCCAGCGGCCTCCTTTCTGTCTATGAAAAAGTTATATTTGCGATCTTTGTAATCTCTTTAGCTCCTGTTGTCACTGTCAGTAGGTACCTCATCTTGAAACGGTGACAAGTAGACATTAAAAGAATCTAAACCAGGGTCCAGGAGTTGTGTAGTCTGAAACTAAACTTTTTTCTGAAATTTTTACCGGAGTCCCTTTATTGAGAGGACTTATTTCATCTTTTGCCGGCTTACTGACAGCTATTTTTTGTCCAGGTATTAAGCATGGATAAAGTTTTCGGTATTTGATCACTGCGAATGGACAAGCGACTTGACTCAACTAAATTCTAAATCCGAATTACGTTTACAGCGAGGACCCTGAGACGGAATAAAAGGACTTCGCCTTGAAGTTTTTGCACCTCTTCGTTCTAAAGTAAAAATATAAAAAACCAGTAAGACAATATTATCTTCGACTATGCCGAAGCTCAAATACCCGGTACTATATTATTGTAAAATAAAAAAAATATTTTAGTATTAAAAAATTATATATTTGTATGGGAGGTATGGGTACTTTTTATTCGACCAAGCTCATTTTTTGTCAAAAATTTTTAAATATTATTAAAACAATATGTGCAAAGTTTAAACTTGCTATCTTTACTGTAGCTATTTAAATTTAATTTTTAACATAAAAAGCTATATAAATCTGATATTTTTGTATGGGAGGTAGTAGTAGTTTTCATCCGATCTTGCTCATCTTCGAACTTAGCCTCAGTTTGGTGGATAAAAGCTTACGTACCAAATTTCAAGTCGATAGCTCTTAAATTACGGCCGTAATCGTGCGGACAGACGGTCAGACAGACGGACAGACAGACGGACATCGCTAGATCGACTAAGAAAGTGATGCTGATCAATAATATATGTAGTTTGTCATATTTACAACGCCTCCTTATGGGCGTTACAAATGGAATGACAAAGTGAATATACCCTCACCACAGTGTGGTACCGGGTATAATAAATAGTTGGCGCAACAGGTCATAGGATGTTGAGCTGGAGATATAACATTCGGGCTCAGTCCATTTCGAATTTGGATGTGAACCTTGGCCTTAACTAACAAGCCTCTCCAGTTAATCAGTTCCTCAGCTAACTGCCTCCAGTTACGCAACCCACATCGTTTGAGGTAGCCTTCTCTATTGCGTTATCCCACCTGGTTAGACACAAAGAAAATAATCTACGAGCCGGATTATTTGTTTCCATCCGCTCTACATGTCCTAGCTGTCTTAGACGACTGATTCGCAGTTTTATGACCAGGTCGATGTCGCTGTACAGCACGTAGGTATAGTTCGTCGTTGAATTTTCTTGTCCAAACCCCATCAAGGGAAACTGGACCGACAATTTTACGAAGAATCTTTCTCTAGATGAGACCGAGGATATCTTCATCGACTTTACTAGGTACATTCCAAGCTACAGCGCCATAAAGTAGGACTAGAATGCTCAAGGTCTTATACAGAATCTTCTTAGTTGTTCGGAATAGGGCTCTACTACTCAATTGCCTTCTTAGTCCAAAGAAACAGCGGTTGGCAAGAGTTTTCTTCGTTTAATTTCTTCTGAGATGTTGTTGTCAGAATTTATAGCAGAACCGAGGTAGACAAAGTCCCTCACTACCACAAAGTTATAGCTGTCAAGTGTGACATTCTGTCCGATTCTTCGAAGTTGTGTGTCCCATCTTGTTGACAGCATATACTTGGTTTTGCCGTTGTTGACCGCTATACCCATTTTTGCCGCTTCTGTTTCTAATAGCAAACGTACCAATGACAGCTCGCTATGTTCTACCCATTGACATACTATACATGGACTGCTAGCAGCTAATTTTTCGTTGAAGCAAACATAAGCACTAGCCCTTTTGGTTCACGGCGGAGAGGAACGAAAACACTCAAATGTCAACGAGCAATTCGGGCGATTTGGTTTGTGTTGAGGTTTGTGTGCTGAGTGTGGCATACTGCCATCTGTTGTAGAACTTTGTAAAAAAAATAGCAAAGGCGCGCAGAGAAACCTCTTTCCTACTTTCGCCGCACTGAACCAAAAGGGCTAGTGCTTATGTTTGCTTCATTTTTCCTCGGAGGTTTGTATGAAACTGACATTTCACTAGCAGTCCATGTATAGTATGTCAATGGTTCTACCAATTATGTCAATATCATCGGCGGCGTATGGAAGTAATTGGACATACTTTTGAAAGATCGTTGCTTGTGTGTTGGCCTGTGAGTTTCGGACAATTCTTTCCAGTATGATGTTGAAGAAGTCGCACAACGCGTCACTTTGTCTAAAACCTCTTTTGACATCAAACGTGTCGGTAAGGTCGTTACCGACCTTGTGCAGCAGCGAGCTTTTTCTATCGTCATCCTATACAATCGAACGAGTTTTACAGGGATGTCAAAGCTAGACATGGCTCTGTCTCTATCTCTAGATAGATGCTGTCGTAGGCGGCTTTGAAATCGATGGAAAGATGGTGGGACTTCTTGGGTTTTTTCCAGGATCTGCGTATGTGTGCAAATTTGATCGACGGTGGGTCTTTCCTGGCCTAAAACCGCACTGATAGGGGCCAATCAGGTTATTTACAAATGGTTTAAGGCGTTCACACAGTATGGCAGACAGGATCTTGTATGCGATGTTAAGGAAACTGATACATCTGTAGTTGGCGCAGTTGAAGGGGTCCCCTTTCTTGTGGACCGGGCAAACGATGCTGAGATTCCATTCGTCATCCATTTTCATGGTGCGGAGTACCATCATGTTCGCGGACCTTTACAGAGCTCATAAGGTCTGAATGGAATTTTCAGATAGAAAACCTAAATCTCTGTTTATATTATCAAGGGTTATAACCTTATGAGTATGACTTATAATGAGTCATAATGCATAAGGTACTACTAGTACAGTGGGCCCCATCCCGATCTCTATAGAAACCTAAGCCAAATCGTCACCGATATCTGTTGCCTGAACACGCATTAGCTTCTCCTTGAGGCGCTTTCTAAACACTTTCTATGGCGTCCAAGGTCGAATTTCTTCTTTAAGTGCTTTCGCAGCTTATTAGACTGTCGCGTCGATCACTCAATTTAGGCACAATAACCAAGACAAATAAGTAGAGTAAGTTAGGGTAATATGGAATACGTGGGTAATATGGAATACCCCCGTTTCTCTGTATTTACTACACCGACATCTTTTTATTTACACTCAGAACTTAGATTTTGTACGAAATCTTGGTAATCTTGAACTCGATTTCAAATATCTGTCAAACTGACAAAAAGAAAATTAAATTTAAAAAACTGCTGCAACCAAAACTTTTCATGCTGTGATGTTTGTAAATAAAAAAAAATATTTTTAATAAGAAATTGGATATAAAAACTTGTGCTCTCCAAAGCAGTTAAATTGGACGTCCATATATTGCTTTTTGTTTAAAAGAATTATAAGTGGTATGTGACATTTTACTATTTTTCAAAAATATGCGAAAATGAGGTAATATGGAATAGCTAATGTTGGTAATATGGAATAGTATTCCATATTGCCGTCACTTTTTTTCTTTGTTATGACAAATACTAAAGCATTCAATCCAGCATGTGTTCGCACAAAAAGTGGTTCAAAACGCAATATCTTTGTAAATATTGTGAAAATACATTCATATAATTAAAAATAAATAATTAAAATAAATTAGAAAAAGGAACAATTATCGAATGTGGCTAATATGGGATATTCCATATTCAACTAAATCTCGGTAATATGGAATATTCCATATAACCCGCACATTTTGTGGAATTAAGATATCTGCATTTTTTACATAAAAATCCATAGCTCAAAATTGGTAAGTGTTAATGTTCTGCAAAGTTTGGCTTAGGTACCTGGATAGACATAGGTCATTTTAAAACGCTTATGAGAACTTTGGTCCAAAAAATGTGGGTGTAATTTCACAATAAAAAAGCAGTATTCCATATTACCCTAACTTACTCTATACCTTCGGTTGAAAAGTCCTCTTGATATGGTAATTTAAGGAATCGAATGCAAAGCTGTTATGAGGACTCATGTATTCGAACCCTGGGTAAATTTCCTTTCCATTCAGAGCATAAAGGTGGCTGAACAAGACCCTATACTAAGGAAAAGACTTGTGGTCGAAGGTAACAAGAGGTGAACCACAACTCACTATTAGGACCTCTGTCAGGGTAGTGATAGGTAGTGTCAGGAATGACTATACTCAATAGGTCAGGCAACGGGTGGTATTGGACTGTGCAAGACCCCTCGTTCTTATAATGATGCGAATTAAAATAACATCAAAGTAACGTCTAATACTTTTAATAGCCCCACATCTTCACAAATAGGAGTCTCATCACCATAATGGACATTCAACAACACCGGGTGTGCTTTTATGGGGAAGATGGCATTTCACTCGTTGGCAAGGACACATCAATAATTTCCGCTGAACATCTGTAAATATTTTCCGTTGGTTTTGTCTGGATTAGAATATGAAAGCAAACCCATAAAATTTTGATTTAGTGCGGGTAGCCTTCCTGCCTCACTTGGGCTTCATTTTTGATTCGCTGTAAAAATAAAAAAAAAAAAATCTGAACATTAATTTGTTCGGTCTTTCCGTGTTCCATTTTTTTGCGTTTTTTTTTTTCTGTATGATTCGTATGGCCAATGCGAATGCCTATATATAGCTTTGCATGCCTATTCCACAGCCACAATGTAAATAGAGAAATATATAAAATTGAGGTCGACGTCGTCGTTGTCGTCGCTGGCATTGTCGTCTTCCGAATACTCCACCAAAGTGGAGGTGGCACTGCCACCACACAGAAACATTTACTTTGTTCTGGCGACGAACGCCTCGTATACTTCGAACTGCGTTTTGCTAATTTCCTGCCCTCCTTTTCTTTTATATTCTCATTAATTATGCTGAGCTGTGTAATTTAGTGCCTCTGAATAAAATACACCAAGTTATAGAGTAGTTTGAGCTTTGGGGGGGCGATCCCCGAACCCGCCGGCCGGCCGGCCGGTGCGCCAGCTTGAGTGGGTCTATAAATTGTGAAATTTCAACTTTTAATTATTTTTTAATAATTTGTTATGATCACTGACATAATGGGATGACATATTATTGTCAATGGGCTAGCGATAATGTGGGAACATTCCTCATCAATAAAGAGTTTAACAAATTAGATTCACTAGACTTGCGGGGGGGTGTATGTGTGTGTATGTGTGTATAGGCGAGGCGCCAGGAGTGGGGCAATGGATTGATTTATGTTCCGCTGGTGAGCTTTTTCCTCGCTTTTTATTATTTTATGATGAGGAACAGAGGAGCATACATATACATACGTGTGTTGGCAGTTGAATTATCATGAGAGAGGGTAATCTGTTTGGTAGTGTGACCCTGGCTAATTCAAAGCGCGCGATTATTATGCAAATTAATTGTGGTATGATAAACAAATTGGCTGTTGTCTATTAAAATGTAATAAAACACGAATGTGCTAAGGGGACTTTGTGTGATTTAGTACTGGTCAAATGTGAAGAACGCCAATTTGTTATACTTAAACAGGTTTGATTATATTTCTTTGGAATATATTGAAAGGGGTTGGGATTTGCTGGTTGATGGTAAACAGTGGTTAGTGTGCTGGGCTGATGAGCGAAAGGTCTCAGGTTCAACCTCCGGAAAAAAATTAAGCCCTAAGATTTTTCTACACTGCGCGAAATTTCGGAATCGTCATAAAATTGTAGGTCTCCTGTCCCCCTAAAATAAAAACTTATACACAAAAGAATGGTTGTAAGAAGCTGTAGGATTAGGGACTAATTAAATTTTTTAATTGAAGCCAAACCACCATTCATTCGGCTCAATACAGGCTATAAAAATGGCTTAAAACTTAAACTTAAATGTCAGATTTAAATCGTGACTTTACAACTATGGCTCAAAGCTAAGGGTGGTAAAAGAGATCGATTTTAAGAAAACGCTGAGGCTTCAGTCGAACACGGCGAGGTTTAAGCTAACTTTCAGCAGCAGATTGGTACTTTAGATTGGTACATTTAGAGTACGAATTGGTAGGTAATAGAAGAGACAGGGGCAACGTAGATTACATGTGTTGGTGTTGAAGAAAATAGTGTTGCATATGTGTAATCGACGTAATTTGGAAAAAGTCGATGAATGAAAAGGATGCCTACTGGCGTCCCTGGTTCCTTAAGGGTAGTTAAATTAATGAATTTGAGACTGTCTCTATTATAGGAGCTTAAGGTTCCATAAATAAATGAAAAAAAAAAAATAAAAAAAAATTAAATAACTAAATATGTAAATCTATATAATAATCTATATAAACATATAAAAGAAAGTTGAAAATATGTTTGTCCGTTTATAACTCGAGTTTGGCTACACCGAATTTGATGATTCTTTTTTTTCTGGAAAGGTATTCTTTTGTAGCAGGTTTGTATGTGAAAAAATTGGACAAAGGGGCGTGGCACCGCCCATACAAAAAAATCATTTAAAATCGTATATCTCGAAAACCACCAAATCTATTGATCTCAAACTTACAGATAGTCTTAGTTATTGGCCCTGGAGTGCTCATGTGAAAAATTGGACAAAGGGGAGTGGCACCGCCCATACAAAAAAACATTCAAAATCTTATATCTCAAAAACGCTCAAATTTATAGATAATCTTAGGTATTGGCCCAGGAGTGCTCCTCTGAAGATTGGTCAACATTAGACAAAGGGGCGTGGCACCGCCCATACAAAAAAGACGTTCTATGGGGTGAAAATCGATGACGTTGTAACTCGATAACCGCTGGGGCAATTCTCATGATTCTTTTTTTCTTTTGTTCGTATTGCTGTATTTCAGGTTTACGCAGAAATAAAATTCAAGAAAGTCGATTTATTCTCATTTTTCGCATTTTGCGATAGAATATTATTACTATCGAAGACCTAAGCAATACAACTTATGTGCACGGGCAAAGCCGGGTGGGTACAGTTATATTACATATCCGCCTTCATTCCTATTAAAAGAAATAATGTCGAAAAAAAAGGTAAAAAAATCAAAATTTCAATATGTCTTATTTTGACCGCCCAGCGTGTTACGACAGGTTTTTTTTCGATTTTTTTTCAATTTTTAATTTTTTTTTTTCATTTTGTATTTATTTATTTTGGCAACAATCAAAAAAAAAAATCAAATTTGAATGTAACATCTTATATATAAAAGAAAGTGTCCGAAGCGATGTAATCCCATAAATCAAGATTGGCCGAACCGATTTTGATGATTTATACTTTGTTGGAAAGGTATTTTCTCAGTACGGGTTTTAAAAAAAAGAAAAATTGGACAAAGGGGCGTGCCACCTCCCGCTCCCATACCAAAAAAATCTTATATCTCAAAAGCCACTGAATCGATTGAGTTCAAATTTACATACAATCTTAGGTATCGGCCCAGGAGTATTTCTGTGAAGATTGGTCAAAATTGGACAAAGGGGCGTGGAACCTCCCATACAAAAAAAACATTCAAAATCTTATATCTCGAAAACCGCGCAATCAATTGAGTTGAAACTTACAGACAATCCTAGGTATTGGCCAAGGAGTGTTGCTGTGAAGATTGGTCATAATTGGACAAAGGGGCGTGGCACCCCCCATACAAAAAAAACATTCAAAATCTTATATCTCGAAAACAACCAAATCGATTGAGCTCAAATTTACAGATAATCTTAGGTATTGTTTCAGAAGTGCACCTGTGAAGATTGGTCAAAATTGGACAAAGGGGCGTGGCACAGCCCATACAAAAAAAACATTCAAAATCTTATATCTCGAAAACTGCCAAATCGATTGAGCTCAAATTTACAGATAATCTTAGGTATTGTTTCAGAAGTGCACCTGTGAAGATTGGTCAACATTAGACAAAGGGGCGTGGCACCTCCCATACAAAAAAGACGTTCTATGGGGTGAAAATCGATGACGTTGTACCTCGATAACCGCTGGGGCGATTCTCATGATTCTTTTTTTCTGTTGTTCGTATTGCTGTATTTCAGGTTTACGCAGAAATAAAATTCAAGAAAATCGATTTATTCTCATTTTTCGCATTTTACGATAGAACATTATTATCTAAGATCTATAAGCAATACAATTTCTGTGCACGGGCAAAGCCGGGCGGGTACAGCTAGTAAATAAATAAATAAGTAAATAAATAAATAAATAAATAAGTAAATAAATAAATAAATAAAGAAATAAAGAAATAAATAATTAGTTGGCGCAACAGGCGGGTAGGCAGACAACCATTCGTTTCTATTTTTGGGACGACAATTTTATGCAGAGTCCGATCGGCTGAATTGAGAAGTTTTTTGAGGACAGTTTTCTCTGGGATGTTTGTCGGACGTTCGCGAGAAGTGGCGCAGTGGAAAAAATCTTAAGATGTTATTTGTGTTTTTCCGCTGATCGAAACTGGGACCTCTCGCACATCAGTAGTCCAGCACACTAACCACTGCACTGCGTTCACAAGTTGCTTCCAATACCTTGTATTTATTTACATTTATAGCCCTTTTATTTCCTTTTTTGAAAAGGGATACCCGTACCATCATTCCAGTCTGCCAATTACCAGGTCTTTTGTCGTATTTTCAGGCCACTTTATTGACACGAGATAGCACAGTGCACTCCGTTTTCACTTACGACCTTAAAAACTTTTACCTGAATTATATCCACCTTCTTCTTCTATCTCATCATACTTTTGGAAATCTAGGTAAAGAAACCACTTCTCTAAATGTTATAGATTCCCGAACTTTTTGACTCGTAATAAGGTAGGTATTTTGTGAATAATTCACAAGTCACAAGTCTCATATTTGCAAAGCTAAGGCCCAGTTTCTTCTCTCCCTTCGCATTCTGATCAGATTCTTCGTTCCTCCCACTCTTTTCGCTTCATATCATAAGATACGCAACTGCTTGCACATTGAAATCCCCATTCAGCAAATACGGATCCATATTTGTTGTCGAGTAGCCGAAAGTCCACTTGCGCCCCTATTGGTGCATAGCGCATCGACCCTCAGTCGCTCGCAAACTGCCACCCTTCAGGCCTGGCTCCAAAGGACGCACTAATATGACAGGCTTGGCAATATCCGAGGCTCTTTTAGTTCGTCTTGTGATCTTTGAGTGTGTGTGTTTCGTCAGCCATGTCAAGGTGAACCTAGACATGTTGCCCGCCACCCCACCACGTCAGGTCAGATACATGAGCGGTCCATGCTTCGAATCCGTACCATCGGGCAGGCGTCCTCTAGGTAAACCCAGGATGAGATGGTTAGATCAAGTCCATAATCTCTCCTATACCCGTATGGGGATTGCCGTTGATGATTCAGAGTCGATGGCGGAGAATCGAGTGCTATGGAGGGTCCACTTGAGAAACACGTAATTGACTTGTGTGATCATGTTCTAAGCATAGGTCACTACAGTCCCTGTAGATGCATAGCTCGTCGTCCCTTTGATCCGCATAATGTCTATATTAAAGATTTATTAATGGGCTGCCATAGAGGCTGTGCTGAGACGATTGGGCTATTATTTGAAGTTACCCTATTTCTTCTGGTCGTCGTTGAGTTAACTATGTCTGTACCAAGAGTTGTTAAGCATGTCAGTGACTGCGTGGGCCTAGCAACATTTTTTTTAAACAAAAATTTCCGATTGTTAGCTTAAACAAAATATGTAATGTGAGCATTAAAAAATATTTCGGACTCTGAGTAAAATATTTGTGTCTCCCTATATCAACATTACCATGGGAAACAAAAATCGTAAAATTATTCCACTTGCCAATCTTTACACGTGACTTTTAAACTATAAAATATTTTTACCGGAACTTTTGATCTATCTAAAAGAAGTGATCGTAGGCGCGTATTTCTGATTTATTTCGACAGTTTGCCCCCCTAAATATAGATAGAGATATATTTTTGCGATGAGAATGAAAAACTAAAATACATTCATAATCACAAGAGCGCCAAGAGTGACAAATTAATGGCGGAGGTTAGCGCGAAATTAACGCCGCCAAATGATACTTAATATTCTACTAAATTAATTAGTATATAGCTTTCGCGTGGGTGGGTTCATGGTGGCCGGGAACAGGAAGCTTCTTGACATCTATAACATGCTGGTGTATAGAGAATTGGACTTCCTATACAATTTCCATGTACGTGGGCATCGTGAGAATGAAATTCGACATTGTAATTCGAAATCGAAATCGAACTTTTGGTTTCTTTGGTAATAGTACTTCCTACACTTGGATTCTCAAGGAAAGCGTGCAGCTAACCCTGTTAATATGGTGATTCCGATATTCATATTATATGATAATGCAATCCGGTCAAGTCAAAGTTTGACGTCTTTTCAATCCTCTGAAAAGGTTCAAAGAAGCACCGGCTAATATAGCAGACTCTTTTCGTCTGTCCCCATTTAAAGAGATACAGCGAAATTCCTTTAGCTTCATTGAAAACGATATAAATGATCGACAGATCAACGTTTCGTACAATTTATTAGAAAGTAAGTAGGACACATCCATAAGTCACAGTTGGTGGTGGTGTTGGCAACAGCAACCCGAACCAGTGGCACAGCCATCCATAGGTACACGGTGTGAGTTTACTTATTGCCAACGAAATGTACTAATGTGCCAAAGGCTATGTTAATACAACTTAACCACCGAGAGGCCGCACGCCACCACCTCGACGTCTCGATTGTGGTAAAACTAAAAAAAAAAAATGATGTGTGTCTCGTAAATGTGTCTTTAAAAATCGCGCAAATATCTTGCCATCGCTTATAATCACATTACACTCCAGCGAGCTTCGATGTATCGAATGACGTAGATTATGAATATGGTATACTGACGACGTTCTGTATTTGGATACAGTACAGCAAAAAAAAAATCCGATACACACAACTCGTGTGGAAAAGCTTGAACGCGAATGGCACACATGGAGTTGGTCGCGGGAGAATCATATCTACAACCACACCACACGTGCCAAATAAAGTCAATAATCCATATTTGGTGCAAAAGTAGCAGAGGTTTTTTTTTGCAGTGTTTTTGGTTCTTTGCGCCGATAACATGACAGCAGCGGCGGTGGCGGCAACGAATATTAACAGGAATTGATTATAATGAATGATGTAATACCTTAACGAAAATTCGTCGTAATTTTGTCTGGATAAAAGCATTTTAGATATACCTACCTATAACTACAATTTGAATCTGTTTACCCTTATACGCAGATAGATACTTCTTCATGTTCAAAGTGCTGGAATTTCAATTTAATATTTTTCAGCTTTAATTTACTTGACATCTTAAAAATGGGTTTGAGGTTCCCTTTGTATTATGCGAGTCACCTAAGGTGGGGTTTGCTCTGAGTTGGATTCGATGGCCGGAGAGCATGTATCCATTCCAAATTAGAAGACTGATGCACTATTTTTGAATGGATCGATGCGCTGAACAGCTCGTATACTTCGTCATTGTATTTCCGCGTCCAAAGACCTTCAACGCAAATGGGATTGCAAATTGTACGAAGGATCTTTCTCTCGTAAAAGCCGAGAATATCTGCATCCGCTTTAGATAGAGTTCAAGCTTTAGCGCCATAAAGCAGGAGCTGACAGAAGTTTTGTGTATCGTCGTCTATGCTGAAGGGGACAATCGGCCTAATTCTGGTCTACTTAACCATTATAGGGTCTGAAGAAATAAGTTTTCCACAATCACAGCACGCACTGATAACATTGTCGCTGTCTACTGCTGTGGAAGACACCAGACCCAGAATAGGTACGCGATAGACGAAGATTCTGGCAGTCTAGTACGTTTGCAACTGTTCGTTGTCATACAAGTTTTCCTCGATATCTCTATATTTTTTCTTATGGCATTTTCTTCTCTGCCACGCTTTCTTTCCTTTGTAAAATTTCAGTACAATAAATTCTTGGAGTATAGCATCTCGCAAGCTTTTCATGGTCTTTCAGTCGCTCGGAACAATTTTCGAAACATTCAGACATTCAGAATACTGGAGTTACAACACATCACCCATGGGACCGTGGTGAATGTGGTGAATTTGACTGACAGTGTTGAAACCCTGTTATGGCAATAGTTACCTTTCGCTCCACAGCAAAGTCAGTTAGCTTAATGTCTTAGGCGAGGTCTGTCGCTTTCTAGCCTTGTCGTGGTATAACGGCTCTATCGGAAAGGTGGTCGTTTCCGTAATACTCATGGGACCAAAATCCAGAAAAATAAAATGAACAAAAACAAAAAAGGAAAAAAACTTAAATTATTACGTCATCCGAAGATGTCCTACTAGCCAACATCCAGTAGACAGTAGTAATAGCGTAGGCTATGAGAGGAGTTTCACTCAGGCAGAGCTCCCAAAACCATCGACATCCTCCACACCCATCGCGCAGGGCACTCGTACTAGTGCCAAAAGCGTGCAAACAGCCACAAATCGACCAGATACCGCAGATAAAGGGCGTACAAGAGGGCTCTGCGAAATAAGGCCCTAATAAAAAAAAAAATTAAATAAGGCCCCAAAAAATTATACAGGAAACAACAACAACGATTTTTAATAAGATTTGTGGGGCCTTATTTCCTAATGAAAATTGGGATCGTTGAGGAGTTAATGAACTTCTGTAAAGAACAACAACTGCAACCACAAGCGCGGAAAATGAAAGAGACAAAGCGTAACCTCTCTCAAGGAGCAACGTTGAGAGGCTGTCCGACACCCGCCAAACGTCCCAACATCATCAATTCCCCAACCGACACGAACTGTCAGCTAGGTTGTTAGAGACGACCTGCAAATCGCATTTGGCTCCCGAACATGACCATTGACAGCAATAAACTCATAAATTGTCTTCACAACCCAACTATAAGTTATCAAGGCTGAGGAACCCCACAACAATACCGCCTATCATTCCTGTTGTTGAGAACTGAAGACAGAGCGGACCTGATCGAGAAGATCGGCTGCAAACTTTGCTGAAGCATCAGGCACGCGAAATTCAAAATTTTCCGATCATCAGGTGAGATCGACGACTTAGATGAAGACGACGACGCCAGCAAGTTGCTGGAGGACATGCTGATCGATTCCATTCAACCCACAACCCAAACCAATCCAACCACCGAAAATATCAATGCAGAAGGTCGTATAGAGGCTAATAAACTATATCATATCCAGAAGGACGTGGACAAATTACAGCACGGAAAAAACAACCCACCTTCTAAGTAAAACTCGAAAATATATAGCCTGAATAACAGCGATCACCAAAGGCCTCTGGCTGTATAATAGGGGACCATGTAGTCAGATTATGTAGGCATCTCACATAATACGCGCACTGTCGCAGTTGCACCGACGCAACAGAAAAAGAAACCGTCACTTACTATCTAACCTATGCACTTGTCCGGCACTAGCTAGGACTAGACAGTGAAAACCCTTCTTCGCATCCCTCGAGGAAGTCTCAAAGAGTAGTATTAAAGAACTGATACCCTTCTTGAATTCCACAGCCTGGATCTAAATTCTCCACTTCGATAAACTTACACACCCCGGTGAAATGAGTTGTGGTAACAAAACGGCACTTAGTGCTAGCTTAATGTGCTATACCAGATTAGTCTCCTTGTCGTGTTGCACAGTAACTGTCTTTGGTAGCGTGGTCCTTTCTTCCGTGGTGTCATGAGCAGTGTTGCCAGAAATTTCCTAAGAGAATATGCCAAATTAAGAAAAAAATATGCTAAATTGTATGGAGGAATTAAGCAAAATATGCTAACGTTTAAAAACAACTTTTTTATTACAAAAAAAAAGGAATAAATATAAACACAACATGATGTCTATCTATAATAAGGAACAAAAAGGGAATTCAGTATTTTGTAATGAAATTTACATTTAGTTATTCAAAAGCACGTCAATTAGGTAGATACTAAAACTAAAGTCCTACATTTTTCTCTCAATTTTTCTTCATTTTTATCACATTAAATCATCTTAAAAAATCAGCTGCTTGTAAAAGAGACAAAAAGTGTAGGTATGTATTATGAAAGGGGTAGCAATTGTTTGAAAAGGAACACACATTTTTAAACGAATTTATTTTCAAAAAGTTAGACTTCAAAGTAACGGGAGGAGAAATGCCAAATAATGTTAAAATGTCAAACATAAAAAAAAACTCCCAGGTGAAAAATATAATTTGAATACATTTTCAATGCATTTTTTTATATACATTAATAAAGTTGTTGTATACGTATACCCAAACACACCTATCGGGAATTTTCTTTCTAATTTTTCGTACTGTTCTAGTTACATTTTAAACACGTGAAATATGCAAAAAAAAAACTAGTGTCATACGGGCTTAAGGTCATCATCTTCCCCGTCTTCGTCATTGTACTGATATTTTGCGGAGTCTTTATTTTTTATTCAACAATGTTCTTGTAGTACCTAACAATTAAAAAACTGCCAGACACTTGACAATTGACAGCTGATTTGAAATTTGTCGACCTATTTGGCATTTTGGTATTATGCGTGCTATTACTATTCCCATTTATGTTTTGATTTCATTAAAAGAAGTTACATGAATACCGAATAAATTCCATCCCTGTATGATTCAGCTAATATCTATACATATAATAAAACTGTAGGACTTTTCTTTGTCAGCTAAAAACTCTAAAACTACTGGACAGATTTCGATGCAACTTTTTTTAAAATGTTCCTTATGACTGTAAGACTGCTATAGGCTATGTCGTTTATAGCCACGTCCTTACGAACAGTTTTTAGCCAAAATGTATTTTCTGAAGTGAAAATATATACATACACATATACCTTGCTACAAATGGATGTTTATACTTTTGCGATCGTCAAACAAAAACAATACGTATACTATACATTCGAAAAGGGTTGATTTGTTTTCGCAGTGAGTGCTATGGTCAGTTATATATGTAGGTAGGTATGTAAGTATATTATGATCGAGAGACGTATAAAGGCTTAACTACATTCGGAAAAAAGTCAAAAAGTGAAAAAGTGCAAGCTCACACACAAACGCAGTTGCCCCCTTCTTGTAAGAAATTTATTTAAAAAGCTTGCTCTGACACGAAAGCAAGCCAAATTAAAATACTGCAATTTTGTGCAATAATGGTTCTTTTCTATGGTATTTTCTGCAATAATGGTTCTTTTCCATGGTATTTTCTGCAATAATTGTTCTTTTCCATGTTAAACCGGAAACAAAAATGCGACATTCTAGTCCCATCAGAGGCATCTAATGGTGATCTCAGTAATTAGCGCAAACTTTTTTTGTGCATGTAGTAGTTTTTATGGCGCTTTCAAAAAGTGTGCCACTTGAAAGTTAGAGGTATAGCTAACTTTCAAGTAACACACTTTGTGAAAAGTTGAGAGAAAAATACAGATTTGAAATGGTGTGGAAAGGGAAAAAACATTTTCGTGCAAGTACTTTACTTTGTGTTGAATGTAGTTTAGCCTTAATACAAAACAGGTTTCGTTTCAGAATTTCATTCGATAAGTGGTATGGTAGCAGTGTAGGGTTGGGGTAGGTAGTTGTTTGGATTCCATAGGAAGAGGGAAACAAAGGAAAGGAAAGGAAATGCAGTATTATAAACAAGTAGCAAGATCAAGGAGAGGGAGGGGAGGGGAGATGCAGAGGGTGCAGATTATGTATCCAATACATTACATCTATTATCGCATATCGCCACGCATCATAAATGATTCATTTAAATGAAGAAAACCTTCAGATATGAATTCATTTATGATTCAATTTGAATCCTTTTTCCTGAGACATTTGCCTTCATTTATGAATCTTTTAAATGATTCATAAATGATTGGAGAAACATTCACTAAAATGAATGTAAGCGTGTTTACTTACATTCATTTTAGTGAATGTTTCTCCAATCATTTATGAATCATTTAAAAGATTCATAAATGATGTAAGTAAACACGCTTACATTCATTTTAGTGAATGTTTCTCCAATCATTTATGAATCATTTAAAAGATGCATAAATGATTCAGTTAATATTCACTTAAGTGAATATATAAATGTCTATATACCTTCACTATAATGAATCATATTTAAATCATTTTTATGATTCAAAAATGATTCATTTTTCAAGGCAAATGTTTGCTGGGAAGTGAAGATGTATCGTGACATTTTAAATGACACTTTCCGTTTTCTGAGATCTCTGAAATAAGAATTAAAATATGTCTTAAACTCAATTCTTTAAAAAACATAATAATATCAGTGAGATCTCAGTTTCGCATATCGGAATTAGCTTCAAAACATTAATAAAAATCCTTTAGTCTCAAAATAAATATTTATTACCATACTTGCAAGTCTTGTAGACTTTATACAACCCCTGAAGCTGAACACATTTAAGCTTCTTCGTTATTATAAATAGGTAGTTTATGTTTTTTTTGGCTTGAGTCGCTCGTTGGCGTATTGAAAATGTCTCATCGCCGTTTGCTCAAAAAAATCCTCCGGAAGGTTGTTGTTGGCGTGAAATGCATCTTTTTGAAAAAAAAAAAAAAATTCAGTTAATATGAGCTCATAATTTGTTTCTTTTTTAACTTACTTCGTAGGGCAACTACGGTTGTAAGAGCCCGTGCAGATTTTTTGTTCTGGGTACCCCTCCAAGAAAATTCTTTGGCCACTTTATCATTAAAAATTTTTTTTAAATTATTTTTGACAAATTTTTTCGGGTCAATGTTTTGGCCGAATTGCATAAAATCAGTTTTCTGAAAAGAAAATAAACATTTAGGTATATCGTTAATAAACTAGAATCTGTTAAGAAGAATAAGTTGTATTCTTACCAGTTGGCTGAATTTTTCTGTTGAATCCTGCAACATTCGATCAAAATCAAGGAATTCCTGCACGGTTTCGAATGGTTTTCGAGGAATCAGAGATGAGGAAAAAATATTTTCTTTACAAGAAGAGTCCCGAATCTCTTTTCTTAAATTCACAACTTCTTCTTTTGGAAGTCCAGGAATTTTCGTTTCAAGAATATCAAGCAAATCACTCAGGGCAGAATTACTGATAAGATGCTTCGTAGCCCAACGAGCTAATAGCAATTTTATATCCTCGCACGCTGGCGTTATTGTGCTTTCTATTTCTTCTTCACTCGTGCTCGACATGGACGATGCAGAAATTCTATTTTCAGGGATAAATTCGGAGTCGGAAGGAATATGAAATGTTGGGTTCGTGACGCAATGGTCTATCTCTACATCATCCATCAAATAGTCTACTACTGCCCTAGCCTCAGAATTCTTCACTCTTAAACGCTTCATTTTTGTAAATTTCTTACCCGATTTTATTAAATTTATGAATTTAGTTGTCGGATCCTTTTATGTGTTATTAATATCTCTCTTTTCTTGTTCTCTCTCTTGTTTTAATGTATTTCTTTAACTTTTTTAACTATCTGTTTTGAACTTCTTTTTTCACTTTTTCAGTCACAATTTTTTATTTTTCTTCTAGTAAAACGCGCACTGTTTTTTGGTTAAATTTTAAATTGCCTGCACTGCCACAACTTCTCTCTAACATTAATCCTGCTGATGAAGTTGTTATCCTATTTATACCCCTGGTGGTGTATGGGACATTCGCAGGGATAAGATTGCAGGTACTGCATACTTTTAATTTCTGGGTTTCCTGCTCTTAATGACCTTATTGTTTATTATGGTTATTGGTTATTAGGGTTTTATTAGGGTCGTCGTCTAGCACACTTTTGCTCGCAGATGTTTTTATTGCTGGTGTTTTTATATTTTTTATCCTTTTCAATCCTTTTATTTTCGCGAGTGGGGACCACCGTTCGTTGTAAAAAATGAATCGAACTGACGACGCATCGAATTTTTATATTTTCTTTGTCTCGATCTTTTTCTTTACGATTGCTTGTGCACATTCACTTTTCTTCATTTAAGTGAAGGAAATCTAAATGTCGTTGTAAATTTGAATTCTGAAAACGTAGTGCAAGATATTTTTTTTGGAGATAGCTTGCTCATAATCATTTTTGTTCATTTAAGTGAATGAAAATCCAATGTCAATATTCGTTTTAAACCAGAAACCAGATTTCGTTCACATAAATGAATGTTAAATGAATGTATGTTCTTCATTTTTACTGAATGTAAAGTGATTCTTCACTTTTTGTGAATAAAATGTTTGCTGGGTATTTGTTTTCGCAGTGGTCAGTTGTATATGTTTATATGTTATGTAGGTATGTATGGGATGGGATGTATGGGATGGGGTGCGTGCGGCAGTATGGCATGGGGTATAGTATTAATAATCTTCATAAGAGAAGAGACGTACATATAATACAAAACAGGTTTCATTTCAGAATTTCATTCGATATGGTGTATGCTAGCAGTGTAGGGTTGGGGTAGGTAGTTGTTCGGATTCCATAGGAAGAGGGAAACAAAGGAAAGGAAATACAGCATTACAAACAAGTAGATAGGGAGGGCGATGAAGAGGGTGCACATTATATATCCAATACATTACATCCATTATCGATATCGCCACGCCAAAAGTGGACAAACGGGGGTGACGCCTCCCATACAAAAAACATCTTATATGATTTTCATGATTCTTTTTTTGTTTTTTTCGTACTGCTGTAGGTATATATTTCAGGTTTAGGCAGAAAGAAAATTCCAGAAAATAGATTTATTCTCATTTTTCGCATTTTACAAAAGAACATTATCTATTATCTAAGACCTAAGCAATTATTATCTAAGACCTAAGCAATAAAAATTCTGTGCACGGACAAAGCTGGGCGGGTAGGTACAGCTAGTTGGTAATATATTAGCAAATTCTTCGCGTTTATCACACATTTGAAATACCTGGTTGTAGTGGTCTGTAGCCCTTAAGGAACTAAAGCCCATCACCAATAATTGAAAAACAAAAGCGTCACATGTGGCACATCCGTTTTTTGTCCTGTCCATCCCATCGAAGTACCCGTTTGCAGTTATGTCTGCTTTGCTGCAGTATGGGCCTCTGTTATTTGGAGTGCGACCCTAGAGGTAGCTAGCTAAGGAGCGGGCTAACTTATTAGTTGAGGTATCGGTTCCCTTCAAACTAAGTAAGTATTCAGTTGTCCTTACAATTTTTTATCTCAATTTTATTTTCCGTAGGAACAATCTTTGCAACAGAAAGTTTTATATAATTGCATCAGAAGCTTGAATAGACAAATGTTAAATGCAGCCTTATAATTAATTAATTAGTTTCATTGCAATGTAGACTTTTTGTGCTGTTGCAAGGTTTCTCGAAACTTTTATACCAATTAAAACTAGAAGACCCACAAATTTATGTTAGTTATTTAAAGTTATTTTTATTTTTTATTTTTTGTTTTACTACAATTACTATGCTTTCTTATGCAGGTAGGTACTGATTTTGGGCTGTTAATAAATACTTTTACCCTTTGACTGTTTTCTGGTTTTCCAGAGCTATTGGTAAGACCAGTGATAAGAAGTATAGGATCCTTTGAAAGTAAGAAACACATCATGACCTTAGGTAGGAATTAAGGCTGGCTATATAGGTCATTCATGTTAACGACTACTTAGACTGCGGGATTTTGTCTTTTTGACAGTCTTCGGAAATATTATTTTCACATGTTCCACACCAACTGCATTTTTAATACGGTATTCCTTGTGACATTCTTTCCGCAGTCCCTGGGTACTATGGTAGCCATTTTTTAGAAATTGCTGGGCTGAGTAGCTAGTGTGCCGAACTACTGAGCGAGGGTCTCAAGTTCGAAAAAATTACACTTTAAGTCTTTTCCCAATTTGTCTGCCTTTCATGGACGTCTGACTGCTTTTACATTTTTTAAAGTTTTTCGTTATTTAAAAAAAAAATTTTTTGCTTACAGTTACAGCTAAATAGCCCGACAGTTTTTATAAGAAGACTTTCACGTTTTCAAGGACTTCTATAATAACTTTGGTATAAAAAGGCACTAGTCGCAGTGATTTCAGATGGATGGCTACCATCTCCAGCAGTTTCAATGGTCTTTTCCATTTTTGCTGTACCTATACTTGTAGCTGCTCTAGGGATACTGACAATTGTTGGTTATTGCCGAAACATGGTTTGTCTTTCGCAATCCGCACTAGATACTTTTTGGAACTAATCAATTTACATATTCCTAGGAACTGGATATTTACTACCTTTGTAAAGAGTCTTTAGATGTTTGCAATATGATCAAATTGGTCGCTTGTGATTTGAGGAGGGGCCGAAATAAAATACTACCAGTCGAAAAGTCTTATAATGGCCTGTTGACCACAACTCATATTCTATGTGGCTCCTTTGGAAGAACAGGGACCTAAGTCAGGGAACGAACATGTAAAACTGAGTGTGCTATCATCAGCAAAATAGTATATTGGATTAGAAATGACAGACAAGAGGACATTGATAAATATGAGAAAGAGTGTCGGAGACAAAACAGAGACCCTTGGGAACACCATCATTTATATCTATGGTGAATTGCAGACTTGAAACCGCCCAACACAATGTGAATTTAATGGCCAGAAAGGCCATTCCATTGAAGAAGAGACGCGTGGATTTCATAGGCATACACAATTTCGATAAAAGACCTTGGTGCCAAATTCTGTCAAATGATTTCCATCAGAGTGTTGGAGGGATTGGTTCCACTTTTCGATGAGATAAGTCATCAAATCACCATTGGACATGGTGCCACGGCAACCATATTGTCGGTCATTCAGAAGTTTTCGTGATTCAATAAATATTTCATAAGCTGACGATTTATCAGCGTTTCAATGACATTGAAACGAATGAACGTATAAGTGGGTTAGTCCGGAAGGGTCCCGGAAATTTGTTTTTGGGAAAAATTCCTGAAATTTTTCTATACAAAGTCTGGCCTTTGTTCCTAGGTAGAAAAGCCAGAATTTTCTGGCTATCTTTCAGAAATTTCAGGTCTTTTATCCAAAAAAAAGGGAGAACATGTTTGGAAAAAATTCCAGAAACAATATTTTCTGAAAGAAAGAAAAAGGGTGCAGTTCCGAACTTTACATACAACTGCACCCTTTTTCTTTCTTTCAGAAAATATTGTTTCTGGAATTTTTTCCAAACATGTTCTCCCTTTTTTTGGAAAAAAGACCTGAAATTTCCAAATCCTACAGTGACCCCAAGCAGGCAGCATGCCCCCTGGAACCCCCCTGCTTGGGGTCACTGTAGGATTTGTAGTGGGTCCGAAGTTTTTTGTATGTAAAGTTCGATAAATTTCAAATAAATAACATTTTCGGATCTTTTTTCCAAAATTAGTTTGGAAATTAGGCCAGTGCCCAGAATACGAGTTACCTGTTGTCATTATCTGGCTTAATTTCCATTTTACTTTCTGGTGCTTTTTCCACATCTGTCTGGCATAATTTCCTAATTTCTGGCATATTTTCCAAACAAAATTCCAATCTGATTCTGATTTTTTTCCAAATTCTTAAACAAAAATATTTTCTGGCATTTTTTCAAAAAAAAAAAAAAAAAAAAGAATCTGGCGTAGTTTCCGGGAGCCCTTGATTGGATCAGGTGGGTACGTATAGGAGTAGGATAAATCAGCAGAGTCCTCTACTTCGAAAGTTTAAATCATTTCAAACTGCAATTACTATTTCTAAAGTGGTACAAAACGGTAGCCTATTCAAAGTCAAACAAAACCATATCCAACCACTATCTGCAATCAAAGCATTCACACCTGTCAGAACAACCAATTGACTTAATTATGTATTTCCAAATCAAATGTAAACCACGCCAACTATTCCATCCAAAAAGCGCAATAAATCATTTTTATAGTATGTATTATCATCGTCCCCGCATCACAACACACACGCAGAAAAGGTCAGCACGCGATCACTGCGCCATTATTCACAATACATTTCTCGCTGACATTTCCATACCACGCCCTGTCAAAATAGAAATTAACATTAGAATTTCGCTATGATAAACGGTGCGATCGTTCGGCCGCCCTCACTGCGTCTCAAAGGGCAAGCGATCAGAATTTCGCTTATAATTTCTCTCCGGTTTTACTCTCTTTCTGCCACAATGACAGTCATTAGCAACAAAACAACAAAAAGTGACAAGCGAAACCACATCGACATGACAATATAATCGCCACCGATCATCGCACAAAGTCCCGGTCCCGGCTGACATGTTTTTTTTTTTCCATGTCACAGATGATTGCCACAGTCACAAAAACAAATTGTCAGCCATCATGCTAATTTAACTAAAACTTTTGTAGCTCGCAAAACACAGAGCCAACTAAGCGAAACCGACAAACAAACAAAAATGCTAAATTATTAAAATTTCTACTAAAAATAACTAATATAGCAATAAATACTAAAAGCGTAAATTTCGTTATCAACAAAACACATCATTTGTGTCGTTTAACTAGAAGTAAATTATTCGATGTCGCTTTATGGGGTATTAATTGAGATCGCGGCGGCTATTATGACGAGTGCGTGCGCGTGTGTGTGTGTTGTTTGTATGTTGGGTGTTGCCATGAACTTTCGGGCTAGACAGGAAGGAGAGGGCGCTAAAATGAAAAATGGTCGTTGTGTAGCCGGTAGCGGACTTGATGGATTCTTTCCCGTGACACGACGCCGAGCGCCACTGCTAATGGAATGCGTAAGTTATTGTCGCGCATGCATTTTTGTGACACTCGACGATGGTTGTGGTGTTTGCAAGTTATCACACGTGACTGTGTTTTTTAATTGAGTGTAACTTTGTCGGCAACTGTGTGTGGTATTGGTATGGTGTGGTTGACTAAAAAAAAAAAACAATCGATTTTGTTGGAATCCCCAGCACCTCAAGGATTTTGTGCTTTTGTCTTCATGTAAGAGTCCACTGAACTTGTAGATGTAGGCTAAAAATAAGAAGTACCCCTACCTACTTATACTTTGATACTATATACGTGTAGAGTTCTTTTTTGCGGTAGGTATATTTAAAAGACTTCGGAAAAAAATAACTTTGAAGTTTAGGCGCAAAGAAAGATTTATATTGCAACGTGCCAGTCAGCAGACTTGGCCTTCGGAACTGAGGCGAGCTTGCTATTAAATTATAAATATGAATCATCCAGGCTAAGAGTAGAAATTAGTCGATATAGACGTGGCAGTGAATTATGCCTTGATTAGGCAAAGTTTGTGGGCTGGCGAGGAGTACTCCGTGCCACATGCAGGTCTATACTTACCCATTGTGATGCCCGTGGGGGAAACAGGTTGTCCCTTATACCCACTATAACCCTGTATTCAAGTTACTTAATGTGCTATACCTACATACAAACCATCCTGATGATTTGACGAAGTTCATTATCTTGTTTATTGATGTGCTGGAAAGCTCGTCTAGGTCATTGAAGAAGTGATTCCCCAGAAATTTATACCTGGTGTGTTGGAGACCTGGACAGTGACATAGGAAGTGGGTTATGTCCTCAAGTGCTGCGTCATCACCGCAACCTCTACAAAGTTCTTCTTCCGGTTAGCCTGTTTTCTTCATGTGGTATCGCAGAGTATTGTGCCCCGTTATGATTCCTGCGAGCGTTGACAGGGATTTACTATCCTTCCGTATTATACTCTCGTTTCGGTTGCCATAGCCTTCTTGTGGTGTTACAAATACCTAAGGTGGTCCATCTAGCATTCGTCTCTCATATGGCTTTTCTCCCTGCTTCAAACTTGAGTATGTAAGGTACACAGTACACAGAGTACACAGAGAGCTTGTTCTGAAACAGCTGTCGAACCTTGTCTTGCTAATTCGTCTGCTTTCTCATTGTCTGTAATGCCTTCATGTCCTGGAACCCAGCACAGCGATACCTTGTGCTGTGTACCAAGAGGCTTGAGTTCTTCGCGGCAGCACTTTACAATTCTTGATGTGATTTCTGGTACAATTACGGCTTTTATTGCTGCCGATAAAGAAGGTAATATCTCGAGGTGGTATTGCCCTTACCACAGACTCACCGACTGCTGTTGTCACTGCCAGGACCTCTGCTTGGAAGACGCTGTTATGGTCGGGGAAGCGTATCGATTTTGATATACCAAGCGATTCGGAAAAAACCCTACTGAAACTCACTGAAACATCAACACGCAATTACCTATTGAGCAATTACCAATCGTCACCCTCTTCGGTGTCAAGCAGTAGGAGTTTTCTGTAATCACTGAGTGGGGAAGCGAGGAGTAACAATGATTCTCGCTTGTTTGGGATTGACCCTGACAATTTCTGTTGGGAAATTTTGTCGAATTTCAGTCAGTGTAATTCTCTCAAACAATAATTCGCAGGTAGAAATTCGACAAGTTTTCTGCAATCGCCCGTTTGTTTTCGACATCAGTCTCTCTCTTCTCATAGACTATCTGTCAGAGGCAATGGGCGGAGGTTGACTGTTTCGGTTACCCTCCATCTTTTATCCCGAAATGAAATTGAAACCCTTTTCGACGCCAAGCAGTGGAGTTGATTCGTCTATGATCTGTACCAGATACACTTCTTACAAGCAAACTGTCAGAAGCTACAGGCGGGGTTTGGCTATTTCGGTCACCCTCTGTGATGGTCTAAATACTAACAGCCACCTGGAGGAACTGACTTCACTAATCAACCCCATTTTGTCACTTCTAAGATCCCGTTAGAGGCAGAAGTCGCTGGTTTGGACTGTTTCGGTCACCCTTCGCCTTTTCACTGAAGACAAATCGCGACCTCTATTTTCGGTACCAATAATCAGTAAGAAGGAGTGCTTCAATCAAGCTATTCTGCTCAGCACCAGTCTCTATCCTGTGGATTGGTTGTCAAAAGGAAAGTACGGTTACCCCCATCCTTTTTTTCAGCAGACTTTTGGTCAAGCAGCAAATCGGACTGGTTCAATCACCCTCACCCACTTCTGCCACGCAGCAGTCTCCCTCCTTAGTTATGGTCTGTCTGAGGCAATAGGAAGGGGGTAGGAGAGTTCCCGCACTGTAATGTCGGAAACACAGTTTTTCAATTTTCCCCCTTGCATCACAATGGACTAAATAATATGGTCTTAGTGAGTCCCTTGGGGACAACCACCTTACCTTACCTAACCCAACCGGTATACAGTACTTCATTGTACCATTGTATAGCCCGTCCCAACTTAAGTGAAAATTTCTTGCGCAGGTCTCTTCACATTAGGGATTTTATTCTCTTAGCGACAACAAAACAACTTTTCCAACCAGAACTACAGCTAAAAACATATGTGCGCATTTCAAACAACAAATATACCCCTGCTTGGGAAGATATCTCGCTCGATCGACGATCCAGCCATGACTGATTGTCCACCCAGCAGCGTCTTTGGCATCAGCACAAGATACACATTTACCCACCCCAGAGAAGAGGGAAATTTGCTGGGTGTTGCACTTCTCAAATAGCTATGTGTTTAGTAATGACAGCCAGAGTCCTGAAGTAACTTTATTATAACAGCGTGAAACCCACTATGTGTTGAAAAGGGTTGAAATGGAATTTTCGGTATACTTTGTGATAAAGTAGAGATAAACATTAACAATTTTATGCGATCAAAAATACCTTAAGGGAAAAATTTCCCTTAAATAAAGTGCTACTGCGCATGTTGGGATCTTTCTTTTGCTTTGGGACGGACTATACCATCTCCATCAACAACCTTCCTCCTTCAAAGCAAACTGGGCTGAAGATCACACTGATAATAACTTTTCGCTCAAGGCAACTGAGTGTGTTTTCATCCGCCCTTGAGAGTTTACTTCTAGACATGGGGAGTTTTCTGCGTCTGTCAGTATAGTACTGATCGTTTCTATACGGTATTAAAGCCACCTTAAAATGGATGAAAAAGCTAAAGTAGTCGTCGAATTGGGATTTTTGGGGCTTTCCCGAAATCCATCACCTTAGTGTGAGTATTTGATCGATCATATTGGTACATGGATCATGGCGTTGCCGTAGATCGAGCGATGTCCTTTTTTAATATACATGTAGTTACTTCTCTCGGTAAGGGCGAACCTAAGACTCTTCAAAGGCTGTGCAAGATCTTTGCAGATGGACTTTAGGTCTGCATTTTTGTAAGTTGTAGGCCGTACAAATGATGTCAAAATTCCATTCCAATTAGAATGGTCTACCCTAGCCTTGAAAAGCGTCCGAAACATCAACTCCCATACCATAGGTTAGGTAAGGTGGCTGTCCTAAAGGGGACACTCTTAGACCATAATTATTTGGTCCATTGTGATACCACAATAAGATTCAATAAGATTCTATGTGCCAGGCTCCCATGGTCTTGTTGGATTTAACTTAAGGTATACGACCTATTCTCAGTTAATTTTCGTCAAGTTGTCGTTGTCGATATTCTTCTCTATGATCAAGTTCCGACTGCCTCACAGCGATTGATCATCGTGATCTTTTAAAAATTTGCGAATGTGTTACTTTAAAATTCTCAGCACCGATTGTAACTATATGGCAGTATTCCCTCGTTCGTCTTTTCATGCTTATAAGTCTATACATCCTTTTACCTTTCGAACCTCATTATTGGATTGACATCTCTCTATAGACTAGACTCTGCGTTTCTTGTATTCCCCCTAATTTTTTCCGAAGAAGTTTGAGCTCTTTTTATCACCTCTGCCAAAAGGTATCATAAGCAGTTTTTTCTCTCGGTCTTGGTGGGTTATTTTGCGAGATATGCCTCTTGATTAACCACATGAGCCCGACGGCATTCATAATCGAATCACGGGTTTCTTCTTGACGGTTGCATGCGCATTAGGGGTGGAAATTCTAATTGTTTGTCATTGGCTTTTTGAACTTAAATCTGGCGGGAATTCTTGAGAGATTTAGTCAAACGCGGTCGGCAATTTCTGGTTCGACGTCAAATCATCTCACAGTATTTTCACTGCCAACGGTTTTTTTATATCTTTTGTGGCTATTCAAATAAATATAAAAATGATATACATTTTCTTCAGAATGAAAGCTATCAATTGCTGATGTCGCAAATTAATGCAGTCACTAGAACCCCCACCCCAATATCATGAGCCGTTAAGTTCGCTTATACCGACATAAATAATATATAAATTTTGTTTACTTTCAGCTCCTTTGTTTATCAATTCATTTGAATTGCTTTCAATTCTATATTCATAGCAACCACTATCTAACTGCATGCCTATTCTAAGAAGTGTTGGATCACTTACCGCCGATCTGTCATCCCCTTCAATTGTGATATCACTTCAACTCGCCTATCCTTTGATTCTGAAGCGAAGTCGTATTCAGAGAATATAATCAAAAAGAAAAATAAACAAAACAGCCAATTTTATAATATATGCATAGCTACTTGCTATACACAGATATAAAAAAAAACAAAATGTAGATAAACTTCTTATGATCATCTTCGTCTCTATTATACGTATACGCACTGTCTTGATTTAGGGGGACTCAATTTCGATGCTCCGAGCAGTTCATTCGAATTAAGTGGTGACGAAGCTTGACCAGAAACACCCACATCTGTATGTGTATAGAGCAAAATATTCAATAAACATATATCTACACTCGGTGCCGCTCAACAATGCGAAAGATTAAAATATTATGACAGCCAAGAGACAGCCATCCCCTCGCCTATCTATGTATCTGACAAAGAACTCATTTGTTTTTTTCTTTTAAAAAATGTACGACCCTGTATTGTCAGCATACTTGTATGTATTTAATTTCGGCGGAATTTGTTTAATGTGTTGAGAAATTATGTTTAGATGTTAAAAGTTGGGCCATTCGGTTTAGATACTCGTCACAAATAAAATTCGATGAACAAATTTGTTTTTAATTTCTTTTGCACATAAGACTGACTGATGTTTTTTTTTTTAGAACAATTTCAACACATAATTGAGTACGATTGTCTATTTTTAGAAATTAAAGTCTTTTATACGTATTTGTTTGTGAGATTTTTCTTAAAAGCTTAAATTAGGTTGAGTAATTTTTCATAAATAAAAAAATGCGTAGATATGCATAAGATATTCATAAATTATATGCGACAATGAACAGTTATTGATGTGTAAATAATTTCCATGGAAATTTATTTAGCTGTAGCCAGGTAGATGCAATGTAAGATATTTAACTGTAGAATCCAAAATCACGTTTCTTATGGTGCTACTTTGTATTAAACACTTGTTAGCAGTTTTTCATTATTTTCGTCATTAATAATTATAATCATTAATCAATAGATATACAAACTTGCCTGCGAATAAAAGTCCACCTGCAATAGGCACGACACTTTGTAGCTGTTGCGCAACTACGTGTAATTTATGTTTTCTGTCATATCCTAATGCATGAACTAACACCTAGATAGAGGGTCAGAAGCAGAACCTTTGCGCGACAAATTCGCTAAATGTACGAATCCCTGCCTAGAAGAAGATTGGAAAAAGGAGCAGCAGATGAATGGCACAGATATAAGTGGAATCAGTGGAAGCTAAGGCCGCCTGTATATGGTTGATGATCAGCTAAATTTTTAAGTTCAGCAGAGTTGTGACGGGATGGTGACATAGTTGCTCAGTCTTGTAATTGATTAGCAGTAATTTCAGTTAGTGATTAATAATCAAATTAACGACAAATATTTAAGTAATATAATAATTAGTCTGTAAGTCATAGGATAATAGGTAGTCATTTCATTGTTGGTTGAGTCCTTGGTCCACACCGGACTGTGAGCGCCACCTAAAGTAAAGTAAAGTAAATAATTTTAAATTAATGAATCTTTGAAAGTGATATTGAAAAAAGGTTCAAAGAAGCCTAATAAAATATTATTTTTAAGCTCTTTTAGACGATTATGCGGACTTTAGAATATTATTTTGTATTTTCTTTTATCTTTCCCAATTTTTTGGATTATAAAAATGAAAAAAAGAAAAAATTTCTGTCGATGTTCCACTAAAAGTTGAGTTAAAATTCTTCAAATTTTAAGATAAACTGTCATAAGGAACATGTATGTCTTTTTTCAACCAAAAATTTAAAAAAATTAAATAAAAATTATTGGAGACTTTAAAATACAACTGACAGATTCATGCAATCTTCTTCCGAAACTTTTATTTGTTACAGAGTGCCGGTAGAAAGATGTATCTTCTGCCCCCTGATTGGATACACAATAGATTATTTTCAATTGGGTATTTCTTTTATCGGAAATTGTACGTAGTGCGTATAACACACAATATGTATTGTTATACCCAACTGACAATTAGTGTGTCCCATCTATATGAAATTATTTACACTGAATATACAAAATGTAATCAGGAGATTAAGGCGGGTAAAACCTCTTGATCTATAAGAGTTAGCTAAGACTAAGAAAGTAGGTAATATTTTCAATCAAAAAAGTATAGAGATCCGACAAACGGCGGATTTATCTTCTCAAATTTTTGTTTAAAGAATCAAATATAAATTGCTGATTAGTTTAACGACTAGGTGCGATTATTGGAAGGATGGTATCACCATGCTTCCCTCGGGTGTTTTTAGTGGGCGAAAAAAAATCTATATGAAACTAAGAATTTAGTGTGCGGAACAGAATTCTACTTTGCTAAACTGCCTCGCTAAATTTTATCATAGTAGACATTTTTGTATATAGGAGATAAAGCATAGCGCGAGCAGGATACTGGGCTTAAACATATAAAATTGTCAGTATTGCAGTTTTTTGATCCTAAGGTTATGAAGCAAAGATTTGAGTTTAATTAGCTATATAGACCTTGTTTCTGATTTTCAAAATTTAATTTCAAATTCAAAAAAAGTCATTGAGGATTAAAAACTCCTTGAGTCCAAATCAACAGATAAGGCTTATTATATAATTTTTGAAATTAATGACATAGAAGAATTTGGCATACTATTGGGGAATCTAAAAACAATTTGAATGAACCTTTTTTTGAAAACGTACACAAGTTTATTGCTTACATTTCTACTTTGCCTCATTTTATTTTTATTTTTTTTTTGTTTTCAAAATTGACCCTTATAAGAAATAAGTTAACAAATAGACTGAATATTGAGACTTGTAATTCCATGATATCTGCATTTTATGTTGATTCCTATTTTTGGCTCGGCCCCTTTTTACGCGTTTTTTGAATTTTTCAGCGTCAACATTGATTATTATTATTATTATTATTACCCTTTTCGAGACTTTTGACGTACCTACTTAATCCCAACAATTTAGTTTTTACAGTTACGTTATTGTAGATACCACGGAGGTGCAATATACCTTATCAGAAATTCTTCCAAATCCTGAAGGAAGTAGGTATCTCACAAGGATTTTATTTCTGATGACACAAAATGCTTCGCTTCTATCAAATCCAGTGTTGTGCCGCGTAGACTACACCATGTAGACTACGCAATTGTCGACGCGTCGTCAATTACGTGTCGTTAATTCAAAATTGACGACACGACATGTCGACAAAGTTCAATCAAGCAATACATTATAGTTTTTATAAAATTAAGACAATTGAAATATAAAATAGGTAACTTTTTTATTTTAAAATGGGTAAACGTTTTTTTTTTTATTTAAAATTTTGCAAACATTTCTAAATAGCTAGATGAATAAAAAAGTGTCTGAGGCGATCAGGTGTGCTTAAAAGATTTATTTTGCAATTATTGCAACTAGCTGCTTGGTTATTATTCAACTTGACCAACTCAAAGTCGTTCAGTCATTAAATTCTAATGTATTAATAAATTCATATTAAAGCAGTCCTGTTCTGTTCCTGCGCGTATGCCTACTATTACTAGAGCTAGAGACGTTACACTAACAGCTGTATTGCTTTTGAATGACATTGACAATCCTATTGACGCCATTGACGACGCAATTAACGACATTGACGACGCAATTGACGACATTGACGACATAGACGACGCTATTGTCGACATCATAGTGTCGTCAATTAAAAACGACGCGTCGTGGAACAACACTGATCAAATCCCACGGCGGCTATGGACACATTTCTCAACTTTATCCCGCTTGATTGCCAGATTGAGCTAAAAGCTTCTTCTTTTCAAAATGGACATCGATATGTCGTAAGGAAGACAGGAATGGCACAGAAATGCAAAAATAAAATCAAATATAACCGGGTATAACCATTTATTCTGCAAACAAAGCTTGTAAATTTCAATAAGACGGCCGGATAGTTACAGTGTCTTTCAGTCAGAGACTCTTGCTATCCTTAAATCCGCAGAACTACTAGAAATGAGATCGATAATCGGATAAAAATATCGTTTTTTTTTTTATCGACAGTCGAGCTGCTCTTAAAGCACTAGCATCAAACTACATCAAATTGATAATAGTCAGGGATTTTTGCACCTTACAATACTTAAGGCATTGTGTGTACAGAATTAAGTCAGCCTTCAAGGAAATTGTCAAAGAAGCGTACCAGAAATATCAGTCCGAAGATGGGCAAACATCAGAACCAGCCATCGAGTACCTATCAAAGGTCGTTTGACCAGAAATGGACAGAAGCGAATTAAGGAAATTATTAAAATAAGCAGAACATACTTTAGAATAGCAATATTCTTATTGTCCTATTTCCTGTCTGGTAACTGTCTTTTCTTAGAAAGCATTCCAAAAGACTTGAACTTTCAAATGTGTGTAGCTTCTGTTATGAAAGTTACCAGCCAACCAAATGGAATTATTATTGACAAATTTCTGAAAAGTTAAATAAAATCAAAATCAATGTTTGTTGAAGGTTAAAAAACTTCCTGCACAAATTCTTGTTATTTTCATTATGAATCAAAACACTTTCCAAATCCATCATAGACCAATTTCTAAAACGCTCTTTTCTATCATATTATCTCCAGACCTCTGTTTTCATCTCTATTTAAAATCCACACCGTTTAAATTTTAAAGACTATATCAAACTTCATCCTCATGGTTGCGTACAAATATTATTCTTCAACAGAAAAATAAAAATAACTAACATCCCCATGGATAATCTAGAATTAAAATAAACACCCCAATTGATTAACGGAAAATACCGAAAGAATAAAAATTAACTATACCTACCAAATCAATTTCTAAAAATATTCCATAAAATCTTTGACTGTTCAGCACTTTTTTTTGAATACCAATCCGCACAAAAAAAAATCGTATTCAAGAAAACGAATGGAAAATAATTATTAAACCAACAAACAAGTGAATAAATCGCAAGTGATAAATTATGTACCAGAAAAATATTTTTCTTCAATATGTGCAATTCCGTGCGAGTCGGCTCCGATTCGTATAGATACACAGATAAAACGCAAAGCAAATCGAATTCAAATATAGTCTCCCTCTCAATCGATGAAGATACAAACGTTTCTACTGTCAGAATAATTGTTGTTTCAATTTAAAAAAAATCCTCAAGGAAATAGTGTGTGGAATTATGTAAATCAGAATCTGTTCCCCGACACTCTATTTTAGTAATTTCAACACCTTAACTCAGATATACGACGAGACGATGTGTGTACATTCGTTTTGAGAATCGTTTTGGAATTATGATTTTACCGTCTAAATATGTTCATTAACTTAGCATTTATTCTAGTGTGTCTATTTTTATTGGCTCCAGGAAATATTTCGTAACTTCCCTAAACCAATCAAATTTTACTATTTTTTGAATAGTCACAGACTGGAAAGATGAGACCTCTTAAATTAAAGTTACTGCGAAAATCTCACTGTGTCCTTACAATTATTATTGAGGAATTGGGCAGAGTATAAGGCTCAACAAGGAAAATCAGTTGTTGGATTGTCCCGGGATTTATATCGTACCTCCGGTAGTACAATGACGTTAGATGTAAAAATTATTTTTTTTTCTTAATAAGTCAAAAATCTTGAAAAAGGTTATATTTTTCGATAGAACAAAAACTGTCTCAGTTCGCGTATTGCTTCTATTTGGTAATGGAGAAAGGGGAAATGAAAGAAATTTCAACAAACAAAACAACGTAAATGAATGGAATTTCCGCAGTCTCTTTCCTTCTTCTGTTGTTTGCTATGGAGAAGCTATGGCGTACGGCCTTACGTTGCCAACTTTTCCAACTCCAATAAGCAGTAGGTACCTACCTACATATATGAAACTTAAAAAGTAACGATCGAATAAATGGTTCTCGAATTATGGAGAAGAGAAACAAAGAAACAGACAGATGTTGCATATAATAATAGTAAAATGGACTATTATGCCTGCGGTGGGCGCAGTAGCGCAGTGGTTAGTGTGCTGGACTACTGTGCGAGGGATCCCAGGTTCGATCCCCGGAAAAACACAAATTACCTACATCTTAAGGTTTTTTCTACTGCGCCACCTCTCGCGAACGTCTGACAAACATCCGAGAGTATGACTGTCCTGAAAAAGCTTCTCAATTCAGCCGTTCGGACTCGGCATAAAATTGTAGGTCCCTTCCATTCGTCCAAAAAAAAATAGAAACTCACACAGAACGAATGGTTGTGAGAAGCTAGGCCTTGGGTGTCTACCGCCTGTTGCGCCGCCTATTTATTTATTTTATTATGCCTGCGAATTTCTAAAATCGGCCGAGTAGTAGAAAGAACCACCGCAAGCTCTCTCCCGCCCCATTTAAATTAGGCAACCCTCACAACGCCACCATAACAATGCTGAAAGATTTTTTTTAAATCGGCCGAATAAGAGAATCGGCCAGAGATACCCCTACCACGCCTTTAACGCCTCTTTCTATATGTATGCATGGCTGTGTCCGCTTCGCTGATGTTCATTTCCAACCCCATTATTTCCAAAGCATCATCGATTCTATAATGGTGATCACTGAAGATCGCGATACTTTCTATAACCGCCTTTGACTTAATTGTTAGATTTAATCGAGTGTCCATTTAGATTGTGAGCCACTATTGGCCTCTCAACCTACCCTTAGCAAGAGAATTGAAATATCAAGATTAAAGTCGTTAGAACAATTGTATTGTGTATGTTTTTCATGCATTTAATCATACTCGTCAAATTTTCGCATGTACATACGTGAGTTCTCCCACGTGCACGTGCATGCTTGAAAGTCATTATTCGCACCCCTAATCCATCTGTCTAGTTTCCATATAAATCTTTTGGCAAGGCTTGTGAAGCTATTTTCATAAAGGAATACGTACTTCGATCCTGAAACACATTAATAAAATCATATACTCACAACTTAATAACGGCCGCCTGGTTATAATCTATACCAATTCCAGTGCGCATCAGCTACTACACTTGACCGCAAAAAATGCATATCATTGCTTAAACTACTTATAACCGCTAATATACGCTACGGGCTAAGTATGCATGCCATTTAATGGCTGAAACTCGCAAAACTTCTCTTAATTATATTAGAAGCGCAAGAGCCTACTTATAACTCTCAAATTCCAGCGCACACAGTTTGCCACTTGGTCCTGAACAATATGCTCGGTTTCATTCTACACCTCGTGGCACTCGAATTGAACTCCATATTCACTTCAGTTTTCCGGCTCCTGCCGCGCACCGCGCGCCATTTCAATACCACCACGACCACCACAACGGCGCAACGATGACGAGCGGGCCATTCAGTATGAATGGCCTCAATGGTGGATGAATGAATTGGTGGCGGTCGTTGTTCGCTTGGCGGTAACCGGCCAGCATCTCTCTCGCGTATTGGGCCAACGTAAAGACTAAAGAACCATTTTGACAGGTTCAACATAACTGAACCGAACCGAAAGTAGAACAATGTCAGTGAACTATGAGTGCTAGTTGTGTTCTAGAGAGTGCCTCTGTACCTCCGCGCTGCCGTATTACTGTTGTTCTGTATTGCCACTGGCTGCGTACGCAGCGCAGCCATAGAGTCAGTCAACAATTGAAGTGGCTAGAACCGCCACCGTCCCGTCCGAAGGTGCAAGGCGGAGGTATGGTAAACCTGCTTTGGCGGCTTCGAAAACACACGGCTACGGCCGACGCGCAAGATGTGTCGGATCGAATTAGTCTCTAGTCTCGTTTTCTGCTCACTTAGCACACTAAGAGCAGGCCATGTGAGCTTTGGTCGAATCCGTCGTCAGCGACGACGTTGTCGTCGAGTTATTTGCATTCCAATTGTCTTGCTCTGTTGTTGTTGGCTTTTATTGGTGTTCTTATTCTTTATTTACTTTCAATTTGGTTGCTTGTTTTATTGGTTTAATTATAATTGAATCGAATGGATTGGTGAGCTGTAAATGGGATCGGTGGCCGAGGATGATGATGGATCGGGTAAATATTGTGAATCTTGACGAGGAAAGCAGGGATTTATTAGTGTAATTATATGGTGATCTTGAGAGCTCTATGCTGACGAACGGTGTATAGAGGACACAGCTCGGTGGCAATGCTCGTATATACTTAGTGACCCAAATTCAGAGTTCAACAGGCTTGTTGTGGCGCGAGGTAGGCTAGAGGAATGCAATTTGTACAGCACTTGGTGAAAGCAGTAAGTTGGGCAGTCTACATTTTCTTGGAATCGGAGATTTGGACAGTAGGTGAGGTTGGTCAGTGATATATGCCTGCGGTAGATGATAGTTGAAAATAGGCTGTACTGATGAGTATGGGTCACCATTAGGCATGGGAAGTCGGAGAAGCTCTTCAGGTAGGTGGATTTTGTGTCTGTGGCGCAGGTTATCAGATACTTTCATGCAATTTTTTATTGGGGGAATATTCGTTCCATGAGAAATGTCAATGTGGAGATAGTCTTGATATCATTAAGAAGAGACTGCTAAATCTTATTGTTTTCTACAAGCTGTCTTCAGTACAAGGATATATTGCATACGGTTTCGATGTACATAGGTTTATGCATCGTTAACATCACAATTCAGTGTATACCACCAATCCAATGCCCAAAATGACAACAAAAACTGAGACGAGTGACAATCGTAGGATGATACAATACAAACGATATACATATTCCCCTATTACTGGCAGACTAAAGGCCTTTTTATTATTTGAATTCATCAATTTATTCACATTGCGTCTTTGCCAGTGTCTAAAAGTGCTGTCATATTTGGTGGCTTTTGAGAATATGGTTCTTACAAGGAAAACCCCGCTAAGGATCCTATGTAAGAAATTAAATTGTGTTCAGCTCCACATCTCAAAATCGACTGACAGCAGAAATGCGGAACAAGCTCTTATATATAGAGAGACAACAGATGTTACTCACTGGCACATAATTGACTTGTGTGGTCATGTTCTAAGCATAGGACACCACACTCCTAATAACCATAATACTCAAAAACTGTATAAACAAGAACTACTTCCCAATATGGTCCAACGTATAGTCAAAGTTGTTGCAGTTGCTAAAAACTGGAACCGCTGGGAAGTCGAGCGATACCGGCCAATATCTTTGCTATATGGTGTTAGCAAGATCCAAGAGTCAGTCATACTCAGGAAGATAAACTACCTATGTGGGGAGAGGAACATAATTCCCACTTTTGGATTTAGGCCCAAGAACTCCACCATTCACCGGCTGCTGAAGCTACAAAACGACTTCACCATGGGACTCCACAAAAACAAAACAACTGTTGCATGCTTCAGCTTGGTTGTGGATCAAAGGAGTACTTTTTAAACTCATAGAATTCGGCTTTCCCAACAATTTGGTAAGAATAGTTAATAATTTCATAATAAATAGAATATTTTATGTACCTACAGATACATGACGCAGAATCATCAAGGGAACGGATCAACGCAGGAGTACCCAGGAGTCAAGAGTTGCAACGATCCTCTTCAATATACACATCAGATCAAGCACTCAACATAGGAAGTAACAAAACGCTGTTTTATGCTGATGATTCAATAGCATATGCAGTGAGCGTCAAAAGTGAGTAAACTCCAATGCTTTTTTAAGTTTTCTTTAGAGTCTTGAAAAAGTTCTTAAAAATTGGAAATCTGTAAAAAGTTTGATAACGAAATAACAATAACAAAAGGTATTTTATTTCGACAAGATAAAATACTTTAAAGAAATTTAAACAAAAAAATAGTTTTCAACCGCTGTAGCAACATCAAGATGACGCTTCCAGATAGCACCGACGTTTTGGCGAAGAAAACTACCAAGTATTTAGGCATCGTCTTCACCGAGAGGTTCAAGTTCAAGTTCAAGATGTTGTCAAAACATCCACTACTAAAGAGGCGCAACGGATTAAGCCAGAAGATAAAATTACTAGTATACAAGCAGCTCATCAGAGCAGTGATAACCTGGGGTTGTCCCATATGGTTCACTATCTAGCCAACGACAATGAAAAAGATCAAGAAGAAGAACCTACACAGGGCTTTGTCGTAATTCGTTACCGCTGAAGTATTATCCTTCGACGATGCTCTTTTAGAGAGCAGGAATGATTCCAATGGGACTATTTATGATGGAGCTCTCCACTAGATTTCTGCAGAACTTAGATGATCACCCCAACCAGTAAATCCAGCAAGAATTAGAACCTCTGCAACCACATCTGAACGCAAGGTCTATCACAGATTTGAAGACATCATACACAACGAAATATACACCTTTCTACGAGAAGACAAACAGAAGACATTATAGGGGATAAGGCTCTGTAATACTAACATATTTAAAGTATTTAGAAAATTATTTATGTAATAGATTAAGTAGCCACTAATACATCTTGTTTTCTAAAAACATTTTAAATTTATTATTATAAATTCGTCTGGCCCCCTTTGTTGAGCCGACACTACCTGTTTTAGATATTAGTCTTGTTTATTTTTTTAGCCAATTGAGGTTTGGTCTTCAACTGCTTTTCAGGAAGTCGCCTTGCTGGACGGAAGTTGTGATGACCGTACCGCAATCGGGGAAGGACATGCTTATTTATATCTTCCCCCATTAGTTTTTATTTATCAAAGGCTCTGACACAAAAGGAACTCTATCACCTATAGACTTGCGGCAATATTAAACACAAGGGGCAGTAGGTAGGAAATATAATACTCCAAGAGCTTCACATCCACATCCAACTACATAATACGATAATACCCAATAAAGACTTTAATCTCGATCACAAACCAGTAAGAATAGACCGCCGACTTCCCGTGCACCTAGCCGATTCCCCCCGGAAGGAATTACCCTGTCTGTGAATACGTGTAAATGTCAACATTAATGGCGGCAAGGATTTTCCATGCTATACCATGAGCCTAGGATTTTTCAAGTATGCGTGCGTTAATGACGCTCCTTTGATTTTTTACAGCACCAATACATGAAAAATCCTGGGCCCGCCGACAGCTTGTAGGCAAAGTCCGTTATGTGGGAGGAATCGACGGTCTATTCTTACTGGTTTGTGATCTCGATATCCCAATTCTATCGGACAGAATAGGAGTCCAACTGGAAAGATAACGCTCACAATCTACACGGATGGTAAAATCCAAAAAATGGATAGATCATTGAAGATAGGTACGAATGTAGGTTCTTACTTGGGGGCACTGCGGCGCAAATCTAGGAATCTTTCGGAATACCAGAAGCGTACGCAATGTATTCCAAGCTGAAATACTGACAATAGATAAAGCTGCAAGAAGATAGCCACCTTTTTCCGTCGGATATGACTATCTTCGTTGACAGTCAAGATCAGCCCTAAAATCGATAAAAACTAACTCAGTCAATTCATTTAGAAAATGTGACGACGCACTGATCACCAAAAATGGGAAAGAGGTGAAGTCAATCCAATATATTCACTGTGCTTCTCTGTAAGAACGCCGCATACATACCCTAGAAGGGTATAGGAAGGGTATAAAGGATTCCGATTATAAATTTTATTCGAAAAGATTCGAACATTTTTAAATCATTGGGAAGCTACTCCATTGTACAGTTTTAGTCTGTACGAAGTTTGTCAAATTCGATAAGAATCCCAACCGATATTCCCATCTTCCTTCCTTCAGACAGCCTCTAGTAGAATTCTGAAGAATTTAGGACTCTTTGCAAACGAAATAAGATGCATTCATGAAACCCATACTGAAGAAACGCTGTAGTCAACGTAGGACCATTCTTTCTCCAATTTAAAAATTTGAGAAATCGAAATGTAGGAGTTGTTTGAATAAGCAACTAAATCTGAGATGCGGTCTCTGCTTTCCCTTACTAGTATATTCATGATTTACCCTGCTAACCGCAGGTTTGGCTAAATAAGTATGTTGATTAAGATACTTTCAGTTTGGCGCTAAAAGAGATTGCATCCGTCCGTTCATAGAAGGATCAACTTAGACAAGCAATGGATGGTCGTTTCTGATACGTTTCCAAATCCTTGCCAGATTAAAGAACCTAATTTTCAAGGTTAAGGTATTCTTGAGCTAATTAAGTGCAATATTGCTTTCTAACAATTCGATAGACCCTCACCTATGACAATCAACTATTTGTGGGTCAAAGTCAATCGTCGATAATCGTTCCGCTAAATTGTAACCTCAAATCTTCTCTCATGTCTATCATTGACCACCAGACGATATCTCCCAATCACAGTCGAAACCGAATCGCACACCCCCCAGCTGTAAATCACACATATTGGCAAACAACTTTAATTTATTACAAGAATAAAAAAAAACCAAACAAAGACATATATCCATGCTGTGCCGATAGCCAGTGGATACGTACCGTACAGTCGCCAGAGAGTGACAATCGAACAAGAAATCCATCACTTCACCTCACGATGTATTGTATCTATATGTCCTCGATGGACTTCATTTACCGCTCTGTCCCATGATACTCACAATACTCGGACGGCCGATGATTGACAGTCGTATACTTTATGACAGCATCTCTGCCTGTGGGATAGAAGCCGGCAACGAAGCTCGATTTATCGATGGAAAATTTTTATGATTGAAACTCACATGAGGATGGTAGGTACCTAGCGCTGCGATAACATCCACCATCATGTGGTAATAATTAAAAATTTAGAATTCTGACTGACAGGCCGAGGGACGATGAAGCAAACAAATAATTACAGGGTCAACTGCGGGGTCTAATTATTGCCGTCAATTCGTACAGGGTGGTCGGCGAATCTTTTGCAGTTTCCCCATACCGACTTTTCTCAAACTTCAGATAGGTTTTCCTCCTCATCTGTGCAAGCTATTGGAATTTGCTTTGATTTAAACCGCGACGTCCATAGTTCTTGCATTGGTCAACTGCGATACAGTCGACAGCAGCAGCTGCTGTTGTTGGTAACTAGCAATTGTCAGCCACATTTCGAATGAGGCCAGCCGATCAATAGTTGAAGGCATACAATTTCGTTGCCCATAGTCTGTGTGTATATGATGGCGTTGTATAGAGCTATGGATCACATGAATGGCTTAGATACTACTATGCGCATATACAGTGCATAAAACAGTTTTCCGATTTTGGAGCAAGTAACGTTCAATTCAAATTGACGTCGCGTCGGTCGGCGGCAGTGTTATAGCTGCAGAAATATCGTAGAATGGGCAGAAATGGGCTTGGCCTCGTGATTGCAAGCAATGAGGTGTAAATGGTAAAAGGTTGGATGGATTGAAAATACAAATTTCTGCATGTGTGTTTGTGAAAAAGGAAATCTGCACTGGAACACCAAAGTAGGTTATACTAACGTTTTCTCAAGAAAAATACATGTGGAAAAGGTTTTCAGGTACTATTGTTACTAATTTTGATTTATGTTGCGAAGCTTTGGGCAAGGAGAGTATAGGTTTACTGTTAAGAAGTGCCAGTGGTTAAAGTAACGGATTGCTTAGATATTTATGTAACATTTCCATTCGCTTCACAAATGTTCATGGTTGGACCTTAAGATAATATACTTTCGCCTATAGCTTACCTATACATTCATACAATGCATACCCATTGAACTCTTAGAAGCAACTGAATTTCAAGCCAACTCGTCTGTCAGACATTTCATCCACCTTACTTCTCGGCAGAAGCTTTAAGCCTCTAGACTATAATTTTTTAACTCCGTAGCTTATTCCACAAGTTAGCTCAAAAGTTGTCACCCGATGGTCTCTGAATGTTCTCCTTTTATAAAGGAAATAACTTGGCTTTGCTTTTGGATCATGTTTATTTGATGTCTTATATACTTTTCCATTAAGTCGGGAAAATAGTGTCGACTAAGTAGCCGCCGTCAGAATTGATGACCATTCGGGCCCGATTTATGGCTTTTTCTATCACTCTAGTCAGAACTTCCGGCGATTGTTCCTCGCATTCTTGACGTATATTCTTTTTGAGGTCTTCAAGACACTTGTGGCTTGTGACTTAAAAAAAATTTTAATAAAGGAGTCTGGAAGTGCAAATCGCCAAAACGAAAGATTAGGCGATTCGGATATGCAGCCTTGCACTTTGTCAGGGAACATCTTATAGTCTTTCACCAAAATTCTGGGTTAAGACCGCCGATTGATGCCCAATTGCGTGGCACGTCGTCTGGTCCGGGGTCCTCTGCGACATCTTCAGTCACAGCTGCGATATACTCTGCAGAAATGCTGCTCCCAGGCCGGCCAGACCTGACAGCATCTCGTGTTGTTCCATACTCTTCTAGACGAGTGTCTATACGTCATAGTATTTGCCCAGTTGGTGACGAAGGACCGGGAAATCTTCGCCGAGATTCACGATGCGCCATCAGCAACGATGTATTTTCCGCCATTTGGAAAAGTTATAGCATATTCCGATTGGGTGATGTCCTTGCGCCACCTTGTATTAGGACACAACTTCTCCTAGTGTTCTGTACGGTTTATTAAAAAGGTGCTCTAAAGTCCTGGGACATCGCAGAGGGTAACTTTTCTTAGAATTGGACACGCGGGACTTTTGAGTTTAACTGATTTGTAGTCGCAACCTTGGAGTGGTCGGCTCCAAAAAAAATGGTTCATTGGACTTTTTAAGACAAAACTGATGGCATTTATCTTCCAAGGGCGTATGCAATTAACAAGAATTTATACAGCTAGCTGAGTTGAGGTGGTCTCTATTCCGACACAGGAATATGCTTTCAATAACCTACTTCAGGACCATCAATCTTTTATAATTTCCTATATTTATATATATCAGCAGCTACGTTAGAACTTTGTTAGCTGTCAAAAGCTTTCGTCAGTGGCAACTTGATAGAGGGGGAACTCTATGCTACTAAGCATAGCGTAGCTACTGACAAACTTCTTGTGAGCATATAGGTTCAGCAATTTACCAAGCTGTTGATGTCATCCCAACTAAGACTGACAACAAGAAGACGATACCTCATTTGAGGTGGCCTTTCTTACGCGCAGGGGCGTAGCGAGGGGGGGGCGTGGGGGAGTGTCGCACACCCCCACGCTTTTCAATAGTCGGCAAATCAACGATCAATTTTCAAAAATTAGGTCTTAAGTTTGAACTTTCATTAGGTATAGGTTTTTAAACTTGTAAATGTATACAAAAGTCGGCATTTTCAAAGGTTCCAGATGAACTCCTTAAAATCGGTGAATCGGTTTTAAAAAGGGCGGGTCGGCATCGGTGAATTTGCCGACTGAAATTCTTAAAATCTTGCGTGTTTAGATTCGATTTTAAAACAGGACGGTCGGCATCGGTGAGATTGCCAACTGAAATCCTTAAAATTTAGGGAGTTTATATTTGATTTTAAAAAACGGTCGGCATCGGTGAATTTGTCGACTGAAATCCTTAAAATTTAGCGAGTTTAAATTGCGATTTTAAAAGGACGGTTGGCATTTCTATGTTGAGGTTAAATTCGAAGGAATGTGTTATTCGCTAGTTCGCTGCTTATTGATGTGGATTGCGAACTTTACCAATTTGCGGCAAAAGTGTGTTTGGGCCAAGAAGAGAATAATTAATTATCCCATCAAAATGTATTTTGATTCGGCGGCGGTGATTTTTCCTCTCGGTATCCTCGGTGTTCGATCTTCTGGAGTCGGTGTCTCGACTTACTGAGGCGGCTTGACTTTCGGACGGGTATTTTAGGATGCCCTGCGGCAGTTCGTATAGGTACACAGGTTCGTCTTGCGACAACCCTGGCGGGACACAGGTCCGTCTTGCGACAGTCCTGGCGGTACACAGGTCCGTCTTGCGACAGTCCTGGCGGTACACAGGTTCGTCTTGCGACAACCCTGGCGGGACACAGGTCCGTCTTGCGACAGTCCTGGCGGGACACAGGTTCGTCTTACGACAGTCCTGGCGGGACACAGGTCCGTCTTGCGACAGTCCTGGCGGGACACAGGTCCGTCTTGCGACAGTCCTGGCGGTTCACAGGTCCGTCTTGCGACAGTCCTGGCGGTACACAGGTTCGTCTTGCGACAACCCTGGCGGGACACAGGTCCGTCTTGCGACAGTCCTGGCGGGACACAGGTCCGTCTTGCGACAGTCCTGGCGGGACACAGGTCCGTCTTACGACAGTCCTGGCGGGACACAGGTCCGTCTTACGACAGTCCTGGCGGGACACAGGTCCGTCTTGCGACAGTCCTGGCGGTACACAGGTCCGTCTTGCGACAGTCCTGGCGGGACACAGGTCCGTCTTGCGACAGTCCTGGCGGTACACAGGTCCGTCTTGCGACAGTCCTGGCGGTTCACAGGTCCGTCTTGCGACAGTCCTGGCGGGACACAGGTCCGTCTTGCGACAGTCCTGGCGGTTCACAGGTCCGTCTTGCGACAGTCCTGGCGGTACACAGGTCCGTCTTGTGACAGTCCTGGCGGTTCACAGGTCCGTCTTGCGACAGTCCTGGCGGTACACAAGTCTACGGGGAAGTAGCCTTGGAATTTACACTAAGTACCCTCAGGTTCTTAGTACCAAAAATTACCAACAGCTAATATATAGCTATTTCGGGAACACTTTCAGCTGTACACCGGATTGGTACTTTGCCACTTCTGAATGTTGCTCCCTCGTTTCGGAATTTTCCTCTCCTCTCATGTAATTTTGTCCAGAAAGCGAGTGTGACTTATATGGCTGAGCAAAACTATTTATTTGTTTACATCACATGATTTGTGTTCGGTGTGTGGAGCGTAATTCTCTCTCTCTCCCTCGGTGCATTACGTTGGTTACTGGTGTTTGATCGCTGTTGGCGATATTGTACCAGTGCGGTAGGGGGGGGGGGAAGGTATGTTTGGTGGTTTATTTGTTTATTACTTTCGGATGACTTCGAGAGTACTGTGGCTGGTACTAGACCAGTGCGGGGGGGGGTGTCTTCGGCATGTAACGAATGCTTCGTTACATTCCCCCTCTTCTTTCTCAGACGAGAACCTTCTCGTCTTTATATATATATATTCTTCTTGAGGTCTCGGAATGTCAATATGCGGCCTCTTGTATTGGTCGCGGTGACGAGTCGGTGCTGGCGGTGAAGTAGTGAAGCGGTTGTGACGGTGTTGGCGGTGTTGACGGTGCTGGCGGTATTGGCGGGGCTGGTGGTGTTGACGGTTTTGGCGGTGTTGACGGTGCTGGCGGTATTGGCGGGGTTGCTGGTGTTGACGGTTTTGGCGGTTTTGACGGTTTTTGGCGGTGTTGGTGGTGTTGACGGTGCTGGCGGTATTGGCGGGGTTGGTGGTCTTGACGGTTTTGGCGGTTTTGACGGTTTTGGCGGTGTTGCAGCTCGATGTACCTGTTGTGGTCACGATACGCCGGGACCATTTTTCGTCGGCTTTCTGACGGACGCGACGGATGGTGGCCAATTGTGCCATCTGTTCCGGTCGTGATGCAATTGGAACAATGTGTTCCGAGGGCAGAGGTACAGTCCGTTTTGGCTTCATTCGTCTGCGCACTCTGGATTTGTCGGATTGGCGAATGGTGGGGGGTTTGTTTGGTGCTGTTCGCTGCCTTTTCCAAGGCTCCGTTGAAAATTGTTCTTCGGCTTTGCCTTTAGCTGCTGATTTCGGTACGACTCGGTCCATGATCGCGCTTATACTGATCATCGACTGGAGTGTCTCGCTGCCATTGTGTCCCTTTAGATCACTTATGTGGCAACGGTGAGGGTTTACTCTCCCTTTCTTTCTTCGGTAAACATGTTCTCCAATAGTAGGTCTCTGCTGTTTGCTCCAGCGTAAGGGGCCTTCCCTAAGTAGGGAACATGGGTTGCGGGAGGGAGTGGTGTGTACTACGTTTCGGTAGGTTAAGGTCTGGCCACCCAGCGTCATCTCGAAGTTGGCTTTATCAAGAATGTCCATGCCAAATATCGCATCTTCTGCCAGACTCTTCATATAGGTGAGCTCGCTGGTAAGGGTTTGGTTGCCCAGTTGGAGCTCCACCGTATAATGCTCCCTGGTTGTTATTGGGTCCCCGTTTGCCAATTGAATTCTTTGGAACTGATATCGTACCGGCGCACGTTTTCTCCGAAGTGCCTGTCGTACCGCTGTGCCGATAAAGGACTTCGAAGCTCCCGTGTCAATTAGGCAGTGGAACGTTTGACCCTGAATGGTAGTCGGGATGAAGTAGCGGGGATCGGTCCATCTGGAGTTAGACATGGCGGCTACCTGCTCTTGGTGGCACGGGCAATCCCTCGTTTGTCGGCCGTCCTCCCCACAATATGAGCAGAATAGGCGGAATGGTCGCCGACAATCCTGTTGCCGATGGCCCCTTTGCTTGCAGCGCCAGCAGTGGGTGTCCCGGTTGTAGGGGACGGCTGTTGTCGGTGGTCTGGGCAGTGGGGCAGCAACAAGGTTGGGTGGGCGGACGTTTCTCTCTTCGTTTTTTATATATTCGAACTCCTCGGCTAATTCCATGAGTTCGTCCAATGTGGTGAAATCCCTTCGCTTAATATAGAGGCGGTATTCGGGTCGCAAACTATCATATATTCGGTCTATATTATCCTGAATGCTCATCCGAGGATGTTGTCGGATGAGATATTGGATGGCTCGGATGAATTCCTTGGCTTTCTCTCTAGGTCCTTGTTTTTTCCTCATAATTTCTTCCACTAGCTTGTGGGCATACCGTGCAGGGAGGAAGTGACGCAAGAAAGCTTGTCGGAACTGATCCCAGTTCTGGAAGTCATCGCGGTTTATTCGTAGCCATTCCAGTGCGGTACCTCGGAAGATTTCTGGTAATGGCCGTAGCATATGGTCGGGAGGGATATCGTAACATCGGGTTAGCTCTTCTATTCGCTCCATGAATTCCAGAGCATTCCCTGATGAATCGAATTTCAGTCCCCATTTTCGAACCATGTTCATCACCTCGGCTTCGTAGCTCAGCATCGGCATAGCCAGTGCTCGCGTCGGGGTTGCCTGAGGTGGTCGATCGGTTTCTCGGCTAGAGGATGCTGCGGCGGGGGTCGGTCGGTCGGTTGTCGGATATGTGGTCGGCGTTAGTAGCTGCTGGACGGCGGTGTGCGGGTGGGCATATACGGGTCTTTCCACGACCTGTGGAGTCTGTGGCGGCTGAACGGCGGGGACATCAAGGGGTATTTCCACGAACTGTGGCGTCTTTACCATCTCTTCGGAAGTAACTGACATGTCATTATTCTCGGAAGATGAGTCCTTATACTCCCGCATTGAGGCTTTCGCTTCAAGTTCCGCGCAGAGGTCCTGGGTTGATGCCCTTGCCCGCGTGTTCTTTAAAAAGTTGCTCATTCGAGCTCTCAGTTGCAGGACCGTTCCACTAGTCTCTAATCCTCTTGTCTTCATAGCTTCGATTAATTCAGCCTTCTTTAACAGGTAAATCCATCCGGTATTCATATTTACGGACGGTTCCGGTACGGTCAACTGGCTGTCTTCGTCCATGTCTCGTGTTTGAGATTCCAGGTTGGATTGATGTGGTTCCGGTCCTCGCGGTCGTAACGTTGTTGGGACTTCTTCTTGTAGTCCCTGCTCGGGCGCCAATGTGAGGTGCTTTTTGTCGAGGCTGGGGTTAGCTCGCCGGATCGCCAAGATTCTTCCCAAAGAAACACTAACTTTGGTTTTGAAGTTTCCGTTTTATTACTTTTTCTTATAGTCTACCTTATTAGGTTATCATATATACATAGGATTTCTTTATTTGGCTTACTATCTAGTTTACAATGTTATGTTATAATAATCTTAATAATAAATTCGGCGGCGGTGATTTTTCCTCTCGGTATCCTCGGTGTTCGATCTTCTGGAGTCGGTGTCTCGACTTACTGAGGCGGCTTGACTTTCGGACGGGTATTTTAGGATGCCCTGCGGCAGTTCGTATAGGTACACAGGTTCGTCTTGCGACAACCCTGGCGGGACACAGGTCCGTCTTGCGACAGTCCTGGCGGTACACAGGTCCGTCTTGCGACAGTCCTGGCGGTACACAGGTTCGTCTTGCGACAACCCTGGCGGGACACAGGTCCGTCTTGCGACAGTCCTGGCGGGACACAGGTTCGTCTTACGACAGTCCTGGCGGGACACAGGTCCGTCTTGCGACAGTCCTGGCGGGACACAGGTCCGTCTTGCGACAGTCCTGGCGGTTCACAGGTCCGTCTTGCGACAGTCCTGGCGGTACACAGGTTCGTCTTGCGACAACCCTGGCGGGACACAGGTCCGTCTTGCGACAGTCCTGGCGGGACACAGGTCCGTCTTGCGACAGTCCTGGCGGGACACAGGTCCGTCTTACGACAGTCCTGGCGGGACACAGGTCCGTCTTACGACAGTCCTGGCGGGACACAGGTCCGTCTTGCGACAGTCCTGGCGGTACACAGGTCCGTCTTGCGACAGTCCTGGCGGGACACAGGTCCGTCTTGCGACAGTCCTGGCGGTACACAGGTCCGTCTTGCGACAGTCCTGGCGGTTCACAGGTCCGTCTTGCGACAGTCCTGGCGGGACACAGGTCCGTCTTGCGACAGTCCTGGCGGTTCACAGGTCCGTCTTGCGACAGTCCTGGCGGTACACAGGTCCGTCTTGTGACAGTCCTGGCGGTTCACAGGTCCGTCTTGCGACAGTCCTGGCGGTACACAAGTCTACGGGGAAGTAGCCTTGGAATTTACACTAAGTACCCTCAGGTTCTTAGTACCAAAAATTACCAACAGCTAATATATAGCTATTTCGGGAACACTTTCAGCTGTACACCGGATTGGTACTTTGCCACTTCTGAATGTTGCTCCCTCGTTTCGGAATTTTCCTCTCCTCTCATGTAATTTTGTCCAGAAAGCGAGTGTGACTTATATGGCTGAGCAAAACTATTTATTTGTTTACATCACATGATTTGTGTTCGGTGTGTGGAGCGTAATTCTCTCTCTCTCCCTCGGTGCATTACGTTGGTTACTGGTGTTTGATCGCTGTTGGCGATATTGTACCAGTGCGGTAGGGGGGGGGGGAAGGTATGTTTGGTGGTTTATTTGTTTATTACTTTCGGATGACTTCGAGAGTACTGTGGCTGGTACTAGACCAGTGCGGGGGGGGGTGTCTTCGGCATGTAACGAATGCTTCGTTACAATGAAAATAAGTTTATAAACAGTTTATATAAAGAAATTTCGAATTCCAAACTTTTTGCCGCGAACGAAAACACCCGCACTAATTGTCAAAGTTTATTCGCAATCGACATCATTTAATACGCGTTCCACAAACTAGCGTTCCACAAACATTCGTTCGAACATGACCTCAAACTAAACATTGTGGGTAGAAACTGATGGCTGGAATTCGCGAACTGCCGCGACCTATAAAAGTGTTCATGTGAACGGACTGTCAAAGTTTGCGAATAGTCGTTCGAACGTACGTAGTTGGTCGCTCTTATGTGAATGGTCTTTTAGGTATTAGCCCACGGATGTTCCTGTTAAGATTGGTAAAAATTGGACAAAGGGGTGTGATGCCTCCCATACAAAAAACATCTTTCTAAAATATTTCTGGAGTATTAATTCTAAAGTATCCTTTAGTCGAATTCGACAATCTGCAGTCCTATGTGGGCAAACAACAACTTTTCAGGTAAACAACCTTGCGATGGTCAGTGCTTCAAATATTTTTGGCGAAGAGTAAAATGTGTTGTCGTGTCCAAAACGTATGCAAAAATATGAGACCGATTGAAGACTATGATCAACTACCTGATATGTAGGTCCTCATCAGTTTGTTTTCGACCAAATACTTCGAATAGATCTTGAAAAGAAGCAGGAATTTCAAATCGACAATAACCACCGTCATTGTCACCGATTTCATGGTGGCATTTGATAGCATCAGCTGCGTATAGAGCCATGTCTGGAGTTTTTCCCTCCCCCCCCCCAAACTTATCCGTTTGTGTGTTACAGAACTCTAGCTGCTCCATGAAAGTCCATATATGAACACGACCAATTCGTTTGATGACAGGAAAGGTATTAGAAAAGGTGACCAAAGCTTAATATGATACTATACCCTTCACTCCTACTGAGTGACTGTGCTGCTCTATTTCAAAGAAACACATATTCTATCTCGGAGCCGTTTTTTCGAATTGGCTATCTCTAAATCCAACAGTATAGCGACTCGTTTAATTAACTTCAATAACTGGGTGTAGCTATGATAATATATCCATGTTGCAACACAAAGGACGCAATCTTCTATAGTTTTTCTCTTCTCGATTTGAGTAGAGACCTGAAGACCGATTCATGACTCAAACAGCTCAAACTCACAGTGATCTGGAGTGGGTTACTAAGATGAAAACTTTCAGTTCTTTCGGTTGCACGAACGTTTTGATGCATGCAACTTAGAAAACGAAAGGTTACTCCAAAAAAGAAAGAAATATTCGTTTCGTGCAAAAGAAAAGAAATAACTATAGGTATTTCTTTGACGTTTTAATTTTTCTTTTTGTTGCTTCGTGTAACCCAAAACGAAATAAATTTTCGTTTCGCGCGAATCGAAGAACAACGACAGCTTTCTCATTGACGTTTTTCATTTTCTTTTATCATTTAAACGGGTAAATTCCATTTGCAGCTTTTATACCCAATCATTCTTAAAAATTAAGGTGTCCAAAGAAAGATATCACATATTTCTGGAGCTATAAATACTGTTTTGCATTGCATAAAAGTTATGTATGTATCTGCAATATGCCGATGCTACTAATGATTATGACTATTTTATCTGGAAAGACTGCGCAATAATTAAATCTAAGCATGTCTAACTATAGAGAATTATGGAAATGGCCCTAAAAGTTTGTCATTTCAACTGCAAGAGGAAACGAGAATAGTTACATGAAACAAATTTTAGCTTTTGAATAATTTATTTCGTTTTCTGAAATGCGAAAGTAGTTTTCAAAACTGAGATGAAGATATTTTTTTTGAGGAACACAGAAATAAATATGTAACATTTTTTTCCATAATTAGGTAAATTTAAAAAAAATAATTTGTCACCTTCATTAAGTGTCTTCTTCACCATCGTCGAAGACTAACCGCCACCTGTAAGAGCTGACTGCATCAGTCAATTTCATTTCGACACTCTAAACACTCCAAACATCGTCAGACGCAATGACTGTTAAACTGTTTGGGTCACCATTCACCTTTGCTTTCCCTGAAGGAGAGACTCTAACCCTTTTTTTGGTACCAAGCAGTATGGTGGTTTGCTTCAATCAAGCTCTTCTGGTCAACACCAGTCTTTGTCTCGTGGACAGGACAGATTGATTCAACCACCCATTTCTGCCATGTATCAGACTCTCTCTCCTCAGTGGTGTACTGTCAGAGGCAATAGACAGGGGGTAGTCTGCTACCGTTACCCTCCGTCTATACCCGAAGACAAACCGCCACCAGGAGATGCTAAATTCAAACATGTTTAATCAACTGAGTTGACTGTTTCAGCCATCACGGTAAGATGTACGGAGATACCTTTCTTTAAAAGAAATTCGTAGGTAGCAATAGAGTTCCCACCTGTAATGTCCGTCACATAATTTTTCTGGCCACTTTCTGTGTCCTGTTTTTGGGACAGTCTAGGTGGCTAACCTAACCTTCATAAATAAAATATCAAAAAAGCACACTAATGAACGCTAAATTGTTCTAAAAAATTGTTGACATGCAGGCGCATTGCTAAACTGGAACATTTTTCTTTGACTTTTGGGAAAAAAAATCTGAGTTCACTATATCGCGATTTTCATAGTTCACTATTTAGAGTAGTCTGTGTAAAATTTTGGTGGTTCACTATATTGGATAGAAGATTAAGTGAATTTTTTGGGGCCGAGCTTCATATATAGGAAAAATATTCCTCGTCTAACCTATGCTTTGTAGAGAAGGAGAAGTTGCTTGGGTCTAAAGTACCTCTTTGCTCTAAATTAGTAGCTCAAATTAGCGGACTCCGATCTTGCGATATAGGATATGTGATCCTGCCATATGATTCCTGAATTGACTGCGTGACTCCTAGAAGGTGCAATAAGTCCTTTTGATGGATTAGATGGCTATCCATTTGGATCTGAGGAACTGTTGATGCATTTTTCCTTGTTTGCATTAAATACAACCAAGTTGTCTTTTCCCCACTTCAAGATTTTGTCCAGATCATCATTTAGAGAACTAATTTGTTCACATCTCTGACTGTGTGATGTAGCCGCTTTCACAGGCTCACTATTCGAGATGGATGATATAAGAGTGCTGTCATCTGCAAAGCTGTAGATATTAATATTTGTCGATCCAAGCAAATCGTTGATGTGGAGAAAGAATAGATTTCGAGAAAGAATAGATCCTTGGGGAACTCCTGCATTTATAGCAAACGAATTAGATGATACACCATCTACAACAACTTGGATCGATCTTCCCAGAAGAAAATTTTACATCCATCCGCAGAGTTGTTATGGTAATCCATAAGACGCTAACTTGCCTAATAGGGCTCTATGCCAGACTCTGTCAAATGCCTTTGATATGTCCAAGGCTACGGCTCTGGATTCGCCGTGCTGTTCAATTGCTTGCGTCCATAAGTGCGTTACGTAGCTTAACAGGTCTCCAGTGGAACGTCGGCTCCGAAATTCGTATTGCCTGTCGCTTATTAATCGTTGGCCTTCTAGATATTTGAGTATTTCGGCATTTATTGCCTTTTCTATTACTTTTGAGTGCATTGAAAGTAACGCTATTGGACGATAGTTTTGTGGCAGACATTTCCTCCCTTTCCAGCAAAAAGGAAACGTCTTCTGGGAGTAAGACATGCTAAACAGCTTACAAAGTACAGGTGCAAGTTCTGGTGCACAGCTCTTGAGTACTATAGCAGGGATTCCGTCGGGTCCCGTTGCATTATTGCAATCTAGTTCTTTAAGGATGCGTTGAATTATTCGAGGCCGAAATTTCACTTCTGCTATCGATGATTGCACCCTCGGGATATTTGGTGGCTGTAATTGTCTAGGGTGGAATTCTCTGAAAACATGCTAGCGAACGTATTCATGCTATATTATTATAGGCATCCGAACGTTCCCAATTGGCGAAAAGACTGGCATCAAGGAAAGTCAGTAACGAAGCAAAAAATAGGACACTTATGTCAATTTTCATTTCCATTGGAGTTTTTTTTTAATGTTTAACAAGTAGCGTAATAGATTTTTACTTAAAATTTCTTATAGGGCACTGACAGAATTGTGGAACTTTTTTTTTGGTTGGCAACACTACCAGGCTCATGGTCATTATGCAAAATGCTCTCATTCCAAATAAAATACATACATATAAGTAAAAACAAAATAAATTAAATTTCCAGCTAATTGTCAAATTCTATAAAAGCTATTTATATAGGGGAATTCAATATGTAAAGAGACCGTCCATAGTCCATGATAGTTTTAGGAAATATGTAAAAAATTTCGAAGCAACTGCAAACTTTTGGATAATAAATTTTTTTTTTTAATTATTTTCATTGCATTGTAATGCATTGTAAGTGTATTTCCGAAAATTCCTTCGGAAGCAGGTCAAAAGCCCCATAAAAACATAAACATATTTCCATGTATTGAAATTGAATATCGTTTTCTCTATCCGAGAAGAGTGTTCATAACAAAGTTTTGCAGAACAGAGTCAGACTACTTTAAATAATTTCAAACTCTTTAAATACAGAATACACTGTAAAACCGATTTATTTGTTGTAACGTCACCTCTTATAGCAATATTCCCATTGAGCATGACAATTACCCTTAAAGTCTTTGAAAGTCACTCATCAAAGAAGCCATCGGCTTAAGCTAATGAATACATGTGTACATGAAAGGGTTTGCTAATAGGTGAAACCACCACCCGAAGAAAGGTCGCACAATTAACTGCTGTTGGCTTCATCGTCATCGTTTTATTTTTCTTTTCAAATTTTCCCACCACATACTCTGATTCTGACTCTGACTCACCCCTTTGATTAATCTTCTTAGGGGTGAATTTCAAAACCGAATCCATTGTCAGCTAATGTGTAATGAATAAGTTTCCTCGAGGCCTACCTATCACGCATCTTAATCTCAAAGAAATTGTTTTGATTTTTGACAGTACCATGAGATGTCAAACAAAGCACTAAGGGTTGTGTGCTGCGCAATTCGCAACACATCTTAATGTTGAAATGTCAGATAAACGCAAACCGACTGACAAACCGGTTGCCCATAATTCGACATAAATGTCAACCAAACTCATGGACGCGCTGCGCAGCTCTGACCTGTTTGTGTATCCCTTTACCCCAAAACAGAGAGAACAATCAACTCACCGGCAAAATGTGATTTATCGTCTGATTTGTTTCTTATTTGCTTAGCACTCAGCGCCATCAAACAATTAATCAACATAAACGTCATCGTTGGCTTTGTCGCAGAAGTTGTTGCAAGCCAAAGTTGAAGCTGGCAAGATAAACAAGTAATATGTATCTCCTCTGCCTCTCTATGGGAGTGAGCACAATGTTTGCGAGTAGTCAACACAAACGCCCTCTATGTGCTGTCAGCATAGAGGAGGAAAACCGTTCAAACTCTGTTAGAGACAATTGCAATCTTACGGCTGGTTGGGCGAAGGTGGTGGATCCCATGGAGACAACGGCTTAATGATGACTATAATTCGCCAACAAGGTGAGGCTGGCGGCAAATGAAAAATCATCATAATTGCTGGTCAATAAATTAGCCCAGCTGACATTTGCCGGCAGTGCTTAGAGAACTGTCAAATGCTAAATGTCACATATTTTTGATTTTGCGCACAAAAAATATCACAAACAGTGGTGTTTACGTTTTATGTGTGATTTGATTTTGCAGTAAGTCAACTGTCAAAAGTAATAAATTTTCGAACGTATCATCGGAAATTATTGGCCATTTTATTGTTCCTGCAAATTATACAGCGAAGAGAGTATTTTGTGTTTTTTATGGTGTCACAGTTGGCAGATTTGCAAAGCACCCTTAGCGACAGGCGTGTTGTACTTGCACTCCCTCTAACGTACCCAGTCTATGTAGTGCAGACACAAATGATGTGCTAAGTTTGTAGTTTCACGCATTGTTTGTCACTTTAGCGTTTAGCGATTATGCGTTAAGCTGTTAATTTATGTGAGTTGTGTGTGAGAGCCGAAAGTAATTATACACTGCTCATTCAAGGCGGGGGATTGTGCAATAAAATAAGACATTTAATGTTGTAAAGTAAGCAAAGCGTGTGAAACGTTCCAAAGGGAAGAAGTGGGTACTGCAAAAATAAAATAGTGAATTATGTCTTAGATACTGATTTAGATCGCGAATATTATATTCGACGGAGATTTTATTTTATTTTTCTATTACAATTTTTCAAGGAAGGTTGTAATATTTTAATAAACTGTCATTTTTTTTTTTTTTTTTTTTTCAAACAAAGTTGTGGTAGGTATAGGGTTGCCAGAAATAACTTGAAAAAAAAATAGTTATCGAGCATGAAAATCCAGAACTTTCCCGGATAAAATGGGATCTAAAACAGAGTTAAAAAGTAGGACCCAAATGCGCGTACTATTGCGGTAGGTACTTCATGTTTTAAGGCCATGTGACATTTGCGCTGAATAATATCTATTATTCTCGGCTCATGTTCTGACTCATATGAAAGTGTTGAAAAAAGAAGTTGGCTATACTCAAATCTAAAAATATAGATATTTCCTTAGTCATATACTAAATATTTTTCCAACTTCCATTAAACAACCCAAAACAAAACAAAAAATTGTATATTTTCGGTGGATTTTTGACGTATTCGAAATATTATTTTAGGGTTTCTAACATAAGCAAAAGTCGTTCCACTGCTGGGTGAAGAGAAAGCCATCACCTCTTTGAATGGTATAAAAGTGCCTGGTATTCTATATTCATTGTCGAGCAATTCAGCAACATTAATTTTATATTTTTAAAGTATGATGATCGCATACTGTGGTGGACATACTACATACAACACTAGTAATTTTTTCATTTAGTGTTTTTAAACCTTTCTTTTGTCGATTACCAAAGTTGCTATTACAATAAAATATGTTTCAGAATTCACTTGACACTTTCAAGTTCTGTTAATTTCGAATTTGCTTTTCCCTTGACGTTGAAAAAATGAAAAACCCGGACAATCTAGAAAAACTATCCCGGACGTTCCCCGCATAGGCGAAAAAGAGTACCTACATAAACAAAATATTTTCAATGGCTTGTAAACAGAGGCGTTAGGCAATAACGCCCAAGGAAATAATTCCCATAAAAGTTCGGAAACAATGACAAAAAAAAAAAATGCATAACGCCCATAAATAAACAACAAGTCGAAATAATGCTCAAAAAGTATTAGCTTAATGCCTAAAATTCCATATCCCCGAAATCATAAAAAGGCAATAAGAAATAAAATTTCCAACGATTAAAATATTGGTTTTTGAATTCATAATTTGTTTTCATAAATCGTAATCGAGTCCACAATGCGTAGATAAAGAGAGTAATAGTAATAATAATATGCTGCTCAGTCGGACGACACTATGGCTTAGGGTTTCACTCGGTGAATAGTACCGATGTACCGATGATGGGCTAGATGAAATTCACCCCTCATTTTTAAAAATTGTGTTACCGGTTGTGCTGCCACATATTATAATGTTTTTGTGTAATACAATTCTAACGACCAGCGAGTACTCGGATCAATGAAAGCTGGCTAAGATTATTCCGCTTCCTAAAAATGCCAAAGGTGATAAATTTAGGCCTCTTTCTATCTTGCCGTTTTAATCAAAAGTATTTGAAGTATTTTTTTTCACCTTACGTCGAATAATTTGCTTACTTCTAATCAATCTGGATTTCATAAAACGAACATAGTTGAATCACGGCCTTTGCTAAATGTTACTGATGTAAAGCAATCATTGGATAGGGATAAAGTAACCTTTTTGTTATTGCTTGACTTCTCGAAGGCTTTCGACACAGTCAATCATTTAAGCTTATGTGAAAAGGTTATGCAGCAATATAACTTTTCGGCTTGTGCTGTCAAACTACTTTATTCCTACGTAACTAATAGAAGGCAGGCAAGGAGACAACTTGTCAGAATTTCTCCAGAATATAACCGGCGCACAGTGGTTTGAGAGGCGAAAAAAATCAAAATTTTTAAATTTTTTGAAACCCTTAGTGGCTTTGCATTCTTAAAGTATATAAGTTGGATAACACATTTCGATAGAATGGAGAAATGTTTACACTTATTACAACAGTTGGGAAAGCGTTAAAGTCGTTCCATTATGTAACCATTTTTATAGTGCATACAGCGAAGGGCCTTGTATATCGAAAAAAATACTTTTTTTTGTTTATTCCGATTGACTTTAATGCGCTGAGCTGAAATCTGCAAAAAATTTGACGCTCTTTTACCGTTTGGGCGTGGCACGCCCTCAAAATTAAAAAAACACCATATACAAATTTTTCAAAAATTAATTCAAAATTTCAAATTTTTCCAAAATTATTGAAAACTGATTTCCCTTATCTAATACCATAATAGACCATAAAAAGTGGAACGATTAATATCTGGCAAGGAATCCGCAGTTAAAATTATTTTTTTTCGCGAAAATGATGGTTTCGCACCACTGTGCGGCGTCCCTCAAGGTTCCATACTTGGTCCTCTTTTGTTCTCTACGTATGTTAATAAACTCCCATCTATAATCAAGAACTGTTCATCTCATATGTATGCAGATGATGTGCAACTATATCTAAGCTTTCCTCTCGGGCTTATCAAGCATGGCTCTTCTTGCGTCAACGAAGACTTGGAGAAAATAGTACACTGGACGCAATTGAATGGTCGTAATTTAAACCCCAGAAAGTCGAAATGTCTAGTAATATCAAGAAATAAATTGGATCTCTCTTATTTTCCTACAATTATTTTAATGGAGTACTGCTCACCTTGCGGGTAACTCAGCCGTTTACACCTGTTAAAACGCGTTTATTACTTGCTAAGACTTTGATTATACCAATATTGATTAACGGATGCGAAATTTTTTGTAAGGGCAACTATGTAAGTAAAAGAAAGATCAATGCCGCTTTTAACAGTACTGTATGTATACCTGTTGTTATCAGGGAGTTTATCTCTAAATTATGAACTAAAAATTAAGTGGTTGCATTAATTATTCAAAATTGGAATTTTTAACGCATTTCCACCGCGTCTGGCAGGGCTTTGGCGACACCTAAAACGTTTGGTCTGGGGTATAGAAAAAGTGTAAAAGTGTAGGAAGTATATTTTGTTGTTATAGTATGAAATGATCGATCGATTTACCCAATACCAATACCAAGAAGTATTCTCACAAAATTTCATTCACCTAGGGCGATTCGTTTGGACGCTTTAATATTTTCAACGGACAGACAGACAGACGGATATGGAAAATCGATTCAGAGTTTGATCCTGATTCAGAATACAATATATATATTTTATGGGGTATCCGGTGACTCCTTCTTGGCGTTACAAATGTAATGCCAAATTGAATAAATATCTTCCTGTGGAGGGTATAAAAAGGAACCCTGAAAAGAGAAATTATACCGAAAATGACGAACAATTTTGTAACAATAATAATAAATTTTGTTTCGGTATTATGTATTTCCAAATTATTGATTCGGGCGATATTGACAAGAGCCGAGTCTTCTCACAGGCCTATAGATTGGAACTTTTGTTCAAGGCCGGCCACCACATAACAATGCCGTATAAAACATACGTCTTATAACCACAGTATAAAGCTAATGCATTATATTGGGTTAAATGCCCCATCTAGAGGCGACAACCGTTTTATAGGAATATGGAGCCACTAGGGATTTCCTATAGCTTCATGTCCAGCCTCAGCCCCAAATATTTAGCGCTGCTAATGAACTCGAGTGGAGTTCCTTTTATATTAAGCTTAACTAAGGGTTGAATAATCGATCGAGTCTCGATATTGTTAAATGCCGCTCTATATCAAGGAAGACAACCGAGACTAGGAAATTATTATTATTGTGAGATTTACTATATTTAACCTCGGGTATTATTGCGGTGCCTCTGATGGAAATAGATTCAAGACTTCTTTTTGCTCAGGCTCTAGAATGGCTTTGTTTGGATTAATAAAGAGGTTTCCTTTGCTTAACTATTTAAAGGTACTAGTGCTTAAGCTCCCCGCTAGCTATAGTCTTGTTCTTCTTCCCACTAATAATAATCGCTAGGCCATCTAGCAGGGCAAAAACTAGCTACATACATGAATGACAAGTAAAAATGTTCAGGGATGTCAAATCCAAATTTTAAATGAAGTAGGTAGGACTCTTTTTTATTTTTATTTATTTGGTATTCTTACTACAAATTGCACTACATACCTACATTATATCGCTTAGGCTATAAGTGACTATAAGAATAAATCTATTTGTTGAGTCCATTTCGATGATGGAACCATTACAATCCAATTTAATTCTTAATCTTAACCGATTATATACTGTCCATTTCTAATTATGGTCCACAAAGAAGGTGCATTTTAATATACCTAAACCAACCATCCACACGACAATTCATTTAACCGGATGTAGCCAGTATACAGCTCAATCTCAAGTTGGATTTAAAACAAAATGTCTGCGAAAATTTAATGAAATTCCTTGCGATATAATTTAAATACGAATTTTACGTAAATTGTTTGTGTAATAACTTTTTTATGACATCGAGGTAATTTATTATCTCTCTCACCGCCTTTGATGTGGTGATCGCACTGATCGAAATGCAGACAACCCCGCCTTACTTCACCTTGACATTGCATTGTGTGTATAATCTTTTGACGTTACCATTCAAACTGTCATCTTCATACACCTATCCTCGTGCAATGAACTCACTCAGTTACCCAATAAATCTACCTAAAAAAAACCACCAAATATGCAATTGTATTTGTATAGCCAACTTTTACTCTCTATTTAAAAAAAAAAACAATCGCCATTTAGAAATACAAATGAATTCCACTGACAAACAATCAAATTCATCTTCTTCAGCTTATCTCATTTTTATTTCATTACCAACTGCAGCGCAAGTGTATCTTTCTATTTATAAACGCCAAAGTAGAATTAGTCGCTTCTTACAAAAAAAAAAAAAAAAAAAAACAGAATAACTGAAACCAAAGAAACAAATAAAAAAATACAAGCCAGATAATAATCTTCTCATATGCATGCATTGAACATGACAGCGAATTAAATTGCTCGCACTAAAAGGCAAAAATAATCTGCCAGCCAGCGCTTAAAGTCACCCTCAACCTATCCGTCCCCAGCCAGCCCCCCGTTTTTAAATATATCGCTCAATTACATTTGCTTTGACATTAGAGACCTACCACACACCTAACTGGCCAGCATGAATGTCAAATCTAAACTGTGTGAGACTATCAAACTGAGCAGTCATCGCACAGCATGTGTAAACAACTACAGGTAGTGTGTAGACACTCTAGAAGGCAGACTCGATAGTCGATACACTATGCGGGGTTAAGGAGCCCCATTAAACATGGTAGTGGTATCGGGTATGGTGTGGTGTGGCATGCCTGTGCACTTGGTTCGATTATCGTTTTCGTTATACACCATACTATGACTATCAGTTGTATAGCATTCAACTCATCGTCGAGATCATGCAAAATCTGAGGGGTAGAGTGCGCAGAGCAGTACAGTAATGAAGTGAATGTAAGAGAGGGAGAGAATAAACGACTAACACTGTCACACATTGTAGCCAATTTTCTTTAGCACATTGTTTACAGGTGTACGGATACAATTCGTGTGACAAAGTGTGCGCGCGAGTGCTCCTGATCCAACAAAGTTTTTTTCCTTTTTTTTGTCGTTTTAACAGTTTTTCATCACTTTTGCTTTACTCTTTGGACTAATTTCGTAATGCTCATTTTATTAACTTCTTTTCTTGTATTCCTTCTACTCTCCCACTCACAGAGGATATGAATAGGAGACATAATAATAATTTGTTCTCTCTCTGCTTCACATGATGTTTACATGGAGAGGGATGGGTTTGTATTGGTGTAACAAATTTTTTTTTTTTATTTTACATCTGCACTACGTTCGCGTTTGAAATTTAAAATGAATTAATATTTTCCTTTCTGGTGGATTTTTATTTCTTGTCGTTTTTTATTTCATTGCTCGTTTGTTTTACTTGTTGTTTCTTATTGTCATATGAGAGATTATATATCTTTATAAGCGATGAAATTATTTCAGACAAATCTACACTGACGTTGAAAAGTTTTTGACTTTGTTCGGTTTTTGTGTGAGGAGATACAGATTTCGGTGGCGTATACGTAACATTTTATGATTTTTTGATTTATGGTTTTCTGGGCCTTATGATGGAGATTTTAATGCACAATTTTTAAGCGAAAATGGTTATATGTAGTAGATTTTATTGATGCATATACACTATACAAGCTGAGGATCCCAGATTTGTACAAAGCCCAAAGAAAATGACATTGATTCCCTAGCATGTAATCTTAATAGGCACTAGTAACCATGCCTCCTCCTAATTCACTTCTTTGAAACTTCTACGAATATTATACGCAAATAAATACTTTTTTTGATATTATGTATGTACTTAATTTAAGACAATATTTTTATGATGTCCCAGTGAGATAATGGCGCCAGTGGTTTTGCTGGATTACTGAGCGAGGAATCTTCGTTTCCACTCCCGGCAAAACACGAATCGCAATGTAAGGATTTTTCCATTGTACGATTTCACCACTTTCGCCAACATCTGACAAACATGGGAAAGCTTCTAGATTAATTTATTCAGATTCGGCGTAAATTCGTAGGTCCCTTACAGTCCTTCTGAAAGTAAAAACTCACACAAACGAATGGTTCTGAAAAGTTGGACGATGCAAAAATCAGCATTTTATTTTATTAGCCTCAGAAGACGACTTAATATTTTTTTTTTAAAGTCATTTTATAATTTATACTAAATGACAAGTTTTTATATTTTTGGTGTACCTACATTTAGCATATTTCGTCTAACGTTTCTTGTCAATAGACATTGAAAATTATTATTAAAAATTCAATGATAGGTCAAAGAAAAATGTTTGGTTTTATTAGGACTGATTTCAAGCAATGGAATCCAAATATAATTCAGAAAGTCTTATATTTTGAGTTTTAGCACTAAAAAGTTTTGAAAGTAAAATGCTCTAAACATTTAAATGAATACATTTTTTAATAAAATCAAACAGATCATACTTCAAAATGATTGGGAATGTTTAACTCGCATGTTACCATACAAAGTTGTGTATAGGGTTAGAAAATAATTATTCAAAAAATTTAAGTGATATGTGTAAGAACTGTAGAAGACCATGGAAATAGTAGAGTTAATTTTAAAAACTTTAAATTCTTAAAAAAAAAAAAAAATAACGAAACACGAGATACAATAAGCCAATGGAATAACTTTTTTAAAGTATATGCTTATGCATAGATCATAAACATCAATAGGTAGTGACATTCCTAAAAAATACTTACTCCGAAGCAAAATTATACCCCATCATATTTTTTATAATCAGGATCAGCACTGGAAAACCAGCAATAAGCCTAAAACCCAAATTCTAAGGAATATTGAAAAAAACATAACCAAATAGCTATGAATTGAAATCTAAGCAGACTTTCTGCTGTACATATAAAATGTTTCACATAAAATTAATATCAAAGGTGTCGAAACTTGGAATAAAACAAAAAAAATAGTTGACGCAGCTGGACCCTACAAAACTCTATTTTCGCTTCTCGCAACCATTCGCTCGTGTGGGTCTAGTTTTTTTTTCTTTTAAGGTGCTAGTAGGTAGGGAGACCGGGGCTAGTTGACTCAAAATTTACATTTTTTTCTTTTTCTCTTGAACTAAGACTGATATCAAGACAGTTAAAATATCATTAAAAAAAGCATCATTTGGTCTTTCTAAACAAAGTTATTCAATTAAATAAAAACAACATGAGGGTCATTTTTTCTTAATTTTACTAGAGCACCTCGATTGTGTCAACTAACCCCGGTACCGGGGTGATTTGATTGATATGATATGATTTTAAATTAAACAAAATAAATAAATTAAAAGTCACTTCCTGTGGTAAAACAAAAAACAAAAATATCACTTATATTCTTAGTCACTAATTAAGCAAAACAATAATTATAGATTCCCTAGCATGTAATCTTAATAGGCACTAGTAACCATGCCTCCTCCTAATTCACTTCTTTGAAACTTCTACGAATATTATACGCAAATAAATACTTTTTTTGATATTATGTATGTACTTAATTTAAGACAATATTTTTATGATGTCCCAGTGAGATAATGGCGCCAGTGGTTTTGCTGGATTACTGAGCGAGGAATCTTCGTTTCCACTCCCGGCAAAACACGAATCGCAATGTAAGGATTTTTCCATTGTACGATTTCACCACTTTCGCCAACATCTGACAAACATGGGAAAGCTTCTAGATTAATTTATTCAGATTCGGCGTAAATTCGTAGGTCCCTTACAGTCCTTCTGAAAGTAAAAACTCACACAAACGAATGGTTCTGAAAAGTTGGACGATGCAAAAATCAGCATTTTATTTTATTAGCCTCAGAAGACGACTTAATATTTTTTTTTTAAAGTCATTTTATAATTTATACTAAATGACAAGTTTTTATATTTTTGGTGTACCTACATTTATCATATTTCGTCTAACGTTTCTTGTCAATAGACATTGAAAATTATTATTAAAAATTCAATGATAGGTCAAAGAAAAATGTTTGGTTTTATTAGGACTGATTTCAAGCAATGGAATCCAAATATAATTCAGAAAGTCTTATATTTTGAGTTTTAGCACTAAAAAGTTTTGAAAGTAAAATGCTCTAAACATTTAAATGAATACATTTTTTAATAAAATCAAACAGATCATACTTCAAAATGATTGGGAATGTTTAACTCGCATGTTACCATACAAAGTTGTGTATAGGGTTAGAAAATAATTATTCAAAAAATTTAAGTGATATGTGTAAGAACTGTAGAAGACCATGGAAATAGTAGAGTTAATTTTAAAAACTTTAAATTCTTAAAAAAAAAAAAAAATAACGAAACACGAGATACAATAAGCCAATGGAATAACTTTTTTAAAGTATATGCTTATGCATAGATCATAAACATCAATAGGTAGTGACATTCCTAAAAAATACTTACTCCGAAGCAAAATTATACCCCATCATATTTTTTATAATCAGGATCAGCACTGGAAAACCAGCAATAAGCCTAAAACCCAAATTCTAAGGAATATTGAAAAAAACATAACCAAATAGCTATGAATTGAAATCTAAGCAGACTTTCTGCTGTACATATAAAATGTTTCACATAAAATTAATATCAAAGGTGTCGAAACTTGGAATAAAACAAAAAAAATAGTTGACGCAGCTGGACCCTACAAAACTCTATTTTCGCTTCTCGCAACCATTCGCTCGTGTGGGTCTAGTTTTTTTTTCTTTTAAGGTGCTAGTAGGTAGGGAGACCGGGGCTAGTTGACTCAAAATTTACATTTTTTTCTTTTTCTCTTGAACTAAGACTGATATCAAGACAGTTAAAATATCATTAAAAAAAGCATCATTTGGTCTTTCTAAACAAAGTTATTCAATTAAATAAAAACAACATGAGGGTCATTTTTTCTTAATTTTACTAGAGCACCTCGATTGTGTCAACTAACCCCGGTACCGGGGTGATTTGATTGATATGATATGATTTTAAATTAAACAAAATAAATAAATTAAAAGTCACTTCCTGTGGTAAAACAAAAAACAAAAATATCACTTATATTCTTAGTCACTAATTAAGCAAAACAATAATTATAGAGGCACTTTCAGTGCATAGGAAAATGTCAAAAATGCACTTAAACGACTTAAAATTAAACAACTAGAGTCAACTAGCCCCGAAAAAAATGAGTCAACTAACCCCGCCCGACCATCTGGCAAATAATAAGATTTTTCAGAAGCAAAAACAGAAAATAACAAAAAATAAAAGACATGCATGGACAACTAATACATATATACACTATATTCCAAAAAAAAAATCTGCCTCAGACGCTCAAAAACGGCCGAAAAGAGTAAAATAAGAGAAAACTAAAAAGTTACTTACGGTAGCAAAAAATCGTTTTTCCTAAATATTTCTTGAATGACATGCACTAGCGACGAGATACAAAAGGAGACTAAGCAGGTATCGGTATTGAATGTAAAAACAGGAATGGACATGCAATTCATCTCTTCTCTTTAAAATAAATGGCAGTGAGTCAACTTGCCCCTGAGGTCAACTAGCCCCGGTCTCCCCTACACGTAACCGAAAAGTCTTTCATTTTCTGGGGATTGAACTTGGATATTGTCGCAATAAGTAGATCCGAATATATACTAAAAAGCAAGAGTGATGGTTGCTTTTTCGATTAGAAGTGACGAAAATCTTCGTTGATAAATCGATTGACAAAATATAGCACTGATTATTTTTTTGCCATCAGCGAAAACAGGAGACATATACTTGAGTAACCTACCCATAAAACAAACAGACGAGTCATTGGAAATGATGTTGAACTCTTCTAATTACATTTGGAAATGGCCACAATTGTAATCAAATCTTCTTTGAATCCTAGACTGTATTATGCGGCCTTCTCATTTTGGTCTGGTCTATACTTCATTCCATATTTCAACCGCGTAAGTCCATCTGTCTATCCGAATTTGTGCAGTCCTTTGGAGTTAATTTAAATGTTTATGTGGAATAGCTTTACATACGAGAATTGCTTAATGTCGCTCAATAATATGAAGTATTTAAGTTTATACATATAAAATTAACTATTTAACAATTTGGGATTTAGTTCTTGGATTTGTTGCTTTGGAAGCGAAATGCCTTTATAATGTACCAAAAATATAACTAAAGGGTCCGCCAAATAACTTTTTTTTTTTGAAAATGTTATAAAAAAAAAACTACTGAATATTTTCTCAAATTTCTTTTTTTATTTGAAAGTAAAATCCTTCCGGTTAATAATGGAAAATAATTTCATTCAAATGGCTGCCTCGGCTGGCCATGCAGTAGCCTACACGATCGGTCCAATTTTTAAGCACATTATCGATTGTGTGCAGCTGTATTTCACCAATGGCTTCACGAATATTGTCCTTTAAAGCGTCAATTGTCTCTGGCATGTCGGCGTAACACTTATTTTTACGGCACCCCACAAATAATAGTCCAACGGTGTCAAATCGCAGCTCCGCGGTGGCCAAACGACATCAGCTCTGCGGCTGATAATGCGATCTTCAAAAACAGGGCGCAAAACATAGAGTGTAGTTTCGGCTGTGTGGCACGTAGCGCCGTCCTGTTGAAATTAAATGTCGCCAATATCCTCCTCTTAAATTTTTGTGAACAAAAATTCGTTCAAAATGGCCCGATAACGATCGCCATTGACTGTAACGGCCACTCCTTGCTCATTTTCGACGAAAAATGGCCCAATTATGCCTCTGGACCAAAATCCGCACCAAACAGTGACTCGTTTTGGGTATACGCACTGTTTTTGGCTTTTCACGCTTTGGTTTATCGATGAGGACGCCAGTTTCTTTCACTTTTTTCACAAGATAACGAACATAAGGAGCTGACGGTGCTTCTCTTCTTCCAAAATCCGTACGCAATTTTCGCACACATTCTGCAACATTACCATGATTTTAAAAGTAATGTCGCAATATTTCCCAGCGTTGCTCAAGCGTATACACAACCATATTCGTTCAGCGGAAGGATAAAACTAATTATCTGTCAAATCAGACATGAGCTAAGTGTTACCATTCGCGAAATAAGCACTAGTTGAAAAAAAAAACGTTAGATGGCGGATCCTTTACATATTATGAATGAGTGCAATGAGATCAGTTTATTGACTAACTCTCATACTAGATGATTAGGTACTTAACTATGGAGGTAGACAATATTTAATGAATTTCTTCAAGACACTACACAACATATACTGTCCACTCCATAGCGCCGACAAAAACCTCATACCTACCTACCTGCTATCTAATGCCATGTTCCCACCTAACTAAAATCGCGAGGTTTCGATGAACTTTTACCGAAACCCTGTGAAACGTTCCCACCGAGTTAAAGTGGGTTTTGAAAGTCAGCTTATGTCAATTTTGAACTTCCACGAGAGCCTCTTCCTCCGCTTGCGTCCGCAATTTTCTTTTCTTGTACTGCTTTGCCATGATCTTTAATAAAAGCAAATCATACATTTAAAAAATTTATAAATATTTTTCTTGAAAATATTACTTTATCCTTCTTCTTTTCGTTTATATTGTCAGATTGTTACATTTGTTTTGGCGCTTAATATTTTGACATCCACAAATGAACACAAAATAAACCAAAGTTCGCGCTGTAGGCTTATTCGATTTAATAACCTCTCGCGGACGGATGAACTCTGAGGGGTTTCGCTGAAACCCCGAGGTTTCGATACTTCAATAATGTATGGCGAAACCTCGGAGGTTTGGAAAAATTTTACGTTTGGTAGGAACATGGCATAAGGCTTCGGCTTCCTCAAAGCGTTCCCTATTTTTTACCTAAGCTGCTCTGTTTCCTCATTTTATTGACATAAACCCTCGTCCATCCAATTTTTGTTTTTCATCTAGTGTCTGCGAAATTTCCATCGGCACTGTGCCAAACGTTTTTCAATGATTTTTATCTCGGAGATGAAAAACACAACAGCGAACAACACCAACAATATCAATGAGCAAAAAAAAAAAAAAAGATTCATAAATACAAACACAACACCGTTTTGTTAACTCACGCTCACTCAAACCCTCACACTTCGTACACCCTCACCAATCCTGTTGCAAGCAAACAAACAAAATTAAGTATAAAAAGAAAAACTGAAGCAAGTCCCTCCGCATGTCACACAGTGACAGCACAGCACCAGCACAGTACAGTACTATGCTATGCTGCGCTATCAGCCGCCAAATGTGGTGAAAATAATACAAAAAGTGAATTAAATGGAACTAAAAAAAAAAATAATATTCACACGAGAGTACGATAAAAGTGGTGGAAAGGAGAATTGGTGAATCTCTTAAGATTCAAATCCCATAACAGTGCAAAGAGTAAAATCAACTCTTCAAAATCTCGTTATCATCTGTTTTGCTTCACACACTGTCCATTGTATCGTATGTACACAATCTCGTGTTGATGTGTGAATATTTTATTGAGATGAAACTGAGAGATACTGTAAATGTTTTTTTTTTTTTAATTGGACCGATTTTTGATTCTCTTTTAATTCTGACACAATAAGAGAACGGAGAAAAAAATGCTTGTTGGGTAGAACTGAAATTGGCTTATAACATGGCAGGTACTTAGTTTGAGTGTGTTTGTTGTAAGTATGTTTATTTGTTTGTTCGCCTTTGTAGCAATATTGTCACAGTGTGTGCAATGAGACTGAAAGTTGGGGTTATGGTATGGTGTCTCATTTGATTATTTCGTCTTTACCATATCTGTATCTGATTTTGCTTCTTCTGGTTCGTATTACCTTTGATTATGTTCTATGAGATAGGGTGAGTTAGGTTTTGTTTGGTTGGTTTTTTGAGAAGTATTTTTTTTTTTTGAAAAATTAGAAAATAATATGAAACAGAAGGGCTGGTTATTTATACTGGTATTTTAAAGGCCATAAAAATACTTGCTTCCTTCAAGATGTCCTTCAAGATGTCCTTCTCGTCCTTCTCGACGAGAGCAGCTCGGGAGCTCTACGAGCAAAAAAGGAGGGAAGAACACCGGCTTCTCCGAAGGAAAAAGAAAGAGCATGAGAAGCGCGCGATTGAGGAAATAGAGAGGTGTTACTCCAGGAACAATGTTCGGAAGTTTTACCAAAAGGTAAAAAGAACGTGTCACGGGAACAAGACCCGAACAGAGACCTGTAGAGACGAACAAGGAAACCTTGTAGTGGAGTCACAGTCGGTGCTGAGGACATGGAAAAACCATTTCTGCAGACTGTTAAACGGCGAAGACGACACATATTCCGCTGTCAGGCAGAATGAACCATTCAACCTGGGCGATGAAAGCCAAGAATTCCGTCCACCTGACCAAAATGAGGTAAGGATAGCAATATCCAAACTGAAGTCAAACAAAGCTGCAGGACCGGACGGTTTATCTGCAGAGCTTTTTAAGGCAGCGGGAGATGACTTGGTAGAGAGCATACACCAACTCGTTTCTAAAATTTGGTCAGAGGAAAGTATGCCTGATGAATGGAGCCTCAGCATTGTTTGCCCGATCCATAAGAAAGGAGACCCTCTAAACTGCGCCAACTATAGAGGCATCAGTCTCCTTAACATCGCTTACAAGATCCTGTCTGCCGTACTGTGTGAACGCCTGAAACCATTTGTCAACGAACTGATTGGACCCTATCAGTGCGGTTTTAGGCCCGGTAAGTCCACAACCGACCAAATATTCACACTACGACAGATCCTGGAGAAAACCCAAGAAGTCCAAATCGATACTCACCATCTATTTATCGATTTTAAAGCCGCATATGACAGCATTTATAGAGACGAGCTATACAGAGCCATGTCTAGTTTTGGCATCCCTGCCAAACTTGTCAGATTGTGCAGAATGACGATGGAGAACGCTCGCTGCTCCGTAAAGGTCGGAAATAATCTCACCGAGACCTTTGATGTCAAAAAAGGATTTAGACAAGGTGATGCGCTGTCATGTGACTTTTTCAACATCATTCTTGAGAAAATTGTGCGAAACTCGCAAGTCAACACCAGGGGCACAATTTTCCAAAAGTCTGTGCAACTACTTGCATACGCTGACGACATCGACATCATTGGCAGAACACAGCGAGCTGTCACTGGTGCGTTTGCAGGTATTAGCACAGAAGCGGCGAAAATGGGTTTAGTGGTGAATGAGGGCAAAACAAAATATATGCTGTCAACAAGAAGGGACACACAACATCGACGAATCGGACAGAACGTCACGATAGACAGCTATAACTTTGAGGTAGTTCGGGACTTTGTCTACCTCGGCTCCGCTATTAACTCTGAAAATGACATCACATCAGAAATCAAGCGAAGAATTATACTTGCCAACCGCTGTTACTTTGGCCTAAGAAGGCAATTGATTAGTAAGGCCTTGTCGAGAAACACCAAGGAGACTCTATATAAGATCCTCATCATCCCAGTCCTGCTTTATGGCGCAGAATCATGGACGTTATCAAAGGCGGATGAAGATCTCCTTGGTCGCTTCGAACGCAAAATTCTTCGAGTGATTTTCGGTCCCGTTTGCGTTGACGGGCTTTGGAGGAGGAGATTTAACAGCGAACTCTACGAGCTGTACAGCGACATCGATCTGGTCAGAAAAGTACGTATCAGTCGACTAAGATGGCTAGGACATGTAGAGCGAATGGACACCAACGCTCCGGCCCGAAGAGTCTTCGATTCCAACCCGGAGGGACAACGCAGTAGAGGAAGACCTCGCCTTAGGTGGCGCGCACAAGTGGAAGGGGACCTCAACCAACTTGGAGTGCGCAACTGGAGGCGGTTAGCCAAAGATCGTGCTAACTGGAGAGGCGTGTTGGTTGAGGCCCAGGTCCACCCCGGACTGTAGCGCCATCTAAGTAAGTAAGTAAGTCCTTCAAGATGTAGCAAGGTTTTCCACCTGTTGGCTCAAAAATTGCCTAGAACTCAATATAACTAAAGGATGATTTTTTAAGCGTGTGGTTTTTAAAATTGAAAAAAAAAAAAAATCAACGAAAATTTGCAAAATTTTTATTAGGGTTGGTAAATCAAATATTGCCATTTACATTTTGAGTATTATTTCGTTTAAATGTTGACCGCGACTACGCTTCAAGTGGTCCATCCGCAATGTTGGAATTTTGCATACTTTTTCCAACATATCGACTGGTATCTCACAAATAACACGAGTTATGTTGTCTTCCAAGGCGGCAATAGTTCCTGGCTTATCCGTATAGACGAAAGTCTTCACATATCATCACATAAAATAATCCAGCGGCGTCAAATCATAGGATCTAAGCGGCCAATTCACAGGTCCAAAACGTGAAATGAATTGCTCATCAAATTCACCTCGTAATATGTGCATGGATTCGCGTGCTGTGTGGCATGTCGCACCGTCCTGTTGGAACTGCATGTCAACCATACCCAACTATTCCAATATTGGCCAACAAAATGTCCAAAATCATCGAACGAAAGCGAGGACCACTGACCGTAACGCTGTCATCATCATCTTTGAAGAAATTCGGCCCAACGATGCCACCGGCCCACATAAACCACATCAAATGGTAGATACATGTTTGTGGATGCATTGGCAGTTCTTGCAATGCTTTTGGTTGCTCAGCAGACCATATACGGTAATTTTTAATATTAATGTAGCTCAGTAGGATGATTACGACGACCATAAAATGGACGAAGTGATCTAAACACATTTTTCACTGAGCACGATTTTTGATAATAAAATTCAACAATTTGCTAACGTTGGTCGGGCGAATGTTTATTCATGGTGAAATGACAATGCTAACTGAGCATTGTTTACTTTGACACGTGTCACGAATAACACGTGAACTGTCAAAAAGGTTTAGACAGTTTTTCCACCTAATACGTAAAAATTGCCTAGAGCCAATATCACCAAATAGCCATCTATAAGCCAAAAATAAAAATGCAGCAAGTACCATCGACGGCTTTACATTCTCAACGGTCAACCTATATAATCATAATAGCTCAATCTCTTTAAGACCCGAAATATTGTGAGCTTAACATCTGTTTGCATATTGACGAGGTAACTGTTAAAGCCAACCCACCGCTTTGGTTCGTTAAACGGTGGTGCAAAAAGTTCTTCAACCCTTAAGTGACCAGATCTTTTTACATCACTTTTGTTCGCCCCATCCTTGAGTACTCAAGCCAAGTGTGGACTTCATTCTGAAGGATTCATTTGTCCAGAAATAATGACATAATAAGGAGATTCTTTTCAATTTGCTCTTTGCTGTCTATCTTGGAACGATCTCGTTTTCTTGCCTGAAGATCGCCTAAAAATCATTAAGTTCAATAGCACTGGGGAACGAAGGGGCGTTGATACAGACATACGAAACGTTTCGGATTTATCCTTAACGAGTATATTTCCTTTAGTACTAACCCTCGTTATATACTATGCGCCTGGATCCAAACCAACGCGAGCACGTCCTCTGCCTCTGGCTTCAACGAATCAATCTTGCTTATGTGTGAAGGCTTCCGGTCAAGAGTTGTATCCTTGGCTAGATCGTTTCACCCTCTGCTAGTGCCTTCCTTATTACTGCAGAGATAGATAAATTCCATTACCCGCTTTTTCTTTAGCTCACGGGAAGATAACTCAACAATTCTTATTTTGGTCTGCAGCATTGATTGGTAGTCCTCATTCTCTACTCGAAATAAAGGTCTCGACTTTTCATATCATTGTGATTGTCTATAGTAAATCTGACGCCTATTGGTCTTTTCAACTTGATCCTGGGTGTAAGCTTTCAGAAAGCTTTGAGACGACAAAAAGTAACGATTGTAGTTTTTAAAGTCAAATCGTTCCACTGTATCCGTTCTACTGTATTCCTTGATGCATATCTCTGTCGGTATTTCAGCTACTGTTATATTGTCCTTGTGGAGCGGTGTGATTAGTTGGCATAACAATATAGGACCCTAGACTTGGCATCACACAACCATTCATTTTGTGTGATTTTTTTTTTATTTTTGGTACATACGGAATGCATCTAAAATTGTATGCCGAATCCGAATTCTGAATTCACAATCTCAAATATATTTCAGACTCGCCATCGCTCAACAGTCCAGCATATTTACCATCGAATTAAGTACGATTGTGATGAACTTTTTGCTGATAAAAATTGATACACATTGATGGATGTAGGGAGAAGCTAAAAACTGGGGACGTTTTTTACTTTCCACTTCAGTATCACGGCTCGAATTGGGCACAAAAGGTTTTAAATTCATCTTAGAAATGAATTTAAATCCTTGAATGAAACATATTTTTCCTTGAAAACTCTTAAGCTTTAAAATTATTTAACGTTTTTGACGAAAATTAGATAATGGTAATGTGACCCTTTTTCGATAGATGATAATCAGATGATAATCATTTTCCCAATTTTTGTATATGGAATTTTTGCCATAACCTATAATACTCAGAAAATTGGTAATGTGAACAATTGGCACGAACTTGAAATGATCTAGTAAGTTTCATGCGATCCAATCGTGCACTTTATTTTAAAAAAAGCGTCTCAAAAATTGAGATGTACTTATTTAGAAAATGGATTTTTGAGTATTGGATGGCTTTGTGCTTCTTGCGTTCCTTGAGTGACTAAATGGAACTCGGTAGTTCATAACCTATCAACAAAGTGAATTTCATGTTCATTCTACTATCCATTCTATCCTGAATGACTTTTTTTAATATTGCCTCCACAGAAATATTTGTCTGAATTATTATCTGTTGAATTTTATTACTCTGTAAATTTTCTAAACTTTTTAATACTAATAACAATTTTAATGGCAACACTATACGCAGAAAATGTACTGCCAGTTAAATGGCACATTGCAAATCACAATATTGATACCAATAATCGAAACATCAAGGCAAACCTGTCCAATACCCTAGCTACGAAAGGTTTTCATTTGTGTTGGCGCGGACGATATCCTGAAAAGAAACATAACCAAAATATTACATAATTGGAACTGATACATGACAAACTCACACTTTCACAAACCATCCATCCAACTGCATGATACTTCATAAAATTGCACACAATTCCATGACGATTTGTGCTGGGAAATTGTAATTGCATACCCACAATTCCCGCATACATTGGCAGGGATGTATGTATAGCTACACTCAACCCAAATACACGAGCAGATGTCCTATTTTGCCGGTATAAAGGATTTCCGAGCTGCTGTTTCAGTAGCCGAGCAGGGTGGGAAATTTAGTCATTTTTTTTTTCTTAATTGTACACTGTTAGCACTGAAAGGGGTTGCAAATGAAATGCATATGCATTGACATGTCATACAAAGCGGAGACGAATTTATATTTTCTACCACACGCAGATTTATCGTAGGTATGAGTGCGCTGTAGATGACTGCGTATTAGTGATTTAAGGATAGGAAGCAGAAGGATTCGGTCGATTTTGTTCTTTTTGTAGGCGCTTGATTGAGCATAGTGTGCATTAATTTTCGCGTTTGTTATACTTATCTTCGTGTCGTTTGTAACCTGTTTTGTAACTTTAGGGGTTTGTTTTAAGTATAGATACTTCTAGTAATGAGTTGGGGAGTTGACAATTTAAAGCTAATGAGGCCATATAACAAACAGGGGAGGATGCGTATGGTACTTTTGATTTATGGGAACAAAATATTACTTCATGTTGATGATGTTATGTGGTTTAATATTAGGTTTTGTTAATTATATTTAAACTTAAGCTTACATGGTAAGGCTTATTTCCATAAAAACCCACATGTCGCGTAGTCGGGTTAAAACTCATTCTGCTTACTGTGGATTTTAAAGAAGTGACCGGTTAATGTTTGACGACGAAATTCAATGAGTAGATATTATAAAAGTCCGAATCGAGGGGAGAGTACGATAACTATGGCGCCAAAAAATGCTAACGGCATTTTATAGAGGGGTTAAATACAAGCACTTTTTACTGTGGGAGGGGGATCTATCTGGCTTCGTTTAGGAGGAAGGGGCAATTAAAAAAAAAAATATATTTGAAATGAAAAAAAAAAAAAAAATAAAAAATGTTGAAAAACAATGACAACACTTACAATAAAGGACTTTAGGATTTTTGGAAGCCAAGAATCTGTTCTTTGATATTATTTTGAAATCAAGTTAAAAAAAAAAAAAAAAATGATTTCAAACTTCAAAATTTAAGGCAAAAAAAAAATGTATACTGATTTGGCTATAGTCATCTTGTCAAAAATATTCCATATTCTCGTCACATTAGGAATTAAAAAAAAAAGTATTACCTAGGTACTAAAACAAATTTTTATTTCCAGCAATCAGCGAAGAGCACGTGTTGAAATAAATCATTCAAATCAAAGGATAAAAAATATCGCATATCACTAAACAGAAGGTCAGAAGAACACGTCATTAGAAATTCAGAAATTATAATTCAAGCAGAAAGGAAGTTATGGCCTGACGTAAGCTGGGATCATTTGAGGGCAAGATCCTCTTCATCACTGAAGTGAAGTGAACCACAGTACTACACTGACCATTCGTGTTGAAGAATTCGAATAAGACGGTTACTCAAAAAAATAGGTAATTCCTAGATTAATAATCGCCCACATGGAGTGAATGATCGACCTTAGTGTTCCTATTAGTGATGCCCTTTGTATGCCTTGGCAACTTCTAAATTAAACAAGACCTGAGCTGGGAAGCGAGGAGTTACAGCGATTCTCGCTAGTTGGGATTGACGCTGATTCAATTTCTGTTGGGAAATTTTTGTCGAATTTCAGTCTATGAATTGTTTGAGAGAGACTTGTTTTAGAGAATAACATTACCAACAACTCGTAGACACACTTTCATATTGATAGGAATAATAGCTATTTCAAACTACACCACTAATTCATCATAAGACTCCTTTTAAGTGATTGTTTGAATAGTTTGAATTCTGACAGACAATTCTCCGTATATAATCCACTTTGGAAGACATTTCTGCTTTCCCCTATCAGGAAATGAACCTTGCATTTCGATTTGTCAATTGACCAAGTGACTATACCACTTTATTAGTGACCATCCTTCTTTAGCTGGTTGTGGGACCTACGTTGCGTTTCTTGCTGACTTACTTATAGGGCTCCCGACCCATTAAAAGTCTCTGCTTGAGACACTGCAGCCTTCGCATCCTCTACGATCCCGGGCACGTTGCTTCGAGTTATCCAAACCAAGTGCTCTGTCATCCACGATGGCTTGGTATTTGAAACAGCGTTTCGGTCTTCCTTGTCTTCTCGTACTTGGGGGCTGGGATTGTGGATCCCTACGTTAACCCTTTTTCCAAAATCCATTATTGGTCATAATCTCTCATTTTTTTCTTCTTTTTTCCAAAATCTCCCGGGACGAAATCCCCTATGCCGTAATCTCCCACTAAACTTTGGGGTTGGTGATGATATCTCCTTTTTCAAAATCCCTTTTTCAAAATCCCTTGTCCAAAATCCTCTATTCCATAATCCCCTGTGCTGGAATCCCTTACTCCAAAAGACTCTGAGAGAAAATCCCCACGGGACAAAATCTCCCATTCGCCCTGTCGCGCGACAGAGTGAGATACGTATGGTGTGGGGTATGCTGCCCCTCTGCAACCCCCCTGCAACCACCCTAGTTGGGTTTACTGTCAGATTTGCGGTATATGTGCGAAATTGGGTATATGCAAAGTTTATATTATGTTGTTTGGTTAATTTTACTGCCAAAACTACGCGTTTAAAAAACGGATAGATTCTAAACTGTGGAACAGGGGATTTTAACGAGGGATTTAATAAGTACATATGTATGTTAATAGAAGATTTTGGCATAGGGGATTTCGACCCGGAAGATTTTGGAAAAAGAGATAAAAAAAAAATGGGAGATTATGTCCAATAAGGGATTTTGGAAAAGGAGATAACATAGGGATCCGTAAACTTTGCATATACCCAACCTTGCACCTACTCCAAATTTGGAGAAGGGATTTCGGAAAAGGAGATTTCATCACCAACCCTTGGGACTCAAAGACCCTCTTAGCTGAAATATTATTGTCCATCCGTTCGATGTGGCCGAGCCAGTATAGTCGACGTGTTTTGGCTTTTGGACTATATCGACATCTTGGTACAGCTCATAGAGTTCCCGGTTGTATCTTCTCCTTCATTCGCCCTCCATGCACAAAGGAACAAAAATTCCCCGAATTATTTTTCTTTCGAAAGAGCCCTATCTACGAGGTGTTACGTTTAAATCTAATAAATCTTGTAGTCGGATATCAACTACAATTTCCTTGACGGCACCTCCATGCCAGTGGCTCAGTGGGGCAACGTATGCTGTACTACGCTCAGCGAGGGGTCTCATCAGGTTGGATTGAAAAACACAAAAATACCTACGTTCTAAGTTTTTTCTACTGATGCGTTAGCTTTCGTGAACTTCTGACAAACATTTTCAATTGTGCCGCTCGAACTTGGCATAATATTGTAGGTCCTTACCAAATAAAAACTCATTCAAAGGAATGGCTGTGAGAAGATAGGTGTAGTGTGCTCATACGGACCTGTTGGGCCGAATATTGAACTCATAGATGGGATTAGAAATTGTGACATTTCTGAATCCTTATTAGAGGCAAGTTTAAAAAAGTCACATTTGGCAAACGCCCAAAGAATGTCAAGGTTGTTCTTAGAGACTTCAAACCCAAAATCAGAAACGGAAGCAGACTAATCGGCTTTGCGACGGGACAGAATTTCATCATAACTGGCACATAATTCCTACACTTAAAACAAACAGGTCTACATTATCAAGCAACCGTTGTCGCAAGGCTAGCGAGGCCAATTCCTTTGGCTTATAAAAACTACTGCTGCTGAAGAGCTGATCGTAAGCTCTATGAGCAAAAAAGAAAAGGAGGGATCCTCATTCCCCATTTCGGAGAAGGATAAGAAAAAGCATGAGAAGTTATCGATCAAATATTTTGAGAGGAGTTACTACAGAGCCAATGTCTGAAAGTCCTTCTCGATGAGGATACAAGAATTGACCTAAGGCCCTTCCCTCTACCCTCACTAGCAAAATCCAAATGTAAGTAATGATCTTTTTCACAAAGACCCAACATTTTCTAATGAAGCAATCAAAAGAGCTACAAGACTCCATAAACGTATCATGGATCCTATCCATCTCACAAAACACAAACATCAGCATGACTTGAATAGTGTAGGTACCTGCATTTTTAGCAACCGTTTGGGCAGACGTATCTATACTGCGCCTACAACAACATTCAAGTAGATAAGAAATATTCGAGCTCCATGCCAAGCTTTCCACTATATCCGGTTATCATTTGGCCTGATATGTCCTTCGACTATAACCGTTTCTACATTCCATATGGCACTTGGTTATCCACCCACTCGAAGGCAAACTTCCACCGTAGTGTACACAGCTCCATGTGCGATGTAATTTTTTAATGGGTTTCGTGACCACCCTTATCCACCACCCACTCTCGCCGGCACATAACAAACATTCATCCTAACCTCAATAAATATGCCCTCTCATAGTCATGAGAACGAGGTCACACAGGCGGACAGAGGTGGAAGGAGGTATTCCATGCTGTAGAAGAGATTTAGAGATCCCACACATACACACAGGTACTACATGAAACCCTTTCTCCCCCAAAGGAGTCTCATGAGATCCAACGATAGCGAGATGGATGGATGCTAGCTAGATGCTAACGCTGCTGTTGTATTCCATAAAATCCAGTTGAAACCAGGATACCTACAAATGCACAGAGCGCACAATTCCGACCTTCGTTGTTGTCCTGTTGCAGTTCTTTCAACTGCATTCGGTTCGGTTGCGGTAGCAACTACAGCGGGTGGATAGATGTTGGCATGGGCATGGGAAGATAAACTCTATGGCGGAAGTTGGTAAAATAAAATTGTGTTCTCCTAAGTTGGTTTTCGCTTCCATTTTTTGTTCGTCGTTTGTATTTTTTTTTTTTTTTTTTTTGCTTTTTCTGTCGACTATTCCTGCACAATGCAACAACCTAACTTTCATGGGGGAATGCGAATGCAGGGAACATTTACTCATCGTCATTCGTTCCTCTCTTGTTCGCCTGGTTTCATGGCTTCTTTGTTAATCTAGATGGTTTGGGGGGTACGAGATAGGACGGGTGCAATGCTGGTTATACTTATACGCTTGGTTCGGAAAGTATGGCGGGTATCCGCCACTCTTATGTTGATAAACTGTCGTCCTGTGTAGAAGGTCCTGAGGCTGTGTTGTAATGTTTGTATATTTGTGTGAGTGTGTGTGCTGGGGTCATGAGAAGGAGTGTATATATGCTGAAGAAGGGTGGTGGATGACAGGGTGCAAAAAAAAAAGTTCAGAAAGCCAAGGACCGGAACTTGGCTGGAGTGCTATCGCATCGTGTGTGCTTGGCATTTTGTTTTTACTCTAAGGGTATTGTATTGTTTTTAAGGGTATTTTTGTGGATGTTACAGGATATTTGGAGCATGTAATTTAATTGCACTTAGAGAAGAAGAGAACAGGGATTGCTCGCATAGTTAAAACTATGTGTGGATGAGCTTGCAAATGTGTTTGTGTGATTTATTTACTTGCAACGACGACAACCATTGCAACTTAGGTGTTGGTGTTTTGCAGTGGTCAGTGAAGTTACATTTGGTATCCTGCAAAGTAGAATGAATGGCGAGGCGATAAGTGTAGGGTTGTGCGAAGTGGACTTAATGTTGCTTTGTCCAGCTGTTTTTTATTTTTTATAAGAAAATACATTTTTATTTTTATATAAGAATGTGGTAGTTGTTTTATTTTGTAACTTATATTTGATATTTTCACTCCAGTGGGTCTCAGGATCAGGACATCTACTAGTGTACCAATGTGCTTCAGCTTCTTTCAACACTTACAAAATTGCCGTAGCTCGTCATCAACTATTCCTAGCCGAGTATTTTTAAGTCGATCATCTGTTTTGGAATTTTTAGTTAACAATTTCTATCGCATTAGCTATAATGGCCTAAGTTTTGATCGTTTCATTCTCAAATTGTTTAAATACATTATATTACGATCAAGGCGATTTATATGCAATTTTTCGGTGTATTGGCATCATAAGAAACCCTTAGTTACATTTAAGTCAATACTAGGACTTAGGTTAAGTTTGTGGGCTGGCTGGGATTTCTCCGTGCCACACTCAGGTCAATACTGACCTATTGTGATGCCCGTGGGGGAAAGAGGTCGTCCCTTACCCATTATAACCCTGTATTCAAATTACTTACTGTGCTGCTACATACAAACCATCTTGTTGATTTGACGAAGTTCATTATCTGGCCTATTGATGTGCTGGAAAGCTCGTCTAGGTCGGTGAAGAAGTGACTCCCTAGGAATTTATACCTGGTGTGTTGGAGACCTGGGCAGTGACATAGGAAGTGGGTTGTGTCCTCAAGAGCTCCCTCATCACCGCAGCCTCTGCAAAGTTCTTCTTCCGTTAAGCCCATTTTCTTCATATGGTACCGCAGGGTGTTGTGCCCCGTTATGATACCTACGAGGGTGGACAGGGATTTCCTATCCTTCCGCATTATCTTCTATATATACTAGGACTTACTTGACTTTTTGTGGCAAAATCCCGAGGAACCCTCTTTAACAATTTGCTGCTGTAACATCTCTGCATCTCGTCGATGTAACTTTTCTCTTGTTCCTTCTTTTCCTTTGTAAAAGACGTTATTCATCTTTTTTGGTTCAAGTTAATTGGTCAATGTATTTCTTCTATATGACTTTATGTAAGCTCAACGTTTTTCATCGATAAAAGGGGTATTAGAGCAAAGATTTTTCTGTTTAATTTTGTTAAATTTTTTTGTAGTGCCGATACTGAAATTTTTTAATAGCTGCCTATGTAGGTGTATGGAAGCTCGGAAAGCGAGAAGCCAGCGATCGAGAGGTGATACTTTAGGGGCCGAAGTTTCACTAAAACTTGAAAAGAATGTGTCAATGCAGTAAGACCCGAATAGAAGCCTGTAGCGATGAGCAAGGAAACATTGAAGTAGGATCACAATCTGTGTTAAGGGTATAGAAAGACCACTTCTGCAGACTTCTATGTGGCGAAGAGGACAATAAAAGAAATGATTTCCGTAGCCTCTACTTAAAAGAAGTGAGTATGGAAATATCTAAACTCAAATTCATCAAGGCTGCTGGACCAGATTCCAGATGGCCTGCCAGACTCTTTAAGGCAAAGAAGAAACTTTATGGAGAGCATGTACCAACTCATTCTAATAGTTGGTCCGTAGAAAGTAGATGCTGTATGTACGAAGCCGTTGGGCCCCACAATATGATTCGCTATAGGGGAGCTTAAAAAAACGATAGTCACAATTTGAAGGCCAAGCGAATTGTACAAGATTTACCGTTACCTTTTCCGAAATGTAAACGCAACTGTTTCATTATAGAGAAGTTACTCCATACATAAAAGACTTTTTGCATTTATTTACAAAGAGGAATTTTCTATAGAGAGATTCGTTATAGAAAATTTTAATAGATATATTAAAAAAACTAGAAAAAGTGTCTTCAAACTAGTGTCTTCAAAAAAAACTTCGTTATAGAGGAGGGCAGGAGTCCGACTGCATGCCCGATGCATTGAACCTCAGCAACTTTTGCCTGTTCCACCAGAAAGGAGACCCTCTTTAAACTGCACCAACTATAGACTAGAGCCATCAGTGTCCTTAACATTGAATATAATATCCTGTCTGCCGCACTCTTATTGGCCCTTATCAGCAGAGTTTTAGGCCCGACCAAAAAAGGATTTATAGACAAAGTAACTTCTGCAACACCATACTTAAAAAAAAATGTTCGAAACTTACAGAATAGCACACGTGGTGCGGATGAAGATGTCGTCCTTTAAGCGGCCCATAGACACCACACTTGTGTCTGCACAGGTGTACTGACACCGGTGTGGCATTCCGCCATACACATCACACCGATTGAGACACCTACACCAAAAATCAAAAACTTTTGATTTTATTCGCACCGTGTCTGACACCAAAATCGGTGTGCGCACCAGCCCACACACAGCACACATTTCCGTACACAGACACCGGTGCAGACACAAGTGTGGTGTCTATGGGCCGCTTTACCTTCTTGGTAAAGTTTTCAGTCGCTTTTTGCTTTGACGGGCCTTAGAGAAGGAGATGCAATGACGAACTATTCGGACTATAAAGTGATATCTACCTGGCCAAAGAAGTGGGAATATATCGTCTTAGGTGGATGGGTAATGTATATAGAGCGAATGGATACCAACGAGTCTTTGTCTCCAATGTAGTTGAGGAAGACTTCGCCTTAAGTGGTAAATGGAGAGGGGTTGGCGGTTGACGCCAAGGTACATATATCCAAGACTATAGAGCTACCTAAGTAAGTTGGTGCTATATTGAAACTTGATTGGTAAATGCGCTTGTGGGTAAAAAGTATTTTCTAGATGTGGGAGTTCTTGCTGGGCCTGAGTTCTTCCTTTCTTGTAACAACATCTCAAGTGATTTGGTTATTAATATACATAAGAATAATATTCGAAACTACACGGTGAAGCTGAGGAATTGGATGTTGTTGCAGAAATTTGTCTCAGAAAAATCTGATAGCTCGTTTCGAAGTGTGTTTTTCATAGTCTCCGTTTTCTAAGTGATCAATTTACTAAACATGGAACTAAGCTTCATATTCTATACAAAATAAAGGAAGCTTTGCTTCGGTATTTCATTCGCTACCTGCAAGTTTAAAACAAAGCTGGATGCTTTTGAAAAAAAAGTACCATATGTCCAAAGCAGATCTGAATCTGAAAGTTTGATTTATATTAACCGAAAGCATTGTTCACTTGCAAATCCTTTACGGGCAGACATGGAAGAAGGTTATTCAAACAATTTTCCTAGAAGCATTATGAAAAGGTTGACGAAACCATCCCACATTCTTTGTACATGCCCAGCCCCCTTCAAACAATAAATAGTCCATCTGGGAGTTTCCTATAAAGAATCAATCAGTTGTCATGATAGAATTTTGACAGCCAATTGCAGCCATATTTAACATTATTTTATTTTATTTTAACTTCAAGTAAAAATATCCGCTCTAATTCAAACATAACTTTCTGTACTTAAATTTAAAAATGTGCTGCCCTTAAATAATTAATTAAATAATTATCTACCCAATACAATACCGATTTAAGCGATTTTAAATTATAGACATTGGAATCCGGTTATGTGTTTCATTGGGGAAAACACTTTCTCATAGATTCATGTAGTATCGCCAAGACGCCAAGGGACCTTATAATAGTCTACCTAAGCTTACCCAGCATTCCCTTTTTTATGAGTCTTTGCAACTCCTGTAGTGTTTGTTAATGCGGATACCAATCTGCGCAGCATAAATTTCAGCTTCTAGTAACATCCTTATAAGCTAAAATTATGACATCCTGATGTTGCCTTACAAGTAGCTTAGTCCGCAAGAGTTACTTTTGCTTTTGCGAAAGTCACCTCATTGCTCTATCTTGCCCTCACTGATATACTTCTTGTGATTGATAGGTACGCTTCTGTATATTCTGCTAGTAGGTACATCTTTAATGCTTGCCTTTGTCTTCCACTGCTGATCCTGTGTTAGAGGTTTAGTATAGACTCCATCTTTTGAGCGCATCGATTTCACTAGTAGGTACATATATAATCCATTCAAACCGAGTCATCAAACGCATTGTGTATATTCCCCATCGTACCCTGATTAAGTCAAGGGTGGGTGTCAGCTCCGTCACGTCAAGGACAACATATGGTGTCACTCCATAGACGCTTTACCCACTAGATGCATGCGTTTGGTTGGGAGCAAATATTTGTTACAGATATCCCGCCGCGAATTTACATTTTTCAGGATCATCGATTCTGGATAGCTACAAAAAACATATATGCAACATTATTCTGCTGTCTGACTGCCGGTCCAAAATTCCCCATCTCCTCGGAATGGGGATTGTTGGAAATTTTCTATTTCAAATTCCCCATGAGATAAATGTTTACTTTTCTTTGCGCATTTTCTTTGAATTTCTTCACCCTTAAAAGATGTTGTCTAGACGCCTTTATATTCAATTCAATAAGAAAGAAAAAAAATCAAAAGGACATAAACCGCAAATACCCGTCCCACTCCACATGACCTACCCGGCCCATACTTCCTTCAAGAACAATTCATTGAACTAATCCGACCCACAATAAACTACTTCAAAGCGCGGTGGCTCATGGGTGGCAGAAACTTGCCTACCACAACAATTGCACGTCCGTCTAACAGAAAAAAAAAAATATTTCTTTCTGTCGCGTCGTCTTCACCGTGTGAAATGAACCCTGAAATGCCTGTCCCATCTTATAAAACACCGATCGACTCCCCACTGCAATGCAGCAGAGTAGCCTGTTGTGTATGCTCTTTACCAGGCTACCAGAGTACCAGAAACCACGACACACAAGATACAACCACCCTCAGTCACTATGATTGTGGAATTTCAATGAGGCATTCAAAGAAAACACTTGAGGAGCAAAAAAGACTACTCCCGTGGTATACCATACACATCCACCTCACGAATTCCATGTTTCCATGGAAGGGACAAGATATTATTTTTATGAGCACTCTCGAACCCTCCGCATAGAGATGTCAGAAATTCCACGCGCTAAGTGACAAGAATTCACTGTTGTGGTACCAAGCTCGGGTTCGCGGTCATAAATCATAGAAGCAACTTCGGATCGGTTTTTAGCTCCCCAAAGCCCGACTTAATCACTTATAGTGTATTCAGTTTTTACGGGACCTCCACCTTGAGACAGAAACCAGTTTCTCATGTCGCGTCCAGAAGTCTGTGTTATGTAACTCATTTTCGATGCCATAGCCATAGGCGGGAAGAGTGCAAACCGGCTTGCGGATCCCAAGCCACTATACTGTCATATCGCTGAGACACGATCGTTAGAACTATAAAAGCTGGCTCATTGTTGTTTTTGTTCTTTTGATGTCTTTACATTTACTGCTTCGAATACCAATCGCAATTTGGGAGGCCTGTTAGCCTTAGCGTGATGATTGTGCGAAAGTTACATCTAAGAGCTAAGAAGGAATTCCGATTTCAATTTGTCGGGAGCGAAGGAAATTAGCATAAATATCGCTGTAGAGGTGCTTGGCTGGGTATATTAATCCGACAGATTCGAGATTAAGCTAATTAATTGAGTGAACTTCATCCACGCCCTTCTACTTTCAGTGAGTGAAATATCGCTGGGGTGAAACTGAGGTCAAGTTTGGACGAATTTGTAGTTCCCCTTTTGGGTGTGTACGGGAGGCATTTTTATGAGCTTCTAATTTGACATTTTAGATCACCGCCTGTAGAATTTTTAATGAGTGGTTGGATAACTTTTAGCAGCGATAGATGAATCAGTTTTGTGCGACACGTGACTGCTTGCTAATAGTTGGGCTGTTTGGCGATAATGTACGTGACTAGGTGCGAAAAGTTTTCTAGGCAAAAAGCTTGATGAGGGCATGGGTTTGTGGCGTTGACTTTGCGGCATTTGGACTAAGAGGGCTTCGAAATTCGAGGTCGAGTTGGCAGTATTGTGGGCAAGGTTCTTAAAATTTTATTTTCAACATGTCCTTTGGATTTTGTAATTCTCCCAAAATAAAGCTCATAGTGGACTCCTAACTTCATTAGAAATGTCACCTGCTAGAGAAGATCGTCCACAATCCGACATACTTAGATGCCTACGAGAGTTATTATATTCAAAACAACCCAAATTCAATGAACTCAGACCCAGGACCAATTCCATCACAAATTTTCAAAATTCCCACCCATTTCTAAACAGCAACAACTTTATTCAGTCAACGTCAACAACTTGACACAATCGGCCTTACTAATAATCAAACCCTAATTCCGACTACTAGTTGGCTGCCAGGTTTACCTAAAATGTATAGCTATATTGAAATGGTACCAATAAACAATTTGATCTCCACATTAACTAGTGCGACAACTTTATTAGGATCTATTACATTTTCTGTCATAGCAGGATTCAAATTGCATAATTTTGTTTCGCGGAAAACAAGGTCACTGATCATTTTTATGCTGAATGAATTATTCTAAACGAATTTATACACAAATTACAATTAAATTCGCCCATCAGATTCCTCCCAAAGGCTTTAAAACGCTTATTAAAAGCAAAAGCCGAAACACCAATTAGGAAATCTACAAATTGTCAGCTGTTTTGTCAAATTCATACGAAAATTAGTACTGCCATATCATATAATTCGGATATATTTCCAGTACTATTTATAATACGTTATCCTATGCATTTAGGTACTTTTGTATTAATTTCGAAAATTGATGCTGTTCTAATAAAATTCATTTCAGATTATTGCATCATAATAAAAACACGGTTTTTAAATTATTATTATTATTATTAGTATACAAATCACAATTACAATGTAACGAATAGAAAAACAACTGAAATATCACACGAATATGTGAACATACTTTCTGCCGATTTCATGGAACGTTGTTTCCAAAAAAATCACACTGATATATAAAATATCGTATATGAATGAAAGTGACACGAAATAATAATATAAGTGTATAAGCCATCACATTCTATAAACTATTCTTTGTACTTGAAAAAACTTAGCTTTGAAAAGTTATTTAAAATGTAAACGTAATGTTCTTAAGGTCGTCGGCAATTCTTACAACTACATTTGCCGCGACATCAACCATTTTACACAAAACATGCTTCACCAATGATTCTCAGCGAACGTATCCTTTCAAAGAATTTGGAGGGACTGGTGTTGGACAGCTATAAAATGGTATGCATTTAAGTAGTATGAACTGAGATATAATTATAAAACTTGAATCATTCGAATATTGGTTACAATTTAGACATTGCATTGCATTTTGCGTATTTGGTTTAGTTTTACGTGGCATAAGAAATCTAGGTATAATATTGCTTTGAATAGTCTACCAATTTAATGGTCTATACTTTTCGGATGTAGAAAAGAAAAGAGTGCAAGAAATGTTATAGTTTTGTTGAACCTACCTGTTTATATTATATTATCCCTTTGTCGACTAAGGAAAAGAGCACATGCTTACACCTTGCACTTGCACAGAAAAAGATACAATTATGTCGTTTTTTTCGATTCGATTTTTGTTTTTTACTGTGTTCAGAAATTGAATATTATATTATTTTGTGTAGATTTGAATGGTATAACAGGCTCAAAACCCATTTGCATTATTTTATCCCAACCAATAAAATAAGGAATCATGTTACAATTTACCAAAATTAATTAATTAATACAAAATTATCTGTACAGGCAGAGCAGATGCAGGGTATTTAAATTCACTCCTATTACAATTTTGGTACTCTAATTTTGATTGTATAGGCAACACTCCTCTTGAAAATGACGTTAGGGTGGATTTATTTAGCTAATGGCCGAGATAAACATGACTTTCTCAACATTAACATTTAACCCTACAGTTAACGATATTCTGGCAACTAAATTTGTTTATTGGTATGGGCATTTTGGAAAGTGTTGAGTCTTTGTGTTAGCTGCCAGACTAAAGTTGATTATTGGTAAGGCCGAATAATAATAATTTTTAGTTTGTTTTTATCTTTGGTGTGTTTTTGTGTTTCTGTTTTAGAATTATATGTTTTTCTGGTAATTTTGTTAGACAAAAATATTATAAAACTAGCTGTACCCGCCCAGCTCTGCCCGTGCACAAGAATTGTATTGCTTAGGTCTTAGACAATAATGTTCTTTTGTAAAATGCGAAAAATGAGAATTAATCTATTTTCTGGAGTTTTCTTTCTGCCTAAACCTGAAATATACAGCAATACGAAAAAAACAAAAAACGAATCATGAAAATCATATAAGATGTTTTTTGTATGGGAGGCGTCACCCAATTGTCCAATTTTGGCGTGGCGATATCGATAATGGATGTAATGTATTGGATATATGATGTGCACCCTCTTCATCGCCCTCCCTCTCCTTGATCTTGCTACTTGTTTATAATACTGCATTTTCTTTCCTTTCCTTTGTTTCCCTCTTCCTATGGAATCCAAACAACTACCTACCCCAACCCTACAATGCTACCATACCACTTATCGAATGAAACTCTGAAATGAAACCTGTTTTGTATTATACGTCTCTCGATCATAATATACATACCTACATATATAACTGACCATAGCACTCACTGCGAAAATAAATCAACCCTTTTCGAATGTATGGTAGGTACCTACATATACGTATTGTTTTTGTTTGGCGATCGCAAAAGTATAAGCATCCATTTGTAGCAAGGTATATGTGTAGATATGTATATTATGTATTTTCACTTCAGAAAATATATTTTGGCTAAAAACTGTTCCTAAGGACATGGCTATAAACGACATAGCCTATAGCAGTCTTACAGTCTTAAGGATCATTTAAAAAAAAGTTTCATCGAAATCTGTCCAGTCGTTTTCGAGTTTTTAGCTGACAAAGAAAAGTCCTACAGTTTTATTATATGTATAGATGTTAATATTCCCTTCTTCCAGTTTGCGCTGAAGATGGGTGTTAAATACACTTGAAAAGCTTCCAGAAGACAAAAATACATTGTATTTTAATTTGATGGGTCCCTAAAAACATTAAAAGGAATAATCAATGTTGGATTTCAAACCATCACTGGTAAGGACAATACAAGTTTTTTTCAATTCGAAAGATCTTTTGTTTTATAGGATTGAGTGATGTTTATATCCAATCCATCGGGTATTATTCAGTTTTCCTTACGTTCCTTTCTTCTTCCAAATATTAATAATGAATTCGGCCATGTTTCGATACTAAGGCATCTAATCCAGCTTTAAAAAGTTCAGCAAATCCTGATGTGTCAACTCCGGTGGCCTTGTTTGATTTAATTCTTCTTTTTTCATATGCCCTTAGGGGTTCATAAGATGCTTTCCTCTCAGATATGGTACTTGCTTTTAGCGGTGCAAAATATGACTTCAGCTTGGCTGCATGTGCTGACAATGTTATCGAACTATACGGTATGGTGGACCTGGCCACGTTATATGGCATCCTGACATCAATTCCGCTGGCGTAGTCGATTTGAATAGATACACTGGATTTTCAAAGAAGTTTGAGCAGTCTTTGGAAGTTGACGTAGTATTTTCTAGCCGATGTTGAATAGGTTAGGTTATGTGGAAAAATACACATAGCAACAATGAGTAGCGATAAGCAATTTTAATCTGAGTAGATTATTGGCGAGAACGGTCGCTGATGAAGTTTGCATTTTTTCCTCGAGTGGCCCTGGGAAGGTCAGTTCTTCAGCCTTTTACTCGTATCGCCGTTAATCAAAAGCTATGCTTATTGTCTTCGTCACTTGTTGCGATAGGTCCGCTGGATATTAAGTCGGTGTCTTTCATTTGTCTTGAATGGGTCTGTATTTAAGATTGTGTTTCACCAATTCGGTTCTGGTTTCCAGCGCTTCTTGGACTTGTCTGTATCTATGTTGTATATAATCGTAGCTGAGCGTATGCTTTGCAAAATGTATTCTTATTTATGTTTAGTATTGCGAATGGAATGCTTTAGCGAGGAATTACTACCTTGTACCTGTTTTAGTCCTGATGCTACATTCTTTAGCACATATGGCTTTTATAGCGCGTTAGCTAAAATTCCCTCGAGTATCTTCAGATATAATAAGTGCGTATCAGTGCAAAGCAACTGCAGAATTATTAGATAAATCGAAATATCGACTCTTTCTTCCCTAGTCATTATCAGGAATATTTTTTAAAGGTCTTGGTTGTTTGCAACCTCCTTCTCCACTACAATATTCTGCTGATCGGTAATGCCGGCTCTTGTAGCCCGCAGGTATTCAAAAGTATTTTTTAAGTCAATACTTTCCAATTTCTAAGTAAATACTTTAGTGCTCTTCTAAATCCAGCCCGAATTTAGAATTATCTTTGTGCTATCTTCCCATTGTCACGATATGTTCGACCGTTGGCCTATCATAAGTATATTACATCGAGTCGGTTTCACACGTCAGTTGAAACTGTGTCCTCTTTCCGGATCTGCTCGTCTCGTACTGATTCTTATTACCGACTCACCAAGATTACTGAGATTGGTATCAGCCTTTACTTTGGGAAGTATACACTTTTCCGATATTTCCGCATAGGAGACTTTCCCATTGCTGTCACCCCAAATTCATCGCGTTTTCTTCGAAGTGGAAACACCTAATAGGTTAGGTTAGTTGAGGTTGTGAGCTCATCGCAGTAGACTAGGACCATATCAGGCCCATCACCATCTCTAGGAAACCTTCACAATAAAAACCTAAAACAAATCGCCCAAACATCTTATTTCCCTACAGAACCTAAAAATAATTTTAATACAGAAGTATATAGAAGTATCTTCTAAGGTAGGAAGCTTTGTCCAAAATACGACAGTGGCCGGACCATCAAACTTTTACAGTTTGACAGGTCATCTCTGTCTAAATTGGTAGGGGCTATAACGGGTCATAACTTCCTAGTTGACCATACAATGAAATTAAATCTCAAAAGATGACGATACAGTAGAGGCTGAGGAGACGAAGAGGTTCATGAGGACACACCTCACTTCTTCTATCACTGTCTGAATCTCTGTCACCTGAGGAACACAACTTCTTGTAGGTCATTACTTCCATGACCTACAAGAACTTTCTGATGTCTCACTTTCTGATCTTTACAGGTTTTAGAGGATATCAGGATGGCTGGACGGCGTCGAGTAATCACTAGAAGAAGGAACATGAGGCTAACCATCCCAACATCAACGGTTAACCCCCATTTTAAAAGGGCATCATAATGGGTCTACAAGGACCTAAGTGTGGCACAGCAGGATGTACACAGCTCTGCCAACCCGTAAGCCTTACCAATATTCGAAGGTTCTTCCTTCTGCTTTACATTCATATAGAGGTTGAGTAATATCATCTGAGAGTATCCCTATCTTCCATTAGTAACTTTGATCTGCTGAGTTTTAACAATTTGACAAATTTGTTTCGATCTTTCTTAGGCCAGAAAGCCTTTGAGACCCTGCCACCCCTTATATGTGACCATCTTAGTTCTGCCCTATTTTTTCTAGAGAATAGCCACGGCCATATTGGTTGTCTTATGCCCATCATTGTTTCATTTTGTGGAAGCTCTGCTCAGTTTTTGCCCAAAACGTCGGCCCCTCGATACTTCCAATATTACAGTGTCCAAGTACTCAAAGCAATCTGACATGGTTCTGAGAGCATAATGCTCTGAGCATTGTGCGGCAGCTCCTGGAGTCCTGGGGCCAGATTATGTAAAATGAGAACGATCGAACGATATCATTTCGACAAAGGCAGTCTCTGTCTATTGCCGCAGATGTGATAGAGACAGGTTTAGTGAAAACGAAAGCGGATTTCGTTTCGTTTTTTACAGAATCCCACAACTGGTGTTTTCAGATTTTTAATGATGTATGAGCATGACTCTAGCGCAGCCTAACTTTCAATGTAGATGGCAATATTCTTGTTGGATGTTGACCCCATTTCAAGTACCTAGTTCTGGAAAGGGGTGGCGCGGCAAGGGACAGCAATACTCGCCATAACCTAACAGAGTTGGACATGATCACTTTCTTCGCAAGATCACTTACCTATCGCTAAGAGTCCAAAAAACATTTTAATTTATTTTATTCATGGGAATAGTTGCATGGTTTTTGCTCAGAATTGAAAACATAAACTTAAATAGAAATAATTGGTCACGGCATCCACTCCCTTAAAACAATTTCCCTAATACGTTTTGTATTAAAAACCAATCAGATACAATTAGTTACCGTTTGTTGCTCGTATTTATCAAAAACAGATTCTCTTTAAAAATGTCCCATCCTCTGTCATAACTTATTTTACCCTTATGTTGTCAACTCATGCTAAATGTAATCAGGCCAAACCGACCGAAAAATCCTTCAAAGTAGGACAAAAAGGTCACACAAATACGGCAAATTAATATCGCATGTAATGTATTAGTGAAAGAAATGAATAACTGAGTGTCAGGGTTGATAGTCGCACTACAACAAAAGGACATCACATCATAGCCATACATAGCTACATACTACATAGTCAAGTAACACACAACTATATCGGACATCATGGTTATAGAGTGAGTCGCAGTCTCACTCTCAGTCACAGCGCATACCGAATCAACCCCCAATTGCGTGATATTTATTAAACAAATAAAGAACATTTGTATTTCCTTTTCCGTTGACATTAAGCAGCGCATTATTCGTCCTCCTAGTCATCGTCAGTGTTCAACTACTCAAGGCTACAAAAAAAAAAAACAGCAAAACAAAAAAGTCCACTCCCAAGGGTTGATTACTGCCAACACACACTTTATTCACTCCGCAGGGGTTGCAACTCAGTTCTGGTGAAGAGAAATGAGCTCAGTAGCTACTAATAAATAAATATCAAATCGAAATACAGGACATCTTCTCCTCTGCCTTGCTTGTTTTGAAATTCTTTTTTGGCGGTCAGGAAATGCGTGATTTTTGTTTTTGTCCTTCTTCTGGTTCGAATAATGGACTGTCCTCAACCCCTATATGCATGTAAACGAAAAACTTCCACGCACATATAGAAACGAAAGCAATTTATATAAATTTGATTTGATTAGAATTGAGGACGTGAGAAACAACCACGAGAAGGGGTAACGGCGAAGAAGTGGTGGCTACCCCGCGACCACCCCGATCAGGAGTAACTTTTGCAATTAACTTAATTAGTTCTGTGTTCTGAGAGAAAAACTGCCGACGTTCTACTGTAGGTTATTCAACAAATAAACGAACAAGGAACAATTTTTCGAGAAAATTAAATAACACACAAGTATTTATAGAGAGGAAACTTTGCGTGCGGGTATTGCTGTTTTACACGCTTTTATTTTAGCAGCAACCCACACCACACACCCTAAGGATATGCGTGAATTTAGTTCTTTAATTTTTTGTTGTTGCTAATTTTTCTCATAGTATTCATTGTTTGCGCCCTGTCAAGGATGTTTATCATCCCTTCGCTGGTGATGCCATGTACCACACCGTGGGAAAGACAATAAATCACAGAAATTTATCGCATTGTGTATGTAGCCATCGGGAGGAAACAAAGTACTGTACATGTATGCGAAAAAAAAAAGAAATCAGAAATTGAAGCAAGCGAAAAAGGACTTCTAGCAGGAAGTGTATAAGGATTGCGAGGGAAAATAAATTACCCTTGAATGGAAATACATCTTGATGGCCCTTTAGTATGATCGTTGGAAAAATATGTGACCGCATACAAGGATGTGAAAGAGTACAGATGTTCGAGAAGGAATACGATTCTTATCTTGACAGCACACACGCATTGCGATGAGAAAATGAATAACTCATGTCGGTTTCTGTCATAGCAATTTTATTAGTATCAATGATAGCAGTGTCGGCCGTCAAGTTTGTCCTTTTGTTAGACTATGATTTCAAATTGGTATGATTGTTCAAGTCTTGCTAAGCATATACCTCATAATCCTCCTTTCAATTTAATGGCAAAAGTCAAAGTTAGGTTAGTAGTTTGTATCCACCGTCAAAGGATGTTAGGGCACAGGTGACGGGTTTTGGTACAATCACACCTTTTGTTACATTTTTACTTAGCCAATTTAAGTGTGAAGGAATAGGTGAATCTGTTAGCTGCTTTCAATGCTGGTAGTACTTGCCTTTCATGGCCGTAGCAGTCGCCAGAATCAACAATTGGCTTGAGTCTGACAGTCTGTCTTGATAAACAGAAAGACTTTGGAATATGAAAATTTCCTGTTAAGAAAACAAACCATTAGGTCTTAGGAGTCATTCATTTCATTAAAACGCACGTCCAATAAGCCATGAAAAAGGCGTCAAATATGTAAGAAGCTCTTTTCCGGATGCTGCCAAATAGCTTTGTCCCTGGATACCCTGCTATGTGGTCAGTTCAATACTTATATATGCTGCACTGGTCTGGGCGGTCACTGTTACAATGAAGCAAGCAAAGATGAAGCACTTGTCACCATCAGACACTGCGCAATAAGAATAATGAGTGGATTTCGAATAATGTTGGACAAAGCAGCCTAGTGGGAACGATTCATATCGACACACTCGCAAGGGAACTTTAAAGGATCTACACTGGACAAACAGCCAACCGGGAAGACATTATCGTTTCCGGTATGTTAAAGGAAGAAGAAAGGGCAACATCTATAGGTCACTTTTGAAAGCCATTGTGGAATAGCACGGCAAAAGGAATATGGAAGTATGGAACCACAATAATAAACCCTACCAATGCGGTCTAGACAAAGAAAAGTCTAGGGGACTGCAACAACAACCATCTTACATGATTGTACCGTTCCTGTCGCTATCGAAAATATCTTCACATATTTAGCGTCAGCGATGACAGCTCGACTTTCTGCCGTGAATGTCAAGAAAAAGAGGAAGATACGGAGCACGCAACGTTCCACGATATTAGGCATATTTTTTTGGGAAGTGAGTATAACATAACCAAAAGTGAGTATAACAGTTTTGCATGTAAAAGTAAAATTGAGCTAGCAATAGATTCCCAAAAAAATATGCCTATTGGCGATTGGTAAGGGGAAGAGCGAACTTACCAAGGCCTTAACTTCTACTAAGCTAAAGGGTCCGCCAAATAACTTTTTTTTTTTTTGAAAATGCTATAAAAAAAAACTACTGAATATTTTCTCAAATTTCTTTTTTTATTTGAAAGTACAATCCTTCCGGTTAATAATCGAAAATAATTTCATTCAAATGGCTGCCTCGGCTGCCCATGCAGTAGCCTACACGATCGGTCCAATTTTTAAGCACATTATCGATTGTGTGCAGCTGTATTTCACCAATGGCTTCACGAATATTGTCCTTTAAAGCGTCAATTGTCTCTGGCATGTCGGCGTAACACTTATCTTTTACGGCACCCCACAAATAATAGTCCAACGGTGTCAAATCGCAGCTCCGCGGTGGCCAAACGACATCAGCTCTGCGGCTGATAATGCGATCTTCAAAAACAGGGCGCAAAACATCGAGTGTAGCTTCGGCTGTGTGGCACGTAGCGCCGTCCTGTTGAAACCAAATGTTGCCAATATCCTCCTCTTCAAAAATTCGTTCAACATGGCCCGATAACGATCGCCATTGACTGTAACGGCCACTCCTTGCTCATTTTCGACGAAAAATGGCCCAATTATGCCTCTGGACCAAAATCCGCACCAAACAGTGACTCGTTTTAGGTATATCGGCTTTTCAATGTATGCGTGCGGGTTTCCTGTGCCCCAAATGCGACAATTTTGCTTGTTTACATACCCGCTGACGGTGCTTCTCTTCTTCCAAAATCCGTACGCAATTTTCGCACACATTCTGCAACTTTACCATGATTTTCAAAGTAATGTCGCAATATTTCCCAGCGTTGTTCAAGCGTATACACAACCATATTCGTTCAGCGGAAGGATAAAACTAATTATCTGTCAAACCAGACATGAGCTAAGTGTTACCATTCGCGAAATAAGCACTAGTTGAAAAAAAAAACCTTAGATGGCGGACCCTTTACATATTAAGGCCAAAAGATGACTAGTTGGAGAAATGTTCATTTAAAGCAATCGTGCAGAAAGATCTGAGAAGACTTAAAAGACTCAGTGCGTACTACTGGCATCATTTAAAATTATATACACCCTTTGGACGCATTCAACAAAAAATAAGCTCCTTTAGCAGACTAGATTTTTTCGTTTGAAATTTTGTGCCACAGCAATCTATATTACAAGTCAATGACAACTGACATTCGGTCTTTGAAATATGGCACATACCTTGTGTTATTGATGTCGAAGCTGAAAATAACCCATAAGAAAATACATACACAAGTCCTCTGATAAGCATTGCCTTACAGGCTGAAGGATTCGCCTGATTTATTGTGGAAAGGCTTTAAATGTGTTTTGGCTTGACTGACTCGATTCAGTTCATCGGGTATTTTGTTTCTGTTAATGCTCCCTGAAATAGCGCCTACCAGAACTTTGTCTGATTCTTTTGCGATAAACCATGCTTCGTGTTGAACTAATTTGGAGTCGATTAAGTTCAAGCTTGGAGCTCTAAATGCATGTAAATCAGATTGAAAGACATTGAAACAAGTTGAGTTGTTAGATCCCAGCTCCTGATTAGGTGTCCCATTTAAATGCATCAGTGTAGTATTTTCTACCTTTGATATAGTGTTTTAGAACGGTAATTCTTCTTGGTTTGGGATAACCGGATATATAGAACATCCTAACGAATCACAAAGTTTTTAGTAACTTTCCATTTACCACGCAGATTATGTCGAGCTCACGGCAACGAAAAGGCGGACTCCCTTGCAAAGCAGGGATCAACTGAAAAGTTGCTGGGACCAGAACCGTTCTCTTCAATTGGTAGAGGAGTGGTAGAATAGCTTATTCACAAATGGGTCACTTTATAACACCTGAGAAGGTATGGTTAACCGTGGAACAATGTAGACAGGCTAAAATGACAATAAAATGGCCGACCTGCTCGACTCATTGGGACGAGACGAATTGGATGAAACAGATCTCACATAAACAGATGCTAGCATTAAGACTAAAGAATAGAACCCAGGGAGAACTCTGGGAAGGATTTATAGTAGTAGAGAGACGAAAAGAGACCCGACAATGATGGTCTGATTCGACATTCGAACATCTCTCGAAATCTATAGTACCTATACTAGCGGGCCCGGCAAACATTGTTTTGCCTGCTCGTACATTTTCATTGTTTTTTTATTTATGTTTTTTTATTTTTAGTGTTTATTATTTAAAATTTTGTTCATGATTTTTTTGTTGAGTATTATATTATTTAAAATTTTATTCATGAGCTTATTCTTGGTTTTTACAATTTTTTTACTGTTGAGTATCTATTAATTGAAATTTTGTGGAATCGTATCGAAGCGCCACCTACCGGGTCCAAGTGTAAATCTAAACCATCCTTAGACCCATTCAAACACACACACAAAATTTCATTAAAATCGGTACAGCCGTTTAGGAGGAGTTCGGTTACAAACACGTATAGAAGAATTATGTATATAAAGATATGCCGATTTTCGGAATATTAGAGAGGACTTTTATAATCTCTCCTTTTATGGAAATCTTCACCATGCAGCGAAGTCTGATGACTGCTTGTATATGCCAGCTGTTTCATAGATACTTCATAGTCGCAAACATTCCGATGCGTCCGAATCGTTGTAGCTGCTGCTGTTTTCTAATGTACGACTTTTCTTCAGTTCTGCTTTTCCTATAGTAAGTAAGTGAAGACTGGTCTTGCCATAATTTTGTATATTCTTTGGAGCTATTCAGCAAGTATTCCTATTCCTATACAATACAGATGTACATGTACATGCATCGATAAGATTATATGGCTTTAGTTGCCTTATTTGCTTCCTGGTTAAGGTTCGTGAAACCAATTTTGTGTGCTGGCTCTCCATTCGCACTACTTCCTCCCTTCGGAATTACTATCTAGTGAGCCATAATTAGTTTTATTTCGTCTCATTCAGTCCGAGCTAACTTCTCCCGTCGCTTTTTTGTTTCATCAAAGTTCGTAATTGCTGGCCAGATAGCCTTTCACTTTATTTGCAGCTTCTCCCCGAACTGCTTCACCACGTGCTTTACCTTTTCCCGTTTCCTGTCGTCTTTTCGTTACATCTGAAATACTGCATAAAGTGCTATAAGAAAGTTTACTTCGTGACATTCTGCCCAAGATGCCCTACTACTCGCGCTACCCACCAACTTCTGTTTCTGTCGGTTTTTCGTTTCATCTGAGTTTGGAATTACTGCCACAAGAAGTTTTGAATAAATTGTGCGTTGAATAAGCATATGCCCGCCGTACCTCACTAAATTTCTTAGGAGTTTTCAAGGTTTTCTGGACTATCTATAGGGTTACCACTCTCTCAATAGTATCACTCTACGGATCTGACCGCGTGTTGGTAGAGATCCAGGCATTTCGTCAATAGACAAGGACCAAATCTTAACCCATTTAGACCCGAATTAATTTTGCCTTCCAATTTTAATGATTTTTTAGGTTTTTGATGGTATTCTGCTCTAAAATCAATAAGTCAAGTCGAAATATTTTTCCTATTAGTGAAAGTGGAGTTATGAGGTGTTGCGAAAACGCAACACTGGGTCTAAGTACATACGTACCTACACATATTTTTTTATTTTTATTTAATTCATTTTTAAGGAAAACTATACAAATATGAAGAAAAATAAAAGTTAGACTATTTTAAATTCGCATAAAAAATCGAAAAACATTTGTCGTGAAGTGCAACATCACAAGTTCCATACTTTTTCACCGTTTGACTTCCACAAGCTCGACATCGCAGCCTCTTGTTAGAATGCTCCATTATATGGTTACCTACCAGCTCGAAGAAACGTGGTCATTTTTGAAGGACGTCCACCACCCATTGGGGCAGAACCATACTTAGAATCGATTATTTTTTTCAGCTGCATACAAGTAATGGTAAAGCTTGTAATACTTCGGATAATGTTTTCATTGAAAAAGAGCTGGAAGAACTCGAATGGGTGGCTCTCAAGACTCAACGTTAGAGGAGGCAACAATGTTCCCTCCCACGGTTTGAATTTATAATAAAATAAGTTTACGTGTAAGCCATCCTCATCACCATCAGCCAGCTTTGCTCAATTTTACTAATATTCACCCACTCTTCTTCAATATCTACAGCTCTGTTTTTTGCACTTACTTCTACCTAGGTAAAGGCTGGTTGAAATTCATTCTATTGGGGTCAGCACAAACCTCTTCTCCAGACTCTTTGTCTGTAATTGCACCGTCTGTATGGTAGCAAGAAAATAGTTTCAGGGAATTCATTGTTATATTCTAGCTCGTCCAAAATATCTGACAGAGTCAAAGGTTTCGTCCTAAAAAAAAAAAAATATGTGCTTATATGTAGGTACATTGACCCAGCGTTGCGTTTTCGCAACAACAGAATTTGCGAAGTCAATAAACGTAAACCAATTGCATTTATTCGCATTGATTTCCTTTATTTTTATGTTTGGTATGTAAACTAACCGAACAACTAAACGATATTCTTATTCTTGCATCCACTTTTACTTACCAATGATTTTTATCCATAGAGGTTATGTTTTTTTCGCAAGAAAATATGCACTCCTAAAAAAGTCGAATTGAAGAACAACTCAAAGCAATAATAACAACAAATACAATCCGTTTGTGCAAAATTATTCACTCACAAGAGAATAGAACAAGAAAAAATTCACTGCAAGCAACAATGTAGTTTAAAAAAATCGTGTTGTGACATGCTGTTCACTGTTGCGAAAACGCAACGCTGGGTCTAAATGGGTTAAGCAAAAAAAAAAAAAATGCTCACCGTCTCAAAGCTCCTTGAATTTCAAATCGAAAGTTGAGGCTATCAAAATGCAATGATAGAGAGCTTCTCAATTTGGGATTCGTCAAAAGAACAAGGCGTTATGCAATAAATTGGCTGAATTCGAAAGTGGCACACTTAAGTGAAGACGCAATATAGTTATCAACAATTGAGCAGATTTGACACATATTACCAATTAATTGGTAATAATTTTCCTGAGTACATACCTATCTTATTACTAACTTGTTAAATTGCGTTTGTCAAAAACTTGCTTTTTCCCTCGCCGATCAGGCAATTGAAAAAATACTACAGTCCCTGCCTCTATATAAAAAATAATTGAGCTATATAATAGCCGTTTTTTATTATCAGCGTGATCTGATCCGGATCAGATCATGAAAATAAAACAAACTGGATCATTGATTGAGTTGTGGCAACAAACATATAAAATCCAATACCAATTATGACAAATTTCGTATTGCCACCAGCCATCTTGCAGCCACACGGTACAATGTGACGTCACAATGCGATGATTTCTCCATTGCACTTGCTCATATTTGAGTTTGACATTTCGCTTGTTGTGTCGGGGTGTTATACCATATGGATACAAATCTGCATACATTTAGCATTGAATATTTTTTTGGGGAAACTATGTTCAAATGTTAAGATCAAATATGCATTATAATTAACCGTATTGTACCTACTACTACAATATATTCTACTAATATTTCCATTTATATTTCTATGCTATATACCGAAACAAAACATCTCGAAAGTCGGAGTAGTAACTTATTCGAATTTGAAAAAATGCTAATTGATTTTTTGTGTTGTTAATTGTGGTTCACATTTTGGTCTGGCAACATTACTGTGTGGCTATAATGTACAGGGACACCAACCTTTAGTGAATGAAATAAACAACGCCACGAAACAACAACGAGAAATAGTTGAATTAATTTTCAGATCATATTTCGTGATCTCGATGAAAAGCAGGATCACATGTTGTTGTTGTAAGTGCATGTAAATCGATGATCTATATGGATCATAGCTGATAATAAAAAACGGCTAATAATTGCAAGGAAATAAAATTCAAATGTATTTCCTAATCAAATGTATTTCCTTGCCTACGATTTAAATCAACCAAACGAGTACCGTTCTCGCATAGAACAGTATCCACTCGTACCATTCCATTTGCCTGGGCAAATATTTCTCAACTTCAAGTTGGGCTGTCAACCGCAGACTTGTGATGAAGATTCCTTTGGTCCGTTTGCCTTCTATTTCAGTATGCAAATTTAAATCTTAATTTTTTTTTTATATTTTTGGTTCTGCTTCCTTATCCGATAGAGTACAAAAGCAATCGTATAACCAAATAAAAGACACACACACAAAACAAGGTCCCAAGACAGCCGCCCTCCCACCTATAACCGACAAAGTCCACTAACGGTCGAGGAAAGAGTGCCATAGCTTTGCCTTCGCCTTCTGATTCGAGGGTTCTGCTCTCAGTCGCCTTCGAATTCATTCTTAACCTCTGATGGTCTGAAAGACTGAAATGCACCCAAGTGAAATCCAAAAGGACACGAACAACGACGACAAAACTTTTCCATAGAGCCAACTATAATTCTCCGTATCTGCTTTTATTCTTCACATCTCCACTCAGTCCGTCCTTCCAGCCTGAGTGTATGTGTGTGTGTATGTATCTTTTAGCCGGTGAATTTATTCCGACAATTTGAGCGAGAATCCTTTGCATCGTTATGACTATATACAGTGGCAGCGAACGTAGTCCTTTAATTTTTGTCCAAAGGATAAGATGAAGAACATTATCGAAGAAGAAGTTGAAGCAGTGGCAGCAGCAGAAGGAGCACCGGAAGGATGAGGTTAAATGTAAAAGTTTGTCTTCTATTTCTTGGTTTTATTTTATTCATTTTTCTATGAGCGGTGTGTGTGTGTGTTTGTGTGCTAAGTTCGTCCTTTGAATCATAGATGAAGTAAACTTTCGGGATATCAAAGTTTGCCTCTTTCATTCTCGTTATATCTCTCGGCCTCTCTCTCTCTCCGGTTGGAACCTTTCAAGCACAGGCGGGCAGCATAACAAAAGGATACAAGGATACATTTTAATGGAAAACTCGAAGCTCGTCATGAATCCTCAAGTGGAAAGTGTGAGCTTAAGGAGTCATCAAGTAGCACCGCCATGCCACCCACTGAATATAGCAAACGGCGCGAGAGATGAAGTTTGTGGCGCTTTGCCAAATGAAGTTTCCAAGTTGGTGTAGAAAATTCGGTAAGCAAGCGCAAGGGAAGTCCTCAGCAGACCTTGGATCTCTTCTGATACGATGGTTAAAATTGTCTAATGGACAGATAGAAATAGAAGTCAATGATGTGCATTTGTGTGTGTGCGTGTGAGTATGTGTGTCGGAGTCGAAGAAGAAAGTAATTCTCATCAAGTGAGTTGATTTCCTATTTGAGAAGCACCACCACCAGGACCAGGATGAGTAGGTTGGACTCGTTTAAGTTTGTTTTTATGGTCATGGCTTTGGGCAGTGGTTGAAGGATAAAATATTTATACGCAATGAAAGAAAAATGGTTTACAGTGTAGATCGCATGACAGAGAGCCAGGCAGAGGCATGACACTGGATTCCATCTTTGGTGAGTTAATTTGTTAGCTTAACTTTGAGATTGAATTTCAAAGTAGCTGTAGAAAGGGATAGTCGTGTAGAATTGTTCAGCTTACGATGAAGAGTAATCATTTGTTTGCCGACAATGAACAATAAAACTTTAGTTTAGTCTAAGGAAGAGGTTGCTGCAGGGGAAGATTTCTTGGATTTTAGAAACTATTCGCTTTGATGTGAAAATTATTTCGAATACGCATTTTTAATATAATTTCAATGAAATTTAGAGATTTATAATTAAAAATTAATTCTGTATTTTTTGATTTTTGGAAGACGAAATGTGAAAATGAAATTTCTGGATTTAATAGAAGACACACGATAGATTTTGTTACATTAAAATGTTTGAACAGCCTTTTTGCTAGTTAAAGTAAACTTTATGTACTGGGTGCCAAATACATAGTTAAAAATAGACACAATTTTTTAAAACTGTTTTTTATCATTCCTAATTACAAAAATTGCTTCGATTTGAAAAACAGAATTTTGGAGGTATGGTATGTACCATTTTAAAAAGCAGAATTTTAATCATACAGCATTTTTAAGAGAATTTGTATATACAATTTAAAATTCTGATATAAACATTAACTACCCGCCCCTGGAAAAAAGTCTAGAAATCACGCCCACCCTATAGGTACAGGCTTTGCTCTAGAAACTTTAAATTTCGCATGGAGGTTCGGGTTGGTTGTGTACTCAAAGCCCTCTATAGAAAATAATTTAAAAAAAATTCATCGGCTTCATATTTACCATGCAGGTTCGATAAATAGTCAGCACACTCGATAAGAAGGGAATCTATACATCTATACATATAATAAAACTGTAGGACTTTTCTTTGTCAGCTAAAAACTCAAAAACTACTGGACAGATTTCCATGAAACTTTTTTAAAATGTTCCTTAAGACTGTAAGACTGCTATAGGCTATGTCGTTTATAGCTACGTCCTTAGGAACAGTTTTTAGCCAAAATGTATTTTATGAAGTTAAAATATATACATACACATATACCTTGCTACAAATGGACGTTTATACTTTTGCGATCGTCAAACAAAAACAATACGTATACAGTATACTTACTATCCATTCGAAAAGGGTTGATTTGTTTTCGCAGTGAGTGCTATGGTCAGTTATATATGTAGGTATGTATATTATGATCGAGAGACGTATAATACAAAACAGGTTTCATTTCAGAGTTTCATTCGATAAGTGGTATGGTAGCAGTGTAGGGTTGGGGTAGGTAGTTGTTCGGATTCCATAGGAAGAAGGAAACAAAGGAAAGGAAATACTAAATACAGCATTACAAACAAGTAGCAAGATCAAGGAGAGGGAGGCCGATGAAGAGGGTGCACATTATATACCAATACATTACATCCATTATCGATATCGCCACGCCAAAATTGGACAAACGGGGGTGACGCCTCCCATACAAAAAACATCTTATATGATTTTCATGATTCTTTTTTTGTTTTTTTTTCGTATTGCTGTATATTTCAGGTTTAAGCAGAAAGAAAATTCCAGAAAATAGATGTATTCTAATTTTTCGCATTTTACAAAAGAACATTATTATCTAAGACCTAAGCAATACAATTCCTGTGTACCGGCAAAGCTGGTCGGGTACAGCTAGTTTTAAATATTTGTCCTTTGTAATAGGTGCAAATATTTATATTTTAATATCACTACATTCAACTTGCCATTATATTCACAGAACTAAATCAACGGAAAAAAGCTTGAAATTATTTTTAGGCATTTTTTCCCAATTATATTAAATATATATATTCACCTTTCTCCCCCTTGCAGTAACTGAGCTACAATAATTTGAAAGCAGATCATATTTGTTCAAAAATGCGAACAAAATGTTCATCAATGGTTTTCGATTGTTAACATCTAGCGGCGGCATTTTTAACAATATATTGCCGCAGTTGGAGGTGTCCTTAGGGCTTCACAGACACAGATGAATACATTCATTGCACACGACGAAATGGATGGATATTTAAAGCGCAGTCAATGAGATCATGTCATGCATATTGCATAAGCCGATATGAGATTCATAGATGAAGCCACCATTTTCTTTCAAGTGCAGAGCCTGTATAGCTTTTTTTAAACCGCTGCAGGATGGTGGCCGGTGGGTTTCCAGGTCATTTTGATATCTCTTGAATGAGGCATTTAGAGCTTGGCCATATTACTGAGCACGAATAAAAGGTTGTCGATTCTGTTTGAAGGAAGCAAAGTTGAAACTTTTTTGTTTCCTTGTGAAGATGAAGAGGGCCAGTTCGGTTTTATGAGAATTGAGCCCCAGGCTACATTTTTTGATCGATTTAGAAAGCTTGAAGAGGGCATTCCGCAGAAGTCTCCTAAGTGTATTCAGATGTTTCCCTGAGACAGTGATAGCATCGTCATAGACGATAGGCATAATTACCTTGTGCCCTTCCCAGTCGATGTCTCACGCTCGTCAATGCGCAAATAATTGGTGCAGGGAAATAACTTCACGGGCAATAACTTGACATGGGAAATAACTTCACCTCGAGTGGGAAAGAATTTCACTTTTTTTATGTGAATTTATTTCCCACTGAAGCTAGGCAATAACTTCACTTTTTTGTGGGAAAAAATTTCTCTTAGTTCTTCCTACATCCCAGCGGGACGTAGGTTCCAAAACAAAACTTATGTCCCACCAAACATATTTTCTAAATATTTAGTGGCGTGACATAAGGCCAGGCGACATAAGACTAAATCTGTAAACTTGGCCTTCTGTCGTTTTGTGAAAGTGACATAAAACCATTGGCATTATGACGCTTTGGTAAAGCGACCTTAACTCACTTTTCACTGCATATCCAATTTCAAATTTCTGCAAGGTAAGTAAACTATTTTAAACGGCAAAATAGGTGAAATAAACTTTGGCATGTAAATAATCCAAAGGCATAGCAAAGAAACGATTGCGAAAAGGAGCATCCAGGTTAGGTATCTTTACAAAAAACGTCGGGGCGGGTTTCCATTATGAACACTGAGCAACATTTTTTTTGTATATTTTTTTCTGGCTTAAAATGGCCTAAAAACATAAATATACCTAATATTTTTTTCCTGAGGAAATGAAATTTTTTTTTGTCTAAATTTTAATAATTTTTTTTAATCAAATCATGTTTATCTGACTCATTCCAGTTACATAGCTCAATAAGTCTATACCAAAAACTGTCAGATAGGCGCCTGTAAGAAAGTCTGGTGTTAAAGTATGGGGTGGGTGGCTCGCTAACAGGATTTTAACCCATAGCACGCGGCTTATTATGTGCATACACATGCAATAGAGCGATATTGCAAATGACATAACACCAATAATCTGCCTGCCAGCCTGGGACTTTTGAGTATCCCTACACCCGCCTGAGCAAACATTGAAGGTTTCCCCCAGTTTCCGAACCCTTTTGCTTTGTTAAGGAGCCTCCGATTATATCTAGTTGATATTTTGACAGTCTGCCCAATAAGATTCAGGTCGCAAACGTACTACTTGTCCACCCTCTGATCACAATAATGGTGATCTTTTTCTTGCTACGGGGACTCCTACTCCTACTAAAAACATTGTAACATTATTTTTGGTAAATATTGGTTCTAAAATGATTGTTGGGGAAGTTGCCATAATGGCATCAATTGTCCCAAGTGGCAGCAAAATAAAGGAAAAAATTAATATTTTTTGTTTTAATTTCTTATTTTTACAAATTAGTTTGTAAGCAAAATTTAAAAGAAAAAAGTACCTATACCTAATTTCCTTTTTTTTTTTAATTTAAATGTATTGTAAAAAAATAAGGATTTTTGAAAATAATTAAAAAGCACATATTTTCATATTATGTAGATAAAAAAAAACTAAAGAAAAAAGTAATAAATTGTTGCATTTATACTCGGTTTTCTTCATCTATCTAAAAAAAAAAAAATTAAAAAAAATATTCTTTAAATTCTAAGTAGTTATTTTTTTTAATTTAAAACTAAATTAAGTACAAAATGACAACAACCATCACCCGGTTATTTTGCTTCTAATGATTAAGCAATACTTTAAGAAGTTAATCACAAAAAATAAATAAATAAATATACTCAGAGAGCGTGAGAGAGAGAGAGAGAGAGAATGGGTGTTATGAATATTAGTGTTGCCATATGGCATCAAAATACCGAAAGGGCTAGCTTCAAACATGGCTCTTATTCTGAGAGAGGCTTGAGATGTCTTAAGTTACATGACAAGCAATCTTTGGAACCCGCTACGTGTTAACATATTCGCAGAAGACAACAGATACTATTTCCCACAGTTTATTTCATCGACACTATTTCCCCTATTCGGCCCATCCTATGTTTGGCCTACCTAACTTACCCCTGAAGTTATGGTACGAATTCAAACAGAAACTTCTATGCTACCCCCTCACATTCCGACACCACTCATTACCAACTCCTCTCTTTCCTCGAGGTTTTCCGAAGACCCAAAAAGTGCAATATCATCGACAAAGTTTATGAAGCCATAGAAACCTATCTACATTATGTTCCACAGAATAGACCACACTGTCGATCTTTGTAGAACTAAGATGACTATGCACGGATTTGGCACAGCAATATGTTCAGTATTATAGTTTAACCCGAACAACTCTGATTTCACCTTTCGCTCTTCGGGAAGTGCTTAGTATCTCACACACTCTGCAAGTAATTTTTTTTACACTATATAATGCAGGATGACCCCCATACCACAAACATGTATACACATGATTAAGTAAAATCATCATAAAAGATATTTCTGTTTGGAAGTAACTACAATGAGCCACATTTGGGGTGTGAGCAATGTTGCCAGATTTTTTTTGCAAAAAACTGTAAATTCCCCAAAAAAAAATTGTATTTTCAACCAAAAAACTGTAACCTTAAAAACCAAACGATTTTTTTGAAATTACGGTTTTTTTTAGTTTTATTAAACAAAAAATAACACAAAACAATTCATTTTAAATAAAATAACATGCTTAAATACGAAGCACTACGATTTAAAGCACATTTTAGTTTATTCTTTCAAATCTGAACTTTAAAAAAAGAACTGTAATTTGTACTAGGAGGTCATTTTAAAAACTGTAAGCTTGTCTAAAAAACTGTAATTTACAGTTAAAACTGTGAATATGGCAACGTTGGGTGTGAGTCTGATTTGGAATTCCTCTTTTTGTAGAAAAAAAAAAAAAAAAACGATAAACCCGAGTTTTACATAAAATATTTTAGGTTGCTTTATACCATGCTAAGTAACAGGCTTTCCAATCAGATCAATATTTCCTTCACTCCGTCGTTAAATTGTTTTCATTCTTTTGCTATACATAAACCATACCCTTGTTCGAGTATCTATTATGTTAGGGTATCCTTATCTGACTACAGCCATGTGTTTGTAACAAATCCCTTATAGCCACCTCTGAATCGGATATAACATCTCCAAAAATATGTTATCCACCCTCGAAAATACCCATAACTTGCTTAGAAAATAAAATCTTGGACATAAATATCCTTTCAAGTCGTAACAATCACAATTGCTCCGCATCTATACCGCTCAGGCTTGCCGTTGCCATTAAAAAAAGGTCATTCCATATACTTTACCACTCTTCAATACGACCCTTAAACATATTTCAATACCGTCGCTTGTCAATCAGAATATATAAGTCTCCTCAACCTTCCTCAAAGCGGATCCTTTTCTTGGGTCATTTCGCTGCAATATACCCAGAATTTGGCAATTTTCTTCGAGTAATCCTTTATCTAAATGGACCCAGGAATAAAGGAACACTGCTTCGGCAAGAAATCCAAGGAAAGGGTTTTCAAAACCATATTTCTACTTAACACTCTAATAGTGTATCGAACGTTCGTATTTTACTTTCTTTTTTTTTTTTGTCTCAAATCCCCAGAGTCCAGATACGCTTCTATAATGACCATTCACCATTCACTGTCTGTATCTATGATGCTGGTCCTGGTGCCACACGTCAATCCACAACCAAATAGAAATCGCAAACAGATCTTCGTCGAAACAAATTACCATTCCAAAGGGAGAAAAGGATCAACAGTGGCCAACGAAAAGAAAAAAAAACTTAAAAAAAAGGGTAAAAAGGACACCCATATCAATTTTTCCAATTTTCTTAATTTCCTTCCTTCTGTTGCGTCGTCGTTCTACTCGTCTTTTCGCACAGGAAAACTTGTGCTATTCAAAAGATTAATATCCCCCAAAAAGGAGCAGGCGAAAAAAAAAAACCCCAAAACACCCACTACATCCGTTCTTTACATCCCTGCGAAGGATAAAACACCAAAATTGACCATTTCCATTCAATCCAAATGATTGCAATGAAAGGGCGAAGGACATTATTATATTCTGTTCGCCTCAAACTCAGCAACTGAAAATAAAAATAATAATAATAACAATGAAGGGAAAAAAGGATTTCGCCATAAATTCCCTCACACCAGAGACGATTTTTTCTACACAAGCCCAAGGCAAATTCGAAACCCGACGCGACCATAACTCTGACACTTTTTCTTTCCATATAGACCCCAGCCAAGGCAGCCACCAGAAATACACGTTCATACAAAGGCATGAAAATCGGTTGCACAAAAAAAAAAAGGATACTTTGCTTACGGTGTGGATTTTTTATCCTTATTTTGAGTTTGCCTTCTATTATGCAAAAAGAAAAGACGAGTGGAAATGGGTGGAAGAATGGAAATTTTCTAAGAAAACTCTCTGCCTACCTACGTAATGTTTGTTTGTGTGTGTGTGTGTGTGTGGAAATGTATATCCTTCGAAATGTCTATTTACGTTTTGTGTTCATCTTTGCCTTTTCTCAGGACTATAGATGGTTTGGCATTAGCCAATTCTGCCGCGCCACCGTCCAATACTCCAATAGTCATCGTTCACTCATCCCAAGGATCCGTTTCTTGGTGTTCGTTGTATGTACTTGTTCTTAAAGTTTGTCGAAGCGGGAATATTGATCTGGCTATGAGGATGGGAATTTTCCTCTTTTTAGATGGCATCACATCAGACTTTGGCCACAACTGAAAGGACGACGAAGGCAAACAGGGATTTTCTTTCTACTTTATACAATATGTAAGAGTAAGTGAGGATAAGAAACGAAGGAACTTTGATGACTGTGATGGGCTTTATGTACCGAATATAGATACATAGGTACCCGATTTGGGCAAGCTGATAAGGAGGTAGGTTTCTTTTTCAAATATTGGAAAGAGTTTCGTTGATTTGAGTGAATCAGCGTTGATCAAGCTATAATATTGCAGATTTTTATATGGAACTAGGCAGAAGTTGCTCTGCACTTTCCGGTAGATGGCGCTACTAGTGTGGTCTTGTTTTCAGCATGCGGATTTTATTTCAATACACATTCCCTTCGATAAGAAGTTTTAATGTTAAATTAAACTTCAATTCGAAATGAATTTCAATCCGAGTGGTGGCGTTATGAACCGTAAAAGGGTCCAGAGCTCATATTCCGAAGTGGGTTATTAAGCAAGACACGCCTCCCGTATTCTGAATGTATACACAATACCGACTCCTCGGGAAGAAAAAGAAATAGCACGAGAAGAACGCGATCGAATAAATTGAGAGATTCTACTGGGAAAGGGAACGTGCCAGGACAGAAAATCTCATACAGAAACCTTTAAGTATAATGAGGGAAACCTTATACATAGTAATGACAGTTGGTGCAGACTCTATGTATAATGGCGACGAAGACTGAATCTTGCTGTTACCAATATTATGACACGATAGACAAGATGTCCGTCCCACTTGATCAAACCGCAGTAAGGATATCATCTTCTTAGCATCGTCTAACGTCTAAAAGACTTCGTGAACAACCTGATTGGCCCCTATCGGTGCGATTTTATCCAAAAAAATCCACATTAAATCTAGTTTTCTCACTTGTTCCGATCCAGGCAAGATCCAAGAAGTCCAAATCAACGAACAACGATATATTTCAAGGCTGCTTTCAAAAACATTTAATGAGTCCTCATCTCCATATTCCATACGGCTGAATGATAAAGATCTACAAGTTGTTTTGGAATTCTAAAGAATGAATTGGCCACTTTTTGTGACTTCTGCGATATTTAACAGAATGTCTGCAAGATGGAACAAAGTACCAAAAAAGTGAATACACATTTTCTGGGAGTATGAACTTGATCTAACCATATCATCCTCGGTCTACCTAGAGGACGCCCGCTTTATGGTACGGATTCCATAGCACGTCGTGGAATCCTGGTCGGGGACAAGCGTTTAACTTGACCAAACCACCGAAGCATGGACCACTCCGTCCGGAAAAGTACCTGCCCGACATTGGGTTCACGACACGTATTCCGGTATTTCTAATACGATCTCTACGGGTCACACCAGCAATACAACGGAGGAATCTCATTTCGGCAGCTTGTATTCGCGATCTTATTCTTTCGGTTATTAAAGACTGACAGTTTAGCCTAGCAAGGTCAGTCCTCCTAACAACAGAATGACCAAGATGTCTCTCAGCATTGCTCCTTCCATCACTCGTGAATAAGACCCCTAGATACTTAAACTTCTCCACCTGATTTAATGGGACTCCACTAACATGCAGAGTGCATTGAACAGGCGTTCTGCAGATGACCATCACTTCACATTTGTTCACGTTCAATCGAGTGCGCGTTGAAGTTTAGTCTAGTCTGAGAGGACCCAAGGATGACCAAGTCATCAGCGTAGAGCAGATGACTTATCCTCAGATCTGCCAATTCGAAACGTTCAAGACTGCGCCGTAACATCCTGTGGATTAGTAATGAAAAGGAGAGGAGACAAGATGCACCCATGGCGAAGTCCAACGCCCACGGTGAAAGGTATTGATTTACGCCGTTTATCCGAACACAGCTTTTACAGTTTGTGTAAAGAGATTGAATGGCTCTCAAGACAGAACCGTCTTGATGTTATTGCAGCGAGCAATGCCAAAACTGTGGCACAGCACCGGGACGAAAACAGCACTGCTCATCTCCTAATCGTGACTCGACCACAGCTCTGCAACGCGTTTCCAGCACCAGCAAAAGTGATGTACCCCTGTAATTGAAGCAATCCCTCTTATCCCCTTTCTTGAAAAGGTGCACAATCACCCCAATTTGCCAATCACTGGGAGTTTCGCCGCATTCCCAGGCCACTTTAATGACACGAGAGAGCCATTTAAGTCCCTCTTCACCTAAAGCCTTGACCATTTCTGGTCGGATTTCATCCACTCCGGCAGATTTGACAGCTTTTAGCGATTTGATCGCAAAAGTGACTTCCTCTACCGTGGGACTATTTTCCGCTCTACTCAAGGCGATGGATATGTCATCCTCAATGCCCTGGATTGGATTGAGCAATTCAGAAAAGTGCTCGCTTCATCTGCGCAAGATGTCCTCCTCATTAGCTTAAAACACACTTTCCTAAATATTTCACTTATTCTCTATTCAATAAAGTGGCATCACTATTACAAATTTTACTTTTCCATTCTGACAGACAATGTCCGTGTATACATCTAGTGTAGGTTATGCCCGAACAGAATTTTGTTCTACGTCGAGTGGTATATGGTGTAGTATCATTAAGGATATTATGCGCTCTCTCTGGTTGCTCTTTCCGTTTTTCTCACTTTTTCGTCGGGTTTCATCGGTCCTATTTATACATCCTTTCTTCTGCAATGGAAACATTTTCAGGATTTTCATTTCTGAATTCAGTTTTGCGACTCCACTTTGTGCTTTACCACCCAACTACCGACTGCAACATCCAGAACAACAGATGATTCTGGTATACACAAGGACATTTTATTGAATCCACATACTTGCACATACATATTAGGATAGATAAGAATATATCTTTTCCTACCTACCTTTTTTATTGGTCTTCCTTTTGTGTGGATATACAGTCATTCTCTTTATGAAGTTTCTTCTCTGCTATAGTAATTCAGGGGTGAACAGGGTTGAAGGAGGTGGATACACTTGGCGAATGAAAGTGTTTTATAAAGCCAACGGCAAACTATGTCCTGTATATTTCATTTTTCTACTTGTGATTCCTTTAAAGCCGATTGGGGGAGAAGCAGTGGTATAGGTGGGTTGCATTCATTGTAATGTTCTTTGTATTACTTTTCATGTAACTAAAAAAAACAATTTTATGAAAGACATAAATTTACACTTGCAAGTTTGTCAAATGGAAGGATGTGCGGTTTGGGGTTGCATGATGAACAGTAACATACGTTGGAGCTCTGTGTATAGTTTTGCATTTCATATTATGTATTTACTGCTTGAGTGCATTTTGGCAAAGTTTGTTCTTTGGTAGGAAATATTGTATGGCCAAGAATATTTTTACATTCCGCTAACAAGTTTCTTTGTCGAAGAAGATGCTTACGAAAGATGCTGACTTCTTGCAGAATAAGAGATGGCATAAATGAGTAAATATGTACCTACCACTAGGACCCTACCAGGGAAGGCACAATAGGCCGCATTGCCAGGGCCGGTGAAGGCTCTCCCGACCAATAATCTATCTATATATCTACTGAAAGTAAGGTTAAAGCTTCAATGGTTTGGATGCTTTAATTCATTGACCCATGAGCCATGGACCCGCTTATTTGGAAAATCAGCTGTTCGACTTCAAGTATTCTAGTATTCCTTGTACGATCTCTCTGAGTCGGAGTCATCGGAGAAATATATGGATTGAAATCCATTTTGATATAGCTTGTATCCCCGATCTTGTTTTTGGGTTAGGTAAGAGTTGAAACATAAGACCAAGGTTTGATACCGAAGTCGAGCCTTTTGATACTAAACTGACGCACCTGTCTCCAAATTGAGCCATAGTTAGGACATTCCTACTTAAATTCGCTTTCCATGTTATTGGATACCAATGGGTTCAATGAGCTTCCAATAATAGCGCATTATAGTCTAACAAATGACTACTAGACAGATAGCTATCTTTTTTTCTTTTATTTTGTTAGTTTTTCCGATATTTTTGGGCAGTCAACAACACGCTTCAAGGATAAAGACGAGGTAAGGCTTAGACCTTCACTGCTCACTATAAGAGCGGCAAGGTTCTCGAACCTTATATACATACACAAAAGCAAATGTTGTCGGGGTCATCTGTCACCACACTTTCCATAAGCGTCGCAGATGGTTGTAGTGATAGACCAAGACAACGCTTTTGAAAATCGTGGTAGCCCAACAGGAAGACCAGTGTGTTTTCTGGCTACAGCGAGGGCAAGAATAGGGTTACCATACGTCCTCTTTAGTAGGGACAGTCCCCCTTTTTCATACCAAAATGTTGTTTGTCCCCCTTATTAATTATCAAAATTCAATAAAAGAAAACATTCAATTGAAAACTTTCAAAATATGTACCTACATACTTTGTTCTAATATTTTTAACAAGATTGTTTTCCTGTAAGTTTTTGTTTTGTACTGCTATCCTGTCTCTCTGTCAGTTTTTGTATTCAAAACATTATTTACATTTAAAAGAAAAATGTCCGAACCCAAAGAACAAACCAAATAAGAAATGAAAATGTTTATATACCTAATCAGTGTTGGGAAAAAAGTTGCGAGTGGTTAAAAAAAAATGCCAAGAAGGTCCTGAATATGCGGCGTGTTTAATTTGCATTTCAAGTTTTAAAACCTGGTGTTCTAAAACTAAAAAAAAAAATGTTTGCTTCCTTTTCGAACACTTGGCCCCCTAGAAAACTCACGATGTCGCCGTTTTCGTATTTTTTAATCTGGTAACCCTAAGCAAGAATGTTGTATGGTAGGCTGGTTATCCCTAGTCGGATCCCAGGTCTTGTTCTAACTTTGAATAAGAGGTACAATTTTCTTCCGAAATTTAGCTATGATTAAGAATTAAGGCTATTTTAACAATACTTCAATCGCTAGACAATTATTAGGTGTTACAAAAATGGGCCCAAAGACGTAAGATGGCTCCGGATGGATCAAGCAGAGAACATGGGGCTGGGGTAAGGAAGCAGAGATCTGCCCAACGGCAAAGGTGTTTCCGGATTCGCGTGGGTCCAACTACACTATCAGAGAGACATAAAGAGGTTAAATTTAGTCAATACATCTTCGATTCCGGCATGTCAATAAGTATTATATGCTTTTTCGAAAATATTAAGGTGGTGCAAAATTTGTCACCCTATGTCGTTTGGCTGTCATTTTTTTATGAAAGGAAAACTTTGGTTCTGCTACTGGATTATGCTTACCTAGCTTAAATTTTTTCCATTAAGTCCAGAAAATGATATCGGTTAAGTGGCCGCCGCCAGAATTGATTACACAATTGCAGCGTTCAGAATTTTAGATGTGGCTCAGTAGCTAACAGCTGATGCTGATGCACTGTCTGCTCTGGACTTTTTAAGGGAACATCTTACAGTCTTTTACCAAAATTCTTCCAATAGGGTGATGGCTAATGACTTTTGCGCCACCTTGTAATACCAGAGTGTTTCATAGGGTTCTAATTGTAGTACAATACTACACCTTACAGGCTAGTAAATTTCAAATTTATATTTAAACAAAATCATAAAAAATAAAGAAATTAAAAAAAAAACATATAAAATTTTTAAATTTTCTTAAAAACAATATTTTAACGTTGTAACGATTGACTTATTTCTGTTCTTTCCGTCCGTCCGAATGTTCATAAGCACTTAGGAAATTATATACTGTTGCTAAATTTATTTAAGTTAGTTTTTGTTTTGAGAGAAAAAAATAAAATTATTTGTGAGTCAGAAAACATTTTCGCAAACGTTCATCGTAAAAAAAATAAAATAAATAAAAAATTAGAACAATTAAAGGAAGAAATAACAAACATCCTCCATGCTTTTAGCCGTATCCATTGGCTTAATCGATCTAAAAGGTACCTATAGGTTTTAAAGACTTTTTTGTTGAATTATTGTATAGATTTCTTTATCTCATAGTCATTCTTTGTCTCTAAAGACCTGAACTTTAAACGTTTTGGAAGTGTGCAGTCTGAGGGTCCTAATTTTTGTCCAATGAGTCTAAAAAGACTCAACAAAAATACAAAAATTCAAGAAAACGAAATTCGTTAAGAAAAATATAAAAATAAAGGACCTAAATTAAAAACAGGGACCAACAATAAAACTCCAAGCAGAGGAAAAGAAGAGAAAAGGAAAGAAAAGAAATTGACGGCACAATAAAATAATTTGTGCAGTTGAAAACAAAAAAAAAAAAAAAATATTGCTAGGGTTTATGTTTTTAATTATTGTTATTGTTATTTTAATTTTCATTTCTTTCAAGTTTGTGTTGTTGTAAAGTTTAATTTTGTGTTGTGTTTTATATTATTATTTAATTATTTTAAACTCCCAAAAATACTTTTCAACTTCAAAAATTCGTGCGCACGGATTTCAACAAAATTCAAGGTACACTTTTGATTCATTTTTTTTATCTTTACCTATCGTAAATTAACATTAATATTTAAATTCATATTTTTTTTTTAACACAAATTTAAGTTAACATACACATATTTAAATTCTCAATTCCTAGTTTTAGTTTATTTTTGTCTTATTAAATCAATACATAGTTTATCTTTCTGTTTAATGCTAAGAAATTAAGCCATGTTTATTTTTATTATTAAAATTTGAAAATTTAAGTGATTAAGAATGTTGGCTTAAATTATTTTTAATAACCCATAGATGGCGTAGGTAGCGGAGGAGATGCACGCGTTTAAATTTAGGGCAGATACGACAAACTATCGGCCATTGTATCTACATGGATGGGGTGGGTGGCCAAGGAGTCCCATCGCCAACATTTGGGACTCCACATCCAGATAATTTCCCTTTCGCCTAAGACCGGGATTTTAAAATTTGTACTGTGCTGTCGCCAGAACCAGCCGGGATTGCTTCACCAGCAAGAATAGCGACTCTTCTTTCAAAAGCACAGTTACAACGTGGAATTTAAATCGTTAAAACCTTTTTTGAAATAATGGAAAATACAATAAAGCAACAATGCCAATTTGTATTACCATCGCTTTCTCCCACATTGAATCGTATTGAACACAAGCTTACAGACATTTTAAGTAAGACAGTCGTTAAGTCAAAAAAACCGACACAGGGCTGACTTCGAAGATTTTGAAAAAGTCGCAAAAAAAAGGGGATTAGAATACAAAAAGGGGCAATACTAAGCTGCCCACAAATGGCACAAAAAAAAACGCAAAACTAGTTAAATTCACTAAAGTTAAAATGGCTTACGCATATTCTCCTCTCGTTCTATCTTATTGTGCCTTGAACATGGAAGTTATGGCTATATGGCTAAACTTATGACAATAGGACAATAGCTGATAGAAAAAGGATGCATTCAGATCCCAATTATTTGTGAACTAGTTTCGTAAAGTAGGTAGGTATATTAAAGTTAAGGAAAGTTTTGTATCATTCAAACGGAACTTAAATGACCTTTCCATTGATGGCAAAATTTACATGAAGTAAGGTCAAATTATGAGAATTAACTTTAGTTTTGTCAAAATACTTATGCCGGCCACTGTATTTTATCAAAATACAGAAAAGGGGCAAATACGGACAATTTTGGAAAAGTGGTCTCATTGGGGATAGAAAGAAAAAAAGGGGCAAAATGCAACTTTAGTCGCATAAAGTCAGCCCTGCCGACAATGCTAAGTTTTAATATAATTCCAGTGCAAAAGAGCCTGGTATTAAACAATTTTTTAAAGTCGTATATGCCTATTCGATCAAATATCTCTTTGCGGACGCGCCATTTGCGAGAAACCGTTTTATACCCTCCTCAGGAAGGTATATTCACTTTGCCATTGCATTTGTAATTCCAAGAAGGAGTCACCGGAGACCCTATAAAGTATATATACCTATTCTGAATCAGGACCACATTCTGAATCGATTTAACCATATCCGTCTGTCTGTCCATCTGTCCGTCTGTTGAAAACACGATAGCGTCCAAGCGAATCGATCTAGGCGAATGAAATTTTGTGAGAGGTCTTCTTTTTACCGTCGCGTCGTCATCATGTTGGTATTGAAAATTGTCTATGTCGGTCAAGTAGTTCTGATATATAGTAAGGCAAACATTTTGCATGACTTATACAGTGGAGGGTATCAAAGCATCGGACAGGCTAATAATGATGATAATACTTTTACTTGTTAGAAGCCAGTTTGAGACTTCGAATTTAAACACACACAATTATGTTTATGTTTAGTCACCACGCCACTGTCACGTCACTTGCTCATCACTTCAATGCGTGCCCTGTATTTGCTTTTATAAGCTCTACCATACTAGGTCAAAAGCCAAAGCATGATATTTTTAATTTATTCAGTAAACCAAACAAATTGATTTCGACTTTGCAGTTATAATTTAAGCATTTAAACTTAGATGGCAAATTATTAGACCATTATTGAAAATAAATTTCAAATTTAAAACTTTACGGTTCTTTAACGGGTCCTTGAAGAATTTTCTTGGAATTAAATTTAAATTGAAAGTTAAAATCTTAACAAATCTTATTGAAATAAATTGTATATCAGCCAGCTATGCTTGGGTACTCTGTTGTTCCACTGTGTACCTTAAAAGGGGGTTGCATATTTAGGTGGCTGTGATTTTGTGGTGTAATTTTCTTGTGAAGAAAGGGGAGATTTTTTTTTTTTAGTTCTTCACTTCCACAAACACTTGGAGCATTTGCTCGAAGAGATGCAGGTTCCTGTCTATACTAGCTTTGAGGTATTTGTATTGTCAGGACATATGCTAGGCATGTCATAAGATAGCATTGCGCTAAGGAGCACCCTTCCGTCAAAATCTTCTATCGAAATGCGACGGCCGACCCATATAAGGGTCTTCGCTGAGCTGTTTACCAACCTTACTCAAGAAATATTGGTCAAATCATGGAGCTATTAACCCATGCTGTTAAAATATGTAGTTCAAAACTTTGTCCTATATGAAAGGACTGCTCTGTCAATTTTGCCAAATTGAAATGAAGCGAAATAAATCGGTCTACTCATAAATCGCTCCAAAAATACTTACTTAAAACAAAGTGTCAACACCGGCCCATCCCGAGTCTATTCCGATTTCCGAGGACGAATATGGGGGAGGATAACATTTTCTCTCACGATGTGACGGCAAACATTCATACAAAATGTACAACCGGTGCTGTTCTATAGAGACCCATGCATAGTATAGTTCTCGTACTCGTATTTGGCGTTCGGTGTATTTCGCATGTAACGGTATGCATACATAAAGTGACAGTGGCGGAAACATAACCAGAAGGATAATGTTATAATGCTTTAGCATAGAGTCCTTCTGCTCAGCCATAGCTACCTACTGCCTCCTCTCCATTTGGAAAAATTGTAGCTATGCTGGGAACGGGAAGGCAGACCCTGTGCCCTGTTGCCTGTTCCCAGTGCCTGCTAAACTGACTGACAAACGTAAATACGAACAACTGTCAGAAGAGAGACAGAGAATTACTACATTACCACCAGAGGCGCTTCATGGTTGTGTGATGGGCCAACAACAACAACAACAGCGACGATGATGACAATAGTCCAGAGGTAAAAGGCAAACCAGGGTCGTAAACAGAGGCGGTTTGGCGGAGGCCAAAGCTACCAGGCGAGCAGGCAAACTAGTTAGCAAAAATTGATTCGTCCTCGTACCTCGCAGTAGCGTAAATATCAAGTCAACACCACCGTGGTATGGGTCATGGCCTACAAAAACAAAAAACAAAACAGCAAAACTTGAACAAAACGAACTCTCTTGATGTGTATATACGTGTGGGTGTATTTTAAGGGTAGCGGGAGGCACTCTCTCTTTTTCTCTTCAGGTTTTTCCATTTCAATCTGATTAAGAATTCACACCACGTCCACATGCTTCTTCTCGGTTGTACGTATACCTCGAGCAATTTCCATCCACAATGGTTTTATTGCACTGAGCAGCACCACCCGACGGCCAACCCTGTGTCAAGCCACATTTCACCTAACCTTGTGGGTGGTAATGGCACAGGGTGGCCAAAGTCCCTGTGGGGAGTGTTGAAATAGTGAAATACACTGGCAAACTTTTCCGTATCCTCCTTAGTCCTTTTTGGATGTTTTTTCCTATTCAACTATGGGCTCGGTTGTGTTAGTGCATAAGTTTTGTTGTCGACCATCATGCGATGGGGATGGGGTGGTAGTGGTAATCACATAACGGGTTTCAATATTTTCACCACCGGAGTAAGTCATGTCGGGTATCTAGATTGGGAAGTTTTGCGGATGGAGAGTCATCCTATTTTTACTCGTCGTATATCTACATATATAGTGAGTGGGTGGATGGATGACTGTGAATGTTGGCAATGTGGGTGCTTTGCTTTCTTTTGTCGTCGAACATTTTTTTTCTTGCGTTATTGTTCTCCGAGGGTGATATAAAAATGTATGCATGAAATGCTTTACAACGACTTGGGATGGCTACAGCGAAGACCGACACGACGGGGTAGTATGAGATGGATGAAGAGGGTTATAGTTGCCATTTTGGTGTTTCTTTTGGCGCAATGGTTTTTTGCGCGTTTATCATGCTTCTTTTGTTTTTCACTTGCCACTGTATGTGTGGTACTCTTTTCATCCGTCTCCACATGCTGGGAAAAAGAATAAAGCGAATTTATTGGCGTATGAATGATTGCATGAAGGAATGCAGCAGGGTGTTGCCAATACTTGCATGTAGATTGAGCTCCTTTTATGATTAAAGCCAATACAAAATGCAGTAACAATACAGTTACAATATGGTCACAATTCAGTCACATTATAGACACAATAAACCGCTCTAAAAAATTGGGGTATAAACTGACCTTATCTGCTTCGGCTACGCTATAGCCACTGAAAAGAACATCCCATCAGAAACCAAGAGAAAAATAATGCTTGCCAATCGCTGTTTCTTTGGCACAAGAAGGTAATTGAGGAGTCACGATGGCCGGTTCAGCAATCACCAGTCTATTTAAATCACTCTCATC